>LR990853.1:13267713-14709830 GCA_905163395.2 Endotricha flammealis
AAAATTTGCTAGGCCGGAATGAGGGTTTTCACCAAAATTTACGCCACTAGTTGGCGCCACTTTGGCAAGTGGTCCCTCCCATAATAATCCGCACTGTCAAAAGCGTCAACGTCAAAAAAATCTGACACGAATTTATATTTGTTTTTTAAGCGCTCTATGACACTTTTGACAGGTATCTGGACTTGACGTCTCAGTGCTGCCGCCTAGTGGGTGTCATTTCAGAAAACCCTCAATTACAGAAACGGCGTATGGTGAAAAAGGCAAGATGTCGCTACAAAACGTTTTCATTCAAAATGTATGAAAGTGACGTACAGCCTAGCAAAAGAGTTTGGAGAAAATGAGAGCGCTTTTTTACATCTATGGTTTTCAAATACTATGACGCAACGATTTTGATTCTTTTTTGTATTTCGAATAGAGTTCACCATTTACAGCAAAGTAGTGTTGCCATTAAAAAATCTATTAGTTCAATTTATCACGTCAAACTCTTTTTGCCAAGCTGTAAATTTTATTGAAGTGACGCGGCTCAGGCACGACACACATACCGTTTGGTCGCCTTCGCCGCACCATTTCTGTATGTTTACGCCTTAGGCTGTTACCAAACTAATTGAACCCATTCGTCAATGTTGCTTGACAAGTAGGTAACATTGTGGCCTACTACACTCTACCAAATTGGTAATGACCCTGCCTTTGTATCAAATGACACACTAAACTTTAAATACAATTCGTAGCAATATTATTTTGATATAATGTATGATTGAACTGGCTTATGGCTAATGAAATGTGATTTATTGATAATGCCCGCCCAATACTGCGAGGATTTCTCATGAGACTCTTCCTTCACTGTTATATATTTTGTAATATGCTGTCACTTTCGCATATAATATACAGATGTACAATATTAATATAGTAACCCATTTGTAATGGTGCTAATTCTGTTGTACATTTAACTAGACTAAACTAATTTTGACAAGACCAAAGGTGATATCCTTCCTTGGTTTACAATTAGTGACAAGGATAGCAACCCTTTTAGTCCTGTCAAAATTAGGTTAGTCTAGTTATATGTACAACAGAATTAGCACCATTATCGTTTTGATAATTTTGAAACAAAAATCTATTGTAATAAGTTCGCCTTTACCTTAGTGGAGTTTCCTTACCAATTACTGTCGCGGTGGTTTAACACTAATCTATATGTATTACAAAACATAATACCACATTTGGAAACATAAGTAAAAGAGAAATGACTTGGAATAACCTCTGCATAAGCCTTTAAATTATTCGTTGTCCCTCTCTAACTTTGGTAAATTAGGAAGAGAGAGAGAGAGAGGCTACATGCTTTTCGTCATTTATTGGCTGGGTAGGTCAAACAGTTTGACTTTACCCTAGAAGATTCTAACAGTTTTTTTTTTAATCTTCCAACTATGTATTTCAAATTTAATAAAACAGGTAGTTGTATATTCATATAAAATGTCAGAATGTCCTTTAACCATATACTATATGCAAAACAGTCATTGTTCTGGCATGCACCGCGTTGCAAGACGTCCATGCATACTAATTACTAATTATGCATTCAAATATAAATACAATGCATTTATCACATTCCATTTAACTATTTTTCGAAAACTTTATTTAGTGGTCGTAATAAGCCATAGTTATGTACTGCGTAATAGAAATGTGGCTATTGAATCGCAGAGTGGAATGTACTGTCGCGACCTCATTGCACGATCTACATATTATATTATGGTGAGTTGCACAAACACATTTTACTGTTAATAACACACTAAACCATCCCTTCCACTGTCAAATTAAGATAGAAAAAAAGAAAGAATTTGAGAATTAGTTGAGTTTAAAATGCGTTTTTGCAAGTCATAGATAGATTATAATGCGCACCAAAATTTGAAATCGGTTTATAAAACAATTGAAAATCTATTGTCGTTATGCACTGAGTAATAAGTATGAGAAATAATTTGAGAATTAGTTGAGTTTAAAATGCGTTTTTGCAAGTCATAGATAGATTATAATGCGCACCAAAATTTGAACTCGGTTTATAAAACAATTGAAAATCTATTGTCGTTATTCACTGAGTAATAAGTACGAGTTTCGATCTGCGCGACTCAACCGTTTTGGCGAATAGTTAGTGCTGATAATACACTCTGATGGCTTAGCGACTCGAAGTAGATCTGCTTGAATTTATTCGGAAGCCACTAATAGACATTTACACTGACATACAATCTAGAAATCAACCATTTGCTATGTAGTCATAGACAACAAAATAACTAAAAACCTGTTTTGTCCTAGTCATCCTGGAGGAAAATAAATTAAGTGCGAATGTGACAAAACACGTTTTTAGTTAATCAAGGCTGTATTTTTGGTCAGTTAACTCTACTTGATATCTATACCATGATTGTATGAAAATGTCCATGGCTAGTGACAAATATAGTGTCTAAATTTACGCAACGCTTTGGTGCTAGAGCGTAGTCGCTTTTGGTAATATTGCGTCTCACACCATTTTTCCAGAGACCCATAAATAACCAGCTACAGTTAAGGAGTTGGACTGGCTTGTAACAGAGCTCGAAGGGTGTATAGCATTATAATAAAAAATTGCACCTAATTTAGTACTTAGTAATGACTAAATATTATAAATCAACCAAAGCTATGTGAGTCGGAAGGAGAAGTTAATTTTGTGATGTAATTGTTAATCGAATGTCTGCTATACTTCACATAGAACGGGAGCGGGTCATGATTCCGACCTACTCGCAGTCGCTCGGGTCGTGTGCCAGCGAGTTGGACGTACACGACCCGTACATGGGCGTTACCAGGATTCTGTTAGAGGGGGGCTACAGCTGAGCCCCCTTGATTTTATGTGTTGACAAATAATAATAGAATCATATCATAATTAGAGCGCACTCCTCTTTGTGTGGTTCGCATAAGTGAAGGCTGCTTCGTGTATTGTAATTATAAAATTTATCTTAAACACTAAACTATGCTGTGCAATTTATAAATGCCAAACTATTTCCGATGACTCTTTTATGTGTTATAAAAGCATCTATTTTGCTACAATTTGTTTAGTGACTTGGTCTCATTCCAATATAATTTCCGAGATTTTATATTGTGCTCTCTTTTGTGAATCGAATTAAAATAATGCATGTAGTCTAATGGATAACGCACATTATAGGGGGCTGGGCCGCCCTTATCACAAAATGTCCATATATCTGTATGGTGAAACATGTTTGTTTGCATGGTCAGTTATAATGTGTATTATCTATGACAATTTAATAACATAGGTGCTATAAAGGCTTACTTAAATATTTTAATGTGAAGTAGTGTAGATATTTAAAATTGTACATAAAGTCATCACAATGATGTTTATTACCCACGTTGTTTTAAGACTGCCCTCTAAGCTCGATTTCTCTAGTTTATAAGATTACTTTGTAAGATGTATTGTGTCATTTTCAATGCTTTAAACTTTATTTTTATTTCCATGTCTCCCAACCATTTTCGTTATATATTTATACAAATATGAATTGACTATAGATACTAACGATAATTAATGAACTATGGTAGTTATATTAATAAAATAAAAATTATATTAAAATACACTATCCAGTTTATACTGGTTTACGCGAATGTGCACTTTATGGCGGGCCGGGTGACCAACCGCATATAAAGGTGGGGATAGACTAATGTAACGCATCGTGCAATGTAACGTGAAAGGAGCATTTCAGTGTTAACGCAGCGCTGTTTCTCCACCATCGATCGTGGCGGGCACGAGCAAAGAGGATAGTAAAATTGGTAGTAATAGAGTGACAACCCCGGGGTGAAATCGGCATCTATGGAAGGTGCTGCCATTGCAGTGCCTGGCGGATGAACTAAAATTCCAACTATACATAGTATGTACACCCTACCCTTTATTTTTTTGGATATTATATTTCTTTGTTAGCGCCCCAAAGAAGTCCCCCATCCGACGGAATACATCAAATTTTAAGTATTATTTATGTTTTATTTACATTTTAAGTAAATAAATAACGTCAATTGATGCTATCGAATGGTCCGTCAGACGTTGTGATATGGCTGCCACTTTTTTTAAATTTTAGTTCTTCCTCCAGTCACCAAATGTCGCTGTTGCCTATGAAAATTGAGGGTATGGGCACGAGTTGAAATGCTCGGTTCGTGCGTACAAGGTCGTCTACACTATGGACATTCTGTTACATTAGATGTTACGTTACAGCAGCATTCTGTACCCACCATAATATAGTAAAAATTACCTTCACATATTTTGTCAACATAGTAAAATTGACCTTCACATTTGTCAACACCGTACGCGCCGAACGCGCCGCATTTCTTGATAGCCTCGCACATTTGTCAGCAATGTACGCGCCGCACGCGCCGAATGCAAATCTTTAGTGTATTCCAAACAATTTGAGCACGAGCCGTACGCGCCGCGTTATATGACGTCATTAGAATGCTTTCTTCAAATTCGGATGCCTACCGCAGTTTACGAAATGCGGCGCGTACGGTGCGGGTAAATGTGCGAGGTTTCACATCATTGCATACAACGGATTCTAGATTGCGTCGCGTTCGGCGCGTGCGGCGCGTACGGTGCTGACAAATGTACGATCAGCTTTAAAAAAGTGTTATAGTTTCGCTTAATATATTACAAAAATGTGTCTATCTACGGATAGACACATTTTATATTAAGCGAATTGGCCCCGGCAGCCATAATGAGCGCTATATTTAAATCTAGGTACGTATATTCGCACAAAATGTCGTTAATTATTGTTTATATTGTCGCACACTTTTGAGATATTATGTAAAATGTCTCGTATTTAATAATTAAAAGCAAATAATACGGTCAGTGCAAATTTACATTGAACATTATAATATGAAAGTTTATTTAAATATGTTATTCTACTTATGTATTATTATGTAGAATTATAAAAATATTCATGTGATTTTTTTAATAAACTATTTTGAACCCATACATTGTGTATGTGTTTGAATTTTACTAGCTTTTTTGCCCGCGACTTCGTCCGCGTGAAGTTCCGGACACCGTTCCCGTGGAATGGGAACCACATTGAATTTCGGGAAAAGCTATAGCCTATGTATGTATGTCACTCCCTGATAATGTAGCTTTCTACTGGTGAAAGAATTTTTGAAATCAGTCCCGTAGTTTCCGAGCCTATTCCTATTTATATAATATTAGTATTATAAATATTCCCTAATAGATATTCCCTATTCATTACCCTACAACCGAACGGTATCGAAAGGAACTGCTTCCTTTTCTTACGAAATGGTTTTTTTGATAACACAGTTAAGCCTGATTGACTATAGTTTATACATTTAAATTAATTAGTTGTTACAATGTTGCTTTTTGTCTTAAGGCTTTTGTTACACGAAGTATTAAGGCTGGTTCACACATATCAGTGAAGTCACAGATCCGATACAGTACCGGCACAGTACAAAATATTCTTTAATACATTCTCTATGAACGTATGAAAGTTAATTTTTAGAAAACAAAAATGAATAAATTACGTGTTATATGTGGTATTTCGATAAGACTAATTATTTAGTTAGTGCATTTGTTACCGTGCATCCACACCGCAGTTACTTTTTCTGGAGTTAGAAGTGTTAGTGGGCAAAATCCGATAACTTTTATGAAAATTCACAAAAAAAATGTAAGAATGTTACCTAATGTTATCGTGTTGCATTACGTCCCCACAAAAAATAACCGTGTATCAGTGTGACCGCTGTGAATGCACGGTTATACTGTCGAATATGCTCAATCGTCAGGTACAGGGATACGACAGTGGATCAGATAAGGAGTGATAAAAAAAAACAAAATGTATACCTTACTTTTTTTTATTAAAAAATTTAATATTACAATATAAACAGTAAGGTCATACATGGCAGTGATGTTATTATTACTTAAAAATATCGGCATTCGCTACAAATCCGAACAACACTCCTCCCGCCATCCAGGCCCGCGCTCGGCACTCGAAAGCAATACAGTCAACATTGAAATCTCACTAACACATAATAAAACCTCAAGATAAATAACAAACAAGGGTGCCGATCGCGGGCCGCCTGCCTACTGCCAACCCGAGCTTACTCAGCCTAATCCATCTAATATACACCGATCCATGAAACATTCTTTAATGACTATTTAATTTACATTCCATATCAGACGAAAGAACACAATTCAGTAACAATACATTCAAATGTCAGATCCCAAATAGACAAAGACTTTAGGCACAGGAATGAGACGAATGTGAATACGCTTGCAATTTCCAAGTGATTTGCCTACACAAGTTAAACATTCTTTGGGACAATTTCAGCACTGTTCACCAGACTCTGCTAAAACGCAGAGCCCCAATCCGTGCGATACACTTACGACTAAAATTAACTAAGAGACCACTACAAATGAAACTAAGGAGTCACAGAATGATAAAAATAAATAAATATGACTCTATACAAAAATAACACATTTATATCGCGGTGAACACCTGAGCACTCGTGAACCGCCGCGCCGCGGCTAACGAAGGGCGCGGCTCATTGCTAATTATTCTTATACTCGACTATTTCCGCCAACAATTGACTTTATTTATTCTTATCTCTCACAATTACAAAAGTGATCGGGGAGTATGTATACTGTAAACATTTCATTATTACAAAATTACATTTTTCACCGAAAATATTTCGTCACACAACTACTCGCGCGCTTCGTATTAAAAATAGATCGCGATCTCGTAACGCTTACTATTAAATTTGGTCAATCTACGGCTCGCTAACATCGGCCGCACCAGCTAGCGTCTAATACTGCAAAGGGAGACGGGGAAAATCTGCACTAGATACGAATCGTACTAATCTACGCTCATCTACCGACGACGACTGAAATAACTGAAGACGATAATTCCATAAATTAACTAAAACAAACATCTCGATCGAAACTACCGTACACTCTCACACAAAATAAATACAGGTACGCCGACGTCACCCGGCGCCCGGCGGGTAGGGCGGTGTCGCGGCGTTCGCGGGCCGCGACGCTGAGTCTGACCGAGCGGCGGCGGCGCGCGCTCAGTCCGGCGTGGGCGTGGGCGGCGGCGCGGCGAGCGGGGCGGCGAGCGGCGCGGCGAGCGCGGGCGGCGCGGGCCGGTGCAGCATGAAGGCGTCGTACACGTGCGCCAGCTCGTCCATGTGGTGCTCCTCGAGGCACAGGAAGCCCTGCAGCGCGGGAGAGGCGCGGCGCGCGCACGCCAGGCAGTGCACCACGTGCCGGCGCTCGTGCTCGCGCACCAGCAGCGCGTGCCACACCTCGCGCTCGCACACGCCGCAGTAGTGCGAGGCCTCGCCGCGCGCGCGCCCGTGGAAGCGCACCGCCACGCCGCGCGCGCGCACCGCCTCCAGCGTGCCCGCCGCCGCGCGCAGCGTCTGCTGCATGCACGTGCGCATGGCGCGGTGCAGTCGCGGGTCCGACACGCGGATGTTGCGCGCCAGGTTCCACGTCAGGTGCACCATCGGCACGATCGACTTGAAGTTCTGCACCTTGTTCCACTCGTAGCGCTCGAGCGCGAGCGCGTACTGGCGCGCGGTCAGCGGGCCCACGTTCCACGCGATGTTGTTGCACCAGCCCGTCGCCTGCACCCAGTGCACGCAGCCCGCGTTCACCCACACGAGGTCGCCGGGCCGCTGCGTGAAGCGGTACACGGGCACGCCGTGCGCGCGCAGCTCCTCCGGGTCGGGCCACCACGAGCCGTGCAGGTACGACAGGCCGTGCCGCTCGCACAGCTCGCGCACGCCGCCCCAGTACGCATCCGGGACGCCGAACCACTCGCAGTCACCGGGGCCGATGTTGATGTTGATAGAGCAGAAATTGTTGTTCTCCTGATGCCCGGGCGTCCGGCTGCCGGGCACCTTCATGTACAGCTGCACGGTGTTCATTCCGAGAATCACGTGTCCGACGTGCGAGAGCATGTTAGCGGCAGAGGCGACGCGCGCGAACGCCGGCAGCTTCTGCAGTTCGGTGAGCTGCGGGCGCCACTTGCGCTCGTCGGAGAGGTCGACGTTGGTACCGAAGCGCAACATGCGCGCGCCGCGGCGGCGCTTCACAGGCCCCGAGCCCGACTCGCGCCCGTCCGAGTCCGAGAGCGCGCCGGCCGAGTGCGCGGGCGCGGCGCCGCGCTCGCGCTCCTCGCGCAAAGAGTCCTGGAACGAGCCCGCCTGGTATTGCGCGTACTTGCGCACCGTGGTGTGCGAGCGGTGCGAGGCGCACGCCCAGACGCGCCGGCGGCCCGTCGGGTCCCAGTTCTCGTCGGCGGACTGCATGAGCTGCGTGCGCACCTCGACGGCGTGGTCGGGCCAGGCCTCGACGAGCGTCTTCGTCGAGAAGAGGCCGAGGTCGAGCTTGAGCGCTGCGGTGAGGCCGCGCACCACCGCGATCGGGTGCTTGAGGCAGAAGTCCTGCAGCTGGGGCGAGAAGGCGTCGCGCTTGGACTCGACGAAGACGAAGGGCGCGGGCGGCGCGAGCTGCTCGGCGGACAGGCGCGGCGGCGGCACGGCGGGCGGGTCGGGCGGGCCGCAGCCGTCGCCCAGCACGGACCAGGCGGCGGGGGCGCCGGCGCCCTCCTTGCACGCCTCCGCCACCTGCTTGGCGGTCATACCGATGTGGAAGGCCACCGGCTTCAGCGGGTCCGTCTTCAGCGGCTCCAGCTTCACCACCGGCTGCCGCCCGCCGAGCACCGCCTCGTTGCTAGGGGCGCTCACGGCACTCTCTGCTGAAATTAATATAACCAGATATTACTCACCCGCGACTACTCATAAAAATCTGGGAAAGAACACAGGAAATAAATCGATATGCAAAATGAAAATTCGAGGTCGACTCGATGATTGTGTCGTATCGTACTTATATGATAAATATTTAAACTTCGATATAAAAAATACATTGTAAAATAAATACCTATATTAAAACTCAATTAATACTAAAAGTAATTCTACAACCACTATTTCCAATGACATTGTTTTTAATACTTATGCAAAACTGGATAAAGCTAGGTTTTATCTTAGATGTTCCAGAAATACTGAAATACATCAGTATAATTTAGAATATCTACATTACTAACTTGTTTTTTTCTTCATTTCTTTTTATTACTGACGAAACTAAAATTATCTTTCACGTAATGACAATGTTCAATCACAGTCACATTGACGGTATCAATTTGATGCAAATTGAAAACATTTTATTTTGAAATAGGTTATAATAATTACATCCTATATAAACCTTTTTCTTTACTATAAAATTATTTTATATTCTAGGCTAAAAACTTGGCAATTATTTTAACTTCGTATTACCTAATTTCTAATATTTCCTACCTTTCTTATGACTCGAAGTCATTAAAGTTTCCAAATTCTCTACTGAAAATGTGTTTCATTTAATTTCGGGAACGACGGGAACAAATAGTTAATATATAAGGTAGTTTTCTTAACTTGACCAATGTATTAAACAATCTAGTGTGTCTTTTTATTCAATTATCCATGTGTAAAATCGATAAATCGCCAGAATAATAAGTGTTGTGTTAAATGCCATTTCTAACTATATTATTATTATTTGGGTGTGAATGATAATTTTAATTACCTATTTTCGTTAAAAAGACGTGCTAAGATTGTTTACTACATTGGTCAAGTGAATACTATAGACTGGTACTTGTTACTTGGTCCTTTGGATTTAAATTCTTGCATCTCTGCGTTTTATGATATTTTGAATGGTTTGATAACTCATTATGTGCCACTCCGAGCTGCCCGAGCTTCTAATTCTTGCCCTATATGGCACACTAAGTGTTTGAGGAAATTATTAAAAGAAAAACAAAAAGTTCATAGGCTATGGAAAACATATAAAAATCCTCTTGATTACGAAAGTTTTAAAATTCTTAGAAAACGTGCAAAATTAATAGAAAGAGAGTGTTATACTCATTATATAGAATTTGCGGAACAGAAAATCAAAACACATCCCAAATTCTTATGGACTTACATTAAAAATATTAAAAATAAAGGTAAATTTCCACAGACTATGCATTATAAGGATTGTTCTACTTCAAACGGGGAACAGATTTGTGATCTATTTAATGAGCATTTTCATTCCGTTTTTGAGCCACCTAGTTCTAATTCCTTTTCATTTGAAAATTTAGTACCTCCCACTAATGCGTTAATAGACTTAAGCTCTATAGATATAACATTCGACCTTGTCCTTAAACACTTAAATTCTATAAATATAAATAAAGGTGCTGGTCCTGACGGGATTCATCCCCTTTTAATTAGCAAGTGTGCGTCTGGTTTGGCGTTGCCGCTTACCATCTTATTTCAGAAATCTATAAATGTAGGTAGCGTCCCGCAGGTTTGGAAGGAGGCTTGGGTAACTCCTATTCCTAAGGGTGTCATTAGTTCAAACATTGAAAAGTACAGACCAATTTCGAAATTATGCCAGTTTGGGAAAATTTTGGAAAAAATAGTAACGGATCAGGTTTCTAAAGTCGTTCGGCGAGTTATTAATCCATTCCAGCACGGGTTTTACGCAGGCAGGAGTGTTGAAACTAATCTCCTTTCGTTTACTGAAATTTTATTGAATGCCATGAATAAGAACTGTCAAATCGATGTTATATACACAGACTTTTCCAAGTGTTTTGACAAAATTTGTCACAATACTTTATTAGTTAAGCTTTGGCATTTGGGAATTCATGGCAACTTGTTTAGGTGGGTGTGTTCATACATTGGCAATAGGAGTCAGGCGGTCGCTCTCGGTGGATATCGATCACAATATAGAAATATAAGCTCCGGTGTTCCTCAGGGTTCACACCTAGGGCCCCTTTTATTCAATTTATACGTTAATGATATTAATAATTTCGTGCTTGATTCAAATCTGTTGCTTTATGCTGATGACACCAAAATATTTAGAGTCATCAATGACCCAATTGATTGTGATTTATTACAGCGCGATCTTATAAATTTTGAGAAATACTGTATTGAAAATAAAATGTTTTTAAACTTGGACAAATGCCACGTAATTAGTTATAGTAGAAAATTGCATACATTAAATAATAATTATAGTATTTTTGGCAAAACTTTATCACGGGTATCACAAGTTCGCGATTTAGGTGTAATTTTAGATTCAAAATTGACATTTATTCCTCATATAGACTCCATTATTGAAAAAGCTTTCAAACAGTTAGGATTTATTTTAAGAATTAGTAAACCTTTTAATCATGCACTAACTTATAAAATTCTGTATAACAGTTTTGTACGTAGCCATCTTGAATTTGCGTGTACTGTTTGGCACCCGCACTTCGCGTGTCATGTCGAGCGTTTGGAGCGTATACAGAAAAAGTTTTTGAAATCGCTTGACTTTAGAACAGGATATTATCACTCTGACTGTGAAGCTTCTGCTAAACACCACCATATGGTGTCCCTGGAATTGCGCCGTAATTATTTTGATATTTTATTATTATATAAAATTTTGAATGGCATTGTAGATGCCCCTGCTTTGCTCCAGGATGTCTCGTTTCGTGTGCCTCGTAGGTGTGAGCGAACTTGTACTAAGAAACATTTGTTTCATATATCTAGCTATAAAACGTGTTATGTTGAGAATAGTTTCATCAGGCGATCGTGTAGCTATTACAATAACAATCTAAAGAACTTAGATTTCTTTAATAGCATGTCGCTTGCTACCTTTAAGCGATCGCTGATCACGCTGATCCAGCAAACGGAATAATTTACAGTATTTATTTTTTGGTTTTGGTATTTGTGGGTATAAGTTTTAGGATTATATACATTTCAAGCAGCGAATATGTTTACCATAGGAGACTAAAGGTCCATGTTTATAACTTAATGTAATAAAAAATGTTATGACTGTTTGTCTCTAAAGAATAAATAAAATAAAAAAAATATATGCTGCTATGAATTCTAATTAATACTTGCAGACGAATTTAAACTTCGATATAAAAAATACATTGTAAAATAAATACCTATATTAAAACTCAATTAATACTAAAAGTAATTCTACAACCACTATTTCCAATGACATTGTTTTTAATACTTATGCAAAACTGGATAAAGCTAGGTTTTATCTTAGATGTTCCAGAAATACTGAAATACATCAGTATAATTTAGAATATCTACATTACTAACTTGTTTTTTTCTTCATTTCTTTTTATTACTGACGAAACTAAAATTATCTTTCACGTAATGACAATGTTCAATCACAGTCACATTGACGGTATCAATTTGATGCAAATTGAAAACATTTTATTTTGAAATAGGTTATAATAATTACATCCTATATAAACCTTTTTCTTTACTATAAAATTATTTTATATTCTAGGCTAAAAACTTGGCAATTATTTTAACTTCGTATTACCTAATTTCTAATATTTCCTACCTTTCTTATGACTCGAAGTCATTAAAGTTTCCAAATCCTCTACTGAAAATGTGTTTCATTTAATTTCGGGAACGACGGGAACAAATAGTTAATATATAAGGTAGTTTTCTTAACTTGACCAATGTATTAAACAATCTAGTGTGTCTTTTTATTCAATTATCCATGTGTAAAATCGATAAATCGCCAGAATAATAAGTGTTGTGTTAAATGCCATTTCTAACTATATTATTATTATTTGGGTGTGAATGATAATTTTAATTACCTATTTTCGTTAAAAAGACGTGCTAAGATTGTTTACTACATTGGTCAAGTTAAAAAAAACAGGCTTTAGATGTTTTGTAGTATGAAATTATTACTTTTACTTACTTGTAACGGGTTCTTTCTTAATATCTGGTTGGGAATCGGAGAACCTCTTCAATAAATCTTCGGCGAGCGACTCGGCGTTGTCGCCGCCGGTCGCGGAACCACCTTCGCTTTTCGTCACCTGTCAATTTAAATAAATATATCAGTATAACCGTTACAATTTTAAAGAATGCCTAAAAACCTGCCGCCCGTGTATGGGATAAGGGATTTTTAAAATGGTCAAGTACAAACCGCACGAGCTCTCGCCGCCTGTGCTAACCGGTATTGCGATAGTAACTGCTGCATAATAGCCTGTAAATAACAAAAACAATATGAAACAAAATTTGTATTCATTAAAATATATATATATTTCAAGCACAATATACAAAGTTAAAGCACAGTCAAATTACATCAATTTTATAATTTACAATGTTATGGAGGAAGCATTAGTCTAGATATATGCCGTTTGCCATAACGAGGGAACTATGCTACAATAAGAGACATAATACATTTACAGGTTACCATTCTGTTGCAGATATTTTTTGAGGTGGGAAATTATTCTTTAATTGATAACTGTAGATTTTCTTTTAAAACTTATTTTATAGATAACAAAATAATAGAAATTTATGACAATAGAAATTACTTAATAGACTCTCTGTATAGACAATTTTACTTCACTGTTGTATAACTAATTAATTGTATGTGTACTTGTTGAGGTGGCGACAGGTTATGTGAGTTCCTCTGCAAGTGCTGCAGGGTTTGGAGCTGATGCGGCGTCAATGGAGGTGGTTCTTCCCTTTTCCCAGGGTAAGGAGGCGGCGCCGACTTGGGCGCACGGGACGACATCTCCGCCGATATCGGAAGGTTCCACGCTTCCTCGATAGATGGCAGCTGACGTCTCCTGCGAATTTAATATTACCCATTTGTGCTAATTCTGTTGTAGATTTAACTAGACTAAACTAATTTGGACAGGACTAGAAGTGTTGCTATCCTTGTAACTAATTGTAAACCAAGAAAGGACAACAACACCTTTAGTCCTGTCAAAATTAGTTTTGTCTAGTTAATTGTACAACAGAATTGCCTAAATTTTGCTTTTTGCTTAATTTTCGTTTCTAAATGTCGCAACTTCATGTTAATAATTTTTTATAAGTGGGATGTCAGATGCAAAGACATTAAGTATATATCTATTAAGATTACAGATAGTTGATTGGTAGATAATGCTTAAGTCCGCCTTTTTTACCCAATATTGTGGTTAAATAAATAAATAGTTCAAACAAACTAACTTTTTTTTAATGTCACAAAGGTGGCAAACAAGCATACGGCCCGCCTGATGGTAAGCATCACCGTAGCCTATAGACGATTGCAATACCGAGGGTATCACTCACGCGTTGCCAACCCCCCAAGTGGTGCTCTGGAGATCTTACTCACCACAGGAACACAACATGGCATATTATTACGTATATTAATGATGCAAGAAAACTCGCTATTATCATAATAATACACATTGTTGTCTACAGTGGTGGGTCAAAGATTTTTTTTAATAACATTTCGCTTTCATGAAATTTTGTTTGAAGAATTTTAAATTGTTCAAATCCTTATTATTATCGTACAAATATCTACGGGCAGGTGGTGCCGCAAGGTTGGCGGGGAAGACACATGTGTAACGTCACTCAAGGTAAAACCTGGCATACATTGTCGGAGACACTTACGTAATCAAATAAGTACAGTTCCACAAACTTATCTGTGCCGGTGGCCAAAACTGGAACTAATGAATATGCTTTGAATACCTTGACAATTATCTTCAATAGCTTCGATCCTAGCGCCCCCGCCATCGGCATAGATAAGTTTGTTGCACTGTACATACTATATTACTATGCCTGGTTTGTTCATTTGCTGCTGTACATTTTCCAATTTCAGAAGGCATCGGCGCATGTTTTAAATACGCGTTTAAGGCTAGTCGAACGTCACTCAAGGCAATAGCCTACATTGTAACACTTATGTAACCAAAAAAACAACTGACTAATTTTCAAAAACCTGGTTTTTTTACACGGCCCGCCTAATGTTCACTGTAGCCTAAGGACGCCTGTAACATCAAAGTTGCATCTCGTTCGATGGCGACATTTTAAAATCTTTTCACTACCTTTTTTAAGGACACCATACTATATTCCCTTAGGAATACCTCGGCACGCTCATTCTACATCAGAAGCGCCCATAGGAAATTTCGAAATTCTTTCGTAGAACGTACACTTGCTTATACTGCACAATAGTTCCTTCTTTTTCGAGTGTCTGTGGTGTCAAATGTTTTAAAGTCACCAACGGTCACTGACTTGACGACTGTTACCTATCGCCAACAATCGGGACCGACAGCTCAACGTGCCCTCCGCAGCACGGAGGAATTCGAGATTTAAGCTCATCCAACACAATAACAATACTTACTTTCCCGTAACAGAAGGCATAGGCGCATGTGCTAAATGGGCCTTCAAAAAGGCAAGTCTTTCTCTTAGCGAGGTGTTTGACGCCGTCGCAGCGGCCCCACCATTCGTGTAACAAGCGAATGCATCTCTGGGCATTTGACAACTTTCGTACAAACTGCCCAGGTTCGTCCACGCCGCCGAATGACCTTTATCTAACTGTACGGCGCATATGTAAGCTTGTAACGCGTCCATAGGCTGATTTTGTTGTTGATATAGTACACTGAAACAAAAAAAAATATTCTGATTAAAAGGTCAATAAACTCTTCTAAGACTAGGCCTTTTCTAATTACCAAGTCGTCTAAAATCAACACCAAGAAAAAACAAACGAGTTTCTATTGTTTACAAGGGAAATTCTAAAAGAAAATAGCTATTACTCCTTTCAACGTAAAATAACATAAATAATTATACAGATAAATTACTTGAAAAATCTTAGTATATCTCAACTTTTAGTAGTTCTCCTGGAGCTGCGGATGTTGAGTGGTGGTGTTTACCATCAGATGAACCATGAACTAGTTTGTCTTCTATGCTATTAAAAAAATACTTGAAAGTTAATCATCACGACTGAAGTCCTGATTGATTCATCGCTTAACAATTTAAACGTCATAGAAAGTTGCGGATAGTTTACGACATGACGGATACTAGAAAGGATGTATTAAATTCTTATGAAGCTTTCTTAAACGGTTGTTATCGGTGGGAGAATGTGAAATTTGCAATTCGCTGTACATCGCATCCTTCCAAGGGACGCAAATTAAATATAGATACATTTTCCTTAAAAAAATTCAACGTAATTCTAATAAATAATAGTAATTTGACGACCTCCGTGGCGTAATGGTTACCACGCCAGACCGCCACCCAGGAAGTACCGGGTTCGATCCCCGGTCGGGTCATGATTTCTGATTGGCCTCGGGTCTTGGATGTTTATCTATATATGTATTTGTTATAAAATATAATATCGTTGAGTTAGTATCCCATAACACAAGTTTCGAACTTACTTTGGGGCTAGCTGAATCTGTGTGATTTGTCCCTATATATTTATTTATTTTATTTAGAATGTGACTGTACATCGCATCCTTCCAAGGGACGTAAATTAATTAAAGATTCCCTTAAGAAAATCCAACGTAATTCTAATATGTAATTAATAGTCATTAATTTTAGTCAGTTCATTATGACCATTTCGCCCTTTTAAAGTGCATATTTGCATGCATAATATGACATTTTGATAGTGCATATAATCCGGTGTCTACTAGTTCTTGCATATTACAGTGTGCGCGTTTCTAACTATATTAAATATATGAAAATACGCTTCGATATATACCCACAATACCTTACTGCCTTGACTTTATAACCTTAATAAAATATTTAACTCTAGATCATCAAGTGATGGTCCTAAATAATTCAAAACCCAAGTACAACGACCCGACAAAAATGTTGCCATTGACTGAAATACATGGAAGCTTATCGAGAGTGTTTTGCAAAATGACATGTGTCAAAAATATGAAAGTGTGCATCACGCGTGACAGATTTACTTTTGACACGCACACTACAACTAAGGCGACACGCTGTCTCGATTACACATGCCCCGCCTATGCATAAGTGATCAATAAACTTAATTGATGTAGAAATAGACTGGTACAGCAGGCGTAAATTAAAAAAGTTAGGACTATTACGACTCTTTCACTATGTTACTATGCAAAAATTATTTATATTCATTACCTACATGTTTTTTTTTAACAGACGTGCAGGTGACGTGATAATAAGTGACACTAGGGTTATCCCCGAGAAGTTGCCAACCTATAACCTGATGAAAGGTACATCTACTTTCGCGTGTAGTGTAGATCCGGAGTAATGGACTGTAATGAAGCAGTGATATCCCTTACCTACATAAAACTTTATAGCGTATCAAAATAGTTAACTATGATTTGACATAAAATGGAAAGCTAGTAAATATAAGTTGTAAATCATTGAATTTATCTTATCGAAACATCTAATATTATGTAGCTGGCTCGCTTTCTCGGGCACTGTACACACATCCTTAGGCTGTAACCGATCGCGTGTTTATTAACATGTTGCTAAAACAATTATAAATAATTCATGCTTTTTAAAGTATACCTACTCATACTAGTTATTGGGCATTACGTAAAATCGGCAACAAAGCATAATACGTACTCAAACCTTACTGGCCAATATTCAAATAATGTTGCGAACTCTATTGTATGTACTATTTTGAAAATATTAATGTTAGAAAAATTTCAAATCCCGCCCCAGATGGGATACGAACTCACTTCCCCTCGAAATCCGGCCGAGTGCAAGTGATTATTGTACTATAAATACACTACTCAATACTTTTGCTTTGCTTTTTAGCAATAAGGCCGCCTTGTTGCATTTACACTAGTTTTTAAGATTGTTTTTTTTTTTTTTGTACTTTTTCCTGTGTGTAATGCAAATAAAGAGTATTCTATCTACTTTTTTAAAATAATTTGGTGTTTACTTGTAATGCATCATTGCTCACATAAGCGAGTGGAAACAATGCTAAAACTATGTACAGGCTAACGAGCGATTACCTTGCGTTTCATATTCCATCGCTATTTCATTCATAAAACTGTTATGTTCAGCCACCAATGTACTCAATGTATACACATCGGATCTCAAACCGTGCTGATGATAATCATAATAAAAAAAATACATCTAACTCACCCTATAGAACACCAAGTGTCAGCATTTCCTTCTGACTTCTCAACTGAGTTTCTATATACAATGAATGCATCGTGGACTTTGCCCTGGGCGGCGTAGCATCTCCCAAGCAGGTAGAGACCAGCGCCAGACTCGGGTTCCGCGGCCACGGCTCGCTGAAGACACCAGATTGCTGCACGCGCTCTGGCCCCAGACTCACCCAGAGACACGCATCGATGGTACAGCCAGCCTATATAAAAAATATAATAATTTTTCACTACATTCCAGTGGCGGATATCATCAGGAGCTTCACTTGATTTGCTATCTCTCTACGCTATTTATATATAGCCTGTTTTTCTTAACTTGACCCATATAGTAAACAATCTTAACGTGTCTTTTTATTCAATTACCCATGTGTAAAATCGACAAATCGCCAGAGAGTGTTGAGTTAAATGCCATTTCTAACTATATTATTATTATTTGGGTGTGAATGATAATTTTAATTGCCTATTTTCGTTAAAAAGACGTGCTAAGATTGTTTACTATATGGGTCAAGTTAAGAAAAACAGGGTTTAAGTTATGCCATTTGTTTCAAATTGCTCTCTCACGTAGTTCGTCCTTTGTTGGTAATGTGTGGTGGGCTTGTACCGATTATCATCAGGTGACTAGCTCGTTTATCCCCTTCTACCATTAAATAATATACACATACTACCACCCATGTTAACAACTTGTTTTGCACTTCATTTAATTCTCCTCAAGAATGACAGTGACAAAACAGGTTTTGAGTTGCTGATCTTTTTTTAATTAAATTGGGCCACTAACATTATCTTAGAAGACATTTTATGGACATACACATACCTGTTACAAATGTCAAGAAAATAAATACAGTGACATTCAAAGTTAACAGCAAGCAATATAATATTCATAATACCTCGAATTTAACTTATAAATTTAACATGACCTATGAATATTTCCTATACATATGTAATGTTTGAGAACAAAAAAAATCTTACCTAATTGACGGCAAACATCGGCCTTCAAAGACGAGGACAGCTGCGGCTCTTTGAGCAGTCTTTCGTACGCGTCTCTCGCCGACTTCCTCAGTCCTCTTGCTTCGAGGAGGTGTGCTGCGTGGAAGCTGAGCTCTAATCGCGTGAAGGTAGCGTCTTGATGCGGGGCGAGTCTCGCACGTCTGAAGTGCACAGCAGCGGCAGCCCAGTGCCTCCGCGCTTTGAACATCAGCGCCAACCGTAGGTGAGCGTCCGCCGCCCGGGTGAACCCAGGCGACACATACAGTGCCATCTGCAACGCCTTTGTCGCCCTGTTACCAACAATGCTTACAAAACACCGCACATAAAATTTTATAGCCAAGCCCACAGTGTTAAACAAAAGACTGTCATAAAACCAGCATTTAAAAGGTAAGGCTGTATTATAAAGAAATATTTTCCGCTTACAAGAAAACAATGTCAAAGTTGCAGGCTGCACTTGACTCGTCGTCAAGGTCGGTAGAGGTGTAAAGTATGTACCAACATGAAATCTATGTAACTAAGCATAACAGTGTGCAATCATAAAAGTGAAAAACTTCAGAGAAACCATACAAAGAGTTGGTCCCGGCAATAAAACATCATATTTCATTGTTTTTTTTACGTAACTTCGAGTTCTTTAAGAAGTTCAAATGTTTAGCGGACGCATCGAAATAACAATGCAGAGCTAAAACGCTTTTTGTAATATCGGCCTATCCATCCTAAAATCTGAACCGGTCTCCTTTTGTATTGCTTACACAGATTGCATTACGCCCTGTAGATTCAATGGTAGAATCATCGCAGTCGAGAACAAAATCTACGTCTCGTATAATTGGGAACAAAAAATATTGTGTAGGAAGTGTAGGTACATTCCAAGTACATAATTCGAGGAACGTTAAAAAGATTTCGATCGTGAGCAGCAATCCGAATTAAAAGGCACAACCGCAGCGGAGTGCGGAGGCGTCGAGGTGCGTGAGTTTTACAAAAGACAGAATTGAGGCGTCCATAATATCCGTAAGGTTATTGAGGGGCGCATCACCGAAGCGTAACGTCACCGATGCGCCGCGGGGTCGATGACCGTCTGAGGCTCGTTCGTGCAATCGATCGGACGATGCAACGCAACGTCTAGACAGCGATCGCGGTCCGAATCGGATGCCTATACTGCTTTTATTTAGATGACCTCGGCTGACATTTGCAAGCCGAAACAAAGGAGCGAGACAGGTGGCGGCCGACGTTCACCCCGATACCGCCGACTAAAATTAAATGACTATTACACGCACACACACGCCGGCCGAAGAGAGCTTTCACCGCTCCGACGCCTGCGGCCTGCGGCATTGCTCGACATACATAATTCCACCATTCGACATTTCTTCTTATTCATTGTTCCACCAAATGAGCCTGTGATTGCCGGTTGTCACGCAACATTCAAAAGCAGCCGTACGCTACCCTTCCCCGTTTCGTGGGCCGAGGTAAGGAAACATGAAGGAAACCGTAAAAAGTTTTATTGGATTAATAAGTTATCCTCTCTCGAAATGAAATAACAACATCATGAAAGATTGTTTACAAAGACGCAATCAAATTATTACGTTAACATTTCATTGATTACGTAAAAGTTTGAACTTGGGTTTGAGTTAAATTAAGACGAATGAAATTTTTCGCATACAATGGCGTTATTGTCAATGGCAAACCGAAGTTATAGTACGGACGAGTCTTTGCGCGATATCAGTGATTAGGTTTGTGGCTTCACGCCCACCCACGCTATGATAACACGTCGCACGGCGGCGTGCATACGGCCGGGTGATAGATAACGCAATACAAACACAGTCACCTACTACACCAGATTGCGCCGGTCATAACTCACTGACCATTCAATGAAACGGGCTGACTCTTTCATGAACAGTTCATATGATAAATCCTACTAGTATTTTCAAAACATTAAACTTTTTTTATTTGATCAGTGTACATCTGGTGTAGCCCTGGAGTACGAACCCTGAAACCTTTCAAAAGTAAGCCTGTGGGACGGTGTGTTATTCCTTTTACTGTGATAAGACGTGAAATGTAATTTCATTTTGATATCATCACATCGACGAGCAATGATTCAATATTCGATCTTCGTAGAAGGCATTTGAAAATACAAAGATACCTCGAATATTATTTTTGAGTTCTATTTTATCACAAGCTCAGGTACACGCAAAAAGCCGAGATTATCTTACTGTACGGCTCATCTAACTATTAAAATAAATATACACAAATACATATTATATGAGTATCATACTGCGCAGCGGGATCGATTATGTAGAGTCGCTACCTGCTCCACCCAACGAGGGTATTATCGTTCAGGTAAGGTTATTACAGTACCTTATTTATACGCATGGAATTCACATTTAACTTGATGCTATTCAAAAACGGCATCGTAAAAAATTTCCTCCATACCGATGAATGAACGAACATCTGGTCAGTACAATGTCGAAATTTTGTTTAAATAACGCACGTTTCAAAACAGTAAATGTTTCGTTCTATTGTAATTTTAAACATTTCTGATTATTGAATAGTTGCAACCAAATTACAAGTTAAAACACAGCATTTCGTGAGCTTTATATTGTTTGTTTACCGACAGAGGTCTACAAACTTAGTAACCGGTTTAATAAGAGACATTTCCAAGCGCTATGTCGTAGAGTAGTAAGTTAAGTACCGCAATAAATAGACATTAGCATCGGAGCTCGGCCGAGCAAAGGCCAGTTTGAGCCGACCACTTCGGACGATAAAATTCACATTTACCCGATTAAAATATTTAAAAGTAAGGAAGTGTTTATGTCGAATGTTTTCAGGAATTCAGCTGTTAGCTCGTGAACGCGGGCGACACGGGTGGCGGGGGGAGCGAGCAATGGCATGGTAGCTGCTCTGACCTAGTTCTGCACTCGCGGCGGCTCAAGGACGGATCGACCGCTATTTATAGAGTTCATTCGTCGTCATACCATAGCACTCACTTTACATAACCGAGTAGTCGCTAGGTGCGCCGAGCCACGTGATTGAAGAGGCGGCGCATGCCCGCACGGCAGTTTCCCACGAACGAAGGCACCGAGGGGACTTCATATCGTGAACCATAATAATAATCTAAAACTAATACAGGGGTTCCTTGACCGTGAGACAAGTCACATTCGTAAGTAGTCATATCAACTGGCAAACATTCAGGAACTTTTTATTCGTTTGAATAATATTGCAAGTTATGTTCATAGCACGCAATGCAATCGTGCGATGCATTCAACTGAGTTACAATTCACCTGGCCGCATTGCATCACGACCTTGGTTTCACGGCAACAAATGCAACGCAAAGTGCATTTGCACGCACCATAAATAGCGTGCGTGTTTATAAAAGCCTATGTTCATAATAATGATGCTTCAAGTCAGATGTCAAAGATACAGAATACAAAGTTCGATCATAATGTAAAACACTATAGATATCCTAGCGGCTTATCTTATCTAGATGTTATGGATGGTTGATCCTAAAAATGAATTCTTAATTTTCTGAATAAAAAGCCTACATTCAGCTAATAAAATATTAGCGTACCTTTCAAGCGGATCCGTCAAACTTATGGTAATTCTTACAAATTCTCAGGATTTAAGATTTATATTTTCAGAAGACATTTTGACGAAAGCAATAAAGAATTAAGTACGTGACAAAGTCGTGTTGGTAATCATAGCCAAAAAAATGCAAGCTTCCTATACAAATCCGTCAACAGGCAATAAAATACTAAAAGAATATTTACCGCTATTCTCGGAAAACCTTTGGAGATAAAAACGAATCATAGAAGACACTTTTATGATCAGGTTTTTTCTATTTTCGAGTGAATTATTAGTCAGATACAGGATCACAATGAAAAATTATAGATGTCGATCAGTCAGTTGAATTAGCTGATCCAATGTCTAGCCTTATGAAAAGCAAAACGTTAGTGGCAGGCAGACCACTAGGTTCAACTGTAGGCATAGAAAAAGCTGGTCATTCAATGGAAAGGATATTTACAACCACTGGGCTGCAACATAACATTCCTTAGATAATGTTACAATGTCGTCACCAACATCAAAAATCTGGAGGTCGCGAATGAGTTATTCAGAGCCTTTCATTTAGGCGTGGTTGTCAAATTCCATACAATCTTAGCAATAACAACAGTGTACGTGCGACGTACAATATTGATAATGAACGAGGCCCCTTTATCGCTGGCGTCATACTTATAGTTGACCCACTTTCGTCCCATTCGATAGCACTTATAGAGACCTACCCGTGAATGATCTCATTTACGAGTATTTCAGATATTTGCAGACTATTTTCAGTGTTCGTGGAGCAAATGCACAGCCAGATACCAAATCTTACATTTCGTTCACACAACTCGTGTCATCTGCTGGTCAGTGGTATGATGGTCTCGTTGTGGCTTACAAGATGACAACCACAGCTACCTAACCTAAGATAGGTCTGGTTTTCACTTTGGATTATGGAGATGTGATGAGTCGCCTGCACGTGAAAATCAACATTTGAGCCAATCCCTTTAAACTTAAGCATCACTACCGCAACTTCACAAATCCTAATGATTTCTGAATCGGGATAACGCTAAAAGGAAGAAAATGCGTGTTATATTGACACGCGCAATGGCGCCATCTATATACCAATAACATGTGGATAATCTATATACACATTGAAATTCCAATCGGATACACATCAAAAATATTCAGATATACAAATGGGACGGAAACGATCGACCCAATATGCAGGTTCTCGTTTATAAAGTGGGTGACTTTACAATTCCTACTTATCAGATTTTGTCCTTCATATCATCTCACAATCCATAAATTTGATTGTAGAATCTCAAGTAAAATTCCGTAACCTTTTCTATACTTTGAAATATAAAATCTGTGCTATTTCTTATTCTGACAGCATAAAAATGTGTCAAACGTTTGATTTGTTTACCTCATGTTTTACTTAATGAGCTCTGAGGAAGTAATCATCTATGGAATTACAAGCGTGACTCTACGTATGAAAATATAATTGCACATTAAATATCATACATACACATTTCTTGTTACATATCCAGTTAATTAGTAAAAAGCAGAAAAAGAAATCAACATTTCCACAACACACATGTCATAATTACATTGGTGAATTCGAGCAAAATGGTTATCAATAATACATTTTCTCTTCCCAAATTAGGTATTAATTAGATATTACGACAAAATACTATGATAATGATACTAATTATTCCACACAGTGGCTCGGAAAAATAATTACAGACGAAAGGTTAAGGTTCGTCAAAAAACTTGTAAAGAAAGGAATGTTATTTATTCCTGGATCAGTTAGAAAAACATGTAACATGAACCAAACCTGAAGCTATTATAAGTTAAATATTACTGCATTACTTGATAACCAGAACTTGAGATTAGATGTAGTAGGAGAGTTAGGACATATTGAGAAAGATGACCAAAAGAAGTACTAGTATGGAAGCGATACAAATAAATTAGGAGATAATGGAAAAAGAAGACTTAATCTGAACCCAAATCATAAGGAAGAAGGGGAAGGATAAGATAATGATCACGGTGAAACAGTACAAAATTAAGATCTTACAAAATCAGTTATAGATGATGCTTTCGATAAACAATGTTAAAGGAAAAGCTAGTATTGTAGACAAGGAATTAATTATAATTGAAATAAAACAATTGTCATATGAGGTTATCTATATGTATAAATAACCTCATATGACAATTGAATTCAATGTTAAACAAGCAACATTGTCAGGAGGCAGTCATTAAGGCTTACTGCGTGCACTGGTCGTGCAGTGCAGCTTGCACGTATAAGCCATTCTTACGGTACTTGAGACCTAGGTCACCGGCTTAGTTATCGCATTACAAATCTACCTTTAGAAATAAATTATGATACATTCTAAATAGATTTTATCGCGCTATTGAAACAGCAGAGTTAATGAGCTGGAAAGTTGTGTTTTCTGAATGCAAAATCATTGGACAATCTGCTCGTTAGGCGTGTCGTGGGAATTAATAAGTCGAATGATACTTTTTTTTTTAATAAAAGGCTATGAATCAGAATGGTAGTCATCGAGTTAGATTAGCTCTACAGGGGAAGTACTGCACGCCTCAGAGAACATCGACAAAAATCCGCGTTTAGATGAGAGAGAGATAAATCTAACTTTCCCTATATTGGAACATCAACTTCTTCCCAATCCAAAAACAATGTGGGAGACTTAAAGCGGAAAGCAGAATGTATACCTAGAGTAAAGACTAGAGGACAGAGGGTTGCGTGAATTGTAAAAATGTAGGGCATCATTTTACTTAACACACCATGCCCATCCTTGGCCTGGCCCGTAAACGATGCACAAAGGCACATTGAATCAGAAAAAGGTCGAACAGATGACGTCAATTTATACAATAAACTTCATGGTTATTCTAATAACAATATTATATTCTCTGACATTACATTTGAGACAAAGATGGATATCAATAGAGTTTCAGTAAAATACTCTGATTTTAAGAAAACTATAACTTGATTTAATGTTGATGGGAATACTGTACCACATTAATTGATAAAAATACATTATGATCTACGGCTTAGTCTCTGATTAAATGATTTGAGTTAAATAGACCTGATTTTGATGCAGTTTTCTCATTCATTATATTTTGAGACTGGAAGGTAGACTAGCAAAACCGTGTCGGGTCGCTAGTAAATCATAAAGGAAATGTTTCTAACGGAATCAAAGCGTATAATATGTTTATGTTATCGTGAAGTACCAGTTTTGATCTGGCGTATAAAGCGCATCGAAGTATGACTATGCGGAAGTGAGCGGCCGATGTCAGCTGCACTTTGCGATTCTACTTGCATCGCATGCACTAACATGACACCGATAAAAACCGATGCGCTCAGGTCTCCACGATAATATTATTCCCATTCCATTATTGAAGAGGTTCGCCTTGGGCACCGCGGGCCATGAAACATATTTACGCGCATTGTATAATACAAACAGGTAGTAAGCAAGCCAGATTTGTTTATACAGCGAATACGAAATGAAAATACAACGTGATCTTGCACCACATTTATGGGTAAACAAATTTTAAATTGCTGGAATTTCGCACGCAACATCCCAAAACCACAATTTAGATTATAAACATAAAATCACCCATCAACATGCATACACGAATGTTTAATTTCAAAACTTCCACTCGAAGACACGCACAAAACATGCAGGGCCAAGTTTCCCCTAACACAAAATGAACTGAACATTCTGAGCTATTATTACATTACAATCGGCGGAGTGCCCTTGATAACTACCCCATACGATTCTGGCACACAAGTGTCGTAACAAGTCCAATGCTTATTTACATGCAGCAGAATTAAAAACTATGCCCCATCCCTAATATTACAATATAGAAGGGTTGAACCCTCCGTGAATGCAATTTTTAAACCTTATCGTGTCTACGTCATAGATTTGTTCATCAGACAAAAGCCAGCTAGGGCACTAGCACATACATGCACGAGAGACTTACTTCACACGCACAACGCCAGGGGGCCGCGACGAAAATGCGGGGAAGCGGCGCGGCGGCGGCACTATCGTTCAATAGTGACGTAACATAATCTCGCAAGTTTCGAGCCCTTTCCATTACTCCCTTTTTGCGGTCACCGGCCGCTTTCTAATGCCCATTGTACGCAAGTGACGGCAAGATTGTGAGTACGGATCGACATCCGTGAGAACGGCCCGTCAGTTAACTAATTACGAATGCTAGCAAGCATACCGTACGGTACTGTCTTGAATAAACGCATCTCGTTACACAGCGGGGAAACATTATAGCTTGACGTTACAACATTATTAAAGCGGAAATTATGGAAACATATCGATACGCTCACGTAATTGAAAACCGGAATAACCACTTTGACTGAATACAATAAAACGATAAGGCAACAATTTAATTGCGAGTTACGCGGGTTTTACAAACAATGGGTATTACAGTGGCCTGGGATCTCGCCACAGATTCATAAATAATGTCAATCGCACGCAAAACAGCGCCGAGGATATTATGGTCTAATTTTTACGCAAATGAATGGTAATTTGCGAACGCCCGAAGTGTGAATTACATGCACACATACCATGTATTTAATAATTCGAAGAAACTTCAAATATGCGTGACTGAAAAATTGAATGAGCATATATTTTGTGTATATTTAATTTTAAATTATATTGCCAGGTAGGAGATTTACCATACTTTCCTTGTTCTGGATGGGAAGAAATATTTAAGGAGAATAAATGTTACAAATCAATATAAGTAGGCAAGCATATTTAAAGCGCGGCGAGATCATGACGAGGACAAAAATATTGAAGACCGTTTGCCTTTTTATGTTTTAGCTATTTATCAATTATTCATATCCTTACATTGTAATAGGATTGCTAACCGTACGAATGCCGTACGGTACGATATCGTATTTTTTTTATAAAAACGTAAGATTATTTTTATCAGTCAGCATAACAACAGGCGATAGTTATAATAACAAACGAAATCGCAACATTTGAAATATCTCCAGAAATGCCGATTAAAAGGAACCCATGTGATAGTCATGTGTTTGTTTATACTTATTACATGACCGTAATAGGTTACAGTATAGTCAGCAACAAAAGCAAATGGTTACTCATGCGGCCTTCGCGGTGACGTCGCGGCGCGCCTGTCCGGTGACGTGACGTATCGTGACTCGTGACGTATGGCTTTTTTCGCGGAAATTCCGATGCGGGCATCGCTCGCGGATTGCTAACTCGCAAAACTACTAAATGTCGAACGTTTTTAGCTAGGAAATAAGTGCCAACACTGCCAACGATTGATAAACTTGTTTAATACTATTAATCGAAAAGGATTTTTAATGTTTATTTGTTTGTTCCAAAATATAACACGTACCAATTAACATTATCTAAGTACATTGTTTATACAAGTGTATAATAGACACGGTGCATTATTTATTCGGCGTGATGAGAAGAATGTGGCAAACAGAGAGATAGCATATCTCCTGCACATGTGAAAACAAAAACTCCAGTTAGCGTAAAAACTAGGGCATGCTGCTTGACACAGTTCATGCCTCGGGTGGGTGGCTGTCCTACAGATGTGGGCGCTACACTTACGTAACCTAAACAAAACCGAAGGGCACTTCGGCTTGCAACAGAACGTTTCGCAACAGACGCCCTGCGACTTCGTAGGATTTTATCTACGATTTATGGGTCTCGCGCAGTCAATATTATTGCACACAATAAGCATAAAATAGACTGGCTTATTTCAACATTTGGTGGTGAGGATCTCGGCGGGCTCTGACGAGGTCATTGACAGGGCGGAGGCGGGCGCGGATGCAGCGAGTGCACCGAGCGAGTTCCGGTGCACTACGAGGCAGGTATAAATAGCGATCCGTTAGTGTCGACGACCGCGTACCGTCACCACACCACTCGCCCTGCTCTTAACTCTCAGCGTCCTGACCTATATAAATATTACGTACAGAAAATATACCAGGTCGAGGCAACTTTTACTAAAATCGAAAAGTCACCGTCCCGGCGGGGTGTGGGAACGCTGCGTCCAAAGTGCGGCGTTCCGAAAACGAAGCTGAGGGTGAAGATAGGGTACGGCGGCGGGAGGAAGGGGAGGTGGAGTGCTAATATTGCATACGCCCTTTACAGACTACTCGATAGAGGCAGCATCGTGCGGCTCAATGCGCGCGCGGGCGGCCCGCGGTACCTCGAGCCCCGCCGAACAGTGCGCAACTCGGCGTCGGCCCTATGCGTAAAACCAAGGGCCCGTGCGTACGTGACGCAGCGCTCCAAACGATGCGCGGGGACGTGTGCCCCGCCCGCTCATCTTCCACAACTTTGCTTAGATGCACTCTCCGGGTAGGGTCGGGGACCGCGTCCTTTACGGCCTGTCGAAAGCTAATTTACATCAACGAGATTAAATACGAGTACCGCTACACTAGACTAGATAGCTCTCTAACTTCACATAGTATGTACAAGGTATGCGAAGCGCTGTTGATTTCCGGTTATGCGCCGCTATTCTACTGTTGCCATGCCATGAGTTCGCGGAGCTAGCCTCGCTTGTTACAATAACGTGCCCATTGTGACGTAATGTTTCGCACTATACTGTAAATGTTCACTCATTTGTGTTCATGTTGAGTGGATGTGTGGTGTGAATGTTAAGTACTCACATCGGCATACGATACAACTCGTATAGTCTTACGAGTGAAAAATAGTATTTACTATTTCCCACATTGATAAGCAATCGAACTATTCCGGTAACAGTGAGAGCGAGTCGAAATGAAAAATACTGTTTGGATTGCAAACACTATAGTTACATGGAAAGCACAGCAGAATTATCAAATTAGTCAAAAATCAATATAGCATAGCTTCTCATCGCATGTGAAGAAATTGCAAAAATACGTAATCCTACAAAATTATCTTATTTTATGAATAAATAAATAGTGAAAATTGCCGTACACTGTTGCTAAAATGGTGTGATACAGATGCAAGGTCAATGTCACAATCACTGGCTTGTTGGGATGCAACAACAACACGAGTTATTTAATAGCTTGCACATTATGTAGACAGGTAATAAATGTTTAAATATAAAGTAGGCACGCGCCGTTTGCCCGCACAAATAACCGGTCGCCATAAAACTTGTCATTCGCAACAGAAAACCTTCTGCCCACAATCCAGTTTTCTTCTGCCCACGAAGAATCAACTTTAAATTTATATTTCAAAAGACGTGTGACCACTAAGAAAGGTCTGGTCTCATCTACAATCTTGGCGGAAATTGTTATGGCGAAACAGTATCATCGCTAAATCAGTTAAATTATGTTTCCGCCAATTCATTAAAAATTGGAAAAGGCCTCGATCAATTTAGACTAGTCACACCACACATGCCTATCACAGAGTCTCATATAACAGTCAGGAGTAACGACAACCACAAATTAACAAGAAATGCACAGGAAGGATTATCTTCGCTATGAATGATGATCATTATCGCCCCGGGCGTAAAACTGCAACTTGGACAACGAATTTAAACAAACATATTAGACTCAGTAAAAAGAAGATCAAGATCATGTAGGGCATTCTAAATCTCGTGTTGTGAAATCACTGCATGCATGCAGGGTACCGGAAGAGACCCCCGGCAATGGTGAAATTAACAGCAGACTGCTATTACCGAGTAGACGAGCGAAACGAAACTCGTCGGGAAATTGTATCGCTTTCCACGCTCCGTCTATATTTGTTTACACTTTACTACTATGCAAGACACATAGTAAAAGACATTGGTTATTTATCAATCGACAAGGCAAAAAACTGACTCGGGGAAAAAAGCCTCAGGGATTACAATAATCAAACTCCATTAAACTTTACGGAAAAATTGGCCCATACGAGTTAATTTCGTTTTGGGTACATTGATCACAGATACTATTAAATTGTGTTCACTGCAATGCAAAATCACTGAGAATTTTGAAAAATATTTATCGAAAAAAAAGTGAAAACTTTAAATGTAATCAGTAGTTTTAGCATCGACTCGAGCAATCATACGTTTGTCATACATTTTAGGTTTTCTTCAAGTCGTTCTAAGACATAATACTTATAGAAACAAAGGAAGCTAGTCTAAGGAGCAGCTGATGTAATGACAGGTGTGGTAACAGCCGGCATACACCTGCTCCTGGCACGTGCCACACAAGCTGCTCTAACAATTACTTGCATGGCATTCACAACCATTACCACATAGCAATCGATATTCAACGACTTGACATTACCTAGGACTTAACCGGCAGCTGACTTGAAATTGCGTAACACCATAAAAAGGAAAACACCTTCAATGTAGCTTCAAAAGGGACAAATAATGAAGCATACACACGATAATGTAAATGTAATGATTTTCGAGAATATGATGCATTTTTATGAGTTCAATAAATGTGGAGCTTTACCAAGTATTCTGGCTCACCTACAAGAATATATGAATCTTAAGCAAAATGGTTGACGAATAATTGAATAAATTTAGTTTTCCTCTAGACTCGCAGGCCGCCAGCTAGCATATCGGTTTTCCAAATACCTTTAATATATGATAAGTAATCGTGTGACGTCAATATTTTAGTTAATATGCCTATCACAGGCATTGCTTTACATCGACTGGCCGTTTCCGGCTGAGACAACCAAGACTAGACGAGTATAGCGAACAAGTTATACGGAACGGGCCGAGCGGATCTAGTCACTGGAAGGCTCCAGAGAACCAAATACCGTTATTGGCAACGGCTCGAGGTGTTGCGTTGATAATGCGCAGACCGGTTCGCGACCGATAGGCAATACTGGTGATAACCATAATCATCCAACCGATGACAGACGTCAGATCAAAAGAACAGCGATAGATAATACCCAGCTGATTAAAATCGTACAAAGACCAAATTCTTATAATCAACGTAAAATTGGATATAATGATTAGATTGAATAAGCAGATTAATACGAAACTAATATTATAAAGAGGTAAAGTTTGTGAGGTTGCCGGGGTTAATCTCTGGATCTATGTAATCAAATTTTTAAATTCTTTTACTATTAGAAAGCCACGTCATTTGTGGGTACCATCAAGCCGCGGGCAACGGCTAGTAGAATAATGGCCGATAGGACTTAAAGGTAATTTGACTTCAAGGCAATTGATATAGCTATGTGATTTTCATGTGAATAATCAAAATTCTAGGCAACGTTTATCGTTGCGTATTTCTGTAGTAATCTTGGTGGTTCTACGAAAGAATTTACATTGTAAAATCGTGACTAGATAGGTAATTTATACATTTCCATTTTTATATTCGTTAAAGGAAGGACAAAATATTTCTTTTAATACAAATTCTAGGTAACGCACGCAACACATTATGATGTTTGTGCCCGTTATTCTCCATGGATGACAGATGTTCAGCCAAGTCTTTGTCTTTCAATCTCAGGAGGTATTGATTTAGTAGTAGTAGAGTATGGATCTATCTACATCTTCGATTGAAGACATGGTGTATCGTATCCCAACAGTGGGATCATTGCGTTTGATGACAACGAATGATGATGAACATCACAAAAGTAATATTGTATGATTTGGAATGCTAAATATGACGTGTTCTGAATTATTTTACATTATACTTGTCGGATTTACCATAGATAAGAAAATGCCTATAGATTTTCTTAATTAAACATACGTATTTCCCTTAATCAATGGTTGGTTTTTCCCTATGTTTTGTACGTTCTAGTAACCGATTATATCCTGAATCTGATTCGTCACAGCACGACCGACCTTATGACGAATATAGTGCTAATACTTACTTATACAAAAGTGCGCGAACTCTACAATCATGTCTGAATCATCCATACGTAACATAATGACAACGGCAACTACTCATCGCGAGAAATTACGGAAGATTCGCTTGACGAAGAGAACCGTGAGTAAGCCAAAATTAATCCAAGAAATACAAAGAGGTATTCGATATTTGGGTTACTTTCTATTTGAAAGGGCCCATGTAGCGTTTGCTTTGGACAAAGTAAATTTTATGTTTGAAATGCATAAAAAGTTATGACTGTAACATAGGCCTGTAGCGAATGTGTTAGCTAATTGTGAACATCCGGATTGGTGGTACACCGTTAAGCTGGCGCACCGTGTGCGGCCGGCGTGCGGTGTACGTGTCTTGCTCGCTATAATAAATGAATCGATGCAGTAGGTATGTAGCAGTGCACTAGCCATGGCTAGCGAAGGGAGAGGTGAGGCAGTACATCGCGTGCGGCAGCGGTTGCGGCCACACTCCACCGACCTACATTTTATGCGACGACGGGCTCATTATTTACTAGCTGTAACCGCGTACGCACCGCCCGCCCTAAAGACCACACCACCCCTGTCGCTTTGCCATTACAATATTATCGCTTCGAGCTCGCCAAATCCGTGCGATGAATGGGGAAGACACGGCTTCGATCGGCTACCTGCGAAAATACTGCAAAAAAAGCACAAACCATTGCGCACACACAAAAACGCGACCTCTCGCGACGACGGGACCAGCCCTGGAGCCGTCGACGTAGGTGTCTGCATTTCGGAAACAAAACACAATAGAAAGACTCGCGTGTGAACGCGATACAGGGATACGGGCAGCAGGTTGTGAGAGTGAGGCGGCGAGAGGGCCGACGTAAACAAACCGCGAGCGGGAGCTTCGACCGCACTCACCATTTCGGGGATCCTCGGGTTCGGGGTGGACTTTATGAGGGAGCCGCAGCTCACGTAGTGAAGAGCGGGCACGTAGTCAGCGAGAACAGCACAAGCACTCAGTCACACAAAATAGTTCAGAGCACGCACACGGCACATACGATCACGATACGTCCCGTCCTACACTACGTTCGCGGCTCACGCCGATGCAGTTTACGTCACCGCATCCCGCTCCCGACTGGCCGAGCGCGGCGCGAGCGAGCGACGACCTCGCGCTAGTCGCGCTGCAGCGTGCACCGTCCCGCACCCCGCCGCCGCCCTGCGCCGCCGCGCCCGCCGGCCCTACAGTGCCTGCCGCCCCGCGCGCGTCCTACGTCCGGTGAATCACGAACCGAGACACGACAACTCACGAAACGTTCGCCAGAGCCGAATTATTGTTGTTGATTATACAGATGTATGTATACAGATGAGATGATCGAGACTCCGAAACGTCCGTCCGGTGTGTGACGAAACAGACACAGCTCATTAACATTCCTATTTACATAACGCTTTTTTTTTGTTTATTTTAGAAAACCTTAGAGCAACGCGGGCCTTCCGTCCCGGAAGGGAGTAGCCATACGAAGCGTTTCCCCTCTGTCAAAGTACAAGCCCAAATGGGCATGTGCGTTTATAAAAACCAGTTGTGCTCGGATTGCTTCCTAGACCGAGTCCAGTCGCGCAAGTGTGAACAAGCAGTGTTAAAAATGCCGAATTGCTCAGTTTTTTGCTGTAAAAAGAGGTCTGGAACATCAAATTTACAAAAAGATGGTGTGACATTTCATATGTAAGTAAATTCTAATCATATTATTGCTATTTAATTACATTTAAACACTAAATTCGCATATTTCATTCTTAAAATTGTCGGATTAATTGTCGGATTTTTTTAGCAACATCAGATCCGCTCGCCCGTACAAATCTCATATCGGTCGAGCGATAAATCCGATTTCTCCCCGCCGATGGGCGACATAGTGATGTTACCGTTATATCATAATGTTTGTCGATAAATTTGGATGGCGGCTGGCGACGACTTTATTTATTCGCATGAATTCTCATGTATTAGACAAATAATTGTTTTCAATAATGTTTTTAAGTTTGAATTGTTTATAAAATAGTAATAAATGTAAAAAAAAATACTGTAAGTAAATATTATATGCCATAAAAATTTGATTTGATTGACAAAATATGATGAACACATTTTGATTTCATTATTTACTAGTCTGTTGCCCGCGACTTCGTTCACGTAAAGGGTAAGAAATAGCAGTTTTTCGATTATCCCACGGGAACCACTTATCGGACTGGGATAAAAAGTAGCCTATGTGTTGTTCTGATTTATGTAGTAAAGTTTTATTAAAATCCATTCAGTAGTTGTTGCGTGAAAGAGTAACAATATCACACTCACAAACTTTCGCGTTTCTAATATTGGTAGGATTTATCGCACTTTTTTGTGTTTACAGCTTCCCTAAGAATCCAGAATTAAGGAATATATGGAAAAGTTTTTGTAATAATAAGCGAACCTGGGATCCCAAGCGGACCAGTGCAATTTGCTCAACCCATTTTCAGTCATCCGATTTTCAAGTCCTTCCAAACAAAAGGAGAATATTAGCGGAAAATTCAATACCAAGTTTAATACCAGACTGCATTTGTGTCGTAAGTGTTCTAAGTATTCTCCGTGTAAAAATAAACTCACAGAATTGCATCTCATTGTTAAATTTATTTTCCAGAGTCATTCATTACCCATTCAACCATCTTACAACACTGCTGGATCTAAAAGTTCAGCTACGCCTAACATGTTCGCAACTTTCGGTGAATCATCATCTCAACAACAACACGTAAGTCACTTACGTTTCCAGAACAATTTATAAAAAAAAAAAAACTTGGTTTTATTGAGTTTAAAAATATTTTTCTATATTAAAATTTCACGTTCAAGTAACAGACAATTCGGTTATGTAAATTATGGGTTCGACTTAGTAACGGATAATTCGGACGAAGCTACGGACGTCCTGGTGTTTTTATTAGTAGGTATAAATGCTTCTTGGAAGGTTCCAATTGGTTTCTTTTTAGTAACAGGCACAAGTGCAAGTTTAAAGGCACAGCTGGTAACTAAAGCATTTGAACTAGTTCATGAAACTGGAATTCAGATTAAAGCATTGACTTGTGACGGCGCAAAAGCAAATCTAGCTATGGCTTCAGAGTTAGGTTGCTGCTTAGATGCAAAAAAATTGCAAACTACGATATTAGATCCTACTACGGGGCAACAAGTTTATTTTTTTTTGGATCCCAGTCATATGCTGAAGTTAATTCGCAATACTTTTGGCGACTATAAATGTCTTTTTGATAATGATGGGAACAAAATTAATTGGCAATATATAGAAACATTGCACAAAGTACAAGAAGAAGAATTATTTTTTATGGCAAATAAATTGAGGACGAATCACATTTATTTTAAATCAAAAATAATGAACGTCCGTCTGGCAGCACAATTGTTCAGCGCAAGTGTTGCTGATGCACTTGTATTTTGTGAAACCAAGTTAGGTTTGCCAGAATTTGACGGTTCTGCTGCAACTGCAAAATTTATTTTGCTCATAAACGATGTTTTTGACATCTTGGATTCGCGGTCTCGTCAACATCGTTTCAAAAGGGCATTGAATAATGAAAATTTTGAAAAGGCCTTTCAAAAATTGGACGAAGCACAAAAAGTTTTGATGAATTTGTCGGCTTATGTTAAAAAGCGTAATGGTGAGGTAAGCAAAATGAATTTATTAAATTCTCCACGGTATACAGGTTTTCTAGGGTTTTTGATCTGTATACAGAGTGCAAAATCTTTATTTCTAGATCTAGTACAAAAAACTCAAAACTGTCTTCGTTACATGCCTCTCCATAGAGTAAGCCAGGACCATATTGAACTTTTTTTTTCAAATGTGAGAAGTCATGGTGGTCATTGCGATAATCCGACGGCCTACCAGTTTGAAGCAATTTATAAAAAACTTCTTGTCAATACACAGTTAATACAAACTGGCAATGGGACCAACTGCATACCACTGGAAAAAATTTCTATACTAAACTGCACATCCGCAATTCAAAAAATTAATGCTTCATCTGTTCGGGAATATGGCAATGACATCACTGATGGTGATAAAATCAATTTTCAAAATGTTGTTGATGATTTAATGGATGAAATAGAGACGCAAACATTCTTATCTCCTTTTGGCGAAAAAGTTGTTGAGTACATAGCAGGTTTTGTTGTTTTTTCTTTATCCACAAAAATCAAATGTAACACTTGCATTAAAGGCATACACGGGCCAGTTGATAAGAACAGCTTAATACACCAAAAAAGCAGAGGTAAGTTACAACATGCTTCAAAAGAGGTAATAAACATTTGTCGAGTTTGCGAAAGGGAGATAAGACAGCGATTAGGGGAAAATAATAAACCTACACGATCATGCGCTACAAATCAGATTGTGCCAAAAGTATTGAAGAAATTCATTGGAATAGATTTATTCCCGTTCATTACCTATCATTCATATGAAAATGATTTTACAGACCATAATTTGGAACTTGCAAGATTAATCATGGAAAAATACACCAACACCAGAATTTCTTTTTTAATGAAAAAATTAAACCCAAAAAAATGTATTCGTCAAATATATACAAAATTAATTCATTTTAAAAACCAATGAACTTCTTAAACTAATTTGCACGCAGAGACGTAATCAACTATGCTGTGTGTTTTCTTCATGTGTTCAGTAAAGTGTTTGAAAAAATTATGTTCAATCAACTTTTAGAATAATAACATATAGAAGGAGTGTTCCTGCACCCGTTTTGATACACTTCAACTGGTGCCAGAAATGGCATCAAAAGCTGAACTTTGCCGAACTGCTTCGTAGTTGTCGATGTCAAAGCGCGCCAAACGTGTCTCCCGGAAAAAAATATGGCGGTTTGTGCAATTTTTTTTTTGAATTCAAAATTAAAAAAAGACCAAATGTATTAAATTTAGCAAGCCTAACGTCAGGCCGGTCAATAGTAGCATTAGTGTGAATGACGAATCCATAGATCTAATTAGTTCTACTACTTTTCTTGGGATTACCGTGGATTCAAAACTGCAATGGGGCCCACATATTACGGCCCTGGCAGGAAGACTTAGTTCAGCAGCGTATGCAGTTAGGAAAATTAGGCAGCTTACTGATGTTGGAACGGCAAGATTAGTGTATTTCAGCTATTTTCATAGCGTAATGTCGTATGGTCTACTGTTGTGGGGCTCCGCTGCCGACATTCAGACTATCTTTGTACTTCAAAAAAGGGCCATACAACCTTAGACCACGCGACTCGCTTAAGGAATTATTTAAGGAGATTAACATCCTAACCGTGGCGTCCCAATACATTTTTGATTGTATTATGTATGTACGCAAAAACTATGGTGCTTTTCTTAAAAATTCAGACTGTCATAGCCTAAACACCAGAAATAAGCATAAGCTTGCCGTACCAAGCCTCAGACTTCATAAGACTGGTAATTGTTTCATAGGTATAAGCATAAAAATGTTCAATAGACTGCCACAAAGTTTTATAGATTTGCCTCTACATAAATTTAAATCCACGATTAAAAGTTGCTTAATGAAAAAAGGTTATTATAAAGTGGAAGATTATTTTAAAGATAAAAATTTGTGGTCACTATAATTTTTCTTTTCTTATTAAATATTTTTTTAAATGTATAAATAATTTAAAAAAATATATGTTAAAATGGCTTTAAAAAAGGCTATAGTTGAGTTTCTTGCGGCACTTCTTCTCAACAGGCCATTCACGTCTGAAGTGGTAGGTAGTAGGATAAAAAAAAAATTGACGTGTAAAAGTATTTCTTGTAAATCTACTTGCAAAATAAATGATTTTATTTTTATTATTTTATTATTTTATTTTATACTATGAATCAAACGCTGAAACACATGGAAATTAAATTAAATTAAATTGCCGACATGTCATCGAGCGTTTAGCGATTTACTTTTGACAGAGCGCTTGTATAAAGACATTTCATCTAGTAAGTTATTCATCTAAGAATTGTGTTTCTAAAATTTATTTCTTTCTGTTTGATGAAATAAATAATTTGAGTTTGACATTTAAAATGTTATTAAAATCTCGGTTCACGATTTATGTGGTCGCACTTCTCCAAAATAGCTCATAAGTCTCAGTCATAAGTAGCGATAGCGATATAAAATTATCAACTCTTAGCAATAGCGGTATAAATTTAGTCTTATTCCTATTCTCGTACTTACCAAGTCTAACAAAAAAAATATCAAAATCGGTCGGAACCGTTTTGGAGGAGCGCGACCACAAACATCGTGACACGAGATTTTTATATATTAGAATATCAATAGTTGTTAGTAAGATCCTACATAAATACCTAATAATTATTATTAGAAATTAAATAATAACCAAGCAGTAAGACAAATAAATATAATTATTTAATAGTTACATAAAATGTTTTAGTTTGTCACCTTTATTCCTTCTTCCGACATTAAAATTTATCGATATTCCTGCATGGGCCATCGACAGTTGAGTGCAGCCCTATTTACGTTGATAACGAGGCAATGTGTGAGTTGTGAAATGTGTCTATCCGTACACGTATTGTTGCTGTATTGTTTATTTTTTTATGTGTTAGTGTCGTCATTACAGTGTTGTTTTTGTATGTAAGTATGCGGAACTGCACTTGTGTGCAAATTCCCCCCCCGCAAAAAACGCCAGAACTCTTTGTATAGAGTAAAATCGCTAAGCCTACTCCCTTCCGGGACGGAAGGCCCGCGTTGCTCTAAGTAGAAAACAGATCATAATATCCCTTGATTTATTTTAAAAAATAATTATTATAAATAATTATAAGGTAAGGATTATGCACATCCGGTTCAGCAAATTTTTTTTTACATTCAATTTAAATATTATTAATTTTAATAAGTAATGTTTACATAGTTAGTTAGTTGTTTTTAATTCATATAGGATATTTATCTACGTATACTGAGCAAATGATTGGAAATACCATAAAATTATTAGTGATCAACTGATTGGAGATAAAGATAAAAGTTAATATGTAAACCCTTTTCCAGGAATTCCCACGAGAACAGAATTCACGTGGGCGAAACAACTCCACACATAAAATAATTTGTTTGTAAAAGAAAAAAGATAATAAATATTCTATAGGTAATAACTAAATTTCTATTACTGATATTTGTATAATAATACTTAAACCGTATAATCCTAATAGGGGTTTTTAACTCATTTATGTTTAATAGGTGCTTTTCTATACAATAAATAAAATTGTGTTGTTACACAAATATAAACAGAGCAGAAATCCCTTAAAAGTTGGCACTGTACCAGCTGGAAGACTTACAGAGTAGCGGTTCAGGCGAAAACAACTAATTTTTAGTCAACCACACACTCTTTGTATAATAAATCCATATTTTATATTAAAATCCGAAAGTGTGTTTGTTTGTACTTCTTTCACGTCGAAAGTAATGAACGGGTTGACACGATTTTTTTTGGGGCAGAGCGCAGCGCCACCTAGTCCCAAATTAAGTTAAATTGTATCTACTTGCGTTGTGGGTACCAGAGGGCGGATACATTATCGTAAATACATATAAGATACATAGAACACACACTCAAAACATATACTATATGTTACCCAAATAAATTTTAATCCCGTGCGGATGATGATTCGAACACGCGTCCTCTGACACCGGAAGTATAACCACTACCAACTGAGCCACCGTCAATTAAGTCAACAAATAGAACATTGATAGGTCTGGTGCATTGAGGCTGTACATTGAGCTTCATAAAAGAAGCCTTCCCATGAACCCTGAACATCTATCACCCTGTAACGCAGTAACAAGCTGTCTAATCCACTCACTGTGGCGACGTAGAGATCTCTTCCTCAATTATATAGAAAATATTTCTGTACAACTACGTTGGTTTCAGACAGTCTTAATTTAATAAAATACATAGTACTAAACATAGATAAAATTAAATGTACAGTCAAGCAATGTATGAGATGACCAGGGTAGAGAACTATGAACAAAAATATGCTATTAATATAAGTCTCGTTGTGAAACTTTGTACAGTCAACAAAGGAAAGGGTTGACCCGGGTCGCAAATATGAGAGGTGGGGAGTTGGGATACCTCGACGCGGTCCACCCTGTAACGTCGGCGAGTAATTCCTTAGTTTCTGGAACCAACTCTAGAATTACTTGCCTATGGCCAATTCCCGACGACACGGTGGGTCTGCTCCCCTTGCATCCGTAGGTACTGGTGCTGGGGGTGGAGCGGTCGAGGATACACGAAGACGGTGGTGGACTCATTCGCTCACTGACCCTACCCAAAAGCGTCTTCGCCCCGACTTGGGTGTCCGGGCTTACTCCACCCGTTGATACTGGGGGCGACCTCCGTAAGGTGGAACGCGGAGGCCCTGCAGACACTGGGTCTCGCCAACCCAGACACTGCGGAGGGCGTTAAGCGTTGGGTCATATGTGCGAATGAGGCCACCCTGGAAGAGGGTGTGCGCGGTGGCGCAAAGTCTCACAGTGAGTGTCCACTAAGTACGTATAGGACGCTGTGGCACTTGGGAGTGGCGCAGAAGGAGCGGTGGATGAAGAAAACCTCGTAAAAAAAAAAATAAGGAGAGGGGCCGGCGGCAACCCATTCCTAAAGGTGAGTCTACGCTAGACGAGCCGAGCACAAGCTGAGCGCAAGCCGAGCCGCTCTGCTCGCGGTGACAAGTGTGATTCGAGGCTCGTAAGTCGGTCCACACTACACGAATTTTGGCTCGGCTCGTGCTCCGCTCGTGCTCGGCTCGTCTAGCATAGATACCCTTATAAAATACTATTGATAAATAAAAAATCCAATAAAACCCAAAAAAAATTCGCGCAATATTTCGAAAACTTGAATCATATTTACAGCCGCTCGCCACTTTCATTGTACACTGTACAATATAACTAAAACTATTACTTTGTATTATAAACGTAGTACAACTAGTATAAACGTTATACAATGTTTTGTCACTTTCACACTTCATTTAATTCTCATCAAGAAAGACAGTGACACAACAGTGAATAACTTATATACTCGTTATACTACGTTTATTTGTAACACAGTTATTGTTTGCTCCAAGATTCCAGAGTTAAGCAAAACTACATACTTACTTGGTATAAAAAAATATAATTTGGCATGCATATAACTCACCATTCAAATGCGTTGTAATGGTAGTAGCAGAGTCCTAAGCCATATAGAAACAATGGGTCTTTCCAGTTGTCTTGTTCCAACGCGTAGAACTTCTGGTACGCGGACATAGCTAAAAAAAATATTATGTTTTAATATAAACTAGCGAATCCCTCGCAACTTCGTTTGCGCGTATCCTGCTTTCCCGCGGGAATTTTGGAAAGTATTATACTTGAAAACATTCTCCTCTATGTATTAAAAAAACCCGCATCAAATTCCGTTACGTAGTTTTAAAGATTTAAGCATACACACAGACGCACAGCAAAAGCGACTTTATTGTTTACTATGTAAAGATTATATGAAATTATCTATGTCTATGAGGAGCTCGATGGCGTCACTGTTTGTCAAGCAATATCGTCCCTAGCCAGTGTTTGAATGGGTTTCGTTATCTCGAGCTTCTCCGTGCTTCGGAGAATACGTTAAGCCGTCGGTCCCGGCTGTTGTAGATGGATGACAGTCAGTGAGTAGTTAAAGCCAAGTCGGTGGTCGTCGGGCAACCACTGCGAATCCGCATTAGAGCAGTTTCAACTCTGAGAGGGAATGAGAAAATCAGACAACTTCAGAGACAAGTATCAAATTCTTGAGAAAAAATATGTCATTGGTGTCAAATTCACACTTGAAATATTTCTTACTCAGAAAGTTTAATTTGACTCTCAAAGTTGAAACAGAGAGTAAAAGCTATACACGTGTGTTTACTACTTACATTAAAGCAACTATCTAATTCAGTAGTAATCTAATAATAGAAATGCGAAATTATAAAACTCCTCTAAAAACCAATTTAAATCAGTTTTAAGAGACAGATTATAATAATAATAATAATAAATTTATTTATTTGGTCCACAAACATATACAGTTTGAAAGTACTGTTTACAAAAATTCTTAATAAAAACATTTAGCCAATATATAAAGCTACTTCCTAAAAACTAAAATATATGTAGAGTACAGAGTATTTGCTTCTGCAGCTGTGGTAGGTTTAACCCTGTGTTACAGCTAACAGTGCTCATCCCCTTTTTTTCAAGTTTATATAAATTTAGACTGACCTATACAAATAATATTTTTAGCAACCAAGCAGTCAAAATTTACACTATGAAATATATCATAATTATTATAGGACACACGATTTAATGCTTTAATTTAAATTACAATTTAATTGCTGGGTTGGAGCTGTGCTGGATTATTATGCGGCAACATTTACACATCGATACGGCGACGGGGCACCGCCACCGCAGCAAGACGTGGAGAAATGTTTACATTGAATAAATCCTAATAAGATTAGTGGGGGTAAGACTAACTTACATATATCGATCTAATGTCAAATTTTCTATTGGTTGTGGTAGCCATATTTGTGGCAGTAGTCACATCTGTGTTTGGAATTGAGAGCTTTACCATTTCCGAAACAAAAAATAAAACAGGAGCCAGCACTTCTTGACTTATTAGACAGCTGTAGTCTTGCCCCAATAGTAGTCTTACCCCAACTGACCTTAAATTGAAATTCTCCTTTCTATAGTATAGCAGGATTTAGGATCAAAATATACCTTTCGCATAATCTTCTAAGAGAAGATGAAAATGTCCCAGTTTACAATATGTTTTGGGATCGATGCAGATGTCTCTGCGTGCACCCGGTGAGCAGGCTCTCTCTTCTTCCTGTTAAATCATAGAAACAAATAGTAAGTTAATAATAAATCTTTACACAACACCTGAAACAGATAAACAACAACAGCGGGGTAGAGGCGGCTCTATTAAGTTTTCCATTTGGTTTATATGAAAGTCGACACGGGTTGTTAGAAATTGTCGCTCCTGACTTACGCCTCCCGTCTTTTGTTTCAACCGTGTATTTAAATTAGTCGGTTCGTAAGAACGTTTCTCGCTCGCACTATACCGATGTGGAATGAGCTCTAAGCCTCTGTTTCTTTTGGACTATGACATGGGACTACTTATGAGGTACATTAGAGGTCTCGTCAGAGATGGGCAACGCATAGGTAGCGCCCCTGGTGTTGCTGATGTCCATAGGCGGCGGTGACCACTTTCCATCAGGTGGCCCACTTGCCTGTTTGTCTGTCGTTTAACATAAAAAAAGAAAAAAAGAATAGTTATACTTTTTCTAAAATATTTGATATAGCTTTATTTTATAATCATACTAATATTATAAATGAGAAAGTGAGTTTAGTTTGTTATTCTTTTTGACTAAGCAGCAGATCATTATGAAAATTTGCTAATTTTTACAACATAGGCTAATTTTTACGCGGGCGAAGCCGCGGGTAACAGCTACTAATGTAATAATGACAATAATAAGAGGAGTGACAACAAGAATCTTATTTGAAAATTCTATATAGTTGTTGTAGTTGGATCCTCTTAGAGCCACAGCACACGGCGTATTTTATACGCGCAGAGGACGCGCGTTTCATGCTACATTGAGCTCTTTGTATGTTAGACGTCACGATGGAATGATTGCAACACCGCCTTGGATAACGATACGCGGTCATCTGCGCGTTTAAAATACGCCGTGCTGTGGCTCTTAGAACTGTCCTTAAAAGGCAGTCATAATCTTAACTGCCCGCTCCACACCTCCAGAGCAGATTTCACGCGTGTGTACGTCGACCTGTCGTGCATACGCTTCAGTTGCTGCTGCTACACCACCTCAGCAGATTAAATGGATAAGAATAATGTATACTTCTAAATAGGTTTGTCTTGTTTTATTGTAGTTTGAAACCATTTTTTTTAATATAGAATGACCCAGCAAGCTATCCTTAAGATATAGACATAATGCCAAAGTGGGCATTTTTGAAGAACTATAAAAGAGAAGTAATTCCTCCATACATGTTGTTTTAATACATCTTCAAGGGTTTAGGCAGCGTTTTCGATGAAAGCTCCCAAACAACTTGATTTTTACCTACGCAATCAACAAATATCGTCACAGTTCATTCAGTTTAAATATAACCCATACAAATTATATACTAAAACCTCCCTCAGAACCATCCATTAGTGAAAGCAGCATGAAAATTGGTTCAGGAGTTTTTGTTTATTGTGAACAGATGCCACAGGGAACTTTTTTTTATGTAAGAGGTTGGCAAACGAGCATGCGCGTCACCTGATATTAAGTAATCACCCCCACCCATTAGCACAGAATACCGGGGAAGTCCCTGAGCCGCTGCAGGCCTTATAAGTGCTTGTTTGTTTTATAATGTGTAAGTATTATAGTTGAAGTCACACCTTGACTTGTACAAGCATCCCTTCGAGGTACTTGACAGCTTTAAGAACAAGAGCCCTTGTCCTGACATGTTCAGTCCCACGGAGTTTCAGGAAACCAAACTGGCGGCTGGAATTGAAAACAAAAATTGATCAGTTGTATATAAATACATATCCTGTTACTTATACATGAACTCATCCACAAGCATGCACTATTTTTTTGTTTTAATTAATTTTAGCTTACGAAAAATTCATACCTACCAAAAAAAAAATATTTTAAGTTTTATACCTATATTTTTTTTATTATTTGAAATTATTATAAAATACATAGAAGCATAAGTTTATTGGTTTAAGATAAGTACAGAACAGTAGCACCTTGCACTTACTATTAACCTCTGTTAGGCTCCGTCTAGACTCTAGCTAGACAATAAAATGTTGGCGGGGGCTACCACGACATGTCATAACAATTTTTAAACTATCAAGTAAATGAGATGTCGCCTTACATCATGTATTGCGTTATCTCGCGTACTCACTCGTCTTTGGACTGCTATAAGAAGTCATGGTAAAGGGGCAGGAGTTAGAAGAGCCAGCAAATGTGGTTACAGTGTAAGTCTCTTTCTCTCTCTATTTATCTCTACAAATTAACATCACTTTGTATAATAATATGTAAAGAAGTAATTAACAAGGCAATTTTTGCAGTAAGTCACACACGAAAAAGATAGTTTTTCTAACTGAAATATAATTCTAACATCAGTGAATTAACTACTCTATGACTGATTAAATCACGGATGTACTGCTAATAAGTTACTGCATTACTAAGTAGACAATCTATGAATGTTATAATTAAAGGAGATATTAAGAAAAATATCCATTTCAGGTTATGTTATGTTAAATACAATAAATTGTATACCAACAACTACGATAATATACCTTACATCGTAATGGTAAGAACTTAGTTTATTCAAATTTATTTTAATTAATATGGCTATTGTTCTGAGAAAAGCAATTTTTATGCAAAAACATAATCACTGTACAAACCTGTCAAGCTCCGAGAGAACTTGCAGCTCCTGGGAGGTTAGATGCAATTCTTCTTTTTCATCCATTGTCAATAAAGATTATCAAGAAATTACAGAACGTTAAAACTTTATACTTAACATAATATTACGAAGTTATCTTCTACATTTACTGCAGAATAAGTTCGTTCTCACAATTTTATTTCCTACATAGTACAGTAGGTACTAAGGTAGCGCTCCACTTTGGCTCCACTACACAGATTAAAAACAAAAAAGTTGTTGGACTGTGTTGCCAACAGTCTAAAGACGGTTCCAGATAATAACAACCGCTGTATGTAGTTTATAGGCCAATAATATTAATAAAGCGGACACGGTTAATATCTCCATTAAACACAGATGTCGCTACTGCCACAAATATGACCACCACATCGAAAATAAAAACAGACATTTGAAAAGTTAAGAATGTTAGGTGTAATGATTTTTGTATTTTTGTGTGAAAAAGAACGTTCCTATCGAGTTGTCTGTCACGGACACAAGTAGCATCATAAAGATATGGGTTTTGAAGTAATGTAACTCGTTAAACGTAAAATAAAGACGTTTCTGTAATATTTAATATAGACGACCTCCGTGGCGTAATGGTTACCACGCCAGATCGCCACCCAGGAGGTCCCGGGTTCGATCCCCGGTGGGGTCATGATGAAAAACGAACTTTTTCTGATTGGCCTCGGGTCTTGGATGTTTTGTTTATCTGTATATAATAAATAAATAAATATATAGGGACAATTCATACAGATTGAGCTAGCCCCAAAGTAAGCTAGAAACTTGTGTTATGGGATACTAACTCAACGATATTATATTTTATAACAAATACATATATAGATAAACATCCAAGACCCGAGGCCAATCAGAAAAAGTTCGTTTTTCATCATGACCCGACCGGGGATCGAACCCGGGACCTCCTGGGTGGCGGTCTAGCGTGGTAACCATTACGCCACAGAGGTCGTCTATATCTGTATATGTATTTGTTATAAAATAATAATATAATATCGTTGAGCTAGTATCCCATAACACAAGTTTCGAACTTACTTTGGGGCTAGCTCAATCTGTATGAATTGTCCCTATATATTTATTTATTTTACTTTGAAAAAACATAACCCAAAAAGATCAAGTGGGGTAAAACTACCAGTGAGCCCGAAGTAAGTTTAACATAATGCTAAATTTGCTGTATATCATGAGTAATAAACATTTTTCGAATGAATATTACTGAGAAGTGTTGTACACAATTATTTTAATATGGCAGGTTGGTTTTTTTTTTTTTTTTTTTTTTTTTTTTTACCACACAGGTGGCAAACAAGCATACGGTCGGCCTGATGGTAAGCCGTCACCGTAGCCTATAGACGTAAGCAATACCGGGGGTATCACTCACGCGTTGCCAACCCTCCCAACCCCCCCAAGTGGAGCTCTGGAGACCTTACTCACCGTAGGAACACAACATGGCCGAAACCAATGCTATTTGGCTACGATCTTCTGTAAGGTGGAGGTCCTTCCCCAGACGGGCTGCTCCGATTTGAGCGGATTATCCGCTGTGCCCTACCTCTCTTAAATATATTTATTGTTGGTATAAGATACTGTCTGGTTTCCCGACTGGGTTTTGTAAATCATATGTTGAACTTGCCCTGTTTTTTTATTTACTTAAATTACTACAAAACTAAAAGGTTTTTCTCTTAGAGTATAAATAAATAAAGACAATTTATTTAAGACAACTTCTAAGGTTTTTCTGTTCTACCTGCGATTCAAAATATTCGTTTTCCTTTTATGAGGGTGCCTATTTTTGAAAATATGTGTAAAGTAAACATTTAAACCAAAAAAAAGTAACTGGTAGTCTTACCCCGATTGGCAGGACAAGACTACCAGTTTACAGGTTTTACATTTTTCTTTTTATTACTGTTTCTAATGAATTTTGTGGCGAAAACTTCATAGTATTTTAAAGCTTAATTTATATTTTAGATCCCTGTATATTTAATTTATCTCTAGGTCAAACAATTTCTACATAAAACCCGATTTAGTAAATTCAAAATAAAGTAGGTAAGTCGATCTTATCCCACCGACCTTATCAGTTATATTTTTAACGTTTAATATAACATGTTATTTTTATTTTACTTTTAATGACATCTCTACGTAGACTTGACTCAAGTGGCTTGACCGTCTCCGGGACCCATAGTATGTTTCATTGACAAATTAAAGATGATAAATTCTATAACTTACAGAAAATTAAAATAAATTCACAAAATCTAAGACATTCGTAAACAAGTGTAGGAGGAAGCGCAAATCGATTCACAAACAACAGCAAACAGCTAAGTTTGCGAATATGAATGAATATTCAACGGTCTTAAACAATAAGAGCAAATGTTCGTTTAGTACAGCGTACGAATATTCGCGCGGATGTGGTGGCGGAGTCTGATAGTCGAAGGCGCTTAAAATATTCCATAAAACTGTAGTTTACTTTTTCGCTCAATCAGTTAACTGCAAGTAGTGTACTACAAAGACATTACATTTTAGCTTTTATGTGATTCTACAGGCAACACTGATATGTCATGTCTCATGTCACTTGCTCCCCCCCCCCCCGCTGAGAAGAAAGAAGGCCAGAAGGCCTTCATTTCATTCATTCAGTTCAGCGGTTCAGCGCAGTTGTTCAGTTTAATGAATGGGAGAGTACGCAGTTTAGCCTGAGTTTACCTGAATAATTTTTGAGTAAAATAATTTTGTGATTTATTTATTCGACTGAGCCATAGTTTCATTGCAAGAGAAAATAAATAAAACAAAATGAGTCACAGAGATACGGTAAGCATCGTTTAAACTTGTATTGCTTAAATTTATAATAGCGACGCTCGATGTTTTTAACAAAAAGATATACCTAATATTATGCGATCTATTGATACCTGTTTAGTTTTGATAAAGACAATTATTTTGTGTAATATAATATTGAGTTTATATATAGGCTGAACATTGCCCGGGTCTATTTCCGTTGCTTTTAGTCATAGTTCCAAGGTCGAATTTTCCCATCTGTAAAATAATCTGGCTCCTCTAGGTACTCCCGTAAAGGTGATACCTACATGCTTGAGCTGTCTCATTTTAAGTAAGACTGTACATACTTCTCATATCTTTTTATTCTTATCAAACTTATTAAATTGAAATCAATAAATTCTCAGAAATAGTACATATAGATTAGATACCGTTTTATTTTTTAATTAAAATTATAGGTATGGTAGATTCGTGGTAAAATCTGGTAAATACAAATAGTTAGAAATAAATACAGACTACAGATAATATAATTAAATAGTTTTACTAAAAAACATGGTAAAAATATAGAATATGACCCGTCGAATTTTAAGGTGGGAGGGGGGGGGAGGGGGGAGGGGGAGGATGGGGCTTCCCCCCAATACCACTCCCCCCGTGAGCAAATGCATAGTTTTCGAGATATTCAAGGTTGAAGTTTGAGGTTATGACTGTACTAAAAGTGACTTTTCTGGCCCATATACATTATGGACCGTCGATTTTACAGGTGATGAGGGGGGGGGGCTACTCCCCAATACCACCTCCGGCGGCGGGGTATTGCGAATATGTATAGTTTTCGAGATATTCAAGGTTGAAGTTTGAGGTTATGACTGTACTAAAAGTGACTATTTCATCAATTGGAAGGATTTCCAAGTTGACTACCGAAAGAGTCGCGCCTCGCTCGCTTCGCTCGCTCGGCGGTGTTATGATCACAAGCTAACCCTAACCTAACCCACCATATCCCATTCATCTAAAATCAAATTGACTGACACAAGTGACGCAACAATATGGCGGCCGTACTTGCGTTTTGTTATGTCACATTTTATAATTTGTTAAAATCAAAAGTGATGTTACAATAAATAATTTAGCATATTTTAATAAATGAATTAGCGTATTTAAAGTAATAATTAAAGTATAATTTATTTTTAAGTAAATTGGGTCAAAATAATAATAAAAAAATTAAAAAATGTGTATGAAGGAAATCAACATGTGTAACAAAACGTTTGATAATGCCAGTGAACGTAATCTATAGCTGTCAAAATACGTCTGACACCTCCATAATACTCGAAAATAATACAATTTTATTTATTTTTTTTCAAAAAAACTATATTGTTCCGTAACTTGAAACTTCGCACAGTGACTCTAGATACTGTTATCTAATTGCAAAAAAATCAGGGGCATCGAACTCGACGGGTCATATTCTATAGTTTAGCCAAAAACATCTTAGTTTTTGTGATGTCTTTAATCTAAAGGAATAAAATAAAATAAGTAAGATTGAGGAGTAATAAATAATTTTGATAAAAGATTAGCTATGTTCATGAAAATATATCATTCTTTATTATTCATCTTCAATATATACATAAATATTACTATGGTCTTTTTTTAAACCAAGTTTTAATTCTATTACCTCTCAGCTTATTTGGTCTGAGTATTACCTATTAATATTGTTAGAGGAAAACCAACATGTTATTATATTTAGAAAACATTTTTCTAATTAATATATTTGATGTAGTTATAAATAATCATGTAGGTTTAAAATATTTTTGGAAGTACACAATTTCCTATCTTTTGGAAACAAAATAAAAACATATCTGTTTATTTAGTAAACAAAAATAAATCTCAGTGTTGGTCTTAATTTTTTTTTTTGGACAAATCACACAGATTGAGCTACCCCCAAAGTAAGTTAGAAACTTGTGTGGGATTACATTTTGTAACAAATACATATAAACATCAGAGACCCGAGGCCAATGAAAAAAGGTTCTTTTTTTATCATGACCCGACCGGGATTAGAACCCAGGACCTCCTGGGTGGCGGTCCAGTGTGGTAACCATTTCGCCACGGAGGTTGTCTTAGTCTTAGCAAAATTTGCTGGAAATCATTAGAATTGTCTATCTAATGATTTTCAGCTAATTTTGCTAAATATCATAGCTTACTTCACCATAGTTATATTCAAGGAATTCATCATCATTGTTTAGGGGAGGCCTATGTCCAGCAGTGGACTTCTTGTGGCTGAGATGTTGATAATGATGATCATGATTGTTGTGTATTTTCAAAAGCTTACCTGCAGATGCATATGACTGCTTAATATAATCTATAGTGAGTTGTACAAAAATATTTCGAAGTTAATTTGAGTTACCTCCTTTTTTTCTGTCATAAATCGTCAATGTGTCAAATTGTTTTGTTAATCAACTGTATGAATCATAAAATGCTGCAATCATGTTATGTTGATATATGGAGGTCGCTTATGAAGAGTTTAAATAATACAATAACAGAATGACATAAGCCAGAATGCGAAAATTGGTAGACATATAGATGTTACTCTTTTATGCAAAAACAGCTTGATGAACATTCTTGAAATGTGACACATGGGTACATGTGTAGCTTATAGCCTGCCCCTATTCTCTAACACAACAAAAATTTAATCGCTGTCTCACTCACACAAAATAGGAATTGAATGGGACAGCAAGTGTGTTTGAATCTAAATAGAATCGGTTTTTGTTTCGAGAATTGGAATTCCCCTGGATTAACAATTGAGATAGTTAGTTTTTATATTAGAGATTACACTGGTAATGGGGATCAACTGGATTGCAAACACGAAACCGTGGGTGTGCACTAATGTGTCTGTCATTAACTTCAAAATGTTTTTGTGCTGTTCACTGTTACGAAACTAATCAATCAGTCAATTGATACTATCAATCAATGTTAAAATAAACCTAGTGATGTCAATTGACAGTAACCACCAGCCAACCTACCTATCAATGGTGATATGGCTATAAATCAATTAGTTTGGTAACAACCCTTTCATTTGCCAAAAGTTCATTCAAGTCAAGCTATCAGCAACTATTATATTATGTTAATACAAAACTAACGCATACTTTTCCAAAAATAAGTTAACATTCTTGAAAACAATAATCCCTAATGATAAGATTTAAGTTTGAAAAATATCCTCACAAAAACTTTTGGTATGCAATGTTATCTGATATTGCTTTCTTACATTATGTTTTCTTGACTTACTTTATAAGCAAAGTTGCTTTATTCTGTAAACATTTATTGTTCCAAGAAAGCTTTTGTTTCTGGAACATGTCTTACTGGATTTGTGAACTGTTTGAAATAACACAGCTTACACTCCCCATCTGCTCTTTTCTACTTATGCCATAAATGCAAAATCAGTGGTAGGTATGTATACAAACATTCACAGTTCCAAAAAAGCTTTTGTTTCTGGTCAAATCTTACAGTAAATATCTAGGATTGGACATCTCCTCTATCCTCTTTGGTGTATCTTAATGTGCCAAAATAACTGCAATATATTATTATCACAAAATATAAACAATTGATTCATTGAAATGCCATTCTCTTCTTGATTAAATGATTTTAGGTGTATTACGATAGTATACACCTAAAATCATTGCATTGCAATGCATTACAATGCATTTATCTAATACATTCTCATCCAGTGCATATTTATTTTACGGTTGACTGCCCAACAGCCTATTCAGTCTTTGAAACCAAACCCATTATTGTGCAAAATATGTAAAACCTAATAGTCTCGGGTTGAGATTTTTTTTCTAGGTCTAGGTGCTTATTAGATAATAAACATGTGCGGCATGTATCATAAAGCTTCTGTTACATAAATAATGTGTGTTATTGACAGTACTCGCTATTTCCAAGATCTCATTCGTACTGCGCAGCTAATGAACAGCGCGTAGGCTCCTACCTAAGGACGCTAATGGTATTTATCGTGCGACTGAATGTGTGCTATGCATATTAACTCAGATATAATTCACGTAAGTCCTCTTATTACAAAGCTCGACGTAATAAGATTGAGTCATGATCTAGTGTTAGATTTCCTTATGAAATGCGCAGTGCATAGCACTTCAAGCTAATCCTGATGTATTTCTTCAACAGATCTAGCGTTCCCTCAGTCTATACAAAATTCTGTTACTCTTGTCTTGTAACTATAACTTTCAGCAATAAGACCACCTTACTGCGAATAAATAATAGTCTCTAAATTATGATCGTCTGTTATTTTTTATCTGTATTACAATATAAAAGGAGAAGCTGACTGACTGACTGACTATCAACGCAGGGCCTAAACTTTATGGATTAAAAACTTAAAATTTTGCACAGGAACCCCTGTGCAAAATTTATAACATAGGGGAGCACTAAAAAAGGATTTACAAAATTCCCACGGGAAAGCGAGATATACGCAAACGAAGTTGCGCGGGTTTCGCTAGTAAAATATATTTTAAAAGTGCTTATATTCAAGGTAGATTGAAGAAATCATTTACAGTTATAGATAGCTTGATGTGCTGTGGTTACAATACAACAAAAAAAACTAAAGCGCAGACCATACTGGGAAGCGAATCGAAGCTAATCATAATCAAAACTGTATGTACTTTTAATATCAGATTACAAAATGTAATCGTAATCTGCCAGCAGGTCGCATTGGAGGTGTTTGGGGGAAGCCTATGTCCAGCAGTGGACTTCTTGTGGCTGAGATGATGATGATGATGAGTCGTAATCATAAATCGTGATTACACTTTGCCCAACCTGAGCTTATTTAATATTCGTTTAATTCCGCTCTGCGTCTCTTTAATTCTTCATACGTCGCTCACAGTTCGTAGTGTGAAGTATTAGTATGAAAAGATGCGTAGCGTAGTTTCGCTTTGCTTCCAGGGTTCGCGACTTTTGCGTCAAAAGTTCCGAACTTCCGTCTGCGAAATATAATTTTGTAATAAGAGGACAATTTCAATGGAAGCTGTATAATTACAGGTCATTTAATTATGTGACCTTTGCATATTGGATTTTTTGATCGGATTATGCATTAAGTGACACAAAAAAATTGAGACAATATTGTATAAATAGTATCCATATTTCATTGAAGTGAGGTGAAGCCTGCACTTTGTTGGTTTATAACAGTGTACCTAGTTGTACTTACCTTGTAAATATTTTACTGAAGTCGTAGTATCTATGCGTAGTATCGTTCATCAGCAAAATCTGTATATATTCCTGGAATCTTATGTATATAAAAGTTTGTGTATTAAGATTCAAATCGAATGTTGTCGTAGCGAGTGTGTATTTTTATACCGTATGTATTGGCAGGGCCGGATTAGCTATGTATCAAGAGTAGCAAATGGTGCGGGCCCGCATTTGGGCTTGCACAATCGACGCTATCCAACGGTAAAAAGTTTAATAAGCGTGAAAATATTTTCTAAATTAATGGTACATTAAAAGTCTACCTTTCTATAACCACAAATTGGCAGCTATCCTAAAACAAAAGAAGGGCCCCTTGCTACAGGCCCACCGCTTTTAATGCGGCACGATAGACGACAAAATGTATGACACTATCAACAATTTTCAGAAACGTATTTTAGTTCTAATTCCACAATAAAAAGAAGAAAAGAGATAGCTTGAGAAGCTATTTCTTTTCTCTTCTATGGCAGTTAAAACTTTAAAAATGCAATTCTGAAACTGGCTGTTTACTTTTCATAGTTTTGCTTCCCCGCCTGTTGTGTTGTTACAGAAAAAATACAAAACGTATGGTGACGTTATAAATGTCGTGTGTCGTGTCGTAATAAAAAAATGGGCACATTGTACAACAGTAATGTTCTAATGTAATATGACGCTTTCGCTTTGTGAGTTCGCTCCCTTACTAACCTCTTTGTGGAAGGACGAGAAACGACATTTGATAACTGAACAAACAACTCTCCCAGGGCACAACGTCATCTATTATTTCAATTCATTCGCGTTTCAAGGACGTTTTCGTGTGTACTCTGAGAACATTGTTGTCCACCTTTAAAAAAAGTACACTGAATTTATATAATGCACTTCCGCCTAGTCCATATTTATGTACGGTTGAATGTCCATGGTATGGTGTATTTTCCCATCACATAAAAGAGTTCTAGCCTATGCTTTAGGTGATCTAGCCATCTCTGAGTCTATTCTTGTAACAGAAACAATTTCAATCTAGTCTCAAACTCACACAGTCAATCTCCTATGGATGATTGGGGTAACGATTGAGACGTGATTAAAACTGTTTCTGTTACGAGAATAGAAACCCAGTGATGTGACACTATTGATTGGTTTGATTTTAATTCTTTCGAAGACAAAATACATAATTCTCGGTTTTGTTTCTGTATGTTACTTTCGATAGTAATATGGTTCATAACATGGTAATATTATAGATATACGTTCCTGTTGGCCTGCTCTGACAGATAGGCTAAACTATAACTTATGGAACCTATGGAACCGATAAGATATAACCCTGTTGATTATTTATATGTTCTGTTATTGTTTATCACAATATATGTATACTTTAGAATCATGAAAACATCAGCTTCACACCAAACATATTTTTATACAAGCATCCTGTAATTTTTAGAATATTATATTTAAAGTACAGTCAGTCAACTGATGAAAGTGGTGAGTACTAAGAACAAACATTTTTATGCTAATAATGGAATGAAATTTATTAAACTTTGTAATAGACTTGTTTCCAGGGTCAAAATAATTACATTATATTTAGTCCATATTTTAGATTATAAAAAAGTATTGGACACGTATTTTTTTTTTCGATTAAACAAGATATAACAAAGATACAAGGCATACAAATTTAGGAGTGGGGGGCCTTTGACGTCACCCCGTGCGAAAAAATGCCACACGGCGTGACGTCACACGTAACTTTAATGGCTATAGCTTTGTCATTTTTGGTCCAATTTACAAATGAAAAAATGAGTGTCCCTTATTTTTGAATAATCTAAAAGACGGACTAATTACATTGTTCACGGCAACAAGCCTATTACATAGTACATACTTATTGATAAATAAAAATTTGAGTAAATCCATTTACGCATTATTTGGAAAACTTAAATCATATTTACGGCTTATCTCTTTAAATGGTTGACTGTACATAGATATTATAAAATTAAGATCGTAATTGAATTGTAAGTAATAAATGTCGTTTCTTTCTCTTACTATCAAAGCAACCTATCTCGCATTAACGTCACGGAGTTATCAATATTTGCGTTGCAATTACATAGTGTAAACTAACCATGTCAGTGTCTGCCGCGACTGGCGGAACATGGGTCAAGTTTGCGATTGTTTTTCATATAAAACTAATGTGCAGAGTTTCGGGACGTCGTCGTCTTCGGTGCTCAACTCGCTGTCCTTCCGGAGGCCATTCGGTGACGTGTCATACAGTCCGACCCCTGATTTCAACGAGGTCTATCCGGGACTCTATGTTGGAGACGCGTATGTATACAGCTATTTTATCTATTTATTATAATTAAGAATATGACAAATCTCAGTACACTACACCTCAGTATACATATGGACATCAAGGTTTTGGTGGGTCTTGTTTTCTACAGTATACCAAACAGCAGATGACGATTTTGTGCGACTAATTATGTTATAATCGGATATTGGTGTTGGTATGCGACAATTTTAATGTGAACTATGTTTGACACCAGCCATCGACAGTTTCCCGTTCTAATAGCTAGTTAGACACACGTTCAACATCAAAATAGTGGAAAAAATTGAGTGGTAAGGGACGTTATGAGTTAGGTTAGTTACTGTGCTGATACCCACAGTAAATAATTACTTAATTATATTATTTATCTAATTCCATCTTCCGCAATCATAAATTACATTGCCTACGCGTATGTTCTAAATAATTCAAACGTTTAATCTAAGTAGTTTAATTATTATAATTATTTCATCTATATAACACAGACACTATTATGTCTTGTGAACACGTATGTATGTTATTCGCCCACATTATTACTGACTTGATTGAGAGCCAATTACTGTAGTTTAAGGACAATTTATATCTTCCTACAATACTTCTATAATTAACTAAGTAGTTATCACCCGCGTAATCCCAGTTCCCCTAATCTATTTAATATTTCGTAAATCTTTACAAACTCATAAATCAATCAATTTTAATTCTGTAAATAGCGTTAGGGAAGTGTTTTGGATAATAAATATATGTAAATAAAATATAATTTAAAATGAAATGAAATCGTTTATTTTAGAGAGGTGACCTTCATAGGCACATTCTCTCGTCATGTAGTACCTAAGTACCTAAAATTAACCATGTATCACCATTTCGAATACAAAAAAAAACCTAAAAAGTATCAAAGAAAATAAAATTCTTTTATTTTATTTAGAAGTAATAAATAAGTACCTACTACTACTTAAGTATATCTATTATTTGCCAAGTTATATAAATTGTACCAATAACATTTATTATTTCGTAAAATTACATTGAGCTTGTTCGAACAACACAAATATCGTTATTTATGGATAAGCAAGCGGACAAAATACCTAATCCAGAAATAAACTTCTGAAGGTCAAGTGCTCTACGAACCCAGAGTGGTGTTGCGAAAGTAACCCTGTCATTTTATGTCACATTTTAGGAAAGGGTAAACAAATTGTAACTGACTAGTTTAATTTGTACCATCGCTGTCACTCTAAATCAGATACGAAAGTTAAGCTACGTCTACCCAAGTCAGTGTTTGGATGGGATTCGCTATTTCGAGCTCTCCGTGCTTTGGAGGGCACGTCGTCGTCGGTCCCGGTTGCTGTGGATGGACGACAGTCGTTAAGCCCAAAACATAGACAAGCGATATGCAGTAAATGCATTTTTCTGACTAGAAACAAAGAAAAAGAAATAGTTAAGAAATACATAAAGTTTGTGTGGCTCCTATCCTAACAGGAATATAAACATTATAGAATCTTATATCTTAGATATTATATCTTTGAGATGATTCGCGTAATATTTACACAAACAGTATGAATCACAGTTTATTATTATATTCAGTCGGATGAAAGTATTCAGGGCATACTCGAGGTATCGAATCGCGTTTATAGCTATCTTTTATAAGACTAATTCGTCGAAACGTTTAAAAAGGTATTTCAGTATCAGCTAGTGATGTTACCTACATAATTTTGAATTTCACAAAATGATGCCCTTAAAAATGAATAGCTATAGGTACTGAGATGAGACGCGGATGTGGAAGTAGGACGGAATTATTGAATTATCAAGAGCAACAGAGAGAAAAGTCGGCTTGGTGAAAATTGTATGTAATATAGTGGGCTTATTCTCGTAATAAAACAATTTAAATCACGTTTCAAACTCACCATCTGCTTCATTTCGTGAAGGTGGCCTTTGAGATTGAAACTGAATTTTGTCAATTTTAGTTGAGAATAGGACCGCAGATTTTAGTTCACCATTGTTGGGCCTCATAAACCTTTATTTTTAAAAAAGAGTCATAAATTCGCACAAGCCCAATGTATACAACCATGCATTATCTCATCATGCGTAATTATGTGATAAAAGTTTATTATTTTCCTTATAGCGTTGCAGCAAAGGACAAGGCGTTCCTACGGCGGATGGGGATAAACTATGTTTTGAACACAGCCGAGGGAAAGAGATTCACCCAGGTTGACACCGATCATCTGTACTACCGTGACTGCCCCGGGCTTCGCTATAAGGGTTTTCAATTGATGGATCTACCTACCACTGACATATCCAAGTACTTCCATATTGCGGCCAACTTCATTGATGAGGGCATATCCAGCGGAGGTATGTACTAAACATAAGAATGGTAAAGAAGTTACAAAAACTTTTTTCTTTCATGTGCAATATTTATTTTTACAAAAAAAAAATACTAACTATTGTTTCTGAGGGTTTCTTCTGTCTACACAAAGAAATATAGTAGGAGAGCTAGCGAACCATCTGACTAACCCGTTTCCCACAAAGCTAGAAATTTTTTAAATGATGTTTTATTATCGGTCTGTTATGAAAGTACCATTCTGGCAGGAAAGTGTATGTAAACAGCCAGAACATTCTGGCGGTTGCAAGGGTCTGCCAGACCGTTGCGCACACGCTCCCATCGTGCGTCATGACTATTATATACAGCTCGTCTGGCAGACCCCTGCAACCGCCAGAATGTTCTGGCTGTTTACATATACTTTCTAAACAGTTGAAAGAATATGCCCTAAAAATTTTACCCATGTGGGAAACAGGTTATGAATTACTATCCCGATGACAACTTTGCTATCGACTGGCATATACTTGCAACCATCAAAATAGGTTGTCGATTTTTTTTAACACTTAAACATATATAAATTACACCGTATTAAAATTGTAGCCTTGTGGAAGCAAGGAGATTTGGAAACTACGGTTACACTGGCTGACGTCTTCTTTGCATGCACGTTCATTTTGTATTCAGAATTTTTCGCGTTAATTTGTTATTGCTAGATGAAAATGACGTAAGAACTATGTAATTCCAGGTCGTGTTCTCGTCCATTGCCTGATGGGCGTATCTCGTTCGGCGACATGCGCGCTCGCCTTCCTGATGATCAAGCGTGGTATGTCACTGACCGAGGCCCTCTCAGTGGTCCGCTCCCGTCGTGACATCCACCCCAACGAAGGGTTTCTGCGCCAACTCCAACAGCTGGACAGGGAACTCCGTGTGACACGCGTTCGCTGACCACACACCCCCGTGCAGTCATCAGCGCTGTACGGTTACTCTCTCTTCGAAATCAGGTATTGTGATCGTCATCGCGTACGCAGTTTAGATCGCTACTGCTACAGCCACCGATACTAAAGCGATACAGACGAAATAGTTTTTACTTTTAGATAATGCAAGTAGGCGTTCTTCATGCCAGTGTCATGAGCGTAAAACTATTGTAATATTATTTTTAAGTGATTTAGTGTCCATTAGGGATGGCCCATATACTTTTGTCAAAATTATATCGAAAAAATGTAGATAATCCCGTTTTCACCAACCAACCCTAACGTAGTAGGTACTTTGCTTGTACTAAACAAAAAGGGTTAGGAGATATAGCAACATTAAAGTTGGTTGGTGAAAACGAGTAGGCACTAGTTTCACGAAAATTTGTCATTCCTAAAATTTAATATGTATTGCTCTGTACCTAGTTCATTGATAAAATATGTTATAGTCATTTCTTTATATGAAATACAATTTCTAAGGGCCCTAATTGCCTACTTGCGTTATCTATTTCAGTATTAGTCTGTGGTCCACGAAATATGTAGTATTTTGCGCGAGTTATGAATATTTTTTTCTACAATATGTTGTGTAGTATTGTCAAGTTTATTCATACACATATATTATGTAAATAAAGAATAGTACAAGACCTTTATATTAACTCGCGCGGGTATGCTTCGTGGATCCTAAGCTTTAAATATTTTATTGACCTGATTTCGTTGCGACTACAAACTGTATTGCAGGCTGCTCATTTAAATAAAAATATCGTTTTGAAAATATTTACTCGTCTAAAAACCGCAAGGCGGTATAAAATATAATATCTTACGGACGAAATGTTCGTGCATTTGTCCAATACTGTAAATTTTATATTTTATGAATATTTTTAGGTACTTATTTATCTAATAATGATGTTATTTTTATAAATACAAACAGTGTTTAAATATCCGAAAAACTTTTCACAGGTAAAATGTATTAGTGGCTTTATGAAAGCCAATGTAATCACAATCCGAAGGATGAAGTACAATAATTCTGTAACTATTGGGTATTATATACCACTATTGAATTGTAATGTGATCTTAAAAGTTTATCTACTGTAAATCTCGTGTGCCATTTCCTTTGTGTTGTTGTTAGATGAAAATGTTATTTTTATAATCATAATTTGACTTTATAGGGTAAGGAAAGTTTACTAAGTCCAGATATAAGATGTTATAGCTTCTAGTTAATAATCGATATCTCTTTGACTTATAGTACAATTCTCTAGCCTTATAGTCATGTGATGACGTCTTGTTTTATTGTCCGCGCATCATCAGCGGCGTTGTGTTGTGTAGCTTAAGTTTTCCAAGACTGGCAGCTATGGCACCCAAGTGATGGCTTGTATAGTTGTAGTATTTAGTCACCAAATAGATTATCTACATAGAAACAGCTGTATACGAGCGCTTAATGGTAGCATACTTGATCACGCACTAGGGTACAGCATATTATTATGTATTCACTTTTCAAGCTTTCCGAGTTTCACTCTAAAAATTACGAACGTAAGCTTCGGCTGTTCTAGTAACATGTAAAACTACACACTGCGCTGCATACTATTATATAGGTACCTATTTTTAGCTTGACATAATTAACGTTGGACGGATAAGTTCAATGTTTATTTGATAAACTAAAAAACTAGCGCGAAGCCCAAATGAGTGAGAATTGGAAGATGTTGGGAAGCTATTGTCTTGCAGCAAGATTGTGAGACAATTGGCAGTCAAAAAATATATATTGAGGTTGTGCTTTTGTGAACCTGTTTTTCTGGAGAAGTACCTCCATGATTTTACTAAACATGTGTGTCATTGCCCTGGGCAGCTGTCACGGCACGTGGGCACCCATTGTGCGGGACTCGCGTGGTTGCCAATGCACGTGACATTTGGCTGCACATGTATGTCGCCATTAAGGGCTATTTAAAATGATATCGCTCCTCTGGGCTCATAAATAAAGAGACCTACTTTTGAGGAATTTAGTACAAGAGTATTTTTAAATCTAACATTTTGATTATATAATTAACTTAAATAGATCTCTGAGTATGTAAACATTATGTATTTTATTTATTGAATGCAGTTATGAATTTATGTATTTGTATTAAAAAAAGTGGTTATCTAAAACTAGTCTGTTTTGTAAGTACAATATTTAGATGTAATAAGCACCAAAGAAAGAAAAGTTTGTGATATTGAAAGTTGAAGGAATATCTTAGGGCATATTAATTTAGATAAAAATAGATATTTATTTATACATTCAGTTATATTTTTCTAATACTTATTTGCATTATTCTTAATCTAAATCAAATTGTTGTATCTATCATAGTATATATCTATCATTTGCTTAAGATATAGCCTTGCTAGATGATAATAAATAATGGAAATAATTTTATATAATAGTTATGTACGCATGTAATGTTATTTATATAATTATATGATTGTAGGATATTTACAAGTAAATTTTATTCTTTTTGAAATATCACATTCTGTTTAATAGTCTGTGTGTGTTATGATTACTACAAAATTATTTTATTGTGTTAAGTTTTTAGAAAGACTAATTGTAAACATACCTATACTATTAAATAATTATAAAAAATAAAAGTATTTAAATAGGTACATATATAAATTGTTTCATTGTAAAATGTTACCCTCATCACTTAGGTATAATATTATTACCCCCTTACTAATAAACATAGTATAACGAGTATATAGTTATTCACTGTGGTGTCACTGTCTTTCTTGATGAGAATTAAATGAAGTGTGAAAGTGACAAAACATTGTATAACTATACACGCATTCACAACGTTTATTAGTAAAGGGGTTAGAGTATATTCTATGCTAGATCTAGACATACACAAGGGTTTCAAGGGTACCTTATCAACTTCAGTGTTTATATTGAGCAATAAAATAGTCATTTTGAGAATACACTTGCATGTACACAACAATTTGTTTATTCCAAGTTGCCCCCGCGATATCTGCCACATTTCCAAGTGGGGCAATGACTTCCCATTTGCCACCGGTGGCAACTGAGAATTTTATTTCCATCTGCCACCCATGGCGAGGGCAACTGGGAATAAATGGAACAATTCATATTTCTAGTCGTTCACCTGCCACCCTAAGGCGACCAACCCCTTTTTGCAGTCAAACAACTAATTCAGACTAAATATGGTGTGGAGATAGTTTCGGTAACAAAGGAAGTAAAAGGATAGTTTTACCTGGAAATAATCATAATAAGAGAATGTGAAAAATTGGATATAAGTCTGACAATGTAAAAAGACAAATCAAATGCATACTAATTTTATTACATCTATATTCAAAATAAATTATAGGTACGGTCTATTCATTTCTGTTGATTTCGCTCTCTTGTCCCGAGCTCTTGGGAACCATCGGTGTACAGTCGTCAATGTTAGTGAAGATAATTGCTTACGGGCCATTTCGGGTTTCATTTCTTTAAATACACGTGTTACTTCTTTAAAGTTATTCATCTTCAATATAGTATCATCTTTTACTTCTTCAGGAAGCGGTCGAGAAAACTCGTAAGGAAACTCTTTAGCTTTGTGAAGTGCGACTATTGTGGATCCATCGTCGGTAATAACGATCTTATTGTAACATCTGATGTATTGTCTCGGAGTAAGTTTAACTGTGCGTATTAATTGAGCCATTTTACATAACTAATTAACCAATTCAGAAATTATTTTAACTTCGTTTTCCAAATTTCACTCACATGCGATTCGATTCGACATCATTGACATTTAGTGACACTTTGACAGTGACAACGATTCCACAGTGTTACCAAATACTATAGACGAGTAATACCCACAGCTTCGGAAGAATTCGGGCAAGACGCGACACTAGCGCCCCTACGGCATGAGGGCGGCATGAGGTGAACGATTTCAAAACTTTTGTATGCAAAATGTTATAGCGCCCCTAGCGGCATGAGGTGAACTGTGCGTTTTGTATGCAAAATGTTATAGCGCCCCTAGCGGCATGAGGTGAACGGAGGTTGCCAAGTCATTGTATGAGAAACGTCAAGAGATGTGGGTATTACTTCCTATACCTACCGTTATAACGTAATAAAAAAGACATGGAAAAAAGAAGGTGGTTGATGTTGTCAATACATCGAAACAAAACTAGGTACAAGTATGTACATACCTACCTAAATTAATATTATTATATTGTTTGTTTTCGCTCGTTGCAAACTAAACACGCGGCCATCGTGTGGACGCGGTGGCCAATAACTCGGCCACAACCACAGCCAACTCCTTTGATCTGTTTGAAAAAACCGACACCATACCATACGGGTTTCGCGCCAACTTGTGGGCCATGACGTACCATCACTCCAACACCTACCAAACCCCCGCTCTACACGATGTCCATTACATTGGCCAATATGTATTGGCCACAACATTGGCTAACGTGTAGAGGGGGGTTTGGTAGGTGTTAGAGTGGAGAATGCCAACTCTACACGTTGGCCAACACATTGGCATTAGAAAACTCACAGAACAAAGACTAAGTAAAACTGGATACGTCTGGAAACAATTCAGTAAATTAAATATACCTTATTAAAAGCCAATATTTTTCATAAAATCAAATTAAAATTTTGTTACACACACACATGTTTACAAAACTAACCTCATTTCTCTGTTCGTAGAGTTATGTCTATCCTTTTTTATTTGGTCTGAGGTAGACACCCTGTGGAAAAAGGACAAACACCTCTGTTCTCGATGTCTCACGTGGGCCCGTTTTTTGATTCCAAGTACTCAATCCTGTTTGATTACTATATCCATGGTCTCGTCTCGTCTCTCGACTGATGTCTGTAAGCTACCGGTCGACTATTTAATTTTTTATAACGCTATTTTCTGTACGCTCGACTCGGGTGGACTCGTGCGCTATCGGGTATCGCGGCGTTCTCATCATTGGAAAAAATATCGTTATAATATAGATATAATAACTTTACCCGATAGGATTTATAACGTGCGCTATACGTTGTAACGTTATAACGTTATAATTTATCAGCTATACGTTATATTAACCACCACCAAATACTATAGAAGACTAATACGCACAGCTCTTGACGTTTCTCATACAATGACTTGGCAACCTCCGTTCACCTCATGCCGCTAGGGGCGCTATAACATTTTGCACACAAAACGTACAAAAGTTTTGAAATCGTTCACCTCATGCCGGCCTCATGCCGTAGGGGTGCTAGTGTCGCGTCTTGCCCGAATTCTTCCGAAGTTAGTCTTCTATAGTATTTGCCACCACTAGTCTGTGATGTGATGTCATGTCAAGTAAGTGAGTGAGTGACAGGATTTTGGCGCCAACTACAATAGCGTCCACTTGGGCTCGTGATTAGAAATTTAATGAGGTTAAAAACTCAAAGCTCATCGTAGGTGGCGTCACTGTTGACTGTTCCAAGACCCGCCATATTGGTTCATTGTTTAAGTTTGATGTGAGAGTAATTGCTAAAAATCTTCGAGAAAGGATGAATAGAGTTGTCATTTGGCGTATACCCGTAAGGGAGAGAAACAAAGTACATTGATTACGCAGTGTTACCAGAAAAGAGAATATTACCCCATGATTTACCCCATGTTTTTTTTATATTTTTATATACGATAAACTAATACGACTATTGATGATTTGCGATGTATTTTTTCATATTATAATCATCAATATATTGGGATCGATTTATACTTGTATAAATAAATCGAAGTCGCTGTCCGCGCCTGTTTGTCTGTATCTCCGCTAAGTCCTATTGTCTCCTATTAGTATGGGAAGGTTGGTGTGACTACAGATCTCTCTCAGCTTGTATTAAATAGATATTATTTTTAATTTAGGTTGTCACTTTTTTACCTCAATTGTGGGTAATATTGCATGGGTAAATTCAAGTAAATTGCTGGTATCCCCAATACGCGTGGTACCCGACTAAATTCAGGAGACACAGGAAAGTGGCCGCCTGGCTTCATTTTACTTATCTACTTATTTTAGGTGCATAATACTACAAAATATGATTATTTTCTTGACCATTTACGTTTTATTTCTTTATTTCTGTACATTGAAGCCGTCATTTGAGTCTTAATAAATATAATCTGTATTCATTTTTATCAATTATGGCCGAAATAAAGTCTAAATAGTGTACTTACGAATGAAAGGTTATGTTGTCGATTTTACGTTCACTGCGGCTAATTGCAGCCTAAAACACTACAATGCACTATTGTCTATGAACGCAAAAACACATCAACTCAACCACAGAACACAGTTTTCGCCTTGTTTTCACACTGAAAGTTCAGATTTTGAGAAATAAAGAAAACTGCTTTCGTTTGCTGGGCACAGTTAGCGACTGTGCCCAGCTAAAAAAAAGTATACGTCGATAAGGACAAAAAATGTTTCTCTAGCTCTTTTTGGCCTTGGAATATTGTATTTACTCATCTCGCTCACTCCTACCGTGTCGCCTCTATTCATCCTTTCTCTAAGCTAAAAATCATAGAAATGTAAGCGACCTGGATGTGTAATTACGATTGAAGGAGGAACTGCGAAAACTGAAAGCCAAGACCACTAGCAAAAAAGCCTTATAAATCGAAAGGTAAATAATTTACAGGCATTATTGTGAATTGTAGGTTTTGCTGTGTTCTTTTTATTTATTTCAATTTCTTTTTGTAGACTGGAGGCGTACGATGGAAATTACCTCATCGAAGTTGAAGACGAACTTGAGGATGATATTCCTGAAATTTCTACCATGGATAAGTTCAGATATATTAATTCCAGCAATAATCTTCCACCACTCTATAAACTACACATTCAAGAGTTTGCAGACAGGTAACAAACCATACATTCATGATTTCCTTATTGTTCCTTGTTATTTTAATGTTTCAGATAGAATTAGACATTTAATGACATACATGTTGTTTCAGATTTCAAGCAACACTGAACGGGAGATACACTACTGTATGAAAGTAGAAGCTTAATAACCGTGAGAGTTGCCTTTGAGGAAAGTTATATTTATTTCCATGCGCAATGCAAAGCCCAAATGAAGAAGCTTCTTTCAATATCATTCTGTTAAAAATGGATAATAGTGGCATGATAGTGGAGTCACTGCGAATGTGCAACTGGAAAAGGAGTAGAAGCACACTGTAAGCATGTTTTTTACAGTTCTCCATGGCATAGAAGATATAGTGCCTACTAAAACTATAATTTTGTACAAAATGTGCACAGAACAATTGATGACATTTAAAAAACCGAATAAAGTATTCTATAATTCCCCGATGCAATCCCGTTTTACCAGGAAAATATAATGGACAATTATGAAGGATATGTCAAAATCCTAGCAGTTTCTCCTGTACTACTAGTAGTAAAATGGCTTATCTCCAAGTAATCAAACCTGCCAATCCATATGCTATTGAAATGGACCATGATTACTTGGAAATATTTTCTTATACTTATGAGTATTACCTTTGTAAAGTTTTTGTTAAACCTATTTTTAAACCACTAATTTTAACAAATATCTGTATAAAATTATGATTTTTGATTATGACAGTGTAATAAAACAAAATTAATACCTATTAAATAGTTTTATTTTCTTATACCTATGAGTATTACATAATACACTAAAATTACAGCATAAATGACACAAAACATGTTTTTGAAGTTATTTTGAGTTTGGACCCCGCTAGACCCAGGAGGATCAGTAAAAGAAGTTTCATTAGCATCACATTCATTTTGAGTTTGGATCCGGTTAGGTCCTGGAATTGGATCACCACGAGACGTTTCAATACACCGTTTCATGCAACTTCTTTTTAGCAATCGATCTGAGCGTTCTTGTGCTTAACAGAACAGTAGGTTAACAGATTTGATTTAATATAGAGGGCACAGCACTTTTCTTTAATGTTCAGTATAAATTTTCATTGTCTGTTAATTACTTTTAATATTATAATCTTCAGATCTAAATTGGGCAGCACATAACCTCGACCATTTACTGGATTTCCAATTTTTCCTTCGAAGAGCCTTTTCCCACAGTTTTCTTCGTTTTATTTCTTTGGAAAATAAATAGATTGGAACATTTTTACAATCGATAGCTGCACAATGAGTCATATTTCGGAATTATTTAGAAAACAAATATGATGTTTACAAAAATAGTATGGAAAATGACAGCTAGCTGTCAAATGTTTGGAACAGTCAACAAAGCGACATCTGAAGTGAGCAAAAGGCAGTTTTTAACCTCATTGTTGTGTGTTTCTGCGTTTGATTCATAGTATTGATAGTGTAATGTGAAGCAAACATTGGTTATAGTACATATTGATTGAAGTTTGTGATCAGGAACCTATTAAAAGTGCATTTCCGTGTTGACTTCAAAATCCGTATTTTCTGAAGAAATTTTGCTATCATCTTTCTTCGGGGCGTCTTGACTCAGAGACTGTATACTGAGTCAAGAATGTCAGGATAGCATGAACTCGCTGCTTTGAAATTACTTATAAATTTACTTATGACTTGGCTGTATGGGCTCAAAGCCCTTTGCCTGCCCTAGAGCGAAGAAAACAAAAAAAAAAAAAAAAAAAGTGAGTGACAGGTGACAGCTAGCTATCAAAATAGAAAAAAATCCTACCAAGCCTCCCATGAAAATTTATAGAATTGTTTAACGCTATAATTAGGCCATTTAAATGGATTTTCCTGCAACGCCATCAAATGCATCGGATAGTAATGAATATCCAGGACCCGCAACACCCTATGATAATGCTGCAGACAATAATAAACGACGCAGGTAAGATTCCCATTGTGTTCCTAGCTGTAATCATTTCTTTTCTACCTTCTCGGATAATTATTACATACTGCATTGTTATGTTTCAGTTCTTCAAGATCCATAAAACGTAGACGTTTTGATGATGAGCTGGTTGAATATAGTTTGGGTTTGCCTGGAGCTTCTCTTGGTAAAGGTGACAAAAGAATGCGTACGCAGTCGTACACCAGTCAATTGCCTGAGTTTCCTGTTGCAAATGTGCCTACAACACCTGTAGCAGCTGTACATGAACGTCGTAAAACTTCAACAAGCAAGGTTTCAGTGGGTGGTATGATGGGAAAGCGATCGCGACGTAAAGGACAACTTAGTCAGCTGTCGACTAAGGATTTGGGACGGTGGAAACCTACTGACGATTTGGCACTTATATTAGGAGTCCAACAGGTGAGATATTGGTTGTTTTTGTTATTTATAAGTACATAGTAAATTAAGTTATTATGTGTTTAGTTTACATAATATTACATCATTTTGTTGCAAGTTCTGTTAAAAGATTTTTTTTATTACCTTATTATTTATAAATGTTAGAGACATCCCTTGACAGTGAGCATATCATTATTTTTTTGTGTACTCAATAGTTCTATTTTTGACCACTTGCAATTTGTAATTTCAGACAAATGACTTGAGAATAGTTCACCGCGGAGTAAAGTTCTCATGTCGTTTCACAATTGGAGAGCTACAATCTCGTTGGTATGCATTGCTGTATAATGCTGAGATATCTCGTGTGGCTGTCGCTGCGATGCGCAACCTACACCCTGACTTGGTCGCTGCTGTACAACAACAAGCATTGTACTCAAATGCTGAAGAAGAAATATTGGGCACCTTGCCCAGTGTAAGTGTTGATAATTTATAATTATTTGTTGTGACAGTGTTCTGTCTATAATAGATTTATTTATTTATCTGTATTGACCACAATTACACAAGTACTGATACAATAGGCTGACTTAATGCATTCTCTACCAGTCAACCATTGGGAAGTGCAGAAATTAATTAATTAATGTGGTTGTGGTGTACTACGTTATTACATATACAGTATGTATCAGAATGACAGTTATTATGCTAAGTCCATAACTGTCACATGGTCTGGAAGTACAATTACCACCTGAGATAGAAACTGAGAGCGTGGCAGAGTACGCTCTAGTCCCCTTCGATTGAAAGGAGATCTGTATCCTTGCAATGGGAAGATTATGCAATGATATGATGATGATGATAGAAACCGATGCATGTGATGTTAGTGGATGGGAAAGAAGTACATGGTATGATGATATAGTCCATGGAGGAATAGGTTGTTTATCACTGCAGATAATAGGTGTAAGGGTTTGGAGGAGAATTATTGCCTCTTCTATCGGCTGTAGTTATTAAGCATGATATCGCATAAATAGCAAAATATGCATGGCGTCGTTTGCTCAAATACCAATTTAAATACATAGTGTTTTTTAAAGGTGAAATATCTTAAAAAATAGATGAAAAAAGTTGCCTTGAACATTGTCTTTTTTGTAATTGATTTTCAATTCATCATTGTAGTCTGTAGTAATTATCCTTTTCTATTGTATTCAAATATGAATGTATTTTGGTGACCCTGATGGTCTGTGTATTTTATTTTGGAAATTTAATTTTCTTAAAAAATATTTGGTAGCACAATAATATTGCTTCAATATTTAGATCATATATGGCTTCAATATTCAGAACCATAAGAGTCCACATCCATGAATGGTAATTCTACACTTTATTGCGATGTAGATTACAAATACGTATTTTCAACAAATTATCATCATCTCAGCCACAAGAAGTCCACTTCTGGACATAGGCCTTTATTAAAAAGTTTTCGAAATTCTCACGGGACAGCGGCAAACGAATTTGTGCGTTTTGTTTGTCATTAATAAATATTTCAATTCTAGAACTCGCATCCTGAACTGGATAAATTTCAAGAACTCCTTGAGCAGAACCCGCATGTGTTCTATCCATCTCGGACGGCCAAATCGTTGATGGGGCACTGGCAGTTATTAAAACAGTATCAGCTACTGCCCGACCAAACTGTTCAGCCTCTGCCTAAACGTAAGTAAAATATATATTACTTCACAAAATGTTCTGATAAGTTCTAGATAGATATATTTTTATATGTTTTTTTTAATGGGGTACAGATTACTACAGATATTTCGTTTCATGAAGAGCGTTCGGCTATTAATGTTGTAATGTTCACATGCACATTGTTTTAGTGTGCGTAACCTCGGAACGCTCGTGAAATCGGTCACGCACACTAAAACAATATGCATGTGCAGTTGCACACACATTGTTTTAGTGTGCGTGTCGACGAAATGTGTAAGTCGTGCGACTTACAACATTCATAGCCAACTCTTAAATATCTATCTGATCTGATCCAATAGCCGTATATCAGTGGCGATATCACTTGTCGAGAAAATCACTTGTGGAATCTATACATTTTTCATAAAAAAATTACATTTAAATAATTTAACTTACTATCCGTTTGACTCTGAGAGGGAATGAGAAAGGACCACTTAAGAGACAAGTGTCAAATTCCACAGTAAAAAATATCCTAGGACGAATAAAATTACACAACGCCATCTAGTCCCAAACTAAGTAATGCTTCCATTATGCCTTACTATGGTATATCACTGATATCACTGATATTGATAGGCTGTAACCACTTTCCGTCAGGTTGCCAGCTTGTTTGTTTGCCTGCAATTTGATATAGAAAAATCTTATGTTTATGCTTACAAATGTTTATCTTGTGCAGAATTCGAACCCGATCACTTGAGTTAAAGTAGCTTGTGTTAACCTTCCGACAACTGCCTAAATAATCACAATATGTAACTACAACAACGCTTCATTCGTCACAAAGTAAATTTGTCACAAAATTTCATGTGTTTACTCCGTGCCGAATTTACTATGTGACGAATATACAACAACCCATTATTAATTTAAAAAAAACTTTATTAATTATACAGCTGGCGAAAAAGTATTGACGTTCTCGGACGCTGAAGATACAATGAATGACGCTGAACTTCCCGACTACAAAGAGGATGGTGTGGATATGGAAATGCAATTAGCGGATAGGTAATTATTTTTGTTGCATTAACATACATTAATACATTATAAACTAGTGAAACCCGCGCAACTTCGTTTGCGTGGATTTATTTATACACAGCAGTCCTATTATTCCCGTTCCCGTGGGAATTTCGGTATAAAAAGTACCCTATGTGTTATTTTAGGTTAAAGTCTCCCCGTATACCAAATTTTATTAAAATCCATTCAGTAGGTTTTGCGTGAAAGAGCAATATACATCCATACATCCAGACATACATCCTGACAAACTATCGCCTTTATAATATTTGTAGGATAGATATTATGCAAGAAACGTCAGAAATACTAAGAATTTATTTAGTATTGTAATCTATACTTCGGACTACTATTCTTCGACGACCTCCGTGGCGTAATGGTTACCACGCCAGACCGACCCAGGAGGTCCCGGGTTCGAATCCCGGTCGGGTCATGATGAAAAATGAACTTTTTCTGATTGGCCCTGGGTCTTGGATGTTTATCTGTAAGTATGTGTAATTGTTATAAAATATAGTATCGTTGAGTTATCCTATAATACAAGTTTCGAACTTACTTTGGGGCTAAATCAATCTGTGATTTGTGCCTATTAAATTAAATTAATTAATTAAATTAAATTAATTAAATACATATATTATGAAGAGGAATGATTTGTATTTATGTTTGTAACGAATAAATTAAAAAACTACCGGAGCAATTTGAAACATTCTTTCACTGTTTGGAAGTTACACTATCCGCAAGTGATCTTAATATATAAAAGAGAAAATCACTGACTGATTCATCACGAAATCTCCGAAACTACAAGTGCCAGGAGTCTCACAAATTTTGGGGTTCCTTTTGGGGTGTAGGTGCTCACTAAGAAATGATTTTTTTAAATTCGCACGGGAAAGGGAGTAATAGTATATACCTAGTCTTGCCATAAATATCGTAAAAGAGTTTTTTTTAATTTTTCAATTGCAAATAACATTTATTACTTTTACAATGTGTTAGTTTAATACATGAATATAAAACAATTTAAAATATAAAAGGTTTATTCGAAGTGGTCTCCATTGGCTGCAATACAGTCCTTTAAACGTTGAGGCCAGTTATCAATAGAAACACGCACTCTTTCCATGGGAAAATTCTTCACTTCCAATCGTATGGATTGTTTTAGGGACTCCAAATTATCATGGCGTATAGAGCAAGTCGTACTCTCTAAAACGCACCATAAATCATAATCCAGCGGATTAAGATCGGGACTAGACGACGGCCAGTCTTCAGCTCTGATGAAGTCGGAAACGTTCGATTCCAACCAAGACTGCGTGGACCGAGCTTTGTGCTTCGGCGCCGAGTCTTGCTGGAAGGACCATTCTTGGTTATTGAACATGGTGTTGTTAAGGGGATTAACTACCTTCTCAAGAATGGTATCTTGATACACTTGTGCCGATGTTTTGATACATTTTTCACAAAAGTATGACTCAGTCACTCCTTCATAGCTAACACCCCACCAAACCATCACTGAAGTCGGGTAATGCCCACGTTGCAATCTGTCGACTAATTGGGAAGCTTCCTTAGAGCTTTGAGCATAAATACAGTCATTTTGTTTGTTAAAATGTAGCTCAATTGTAAAAAAAATCTCAACCGTAAACAAAAATTTTCTGTGACCTCCCTTTGCGTACCGCTTCAGTAGTTTTTCCGATTTTACCACCCTATTCTTTTTTAAATTATCAGTTAAGAAATGACCAGTACGTCTCTTATAGGCTGCAAGTCCTAAGTCATCTTTTAAAATACACGACATGGTTCTAGTTGCTATCTTCATCTCCCGAGATAAAATCTTTTGCTTTCGGACAGAATTTCTTCACATTCTTTCCCTTACTGCTTTGACCACCTTTTTCGTACGAACACTACGTGGACGGCCAGATCTTTTTCTGTCACAAACAGAGCAGCTCTCATTGTACCTATATAGCCAGGTACACAAACATTTTACTAATACCAAGCGTATGGAGAGTTTTAAAAATTGCACTTGGCTCCATACCTACTTTGTGTAATGCAATCACAGCGATTCGGTTCTCTTTATCACCCCACTCCATTTTAATATCGCAAAATATTGTACAATGTATTGGCGCCAAAATAAGAAAAGACAATGAAAAATCATATAAAAATGACAGATTCCAAATTCAAATGTAATATTTTGTTTATTTTTAGTTGTAACAGTATTTATGGCCAGACTAAGTATATTCCCACGGGAAAGAGAGTAATACTATAATAGCTGTAAGTGTATTATCGCAGGCGCTCAACCTAGAGAGCTGAAATTTTGTGTAGAGGGTCTCTTTATGATGTTGACAAGGATAAAGATGGGATTTTATGAAATTCCCACGGGAAAGGGAGTAATAGGACTTTACAGTCCTTATGGATCCTTATGGATATGTTTTTTTTTAAATTCCCACGGGAACGAATTATTTATTGGCATTTTCGCTTGACCACGCGGGCGGAGCCGCGGGTAACAGCTAGTATTATATATATTTTAAAGTCTTACATTCAGTCTTACTTGACTCTAGGGATTCTTACAAAAACCTGGGACGGGGCGCTAGTCAAATATAAATGTAAAGTTTATTTAGAATACCTACTAGCTTTTCCCCCGCGGCTTCGCTCGTGTTAATTTTATGACATAGATCTCGTTTGACAACAAAACAACCCATAGCGCGACTTGTGGCGCCATCTGTTGGCCGATACAGCGCCCTCTATAGTAGAATAATTATTTTCTCATTGGAACGTCATACTTTCACGGGATAAAAAGTAGCCTATGTTGGGCTCTGTACCCCTAACAATATGTATGCAAATTGTTATAATGATCGGCTGCTTAGTCAAGGAATAACAAACAAACAAACTCACTTTCTCAATTACATATAATATTAGTAAGGATTGTCTTCTATTGTAGTCGCTTCCCTGTTCGCTTAGATCTTTTAAACAACTCAACGGATTATAATGCAGTTTTTTGCAATATAGTGATTTAACAGGAAGGTTTTTCTATAATATAAAAATGAATCGCTGAATGTGTTGCTAATCGCAAATCTCGAGAACGATTTCGCTAATTCTTTTTTAGAATATTCCTTGGAGTACGAGGATGGTTGTTACAGAGAGAAAAATTAAAAACTCCCACGGGAAAGCGGGATACACGCAAAGGAAGTTGCGCGGGTTTAGTTAGTCTATAATATAAAAATGTTTTGCTAAGCGCAAATCTCGAGAACAGCTGAACCGATATCGCTAATTCTTTTTTTTTTATACCACACAAGTGGCAAACAAGCATACGGTCGGCCTGATGGTAAGCCGTCACCGTAGCCTATAGACGTAAGCAATACCGGGGGTATCACGCGTTGCCAACCCTCCCAACCCCCCCAAGTGGAGCTCTGGAGACCTCACTCACCGTAGCAACACAACATGGCCGAGACCATTGCTATTTGGCTACGATCTTCTGTAAGATGGAGGTCCTTCCCCGGACGGGAAGGGTTTTCTTTAGGGGTTTCTTTAGAATATACCTTGAAGTACGAGTATGGTTCTTACCGAAAGCGGGATACACGCAAACGAAGCTTCGGGTTTCGCTAGAGTAGGGTATAAATGAGATATATAATACCATACCAGCTCTGGAAGAGATAGCTTTAGCGATAAGTCTGCCTGTATTTTTCTTTACACTATGTATTATTTTATTGTTGTGTTTATTTTGGTGAAATAAAGATGGTACTGTATAAATATACATTAAATTTTTGTACAGAATAGAGAAAAAAGACATCAGATTGATGGAGAACTCGCTCAGCCGTTGGCAAGTTTTGGTGCAGTCGGTTGCAGGGGGCAATATGGAGCTAGACAAGAATACGTTGGCTGTTCTCCGGGGACGTCTAGTACGTTATTTGATGAGGTCTAGGGAGGTTAGTACCAACTTATACATGGGCATAGCCAAGTATAGGAGGGGGAAGCTGGCCTCTGTTGAGTATGAATGTAGTACAATATAAGTATGTAAAATACTGTATTCATTTTATATTTGCCTGCCTGCCTGAGTAGGTTAGCACAGTATGCTGGCTGGCCTAAATATTCTCCCTCCTGTACCTTGCTACGCAAGATGTTACCTATGAGACAAACCTTATTAGACTATTTGCATGTCAAATCCATAATATAAACTTTTACATCTCAGCAGATTATAAATTGGTAAGTATAATACTCAGTGGAACGACCCTATGACAATTTTTTTTTATTACAAATAAGCAAACGGGCCTCCTGATGGAAAGTGGTGACCTCTGCCTATGAACAACAGAAACACTAGGAGTTTTGCCAATGCGCTGTCCTCTACAAACAATGTGTAATTGGGAGAAAAAGGAAATGTTCTGGAAGGATAAAGAGTTGGGCGTTTGGATATAGATCTCACTCACCGAACGAAACGCATTGCTGCTTCACGTCAATATTCGGTACTTCCCCGCTCGGAATAACTCATTTCATGACACAACATTTTGTTGTTTTGGTGTATTCAAATTTGCATTATTATGTGGACCTTCGTGGCGAATCTACCATTTCAGAATGATCATTTAAGAAAAGAACACTGAAAGAAACTGCTAATATAGATTTTGTTTAAATTGCCTACAATAAAGGCAATAAAAGTTATTGATTACCATGAAAATACACATTAGGAATGCATTAAAAAAATAAAAAAATAAAATAAAACAGTCACAGTCTAAGAATAACTTAACAACAAAAAAGCATTTGTCAACCATAATACAAACATTGCAGTTTGAGATTAGATGACGCTCTGTAATTCACCAATATCTATTTATATTGCATACTATAAATAGTAAAAGTCGTTTACCGATTTAGATTTTTGTTTTTACATAAGGACTAATACAATAAATTTTAGATTTATTAAAATTTTGTTGGCCAAAATACATAATAATGACAATAGGCGGATTTAATGCCAATTGAATTCTCTACCAGTCAACCATTAAGAAATTCCCGAATGCGGCTTATGGTTATTTTAAACAATTATTACTAAATATGAGTACCTAATACATACAAATACATAATATGACTGATGATTTATTAATATAATAATGTTGATGATAATCAAGTAAATGGGATCGTACTTAAGAATTAATCGTATTTAAGAGAGATAGGGCTCAGCGGATAAATCGGAGCAGCCCGTCTGGGGAAGGACCTCCACCTTACAGAAGATCGTAGCCAAATAGCATTGGTCTCGGCCATGTTGTGTTCCTACGGTGAGTAGAGTAAGGTCTCCAGAGCTCCTGTTGGGAGGGTTGGTAACGCGTGAGTGATACCCCCGGTATTGCAAGCGTCTATAGGCTACGGTGATGCTTAGTGGTATGTACTCTCTTTTTAAAGATGAAATCATTGTCCCTTATAGGGTACGGCAGCGCATTCCAGAGTCGTGAATCTTGGAAATTGAAGGAATTGGAATAATAATAATTTATTTATCTTTTAACGAGCTTCACGAGTCAACATTGCGTCATATATTGTTTCCTATGTACTGTACGTTATTTCGATCAATAATTAATAATATTCCAATGACAAATAACGTTAATAAATTAATATTTTGAATACATGTGCATTAGAATAATTATTTTAGCTTCCACGAGCATTGTCTCGTCAATAATTGTTGTCTATGTTGTATCCATGGAGACAATCAACTTGTAATAATATGAGTAGTTTACAGACAACATAAACAACAAATGTTTGTGTTGAAATGCTACCAAGTTATCGGATCATCGCATCGGTAGAAAATGTAGAAATACATAAAGTCTGAAATACACTAGATACTTTCAATACTACTCCTACTCTGTCTTATTTCCTTTCTGATAAAATTTGTTGTGAGTTCCAAGACAGCTGTGCTGTGGTGCAAATTATGCTTACAAAATTAAAATGTCGTTTTGATGTCAACTTGACATTACAGACAATACAAAAGTATTTTAATACTATTATTTAACAAACAAAATACGAAAGTATTTCATTACTATTTAAAAACCATGTTAACTTGGGATCAACATCAGATTCACATCAAAACGACATTATCTTTTGTAAGCATAATTGCGCCACTGTAGTTTCCCCGGGACGTCAATAAGCTTTATTGCTTATTATTTATTGTCAATCGGAGGTCGACGTTGATGCTATATGGGACATATATATAGCAGTGGGAATGTATGTGTGGTATGGGCCCCATTCAATGTTAGAAAAAAATTATAATCACCTACCTCCTAGAATAAAATCGATAGGTTAATTCAACTCATTTATAAAATCAGTTAAACGATTGCTAATTAATAAAGCTTACTATGGCGTCAATGAATATCTGGAAGATAATTAATTTAAATGTCTATCTCTCTTTTATTAAGAGTAGTAAGTTTATTTAAGTATACCTAGTCTTGCCATAAATATTGTAAAATAGTTTTTTATTATTTTTCAATTGCAAATAACATTTATTACTTTTACAATGTGTTAGTTTAATACATAACTATAAAACAATTAAAAATATAAAAGGTTTATTCGAAGTGGTCTCCATTGGCTGCAATACAGTCCTTTAAACGTTGAGGCCAGTTATCAATAGAAACACGCACTCTTTCCATGGGAAAATTCTTCACTGCCAATCGTATGGATTGTTTTAGGGACTCCAAATTATCATGACGTTTAGAGCAAGCCGTATTCTCTAAAACGCACCATAAATCATAATCCAGCGGATTAAGATCGGGACTAGACGACTGCCAGTCTTCAGCTCTGATGAAGTCGGAAACGTTCGATTCCAACCAAGACTGCGTGGACCGAGCTTTGTGCTTCGGCGCCGAGTTTTGCTGGAAGGACCATTCTTGGTTATTGAACATGGTGTTGTTAAGGGGCTTAACTACCTTCTCAAGAATGGTATCTTGATACACTTGTGCCGATGTTTTGATACCTTTTTCACAAAAGTATGGCTCAGTCACTCCTTCATAGCTAACACCCCACCAAACCATCACTGAAGTCGGGTAATGCCCACGTTGCACTCTGTCGACTAATTGGGAAGCTTCCTTAGAGCTTTGAGCATAAATACGGTCATTTTGTTTGTTAAAATGTAGCTCAATTGTAAAAAAAATCTCAACCGGAAACAAAAATTTTCTGTGACCTTCCTTTGCGTACCGCTTCAGTAGTTTTTTCGATTTTACCATCCTATACTTTTTTAAATTATCAGTTAAGAAATGACCAGTACGTCTCTTATAGGCTGCAAGTCCTAAGTCATCTTTTAAAATACGCGACATGGTTCTAGGTGCTATCTTCATCTCCCGAGATAAAATCTTTTGCTTTCGGACAGAATTTCTTCGAATTCTTTCCCTTACTGCTTTGACTACCTTTTTCGTACGAACACTACGTGGACGGCCAGATCTTTTTCTGTCACAAACAGAGGAGTTCTCATTGTACCTATTAATAGCCCGGTACACAAACATTTTACTAATACCAAGCGTATGGAGAGTTTTAAAAATTGCACTTGGCTCCATACCTACTTTGTGAAATGCAATCACAGCGATTCGCTTCTCTTTATCATCCCACTCCATTTTAATATCGCAAAATATTGTACAACGTATTGGCGCTAAAATAAGAAAAGACAATGAAAAATCATATAAAAATGAAAGATTGTAACAGTATTTATGGCCAGACTAAGTATATTTATCAGCAATCTACTACCCATAGTACAAGCTTAGTTGCTTAGCTTGGGACTAGATGGCGTTGTGTGATTCGTCCAAGGATATTTATTTATCTATACTAATATTATAAAGAAGTAAAGTTTGTGTGTTTGTATATTTGTTAAATTCTAAGGGGTAATCTCGGGATCTACTGAACCGATTTTAAAAATTCTTTCACCAATAGAAAGCCACATTATTGCTGAGTGTCATAGGTTATGTAAAAAACCGAAAAATAAAAAGGCTTTTATGTGGTTGTCGGTTTTGCAAAGTAAATCGGAGAAAAAACGGTCGAATGAAAGCGTTTCTTATGAACGCCTGTACTAAAAAAGGATTATTAACATTATGCCCAACGAAGTGGGCACGGTCCAGCTAGTTTATTATAATTCAAGAGCTTACCAGGGTAGAGAACAAATATTTTTATGCTAATAATATAATCATCCATATGAAACTTTATAATTACTAATTATTATAAATACTAACTATTAATTACATAGTACAATATAATACTATTGATAAATCAAATGCTGATGGAAATCCCTACACGCAATATTTAGAAAACTCACACTAATCGCCATATAATAATTAGATAGTTGTTATACGTTGTCTAATTGTTATACAACAACTAGATATATGATATACAGCACATCAGAATAGAAGCAAGAGTTGCCATTTTGTTAACTTGTATCACCATTTGCGTGTAGCTTATTTAAGCTATTTAAAAATTAAAATTTTAGAAAAACTATCTATATTCATGCAACATTTTATAAATTTATCTAATAGATGCGCTAACTGGAACTTATTAGCAAATGGTGAACAGCCTCTGAATCTTAAACTCTTAACTGTGTTATCATTCTGCAATCTGTTATTATCACAATTGATGTTGATTACAGTGGTAAGTAATTAAATGATATAAGTCTCTTTTTATTAGTTAATGGTTGAACCACATCTGCAAATCGGAAATTGCGAGTAAGTATCTGCACTTTAGAGAGGTAGTATATGATATGGGCTAGCACGCACGAAGTACTACCCTCTCACAAAATATTGACGTGAATCAGCAATGCAAAAAAATCTCCCTATTGCCACCTACTTGTAGCAGAGAACGCATTTATAATATTAGTAGCTTCCCTGGTGTTCATAGGCCTTTTTTCAGGTGGCTTGTTTGTCTGTAGTGTGACATAAAAAAACTACCTGGCACATAAAACCTTAGGCTAAATTATTATTAAAATTTTTGCCAAAAGTTTATATTAATATCTTCGTCCCTTCGTGTACAGTGACGAAATGCGTTTATAACATTGATCGTGTGATCCCTTTAAAAATGACATAGGATTTTATGGGTATCAGATGGAATAAGGTACCTACATAAGATTACGAACGACCTTGCAAACAATCAAAAACATAAAAAAACTCATCAAAAAATATATCACCATAAAAAATCAATAAAACACTAAGCCACATAAAAAATAAATTTAAAAAACTTTTAACGTTTAGAATGTAAGGATCTGATGCAATCTAAAATAGCAAATGCAATGTTCCGATATCGACTGGACAATTCCAATGTATGTCACGGCCCGACAACATCAAGGCCACGAGCTACCCTTACTCAGTACCTACCCCTAATGATTGACCGCGGCTTGCCCCAAGCTTCATTCACTATCACATAGGTACATTATTATTGATTGGCCTCAATACTACGGCATGATTCACTTTCGTTTTGTCCCTATACATAATTTAATATTTTCAAAATACCTATTAATGGTTGACATGGTGGAATGGTTGACAAAATCCTCTTTTAAACTATAACTCAAATCTTTAGACATGATCATCAAACCATATACATCCCAAGGATACGGGTCTCCCTTTAATCGAATGGGATTAGCGTACCCTGTCACGCTGATCCAATGCTGATGGACGGAGGTCAATATTTTCAAGCAGAATAAAGGCCACTTCGAACGAATTTAGAGTGTGACACAAAGTGACGCCATCGCGCTCCTCATACACACAAAAACATAAGATCCTTTTGACTTTTATGTGAGTTGAATACTAGCTATAATAGAGCAAGTTGATCTAATAAGCAGAATCACTTGTATTCAGCGTTTTACTAATCAATTGCAAAATAAATACATTAATGACGACCTCCGTGGCGTAATGGTTACCACGCCAGACCGCCACCCAGGAGGTCCCGGGTTCGATCCCCGGTCGGGTCATGATGAAAAACGAACTTTTTCTGATTGGCCTCGGGTCTTGGATGTTTATCTATATATGTATTTGTTATAAAATATAATATCGTTGAGTTAGTATCCCATAACACAAGTTTCGAACTTACTTTGGGGCTAGCTCAATCTGTATGAATTGTCCCCTATATATTTAAAGGAGCTTTATAAATAATTTGAATTAAAAAAATATATCAAACAATACATATAATGTCCAAAGGTGACTTTTGTCTATATTTACGCTTTGAAATGTTTTGTATTGTATGTAATTAAAATTTTGTTAGTGTAAGGCTAATTTCAAACCACTAGTATGTAGCTATGTACGTTTAACAAAAAGAGTTGGATCTCTTTGTGGCATCGCTCGTAGTTGCCAAATTATTATCCATTTTTGATGCAGTTTGTTTTTATTTGAAAACTGATCTAGAGTTTTGCTATGATTTAAGAAAATATCTTAAGTTGTCTAGTCGATAGCCAGTTGTACAATTTTTATCTTAATTCTACACTAAGTCTCAAGCTATTTGTAAGAAAGAAAGTTAAATTGATTATTTGGCAAACAGAAAATAACAAATAATATTTAAAAAAAACAAATCTTAAGACTAATAAACACTTTGTACCAAAAAAGTCCCCGCTCAGCATGTGCTGTGGTGTAAGCCACGGCGCTGGTTAACCGCGGATGCCATTATATCTTTAAAAAAAAAATTATGATGTTTAAAACGTTTTGTTCGACTGACCAAATTTTGGAGTCGGGGAACGATATGTATATTATTTACAGAGTAGTAAGTAGCTATAGCAAAGACCTTCAAATCGAATCTAATCTATTTTTAATCCTTCATTAAATTAAAAATACCGGTGAAATATTGTAATCGTATCTAATCGGTTTTACAATGCATCTAGATATCAGGTAATTCCACGATAAAAGTAAATATTCAAATAGATCTAGAATTTTTAAACTTCAATATTTGTGGTCGTGTGCATGTATATGAATTAACTGAAAAGTTTAGTTTTTATGTATTTATCTACTATTACAGTTCGAGATGTTTAATGGGATTTATACTTTCGCTTTATTATTATTGTTCCTGTGGTAAGTAAGGGTTTCCCTGTCCTTATAAAAAGCGCTATATGTTAGGGTTTAGGCTATCTTAATAGCTACCAATAAAAATAACTATTGCTAGCCTAGGAATATTAAATAGGCTTTTCAGTCGTAGCAATACTGATTTTCTCTTTTTAAATTTGAAAGTAATGCCTCGCGTAGTACAAATGTTAATAATAATTACTTTTTGAAATTACTGCGTAAAAGAAAATGTGTGCAGTAATTGAAATTTTATGCCGTATAATTTAATTTCCTACTATGTACTCAATTAGCGGAATTAAATTTGCAAACTGACGAGAATTTTTATCAATAATACCAATATCGTAAAAAAGTTATTTTGTGGTAGATTACTTAAACAAGTCGTATCATATCCCATTAAAACACTACTTATGTGACTTGGCTATACTTTATACGCGTTTAGAAAAATGAGCAGAGCTGAAAAAAGTTTTAAGACAATGGTGATCTAACTGGAAAGAATGTGCATGGAAGTGATAGTTGATAAGGGAAAAAAGAAGATGTATTACGCCGACTTTATGATTAAAGCAGCGCAAGATAAATGTGATTCTCAAACTAAGTCTTGGTTACCAAACGGTAATAGAAAATAAAATTTAAATAATAGTGAAAAATAAAATATCTTGATTCAAATAGGTCTATTACGAATCGTCATATTCTTTTCCTACCACCAGTCTCTAGTAAAAATAGAGAAACATTGAACTTTTGTACCCTGAATGGAATAAAATTGAATAGTAAACGGTTTAAAACTCATAAGGGGCGTTACAAAAATTCATGACAGTAATAAATGAAATCTTGAAATGTTCGTAGCTATATCATTATGGTATGTTTTGCCAATAAATCCGAGTGTTGTATTGTTGTACATTATGTTTACATAACATCGGTATAATAAGGCTATTGTTTGGTCGCAACCGAGTGGCCAATCAAAACAAACTGCTGGTGGATCGGACCCGTGGAACTTCGTCAATGTCCGGTGAATCTGCGATGTTTGAACTATCTCTTGTTGGAACTGTTTTTTTTACTTGTTTCATGCTAATCGCTTCAATAGACAAGTCTTTTGTGTGCTAAGAGTGCGGATCTCTCATCCAGGTTGTCCAATTATTAAGTTCAACAACATGTAGGAAATATTGTTTCTATTTAAGTAATCATTGTAACTTTTTTTTAGATATTTCTTTTTAGCACCAAAAATCAGTGTTGACCAGTGTTATTAACTTATGTAATCAAAAATGTTTAGTCCGAAAGGACTTTATCAGCTTTTCCAGTGATCTATTTATTTGCTATTAACTTTTAGTTGTCTGATGTGATCTTCATGAAATAGTTAGGAGCCAGATAATCTCAACCACTGACTATGATTTCGCTTGTTAGGAACTAATGCAATTAGTGAATAGGTAGGTGAGTGCATTTTCGATGAATTATACTTATACGAATAATGTAGGACTTATGATTTTTATATTTTATACAAATGAAAATTATATCAGTGTATTTTTGTGCTTATTTTAGTGAGTGATCAAATACCGTTTTAAGTAAACCGAGTTCATACTTAATCACGACTGATGATACTGCTATATTTATTTATACTATTCTACTTGTTTAATCTTTTTCGAATAATAATGATAATTGACAGGTTTTTTTAAAAATAAAAAATACCTAACTCGTTACTAAATGATTTTACGGTATTTTGTGTATACTTTCGGTTATCTTAAAAAAACAACTGGCATTGTAATTGAAAAATCCAAATTATGTTTTTACGGTTTGATAAAAAATTTATTACATGGTAGTCTCCCAAATACTGATAAGAGATTAAATATTGCCATGTACAGAAACTGCCATGTACAGAATTTAAAATTATTTGTTCAACAACACTGGCCACATTTAAAAAAACCGCACAAACACTTTGTTCTAATAACCGCATTTACTGGCCGCAAGCATATATGAATCATATTTTAAAATCGAATTCGAAACTAATTTTCTTTTTTTATTTATTGTTGTTTGTAACCAGTAGGTACGCAAGATGAAATTAAACCTATGCACTCTTCTTTTGCCATCTTGTATGAATGTTTGGTTTTGGACATAAGTTTTTGCTACTAAGAATGTCATTTATTTTCAAAAGAAACTTCGTCATCATCGATTTAGTTGAAACTTTGATATGGAGTAATTTGAGATTCAGGAACGCATTACAGATTATATCATCCCGGGAATGACCGTTTACGTCTGTAAAAGTATTTACTGTAAATCTACTTGCGAAAAAATATATTTTATTATTACTAAAACCGCATGGGTCCGTTACTCTCATTATTTAATGATCAAGGTTATCAGATATGATATAATCGATTTCTCAAAATTTATTCCACAGACGTCATGACTAAAATTAGCGAAGTACTTATACTAATCGAGGTTAAGAACGCAACTGTAATGTTAATTGGTAGTCTTGGACTTGCAGACTGCATTTCTACTTCGTTAATCTACAGACGAAACGAAGCGACGCGACATCTAGTTAAATAAGACTAATGTCTTATTTAACTACTAGCTTCCGCCCGCGGCTTCGCCCGCGTGGCCTAGTAACAATTAGCATATTTTTCTTCAGAAACAAATTCCGGTCCGGCACGGCCCGGTACGGTACGGTTTCATCCGGTCCGATCAGGTCCGGTCGATCCGGTCCGGTCCGGTCCGGTCCGATCGGTCCGGTCCTTATAAGGACCCTACATGACAAATTTGGCATCTCTAGACCCAGCGGTTTAGGCTGTGCGTCCCCTCTCAACTTCGTTTGCGTATATCTCGCTTTCCCGTGAGAATTTTGAAAAATCCTTTCTTAGTACATCCCTAGACGTCGTAAGGACCCTACATGACAAATTTGGCATCTCTAGACCCAGCGGTTTAGGCTGTGCGTCTCCTCTCAACTTCGTTTGCGTATATCTCGATTTCCCGTAGGTATTTTGAAAAATCCTTTCTTAGTACACCCCTAGACGTCGTAAGGAACCTACAGTCCAAATTTGGAGTCTCTAGACCCAACGGTTTGGGCTGTGCGTTGATATATAGTTAAGTCAGTCAGTCAGTCAGTCAGGACTTTGAATTTTATATATATAGATGAAAAAAAAAACGGTCCGGTCCGGTTCGATCCGGTCCGGCACGGCCCGGTACGGTGCGGTTCCATCCAGACCGATCAGGTATGATACGTTCCGGTCCGGTCCGGTCCGTTCCGGTCCGGTCCGGTCCGGTCGGTCTGGACCTTATAAGGACCCTACATGTCAAATTTGGCATCTCTAGACCCAGTGGTTTGGGCTGTGCGTCCCCTCGCAATTTCGTATGCGTATATCTCGCTTTCCCGTAAGAATTTTGAAAAATCCTTTCTTAGTACATCCCTAGACGTCGTAAGGAACCTACATGCCAAATTTGGAATCTCTAGACGCAGCGGTTTTGGCTGTGCGTTGATACACCCTCGCAACTTCGTTTGCGTATATCTCGGTTTCCCGTAGGAATTTTGAAAAATCCTTTCTTAGTACACCCCTAGACGTCGTAAGGAACCTACAGTCCAAATTTGGAGTCTCTAGACCCACCGGTTTGGGCTGTGCGTTGATATATAGTTAAGTCAGTCAGTCAGGACTTTGAATTTTATATACATATATAGATAGTCGTGTCGCTTCGTAGTCGTCGTAGACTAATGTCTACGGGAATAAGCCCGTTTTCACATATTTCTTTTATTACATTCTATAACCGAAATTCTTGCAATTAAAAATTCTGAGCTTTGAGTACGGTGATAGCGTTATACTTATTAACAGTGGCCTATGGTGTCCCCCAAGGCAGCGTACTAGGCCCATTATTGTTCATTTTGTTATTTGATGTAAATATAAAGTATATGAATAAAATAAAACAGAAAATATAAATATTCTATTACATAAATATAAATAAATCCATTCTTATATTATATTTCTGGTTCGCCAAGAAACCGGAGATCTTTTCCAGGAATCTAAAGGAGACTTCATTTATACACTTAAGACATAAAATTTGAAATGTATCTTAACCCCAGTTAAAATACTATAACTTTAATCCAAGTATTTCTATTATCGTCATCCATCATACAAATAAATAACTTTGTGACCTTTTCTTCGACCGAACGATATATTATAATATTACCTTTCCGCCCCCAGTTTGATGTCATTTGGTATTATTTTGTGTGACGTCACATAATTTATCAGATGAAAAATTTATGCGGCATATCTTGATAACGAATTTTAATGATCACTTGTTTATAAAATCACAATTTGCAAATATGAACTTTGTGCAAATATAACAAAGTTTTAAATAATTTGTATATATTATCTGCAATATGGAATAATCACGAGATGTATAAATAATTTTGGCGGAATTAACGCACCGTTGAAGTGTTTAATAGTAGCTATTAGTGTATGAGCAGGTTTGTTTGATTTTTATCATTTCATGTATTTAAAACGACCTTTATCTTATCAATGCTAATACATATAATGCGAATGTAACTTTGTCGATTTGAAACCTCTTTGCGTCAAACTCGCCAAACTAATTTAGACGAAATTTGGTGTAGGTATAGGATAGTGTTTATCCCGGAAAAGACCTTATTGGGGTAAATAGTGCGGTGAAAGTTTCTACGAAATATTTCTTTTCTTTTTGACTGTTTTTGTTAGACACTTAGTATTAATTATTTATAGGAAGGCCGAGGGGACCTATCATGTTCTTACTGAACGTTTACGCGGATGGAGTTGCGGGCACCAGCTAGTCAAAATATAAAGTAAATAATATACATAGGAATCTTCTCTTAAGTACAAACTTTTGTGCTTTTGTCCATACTAATATTATAAAGAGGAAAGATTTGATTGTTGGTTTGTTTGTTTGCATTGAATAGGCTCCGAAACTACTGGACCGATTTCAAAAATTCTTTCGCCAGTAGAAAGCTACATTATCAGTGAGTGACATAGGCTATAGCTTTTCCCAAAATTCAATGTGGTTTCCACGGGAACGGGGCCGGAACTTCACGCGGACGAAGTCGCGGGCAAAAAAGCTAGTCGTTTAAAATATCAGTAGGACTTATTTCTATTAGGTATTTGAGTATTCTTTTTTAGTATATATAAATAGTTTATAATTATTTGTTTGATCATACCATCCACATAAATTCCATTTGTTCTATCGGTCGATGTAACCATTTTGAATAATTATGTCACTGATACTTGAGTTTATATTTAATGCGCATGTTTTCCTGTTTTCAATACATATAGATACGAATTAATTTTACATTATTTATGCAATGATGTTATATTAAAAATATAGGTAGGTAATAAGCGGTCCTTTTCGTGTGATTTCCACAATTGAAGTCAAACTGTGGCCTATCTGTCGTCAATTTTTTCAACAGCTTAATATGTCCTCCGATGCACGTCATTGAAATTTTTAAAGCTATCTAAATTTTGCCTGCGGGCGTCGCTCGTTGCTCGCCATAATCCTTACATATACAACATCTGTCCGTTCGTTAAATATAAAAATTATTTAGCTTACTAATCTAGTTTAACAACATCATTGTATGTATGCGGTTGAATTTAATATTATGTATATGTTTACATACTAACAAATGAGGAAATAATCATCACTTCAAAATAGACGATTTTTAGGCAGTAAATGGCCGTTTTCGAGACTATAGCGAGGGGAAGCAAGAATATATTAAAACAAGCGAATGACCACGGTTTTATTTCCGCAACCCCTTACTTCCCATACCCGGTGATTTCCGAGATAAAAACTATCCTAATTCTTCAGCCCGAGTATTAAATTATCTCCATACCATCATCATTTCAACCACAAGAAGTCCAGTGCTGGACATAGGCCTCCCCTAAACGTCTCCAGTGTGACCTGCTGGCAGCGGCCTGTATCCAGCGGCTTCCTACGACTTTCCTTAGGTCGTTTGACCAACATCTTTTATTTTATTGGTTCACCGGTTTTTAAGCGTGAAAATTTAACAGACCGACACAGACAAAAGTTACTTTCGGATTTGTAAAAAAAAAAAAATGTGGTAATTTTGCTTTGTTTCCGAAATAGTGGTAGTTAATGAGTAGCTGATGTATCTAATATTCAAAATATAATTGAAATAATGAATATATAATATATGACTAAAGAACGTCTCTTTGAAGGCGTGTCTAGTCTGAATGAAGGATTTCTTTCTTTCTGAAAATATTAAAACCTATGGATATTTGGAATGACAGACACCTTGCCATTGGCTTAACAGGGTTCCTTTTGATATTATGTGCATACGGGACCCTAAAAATTGGGAGCGTGTAATTATTATCATGTGCATGTTAACAGAAGTAAGCAGTTACCACGAAATAACTGTCTCTGTTAGCACAGTTCAACATTTGAGTTACGTACGTTGATCGCACTAATGACGGACGCTAAAATGTTGTTCAAATTGTGACAGTTATGTCGGGTTTTACCTTAGAAATAGTATTAGGCTAAGTAATATGTTTAGACAAAAAAAATATTTGAGGTAACAATGATCTGGTCTGTTTACCGCTTGCTTGCTCACCGATGAATAGTCCATCCGACTATTCATCAGATAATTTCTCAGATTTTGTCATCAAGATTTTGTCAAGACGAGCCAAGCGGAGTGCAAGGGCACTACCTACCTTTTCTCGAAACGTTTCGTCGTTTTTTTGAACTCTCATAACTTTCGTTTGGATGATGCTAAATAGTTAAAAATTTCAAGAAATAATGACACCAGTAGCTACACTCATTGAACATCAAAATATGTTGCTTGGCCATTTCGCTACATTCACATAGGCGTAAGGTGAAAAATTTATAAACTATTCATCTTCATACTTTTCTGTTATACATTAGTTCTTGTATAGTATAGTACGTAACGAAACGGCAAAGACACATATTTTGATTAAGTGCAGCGTTTGTGAAGTTAGGCCTTGTAGAGGTAGGGCATGTAGAGTTAGAAGCTTGGCTCTACATGAGATCTGATAACTTTTTGACAGTCAGTGCGAGTCATATGGTCTCGTCTTGCAACATTTTACATGAAAATGTTTTTGGTGGGATTTCTTTTTCCAACAAGACCCAACTAAAATTTGAATCAATTTTTAGTTTTATACGACTTGCTGTTACCTCTATTGTCTATTTGGACTATAGACATTGCCTAAAGGTTCGTAGAATTTAAGATTTTTACTGCAAAACAAAAAAAATTTTGATGTTAAAGGTCAAGAATATATTTTTTTAAATATGGTAAGGTAAGGAAATAAATTGTAAACGAGTACCTAATATTGTACGTACGACAAAAAAAATATTTCTACGCCGTAATCGTGTATGATGTCCGCTGGATCAATAACAAAACCATACTATACAGTTACTAGTTCAGTAAAATTATTAGTATTACGGACATCCAATAATGCAATGTCGGTCAATAATGCGTACTAATTATTAGAAATCCGTTTCATGCAATTGTAGCAACAAAAACTATATAATCACGTTAGGCCGAAGACACAGTCCTGTTTATTTTATTTTTTTACTTTTTTTGAGACGATATTATTTATACATATTTCAAAAATGAAAAAGGCGCTAATAAACCTTATTTACTAATATATTGCGCTTGTCGCAATAAAATATTGCGCTTGTCAAGTCGCTGTATTTAGTTAAATGGTAAAGTTATTAAAAGTGTCAGCCTTGGTTTTATACAAGATTTTTCTAGTTGTTGACTCGTTTAAGACGACCGCGAATCGAAAATTTTCGCGTCGTCTAAACGAGCTCTTACAAGGCTCTGGCTTTGACTTACATTTTAAGGTTTCTGATGGGATAAGTACTTATTTTCGGCCTAAAATTTTAAAATTTAAAACTTCTCATTCGTATGTTATTGCAGGAATAAAAATACATAGTTTGCGTTTTATAAAAATCGTAAAAATATATTTTTAAAAAATATTTGCTGTAGGTACATATGAAAAATAAAATACTAATGTTTTGTAAAATACTAATAAATACTGGATCTGGGTGTGTTTTAATAGTTAACTTAAGTATATAAATTATTTTCTTTTATACAACTATGCAAGCAAACAAGTGCTCCTTAACCTTAGTAAAGTACAAGCTAAGGTCTACTCACCTTATGAGGTGAATACAATTTGTGAGTCATGCTTTCTTTTGTAGTTAGCGCGGGCGCACTAAGTGATTGTTGATAAGACGAACTGTATGGTATTTTTATGTTTCGGTTCGCATATTTTTCTGAACTTGAAGCGTAAGGTTACATCGTAATCATTGTAATAAATATAAAGTTGAATGGTGGGGATTGGCACTATTATTGGCAGCAGTTTCAATGTTGTCTATTTATTTATTAACATTCATGCGATGGCATTTAATTTTGTGTTTGTGACAAGCCTGAAAATAATATATGACTTAGGGGGCAAGTCGGATACAAAAAACCGTCCTGGCACCCCTAAGCCTGGCTTACTTTGGGACCAGGTAGCGCTGTGTGAAATAGCTAAATATGCTTTTTGTTAGTTTTGGTTCGTTTTTCCTTTTCTTTTATTCAGTTCATTGACTGCTTTTATAAGCCCTTTGCACATGCCTATCACTGGCAGTGCTCACTCCTCATCTTAACTCTTTCTCATTCTCCCATTACCTCTCTCTGTTATGATTTTCTACAAAGTAAGATACGTTAGCCACTGGATATGAAAACCGCTGCTTACCGGTCATATTGGAAGTCGCAGTGGACTTCTTGTGACTGAGATGATGATGAAGATATGTTTAATTCTAAACTCATTAATTTACTTCATTCGGGAGTTTTGTTTTACAGTTCACAAATGTTACGGGCTAACATTAACTTTATTGGTTGTTTGTTGATAATTGCCTTATCAGAATGTTGTCGGCATAGTAACCTACCTAATAATATAAATGAGATATGTTATTACTGAATTAGACCATGGCTTCACGAATTTTAGATGAAAGAAACTTGGTAAACCGTATTCTACATCAATCTTAACACATTCGACTGTGCACCGTTCTTGTGTTCTTGGCTATAGAGCCAAAAGTTCCCTAAACATTTGATGTAAAAAAAGAATTCGCCGAATTCAATAATGTTTTAAATATTCCTAGATACCATTTTAATTGTGACGTGTAGTAATGTATGTATCAGAAGGTCTGTTTTTGCCACCGTACAAACAGTACGTATTTGTCAGGCAATGTTTAATTACCACGACAGCTTGATAAGACGTTTGCCGAGCTATAATTGTAATTTGTGCGAATGTCGAAAGCGTTATCTTACCGACATTTCAATTTTTAGTGTTCCACGAACACTACTAGAAGCTATGTATGCAGTAAACCGCAGATAGATAGGGATACGTACTCGACGGATAGATCGAAACATCAAAATTAGCCAAAATGATCTGATGTAAGTTATTTGACACATAATATAATCAATAATAACTGAAAATATTTTATAATTGAATCGTAACAATTTTAAAAAACTATCATAAATTAAATAACTGTCAAGATCGGGCTCGAAGGACCAGACGAATGTTATTATAGTAAAGAGTTTAAGTGGTCTAATAAGTCCTAGTACACTATTTCTTACGGTAAAAGTCTTCGTGTAACATTTCATCCTTCTACTAGATCTAGTGGTGTCGGCTGTGTCAGTACACATAAATAAGGCTGTCAGCCTCTTCTTTTATATTGGTAGATTTACCACTATGATACAAAATCATTAACCTATTCCCAACGGTATTTTTCATCTTTAAACAAGATAACATAACCAGTCTAACCCTCCAGCCCTCAAAGGTCACGTTTCTATTCATAGCACTCGGTATATTATTATGTGTGCGCCAAAGACGTCCCTTATAATCAAATTCATATTATTCATGGAACGATGTTTACGTATTAGTATGCACACTTTATTGCTTGTATGCTTTCATTAAAAGTTATTTGTATTCTTCAACAATAAAAACGTGTAATTAATAGTATGTTTTATTTGTCTTTCAGTCGGTGTGTTGAACAGAAATATTTTATTGTTGTTTATTTATTTTTTATACCACAAAATTTACAAACAAGCATACGGCCCGCCTGATGGTCAGCATCACCGTAGCCTATAGACGCTTGCAATACCGGGGGTATCACTCACGCGTTGACAACCCTCCCAACCCTCCAAGTGGAGCTCTGTTAATGACTCAATGCTGCATAACTATAAACTGTTTTGTGTAACGCAATGATTGTCTGACCTAACTGTAAGCAAATTATCAAATAAGCGTGTGGTCATCTCAGCCACAATAACTCCACTGCTGGACATAGGTCTCCCCCAAACGTTACCAGCGCGACCGGTTGGCAACAGTAATATTTCATTAGTATTAAAAATAATATAAAAAAAGCACGAATTCCAATATTTTTTTGACCTTCCTAACCTCACTTGTATTCTATTAAAACTTATTATGTAAGTGAAGATATGAAACAACTAATTTAGTACTGGAGAGGATTGGTACTAGGCACATACTGGCTCATAATGCAGATAGAAGTACAGAGCGTCCCTGATAACCTTATCTGCTGAAATAACGTGTCAACAACCATATCTCGTATGTGCTACGATACATTATGTTCAGATATTAATTTCAATGTATGTACAGATTGAAAAAAAAAAACAGTATTAAAAAAAAATTACAGTCGTGATTTTTATTTCTGTTTTTTTTTATGTAAAATTGTTACATGTTACATCTACGTATACTCATAAAAAAGCCATAGTGTAAAAAATTAATGAAATGTGTATGAAAGAAATTTAACAAAAAAAATTTCAAAACTCGCGCATTTGTAGGATTTTTGAAATAAAATTTTAAAATTATTTTTTACAAATGGGTTCTTTAAAAAAATACATGTAATTAGATCTCATATTTTTTTTTACGTATTTAGGCTAATAACACTAGATTGTATTGAAATCAGTCTGTATTTAAGCAGGGTTTTTAGGTGTTTCGCACCACGAGTGTTTGAAAGTGCGAATTGCTGTCGTCCCGTGGTCGATCAATCGATCGATCGATCAATTCCCTATAATACCTTGATCGATTCGCACTGCGATGCGAAAGGTGCCATCCAGATGGTAATGAGTCGACTCGCACCGCGGTTCGAATCGCTTATGATGTGACAAGAAACGCCTAAAGATTCTATTGATCAATTGTTATTTAGTTTTTTTTGTCATTTTCTTAATGACAAAGACTCTATTGATCAATTGTTATTTAGGTATTTTATTTTTGTCATTTTCTTAATGACAGTTTTAATTTTAAAGATAAAAAAATACACTTTTATCAATTCGTGAGTGGACCGAGTGGACGTATGTCATACGCTAAGTTATTACCATTTTTATCTATGGTACAATATTATTCTGACCATACTCAAGATTATAATTTAGTGTTTTTGTTTATCAACAACAGTACTTGGCACTTAATGAGCGATATGGGTACTTATTTTTACTTTTATCATTAACTTCAGAAGTTCTCGATATTCCGAACACCGTCAAGGTTAATTTTGGTTTTACCATCAATTAATTAACCGTAACAGTTAACATCTGTGTCAATATACCAGTGCCAATAATTGGTTCACGTCGTCATCCACAACTGCTTGAACAATATCAAGATTTATTAATATAGTCCCCACACCTACGTATATTTGTTTTGTTATAAAATATGCCTTTTAAAATTACAATAGGTACATTTTCATATTATGTTGAAAAACTAATAGTATTGTATATAATTTCGAGATATCAGCGTGAATATAAGCATCCCGATAGTTAATTTGCATTAATTACTATCTAGTCGCCTTGAAAATCGCTTACAATGGATAAAATTCGGCGCTTCTTTCACAATACATAAACGTGACATTTGAAACGTACCTACATGTTTTAAAATATTTATTACCTTTGTTTAGATTGCTGTGGGCAGAAGCACTCGTGATCATACCATCGACGTGAATCTCAGTTTGGAGGGTCCAGCGGCTCGGGTGTCCAGGAAGCAAGCGACGATCAGACTGCGCAATAGTGGGGATTTCTTCATGTCCTCGGAAGGCAAACGGCCAATATTCGTTGACGGTCGTCCCATCCTCCAAGGGAACAAAGTTAAACTCAATCACAACAGTGTTATTGAGGTTAGTATAATTTATTGGTTTTTTATTTACCAATAGAGATGGTAATTAGGTAATGCACAATAATAAATAGTGCTTCACTTTCACCTCAGCTCAGACTTCAACGAAGCTTAATTAGCCGTTGTTTGCGATTGGGTATACATTACAAAAAAATATACCTGTATTTTTTTTTAGCGGTAAAGCCTTAGGATTTATGCTAAAGTAACCACGGAATTTATTCGTTTAAAAAATCTCAATAAGTCGAGCGTTTTCCATGTGACGTCATCCTTACGCGTAAAAATATCGCAGGCTCGTTCTAAACGTAATACATAGGTTTGCAGTTAAATGTAATAGGTGAGCACAGGGTTCTTATGCCTTCATGAAATAAGTAACTTTTGTCACGGTCATTTTTAAGGAGAAGTAAATTAAGTGCAATAGTGACAAAAGGGCAAAAAAAAACTTGGCTGTTTTTTAATAGGTGGCTGTTACTGACGACGTAATTACCGAATTCGGTCTGAAACGGCCAAGGTACATACCCAATATTAATTTTTATTTCTTATTATTCCGGGCATTCATATTAATAAGAACTCAAATGCATTGGTTGACAATTACAGTTTGTTTATTTTCTCCAACTCGAAGGGAACAATTGGGAAATTTTGTCATCCGGATGGCGACTGGGAAGAAAATTTTCAGTTGTTACCCTGGGGGCAGTGCTAAGGGAATAATCGATTTAGCAAATGTACATGCGTAGGTGCTTAGCTTACTAACTTGCTATTGTACTAACTTACAGTCACAATGTTCAAACCTATGCAATGTTAACAATGAGTTCGCGACATTTTTACGCGTGAGGGTGACGTCACAAGAAAAGCAAGCATTTGATGAGAATATTTTGAAAAGAATAAAATGCGTGCACATGACAATGCTAGCTGCGTGTGTTGTCACACTTGTCACGTCAGCATTTTCGCTGTACGTGCGATCTTTCACTTTCGGTCGTGGTACTATGTTTTAGGCTCATTCACAATCCGATCTAAGTACCTACTTACTTATATCTGGGGAACTTATTAATTTTTTTTTGAGGGATTGCCTGTAACATAATTCTAAGAATAGTAATGAGGTATACGGTCAAATCTGTATTAGTACTTATGTCGTGGAATTGGCTGTGAATACGATTTTGGACATTCTACTCGTCGATTTTTTATTTGAATATTTTAACAGATTTCACTCAAATGTCCAACCCCATTTTAAAAGCTTACGAACGTACATACAGTCAGTGCATGAAAGAGGGTGATCCCTCCAGGGCCGTAAATAAAATTCAAGTTTTCTAAAGATTGCGTGAAGGATTTATTCGAAGTTGCGCGAGTCAGTGCGAGATAATACCCAGATCGAGATAATACTAGGCCCAAGATTGCGATTGAACCGTACGACATTAGTGTGTATCGCCCCTTACTCTAAACGCGCCCTTATACTTGCCTTACTTCAACAGATTGCTGGTCTCCGCTTCGTGTTCCTCATAAACCAGGAGCTCATCAGCGCCATTCGCCAGGAAGCGGTCAAAGTTAACTTACCCGTGTAATTCAATACATAATATACGCATAATAAATAAGAAGCATTTTTATTTAGAACACATTTATTTGGTCAATTTTAGAATATTTAAAACTTGTACAATCAAAAACTTGATATTTTTAATTAGATACCACACTGCACCCAGACAGATTTTTTACATATGATATTTAAACTATCACGAAACACTATCACGTGCGTTACTGGCATAAAAAGATATGCATTAAACATTTAACGACAAAACAAAATACCTATGTATTACAATTCATTAATAACAAATTCCATAACCCTCAAACACGTGTTTTAACACAATAAATTATCACCTACCTACTTAGTTAAAAATTTAATAATGGCCAACAATGTGCAGGAAACTTAAAACTCAACAGTCCACTCGGTAGTGCTTTAACAAATATTCAATTAAACTACGAAATGAATATGAACATTCAGTCACCTATTTATTTTTATTTAAAACAAGATTGATTATCAACCTGCGGGTCTATTCTCGTGATAAAAACAGTTGAAGTCTCAACTTCAGCGGTATCTCGTTTCGATTTATATTGTATGAGCAAGATAGCGTGTAGTCTAGATTTTAACTGTTTTTAAGTTTTTATTACGCGTATTGACCCGCTGTATGTTATCATGATTTTGATTATGACAAGTATTCATTATTGACAATTAAATGATTTAGTAACTGAACATTTTCATAACACAAAATGTCCCTTACCTTTTTGTACATTATCAAATTTACTTAATTTATTCTTATCATTACCATTTTCCTTAACCTGAACTCTTAAATTAATAGTTACAGTAAAACCTACAATAAATAAACAGTCCAATATCGTTCAACACTCATAATAACTATAATATATTAAATACTAACACATTTATACTAATATTATATCTATGAAGGCAACACTTGCAAAACATGTAGAATGCAGGACTTAAAAGCACATATTTGGTATATTTATTAACACCCTGTACATAATACAAAAATAGTGTAATTTAACCTCATTTAGGCACAAACAGGCAAAAACATCAAAATGGCCAATGATTATGAGATCAATTTCATTTTATACGATCAAACTGTACACAAAATAGTTTTGATACATTAACATTATTATGGGAAGTGGATTAATATCATGAGTTCAATAATAAAAGGCACTGAATAAGCGCTCCTTTGCATACATGCAAAATTCAGCACCCATTAAAAGGCCGAGCAGACGAAGCACTTTGCGCCACACTTTGAGTGAGTCCATCTGTGCATAATTATGCAGTTGTAAACTTTTTTTAGGTCACATACAATAGTCCCACGTCTACACAGGCTTTTAAAGTAACAATATTTTTATACCATTACAGGTAAAGTGAGTTATTTCAAAATATACATTCATATTTATTATTGTAGACATCGCATGTAATGTTCTCTTGGAAAGTTTCAAGTTAGTTAAAAGAGAGTACGCCATTTTTTATATCCTTTCTCTATCAAATATATGTGGAATGTTAATTATTATGCAGTTAATAAAGATTTCTTATGGCTTTACAACTTTTTAAGTTGTTTTACGAATACCCCGTAAAACCACCGAAATTGCTATACCCCATAAATTCATGTTCTATGTAACTACGTAAAACTCCTAATACTGGGAAACTTCTCGGAAGTTTCCCAGTATTAGGAGTTTTACTGGTTTTTGTTAAGTTCAGTTAGCATATTTGCAAGATAAATCATGGAAGATTTTCATTTATTAATTTAAGTTAACTGATACCGAAAAAACGCACACTGACGTAAGCTGTTTTAACTACGAATTGGAATACCTAGGGCCGGTTTCTCTACTCTCGAATAGCTTATTTGTCAAATAGACTAAACTGATAGTTCTTGTATGGTTTTGACGAATAACTTATTCGGGGCTATAATAACAAGCGGTGTAACCGCCCCTTAAATAATTATAAAATATATTATTTGGTTATTATTATTGTTTAAACTGTCTAATAAACAGTATGGACAGTTAAAAACGTTCAATAGAGAAATATTTGTTGGAAATCTCCCAACCCACCATTATTACTGAGTATTGGCTTTGGTTATTTCACACACATTTTATTATCTTTAGTCTTATACTATGCTTTTCTCGCAACAAATGATTGAATATCAAGCATAACACTTTACACGTACGCTTTACTATTGATAACTTCAGCTCCACACTTCGCCAAAAAAGTATCTAATTCATGAAAGTGTGTGCCGTATTAGAAGATGTGAGGAACGAATCGCGTCGTATTGTACTTCATACTAATTATTAGTACACTCACATCCCACAGTCACGAATATTATTAATATGTGCTTAGAATTTACATGAGCAATCATTGACCAACCACCAACGAATGGTACTACCATATATTAACAATTATCTAGATAAAATCGTTATTACGTTATCCACAAAATATACAGATAAAATAATCATGTGGAATTGAAATCATTATGATATAATGTAATAGATAAGTAGCTACGTTCTACTTATCAAGTGTTCTTTGCGTAGAACACGGAAATCGTGAAAAAATTGCTATTTTTATAGCAACTTCTGCTTGACATTATAAAATTTTCTACCCTCCTAATAGTGTTTCACTTAAATAATAATAAAAATCTTTGATAAATTATCCAACAAAATTATCTTAATATTAAAATATCATAACACTATATCATAAACAAATAAATGATAATACTCTTTATGGCTATCAAGTGCATAAAGGTGCATTTATAGAACCACTGAGAAAAATATTTTTTAGCAATTAAGATGTGGATGAGGTAATAACATGCTTGTCTGTCGATCTCCCAAATTTTGACGCTGTTTTGTTGTATTAGATTTGTTTATAAAAAATTCATATGTACTGTAAGTGGGACTCTCATACTGATTGCTAAAGAATAAAAATCACAATGGTTCATCTACGTAAAATGGAATGACAGTAACCGGTACTTACTATTAATTAATAAACTTTGAAAATGTTTAACACAAAAATAGAAATCAGATCAAATTGCACTATCAAACAATGTCTACATTATTTTCATCTTTGTTTTATATCACACTTAGTACAGAATTTGGCTTTGTTATTTAAACTAGATAGTGAACTAATAGGGTAACTATAATTATAATTATACTCAATAAAACTTACGTGGAATCGCAGGAATGTATTTTCCGAGACCAATCGATAGGGTTGGGTGGGATTCACATTCAAGGGGGGTATTATGGCCGGAACGTTTGTATGAACTAATACGAACATTATACAAGCTACCTTTTAAATGCTTTGCTCCTCTTTTAACTATGCTTCAATCTTATGGTGCATTTCAGCTGACCAAGAGATGCACTGTCTAATTTTGGATGCGAAATAACAAATTTCGCACTTCCTATAGATTTATATTTTCGAAATTTTTCTGCTAATACGTATGTATTCTTTCGATGATTGTACACGGCTATCTTTTTATTTCTTAGTGCCATTTTATCAATAAAATGGTTTTTGTCTAGAAACACCCACGGTTGCCACTTTCTACCGGTCAAATCAGGATTAAAATTATCCCTTTTTGTTGTACTGGCGTAATGTGAGCCATTTTCATTCTTTTTTATAACAACCTTTGGAACAAACTTTTTTGTTTTCTTACTACTTTCTTTATGTCTCTGAAATTGTATTTCATCAATGCTTTTTAGTACATCTTCAAACTTTGGCTTAGGCTTCTTTGGAATTTCTTTTTTTGGAGTACTGCTATATTTATGTTTTGGTTCACTTTTTAATAACTTCAATTGTCTAAACTTTAATAAGCTTTGCTGAGGTAAAGGAAGTCTGATTTTGAGGTCTTCAATAGTCTCTTTTAAAGGAGGAATATATTTTTGGGCGGCTTTTGTAATCAAAGGACGATTCGAAGATTTTATATGAAGAAGACTAGAGGAATAATCATTTACTTCAGTAAATTTACAACTGATCTTTTTAGTCTCATTTACTACATTGGGAATTTCGGATATTCTTGATCCTTTATAATTTGTAATTTTTAGCAAAATGCTTGAATTTCGATCCTCTGACGTTGTCGAGGATACTTCAGGAGAACTTGAAATTGTACATTTTGCATAATCATCATTTTGTGCATAGGAAAATACATTATCAGTACTAGATTCACAGGAATGTACTGTTTGATCCTGTGTTCTTTCAGATTTATTACACTCTACTTCGGAAACTTCCTCGTGGTTGTGAAATAATGAGTCTTCTGTTACGGATGTTGATTGTTTCGTTTCGATGTTCTCTTTGTCATGTTCCATGTTTTTTAGTTTCACCGATGCTGATGGACATTGATCGATTGAATCAGACGAAACGCTATCTAACTCGACACGGAGATCATCACTACTATTAGAATTAGACAGGATCTTCTCCAAAGATTCGTTATTGTAAATTTGGATTGATTCGTCAGATATCTGAGATTCTCTATTGACAAGCGTTTTATTTACATCCATTTGTGGTGTTCTGTATAAGGTTTCTAAAAATTGAGCGTCATCATTGCACATTTTATCGCCATATATGTATTTCACTTTATTTGCATGCTCACTGTTCCTAAATACTTCTGACTCTTCTTCTTCTTCTGGTGAAATGATGGTTTTTGGTGTCGACGGAGGACTTACTGTTACATCTCCATCCTCGGTAATATCCTCACTAACTACAGTTTCTACGCATGCAATATCTTCTACCCATGATTCTTCAAAAGATTTTTCCTCTATAAGTGATGATGCTTCTTCTTCAAAGTATTGGTTATTATCCTCTTCTTCAAAAGATTTCTGTTCTATATACTCTAGCGATTCAAACTCGGAATATTCATTGGTTTGTTCTAACAAAATGTCGGTCGTTTCGTGTTCATTTTCCGATTCTTGGATTTCAGATAAGTAATTCTCAGATAATTCTGCGTAACAAACTTTTCCTTGTTCTTCGCATTCATCTTCTTCTGTGATAATGCAGTTATTGTCTAATAATATACAAAATGAAACATTTTCTTCATTATATAGCGCCGATATGGAATTTCGTCTATTATTTTGAATACTACAAAAGTTACCTTCAATGAAATGGGACGGTATAACATTTCGTATAGTATTTTTTCTTCGCTTTGTCTGCCATTCTAGATTAGAGTTGTCGCTACTGTCATTATTAAATCTATCTAAAGCAGAATCAGAGTAGGATCTCTTTAAATTTGTGCGTTTTTTAGTCAAACTTTCTTTAAAGGGTGACTTGTGGTCTAATGGAGATTGTGGATTATATATATTTGTTGAAATGTCATCTGGAGTTGTACTTCTTTCTAAAATTTCCTCGAAGGTTTCTGATATTGTGTTATCAATATTTTCAGAAATATCTTGCACATTTATTTTTTTAGACTCATAAATTACTTCCTGAACATTATTACTATTGTCATCCTCAAGCAGTTCTGTATTGGACGTAGTTTTAAGTTCTTTTTCTGTATCACCAAATAACAATGTGTCAGTTTCCACCACCTCGATAGATTTTTTGTTGTCAAATTGAAGTTCTTCGACATCTTCCGAAATAAAAGCTGTTGTTCCACTATTCTCTTTCTTTTTAAACGTTTCCTCAGATTCTTCGGCAACACTTTCGTCATAAATAATGTTAGCTATGGAACTTTCCCCAGATTCTATAGATCCTGAAGTTATATCCTCTTGTTTTAAATTATCATATTCTATTTTCGATGATTTTCCTTTTTCGTCACAACTAACATCATTTTGTCGATTAATATCGGCGTCATTTGAACGATCCTCATACAGATTACAACCTTTTTCCTCATCATCACGTAATATTTTCATTAAAGAACTGTCCTCCATGTCAGGTTTATCGCTAATACTTAGTTCAGTGTTAGTATTCTTAGTATAGTCTGCATAGTTAACATTTCGAGATTTTTGTTCTTTTTCTGTTTTGATAGTCTCTTCAGATGAATTTATTTGTGTCTTAACACACAAACTGTTGGTTGAATGATCTATATCACGTTCCGAGACATTTATTTCTTTATCATCGCCGTTTTGATTATCTAATTCTGTTTGAATATTTATATATTGAATATTTTCTTGCAGTTCACACGTTAGCTGTTCATTAGTAGTTTCCTGGGGAATATCTTCAACATTATTTTGACTACAACAGGGATTATTATTATTTGGAATATCTTTGGCTTTATCAAAAAAGACGTTTGACGTAGATTTTACCTGCTTAGAAAAGTTTAGACAAATATTTTCATCATTGCCTTCAATATGTTTGACATTAGTAGCATTTTCATTGTTTTGTTTTGAATTTTGACAAATAATTTCATTATTACCTTCAATATATTTGACATTAGTAGCATTTTCATTGTTTTGTGTTGAATCGCCACATGACAGTTCAGTAACATTTGGTTCCTCAATATTTTCCATGCAAATATTTTCAATAGTATCTTTATCTATGTCTATTTTATTGTCACTTGGTGCGTTTTCGAGCAAGTCATGAGAAATGTCTGCCGATATTACCTCCTGTTCAAAGTTCTTATTGCAAATATTCTGAGCATTATTTTCTAGATACATTGAGGTAACATGCGCAATATCTTGTTTTTCATTATCAATATTTGTTTCTGAATTAGAAATATTTTGAAAAGAATCTTGAATATCCTTTAAGATGTCAACTTTTGTATTAATCTTCATTTTAAACGTGTTTTCCTCGTCTAATATTTCTGCACATTCTTTGTTACTTTGAGTATTCAAGTTATTTTTCAAATCGGTATCATTATCACTATCTGTATTCATTTTCGTCTCTGAACTAATGTCCCTTGGATATTCATCGATAGTGTTATGATTTTCTATATTAGTCTCATCATTTTGAATGGATTTCTCTAATTCAATATCTGTGCTTGACGTAATTTGAAGAAAGTTAATAGAGGGATTCATTACCTCATTATTTGTGTAAATGTCAGATAATTTTAGTAATTCGCCTTTTTTGCTTAAGTCACCTTCAGGTTTTGTTGAAATGAATTTCGCTTTGGATTTTATAAAGCCTTCACTATATGTTATTAAATTTTGAATCCTTGGTGATAAGAGTTCTTTGCGGAGTTTTTTAGATTTTGCACAATTGTTTAATGAATTGGAATCAATCATATTTTCTTGTTTTATTTCTAGATTGTTATCAAAAATAGTATCATCATCACTATCAGAATCTTCCTGAACAGACGTACTTGTTGATGATGATCGACTACTTTCTGAATCGGACTCGGAATCCATGCTTGAAGTTTCTGATTCATCACTACGATAATTCGTATTAAGGTTAGAAGTTTGATCTTTGATTTCATTGTTGTCCACTGATGTAGGACTTTCCTTTGCAAGTATTGGTATTGTACCAAAAGATTGCAAATTGTTGGACTCCAGTTTAGGTAAATCTTGATGCTGTTTATTTTCATTAATTTTTTCCTCGACAAATAGCGCCACATTGGCTATGTTTTTGTCATTGCTACTTAAGTTACTAGTGAGTTGGTATAAATCTTCTTTACTACTTCTAGTGTCTATGACTGTTGAATGTGCATTTATATCAGTTTGTAATTGTTTAACTAGTTTGGGTGACTCTTTATCGATTTCTTTTATATCCCTGGGATTCGGTTCAATATTACTATTGATAGGCAACGTGCATTTAATTTTTTCATCTGTTTCTTTAATTTCAAGTGAATCTGTGTCATTTACTTTTTCAATAGCATTTGCTTTCAGATCCATACCACACAGATTATCAAGTTCCGGTAGACTGTCTTTTGTATTTTTCAATTGATTGATATCATCACAAAATAATCTATTTAATGGACTTGTTACTGTTGTTAAATTAGAAAAAGTATTTTCACCTTTTAAACTAAAATCTATTGCAACATCGGATATTGATTCTGCTTCTATATTATGTTTATTTCCGTCATATTCAGTATTTTTACAAAGGACATTGATACCAGGCGACAGTAGACATTCAGGCACTTTGTTAACAGCTGTAGATACATCTTTATTCAATTCAGTAGTTTTAGAATTTTCAGGATTCTTAATAATTACACTATCAGTTCTTATATTATGAGACAAAGCCGAAGGTAGTTCTACTTCTGTTGAACCAGACTCTACTTTCTTTTTTCTGTATCTACTTAACTTGGAAAACTCAGTTTCAGTTTCTTGAACTAGAGACGAAAATTCATAACTTATTTCTGATCCGTGACATGAATCTTTTTCATTCAGTTTTAATAGCACGTTTTCAGAATGTTCTGTATTCAAAGGTGATTCTTTCGTCTTTGTTATAACAGAATCCACTTTATTTGCATTTATAAATTGTTGATTCACTTCTGGAAAATTTAATTCAATATCATTGTCAAGCCGTGGTAAGGACGCCAAACATATACCAGAATTGCTTTCTAAATCTTGTAAACTGTAATTTTCTCGTACTTCATTTCCGGTAAACGAAGTATTACTTAATTTACAACTCGATATCTTTGTATTTTCATTAGATTTTCCGTCTTTATGATTGATTTTGATGTAATGATTTTTATCATCTCTATTTAATATTGTTGGCGTAACATTATGAAGATTTGCTACTTTTTCAATTGCTCTTTCACCAAGTAGGTTTTGGACTGGTGTTGCTACTTCAACATTGAGCATTTTTGGACTGCAGGGTTTTATTTCAAAATTACAACCTACTTCTTTATGAATAACAGATTGGCTTATTTTAGCTTCAACATCTAATGGTGAAACTGGACGCTGTACCAATCCTGTTGGTTGAGACATCATGGACCCTTTTATTGGCCTGTATCCAACATCTCTAGATATAGATGGTTTGGGTTTGAGATGATGCACATTTAATTTTGTCGATTCAATTACTTCCTCAAACTGTTTAAGTAGCTCAATATTATTGTAGCCCTTGATGTTCTCAGGTAGTTTTGAAACTTTTTGAATATGCTCATATTTACCAAGTTCTTCACTTGGTACATCAACCAAACCAAGTACGTAAAGTTGATCTTGGTTTTTATGAACTTCATATTGATTTGGAATTTTATTGACTTCATTGGGATGCATTTGATTTACAGCATCTTTGGTAGAGTTTTCACCATTTTCATCATCTACTTCACTCCACATTTGTAAAAACTGTCTAACATCAATTTCTTTTTTATCTTTATTTGCATTACTGTTACAATTCTGGTCAGGTTTAGATGTCATAGACATTCTTACTGGAGGTCCATACCTTGAATCATACCTCCTGTAGAGATCACTTCGGTTTATAACAGAGTCCATACTTCTTATACTGGCAGTAGGAGATTGACTTACATAGCCACAATCCTCTTGAATGTTTTGTATTTGTGTGATATCATTGCTTGCATTTGAATCAGATGGTGAAATCGCAATCGAACTGGGAGTAAACTGAGATGGAATTCTAGACATAGGCATGCCTGGTTCCATATTTCTATAGTGTTGCATATATTCATAATTTTTCAGTGTTAAATTTTCTTTTCTATAATAAGGATAGGGGGGTATTCCATGCATACTTACAGGAGGATAATTTGCCATAACCTGATTTTTGGCATGATGTGGCCTAGGTATTTCATTGAAATAAAAGCTTTCAGATACTGGAAATGGTTTAGTTCGACTATTCTCATAATCTATGTACATTTTATTTGCATCAAAAGGTAGCTTGTTTGGTGGAACTGATTTAAGCGAATTATCTGGTGGGCAAGGATATTTATTTTGTACACAGTTTCCTAGTACAGGTCCATATGCTGGATGTATCATTTGGTTACGGAAAGGTAAATTGTAACTAGTTTGTGGGTTTTGTCTTTGGTATCCTTCCATTGTAGGGTCTACTATTCTATTGTCCACATATTTAATATTAACAGGAGGATAAGAATATGGTGGATGAATGGGTTTTTGTAAATCATATTTATGTGGTGGGAATGTTGGGGGAGGGTGATATGGGTTTGAATAATTAGTAATATATTCATACCTTGCTTGGGGGTACCTTTCCTTAATTGGGTATGGTTTATAGCGAACACTTCCATCAGGGCTGTATGGGTCAGGATACACATGGCCAGTTTCATCATGTATCATCCTGTGCGGCCTAGGCATGGGTGGTGGCCGGGGGCCAGCACAGTTAGCATATTCTGGGTATTGATAAAGTTCAGAAGCACCGAAAGGCCGCAACTGTGGCCGCACTTGCGGTGGCCATCCATGAGGAGTGGGTCGTGTCAGCACTGGATTCACATTTGTTACACACAGTTCAGAGTTTCTAATATTTTTTTGGTCATTGTTAGTAAGATTATAAGGCACTTCACAATATTTGGTCTCAGGAGGAATGTTTGATTTCATATTCTTTGAGAGAGGTATATTTTTTTCTACAAGAAAGTTTGATTCATCATTTCCCTTCAAAGTATTGTAGTTGGGCGGCACCATTATGCGCTGCATGTTCTCTTGGAATGTTTGTCTAGGAGATATATTTCTGATTGGAGTTTGGTAACTGGACATTTTGTGAGGATACTCAGGCGGGTGACGGTACACGGCATCTGTCCACGGCTCACATGCACCTTTTTTTGTGTCGTTGGAGGGCGGCGGCGGCAGTACGCGGTCTGGGCCTATGACGGCGCAGGGCCGCGCGGTCGCAACATCCACTTTGCCGAGTGGACTCTGCGCCATATCCTGGTACGGTTTCGTTCTGTTGCATGGAAATGCATTGCTCGCGTATTTACTGCCATCATTGGTTCGTTCACTGAGAACGGTTTCGCTCTGCAGATCTTTAACATCCATGATCCAAGCAGACTTTAGGAGTATCCTCACTTAATGTCATCATTTTTTACCAATTTATATTATAGGTATCTCGTTATAACTCGGAGTCCACCTTCGAACATCGCAATATGTATTTTTCGACTCTGAAACATAAACAAAATATCAAGATACGCAATGACAACTGTCAAAACACTTTGCCACATACACTATACTTTATTCACACTATTACGCAAGAATTTTAATTATAAACACATAATACACACCAACCTTTGTAAATTTCTGTATTTACTTGAACATCGATATTATTTCCAAGGAGACACCGATTTATTACGTTCCTACACATACACGGTCGCCCATTTTAATTTCCTTTTTAAAAAAAAAATTACATGGCTTTGGATGCAAGAAAAGATTTAGTAAATTTTTTTTTAAGTTGCCTTATGTAATAAAATGTTTTTTAACCAAAACTTTTTTCAATAGTAGTTTTTCGTTTTTCCTTCGTTTTTTCGTGGTCCTGTATCCTTAATCTCTTTTAATTTAGGTAACAATAGTAACAAATTATTAACTTTAAGCTTTAATTATGTTGATTACTACATCCATGGCTTTAAGCAATATGATTTTCTTAAAATTTTAATGAAAATAATAAACTGGAAAATGTGGAGCTAGCAAGTTACAAAAAATCATTTTCTCGATAGTTTATTTGACGGTGCATCAAAAAATAAGAAATCGACAATAGGTTCACGAACGTATTCATGACTATGGACTTTCATTACTTTGACTTGGCTTAAAGAATTTATATCCAGGCCAGTAAAAATAAAATAAAAAACACGACTTTGACTTTGACAATCTTGACACTGGATGGAAGGAATCGCACGCAAGCCAAAGAGAAAAATATTCATGTTGATTATTGTCGGTTTTTGGAGCCGAATATTTAATAAATAATTGAATCATTTATACAGTAATGAGGTATATATCTGTTAGTTTAATAATATCCTTAATTTTTGGAGTCTATGTGATAAATACAATATGGACACTTGCTGAGATATTCATACCTCCACAATGTAGTCGTGGCGAAAGATGTTCCACATCATATCTTTCTTCAAATCCCGTCCAGCATTTAATTCTTTATACCTCTATAAAGGAATTTCCTTCTCTCGATGGTTCTGCCATAGAATCTGTGACTAAAGTGCACACGGCTATGAAATTTGATTACCGGAACACAGCGACATTGTAAGTAAATTTCTCTGTTGTTTTTCTTTTATTGATATTATACAATTTGATCTTGATGCCTAAGTAGATTCTATGACTTTTATTTATCTTTCAGCAACGTTGTTTTAAAGATTCCTCGAAAAACTCGTAATAACGGGACCCTGTATATGCATGCTGTACTTTTGGATGATAGCCGACTTTATAAAGACTTCAGTGAAATTCGTCGAGTGGAGTCTGTGCATACTCTACCGTTAGTATCACACGTTGAGCCCCAAGCTGCCACATTCAACTTGCTCCAACAAAATGTAAGTAAACATTTGATCATCATATGTAATACAACAATATAATATATTATACATTGCTTAAAAGTCTGTTTTTTTATGCATGCTTTAATGCAGGGGTGCACAGACTTGTATGGGACGGGGGCCACATGGAAAGATTATGAGCCAAGGAGGGGCAGCTAAAAAGAAAATGAATGCTAAAAGTTTTAATTTTGTAATAAACTTGACATATCATCAACATATTTAATATTTTATTATTTTGATGCATGACATTGCATTTAATTTCCAATTTGTGTAATATTTGGCTTTACATTACTAGCTGCTACACGTAAAATTGCTTCCACATTTTTCGTTTGATAGGCGATTACACACATTTTTAAATATTATTTTGTTTTTCTCAATATTTTAATTCATTGGCGGGCAGACGTATTGACGGCGCACTATTGGACAAAAGCGTGAGGTTCATCTCGAAAACGTATTTTACTTAAGTCGGAATTTAGAACTGTTCTAGTTTGATTTATGAAGAATAATGTCCAAAGTACCTAAATCTGTACTAAAAACCTTTAGACAATATATTATTTTAGCTTAGTGTAGGCTTGAACTGGTTCAATGAAATTCCTGCTAGCACAGGATAGGAGAAACCTCAAACTTTGCACTATGATAGTTTCTGATTCTGTGATATTGAATTATTGTGTAGTATATCATTAGAAAGGTCTGTTATTATACTTTTTAGTAATATGCTATCATATTCATGAAGATTTTGACACGAAAAGTAAAATTACCCAGATTTTAGACTCATGTTTTTTTTTATAGTATTGCAGTTTCAAAATAGGTTTTGAGTGTTAGCGAAGTTTGCCGAAGTCCAGATATTTATAATTTTTAATACAGTAACTCATCAGTAATATGAGGCAAAAAGAAAATCTTGCCCCACTCTGACACCCTAGGAAAAAATGCATTTTGGTGTTAAAGGTCAAAAACTTAGGAAAATTTTAAATATTAGAATATATTGTTTTTATGTTCTTATTCAAACTGTATGACCACAAAACACTTGTTTTTGATAAATTTTGTCAATTGCCATTTAAAAAAACATAAAGGAAGGAAATTGTAAAAAAAATTGCAAATTTGTAAAAATTATCAATGTTCAGCGGAAATAACAGGAATGAAAATCCTATAAAAAAGATTTTACATTATACTTCAAACCATGTCATCTGGTGTAGCCGTTAATCCCGAAAGATTTGGAGAATATACCAAACAAACAGCTGAATTATATATTCAAACATAATAGATGTTATTACATGCCATCTTCCATGCACAAAATTCTTATAATATATGGCGAAAGTGTTATAAGACATTTTGCTATTCTGCCAATTGGAAATTTATCAACGGAAATCTATGTTCAAGAATTAAGAAACAAGGACTACAAGAAATTTAGACTGAGACTGAGCAAGTAAATATTCTAGATAAGCAACAAATGAGGACGTGTCTCATATTCTTTTATATAGATACATCTAACCCGTATATATCAAGTATAAGAAAGCCTACAGTTTCTGCAACAAAAGAGTTGTTAGATGAAGCCAAAAATTTACTTGTACTCGATGAATTAATATTATGATTACTACATGCACTGTTTGTTTATATTTTTACAGTTACACAGTAATTTACTCTTAGTTAAATTTAAATTTTTAGAAATTATTTAAAAAGCTTTTTTTATAGATTGAGTCATTTATTCACAGAAAATAAGGTACATAAAACAGATGTTACATTTGTCTCACTTATTCTACCCAGTTGGGTGTATGAATACATCAATATACGGTAACAGACGTTCGCGAAAAAATTTTTTTTGTAAAAGAAAAACTTGGAGACATATTATTAGGACTAAGGTAGGAATTAAGTAGATAAAGTGTAATCAATTAAGTATTTAGACAAAAAATATTTTTTTTGTATGAAAAACACAATTTAAGATTTTGTGTTTCATATATAAAATATTTCATATATATATTTAGTATTTTCATTTCTTACCCTACATATTCAAGAAGCTGTGTGCAAAGTTTCAGGCTTCTACTATGAATAATAATGAAGTTATAGATTTTTGAGACGAAACTCACGCTTTTGTCCCATAGTCGCGGTTTGTGCATCGCTGCTTTAATGGGAAGAAGAATATTCTCTATTTTGTTGTGGATTCAGTGAAATTATATAGATCCATTTCTAACACCAACCAGGACAAAATTTCAATTATATTCATTTGTAATTATATAAGTAGTCATTTAATTTGTAAAGAATTTCCTGAATCTTGCATATGATTGAGACTATCTGAATTCAATGCTGTGTATACCTATCATAGGTGTTTACATTAGAACTGCACTTGAATGACTCTCCTAATCATACATCAGTATGTAAATACTTTTGGTGTACCTTAATAAAAATAAAAACAATAAAAAAAATCTTTGAAATATGCCACTACTCTGTATAAAATGTAATTCTTATAATATTTTATTTTATTTAAATTTCAGTCTGATGAAAAGAAACCAAAGGATGTGAATGTAAGGCCCTTTGCACACATGACAACAATAGTACCGCTGTCTATTTTAACTGACGACTTGAATCTCCCTACTAAGAAAATACCTGGTGAATTATATCCTTACATAAGGTAATTATATGCCTTTTAGTTGTAAATTCTTTAAAATTGAATTGATGTGCAAAAACTACTTTACTACTACATTGTGGAAAGCAATGAATATTGAAAAAGTCACGATAAAATAAAAGGTACCTACGGGATACTTGTGAGATTTGGCAAGCAGCCATATTCAGTATTGACAGGACAATTATAGTAAAATCAAAATGTAATGACTTAATAAAAATAATAAAAAACGTGTGGCACTCGGGGACTGCCGCGGTCTCGCGGTAAAGCTATAGCATTTTTTATCAACTTATGCAATTATAATTTTTTATTTATGCGTATTGAATTATTTATTATTTTTCAATCGATCGATATGAAGAATTGAGTTGAGTATGTATCCCGCGTGGTGGTTCCTAGAAGCAAAATGCGTCAAACGTAAAAAAAATGCAACCCGTTGTAAATAGCTACATTCGTAAAACTCCAGATGAAGTAATTTGTCCAAGCTGGACACTACACAACCATATTAATTTGAACCTATTACAGAGATGGAATTCAAAAGCATTAGACTTTTTTTGTAGTTTTGCCCAAGTTTAATCTTAATCTTATTTAATTTCAGAATCAGAAGTGGCAAGTTCCTACCTATTATTCAACACAATGTGTTAAAATCTCGAATGTCTACTTTACAACTGTTAAATAGTAGTACTTCAGAAGTGAATGTCACAGTGAATGTGGGTCCGACTTCGTACGGATCCTTCAGACTTGCTTTACACGTACGTTTGGCATTGGAGCAGCTTCATACCCTAGGATTTAGCGAGAAAGACATTGACGACGTAAAAGGAATATTTGCAGACACTAACCTTTATTTATTGTCTGCTACGGTGTTGATCGCCAGTTGCCATGTAAGCAATTCATTTTATTTACCACTAGCTTTTTTGCCCGCGACTTCGTCCGCGTGATCCGGACCCGTTTCCGTGGGAACCACATTGAATTTCGGGAAAAGCCTATGTCACTCCCTGATAATGTAGCTTTCTGCTTGTGAAAGAATTTTAGAAATCGGTCCAGTAGTTTCGGAGCCTATTCAATGCAAACAAACAAACAATCAAATCTTCCCTCTTTATAATATTAGTATAGATTTTCTAAACCCAAATATATTCGATTGTCAAGAATGAAATTTCAGAAATTATTTAAATTAAAATATTTTTATTATTATGTATTTTGGAATTTTTAAGTGTATCTGTAATACGAGGTTATAAAAGCAAGCCAAATAGACTATCAACTGGTACTGCATTTGTTACATTGAATAATTATTGTTTTATTTATGCTATAAATTAACGTGTTAAGTGCATTTTGGCTTTTACCTTTAAAGGGACCGTACTAACAACAAATTAACCTAGTTATAAGCATACATGTAATGTAAACTGACATACTAAGTTCAGTGCAAAGTAAATTTAATAAGTACGGAAATAAAAGGCGATGCGAAAAGTTGCGCTCATATTGACGACGCGAAAAAACGCGCCCTTAGTATACTCAACTATACAATGTACTAGTTCAATAGTAAGCCTAAAAATATTTTTCGTATTTGTAGCTCCTGTTTGACTTCCTGGCATTCAAGAACGATGTTTCATTCTGGCGTCGCAAGCGTTCGTTAGCGGGTCTATCGGCGAGGACGGTGCTGTGGCGTGGATTTTCACAACTGGTCATTTTCTTCTATCTATTGGATGAGCAGACATCGTTATTAGTCCTTGTTCCTGCTGGTGTTAGTGCCATTATTGAGGTAAGAACAATAAATATTGGTATTACACACACATATTTCATTGTACTTACATTTTTAAACCTTAACCCTGAATGACATTTAATTTATGATATAAGTATTTGTTTAAATAATATTTTATTAAAGTATGTATTTGAATAGTAGATTTTACAACAAGTGCACAAAACGAATCATTTTTATCCGAGACTTTTAGCAGCCCGAGCCGAAGGCGAGGGCTGGTAGTAATGTCGAGGATAGAAATGGTTTTGTGGACGAGTTATAAACTCTGCTTTTCACTTCGATTGCGAGGAAATAAATAAATAAACGCACGAAAAACAAGACCTGTTTCCCCTTTCCCGTCGCTTTTTTTAAAATCTTACGACATTGAAATTAGGCTTGGGCTGCAGACCTATACAGCCTACTATTAAATTAATTTTGGAATAAAATAATTTTCTTAAATTAATTAAATAACCTACCGTACTTTAATTTAAATTCTAATATCATTTATGACTTAAAAAACACAAGGCAAATAAATTAAAGTAAATATTATAAAATAACAAATTCTATCTCTGAACTTTTTATTGTGTTTGGCTGTATGGGTAATTTCCTTTGCCTTAATATAGATACATTTATGAGTTTACTTTTCTGCCCTTGTGCACAAAATTCGATTTTGTGCAGCCTATATCCTGCGCAAATAAGCACTTTCTGAGCATGAGAAGTGAAAATAATATTTCATAGAGTCTAATGACAATAAGTGATTTAGAACTGGTACCGGACTCGCAAGATAACAAGTGTATTATTATTTGACTATTTGTTGGGCAAAGACTAGGAAGAACTTAATAAATTCAAAAGTCATTGTAAAAAAAGCAGGAAAAGGGGAGGACAGCGAAAAGACAGAAAAAAAGTAAGTTAACACAGAAATGTTAACTAGATTTTAAAAAAACATTAATATCCTACTGCTAGGCAATGGCCTCTCCTCTCTTTCTCCAACTATCTCTTTCTGCTGTTTTTTCTTCCCAGTTGCTATCGAATAAAAACGTATTGATTAAATTTTTCAGCTATGGAAAGTGACGAAAGTACTACACGTACGCGTATCGTTTGCGGGCTGGCGCTTGCGCATATGGCGTGAGGGCAGTACTGACGCAGCAGAACGGAGTACGGCTCAGGCCGACGCAGAGGCCATGCGATATCTATCCATGCTGCTGTACCCGTTGTGCATTGCTGGCGCCGGTTACTCACTTATCTATGAGCCGCACAAGAGGTGATCTGTTTGTATTTAATACCAATTTGAATCTACGTGGTGCTGTCAAAACAAATGTGTTGCGAAATTTGGTTAAAAGAATGGAACATTCTTCATCATCTATAATTTAATATGGTGGAAACACCGAATAGTATTTGCGAAGCCAGAGATTATTTCCAACTTAATTATTGATTTAATGACTGTCTCAATGAGCCAACTAATGAACGTGGAGTGATTTTCAGGAGAATCTTCTATATCCATACAATAATTTAACCACTTTGAACTGGTAAAACAAAAAAGGTTTTTCATAGTTTTTACTTTTTTACTGTAGCAACTATTTGACCACCACTGCGTGAAAAGACAAGCACAGGCAGTGTTATTTAAGTATATTTTTATAATACCTGTTAATGGCAGACTTTTCTAAATACGGATATATAGAAAGCGGACCCCCCAAACGAACTAAGAATTAGTTTTTTTTAAGTAACTCTAATCAGATTTCAACGAAATTTCATTGAATCCTAGATGTAATCAAAATATACATTGAGAATTACATGAGAAAACTTAATTCTCACTTCGTTCAGGGAGTGAGGTTTGTAAATAAAATAATATTTTATTGTATTTTACAGTTGGTACTCCTGGGCGCTACATAGCATTGTAAACGGGGTGTACGCATTCGGATTCCTCTTCATGTTGCCTCAATTGTTTGTGAACTATAGACTGCGGTCGGTGGCGGCGCTCCCATGGCGTGCATTCATGTATAAAGCATTCAACACATTTATTGATGATGTGTTTGCATTCATCATCACTATGCCGACAGCTCATCGAGTCGCTTGCTTCAGAGACGACCTGGTTTTCCTTGTATATCTATATCAAAGATGGTAAGTGTCAAATATGATAGGGGCTGTTTCATAGTATTTTTCGTCACATGAATCTATACGAATCGCACCGCGCCCGCGCCACGCTTGCGCCACGCCGCTTGTATATGTCCCGCGCCTAAGACAGAAATTACATTAAGAACTAGCTTCCGCCCGCGGCTTCGCCCGCGTGGCCTAGTAACAATATCTTTCTTCAGAAACAAATTCCGGTCCGGCACGGCCCGGTACGGTACGGTTCCATCCGGTCCGATCAGGTCCGGTCGATCCGGTCCGATCCGGTCGGACCTTATAAGGACCCTGCATGCCAAATTTGGAATCTCTAGACCCATTGGTTTGGGCTGTGCGTCCCCTCGCAACTTCGTTTGCTTATATCTCGGTTTCCCGTGGGAATTTTGAAAAATCCTTTCTTAGTACACCCCTAGGCGTCGTAAGGAACCTACAGTTCAAATTTGGAATCTCTAGACCCACCGGTTTGGGCTGTGCGTTGATATATAGTTAAGTCAGTCAGGACTTTGAATTTTATATATATATAGATTAACATTGAACCTATTCACTAGATGGCGCTCTGTAAAAACAGTCCTAAAAAAACAAACAAATTCTAACATTCAGTGTGGGAACAAAAATCATATTCATATGTTTTAAAACATTTGCTAATGTTACAAAACCTTATTATTGTAAACCATGATCTTATAGGTTTATACCTATTGTCATCTTTTAAACTTTAATTTTTTAAACCTAATTCTACATTTGTTTTAATTTAGAATATTTGATGTGATTAAAATTCATCCTTTTTTTTAGGTTATATCCAGTGGACAAGTCGCGAACTGATACCGCAAGCAGTATGGACGAAAATCCAGACGAGGTTGAACCACTGAAGCAAAAGGAGGAGTAATCGTGAAAACTAATATTTGGACTACTGTTGTATGTATATTTTGAGAGATTTGTGGGTTTCTGGATTTAAGATCGACTGCTACTGAGATATCCCACATTTATCTACCATTGGTTGTTAGCCTCTATTTGACTTCTCCTTAGTGGAGAGGGGAGGAGTTCTGTCGTACGTAACCATCCAATAGCATTTCTAGAATTTTACATGACACATAAATAACGAAATACTATTGGCCGTTACAATACCTCTTGCTCTTTAAATTCAACGGCATAAATATGTTATCACTATTAGTACTTTGTTACTATAATGTTGGCATGTTCGCTCAAAGACACTAAAGTGATATTAAATTTATGCCGCTGATTGTATACCCTGTTTCTTTTTACTTGACCAATGTAGTAAACAATCTTAGCATGTCTTTTTAACGAAAATAGGCAATTAAAATTATCATTCACCCAAATAATAATATAGTTAGAATTGGCATTTAATACAACACTCTTATTATTCCGGCGATTTATCGATTTTACACATGGATATTTGAATAAAAAGACACGCTAAGATTGTTTATTACATTGGTCAAGTTAAGAAAAACATGGTTTACATATCCCACGTTGTACGGTCAACGGCAGAAGTAGATTAACACTTTAGTACCATTGTCATTACAAACATCCAAACAAGTAACAGCATCGGTTTATAATCGCAAAAACACCAGATTTATAAAACGGTCACTTTCATATTCACTTTGATACTTACCATCGTTTGAAATGGTCAACAGAAGTAGTAGAATTCACACATTAGTACCAACTAAAGTGTTCAAAATTCAAAATTTAATACTTTTATTCAAATAGGTTTTCACAAACACGTTATCTTGTCAGAGTATACAGTAATAAATGATTTGTATAAGTTAATCTACTCTGTAAACTACTACCATTTCGGAAACAAAAGCAAAATGACCACTGGTAAAAAGAAATGGATAAGGAAATGGCGAAAGTTTTTCTATTATTCTACTACTTCTTTTGACTGTACCAAATTGTTATTGTCTGTTGCTGACCGTACACTCAAAAGTTTCTGTGTAATGGCATTTATTTCTCAGACGGTCGGTCGGACACATACTTCAATTAGGATTAATTTACCAAATTACATAGAGGCTGTTTACGGTGCTATGTCTGGGCCGTGGCTATTTTGATAAATTAATTAAATTGCGCTACTTGTATAAAAAAAAATGTATAAATATAAATTTGGATATAACGTGTACGTAGATTAGTAAATGTCTATTTGATATAAGTAGTCTGTTTACAATATTTTTTCTACATTATTAAAAAAAAACTTTCCAGCGGGCAACCCCAATGCCAGTGTTGCATAAGAAAAACATTTTTAGAGTTTTGTTTTATTAAAATATAAGGTCGGGGAAAAAGTTTCTTCGTATTTTATATACAAATTCAAGACATTTTTTTTTTAAGTTTAATTTAATTTTGTTATAATATTTAAGTGCCATTTTGTTCGATGACTTGTTGCCATCTTGTAGGTAGTGACATAATCCCGTTACTGTAAAAATCTTGGGATTTTTGATAAAAAAAATGCGGCAAGTAGTTTTGACAGTCCTCTCTTGATGTTAACGTAATACTACCCAAAGAGTTCTGAATAGACCGAAACCGGTAGAAATCGGAGGGTGCAAGGTCAGGACTATATGGTGGATGCATTAACACTTCCCAAGCAAGCTCTCTCAATTTTTGCTGAGTGGCCAAAGATGTGTGTGGTCTAGCGTTGTCATGATGAAAGATCACTCCTTTTCTGGTGATCAATTCCGGCCGTTTTTCTCAATTTCTTGCTTGAGTCTCCTTAATTGTTGGCAGTAAAGATCCGAATCGACGGTTTTGCTCGGCGGTAAAAGCTCATAATGAACGACGCCCTTCCAATCCCACCATACACACAGCATCACTTTATTGCATGTCAAGCCGGGTTTCGCTACAGTCTGTGGAGCTGGACTACCCTTTGATCATGATCTTTTCCGCACGTTCTTGTCGTAGGTGATCCATTTTTCATCACCAGTGATCAATCTTTTTAAAAACGGTTCGGTTTCATAACGTTTCAATAGAGAATCGCAAATTAGTACACGAGTCATCAGGTTTCTTTCAGTGAGCTCGTGTGACACCCAAATATCGAGCTTTTTTGTGTACCCAGACTTTTTTAAATGGGTCAAAACTGTTTTATGGTCAATCCTCAGCTCCTGGGCTATGTCGTGACTACTGATATGCCGGTTTTGCTCCATTTTTTCAAATATTGCATCGACTTTATCCGTGTGAGGACGACCACAGCGTGCTGCGTCTTTGACATCAAAATTACCGGACTGAAAATGCTTGAACCAACTTTGTGCTACTCTTACTGACGCTGTATTAGGTCCATCTACGTCACAAACTTTTTTCGCTTCTTGAGTCGCATTTTTCCCTTTTTTGTAATAACACTTCAAAATGTATCGAATTTCTTCGTTAGATTCACTCATTTTGGCGGGCAGAAAAACAAATGAAAAATGGCGGAAATGTGTATATTACGTTTAATTTGTCTTTTTCTTAATGTCCTATAGCTAATGATATTAAAATCAGCCAGATACAAACAGCACAACCAACGATATTTTTGTTTCATTTCGTACATACAAAATACGAAAAGACTTTATCCCCGACCTATTATAATGTCACAAGTTATTGTTGAATCTGACGCAGTCATTGTCAATTTACGGAAGAAAAACAGAGGGTTTAATCCTGCACCACACGGTTTAATACCCTTAAACCGCGGGATCGGACATTTCCCACTGACCCGGAAAATTTACGTAGTAGTATCAATTCACCAAAAGAAACCCCGGGTCAAATATTTATAAGCTTTCGAGATTTTTTTTAAAGATGCCTGTTGAAAGTGATGGCTGTCTGTGTTTTTTTTTGTTGAAAGAGGTTAAAAAAACAGAAATTCAAATAAAATAATTAATTGCATATTGTACAATGCAATGCAATATGCAATAACTTCCATACAAGATTTTGCTATGAAAATTTATGCAGGCACTTACACATAGTTAAAATCGCAAACATCTCAAAATATCCACGGGATCCAGAGCTGATTTTTAAAGGCTTATGTATGATCTGCAATAAAGAATAGGTGCGGAAACTGAATACTTTGTGAAAATTAAAATATAATCCAAAATCTGCTTTTTTCCTAGTATCTTCAAAATTACTAATAATTGTAATTTTATAAATATCCATAATTTAGTAGCACAAAAAATAATAAATATGTAATTCTTTATTAACCAATAACAAAAGAAATATACCAATTTTTCTGTTTTTTTGAACTCTTCCAAACAGCCATCTTTAAAAATAAAATCTCGAAAGCTGTCCATATTTGATCAGGGGTTTCTTCTAGTGATTTTGATCAGCATTACTACTTTTCGGGGTCAGTTGGAAATGTCCGATCCCGTCTAAGGGAACACTGTGTCGGTATGTCGAAATACTTAATTGTCCCGGTTTTAATGTTAAGAATTGTGATTTTCCGCACAGAAAAAAATAAAAGACAAATATTTGTTAATATTTATTATTTAAGATATTTCTAGATGTATATTGCTATTGATGACAACGATTTACTTGATGCCATTATCGACAAATAGACGGGAAAACGTATTGTTAAAATAATAAAAAAAACAGATCTTCATGACATTTATTACTTTTATAAAAATATTAGTTGTGTCCGCGACTTCGCTAGTGAGAACATACAAGAGTAAATACATAGGTTATAGTCACGAGAAAAATATTTCTTTCGTTTGGAACTCTATTAGACCAATGTGGGCAATGTTCAAAGATAACAATGTGGGCAATGTTTTCTTGTTGAGTTGTCTGCTACTATATTTTTATCATCATGATAGAAATAAAGTGAAAGAAAGGCATCGATCGTGTAATTGTAAATGGTAGTTTTAGTAATTTAGATTTATTACAATAAACTTCTAATCATACTAATATTTGAGAAAGTGAGTTTGTTTGTTTTTTATTCATTCACGGCTTGACTAAGCAGCCGATCATTATGAAAATTTGAATATATAGTGTCAGGGGTACAGAGCCCAACATAGCCCAACATACTTTTTATTCCGTGAAAGAATGTCATTCCAATGAGAAAAAAAAACTACTATAGGTGGCGCTGCAATTGCGATGTTAGCTAACAGATGGCGCCAGTCGTGCTATGATCTGTTTTGTAGTCAAACGAGATCTGTATCATAAACTTAACCACGAGCGAAGCCGCGGGGAAAAGCTAGTACTAAATAAATTGTCTGTGAAGACATCGTCTCTGGATAAACAATTTCATTTCATTTGCCAATAGGATAAATGGATCTGCTACTCTACAAGCTGGAGTGTCTCAATATCACTTATGTGGTTCCAAAACCATGCATTATCAGAAAGAAAAAAACAATTGTAAAGACTTGTTAAAATTGTAATAACTTGTATTATTTAATTATGCATACAGATAATTCTTTATTACAATATTCGCGGACTTGAGGTACGCAGTCCGAAACGAACAATCGAATTATTAGTAAAATTAGATAAATTTGCAAGCTATCAATCGTCGAAGTTCAAACAGAACAAGGCTATAATGATAAAAAGGTGCTATTACATTCCGTAGACAATGGATATTATCGATAACATGACAACAGTGTTGTTCTGTGAATTATCTTTTCAAAGGTCAGGCTTATTTAAAAGTCATTATGTATCACAAAAATGGAATATATCATATACAAACATAACTATTATAAATGTTGTCGATTATGTACGTTAAGTCGTACACGCTCAAATGGCTGGGCCAATGAGCAGTTTTCTTTTAGGTATTTTATAGCTTTTTTAAACACTCGATAGATGGCGCAGCCCAGCACTTTTGGTAATAGAAGAGTAGCTGGGCGGAGTGACCGTTTTGCTAATAAGCAAATATTAAAAAAGTTTTTGCCATAAATAAAACATAAAAAAATTATAATGTTTTTATGTTCGCTAAAAACTGTATTTGCAAACTGGTGCGCACTGTTGTTTTTATATTGCGTGTGAGAAAGGACTCCTTTTGTTAATATTGTGTTGACATTCGGTCAGTTCGTTCTTGCCACAGACTAAATATTTGTCCTCAACGTCAACGATACCAAAAGTAAAAGCGCCATCTTTTGATGATTTTAAAAACCAACTGAAAATACCTAGAAAACTGCTCATTATGATATTTGGTATGTAGGTAGCTGATACCTTGGATTAACACATAGAGTACTATTTATCCAGAATAGTACGCGATTCCCGTACGTTTTGGTCAAATATATGATATAGATGGCACTGCTGAGCATAAATAAATACACGCAAACGAAGTTGCGCGGGTTTCACTAGTCCAAAATAAAATGAAGCGCCCACGACTTGGCAATTCCCCCACTTCTATACATAACATGAACAGAATATTTAAGTTGCTAAACATTAACATGATTGTCAGTTTACAAGTACTAAAGTACAGGGTTTGCTCAGTTTGAGATTAGATAATACTGCAAAATATTTATTAAGTATATTGTTTATTAATTATATTGTTTATTAATTATATCTAATTATATAGGAAGAAATTATGAGGGAAAATTAAGCAAAATGCTAGTTCAATTGAATATTGTAAATGTATGTAGCTATTTATTTAATAAATTATTATATAATGTTTTTGTGTAAGAATGTTATAACTAACAAAAATATTACATGTATGTAATAATTTCATGTATTTGTTTGTTTTTCTTTCTATCACGTCGAAAGAAACCTTTGGATTGACATGATTTTTTACAGAAATGTTAGGTCTGACAGGCTGCCGGTGGGGTAGCGGATATAACTTAGTTCCCGCAGCCTCGCCAATATAGGCTATGCAGTAATGCATTTTCCCGACTTAAAAAAAAAGAAGGTCTGACAGGCTAGTTTTTTTCATTATCCCACTGGAAAAATTATACACAACTCAATGCCCCTTTTGAACACGCGGGCGATGTGTTTGTATGAATTTACTAACAACCCGTGCAAACGTTATAAAAAAAATACATTTGTGGGAAAAGTCGCGGGCAATATATAGTTTAATGTAATAGAAAATGCATCATTTATATTATAAGACTGACTTTACAAGACAGATATTGGTTGTATTGTTTTTAAGATATTAGTTAAAATATTGTTCTATTTTTATTTGATGTGCATATTTGACTATATACTTTGGAATGTGCAATGTTGACGGCCTGTTTCATAATGTCCTTACAAATCCCAGTCGGCCTATTCTCGTAATGGAAACAGTTAAAATCTAATATCTCAAGCAGCGCTATCTTACTCATTCAAAGTATGAATAGATTTTATCTTTTTTTATTACTAAAATAGACTTGCAGATTGCTTACATCTTAGATGAGTTAAGTTCTTAAATTTATCTGACAGCTATCTGCGACTACTGTTTTACCAGGACATTTTGAAATTGGCCCTAAATGTATGTCTACATCTGCAGTAGATACTAAATTGTAATATATTGCCAATAATGTTGTGTTATGTTGTTTAATAATGCAAAATATAAGAATGCGATAAATTTATGTATTCAATTTTTTTTTCTTAACCTGCAGGTGTGGTCCCACTACTCCCACTACGTATTGGCTCTTGTGTTCAATTGATATGATCTCAAAAATGCGTAGAATCATCCCACCTATATGTTGCAGTTAGATATATTTTGAAAATCAGTATTAGTTATAAATAATTTAATAGAGCCAGTCTCCAATTTTTTAGTTTCAATTTTGTTATAAAATAGCAACCCTTATAGGCCGCTAATATGGCAATATGGTAAAGGTACAAGTGACAGATATTAGGCCGCCAGAGCACAAGTTGTTTTGGCGGCTTATATTTTTGAAACTTTATATTATGAGTTTTTCATTTATTCATTATATATTTTGTTTATTTTTGTATGTGAATTATGAATTTTTGAAGGTTTAATTAGTGGCCGCCGAAAATTTTTACTTGTAATATGAAATCTTCGAACTCTTTAGTTGATTTTTTGTGAAACTGTATAATGAACCTTTATTTTCTGTTACGTGAACATCTTTTGCTATTTTAGAATCGCAATACGATTACACCGTTAACATTAAAAAAAATATAGGTTTATACCTTACAGATAAGTATTAACGCGTAACGGAAAAATTGAATCATAATCTATAGTCTACCTACATCGGTATTACTTCAGATAGGTAGTGATTATATTTGTTTATGCGTAATTGCAATGAGAGTACCTACAGTTGGAAAAACAAATGAATTTTTAAACGTCTAAAGTTAATGACTTATTAACGGCCACAAGAAGACAATGCGCGGATCGGCTGACGGTCATTTTAGACATCGGAATTAATATATTATTAAAATACCAAAATGTTAAGTTTTAGGTTGAATTCAAAATGATCTCTCTCAGTATAGTGATTCTCTTGAAATTTTACTGGACGAACTTGAAAGGTTTCTGTAGAAACGTCTCCAGAAAAGGGCGGCATCAGAACGCGATTTAATATAGGTACTTTATTAATTAATACACTCAGTCAGGACTGAGGTACCTAATGTATTATTAAAACAAGCTAAGTGTTAATTATTTACAAACTATAAAGCGTTGTTGGTCGCATGACAACGTTAATTTCCATGAAATCTTTTTAAATTCCTTATGTAGGATTAATCTAGTGATCCTACTTTAATAATTAATATTGTAACAATACTTCGCCACATTGATAAAGCCGTATATTTGTGTAATGCTAATAACATTATATTAATTAACCTAATGCCCTTTAAACATTAGTAACTCGGATATTTAGGTTATGCTCAGAATATTTTTTTTACAAAAATGACACTATCGACGGTATTTTGAAAATGTTTATGAAAAATTGTGACATCTTTTTGAACTTATTATTATATCTTTTTTAGTCTTTGTTTGAAGTAAATAATATATATAGCAGTCGATTAGCAGCCATTACACGGTAAATATAGATCGAAATGTATAATTCGAGGGTACCAAAAGTCCGCATGAATAGGGTCGCGGCCACAGACAGTGCGAGGATAAAATCAAATGGAACGCAATTTTCCTCTAAAAATAATTAATTAAGCTAACCAATTATCTTTCCCTCCTCTAGCGAACAAAATTATGTCATTGTACTAGGTATCTTAAATTTCTAGTCCTAGTGAATAATTACAATAGGATTGAGTGCATAGTTGAATGCAAACAATTATGTATAATATCTATAGTCAAGTATCGTGTCAATTGTGAACGTTTGTTTCACGTATCAAATCAACATAGTATGCTTCACGCATTATCTCAAAGCGGTTGTTAGTGATTTTAATTTATTTATCGGGCGTAGATATTTATGTAGGTAGCTACATAGTAATCTTGTACTATCCTTGTGTTGCATAATCGCCGCGATTATACACTCGACTGTACTCAATAATATCACAGAGTTCTGTCGCCGGCCGTTCGACGGACTGTTTTTTTTTACTAGTAGTGATTTGTGCGTAAAAATTCAAGTCTATGTCTTAAAATATAAGGCAAAGTCATCATGGATTTCTTCGACTTACTTCTGCAAGCAGGATTGACGACTTCAGCATTAGTTGTCTATTTGATATTTATAAGAAAAAGGACGCAAACAAGAGGAGATTACGTAGAGCCTGGTTCGTATCTTTTATTTTTATTTCTATAAAACTTGGATGTTTTATTTTTACCTAAGTACACGTTTTTTAAATTATGATAATTACATAGCACATTTTTATCCATAAATACTTAAATATTATAAAAGTCGGCAAACATGTTGTGATGTGAATATAATTATATAGTTCTTTATTTCTGTTCATCCAACAAACGTAAACATCAAATGGCCTTGGAAACTATTTAACAACGAGGAAGCGTCCGGCAATTGGTCAAATACATGTTATTAAGGCGTTTGGGTACCTGATTCACAGCCAGTTTCTGTATCACATTTTAATTTTAATTCCACATTATGTAATCTATCTCTTTTCTTCTTTAGTTTGATAGTGTGACAGCTATAATTTAAAGAGTCATTAACTTAAAAATTTTCAGAAACTGGCTATTAGTTTAAAATTTAAGCTAGATTTTTTTTGTTCGGATGCCTATTTTTAGTGTCCTAAGCTATTTACCTATGATGGATGTTGACGAAAATTTAAGTAAGTCAAATGAGTATTAATTTAGCGGATTTAATTATAACAATATCTAATGATACAGAAGATATCGTTTTTAGTTTACAAATGGTTATAATAACATGACTCCTTGTCAATACACTTGTACAGTGTATAGGTACAGCTTATTAGAATAAATTAACTTTACCAAGTATTTTTCCGAATTTGACATACTTAAATAGGAGAATTGAGTAGACAAAACAGTGGTAGCAAAGGAAGAATATATTAATTAGAAATGTGTAAACTTATAAATTAGTAGAGAGAACAGTACAGACTATAAAGATTATACAAGTGTCAATTTCGAATATCGAAAGCTATGTTTTTATTACCTGCCGGTATACGCTTTGACACCCCCCCGTAATAAAAACACCCTGTATGTAAATACAAATGTACAACAAACAAACACCACACTAAAAATATACCTAAACACTACAACACCTACCTACTAAGAACATGTACACACCTAACCTAACCTAAGCCTAGGGAATTTGTACACTTACAGTGTTTTAATTTGGCCAAAGATTTGGTTAGAATGTCGGCAACCATGTCATTTGTAGGAATGAACTTGATGATAAAATGGTGCTGTGCAAGTGCGTCACGAATGAAATGATGTCTGACGTCGATGTGTTTGGTACGCGAGTGATACGTGTTATTATGAGCGAGTTTTATGGAACTTTGATTATCTGAGTGGATGACAATGGGATGTGTGACAGCGAAGACTTCAGCGATGAGAGTTTTGAGGTACATTGCTTCTTTGCAAGCTTCTGCTAAGGCCATGTACTCTGCCTCCGTGGTAGACAGGGCTACTGTGCGCTGTTTACGCGCTTCCCACGAGACAGGAGCTCCGCTCATCATAAATACATATCCCGTAAAGGAACGTCTGTCCACTATATTATTCCCATAATCAGCATCACAGTAACCAACAACAGGTTGGTTGTCACCTTTACAAAAACGAAGACTGAGATCCTTAGTACCTTTTAGGTATCTAAGAACTCTTTTAGCCGCCTTCCAGTGTACTCCCCCGTAATGTGCATTGAATTGGGACAGAACTGAGACTGCGTGTGCAATGTCAGGCCTCGTTCCAATGCAAATGTACATTAGAGAGCCAATGAGTTCCCGGTAAGGTACTTCAATTTCGTCTTCTTTTTCGGGTAAACTAAGTTTAAGTCCAGGTTCCATAGGAGTTGTGACAGAAATCGCATCGCTCATGTTGTATTTGTCGATTATTTTTTGAATATAATTTGATTGGTCGAGTGTTATGCAGTTTTGAGTTTGCGTAACTCTCATACCAAGGCAATCTTTGACAGGGCCTAAATCTTTTATTGTGAACATTTTCTTAAGGTCCTCTTTGAATTGCATTTTGAGATTGTCACTATTTGAAAGGATAAAGAAATCATCAACGAATACTGCAACGATTATGAAATCGTTACCGACCCTTTTATAATATATACAATGCTCTGTTGTGGCTTGTTTGAGCGAGAGGCCAGCCATAGCTTGGCAAACCTTCTTGTTCCACTGGCGTGGAGCTTGTTTCAAGCCATAAAGTGCCTTTTTGAGTAGACACACTTTATTCTTAGGGTCATTGGAGAAGCCTTCAGGTTGCTCCATGTATATTTCTTCATCTAAATCGCCATTTAAAAATGCTGTTTCCACATCTAGGTGGTCGATTTTGCAATTTAAATCAGCAGCAAATGCCATAAGTAGTCGAACCGAGGAAAGTCGAGCAACGGGCGAAAAAGTTTCGCCGTAATCTACTCCTGCAACTTGGGTAAACCCCTTGGCTACTAATCGAGCTTTGTATTTCACAACATTTCCACTTGTGTCCTTTTTGAGTTTATATACCCATTTGCACTTTGTTGTTTTTCTATCTTTAGGTCTGTCAACTAGTGTCCAAGTTCCGTGCTTCAGCAATGAGTGAAATTCAGCATGCATGGCTTCGTGCCATTCTTCCTTTTGAGGATGATCTGTAACCTCCTTGTATGTTTCAGGTTCCATATCACCACTTATACCTATATTTACATTACATGCGTATCTGTCAGGGGCACGCCTGTCCCTGGCAGGATACCTCCGTTCGGGTATGGGTTCTCCTGTAGCTTCAGGTTGTGAAGATTCTGGTGAAGGAGCCTGTAGAGGAATATCATCACATACAGTGTTAGGAGCAGGATCGTCCAACTCTGTTGATGTCACTGGTTGAAGGTCACTAGAGTCAGTATTAGGTTGCATTTGTGGAACTTCTTCAAAAATGGGTACTAGGACTTCTGTCGATATGGGGGTTGGAACTGAGGCGGATTCAGAAACCGACGGCGTTTTGTCCTCAATAAAGACAACGTCTCTTGCGACTATTAACGCTCGTGGATTCTGTGAATCTACTAGCCGATACCCTTTGCTGTCTGTGGCATACCCTACAAAGATGCATTTTTGCGTCTTGGCATCAAGTTTCGTACGTTTTTCTTTTGGTACGAGAACATGAGCTTCACATCCAAAAACTTTCAAATGAGAAAGATTAACTTTCTTTCCAGACCATAATACTTCTGGGATTTGATTGTTTAGGGCCTGTGTAGGTGTATGGTTTTTTAGGTATATGGCAGTATTAACCGCTTCTCCCCAGTACGCTTTCGAAAGTTGCGATTCTTGGAGCATACATCTAGCTTTTTCGATAATAGTTCGATTAGTTCGCTCTGAAACACCATTTTGTTGGGGTGTGTATGGAATCGTAGTCTGGTGGATAATTCCGTTTTCTTTTAAAAACGTAGAAAATTTGCAGTTTACAAACTCTCCACCATTATCGGTACGCAGAACCTTGATTTTTCGATTGGTTTGGTTTTCGACTAAATGTTTAAATTCTACAAACTTTCTAAAAACTTCGGCTTTTGTTTTTAAAAGATATCCGAAAGTTTTACGACTGAAGTCGTCAGTGAAAGTTAGGAGGTATAGGGCATCGGAGTGTGTACTCATAGGACCACAAAGATCCGAATGTATGAGTTGTAGCACACAACTCGACCTACTGGTAGAATTGGGAAAAGGCTTTCTCGAAAGTTTACCTTGTAAACAAGAAATACAAGGTGTGCTAAGATTTCCCGTAAACTTAATACCAATATTTTTATTTTTTAAAATATTTAAGGTATTGGCATTCAAATGACCAAGACGTCTATGCCATAATATTCCAGACTCTCTGGTTGAAATCTGCATGGCATGCGGGTTATCGGAACTTACGTCTAATTTATACAAACCTTTAAGTACAGAGCCAGTAGCGATGACAGAACTTGTCACCTGACAGCCACCCTTCGGAAGTATTTTGACTCCGTCAGATGTAAACAAAACATCCAAACCGTTTTGGTTTATTTTATTTACAGATAGTAGATTTGTAGCTAACCCAGGAATATACAAGACGTCGCTAATTTTATTTACACTATTAGATATATTCATATGTACAGTACCTTTACCTTGGCTCAACAGTTCATTGTTGTTGGCAACTGTAATAGGAATGATGTGTGGGGATATAGTGGAAAAACATTCTTTCCTATTACACATATGGGAAGTTGCACCAGAATCAATGTACCAGTTTTGAGAATGAGAACCTGTGGAAGAAATATTAGCAAAACAAGATGAAAGTGTGGATTCGGATGTATTAATAAATGAAATGTTTGCCGAATTTTTCTTGTTCTTTAAATTTCTACACTGTGAGACTACATGCCCTAACTTTTTACAGTATTTACAAAATAGTTTATTCGTTTGGGTATTAAACACAGTGTTACTAGGTCCTGGTAGCGGTACTCTCTGTTCTTTGCTATTTTCCTTTAACAGTGCTGATACTACATTTTCCGAAGTTAAGAGCATGCTGGAGTGTTCTAGAGTCATGACGAGCGGTTTGAAAGAATCCGGTAGTCCAGCCAAGATGATGATAGCCAGAAATTCGTCATCAACTCCAGAATTAATAGCCAGAAGTTCTTGTTGGGTATTCAACATGCTGGTGATGTACTGCTGCATGTTATTTTCCGTATATTGGATGGCTAGCAGTTTCTTCATAAGAGACAGTCGTCTCGTGAGGCCACTGTCAGCGTACGCCTTCTTCAAGCAGTTGAACGTGTCAAAAGCATTTTTGGCTGACCTTATTACAGGATATATGCTTTCATCACAAGCCAGGCATATCTTAGCTCTCGCCTTAATGTCTTTCCTGACTTCGGCCTGATTTTCTGGATTATGAGGATGCTCAACGACATCCCATAGGTCGAGGTCTTGTAAAAGACATTGAATACTGAAGGCCCACATATTAAAATTGGTACCTATTAGCTTCTTGAAACTGCAGGCTCGTTCACTGGACGAGCAGGCGTCTGAAGAATTTGTCGCAGACATTTCACTTTTTAACTTCGTCGTATCAAATGTTTGCACTTATATGGTCTGGGCCCATAACCACTTAAATAGGAGAATTGAGTAGACAAAACAGTGGTAGCAAAGGAAGAATATATTAATTAGAAATGTGTAAACTTATAAATTAGTAGAGAGAACAGTACAGACTATAAAGATTATACAAGTGTCAATTTCGAATATCGAAAGCTATGTTTTTATTACCTGCCGGTATACGCTTTGACAGACATCACCTCGTTACTTATATTTTTTCTTCGAAGATTCAGGAAAAAAGATTTATGGTAACTATATGATTTCTTATCACAATAATGAAAGCCCTAATAAATAAATAGTAATTACCTATACGTAACGTTGGGGGTTTTTTTTATTATAAAATACGATGAAAACATATTTCTAAAATTTAATTTCGAGTATTTTTTTAAACAACTAAAATCCAGTCTAAATTAGAAAGCGGGTCATTTTTGCTATCACATGGGACATAACAGACAGTTTAAAAGCAGGACTGTTCCTCCCAATTCGGGATTGATGGTTACATTAATTATGCCGCCACGAAGATTTGAACATGTGACCTTATTTTTACTTGTTTACATAATAATTATATTTATCATCTGATCAAACATATTACAACTGTTTATGTTACAATATAAAACAATTAACTAAACGAACGAAATAATTAACTACGTCGCCTTCTTTAAAAAATGTGTGGCCAATCAACGTCAGGGAATACCTGAAACTTCTGTTTTGCTGATAACTTTATACCACAAATATTATCACACTTATTTACTGAACTTTCTTCTAATATTGAAAGTAATCAAAATATACATATTATCAATATTCGTTAAAAATCTTTTATGATTAAATACATAAAGAAAACTTAATTCTTACTTTCGGGGGTCAGGCTTTTCTGACGCTGCCTATTACATACAATATAGACTAGACAATTTGAGAAGAAAATAAAAATATTAGTACTTATAATTGTAACTATCCTTATTGGTATAGGATAGGTAATCAATCATAAGTTATATCAGTTCAATAACTTTAAAAAATATTATTTCTACAGGTTGGAATTACCCATTGAAGTGGTTGTACGCACGATACTACGGAGTAAAGCAATGGAAGAGAACAATCCCAACAAAAAATCCAAACGATACACCCTTGACTGATTTATACGAAGGATGGGATTCTATAACAGTCCGCACCACAGCATCAGATGGCTCCGCAATGTATCTGGGTATCCGCAAATTATGCGAGAGACAACCCGTTGCGGAAGTGAACGTTTTCGTCAAATTACCCGACGGATCTACCTACGTATTACCGCGTGAGTTTTCAATTTTACTTTATTTTGTGTAGTTCATTATTCTATTGAGGTTTTGTATTTTTAACATATCGTGTTTTTTTTTAAATTTTGAAATAAAAATTTCACCTCCCCGCCCCAGCTGAAATGTTTTTTTTTTCTTCAAAATAAAAACGGTTAGTTGAACTGTAAACTATATGTAAAAAACAATCATAAAATACGGGTTTTTATTGAAAAGAAACTGGCAACATTATGTAGTACCTCTACCAGAGTTTATGCCGGCCTATTTTATGACGATGCTGTCCACCAATCCCGGCCAAAAAATAATTTTATTACAAGAAAAATCTATAGTCAAAACTTAGCAATTGGAACTCCTTAGGAGATTTAAGGCCGCCAGACATTGTTTTGTGTGGTTAGCTAGCTATAGAAAGAGGAAGGAAATTAAATACGTCCGCACAAAAGCTGCCTTTTGTCTTAGAGGACGAATTTTCTACTGAATAAATATTTTCGTCTAACATAGCGTTATCACATACGGATTTGTACATTTGGACACATGTTAAAAATGGTAATAATGTAATACCGCGGTTATACAAGTATATTTTTTTTGCTAGAACTAAGGTCAGTAGGAAAATAATGTCATATTATTATTATGCAATCGTTAGTGTACGAAATCATTCTTTGGTAAAGCTGTAATTTAAAAGCGAAAGTTACAAATTACAGACTTAATTTCATAGATATGAAATGTACCTACTGACATTTTATATTTCTGTTTAAAGTTTTTTAATGGCTTAATACTGCCTATAACTTTGTATATTTGGTGATTTATGAAAATACAATCCTAGAGTTTAAATACTTTTGAAATTGAACAAAAAGAGAAGACAAATATTAACTCCGAACTCCGACCAATCGTTAATGTGTCTAAAATTAATGTGCAACTTGCTTTTTAACGTTGCGTAATTGTGTGAGTTGCATTTCGAACCCACGTCCTCTCGATATCCGGCTGAGTGCTCTTACCACTGACGTTAGAATCCCACCTGATAAAAAAAAAAAAAAAAAATTTTCAAAATTAGAATGGTTAGGTGAACCGTTAACTCTTTCTAACAATCATAAAATGACATTTGATGTTTTCATAGAGCATCCAGACACAGCGATTGGTGCTTGGGAGAGCACAGATGATGTGTGGTGTGCGGGTGGTTTGAAAATACAGAAACTGCATGCCGAATCCAGGCTAAGGATATTATTTAATGGAATATTGAAGAGGGTAGAAGATGGTGTCAAGCAGCATGTCACATTTAATTTCACGTCAGTTTAAAATAAATATCTATTTTTATTCTGTTTATTTATTTATACTTACTGAAAATATTGAAATTGTAATAAATAAATAACAGCAGAAGGCAATACTAGAAGTACTGCGTTGCCTGCTACAAATAAAGATAGGGAGAAGGAATAAGAGGAAGGAATTGGGTTTCCGGATTCCTCATTCACGGAATGAAACGTCAAAAATGAGAAAGTTCTAAATTACACTGTATGTATGTCTTCTTTTAGATGGACGTCTGGGTCGCCCGTGTCCCGCCACCCTGAGGATTGGAGTGAACAGATGGCAGCACAAACTCTGGCTTTAGAACAATGGCGAGGAGACGATTGGCATTCCATACTGTGAGTACCTATTTATTCAGATTGCTCAATTATGTAGCCCTAGCGGATAAGACTAGGGCCTAGCCCATCGATTGTATAGGAGTTCTGATAAAGACGTAATGAAGCCTATCCTATTCATAACAAGATCAATGGAATAGAGTATTTTAATGTTCAAATATAAGTGTTGCGCGCGCAACAATTGACAGTAAGATTTTGGCAGAATTAAATGTAAAAATACTTATTCATATTAAATATAAATAAATATGTATAAATCCATGGAATTTTCAATTTTTTTTTCTATGTTTTCAATTCTCCGTAGGCCGACCGCGTATAGAGCGATACTCTTTTTACGATTTATTGTCTCCTATGAGAGTAACGATGTGTACGAATAAATAACATTGTCATTTATTTATCCCAAACATATTTTGTTTGGACAACGAACTAACAATAAATAAATAAATATTCTTGGACAAATCACACAACGCCATCTAGTTCCAAACTAAGCAAAGCGTGTACTATGGATACTAGGTTGCTGATAAATATGTATGCACAATTTTAATTTGTTTGTAAATAAATACTTTAATAAGTATTTATTTACAAACAAACAACCTACATAGAAAACAACCAGACCAAGACAAACAGACATGTTCATGCACACAACTGTTTGCCTTGCGCAGGATTCGAACCCGCGGCCCTTGGGACAAAGTGGCCATTATCCACTCGACCACCGGGCCTGTCAAACAATAAGATATGAAATTTATAATTGACGAAACAATATGCCTAGTTTGTTATAGTAAAAATATATATCAAATAAGCCGTATTTTGTTCGAATATCTTTTAACTGAATCAGCGACGGCCGTTGATGCATTACGCAAATGTGACGTCAATGGTATGATGAATAGGTATTACTTAGGTCAAATATACACCTTCCCAAGTTCTTAGTTCCTAATAACAAGAACTTGAGACGGAATGCAATCGGACAATAAAATTTATTGTTTATCAAAAACCATACAAGTCAACATTGCACTAATGTTGATAATGTTAGGGCCTGAGCAGATATGCTGATTTTAGGTTATTGGTCATTTATCGCTTTTAGAAGCTAAATTTACGCAGTGGTCAAACAACATAAGGCGCCGGACATGCAGGCATGCAGATTCGTATATACAAGCGTCGTGGCGCGGGCACGGCCGCCCCGCCGCTTCTATACGAATCGCACCGCGCCCGCGTTACGCCCGCGTTACGCCCGCGTTACGCCCGCGCCACGCCACCGCGCCTAATGTTCATAAAACGCTTCGGCTAAAGTAGTGTCTGCACAGGCCTTTCTATTGTACCAGTTAACAAAATTTTTGTAAAAATAGTCATACCTACTATGCATCGAATACCTACGTATCAGACACTATATTACAATCTAAAAATTATTATGTTCATTAAAGTAACAGTGAGTTGCAACTTATTTTAAACGTAATTCTAAATTAAATCTCATGATATAGAAATACCTTCCTGGCTTTTAAATCCGATCCGATTATCCGATCTTGTAACTAGAATCAGTTCAAACATAGCGACCCTTTACGGATATGGCAATCTGTAATCAATAAGACTTCTTAAATTATTATCATCCTCTTTTGCATTAACTTTTAAATCTCTGTTAGTATGATACGATTTTATTTATTTATTTTAGAGGCAAATGGGAGGACGGCAGTTGGTTACAATGGGGAACGGTACAAGGACGTTTTCAATCTTACAACGACCAGGGAATCGATCAGAGTGTCTATCTTCGTACCCGGGGAGCGAAGGAGAGGCGATTTGCACCACACAGCTACCAGGGTTTAAGAAGATCAGTCAATATAACAGCGATAGCTAAGGACGGTACCGCGGTGCATTTACGTGGGCTGTCGTACAGGAATGTTTTGACTGAGTAAGTAATTGCATATTTTAATTAGTTTAGATCGGTATAAGAAATAAAGCCTTACACCAAAATTCATCCGTAGCAGAGTTATTGGACACGTCAGAGATAGTCAAGAGACTTAAAATCCAATCTGATTAGTAGGGGCGGCACTGCCCACTCCCCTAGAAAAGCAACACTTAAGCTTATGTTTAACAACATATTAGCTTATGTTTTAACGACCGATTGCACATACAGACATGGACACAAAAAAAATAGTTTAGAACTTTATTGTATGAAATGTTTCCCTGGTCATACCTGGATGAGAACAGCACAGGATTGAGAAGGTTGGTAAACAAAAAGAGACTATGCTAGGCAATGGGCAGAAAAACGACTGAAATGATTGATATCCCTACGTAAGTAACTTGGCAGTCAGACCCTTTGGCGTTAACATTAAACCGATTCAAGTGACATTTGGAGATCGTTTGAGATCCAAGAAAGGTCGTTTAGGATAATTTTTATCCCGGAAATCATCTCGGAAAGGGAATTACTTGATAACGTGGTTGTAATATTTGGTTGAGGTAAATATTAATTTTAAAAAACTGGCCAAGTGCGATTCGGACTCGAGCACCGAAGAGGGTTCCGTACAGACAGACGGACAACTAAGTGATCTTATAAGGGTTCTGTTTTTTCCTTTTGAAGTACGGAGCCCTTAAAATAATTAGAACATACAGATGTATTGTCTTGTTGAGAGAAGAAAAGTTACAAACAATTCGGAGCCGACTGTCAGAATTGCCTTTTTTCTTTCCTTTCATCCCACTGCAGAGATACGGTTTTCCCTTCAATCGAAGGTGATTAGAGTACTCTGCCACGCTGCTCCAATGCGAATTGGCAGAGGCCGGTGTTTTCAAACCGCCTTAAGGTCACCGACTTGACTTAACGACTGTCATCTATCGGCTTAACGTGCCCTCCGAAGCACGGAGAAGTTCGAGATAACGAAACCCATCCAAACGCTGGCTAGGGTCGACGTCGCTTAACTTGCGTGTTCATATTAGAGTGCGACACACAACGCCATCGAGCTCTTTTTTTCTTTTGCCATTCCATAATTTAAATAAATGTTGTATGACCAAGTTACCATATTTGTTCCCTTTTGAAGAATCTCACACAATGTTTTCTTTTTTTTATATTTTTTATAGGTGCATATCGGGAAGCGTGCGTCAACCAAACGCTTACGTTCATAGCATAACCAGTACTGATTTTACATTGTCCAACTTTTGCGAATCGGCTGAAGGTATTCCGAAGGCATTCACCATAAATCTCAATAGTAAGTTCTTGTTTTAACAATTATTCTAATATCCATTCTCGTCAATGAAACATATGGAGATTATATACCGTAAGACTACAATTATAGCACATGTATAAATAAAGTAGCTTATATTTAGATACTTTATACACGTGCGTAGCGTAGTTTCAAGGAACTACGTTAAGACCCTGGACAGGGCAATTTGGGTGGGCCGCCTTATTGTTAATTGCTAATATTAAAAGTATTATACCTTAGATCTATATATTTTATTATTATAAGTCTTTCAATAATAATGTATCTATTTACTAGCGCCCCGCCCTGGGCTTCGCACTGTTTAGTAGGTATCTCATTTTTTTTAAATATAGCCTATGTCACCAGGGGCCCGATTCTACTAACACAAATGCACCAATGGACTCTCAATCGTGTCTCAAAAGAATGCCGATAGTGTATCAGTGGAATAGTTTTTGACATTTGTTATGGACTTAAACAATAAGTTGTTATTGTTTAAACAATAAGTTGTTATTGTTTAAGTCCATAACAAATGTCGAAAACTGTTCCACTGATACACTATCGGCATTCTTTTGTGACACGATTGATACACCATCGAGAGTCCATTGGTGCATTTGTGTTAGTAGAATCGGGACCCAGGGGATAGCATAGCTTCTCAACGGTAATTTTTTTTTGAAATTGGTCCAGTTTTAGAGTTTATTCGTTACAAAATAAAATACAAATCTTTCCTTTCTTAATTTTATACTGTCTATACGACCAATAACTAATATCATTTGTGATTTCAGCTAAAACCGGTGATTATAGGGTGGTGTTAAGAGTGGGTGTTGATGGTGGTCGGCTCCTGAGCGGAATACCTTATGCACAGGAGGTGGAATACCGCACCCTCGTCGCTGATATAAATGGAGAACCTGGTACCGGTATTCTCGAACTTGGATATGAGGCATCAGGTATTTATTAATAAAACATATTCTAATATTTATTACTTAGGAAAAATAGTTTACGTATGGTTGGTACAACCATAAATAGAACCTTATACTTACTACTGGGTTTCAAAACCAATATTTGTATACTGACCGTTAAAGGGTATGCAACGTTTGTTCGGGTCGAATCTTGAATGAATTTTAACGCATTATATGCTACAGACTCGCCTGGCGTGGTGACATGAATTTCTTTCCAGTGTTGACGACTCGCCTGGCGCGTCGAGTTTACTGTGTAATGTACTGGTAGGTGGTAGCACTACGGAAACATGAACTTGTGTTTAAGCGGTTATCCACAATCGATCGAACTGAATTTCGTATACAAATATCAAAATATTAAAAAGCTGCGTTTTTAAAAGTCTATAATATGAATTTAAGAATGAGTATACATCATACTCATATTATAAAGGCGAAAGTTATATGTATGTTTGTTACTTCTTCACGCTCAAATGTCAGGGTCAATATTTATGATATTTGGTATGTAGGTAGCTGAAACCTTGGATTAACACATAGGTCACTTTTATCCACTTTTACACATAGGATTTGATCAAAAGTCTGATATAGATGGCGCTGCTGTGCATAAATAAATACACGCAAACAAAGTTGCGCGGGTTTCACTAGTATAATATATTTTTATTTTCATTTCAGTAATATCGGATCCTTCAGTACAATTATCGCCTGCCCGCATTCTCAAATCGCTCAGTGTAGAGGAGGCGGGTCGCGTGGGATACTGTTTGCCGTTCGAAGCTCGCGCCGCCGCCTGCACCGACTATGTGGGCGGGAAAGGGGCGTCTTTATCGCTGCTTGCTTCGGTGCAAGAAGTAGAAGTAAGTACCTACCTAACCTACTCAAAATCCTAGTGGTTGAGTTTTTAAAATTGGGTACGACCATGTCTACCACTTGAATATCGGCGTGAAGGTTTTTTTATGCCACAAAGGTGGCAAATAAGCATACAACCCACCTGATGGTAAGCATCACCGTACCCTATAGACGCTTGCAATACTGGGGTATCACTCGCGCGTTGCCTACCCTCCCAAGCCCCCAAGTAGGAGCGCAACATGGCCGAGACCAATCTATTTGGCTACGACATTTTGTTTTTATCACCTTACAGAGGTGTAAGGTGATAAAAACAAAATGTCGTGTAACTCTAGTCGATGGAGATGGAGTTTATATCACAGCCTAATTTATCACTATTTCAGGGTTACAAAGTTCCACCCGGTTTCTGCTTGACAACAAAAGCATTGGATACGTATCTTGAGAGGAATGATGAAATAATGAAAGCAATTCGCGATATCGAAGCCTCTAATGAAAACTATGAAGAAACTACATTCAAGAGTAAATGCAATAAGTATGTTTTTTTGTGACCGACATAATCTCTGTGTCGACAAATTTATGTCTACATTTGAATATTGTAACCGAAATTAATGAATCTTGGTTACAATGTGATGCGAGACCAAATGTCTCTAAGGTTTTATCGAAGTGCGAGTAAATTTTAAAACTTAACATGCTGTTACAATTTGAAAGCCATATTATTATGTCGAATACGACACGGGCGTAATCATAGATTTAGTATATACTAGCGTACCTATAGATCGGCAATGGTTTGATTAAGGCGAGACCAAAAACCAAATACACAAGTGTGCGTGGAATGTACATGTGTGCCAGCAAGGGATATAATTTTGTGGATTTTCCTTTTTGTTTGAGTTACATCCAGACACTGCACAGGTAAACATATTTAATCACGTCTAATTAACACCAAAACTATACTTAAAAACCATGAATTTTGTAAAAATAAGTGGGATTTGTTTTTAACACAACTGACGTCAGGCTGATAGATAGGAAGAATGGTCTCGCGTATCTATCTCACTCTAACAAACGCGTATGCTATGATCTATGTCTTTTGCATTGCCAATCTTACTAGTAGGTATATAATAAATCTATGGGCGTAATAAAAAGACGTGTCCCCGTCGAGTTGCTTGTTCGTTCATCGCGGTAATTTATAGAGTAGATATATTTATACAAACCAATATTATTCCTACACTTCGATTAGAGAAAGTACCTTTGGGGGCCTAGTCTCTGAATAAATGCTTGCTATTTATTTGTCTTAAAAGATTCTTGTACTTTTAACTTTCTCGTCTTAAACGATAGTTATAGCTCACCCTTGAATAAAATATAGTTTGAACCAAAAAATATTTATTGTTTATTTATAAATTTTAGGGCATCACAGCTGTTCGCTGCTATGGAGATATCCGGTGAATTGAGAGACGATATATTAAAACATCTGAGTGAACTTAGATTGAAGGCTACAGCGCAGGGCTTAGAACAACGGTTTGCAGTCAGATCTTCAGGTATTTATAAGCAGAAGCAAACAAAAAGAAATATGCGCGAGCTAAGCGCGTGTTTCGAAAACTCACAAAAAGTTAATGAAAAAGCAAAAATAAATCCGCGCAGCGTTTACGCGACATTCGCGCGACGCCAATGCAACTTTTTGTCAATAGACGGCAAATCGTCTAAGCGACGACGTTCGAAAGATTCTTGTGTGAAGGTGCTCTTTTGACTGTCATTCAAGTTCCGTCAAAAGAAATTTTCATACAATTTTTTTTATGTCATACGGTAGACAAACAAGCAAACGGACATAAATAAAAAATAAAATCATTTATGGGCATTAAATACGAATTTTTTGCATGCATTAAATATAACCAAATTGAAAATTTTATTGTATGCTAACAGCTGTCGGTGAGGATAGCGAGACGTTGTCAGCAGCAGGACAGAACGAGACTATACTTGGATGCGTCAGCGATGATGATGTGCTGCGCGGTGTACAGAAATGCTGGGGTTCAATGTTTGCGTTCACAAGCGCCTACTATCGGCGGTGAGATGATTTTTGTAACCTGTAGCTGTTGTATCCCAGTAACTATTTTAGTGTAGTAAATTGATTTAATAAGTGTTGCATGAGCTTCGTGAACATATTCCGAAGGGAGTATTAAGTGCTTCAAATAGTGCGAGGCACAGCGGTCGTCACGTAAAAAGAACGCTAGAAGAAAGTGGAGGGGGTGTGTTTGCGCATGCGTACACTCGCGCACGAATGAAAGTAACGTACGTCGACGTCGAGGGAACCAATAGCGCTCGGGCAAGCATGCGGCGCCTCGTACCACCAAAGAGGCCGAAAGACAGCCAGCGTTCTTTTTACGGTATAAAACAAATGTTGAGATTATCGAGTTCGCAGGCGAAACGGCCAGCCGTGCCTGTGCGGCGGCGGCGTGGCGGTGCAGGCGCTGGCTTCGCCGCTGGCGGCGGGCGTGCTGTTCTCGAGGCACCCCGACGCCGGCGACCCGTCGCGGCTGCTCATCACCGCCAATTATGGCCTGGGAGAGGTGTTTACATTATTCTCAATTATTAAATTAACTCTTTTAATATTAAACATATGTAGTGACTTTAAAGTTTAAACTAGCATTAGGAATTTAAAATATTATTTTCTTTTTTTTCCATTGATAAACCAAAATCTCCATGTCGTCAATCGCAAAGAAACGTCAATTTAGCATCCAAATACGCCTTTTGGTGTATTGGATTAATAAGTACATATTAAGATTATTTCGTTTTACCTATAACATGAAGTTCCTTACTTACCTAGGAAAACATAAGAAAAGATGGATTGAGTGTGTGAAGGACGATATGTGTAGGTAGAATGTTATGTTCGTGATGACAAATGTGCGAATGTGTGGATAGGGCGAAGTGAAGAAGATTTAAAAGCAGTACCGTCCCCACTCAAAGTGAGATAACGGTAGCAAAAAGATTTCGTTCAAACGAATATGTATATTAATTTGCTGCCTGTGCACGAATATTAAAAGGACAAATAAAATTGCAATCTAATCTAAATATTCCTTTTCAGAGCGTTGTATCCGGTTCCGTAGAACCCGACACGATAATTGTCAAGCGTGATGGCGAGCTTACGATCACAAAAATCGAACTTGGCTCTAAAAAGCAACGAGTGACCACTACCACAGATGGAGTAATCACGGAAGATGTATCAGAATTGGAACGGAGTAAACCTTGCCTATCAGAAGAACAAATAATGAAGCTTGCGAGGATCGGAGTATCTCAAGAAGTGCTGTGGGGCGCAGGCAGGGATATCGAGTGGGCTGTTGCTAAGGTTAGTCTTACTTTTAAGTACTAAGGTTCTTTACGAATCGGGAACTAGGATTAACTACAGTGATGACTAGATTGTCCCAAAATCCTGGCACTGCCTGAAGTTTAACACTGGGAGGGACTTATGATAGTTTTTATACCGGAATTTATTCCAGGCACAGTGATAGGAAAAGGAAGGATGTTTTAAAAGAGCTTACAATATAGCTAATTTGTATTATAACTTTTTGATTCAATTTTAAATGATTCCAATAAATAAAATATTTGAAAAGAAATCATGAATCAAATATTTTTTTTGTTAGAACTGTTGTTCTTCTTAGACGTGCACTCTTACCAGAGTGGCCGGGTCTTTTGTCACCGCTTCTCTCGTGATGCGACGCCATGTAGGTCTATGCTTGGAGGAGTGAGAGTTCGCGTTTATGCCATCTTTCAAACGAGAGGTAGGGCACAGCGGATAATCCGCTCAAATCGGAGCACCTCCACCTCCACCTTATAGAAGATCGTAGCCAAATAGCATTGGTCTCGGCCATGTTGTGTTCCTACGCTACGGAGTAAGGTCTCCCGAGCTCCACTTGGGAGGGTTGTCAACGCGTGAGTGATACCCCCGGTATTGCAAGCGTCTATAGGCTACGGTGATGCCATCAGGCGGGCCGTATGCTTGTTTGCCAACTTTATGGTATAAAAAAAGGAAACTATCCGTCATGTTATCTTGTTTATGTTGTAGGACGGCATTTACTTATTACAAGCCCGCCCTATCACCTCGCTAGAGAGGTGGACAGAGGAAGAGCTGCTTCACGAGCTGGACGGGAACATCATGTCCGACGAAGATCTCAACACCTTCGCTAATTGTGGTGAGGTTAGTTAATGATAATTTAATATCAATTAATGATAATTTGGGATGATTATTGGCCTCTTCCAACCGGTCATACTGAAAAACATTTTAAGGAGACCTATGTCCAACCTATGTGGCGATGTGGCTGAGACAATGAGAATAATTGATGATTAATGTTTGTTTTTACGATTTATGAAGTTGTATAAACCTAGTTTATTTTAATTTTTCGTTGTACTTTTTATAAATCAGAATCAGCGGTTTAGTTTTAAATAATAAACTTTATTGGCCGAAATACACAATTTTACAGAAACAAATCAATTTAAAAAAACAGTAACAATAAACCAAAGGTAGAAACGAGCAAAAATCAAAGGGTCTGGACAGCATTATGGCACGTACAACAGTCAAGTAAAAAAGTGGCGGTAAAAGAGAAGTAAAGGGAAAAAGTGGGCTGATCTCGTCGGTGCTGCGTCTTATATAGACTCGGTGTTGCTATCACTGGCTCGTTCCGACGTCTTCTTCCTAACAGTATTATAATTATTTTTTCCAGGTATTACCCAAGCCGTTGTCACCAATGGGTCAGGACTTGATGTTGCGCCCTCTGCATCGAGTAATGAATAGAGTCATTGATCCTAGCATGAACGAATACGCGGAGAGCATGGTGTTGACACATTATCGTTGCGCCCTGTCCTTGTATAATGTAAGTATTGTCATGAGAGAGAGAATAGAGGACTTATATTCAATTTCACGAAAAGCATCTGGCTATGAATGTTGTGGCGTCCACATGCATATTGTTCATGTGTGCGTGAGCGATTTTACAAGCGTTTCAGAGTTTTTTTAAAATGTCATACAGTATACAAACAAGCAAGCGGGCCACCTGATGGAAAGCGGTCACCGCCGCCTATGGATATCAGTAACACTAGGGGTGCTACCAATGCGTTGTCCACCAAGGAAGTTGGAGGAAAGGAAGGAGGAAGGGGAGGGAAAGAAGGAGGGGGAAAGAGGGGATAGGGAAGGAATTGGGCTTCCGAATCTCTCACTCACCGAACCTGCTTCACGTCAATATTCTGTGAGAGGGTGGTATTTCCCCGGTCGAGCTTGCCCATTTCGTAATAATTGCGCTACCACTCCAAGCTTACATTCTCGCTGTCCCGTTGAATTCCTATTTTGTATGAGTGAGACAGCGATTGAATTTGAATCGAAATAGAATCAGTTTTTGTTACGTGAATTGCCCCCCAGCTCGAACTTCGTTTAAGGTCAGCGTGTGCTGTAGCTGTGCTGTACCCGCGACTCGGTTCGCGTTAATTTTCGGTATGGCCACAATAAGTTCTCTCTCCCGATTTTCTCTCACCGTTCAGCCCTCTTTCCCTCTACACACCTCCCGGGACTCCAGAAAATAACAACAAAATTTCAAGAAATCAAAAAAAAAATTGATACAAACTTCCAAGTCTTCCAACCGACTTTTTACGTTCCTTTCTAGAGTCTCCAACTATCCCCATACCAAATTTCATCTCAATCGGTCCAGTCGGTAGAACGTGAAGAGGTAACAGAATTGGCCCCCTGATACTTATTAAATAGATTTTCAAATTGTTTTATAAACCGTGAGTCGCGTTGTTGGCGCGTACTTGCGTTGGCGTTAGACAGTGTTCAACCACGCTATGTTATTTTTGAACCAACTTTAATATTTTCACAATATCTTTTCAATGGTTCACACGTTATTACAGTCGTCATATCGGCGCGTAGGCAAAGAAGTGGATGTCGGCGTGCGGATGCTGGAGATGGCTATCCATGGCCACAAGGTGGCTGATCAGCACATCATTGACACAGCCCGACGCCGAAATCCGCCCAAGTGGCACGACAAGATATTTTTGATGTTGTTTGGTGTATTTATGGTAAGTACAAGAACCATTTTAAAAGAGAAAAGTACCTACTAAGCTTAACAGTTCTTAGTACAAATGTGCTGTCTGAACTGTGTTATAATATGCTAAGATATGAAAAGACGATTCGAAAGAGATTATAGGCATATTTAATAAAAGATATTTCAGATTTTGAATACTCATTAGTGTCCGAATTCCTCCAGTCGAAAAACAGCACAAGTTTACTATTATACGGCGCCCGCCCAAGTCCGAGAATCAGTGAAGATTTTTAATTGATATCTTTGTTTCTCATTTGTGATAGAAAAGGATAGAATAAAAAAATCGGTCGGAAAGTCGGACGAAAAATCAGACGTGGACCGTTATGTTTAAAAACTTATTATAAAATTAACTGAATTTAATTCCAGCCTCTATTACAATCAAAGTGGAAAGCAAAAGATAGTGTAAAAGTGGCGACTAATATGAATATCGATACGGAGAACAAGAATCCAGAAGAGTTGATGGAGCTTTTGAGTAAGGAGCACGATACCGTCGAGCGTTTGGCCACCAACCACCTCATCACCAGCTCGGCCAGCTCCTCCAGCCAGTTCATCGCCATGTCTGTGCTGCTCGAAGGCGGAGATGGTCAGTGCTTAGGTACAATCCGCTCCACGAGAGATGAGACCTGGCGTATCATGTGATATAGATGATTTCTATACCATTTTACTAGAAAACGTCTACTGCACAAGTCAAATCAGCAATCAATAAGTAGGGCAATTCACGTAACAAGAACCGATTCTAGTTCGATTCAACGACACTCGCTGTCTCACTCATACAATATAGGAATTGAACGGGACAGCGAGTGTCGTTGAATCGAACTAGAATCGGTTCTTGTTACGTGAATTGCTCCACAGGTCTCATCTCTCGTGGCGCGGATTTTACATCTAGAAATCGGTTGCCCGCGCTTTTCGCCATCTTTAATTTTCATATCTCAAATTTGTTTATTTCCGTATTAAGTATCGAAGCCTATTCCATTTCCTGGGACACAAAATTAAATATAAATATAGCTATAATTTCCAGCAATGAACTCGTTCATAAATATCGTATGAAAAATATTCGTAAAAAGAAGCGTCGTTGCTCGCTAGGACCCAGACGACAAAGCGATTTTCTTTTTGATCAATCAAAATTTCCGACTGGTTTCATCACCTACGAATATTATCCGTCTATAATAAAACTGTCAGTTTTTTGACAGTCCTGTTCCTGTAAGGCCTGTCAAAACTTGTATGATTTTGACAGGTCTTGGCCTACGCTCTAATAATGACATACGACGATTTATTACAGATTTCACTCCAGAACAGTGCAATGAAATTAGTACAATGTTGAGTGCAGGCGATGTATTGTCGGCTGAAGTGCCACAGAGGTTAGACAAGTTGAGTCGAGCGTTGCACAACTCGGGAAAGTTTGATGAATTCAGAGAGTTAAACCCTAAAGATGCTATGGTTTGGCTACGGAAGACACTACCACATATACACCTTGAAGTAACTGAATTCCTAAACGAACATGGTCACAGAGCTATTATGGAGGTAATATCTAGTATATTTAAGAGAGGTAGGGCACAGCGGATAATCCGCTCAAATCGGAGCAGCCCGTCTGGGGAAGGACCTCTACCTTACAGAAGATCGTAGCCAAATAGCATTGGTCTCGGCCATGTTGTGTTGCTACGGTGAGTAAGGTCTCCAGAGCTCCACTTGGGGGGTTGGGAGGGTTGGCAACGCGTGAGTGATACCTCCGGTATTGCAAACGTCTATACGCTATGGTGACGGCTTACCATCAGGTCGACCGTATGCTTGTTTGCCACTTGTGTTGTATAAAAAAAAATGTATAAAAATAATATCATTAACCATAGAGAAACTTCCAATAGAGTAAGGGCCAACGCGACTCCCTAGTTATTTAACCTCTGACAGATGGTTTAAAACACTCAAAATAAGTGTCTCATAGGAATAATTCTGTAGCAGAAATAATGTGTGACTGCTCGAGCCATAGATTTAGTATATACTAGGCTAGAGCAGTTAGCCATTGATCAACACACATGGACCGTTCTTATTTTGTATGTTGTAAACATTTTTCTGTGAATGAGCTGTAAAAAACGCACGGGCGCCCGCCAGCGTGTTTTTTTTCGTAAAAAAAGGATGAGCATCGGCATTGAGTACGGGCGCGTGCGGCGGGTCTTTACGGACAAACGAATGGTTCGGACACCCGTTCCGAGTTTTAGTGTTGGCCCTTAGACCCATCGACCGTAGCGACGAAAAATCGTCTTCATTCCAAGCAAGAAGGGTTTCTTGCTTGGAATGAAGACGATTTTTTTAAATAACATATTATATAATCAGCGTTATTTTGAATGAGAAGTCAGAATAACGATATTTAAACATCTTCGCTTCACTTCATCCGTCTCTGTATCAGTGAACGATGGGCCTAAGGTTTATGTCGCAATATGTTCAAACAAAAAAAAACAATTTATAATTGTATAGATCAAATCGACGTTGGCGCAGTCAAAAGTAATTAACGCGAGCTATTAGTTAGTTAATTCTGTCTGCAGTATCGATTTTAAATGTCATCGAATGGCATATGTTAATAGTAAATCTTTGTTTTTTATAGTTTGATGTCGCCACCAAACCGTGGGTTTTAGTACCTGAAGAACTCATGAAAATCCTTATGAACATAAAGGTGTCAGATGGAACACCAAATGTGCCTAAACCTGATGCGGACATCATAGCTTTACTGAAATCTCCGAAATTGCCAAGGACCAGGTATAACCATACAATTTGTAGTATCACCCGAAGTTAGCCGAGCAGTCCGATAGTTCACAAACGCTGAGTTTCGGCGCGGCCCAAGTAGGCTATATGTAACGTTTTGAACAAATTCAGTGTGGGAGCAAAAATCATGTTTTAAAATGTTAGCTCTATGTTACAATTTGTTCAATAACGTTATACCTAATAACAGAGCACCATTATATTTGACAGAAACCAAAATTTAAGCCGAAACTATTTTATGGTCAAAACTGACCATGATGGATAGCTTGCTTTTTTGTAATCTTTATCTCTGTGACGCAAGGTTCAATTTATAGTGAAACTATTTGACCACTGACTGCTACATAAGGGTTTAAAAAAGGCAGAAGGAAAGTTAATCCAAAAATTCAAAACTTTTATTCAGAGAATAAGTTTTCACAAACACGTTCTCTTGTCCGAGTATACAGTAATCAATGATTTGTATAAATTAATCTACTCTATAAACTACTACCATTTCGGAAACAAAAGCAAAATTAAAAAGAAATGGCGAAAGAAAACCAGTTACGACCTTTTTTTTCATTTAAAAATATATCGTACTTTTCTTTTTTCCTTTTCTTTTTCAACATAAAATTTAAAACTAGGTACATACAAATATAGTGTATAGGTATATACAAATACAGTGTGTGAAATAAGCATATATCGAAGATTTTTAAATTTTATTGTTACAGGAAAATTCTACGGTGGGTACTCCCACTATGCAAAAGTATGGTGCGTAACAGAGAGAGCACAAAGGCGCATTTAATATTAGGCGTGCACAAGATACGTTTAGCTGTTATAGAATTAGGAAAATTGCTCGTCCGAAGGTGGTACCTACCCCATTATGACGTTGTCTTCTACTTCTTGGAGGAGGAACTTTGGGACTACATACGCACTCGAGACCCTGCCTTGTTGAGAAAGTACGTATTACGTTGTACTTTTGGTCGAAAAGCCTTCAGGATCAATCATAATAAAGTGTTATAAATTAGACTTATAGTCTTCTAATGTTTAGTATACAAAGTTTATTTAGCTATATACACATATTACGGATAGAAATTAATGTGACTATTCTTTTAAGTTTGACTGGCTAATCTTAGTTTAGCCGGTTAATTGTTTTCGCATCGGACTCTAGTTACCTACTTGTGTATTTTGTGCAAGTCTACGTTGCTACATGGACACAAGAAGCTTACTATACCTACTAGAATAGAAAACTATTCGATTCGTTCTATAATAATAAAGAATATTATTTATATTACAGAGCTCTTCAACGTCAACAATATTTCCCGAAATGGTCGAAGTTAAAATTCGCTGAGATTCAAAAGGGATGGCCGGAACCCTTGGAAGTGAAGGGGCCTTCGGTGACGAGCGGCGACGTGAAGCTCGAAGCGACATCTGTGTGCGGGGGAGAGGTCGTCGCCAGGGCTTGCGTCGTTAAAGATCTTTCCGAGGCAAGTGTGGCTGCGTTAACCAGACTTGCATGAGGACACGTTTGTTAAATGCCAGTAGAATCAATTACCTAGCGAAGAGTTTTTTGTAAAAATGAGGGATTTGTGATATGCATTGATACTGCATCTTAAAGATACATAAGTATTGTATAAAAAGCCCTCGCTACACGGTCTCACACCGCGTACATCCTACAATCCTAGTACATCTTTAAATAAATTTTACTAATATTCATTGATGTATCAGTTTGAATGTTTAGTTCTTACGAGTTCCGACAAATACATTTTAAAATGAATGAATTATCATCTCTCTTTGTTTTTGCCTTAATTAGATAAGGACAGTATGAGTTTTATATAGACTGGTTAATATATGGAAAGCTCTCAAGATAAACACAAATTTTCATCACATACTATTTTATCCTGTTGAGGGATCGATCTTTTAACGTCGGAGGTACGATCACTATAACTGAGCTTTAAGCTGTCAATATAATAAAAATAATATATTTCTAGATTCATCAACTGCAACAGGGTGATGTGTTGATAACACACGCTACGGACATCGGCTGGTCGCCATATTTCCCACTCCTGTCGGGTATAGTCACTGAGCTCGGAGGTCTCATCTCTCATGGTTAGTATATCAACTTACTTTTTAAATTTCTTAAATTGTGACTAGGCGATAAAAATTGCACTTCAGCAGTCATCGCATTTTCAAATAAGAGAGGTAGGGCGCAGCGGATAATGCGCTCAAATCGGAGCAGCCCGTCTGGGGAAGAATCTCCACCTTCAAGAAGATCGTAGCCAAATAGCATTGGTCTCGGCCATGTTGTGTTCCTACGGTGAGTAAGATCTCCAGAGCTCCACTTGGGGGGTTGGGAGGGTTGGCAACGCGTGAGTGATACCCACAAATCTAGTCTCAATCTCAAGCGGTCTCGCTCCTTTTACATTTGGTATGAGAAAGATAGCGCTCTAGATGAAACTATTTAAATATTTTTATTACAAGAAGACCCGTCAGTATGGTTAGAAACAGATTTATGTATGCACAGTATGTTTCCAATATTAGCTAACCAGTGATTACTGCAACTTCGCATGAATTTTATTTGTATGAATGAAGAAATTACAGAGTTGCCCTGAGCGGTGTAGTTCAGCACCTTCAATTGGGCAATGACGTCACGCATTTTCGGGCTGTGCGGGGTTGCGGCACACGTGCGGGACGGCGTTTAGACAGCGTAAACGCCCTCCCGTCAGCGACGTTCATACGAACGGCCCATTAGAGCAACACCTCTTAGTAATTTCTTCATGGTATGAATCTACGATAAAAACAGATAAACGCAATGCGATCGCGCTGCCAATACGTTTGATTAAGTTTTATATTTATAATTTTTAGGTGCTGTTATAGCTCGTGAATATGGATTACCATGTGTGGTGGGAGCCATGACTGCAACGGACATTTTTAAAACTGGCGACACCATTCGACTTTCGGGCACCAAAGGAATAGTTGAAAAGGTTCATGTCGAGGAAACTGTAGAAAGTAATGAAATTCAAACACCTACCCTTAACGGGAACGTTTAACTACCCTTGTACAAAGTTATTAGATAAATCCTACTGATAGTATAAGGCGAAAGTTATGCGTATGTTTCGTTACTTATTCACGCTCAAATAGCTGGGCCAATTTTTATGATATTTGTTATGTAGGTAGCTCATACCTTGGATTAACATATAGGGTACTTTTAATCTCGAAAAGTACGCGATTACCGAGGATTTGATCAAAAGTCTGATCAACGAAGTTGCGCGGGCTTCACTAGTAAGATATATAATACTTTTATAATGATAGATATTAATAATGTTGTTTTTATATATTTGTTAAGATTGTTATGAATAAAAATACAAATCACACATTAATTCAACACAATACAAAATAAAAAAAGTACAAATTAATATTGTCTATTCATTTACGTTTAAGTCATGCTTTAGAACTACTAACAAAATAGTCCTTTACAAAGTCAAAAAGGCCAATAAAACCTTTTTGACTATTTTCAAATAAATTGAAAAAAGTACAGTTTTTTCAAAATAACTTTCTATTCCGTATACTTCACAGTGCGTTCGACTTGGTACGAACTCTAAGAAAACCCCCATTTTCTACAATTAAAACTACGAACATCTTCCCACACATTTTCAGCATTATTGCCGTACATGCAAGCTTGCGTGCGCATCCGCATTTTGGCGCGCTCGCTAACATGTCTAACCTTACATCCCCATGTAATGTGACAGGAATTTAAAACGATTAGTCCATCTACATAAATTTATCAAAAAAATATTCAAAAGTACAAAATATGTCAACGCTCTGACGATGTTATTACTAGGAGTTCATAACAATTGAAGGCAAATGGTCTACCGAAGATGACGACATGACATCTATACGATGGAGCTGATACGGCTCCGACGAGATGTGAGCCGCGGTAGTGAACTCTACCCACGTGCACTCCGGGCGCGACTCGCACTGCGCGAGCGCCCACTTCACCTGCTCTCCATGGCAACCACTTGACTTCAGCATTGCACATTACCTGTAAATATTTACTACAATCAGTTGGAATTTCTTCGTGTCTCCAATGTCATGGCGAATGATCTTCCTCTATCTAAAGGATAGCCAAAAAAGAGAATGTGTCAATGAAAATATGAAGATGAAAAAGAGATGTGAGTAGGTAAGTAGATGGGTGACTGACTTTAAAGGTAGATAGTAGGATATACAAATCAAAAAACCAAAGAAACAAATCTACTATCCGTATCAATTCAGAGGGAATCAGAAACGGAAAAATTAAAAAATATGTCATTGACACTATGGAATTTGACATTATCTGAAGTTGTCTGCTTTTCTCGTTCCCTTTCAGAGTTGAAACGGATAGTACATTAAATATCGGAATAATCATACTTGATATTTAGTATAATGATGAACCCCGCCGTCCGCGTATACAAAACAGCAATGTTTAGAAGGGTGTAGTGTAGCTGGCAGCACGTTGCATCTGTGAATGAAATAAAATAATGATTAGAAAGAATAAGGTAAAGGTTTGAAAGAATAAAGTAATAATTAGAAAGAATAAAGTAATACTTTGAAAGAATAAAGTAATACTTTGAAAGAATAAAGGAATAATTTGAAAGAATAAAATAATACTTTGATTGAAAGAATAAAGGAATAATTTGAAAGAATAAAATAATACTTTGAAAGAATCCTTACTAATATTATAATTGAGAAAGTGAGTTTGTTTGTTTGTTTTTCCTTCACGGCTTGACTAAGCAGCGATCTTTATGAAAATTTGCATACATATTGTTAGGGCCCAGAGCCCAACATAGTTTTATCCCGTGAAAGTATGTCGTTCCAATGGGAAAATATTTTTTCTACTATAGAGGGCGCTGTATCGGCCAACAGATGGCGCCACAAGTCGCGATATGGGTTATTTTGTTGTCAAACGAGATCTATACAGTCATAAATTTTACGCGAGCGAAGCCGCGGAGAAAAGCTAGTAAAGGAATAATTTGAAAGAATAAAATAATACTTTGAAAGAATAAAATAATACTTTGAAAGAATAAAGGAATAATTTGCAAGAATTAAGTAATTACTTGTGCGTGGTGCGCGCCACCCAAGTGACTTCGCCGTCGAAGATGCCCGCAGCTACCGCGCCGCTCGGCACTGCGCCGCATGCGCTCACTACCCACACGGGGCCGCCCTTGCACCAATTCGGCAACCAATCTTTAAAAAAAAAACAAATTGAAATTACAGATATTTTACAGTAGCTTATTGTCCGCGGTTTCATATGCCTCGAAACTCGGAAATCAAAGTTACTTGACTTTAAAACTCTTTCCAATTGTAGCTTTGTAAAACTGTAATAAGTAAGTAGATGTATTAACCCGAAATAATATTTTTATATTTCCCTTCCCAACAATGCTTCAAATGGGTGTTGTATTTTGACCAATCTTCATAGTACTCCTGCACTGTCATCTTAAAGTGATTCCAGCGGCTGTAAAAATAAATTAAATTCGATATTATGCAACTTATTAAAATAATAAAATTATTGGGTAATCTGATTCAATACTTACACTTCGTCTAATGTACAATTAGATCCGGCATAATTTTGAACAGAGTCCGTTTCCTTCAACTGAAAATGAATTATGTATCATGTAGTACGTTTCTTTTGTTACGTACTGTTTCATTCATTCATTTGGGTTTACAATTATTTCTTAATTTGGCGCAGTAGTAAAGTATTTTTCTATTTAAGTTTTTTTCCCTGTCAGCCACTTACATTCATCACTCACTTTCACGCTTATCTACATTCATCCTACGCCTAATCTTCTTTGACACAATGCTACGTCATTTAACGTGATGCTACAATTTTTGTTCTTCTGTTTTGCTCTCCCAAAATAGCCCTTTACATTTATCCTCATTACTTTATCTTCTATCACATGCGTTTTATTCCTCCACAAAATATAGCCAGTATTGTAAATGGTAAAACCTCCTCTGTCCAAAATGTCCTCTAATCTTTTCTATCAAATGGGTTACTTTGAACTTTCTCTTGTATGCTCGTTCGTTCCGTATGTTATTCCTTGTGGTCGCTAAGTTATTTAGTTCAAATTCGTAGCTCAGTACAATATTTACATCGATATTCTCATATTACAATTATTCTGCATTGTAATTTGAATATTTAAAAAGAAATACATACGACCAGAGTCAGCCATTGTGTCCATCTATTAAACATGGCTATTATTTCTAGCATTTCTTGCTGGCACTCCATGTAAGCTGCAGTCTTCACTGTGGCTCGTGTCGGAGATACTATCTAAAAGCATTGTGATATGTTAGCAGACACTACAGAAGTTAAATCAAGCTCATTGACGAAAAGTCAATTAAATTAATAAAGAAAATTTAAAACAAAACTTGAATTAAAAAATATTAACGTGCGCGACATGCTTCACATATTTATTATTATGGTTGTTATGCCAAAAATTATTTGCAGATTGTTTTAGTAGCCTGTTGTGTGTCATCTCATGACGGGAAAAGGCCTCCCCTGACTTCGAAAATTATTTATAATTTGGGCATGCCCAGGGTCTGGAGTAAGCCATTAACGTCTTCTTGGTCTACTGAGACGACACATTCGCTTCACTAACTGAACTAATTACTTGAACTTAAGACGAAATAAAATTACCATTTTGTCTCTATATCTCAAAGCGAGCCGTAAAGTGAGTTGTCGACTGAAAATATTATACTGTCGCCATTGTAAAGCTTCTGTTGCCACTCTCCTCTGAAACATTGCCCAATTCTCAGACGCCCGCGCTGTAAAGAATTTTCTAGTATTACACATTCGCCAAATAATTAAGCTTAGATATCAGATCAAAGTCCTAATGAACTACGAAACAGCGACAAATTATTATCATTATTTTCTGCACTTTTCCTGACTGGTAGAGAATGCAATTAAGTCCGTCTGTTGTATCAGTACTTGTGTATTATGGTCATTCAATAAAATTCATCAATTACTTGGTGAAACGTTGCTTTGGGTTTGACTGTTCAAAGCTGTGTCGATGTTCTCTTGTATCCAATCTCGCCACGCCTGCACGTTCCACATCAAGCTGACCATCATGGCGTGCCAATCGGACATCTGATCCGTGGATATAATCGGTGTTCCTGTAATATTACTAGACCTAGACAATTGAAATATGTAATTCCTTATTTTTACCCGGATAATGTCAATATCATTATTTTGTACTGGTCTGAATAAAATTCTTGGTATAAATGTAGAATAAACTATAGTAATATACACTTACGAGAGCTGTATGTGCTTTTCTCTTGTGAAACTTTTCTTGTAGCCCGGCTTTCTCTCGACACAGGGGAAGGAGAAAGTTGGACTTTCGTTCTAATATCATCCTTCTGAACGCTTGTAAACATCATCGTCTGAGATTGCCAAAAGTGAGATTTGGGCGAGGAATCGGACGCATTTGTCGTAGGAGGTGTGTGATATGAAGCAGGTGATGTAGTAGAAGTATCTGTTAATTCTTTATCAAGGTTCAGAGTGGATGATAACTCATCACGTCTATGCAAAAAATGAATGTTAGTTGATAAGTCCTGATTAAAAATTACCGGAGAAAGCGTAGGTGAGACGCCCAATGGAGATGAGCTTGGCCCTAAAGAGTCTGAAAAGGATTGACCCGAAAATCGATTATATAAAGTCTCATAAAGAAGGTAGGATTCATGGACATTGGAATTATCACATCCTTCTGTACGTTTAGCTGCTGGGCACAGAGAGTTTTTACCGCGTTTGCATTTATTCATTTTGGCAGCGCAAGGGGTGATTGATATTTCGACTCCAGGGGCGAAGGCATGAGTTGATCCGGGGGCGATATGAAGTCTTTCTGCCGGTGCTAGATCAGCCAAAGCCTGGGAGGACACGTGTCTAGAACAAGTACAGCATGGCCGTGCCACACGGCGCAAAATTTCGTCGCACCACAACTCGCACTGCACAAACACGTTCTTCATGCATTTACATACTTGTATAACTCCTGAAAGAGAAATGGATGTTAGATAGAATCGCATAGGATTTTACTTTACAATTTATTTTAAACATTTATTACGTGGTTGTAACAGATAAACAGCTAAGTACATTGTAGCATCTTCAATAACATCTGTAAAAGAAGTAGAATGTACGGTAATTACTTCTAGCATACGTATTACTGCACGCACTTAACCAGTTTTATTTAATTTCTGTTTTTCTTACCATCCATAAGTGCTGCATATTTATCTGGTGTGCAATCATTCATAAGATTTTGGAGTTTGATTTGAACTTTTCTTGACGCGACTGGGTCTGTACTAGAAACTCTTAGTTGATCTGTGTTTTTCCCTTGCAATCTGGAATTATTATATTTTTTGATGTTTTTATTCATTTTCACTATTTTGTTTAGAGATTATAATAATATTATTTACAATGCAACTCCATCGTTGTAAGTTTTGCGTAAAACTCCATGACGCAACAGTACACCATCTCCAGCACCTTCCATCTTTTCAATCAGTACCTTGAGAGCTTCTGTCTTTTCACCTAACGAGAATAATTTATTAATTTTATATGTTTATTATATTACAAAATATAATATGGACATCATAACGTTCACCTTGTCATCAATATTTACCTTGCAATACAATGTAAGACACTAATAGTTTTACAGATTCGCTAATGACTCCTGCAAATAAATTGAGAAGATTAGATATATTTTTTTTTAAAGCAGAAGATAAATTTAATGTTCTCTTATTAGTCTTATTACCATCCATATCCCCTTTGGCGTAACCTCGTGGTTCAACATTAGCCATAATTACTTTCAACTTTTTTTCCGCATTTGATTGTAGCGAACTATTTGATTTATTAATATGGTCATCATACGAGGTTAACTGCCGAAGGCTACAAGAAGAAAATAATAATATGAAATCTCTGTAGAATTCTTCACAAGCAAACTGTTAAGCTGCTTTTCGAGTTGAAAGTTAAATAAGCTTACTAAGCGGCAGCATCTTTGAAAGATTTAGGTATATCTCCTTCAATAAGAAGAGCATCACCAGTCACCTCCATTTCTCCAAGTAAAGTCACGTATGCCTCAATTTTGCTATCTGTAAAAGTTCGTTACAAAACATAAATAAGTAGTCTGTATAGTTTCGCACGTTACTTAATACCATTCAATTACCTGGCTTCGTAACTAATTCAGATAGATATTCAGCAGCATCCTTGGCGTGTTCTGTAAGCAATAGGAATTTCTTATTGAAGTCACTGTACATTAATTATAAAGGTTATGGAAATGAAATGTCAATCAATAGTAAACCTTTCATAGTCCCAAACAACTTGCGAGGCATTGATCGACATCGCACCATATCGTCCAGTCTTTTTGACAACCGGTATGTTACTTGCTTGCACGGCTCTTTAGCCTCCAATGAATTGGTTTTCTTAAGCCTAGAAAATATTAACTGTACTATCGAGTTATTTTATATCTAATGTTACACTAGGAAAGTAAGCATTACCTTTGTGCAGCAAAAAAGAAAGTTTCGGTTGCTCCGTCCACCTCAATTAGGAGTTCGTTGCCCTTCCTCTGCATTTCCGATATGAAAGCCTCGCGGACAAGTGTTTTGTAATCTGTTAAAAATAGTTTTCTAGTTTTATTGAGAAACTGTTAAGAAAAAATCTTAAATTATGCATTCTCGTAGGTCAAGAGGTCTCGTAGGTACTTCGTGAATCCTATCGATTTCTGGATTGCCCGTTAATTCTAAATTTCTAATAGTTGAATTCTACTTACTGCTGGCTACGAAATATTCTGATAGCAATCTTGAAGATTCAATAATGACATCTGAAAAAGTAAATTATAATATTGACGATTAATACATCTGCCAATTAAAATGATGAACTTATAGTATAATAATTACTTTTAGTCTAAAAAGTGTTTGTTGGTTGGTAATGTTTTACTTATCGCAAAGACTGTATAAGGTACCTAACTATCTTTATTTATTTTCTATGATATTTGTTTGGCAGTTTGTTTACCTTGCATAGGATCTTTCAAAGACTCGGGTGTGCAAGTACTGACAAGATTTCCGAGTTTCCTTTCAAATTTCTTGGATAGTCTCGCAGTATCTCCGGATTCCTTTACAGATTTGTCTACTTGCATCGGCGGTTTTCTCAACCTGTCAGAAGAATTACAAATGAGTTTCTAGAACACTCTTAAAATAAAAAAAATCTCCAACTTTATCTACAGTTTCAGCGGTATCAAAAATTTTAGCTCAATATTTGTAGGTAATCTATCTCCGTTATATTTGTTGTCTACTCATGTTTTTTCGTTGTCGCTATTATTATTGAAAACAATGTTTGTTGTGACCTTACTGTTATATTTAATGAATTAAAAGGTTACCATTTTGAAGCCTGCGCATTTGAAAGCGATGTTTGCGGCTGCTTATAGAGAATATCACCACCACGAGAATTCAGCTGCTTGTGCAATATCTCTATTGCCGCTTCTTTCTCTGGATCTCTTTTCTCAACGAGTGCTGGTTATACAAATAACATTAATTATTCTAGCATTTTCTTAAAGATTGTCAATATCCTTACTATGTAACTATGTAGTAATATCCGTCTTATTAAGTTATTATCTGTAACAGGGTTCAATATCAAGAAAAATGAATGAAATGACAAGAACAGTTTAAAGTATACAAGTTTCTGATAAGCACCATTTTCGGGTAAATTATCGAAAATACAACAGTTGACAATTTACTAACAGATAGCCCACCTGCATCTTAATAGATACATGAAAACGTCTGTCAGATAAAAGCACCTGTTAGGCACCGGCTTTGTTATATTTTCGTTATTGTCTAGTTACCAGTTTCCGGCCTCATGTTCTTAATTTATGTTTGTGTACAAAATTTTAAGTATACCTACATGCTGCAAGTGCCTCCTCTTCTCTTAACTCCCTTAACCTTCTTCTTTCTTCTTCTTCTCTTTCCCTTTCTTCCCTTCTTCTGCGGGCTTCGTCGCTATCAGCCGTTGATATTCCACTCCCAGATTTCCCTCCCGTAGTAGATCGGTCGGATACAGACCCAGCTAGTCCCGCTTGTCTGTTCAAAAGGCATTTCATTTTGTTAATTTAAAACAAACTACTTTGTAAGATGGACATACATCATGTACATGATTTCGATACATGCGGGGTGATTACAATTTAAGGAATTTTTCGTCATACATTGCTCGTCCCAAAACAAAGTCAAATATAATTCTGGTCTGATATGAAGAGCCACTGCCATCAGTCTTCCACAACCAAGAGAGAACTTGGTTGTGGAAATCTACGCAAAAATCAGTAGCTTCGCCCAACCCTCATGATTAAGACTTCGCCAATCCTAATGAACTAGGAAAGGAAACGCTATGAAGTTTTTACATACCCAGCACCAGCTCCGGCCCCAGCACCAGCACCTGCTCCAGCACCGGCACCAGCTCCAGCACCGGCACCTGCTCCGGCTCCAGCACCTGTTCCGGCTCCAGTTCCAGCTCCACCAGCTCCAGCTTTATCAGCAGCAGCGGCAGCGGCGGCGGCAGCGGCAGCAGCGGCGGCAGCCGCAGCAGCTCTCGCCGCTTCATCGTCTGCTCCTCCTTTTCCGGCCAATCCTTTCCCAGACGCTTAAAGAAAGTATAGTTTTATTGTAGTACTGTAACATTCAAGTACCAAAGACCTGAGGCTCTATTCCCATAACAGAAATCGTATCTCGTTTTAATCTCAATCGCTATCCCCTCAATTCCTATTTTGTAAGAGTGAGAAAGCGATTGAGATTGCCACGAGATTTCAACGACTTTGAATCGGAATTTTAACCGTAGTTTAAGTGGTACAGCAAGCTCATAAAATATTAAGTAAAATATCATACCTCTATCTTTAAGTACATCTGTTATGTAGGCGGAGCCCTCAAGTGCAGGATCTGTAAATAATATAATTATTTGCATTAAGTTACAGTATTTTTTTTACGTTGCTGCATTCGGCATCTTTAAATATTTATAACAAACTTTTTAATAAATCTTGCATTTTCTTATCGGGGATCACGCCATTCACTTTATCTAGTATTGCCTGTTTCTTTGCTTCATCATGTGCTGTAGTTACACCAACTGGGGCATTCATTATTCTGAAATATACGTTTTAAATTTTATTTGTCGCAATTGCAAGTTTAGTTTTTTTAGGCAAATCAAAAGAAATCTCCCATTTGCCTGTTGTTTAACTAATAGCAATTCCTTCTATTTCATCTATACGCAAATTACACATTTAAACTGTGTCATGTATTCGTGTTTTTAAAGTTTAAATTATTTGAAGTATTTTTTTTAAATATTAACGTAAAAAGTTGGTACTTATAGTCAATCATTATAGTTGTACAAGTAAAGAAGAATTGTGAATCTTAAAAAATATGAAAATCCTTACTCTTTTCCACCTTCTGTATACGTCATCTTATATGCTCCTTCCTCGCCAAGTATTTCGTCTCCTTTCCTTCCCATCAAATCGGCTAAGACGCGACGCTTATCAGCTTCATCTAAAATTGTGTGATAGTTAGCAAAAGGCTTTGAAGATTTTAAAACTGCTGAAAGTAATCTTGTCGTTTCATTACTAAATTGTTGTTTTTAAGTCATTAATGAGCAACTGTTATTGACAACTGTAAAAATCATAAAACAACTGTCAATTTATCAGGCAGACAGGCTAACTTGAACTTATCAGGAATTTGTGATGTGAAAAACGCTCTACATTAATAGATTTTGATAGTACTTACTTTCAGGGAATGGTGACGCTAAGAATTTGGACGTTTCCTCCACAATTCCTATCGAAAAATAAAATGGATGAATTATTTTTATAATTTACCAAGATTTCTCAACAAGATTTATATTTATAACTCTGATCAATGTTTATAATCACCTGGCATATATGTTTCATTTTCTGGTGATGGTTTTTTCGCAGTGAGAGAAGTAAGTTTACCTCGGACAGATTCGTATGCACCTTTATCTACGTTGTCATTGGTCAAACTATTGGCGTTTTCAATTCTATAAAATAAATAATCATAATAATAAAAACTAGTCAATGTAACTAACTTTGTAGTAAATTGTACAACTTTCATTGTGCTATTGAAATTCTAAAATGTTCTGGTGATTTCTTTTAATTTTTGGCCGTGAATTTGGCTCTAATTTGCTTTGCTTGATTAACTAATCGGGAGTTATATCTGTATTTCAACAAAAAAAGAACTTATCTTTTTAGTGCTTTCCGCCTAATTTTCAATATTTTATAAAGGATAACCTGCGAGCACCATCGTTGTAAGTTTGAGGGTAGCCTTGTAAAACACCAAGTGGCGCTTCACCCTCTTCTTTCATTACTTTGACCAAATGATCCAAGGCGTTTGCTACAAGACAAAACTTGTGTCAGTAGATTATTATACCTAGTTATCGATTGATACGTATAATTTATAAATTTGTAAACGGAACAACTTTGGGTGTTGGTGAATTTATCCTTACCTTTCTCAGATCCTACTTTTGCCAAATGTTTAGCAGCGTCATCCATTGTACCTATAAATTATTTAGAAATATTTATTTCAAACATAACACTTTTTTAAGTATCCTTATCTAAGTCCTTCGTAAGCTATCATCTTATGACGTGTCCTGGGCACGCTGAAATTAACCAGAATCTAGCGAATAATCGAATATTGCAAATAAATAAAAAATACGGGCCAGAACAGCATGCGAACGAAAAACCGCAAGACAAGAAAATAAATGTACCAACAATACGCGCCACGAGTGATGGATGAGACCTGACGTAAGTATCACGTAATTTGACTTGCGCAGTAGACGATTTCAATACCATTTTACTAGAAATCTCAAGTCAAATCAATCAGATCTTATTTCTGGTGGCGCGGATTGAAATACATATTATTATTGTTATTCTTACTTCCCAAGTTGCTCGCAACACCGGGGCTCACTTTGATTGGAACCCCTTTCTTCATCTCTGTGCCAATTTGCGACTCCAATTCTTTACATTTCGGGTCGTATTCCATCTTACCGGCATATTTTAATCTGATTGAAAATAATGATAAATTCAAATATGATGCTGATTGATATAAGTATTCTATTTTTTTTTTTAAAAATCATTTATACAAGTTTCTTAATATTACAATATGATGTACAGGTACCAAACCACGAAAACCTCGCAGGGCTTATCTGGGTTTCGGTGAGTCGCTATTGTTATTTATAAATTTACAAGGTAGGTAGTACTGTTTCAACATTAGAGCAAACTTATTGTGATTTGCATAACAGTTTTGCAGATTAGTTGGAAGCTTATTTAGGTAATACGGAATAATGTAACTGGTAACTCTAGTTAATAAATAATAAATTATAGGTACTTACACCTCTCCTGCATCTGCGTACGTCTGACCGTAGCATTTGTATTTATAAAGTTGGCGCTTTCCAAGGGAATTTTTAACAGCCGCCAAGAAATTAAGTTTATATCTTTCTCCTGCCACTCCACCTAAAATTTTGAATAGAATTCAGGACAAAGATTTATCAATTTTTGATAGTCTATGGAAAAAAAAAATCGCTGATTTTGCAAATTACTTTTAGTTATAAATTGTTAACGTACATCGTGTTTAGCTACTACCACAAAGAGTGCTACTCACTTCTTATTGCTACAATTTGTGATAGAAATCTTGTAGCATCTTGTATCATAGCTGTAAAAGAAAAAATGATGACAATGGTCTAGAATAAATACGAACATAAAACCTCAAACTATCTATATACACATTAATCATCTTTATATACCTGCGCATTACATGACCAAACAATGTTAAGTTTGAACACTTACATTTCATAGCCAATTTCAGATCAGATGGTGTTTTGTTTTCCATATCAGTACTCAACTTTCCTTTAGCCTCGTCTGATATATCTTTTATAGGTAAAAGAGGTACGATAGTGGGTGCAGTTTCAATTCTAGACATTAAAAATGATGTTACATAATGTAATATAAATAAATTCAGGTTCAAACCATCACATTCTGGGTCTCGATCGACGGAAAACATGATGAAAACCTTGGATAGAGGAAACAGATGCGATGGTTGAACGACTTGACTACTTTTTTTGAAACAATTTCTAGAGATGCTAAAATGCAGAAAAAGAAAATAAATATGTAGCTATAACAATTATCTAAACTACCAATCGCATATGAATTATATAAACTTTCCGAAATTCATCTTACTCAGTTACTCCAGCTCCATACGTCATACCGTAGTCTAGCCTCTTGACCAATTCCTTATTACCACTTTGCCTCATCATTTCCAGCAATAGCGCTTTGGCCCTTTCTGATGGGAAATTATTGCACAGTTAATAAGAATAACCATAATGTTTAATACGCTTATAATATTAATTTTCCTTGTTCCCAATTTATTATTTGGCCCTGAAACTACTACAATCCTTTCTTTACCCTCAACTACCTTCACTGACTCTTCTATCAACTATTTTCAATATTCATGGCATGAAGTTCAAACTTTTTAACTTTAACTTTTAACGCGAAATTTAAAATCTTTTGATTATTTGTTTTTGATCAGCTTGATGAGTTGGTACTCACCTCGATCACGTGCGAAAGCCGATAGATAATTGCCGCATCTATCTACGACAGCTGAAATACAAGTACTAGTTAGAACAGTTCAAGACAACGAATTATATTCAGGGCCTGTTCTACCACTTGCTGACTGTCTTTTAGATAAACTGGAGGAAGTTTTCTTTTGACAGATTTTATTAGAAAAACTGTGCAATCGGAACTTATCGGCAAGTTTTAAAACAGGTCTTCACAAAAACTGTTAATTTACCGTCCATGTCATTTTTTAGATTCGTAGGTGTGACAAGGTCGACGACTTTATGTAAAGCTGTCAAAAACTTTGGTGCCGTTGATAGATCAGGATTGCTTACAGTCAAACCAGGAGCCGATTTTAACCTAGAAATTACAATTTCCTTTATTATTTTGTTATTGTTTGGAGATTTTTTTATATTATTATTTATTAGTGTGCATTTCTTTTGCCGCAATAACCCAAACAACATCATCATTATCATCAAAAATTTTAAGGAATCTGATGATAACTGTAATGTACTTACATCTCATAGCATAGTGCCCAAGTTCGACACGCAGCAAGTACAAATGACTAACATTACCTACAAGTGGTTAAAACAAAATAAAAAAAAGATAATAACGTATAAGCCGCGGAGAAGTTGCAGTCAAGTGAAGGAACTTCAGGAGTGAACGGTGCGGAGCCATCCTTCTGCAGAGTCTTTATGAGGAGGTCAAATGCTGGGCCTCTTTCAACTATAACAAATTGCTCAGTCTAGTGGCCAGCTTTACGGGTTCCTGATAAGATCTAGTTAGTTTATTCTGACAGATAAATTATCAATTTAGGATCTGTTACAAGCTCACTTGAATCATCTACTGATGAAAATAAACTAGAACTTGTTAGGATAATGTGAACTATGACAAAGTAGAATTGAATATATTTGTTTTAATCACTAACTTTCATCAATTGTGGCTTGCGATAGATATTTCGAGCAGAGGTCCACCGTTTCTGTAAAATAGGAATAAGTAATAAATACTTAGTAGTGATTCATATAATTTTACATGTGATCATTACTAGATCCCTTTCATGTATAAAACCACAATTTAGGTAAGTTTACATTGTTTTAGGTCTGAGGAGAGAATGATAGAAAGAAAATATGCGTGAGCGTTCTTCTTTTAGTAATGCTAGGTGGTTCCTTTGTTTCCCCTGGTTCTGACTCTGCTGTAGTTAGTGGCGTGGCACCTAATGTGCGATACTATGATAACGGTCAAACTGTACCTAGTATTTAGTTGACTTTTAACAAACCTTTCATGTCATTTTTCAGGTCATCTGGAGTAACTGTTTCAGTTGTTCTTGACAACTCCGAATGTATTTGTTGAGATAAATTTGGTTCATCATGATCGCTTTCTAGTCCTTTTGCTTGTTCCAGACTAAACATGTAAAAAAACGTCAACTTTGATTTTTCTAGAAAGATTTAGAAGTATTGTAGATCAACTTGGATTGGGTTGTTATCATAGTAATTACCTATGATAATTTGGACAATAAAAAGGTGTCAATTTTAATTTTTTTAAATGTTATTCAGCTGTTTTATTTAGCATAGATTTTATATAAACAGATATATCTACGCGTACCAATTAACGTATTCTGCAATCTGCTACATTACATAACTTATTATTGGTAAAGTTGTTAGATTGTCTTCGGATAAATACAATAAAAGTTAACTTACTCAATAGCAGCTTTACCGTAGGTCTTTTTAATTTTATCTTTCTGAAAAAGAGTTTCGTTGGCTTTCGTTTTCATCGTCTTGATAAGTAATTTAAAGGCGGGTCCTTTGTCTTCTATAATAATTTTATGAATTATACATTAAAGACGCTCGAATTTGTAGAATATGAACATTTTAATACTATTTTACTTACTATTGAATTCAGCGTATTGCGCCAAATAATTTGAACATATAGAGACAATTTCTGAAATGAAAAAAATAGTTCAAAATATTGTTCATATGCTGTCAAATGTGACCGACGCATTTATAATTTTATGATGGATGTGGCATGGACTTAACTTAGTTATTCTGTACGTTTGTTGTCCGTCATTAATTATTATGTAGATATTTATCAAAGATTTACCTTTCATGGCTGCTGCTAAATTATTTGGTGTGTTCGGTTGGGCTGTAGCAGTCAGATCTTTATTCAATTGACTGGCTAAAGTGGTATTGTATTCAGTGGCCTCAAAATCAGGAGCTCGTTTTAATCTAAATAAAAAAATATTACTACTAAGTATATATTTTCTAAATTATTATAAAGTCTGCGTCAGGAAGCGCAAGCGCATCCACGCGTCGCGGTTTTTTTGTGACTCATCCGTTCAAGATGACGTCAAAAATAGTGAAATGTAGCAATTGCAATATAGTTATTTGTGAGGTCCTAGCGTTTATTCAAAATAAAATTGACGTCATGGACGAAGAAAGTATTGTGCGCATTTGTGCTACATCGTTTACAGTGGACGACATCGAATGTGCCAAAAATTTGCTGTTCGAGTCTATAACAACTACAAAGAGGAGAGTAACAAGGAAGAGAGACGGGAAGTCACAACGCGATCTATATGACGTCATTGCCTTATTCAAGGAGACAGATCCCGAACAAACACCTATCTTTGTCGCAAAAGAGCTCCAGAAATTACCCCCAGTCACTTTTGATCACATAGACGCAACGAGATTGTTGAAAGATTTGCTTGTACTCCGTAAGGAACTAAACACTGTAAAGGAAACATATGTATCGGTTGAACAGCTTAATGAAGTTAAAACTGACTTATTTAACTTGAAACAAACATCTTTGGTGAACAATTATGATTATCATGTAAACCGAAAGCGCGGCGGCGGCGGGGGTACCGGCGGTATGTTGACAAATAGTTTTAATATGGACAGCGGGCCGTCCGGCCTACCTCATATTGTCGAGCATGACGCAACAAACCTTTCACACGACAACGCGCTCAACGAGGTTTGCATCGACCTATCTTTGTCGCACGCGCGGATTTCGGATAAGGGCGTCTCGTCCTCACCAGTTGGTGCGTTAAATGACTTGCAACCCCGTTTATGTATGGATGCAATGAAGGTTTCAACGGACGTAAATACATGTAATGTGCCGATGCCGCCTGCTCCGCAATCACAGTTACAGTCAATACAAGCGAAAGAGGACTTCAGACACACAACATCTTTGTCAACTCAGCCGTGTAATAATAAAACATTGGCTGGAATTGTTGGGGAGGGAGGGCAGTGGAAAAGTAAAGAAGAAAATGAAGAATGGATTCAAATACAAAGAAAAAGGCTGAAAAATCGCTTTAGTACTACTCTTGGAAAAGCGCGGAATAGCGAAAAATTTAAGGCCGCTGACATAAGGGTGCCATTATTTATAAATAATGTTGATAAACAAACATCAGAAACTGATATTATTGAGTATATACAGGAAAAAACACACGTGAATGTTACTTTGAAGAAAATTAGCTCGAGAGTATCAAAAGAATACAATGCATATAAGATTGACGTACCTAAGTCCAAGTTACAGCTTTTCATGGAGGATAGTTTTTGGCCTGAAGGTGTACATTTTAGAAAATTTATTGTTTTTAAAGACAAATTATGACAGACACAATAAACAACACAACGTTTATAAGTTTTAATTGTCGCTCAGTGAAGAGATCGATTGATTGTGTACGGTCGCTATGCCAAACAGCTGATATCATCGCCTTGCAGGAGACATGGCTACTCCCTCATGATATCCCATACCTCGGGACTATTGACCAGGATTTTTCTTTCACCGGCAAATCGGCGGTCGACACATCGGCGGGCATGCTGAGAGGCAGGCCCTATGGCGGTGTCGCCATTCTGTGGCGAAAAAGTGTTTTTCAGTCTGTGACGGTAATAGAGTGTACTAGTGTGAGACTTGCAGCTGTCAAGGTCGTGCTCGAGGACAAACAATTTATAGTGTTTTCTGTATACATGCCCACGGACTCTGCGGATAACATAACGGAGTTCACGGATTGTCTGAGTGAGATAACAGCAGTGATTAATAGTTGTGACATAGAATCTGTGTTTATACTGGGAGACTTCAACGCCCACCCGGGTGCTTCGTTTGGAAAACAGCTTATGGACTTCTGTGCGGAGCAAAGCTGGGTATGTGCGGACGTCGAGATACTGGGTATGTTATCAGACACTTATACATACATTAGTGACGTGTACGGAACCAGGTCTTGGCTCGATCATATTATTGTGTCAAACGCAGCAATGCAGACAGTTACGAACATTAATGTTAATTATAATATCTCATGGTCTGATCACTTTCCTATTGAGTTAAAATGTAACATTGATATACTGAGACCCAAGGTAACAAAAACGACTTCATATCTGAATAGTGTAGTATGGGGCGAACGGGATAAGACACAAATAGAGAAATATACACAGTTTTGTACGACGAAGCTAAGAGAAGTTGATTTTCCAGCCGATTTTTGTAAATGTGCCGATACGGGTTGCAATAATTTGGAACACAAATCTATAATAGATAATATGTATAGAAATATTGTTTGCATATTAAGTGAGGCTGCGTCCAGTAGCGTTAAAACTAAAAAGACCGTTAAATATAATAAGCGGAAGAAAGGATATGTTACGGGATGGAATAAACATGTAAAAGACTTGCACGGGGAGGCTCGGCATTGGTTTCAAGAGTGGATTTTACACTGTAAGCCCAGATCGGGACATGTGTATGAAAAGATGCGTAAATCTCGTAAGTTGTTTAAAAATAAACTTAAATGGTGCCAAAACAATCAAGCACAAATAAAAATGGACATCTTAGCTACTCATCACACAGCCAAAAATTTTCAGAATTTTTGGAAAGAAACCAATAAGCTGAACCCAAGGCCGAGTATCCCGGTCAGTATACAGGGTGTTAGTGATGCAACTCAGATTGCCAACTTGTTTGGGGAGCATTTTAGAGTAGAGTCTCCGTTAGGCCCTGCTTCTAGTTTTAGGTTGGACGCACCACCCTCTGGTGAACAGATAGTTAGAGTATCAGCAAAAGATGTAAAGTTAGTTATAGGAAATATGAAGCGAGGGAAGTCTCCAGGTCATGACTCGTTAAGTATTGAACATCTGCAACATGCTGGTGCCCACCTACCCAGGGTCCTGGCCATGTTTTACAGCTTGTGTATAGGACATTCATACATACCTGAGGAAATGTTAAAAACTGTAGTTATCCCTATAATTAAAAACAAGGCGGGTGATGCGTCCAGTCTGGGAAACTATCGTCCCATATCGCTAGCTACAGTGATAGCAAAGGTGCTGGATGGTGTGCTTGATAAATATCTAGAGAAACACATTACTCTGCACGATGGGCAGTTTGGCTTCAGAGCCGGACTGTCCACTGAATCAGCAATACTTAGCCTCAAGCATACTGTCCAATATTATACTCGCAGGAATACACCTATATACGCCTGCTTTTTGGATTTGTCGAAAGCATTCGACCTAGTATCGTATGACATACTGTGGAGAAAGTTGTCGAGTGAAACTGATCTGCCTCGGGAACTCATAATGCTCCTCAAATATTGGTATGGCAATCAGAAAAATTGTGTCAGATGGTCGGGATCACTATCGGACGCGTATATGTTGGAATGTGGTGTGCGGCAAGGTGGCTTGACATCACCCAGGCTGTTCAACCTGTACGTGAACCGTTTGGTGGTTGAGCTCAGCAGTGCAGGGGTTGGCTGCTCGATTGACGGAGTACTTGTCAACAATATTAGTTATGCGGATGACATGGTGCTGCTGAGCCCATCCATCAATGCGCTTAGAAGGTTACTCAGCATCTGTGAGTGCTATGCGGAGGCTCATGGGCTCAGGTACAATGCAGCCAAAACAGAACTGATGGTATTCAAAGCAAGCACGAAGAGCTATGATACTGTTCCACCAATCATATTGAACGGCTCTGTACTAAAACGTGTATCTAAGTTCAAGTACTTGGGTCACTGGGTCACCGAGGCACTCACAGATGATGTTGATATTGACAGGGAACGCAGAGCGTTGTCGGTTAGGGCGAATATGTTGGCCCGCAGGTTCGCACGTTGCTCCAAAGAAGTCAAAATAACATTATTCAGAGCCTATTGTCAATCTTTTTACACGTGTAACCTGTGGGTCAAATATACGCTGGGTGCATACAATGCTCTGCGTGTCCAGTACAATAATGCCTTCAGGGTGCTGTTGGGGTTGCCGCGTTTCTGCAGTGCATCGGGGATGTTCGCGCAAGCTCAGGTGGACTGCTTTGCAGCAATAATTCGAAAGCGAATAGCATCACTGATGACTACGGTGCGTGGCAGCTCCAACGGCTACTTGAGGCTTATAGCGGCCAGACTGGACACTGATTGTCCTATTATGATGCACTGGACAAAGGCGCATCTCACGAAATTAAAATATAAAATATAATATAATATAATGTTATTTAAAATTTATATAAATTTAAATTTATTTAATTATTCATTTATTTAATTAATTAATTTAATTTTAATTTTTAATTTGATCTGTTTTCGCTTTTATTTTAATTTTATTGGTATTATTATTTTGATTAATTTGTGTTTATTTTAATTTAATTTTTAATTATGATTAAAGAATGTTTTTAATATGGACTGTAATGATGTCTGATAATAAATAAATGATTTGATTTGATTTGATAACGCTGGAGGGACGAGGTCGAGAAGGACCTGAGCAAAGTGAGCAATCTCCACGCGGAAGAGTAGCTCAGGTGGCGCAGGACAGACCAACATGGAAAATTTTATTATCGGAGGCCAAAACCCTACTAAGTAAATTATTATGTTTTTTTTGACAATGTTTTCTTATCGACCGGCTAACCACAGGGCTTGGCTTGCTACCTTCCTAACGTATGCTACCTTTCTAACGTAACTATGATCACCGACGTGATCCTACCGTCCTACCGATGCATCGCTGGATATCGCTGGTAACAATCGAGCTTGTAACAAATAGCTTTTCCATTCCAGTTTCCAAAACAATCCAACTTTTGTATACTTTATAAAATTTCGCTGTCAATTTATATAATATTAAATACATATAACGTACTCGTCTGCGCCTTCCGCGTAAGTTGCTTTATATTTTCCATATTCTAACAATTTTTCTTGGCCTTTCTTAGACATGGAATCCGTTAGTATTAAAAAAGCTTCAAGCATGTCACCTGTTCAAATTAATTAATTTATATTTAACGAAAATATATTTTTAACCAACAAAAATTCTTCCTTTCATTTACTTCTAAACTACTTACAACACTACATACTCAATTTATTTTCATCGTCAAGCATTTTCTCACAGAAGCATATTACTTCCGGTTCTTAGTTACAATATTTTTAATTAACTTTTAACAATTAAACAAAATAAAATACATAATGTGTAGAAATGCTAATTACATAGTCATACCTGTGAACTTCAAATAAGCAGGTTGTGCTGTAAAAAGAACAATTTATTAAAAATATATCTCCTGGTTTTCAATATACTTACATAATTATATTTTACTACTCACGGCCTCTTAGTTTCCCTCCCTGAAACAAAAAAAAATAATTATTAAATTCCTTTTTTTTTACTTAATGAGATATTTACAAATCATCCTTCATTCTCCAATCTGATACAGATGAACACGAACTAACGTTTAAAAATAAAGCTTTTAAAGTAGATGGATAAAAAGTTAAAACAGAGATCATTGTAGTGAGCCAGGGAATCCCATGTACCCTTTCCAACCGGTTAATGTAAAGTTATCGTTCTTATTTGCATGCTTATTATGTAATAAATCGTATTCTTAGGAAAATGAAGAAAGTTTTGTGTAAAATAATGGTAATATTTCAAACAATTACCTTGTAATCAGTCGTCGTGTTCACTTGTAAAAGACTAAAGAATGAAAAACAATAGTTAAGTTACAAAATTTTATTTTATTTTCGATTTTTTTTGATTACAATTTTCTAAGTTTTTTATTAACAATGCTTGTAGCTTATTATACGTATAAGTAGTTTTCTCCATTCAATATTAACAAATAGGATTTTCAAGTGGGATCAGTGGATTGTATTTTATTTGTTTCGACTGTCAGGACTGTTTCAACCTTCCAAGTAGAATACATAAACTCGAATGATGCTTGGATGATAACCACGCATTTGTAGGTACCACCACCCTATTCAAATCAAAAATAATTAAGTTAATTCATTTAATAATCCCGACACGACGACGACGGCCTTCCTATTTCTCAGAATAGTCTCAGAAACTACATTAAATGTTATCTTAGAATAATATGCACCGAAGTATGGGAATAGTCTAGGTTCCAGTATCTAGGACGCAATTTATGATCGGCACCATTTGCCCTGGTCGTACCGTTCGCCCCGTTAACAGGACAGATGGGAAAATTTATCTTTGACCCCGGTTGTGTTGACATATCATATACCCTGTCCTTTTAGACTGTCTGTCAACACGAGCGAAGTTGGGTGGCCGAGCGGTCGATGTGAAAAAACGGGGCGGTGTTAGGACAGAATCAGTCCGTTAGACGCAGAGCAGAGTTACAGACTGTGTTTGTCCATGATGATAATGAAAGGGGAAAAACGTATTAGTCTGAATGTCTACTCACACCACCCATCATATTGAGGAAGTCATCGGCAAAGCCGCCGTCATCGGCTCCACCCTTGCGACCTTTGCCCGCTCCTCCTTGTCCGAATTTGGGGCACGTTCCCGAATCGGCATATAAGACATCTGTAGAAGAATCGGTTAGATACATATAAAAAATCTCGTAGTACGTAAATGGGGATTACCTGGCCCCTAATAAAAGATGAAGTTGCAAAAATTCTGCACAGAGATTGATGAAAAAAGTGATTGACTTTTTTGGGTTTGATAGCTCAATTCTTGCCAAATATTCAACACTATGACCCCAAGTTGAGCAAAACTAAAGGCAAACGACACCAAACCACTTTAAATTGTAATTTTATTGTCGTTAATTAAGTATTCATTCTTTACTACACTAGTCATCAAATAGAGTCGATCGCACTTACTATGCTTTATTAAGGTTTGTAGACGATGATTTTGGTGTACCACCGGCAGAGGGTGTTGTAGCGGCAGAGCCAGCCGAAGCGGGCGTAGCTGATTGTGAAGCAGCGGCTGGTGAAGCAGACCCACGAGGCGAAGCTCCCCCTGCTGGCGTCCCCGACGCGGTGGACCCAGCAGATGTTGTAGAGGCCGCTGGACTTGGTTCAGCAGAACTAGCTTTTCCAGCGAGGCACTGTTCCACGTCTTCATGGCAGAACAAATGTAAAGTTAAACATACCGTACATGTCCGCATTGTGCTTCCGAGGAAAGTGGGGTGCTACTCGATAGGAGATAAACGTTTGAATTGGGTGACAATTGTTCACCGCGGTAACCCCATTTTCCTCAGAAATTATTATAAAATTTTCAATTTTCTTATATTTAAAACTAATTTAAATTGAATGAACAATGGTCCCCATTCAAACAAACTTACCTATATCATCGGTGCAATCTGTTTTCTCGACCATTGAGACTATTTCTAAAATATTTCGGACTACTTTTATAGGAGTCTTACCATCATCTTCATCGAAGTCCATCATGAGCATGCGGTCGTCAGATTCCGTTAATATCTCATCGATCCATACAGCAATCTGTTCAAGTTTTAGTTTAAGTTTCAATAATTAAAATTTTGTTGATAACACCTAAGTATCTAGCGGTTCTAGCGTGATAGTAAAAGTAAGTTCACTGCCTATGAAAGTTGGAATGCTTTTCTTTGATAGTTGTGGCGCCATCTGTTGGCCGATAGCATCCCATACAGCGCCCTCTATAGTAAAAAAAATATTTTCCCATTGGAATGAAATACTTTCACGGGATAAAAAGTAGTCTATGTTGGGCTCTGTACCCCTGACAATATACATACATACAAATTTTCATAATGATCGGCTGATTAGTCAAGCCGTGAAGGAATAACAAACAAACAAACTCACTTTCTCAGTATGATATATGACGTGTGACATTATACCGAGTGAGGGCTGCGGCCAGCATTTTCACGGGCGTCTACAGCCGCGGTATAGTTTTTATATGATGCTGCTGTTGCTGCTGCTATTCCAGCTGCTGCAATTCTTTACCTATATGAAGTACATTGATAGTCCAGTAGACAAAGAAACCTCTCATAAGTCGCATGACCGCTAATTAAGTGAACATTTCCACTAAATTCCGTATCCACATAACCAATAAGTGTTTTCGGATTTATTACATGCCGAACGAAAACATCGTGAAGAAATCCGAACGTTGTGTGACTCCTAAAAGCCTGGGGTTCCCTGGTTATAGGTCTGATAACAGAAAAGGAAGAAGCTTGTTGATTTTGTATCTAAATGAAGGACCTACCTTATCACACATTTCCATCATAAACTTTGCTTTGGGGTGCGTGGAGCGTCGCGAGGGCACTCTCAGACGCATGTATCCACAAATTTCGTTCATTATGATATTCGATAGACGCAACATACTGCAAAACGTATAAGTAACATTGATTTAAATTTAAACGTAATACGTACATCATTCGGCCAGTGTCATTAACTTTAAAATGCTTTTGAGCAACTCACCGATTATTTCTTCAGTTTGATCAGGTGGTTTACCATTATATATTACTTATTATTACCTAATTATTCAATTTAATACTAACAACCATAGAAATATAGAAAGAAATATTCTAACTTGTTAGCAAGGGCGTAGTATCCAGGCCTCGATAGTCTTTGCTGAATGCCTCTGGCGAATAGTACAGTAGCGTCGCGCGCCCACAAAAATCTCTTGTCGGCACACATAGACAGAACATCCTTTTTTATTTGGCTGACACGGTGCCTGGCAAGAAAACATTCTTAAACTTAATACATTTTTTTTAAAATGTAGGATAAAACCATGATTATTTTCTTTTTTCTTCGTAAAATACCGTTCTCGTAGATTTAACGTTAAGTATACTTATTCAAACGGGATCTAAGTACCTACGTGAATCAATATTTCTGATTAGGTATAGGTACCGGCGATTTCGTATTAAATTAAAAATTATGAAGAATCAATGAAGTCTTACGATTTGTTGCTCTTCTTGTTCGTTTTTCTCATATTAATAAAATATTCATAAGCTTGGTCTGGCTTGAAGGGTTGATCTGCATCCAACATACCTCGCAAGCGTGCAATCTAAAAGCCCAAATTAGAATTTAATCGGGCGTTGAAAATGTCCTAAGAGTCGGCCCGGGATCCGCATCAATACCCTTACCATGAAATACAATGGTAATGAAAACTCGACGAAAAATTAAATCATTTATAGAAAAGGCCAGAAAATACCTCTGCAGATAAGTAATATTGTAATCTGCAGATAAGTAATAATAAAATTTTGTGTCTCGAACGGTTCATAAATAAATTTTTCATGAGTTCAACGGCGGCGGGTGGAGACGGTGGTGTCAGTTTCGATCACAGAGGAAAGTTTTCACAAATAAGTAGGTACCGTATCTGGTGCAAGTTTATATGCGTTATCCCTCCACAGGTATATGATGGCCCGCTTTGGGGGTTTCGCCATCTGTTCCAAGCGATCGGTCAGGACCGCTCCGTGTTTCCGGAGACATCGGGCGTGTGCCCGCATAGCGGCTCGTGTCATTTTCACATCTGTAGCTTTAGGGCCTCTGGAAATAGAACTTATAACTAGAACCTTTATATCAAAGAGCAGAATGGAGTCGTCGCACGTGTCTTGAATGAAGATGTCACGACCCCAGTCTATATTTGAATTGGTTAGTTGAGTAACTATTCTTGTGCCGTCTGTTATCGATAGATTATCGTCTTTCAGCCAAATTAGTGATCATCAGGCACCCTTACAAGTAAATAAGGTCAGGTACTCTTCACAATTTGTTAATCCTGGTTTTACAGCAGACACAGCGGTGAGGATGTGTGGTGGTTCTCCCGTGGGATTGAAAAGAGATCCATAATCTAGCATTGAGACTCGTCAGTGTTTTGTAGATACCTGGCCTACCTGGGTTTGGCTGGCTTTGGTGGCGGTCGAACTGTCTTCTTGGGGATAGACTTGTGCGTGTGGCGTAGGTCACGGCCCGCGATGATGGTGTCCGCTACGGAAGCTGGCGCGGGCTCCGTCGCGTACGGCGGGTATGGAGGGAATGTTTGCGGCACCGGAGACGCTGTATCAAGCATACACAATATACTATAAGTGCGAAATAAGAATACACTCGCACACAAAATGAAATATATTATTGTGCGTTTACACACATCCAAATACGTGTGTTATACACGTTACCTATATTAGACTGGCCATCGCTTGCGCGATAACTGTCAGGTTAATCTGGCAATCTGTCGCGAGAAAACGTGTAAGTGTACCTAAATAATTCACCCAGTGCTATATATGGGCCCTGTTTGTTTTTTGGATAGGTACAAAGATAATTAATATTTCTATATGTATAGATAAGTAGAACTAACCTTCTCCTTCCATTTCTCCTTCGGTTTCTGTGGGCGTAGCCATTGTTATATTATTATTTTAGTTAACTTTAGTCAACTCGAAACAGTCCTTTTTAATAATATTAATTAAATTCACAGTTGGTGATCATGTTTCGGCAATTACATGTTTTGGAATGACATAAATTTGTCAATCTTGACAGAAGAGAATCTTTTCAAGAATAGAATACGACATAGGAAAGTTTTGGTAAGGTGACAGACAATAGATAAACCTGTTTTTTTATTATATTGCTTTTAGCAATAAGGCCGCCTTGTTGCGATTACATTAGTCTATTGTTGTAAGTAGCCGTTTGTAGGTACTTAAGTTTCGACGGCGTCGAGGGAGCTTTTTAAAAACACAAATTTTAAAATTAAAAGTGTATTTTCTTTAAGAAAGCTTGTTACAGACTAACTTAAAATCGAACATAAGTCTACACAAAGGACTGCAAAATGCTAGTCCGCTAAAATGCCAGACAAAACAAAAGTGGTCCGATAATGCGTGGGCAGTACGAGGAATATGCACTAAGCGTTGATAAGGACCGTACGCGGTGGAGTAGCGCCGTGCATAACTCCTCCCTCACCAAGTTCGAGATCATCCCTAGGATTATCTCGAATATTTTTCTTATATAATTTTTTCCAAAACTTATATCTATAACATAGAGCTATGAAAACTAGAGTCAGAATTATCGCTACATTTCCTATGCTAACACTTTTCACAACACCTTGTAGCTCTACACTATCACTGGTAACTTGTGAGCCACTTTTATGCACTAAATAGTTGAGAAGCTTAACATCGGTCAAATTGATTTCATCCAGGTTGATGGGTTTTGGCAGCTCCGAAGTATCGTTTACCCTTGGTAACTGGATTAGTGGTATTTTATCTCCAAACATTTTCTTTCCTTCTGTAATGTGCGTTTTCAGAATGACCCCTTGAATTTTCACAGAGCAATTATTGTCTATAGTCAAAAGGTAAGTTCCACAGATAGCCTCTTGGGTTATCTCTTCACCGCAGTGGTTGGTAAGTACAATTTCATTATTTGTATAAATTACCCAACGACCTGGTTGTACTGATTCTATTTTTACATCATTAATGACAACAGGAACAGGGTGGCAACTCGGCGTGCTGGTGGAAAACTGTAAAAGTTCAGCGACACAATCGTCTCTAGATAAAGGAGAGACATTATCTTCGTAGCACAGGAACCGGTCTTCATCAATTTCAGGACATGACTGAGAGAGCGGCGTTACTTTCAACCCCTTCACAAGGACATATGGATATTTTGGAAGGATAATGGAAGCCTGACCTTTATTTTCATCAAAAATAGGCAATAGAATTAATTTATAATAAATGTAAATTTCATTTCTTATCAATGGAATATGCATAATAAACTTTATCTGATTTTGTTTGATATAGGCCTTTATCTCCGTGCAACGTTCTATTTTAACAATATTTTCGGCAGTGGCAGAAAACACTAGCTTATCACTATTTTCTATTTCCTTTAATATTAACAAAAATTCATCAGAATTAATAATAGATTGGTGTAATATTTTAATTTTACTAAAAGCAACTGCGGTTTCTATTTCATTAAGACGTATGTAGATCATTTGGAAATTGTGTAAAAATGTTGTGTAGATATGTAAAACTTCATTAGCTATTTTATCTAGTTTAGTTTTATTTAAGTAAAGATTTAATTCTCGTACGGTATTTCCGATTTCTATAAAGTTGCTTCTAGTAGAATTTGCAATTTTAGTGAAAGCATCCATCATTTCAGTGACAATGGTCATTTTAGCATTTAAGGAATCCTGTTTTGTTTTAATATTATTAATTGCTTCTTCATATCTCATAGCGTCATCACTATCCAAATTGCCAGTTATAGCTTTTATGAAAGATCCTAAGGGATTAAGCAAACCACGTTTAATTTTAGTTGAAGGAATTAATTGCCTATACTTCTCTATAGCTCTATACATAATATAATCAGTTTGTGACTCTACGTCGATAAAATCTGAATTAAAATTATTAATGCCTATATAACTATGAATATCATCCTTAAGGGCTACATACCTATTTATATTTAACTCTATTTCTTCATTAATTTTTTCTAAATCTAAAACCTTAATTATAGTCCATTTGTCGTAGCTGACGAATGCTTGACCTTCCTTAACTGGAAGTAGTCCCGGATTCCTGTCAATCCGGTGCAGTAGAAGGGCCTGGCTTCGGATCATTTGGATGACCAGAAGTAACCACCTGTGGAGGGCGCTTAATGTCTTTAATAGGAACCTTAGTTTCACGATTACGTGTAATTATAGGCACAACATTCCTATGAATTGGTCCCGTGACCTGAGCCTTCTGATAGCGAGGTTTGTCCTTGCTACGTCTAGTATTCACCCCTTTTATAAATATTTCGTCTCCTGCCTCAATGTCAAAATGAACTTCACCCGGACGTTTAGCAATAGTAGATTGCTTCTTTTGAACAATCTTATCGGTCAAATATTCGTATAAATATTTCGTTTTTCGAACATGTTCTTTAACTAATTGTTGAGTAAATTGTTTTTCAAAATTTACTGAAAATGGATTATTAGATTCAGTGTGTCCAAATACCACCTCAAAAGGTGTTAGATCGGTAGTGGAGTGGATAGTATTATTATAGGACATAACTGCATAGGTCATAACGGATGTAGCGTCAGTGACCTTGCGCTCGTATTTAGCTATGCGATATATCTCTATAATAGTTGAGTGAAATCTTTCTACTAAGCCCATTGAATTTGGGTTATGTGGTGTCCCTACGTGAAGGTCAATTTTATAGAATGCTAGCATTTCTTTCATTAAAGTATTATTAAATTCCATACCGGGATCTGAACTTATTCTGTTGGGAATTCCATACAGGGAAAAATACTTGATTAACGCCCTAACTGCTTCCGGGGTAGATTTGTTACTCATTTCTATGGCTTGGCCTAACTTACTGAAAGCATCAATAATTGTAAGGTAAATTTTTCCTTCAATTGTGAAAGTATCGATAAACAATTCTTGAAATGGTCTAATCTGGGTCTGTGATAGCTGCAGTTCTGGTTTTAAAGGTTTACGCTCGTATTTCATTTTTCGGCATATTTCACAAGAATTAATTATACTAGCTACAGTTTTATCCATAGAGTTCCAATAAAACGTACGTCTGAGGTGAGCTAGAGTTTCTTTGACTCCCCTATGGCTAGTCCTACCTGTATGGTACTTAATGACAATATCACGTTGCTCGTTTTCATCATCAACGTTTATTACCCGTTTGGTACACTCGTAAAATTTTACAGTGCCCTTTTTAAATAGTGTCGCGGTTATTTGTGAAAATTGCTTGCGATGTAAATCACTTTCAAAATAAAAGAAATATTTAATTTTAGGTCTGGTGTATTCTTTAAGAAAACGTTTGATAAGATCGGGATTATCTTCAGGTAAGTGTATTTCTAATATTTTTTGCGATTTCCTAGATAAGTTTTTAACTGACATTTCATTTCTGTTCCAGGTGTGTACGAGAATTTGGTTTGGCTTCGTGTCTACAGCTTCCTGCAAGATAAGTATACCTTCTGTGTCTGAGTGCATTGCGGAATGTATTGTATCTATGTCATCACTGTTTTGATTTTCAGATGCGGATGCCGTGCTGCTATCTACTGATGGGATGGAATAAGGAGATCGTCGGCGTGGCCTTACTTCAATTATTGATTTAACCGAATCGTCGGAGGAAATTGATATAGGGGATGGAGAACGTGATCGATTTTTATCAGCTTTCTCGTTTTTACCTAATTCAGCAATTTCTCCCGTTAAGCTTTCTAAATACTGTTGTAATTTTTGTTCATTTTCGTCTAAATTAACTTGAGTTGATAAGTTGTCTTTTTCACCTAAAATGTTAACCTTGATTCGCGACAGTGCATCTGCATTAGTATTTTGCTTACCATTTTTGTATTCAATGTCAAAGTCGAATTCGGAAAGGCGCAATTTCCACCTAGTAATTTTGCTATTTGGTTCGTTTATATTTCTCAACCAAGCTAACGGTCTGTGATCTGTGTATATTTTAAATTTCCTCCCATATAAATACGGTCGAAAATGCTTTGTCGCCCAGATGATTGCAAGCATTTCTTTCTCTATTGTGCTGTATCGTGACTCAGCATCATTCAGAGTTCTGCTCGCAAATGCTACAGGCTTATCACTGCCAATTTGGCCTTGTGACAGGACTGCACCTAACGCGAAATTTGAAGCGTCCGTTGTAAGGACAAACGGTTTGTCGAAATCCGGAAACTGTAAAATTGGAGCATTTGTTAACAATTCCTTGCATCTCTCGAATGCGTCTACATAGTTCTTATCTATTACAATTTTATTTCGCTTTTTTAAACAGGAGGTCAAGGGTTGAGTTATACGAGCAAAGTCCTTTATGAACCGCCTGTAGTAACCTACAAGTCCTAAGAAGCTCTTTATCTCGGTGACAGTTTTTGGTAGTGGATAGTTCAAAACAGCCTTAATTTTTGCGTCATTGGGTTTAAGTCCTTCGTCAGTAATTGTATGTCCCAAATATAGTACCTCCTTACATAAAAATTCCGACTTGTCCAGTTGGACCTTTAAGTTAGTATGCCTAAGTCTGTCAAATATTTTACGTAATTTTGAAATATGTTCTTGTAGGCTTGAAGAGTACACGATAATATCATCTAGATATACCATGCAGTGTATGCCATTTAAGCCTCGCAGGACATTATCCATGGCCCTTTGAAATGTGGCTGGGGCTGTCTTTAAACCGAAGGGCATACGTTTAAATTCGTAGTGCCCTGACTGGGTAGTGAAAGCGGTTTTGGGTATATCAGCTGCGTCGACCTCTATTTGATGGTAGCCAGACGCTAAATCTAACGTGCTGAAGTATGTGGATTTACCTAATTTGTCAAAAAGGTCGGTGATGTTCGGCAAGGGGTATTTGTCATCTACTGTCAGTTCGTTAAGTCGTCGGTAGTCGATGACCATTCTAAATTTGGTCTCCCCTGTAGCGTCCGGTTTTTTCGGTACCAAATGTACCGGTGCACTCCAAGGTGAATATGATTCTTGAATGACGTTATCATTTAACAATTTATCTATTTGTTTTTTAATTTCCTCATTTTGAGAGTGTGGATGTCGATAAGGGCGAATATGGATTGGGTCTTCGTTAACTGTTCTTATTTGGTGCTTTACCTGATTTGAGAAAGAGAGGGGAATTTTGTCACAATAAAATATGTCACGGTATTCATAACATAACCTGTAAATACTATCACGTTCCTCTTCATTGGTATGATCTAATCTTAATTTCGATAAATTTTCTTTTAACATATCATCAATGTTACAGTTTTCATTCATCATATTTAACTCACCTACTTCGTCCTTGAACACAATCACACTAAAAGGTTCGTCAAAAATAATTTTTTGCTGTTTTTCAGTAATATTCTGTATTATGGTTTCCGCAAAGAAATTATCACATTTCACTAAAGCCGTTGGCATGCGTACACCTTCACTGAACTTAGTGAAATTTAATATCGCCTCACCGTTTTGATAATTCGTAGGGACCTTCACCCTTGTTTCAGTTCGCGGTTCTAGAACTACCTGATATGGAGGTTTATAAATTATAGGAATCTGTGCGTTGGGCGTCTGTAAAACCCGATTGCCCATGTCTATGTTAGCTGCTAATTTTGTGAGGAGATCAGAGCCTATGAGACCGTCATATCTACCGTCAACATCATACACATGAAATTTATGAATAAGCGTACTCCTAAATGTTTTTAATAACGGAATACAAATTACTTCATAATGAGTGCTTTGAGCATGGGTGCTAACAACGGTAAAGGGTTCGTACTGCTTAAAGTTGTTAAAAAATTGATTTGCTTTAGCTGGGCTAATAAATGATCTGCTACTTCCGGTGTCTATGAGGAATTTCGAATTAATTTCCGGTAACTCTATGTGAGGTAATTTAAGGATACTATCGCAATAATTAAGGTTAATTATTTCACCTGATCGTCCGAGGCTGTTGTGTGAAAATTTTCCGAAGATGCGTTTTCATTGTCAATTGTTATTTCAGGATTTTCAGCATAATCATAATTAGTAGAGTCCTCTACATAATCAATATATGGTTCACTAACAGTGTAATTTAAATCAAAATTATCAGGATAATATTCGGAACTCGCAGGCGTTGGCTCACTATAAAAAGGTTGATTAGTAATCATATTTTGTCTTACAGGTGCGGTCCGCATAGAGACGTCTGTGTCTTCATTCAGTCTGGGCGGCGCTTGTTGGTTTTGGATGCCAAATTTAAATTGGTTGGGGTTAGACTGTTGTTGAGGGATCCCAAATCTAAAACCATTGTGCTGGAAGGGTGCACGGGGTTGTTGCATAGGATTAGGGTTGAAATTACGCTGAAGTGTATTCTGGTTTTGGGGTGGACCGCCAAATCGGTAACCTTGGAACGGCATGACTCTATTTGGTACAAAGTTTGGTTTAAAATTTACCTGTCCCTGATTTTGAGGAATACCAAATTTATAATTCTGCTGATTAGGTGTAAAATTAAAGGGACCATTAGCAAAAGGCCTTGAAAAAGTTTGCGTAGTTGGGCGTACAAACGGCCTTGGCTTAGTGTTCTTAGCTTTATATTGTTCTAAAAAGTTGACTTCCTCAGTTACTACACTTAGCGCATTTTCTAAACTAACACACTGTCTTAACCGCACTATACGTATCATATCCTCCGGTAAATTATATAAGAACACGTTTAACGCTGTATTATTGTAAATGATCATTTTTGCCGCTTTAATTCCTTCATCTTGTAATATGTTTACTTTTGCAAACAAAGAACTTTTAACATTCTGAACGCGGTGGCAAAACTGAATATATGATTCGCCATGTTTAATTTTTAAGCTTTCAAGCTCAATAGCAATGCACTCTTCAGAGCGCGGGTCGCCAAAATGTCGACAAAGGACTTCCTTAAGTTGTTCCCAATTCACTAAATTTGGATGTTCACTTAGTAGAGTCGCAGCTCTATCAATAAGCCTACTAGTTATGGAATGGAATAAATACATATTTTGATGGAAGTTTCCTTCCCTATAGAAAGCTCTATGGACATATTCACACTTAGATATAAACAAATTCAACAATTTTTCATCTCCATCATATTTGGGAATTATATTTAAAATTTCTCTAGGTATCATAGTTAGGTGTTCCATTTTTATTTATATTCTATTTATATATTTATTTAAATTTTTGTTTATATTTTATTTATATAAAATTAACAAGACTCGATTCTCGTAGTGATGTTACTAACTAATACTATTTATAATAACTAATTAATTACGAATACTACGACACTTGTATCATACAAAATCAGATAGACGTAATTTAATTAGGTCGACTATTTGGGGTCGGAAAATGTGGAAAAAACATGGAATATATGAAAAACAGGAGTGAAGAGGTCTACTCACGCTCTGCTCGATCCCATGTCTTCCTGTGAGTCTGCTCTGCTGCTCGAAGCTCTCTCCCGATGTAACACTGAGTTTATAGTGTAATCGCGTCTTCTATAAGTTATTTATTTGGTTCGAGGATACCCGAATCCGCGCTGAACCGAACTTGACGTAAAAAATCAATTTTTGGATTTTACAAGCGTTAGCTCGGCAGCAGGATAATGACGGATATCCTACCGGCTGCGCCACTTAAGTTTCGACGGCGTCGAGGGAGCTTTTTAAAAACACAAATTTTAAAATTAAAAGTGTATTTTCTTTAAGAGAGCTTGTTACAGACTAACTTAAAATCTAACATAAGTCTACACAAAGGACTGCAAAATGCTAGTCCGCTAAAATGCCAGACAAAACAAAAGTGGTCCGATAATGCGTGGGCAGTACGAGGAATATGCACTAAGCGTTGATAAGGACCGTACGCGGTGGAGTAGCGCCGTGCATAACTATTTTGTGTTTTGCCAATAAAGCATAATCTATACCAACCTATTGTTAGAGCGTCCTCAAGGTAAAGGTACATAATGTTGATTTATTAGCCACACATTATGGGTAGCGTCGCGCTGTTTGGTACTCCATATCATCATTATCATCTCAGCCCGTTTCTGCCCACCACTAAGTATAGGCCTCTGGGTCGTATGCCATTCTCATCCAGGTACGACCTGCGACTTTAGATAAGTTGTCCGCCCATCTCGCTACTGGACGTCTGACACCTTTCCCCGGTACTCCATATACTTGAATCGAATGCTAGTTCTAAACTCTCGAGAAGTTGAGAGAAAAAGAGAAGACGGGCTCTCTGCAACGGTGCTGTGTAGCAGGTAAGTAAGTAGTAGATAATTCCAGCAAATCAAACAATTCCATTCAAAATAATTTCTCAAACCATATATTTTCCAATAACAACAATCAAACACAGATTTAAAGAATTCATTACACTGTTTCCTTAACAATAATTAGCTAAAATGTTATATTTCAAAATTGTGAATGTTATTTTTTAGGAACCAGTTTTAACCGATTTTTATGTGACCTTATATTTTTTTTATTTATTACATTAATTTAATATCACTCAAAATGGCGACCCAACTTCTCTGTACAAATGCAAAATGTTGAAGAGTTATACTTTTTCCTTTCCATATGGGAAAATTGAGAGTATTAATGATTTACCCATCCTAACATATTATATTCAAAAGCTTCCATCTCATCATCTTCCGTGTGTTCGTCATGTGATAACGTTGGGCTGTCTATGTCCATGTGACCCTTAAACACTCTGTTGGAACATCGTGTGTTTATTTCGGGGCCCACCAATATTTCATAGCTCTTGTGACCCCATTCCCTGCCTTCATATGGTATGTAACACACCGAGTGCGATGGCTGTACTTTACCCGGGATCAAGTGTCCGTTGTGACTAACGCGACCAATATACAATTTCTCTCTGCTATTTTCCGCGTAGCCTCCCTCGATGGCACCCACGGGAATTTTGTCGTCGCTAGTGTGAATCCAAGTACAGTCAAATCCAACTAAAACCTGCAATTGAAATGCGGTCATAAAATTTTTAAAATTTGAACTAGTCATCAGAATCAGAAACCATGAAACTAAATTCCGAAAATACGGACTGACGTTTCATTGAATTCTAACCAGTTTTGAACCTTATTCTTACTAAAAAAATATCTTTTTTGACAGGACTACGTATTTCGTTGTTTCGGATGGACTCTTTAATGGTCGTGAAGTCTGAAGAGTGAAGGAATTAGACATAAATCCAGAATGAAAAAGAGGAGTAAAACTTTTTACTCATACTTATGAGGGAACTTAAAGAGAATTTGTTTGGCATATGAGTCACAGAAATATCGAAATTCTGGAGAATGTGGGTTTAGTAATATGGATAACAGTGTACAGTATATCCTTTGCTGTCAAAAAGCAGATAATAACTGGTACCTCAAAGTTCCGTTTTTCGTGTTCCTCTGAACCCCACGAGATATAACCCACACCCTCAGAGGACACAAACTTTCCTGGTGTCAATGATCCTCTATGCTCTGCTCTGATCACATAGAGGGCATCGTTTTGATATCCTGCTAACACAGCACCATCTGGCAACTGGTTCTCGGCTTGCACCCACTGTACTTCACCACCGTGTATAGGTTTTAATTCTGGTCTAGGTATTACAGGCGGCACTGTAATAAAAAAATATGTGTTAATCATTTTATAAAGGACCTAGCATTGCAATATATATTTGAATCATTTTATTTTAGTCATATTTAATAAATATTTCTATAATAATCAATTAATTAATTACTATTATTAATTAGAGCACATCATTCCTCTCTGTCAGTCCATATAGGTGTATCTCTTTCTTTCGCTCTCCCCTCTGCCTGCCTCATTAGGCATACATACTTAAAAAGCCATACAGTGAGTTCCGTCGGACTATACTAATTTAGGTCATCATATCAAAAAAACTTACATTCAAATCTCCAATGAACAGGGCTATCTCCACCTTTAACCGCAAATGAAACATAATTCAATTGTCTCGCTTTAGGATCTGAAAAGGTCATAATTGGATCCACCTCCCCATCTCGTCCCAGTCTTATAAATTGTCCTGTCCATGAAATCCAAAAGCTCCTGTATTCATCTGGACTAAGGATGTTAGGTGTCTGTACAATCTGACTGTAACCACCATACTTTTTTATCCAGGTACGCCGATTGTGTCCTAAAACAATCTGAAATTCCAAGAACAAAGTTCAGTCAATCATAATTTTATATTTTATTTTATTTTTAAATTTGTACATCTACAAGTAATTATAATAAATAAAAGTAGCTAGTATAAATTAGGATTTAATTTCAAGTTTAGTTATATTGTTCAAGATCTATAAAATTGTATATTTTATTAATATTATTATGGTGGGCCACCATAATAATATTAATAAAATATACAATTTACATTACAAACCAAAAATTTGCGACACCCTTTCCAGGGTCCATGTATATAGCATAAGTTTTAGATTTAAGCTTTACGTGTGCAATTACATAAATAATTAAATATAATATAAATTACTATAAAATAAGCATTTAATTTTTAACTGTCACGGGAATAGAATACCTTTGAAGTTTCTATTAAAAAAACAGTCTGGAAATAAACTTTGTTATAGCCACATGTTTGTCTTGCTCACTAACATACAGTCTAATCAATGAACAACCTTATATCTGTTATTGTAAAGATCAAAAGTAATTATTATACAGTGCTACAATGATATTTATGAATGTGAGTTGTGCGAGAGCATTACTGTAGCATATTTTCATACATTTTGTCAAAGGCAAACTGTCGAAAAGTCACATACAATATGAACGGGAGTTGTGGTTCCAATTTCGGACACGTTCATAAATAGCTTTGAAGCACTGTATGTATAATATTAATCATTTCATCCAAATCTTTGTCATTTGCAGAAATATTGTATTTTAGAAATCGAACCAGCCATTTGGGTTCATCAATTACGTTATTCATTGAAAAATCAGGTTGACAGCTAGTTGCACAATAAAAGTTTAAAGTTAGTAACACATTGTATAAATCTATCTTGATTCTTACTTAATTTAACAAGAACAGCAGATTAATGTTTTTTTTTTTTTGATAGTTAAGTATTACATACCTATGGTTTTGATGTTTTAGATTAATTTAGATAAACAACCTACTATGGACTTTATTTGCAAGTGGTAAAATGGACCCTTAGTCTGTTTTTAACTTTCCCTGCCCCTAAGGTGATTTATGGAAAGTAGATAGTAAAAAAAAAGATATACCTACTCTCTAGCACAAAATTTGCCATTGGTTATTGGTTAATGTAAACTGGCAGAGGTGAAAGAGCAGAGGTAGAATTAGAATGTTAGTCTAATTCTACCTCTGCTCACTATACCCTTTTTTTCTAAGACAGCCTATTTGCTTACCCAATATTCACAATCATCATCCAGTTTCTTTGTTAGACCAATTGCAGCATTTCCGGAACTAGCTTTTATGGCTACCTTCAGTCCACCACTGGGGACTCTATAGAACACACTCTTCTCTTCAGGCAATGTGGTAATTTCTAAAAAGAAAAATCTAATTATGCAGCTTGGTAGCTATAAGATAAAAGCTATAGGTACCTACATATTTGACTCATTGAAGGAAATAATATTGTGCAATGTGCAACAATTTCATTGAATAAGCTATCGTCATTTGTTTAAAAATGATTTTTTTAAATGTAAATAAATGCTAGAACAAGTGACGGCAGTCATAATAAATAAAAAATAATAAAATGTTACTTACCGATGAGATCACCCATTATTTGACACAAATCAATAGAGACGGTTAATATTTATATAGTAAATACCTACATACAATCTAAAACATAATTTTGATCAAAAATTTGTTAGTTTTTTAAACTTTTTGTGACGAAACGTAGTGTAGTGATTTGATAATTACTTGCTCAGTATGGTCACAGGTATGGTATGGTGTATGGTGACGACTTAGGAGTTTCTCTCTTTCTATTTTTGTCAACTAGGTACTGTTCTGTGTCTTGCTTGTCTTCTGTCCTTTTTTGTCCGATTAAAGATTTGTGTTTGAATTGAAATTTGAATGCAGCTGCCTTGAATGGATATTTATTCTATTTTAGTCGTAGACAGACAGAGATTTTAAAAATAGTATTTTTTTTTACTTTAGTGAACAGTGTTGCCACTTTTGTTTGGTTTCTGAAAAAGGGCTGTCAGACAAGCTAAAAAGAGCTACATTTAGCAAATTTTGATAAATACAAATAAAATGACCGAAAGTAAGGGTTAAAAATTGTTTATTTGAAACGTACAAAAAGCGAAAAATGTAAAAAAAAGTAAAAACGTTTATACTTAGATAGGTACAAACTCGGGGAATTCCCCAGTAAAAAAGCGGAAGGAGTTAGGGTTACCAATGTTACTATAGCAAAACTAAAAATATAACCAATTAGTGATCCTATAGTGTAAACTGACGAAATATAAAGTACATGGTGCGCATTGTTTCATGACTTTGTATGACAGTGCAAAGTTTTCGTATCGCTTGAAAGGGCTAAATTGCTCTTTTCGGGCTAAATCATACACTATCACACGAGTTCACCCACAGTAAAAAGTGCTAAATCTAGCCCGAAAAGAGCTTCGGTGACAACACTGTTAGTGAATGGAATGATTGAAGCTTAGAGAAAGGATGAATAGAGGCGACACGGTAGGAGTGAGCGAGATGAGTAAATACAATATTCCCAAGGCCAAAAAGAGCTAGAGAAACATTTTTTGTCCTTATCGACGTATACTATTTTTTTGCTGGGCACAGTCGCTAACTGTGCCCAGCAAACGAAAGCAGTTTTCTTTATTTCTCAAAATCTGAACTTTCAGGGTGAAAACAAGGCGAAAACTGTGTTCTGTGGTTGAGTTGATGTGTTTTTGCGTTCATAGACTATAGTGCATTGTAGTGTTTTAGGCTGCAATAGCCGCAGTGAACGTAAAATCGACAACATAACCTTTCATTCGTAAGTACACTATTTAGACTTTATTTCGGCCATAATTGCTAAAAATGAATACAGATTATATTTATTAAGACTCAAATGACGGCTTCAATGTACAGAAATAAAGAAATAAAACGTAAATGGTCAAGAAAATAATCGTATTTTGTAGTATTATGCACCTAAATTAAGTAGGTAAGTAAAATGAAGCCAGGCGGCCACTTTCCTGTGTCTCCTGAATTTAGTCGGGGTACCACGCGTATTGGGGATACCAGCAATTTACTTGAATTTACCCATGCAATATTACCCACAATTAAGATAAAAAAGTGACAACCTAAATTAAAAATAATATCTATTTAATACAAGCTGAGAGAGATCTGTAGTCACACCAACCTTCCCATACTAATAGAAGACAATAGGACTTAGCGGAGATACAGACAAACAGGCGCGGACAGCGACTTCGATTTATTTATACAAGTATAAATCGATCCCAATATACTGATGATTATAATATGAAAATACATCGCAAATCATCAATAGTCGTATTAGTTTATCGTATATAAAAATATAAAAAAAACATGGGGTAAATCATGGGGTAATATTCTCTTTTCTGGTAACACTGCGTAATCAATGTACTTTGTTTCTCTTCCATAAGGGTATACGCCAAATGACAACTCTATTCATCCTTTCTCTAAGTGAGGGAACGCACGAGCGACTTTGTCTCTACGACTTAAGGCCTATCCGCACACAACAGTGCCGGCACCTAGGACCAAGTATAAGAATTCTTCGGATAGGCCTTAAGTCGTAGAGACAAAGTTGCTCGTGCGTTCCCACCGTAAGGATTGCAGTTATAAAACTTCGTGGTGATGAATGAATCAGTGTTACAAAGTCAAAAAAAGAAAATCGGTAGATAGTAAGAAACTTTTTAATTACGTGACTTTCTGAGACGTGGCGCTTGAACATACTGAAAATTTAAGTAGATCATTTACATTATAACAAATACTATAGACGAGTAATAGCTTCGGAAGAATTCGGGCAAGACGCGACACTAGCGCCCCTACGGCATGAGGGCGGCATGAGGTGAACGATTTCAAAACTTTTGTATGCAAAATGTTATAGCGCCCCTAGCGGCATGAGGTGAACGGAGGTTGCCAAGTCATTGTATGAGAAACGTCTATAGTATTTGATTTTATACAACAAAATGCTATCCCCAAATTCTACACTACTCGCATGACAAAGTGAAAGTTAAACGATGTATGTAGCTAACTATACTATAATACCAGGGTGCGGACAGGCACTTAGTTACATACATCGTGCTCGTGATGAGCCAAAGAGGAAATTACATATTATAGGTAGGTATGTAGATTGAAATGGCGTTGGGCAGGACACGCAGCAAGAATGAAAGACAAATAGATGGAGCGAGAGAATCCTGCATTGGTACACGATGGAAAACGCCCGAGAATAAGACGTTGTTAAGACGAGATGGCGTGTGTTTGTGATGACATCCGGCGATGTCATCCGCCCATTTGGGACCGGATTTTGGATAAAAAAAACAATAGATTAAATAAATTAAATACAATTCAGATTAAGAAATGATTAGATAAATAGATAAAGTAATAGATTTTTATTTTAATATTTTTATATGAATGCATGGAATGCATGAATGCGTTGAAGGCTTAAGCCAGAAACACACTACCGTGTCGGGGCGTGTCGTGTCGCGCCAGAAGCATATCGTGTTCATACATTTTATATGGTTAGGAGCACATTTGTAGGGCGTGTCGTGTCGTGACTCGCTCTGTCGTGGCGCGGACTGCTGGCCGCCGATTGCGCCACGGCGGTGGTGGGGGTTATGACACGACACGACACGCCCTGCAAATGTGTTTCTATACCCGCGCGCGGCTCGTGGTACTAGATTCCTGATAAATATACTTAAATACTTTTTTTTGTAAATAAATACCATTATACATTATAGAAAACACCCAGACAAAGGCAAACACTGCGAGCTTCTGTTCAGAAATGAAAGAAATAAACGTCGGGCGTTTATTTCGTTCATTTCTGAACAGAAGCGCGCCCCGACACGACATGTAAGTGTGCACACCCACCGTCACGACAGAGCGCGACACGACACGCCCCGACACGGTAGTGTGTTTCCGCCATTATTGGTAGGAATAGAGTGGCAACTCCGGGATCAATTCGGCATTTATAGAAGGTGCTGCTGTGCAGTGGCTGAGAGATGAACTAAAATTTCAACTGTAGTTATCTCCTTTATCCTTATCCTTACTCCTTACTAATATTATAAATGAGAAAGTGAGTTTGTTTGTTATTCCTTCACGGCTTGACTAAGCAGCCGATCATTATGAAAATGTGCATACATAATTATTGTTAGGGGTACAGAGCCCAACATAGGCATTTTTATCCCGTGAAAGCATGTCGTTCCAATGGAAAAATAATTTTTCTACTATAGAGGGCGCTGTATCGGCCAACAGATGGCGCCACAAGTTGCGCGTTGTTAAGTCGCGGTGGGTTGTTTTGTTGTCAAACGAGATCTATGTCATAAAATTAACGCGAGCGAAGCCGCGGGGAAAAGCTAGTTTTTTAAATATAGTTCTTTGTTAGCACCCCCAAAGAAGTCCATGTCCGACCACATACATAATTTTTTTAATAAGTATTTAAGTACCTAAACCTATGTATGTATCCAATTTGTATTTTATTTACATTATAAGTAAAAAATAACTAATAATAAATAATAGCTACGGGACGGTAATAAAAATGAAAAACCGGGCAAGTACGTGTCGGGCCACGCACAATGTAGGGTTTCATTTTTCTTGCTTGCATTTTCTATGACATTTGTACGTTTTCTACTCTATTATATACCTACTCGGTAACTAGTAGTGCCTACTTAACCGTTATAGTATTCCTTGTAGGTTCACTATATGGACTACTACCATGATTTTTTTCAAATTTCTAAACTCAAGACGACTTGCGGAGATAGAGGGGGGGGGGGACCACCGTGCAAAACGAAAATTGACACGTTATATGTAAATAATTCACAAACTGATCATTGTATCGGGATATGATCTTCCCATACCTGCAATGTTTTTAAGAGACCTATCTAACGATACCGCACAAGATGGGGTCGGTGCGAAAAATATTTCATTCCCACTTTACCTACAGGTGGGAAGTGGGAGGCACCCAAAAAAAATTATTTTTAAAATTTTATTCTACCACTTTGTTAGCATTGTTAATATGAGTATACATACATACATACCAAATTACAGCTTTCTAGCATCAAGCGTCTAGGCGCTGGACCGCGGACGGACAGACTACGGAACCCTAAAAACCGGGCAAGTACGTGTCGGGCCACGCACAATGTAGGGTTCCGTATCCGTATTTTCTACGCTTTGCTTGCTTACAAATGAGTACAATGCCATACCATATTCTAAGACAATTTGTAAGTTCAGCAGAAATTTTATAAGTTCGTCGTCTATAACTCTGCAACTATTTTCATTGAAGGTTCAGCATTATGGACTACTTACTACCATGATTTTTTTCAAATTTCACCGTGCAAAACGAAATTTGATTAAATGTAAATAATTCCGAAACCGATCATTGTATCGAAAATTATGATCTTTCCACACCCTCAATGTTTTGAAAGTTTTGAAGTGGAACGGATCGGACCGGATGGAACCGTACCCTACCGGACCGGACCGGAATTTGTTTCTGAAGAATGTTAGTAGACCACGCGGGCGAAGCCAAAATAAATCTTTATCACTTTACATGTAGGGGAGGCACCACTATTTTTTTAAAGATCATGTTCTACCACTATAGACTCTAGTCTACCTCTAGTTCTAGAAACTTATTAAGATCTTTTTTTTTTAATATATATTTTTAACGCCTTTTTTTTTGTTTATAGTCAGGAAAATGCATTACTGCATGTCCCGCCGCTGGGGAAGCGACGGGGGTCTGTCGGGCTCCCCCTTTAGCCACTTGGGTATACCGACTAAAAACCTGACTGACTGCCACCTCATCCGCCAAGATGGGCGGGGCCACGGGAACTAAGATACATCCGTGACCATATTTTTAACACAAAAGATTCAACATTTTTATTTTATTTTTAAAAATGCGTTTATTTTCTCTCTAACTACTGGGATATCATAGCTGGGATTTTAGGTAATTGTCTATGGGAGGTAAAAAATACAAAATTCGTATAATAAAATAATTTAATAAACGTAAAATAACAATTTCAATGTGTACTGTTTTCAATAGGTACATCGTAAAATCTACAGTGCATTATTACAAAGTAGGCACAGCGTGACTATGTTTTTGAGATTATAATGTTATCCTACTAATAATTGCACATGGATCAATTGGTGGAAGCAGTCTTCATATAATCATAATGCTGAAAGTCTAAAGCTATTTCATTTGCACTTAAGACATCAAAACTTCGTAGTCGGGGAAGCCGAGCTCTTGGCCACCGAAGGAGATGTAGCAGACGCCATGTGATTGCTGCACCTTTCCGGTAGTAACGCTGCCCTCGTGGCGAACACGACCCACAAATAAGGTCTCGCCATCCTCGGATTGGCCACCAGGGAAAGCACCTGGTGGGATATTGGATCCACTGACTGGCACCCAGTTGTTAGGACCACCGACGAGAACCTGCCAAAATGTCATATTTAAAATCAGTGAACAGAACTAACAACAAAGTAATAAATAGTTATTTTTTTGAAGTCTTTATGCAGGCCTATGAATGTATGAATATCAGTAACATCCTACAAGGAAGAGAACGGATAAAGAAAAGGAGGATAGAAATTGTTAAGGATTTTCGGATAAATGTTGTGCTCTGACATGCGATTGCCAATAATTAAAAAAGGGAAGATTTAGTTATGGTCACCTAGTTTGTGGTGCTTGTCAAATTTCTTCACTTCCTTCCTGTTTTGTGTTATATTTATAACCATGTAAAACATGCTTTATAAAATTAATAATAACTTTACAAGGAATATAAACCTTTTTTATTGTCTCACACGCTATCAACTCTAACAGAAATGAGCCGGATCTCTCACTCACGGAACAAAACACAGGATGAATGTTACTTCATGACGATATTCTGTGAAACTGGTACTTTCCCGGTTGAGCTACTCCATCCATCCATCCAAGATTGCTTTTTAGCAATAAGGCCGCCTTGACCTTGTTGCTGTTTCACTAGTATGTATGTTGTGATTGTTGTGTTTATGTATACTGTCCAACTGTTGTGAATTGCAAATAAAGTTTATTCTATCTATCCATTCATCATTCAGTCATTTTAAATGCTCTACCACTCCAAAAAATGTCTTTTGTCGTCTAAGTAATGTTTTTATTTTACTGACCTGGTAATTAGGTTTTCCGTGCTCCTGGCCACCCCAAGGAATATAAGCACAGCCGTGTGATGCAACCAGTTTTCCAGGAATCGTGGCACCCTCATGTTGTGCTCTGGCTACGAAGAGAGGTTCTCCAGAAGTATCCTGGCCTCCTTGGACGGCACCAGGTGGAACCTGGCCACTTGAGGAATCCATCCAGACACCGGCACCGCCGCCGCTGGCTGGGCCACCTGGATATCCAGGTGGTGCGGCGTAGAGGGCTGCGGCAGTTGGAGCTGATGGTGGTGGTGCTAAAATATTAAAAATTCCTATTATATAATAACTATCTAAAAACTAAAACTAAAATGAGAAAATAGTTTTAAAAAGTTAAATACTCTATAATTTAGTTTAGCCATCAACTAAAATGGTAGCATTGAATTTATATCAAAAAATCTCACAAATTGTAATAATGCAGAATGGCATGCATGCGGAGTAATTACCCATGAGGGAATTGGTCGCTGCTCGTGCGTCGACAGTTTTTGGTAAACGACACGTTTGATAGAATTCTTCGCTGTTCCAACTGTTGACGAACAGCGACCAATTCCCATGAGGTGAGTGAAAAGTTATTATACCTATTCTACTTGAGTGTGATATTATTGTTAAACCATAACAAATATTAAAGTGATCAGAGAAAAGAATTTAAAAACAGAGCGTAACGTTTCACTCACTCAGCAGAGACAAAATGTACCCAACGCACCACATCAATCGAATTGTCACATAGTTATGCTTCCCGTTCCAAATCCTCCAATATCAAAATACAACACAAACATAACTACATTGTTGTAATAAAATTGTTAGTTCCATACAGGTGCTTACGATTATTATTTCTTGAAGACAGATTAATTACTAGTAACCAATGAATAGAATAATAGTCAATTAAGCAATTAACAATATCCACAAGCATTTCATTCATAAAAAAAGAGACTCAACGAAGCTGATGGTGTCCTGGATTGGAGAAATGTGAAATTCGCCAATTGCCGCGAGCGCCGTATCCTGTACGCACGCCGAAGTGTGTGATCGGGAAAGGCGCAGTATCGAACCATTCCATGAGAACGTCGCCAGTGGCTCCGTTGCGAACGGTTAGTCTGCCACATTTCCACTCGACCAAGAATTTCCTATACTCGTGAGGGTTCATTATTCCAGGTGTCGGCAACGTTACCTATACATGTAGATATTTGAATATATTCCTATTTATCAAGTATAACAACGATAACCACAAAAGGACAACGACTATAATATACCTTGTCTGGCTGCTGTCTGCAATGTCTGATGACAGACTTAGTGTTATCCCAGCCACCGAGAATAACCTCGTACATGGGATCAACTTCCCTCGGTCCACTAGTGAGACAAACATGGCAGTTGTGTGGACCACGACATTCGAACTCCAAAAGTCCCGAAGCGACAGGTCCAAATTTGTATTCGAGTTGGTCCGGAGTATTAAACTCTGCCCCCTCTGTATCGATAAAGGGTAATATAAATTTTGATCATTCGTTGGGTACATTTTGTGAAGATTTATGCAAAAACTTACCCTCAATTTTCCATGAGCCAGAGGCTCCCCATCCTGTACAGACACCTACGAAAGCAACCGGGAATGGCTCGGGGTCGGTCCAGGCAAGGATTGGAATGACTTCACCCTCACGTCCGGCGGATACACAGCCGCCGTCCCATCGCACCCAGAATCCACGGAATTCTCCACCGTTTACAATGCCGGGTGTATCGATTTCAACTTTATCGGGTTTGCTTCTGTTTCTCCTGATTACACTCTTTGTGTTTCCCCATCCTCCAAGAAAGATCTGAAACCATATAAACATTCAAGGTAACTGATTTGTTAACTTTGGAAATGACCAGAGTTAAATCGGGAAAAAGTCGGTGTAATTACCTCATACATGGGATCAGATTCCTGGGGGCCCATAGTTAGAGCAATATGGGCATCATTTGCAGTTCGTACTTTGAACTGCACAGACCCATTAGACACTGGGAAAAATTGGTACTGGAGGTTGTCCTCTGTGGCCACATCTGTAATATAATTTTTTTTTCTATAAGATTTGTGTAGGTAAGGTATGTTAATATTAAAATAAAATTTTAAAAAACTAATAAAAAATAATAATAAAAAAATAAAAATAAATATATAGGGACAATTCATACAGATTGAGCTAGCCCCAAAGTAAGTTCGAAACTTGTGTTATGGGATACTAACTCAACGATATTATATTTTTATAACAAATACATAATAGATGAACATCCAAGACCCGAGGCCAATCAGAAAAAGTTCGTTTTTCATCATGACCCGACCGGGGATCGAACCCGGGACCTCCTGGGTGGCGGTCTGGCGTGGTAACCATTACGCCACGGAGGTCGTCAATTAAGATTTATAAAACGTCACGACCTGTAAAAATATACCTATATTTTTTTTTACTAATATTGTGTTAAATTATTGTCTTGATTGGTTTTAGGGAGGCATTAAAACAATCTAGTTAATTTTTTAGCACCCAAAATAAACTTTACAGCTATAAACAGTACAATTAGCTAGATGCAAATAGTTAAATTGCTAATTTTAACTGTTTGCTTATTTGCAATAGCATGCATCGTGAGCTAAACACTAGCCAGCGATAGTTTATATTCTCTAAGCGTCGAAATACCATTTTCAACATTCTTATTTAGATTCACGATACTGCCATTCGAGGAATCGAGGCAGGTCGTCTAACAGCACGTCTAAATATAGGCTGGTATGCAGCAAGTAGGCGCACCCACTAATTTATAGCTAGCGATTCTAGTCGTGACTAAACATCGCTTGAGTTCCATTGCTGTTTGTAACTTTGGTTGTCACTTTGGTTGTATAAGTAAGGTAGAAGCAATGTACTTAGTGTGTATCAAAATTGTTGTTTTCTGCGCGGAGATAGGGATTACGAATGATGTCATTGTAAATCAATGCTAGGCGGCGGCGGCGGCGTTTGTCGGTTGTTTTCAATCCCGATCGGGATGCTCCCGACTGACTATACTATTGGCGCCAAGTTTTGTTCCTTTTCCGATTGTATTACGAGTATTCAGTAAGATTTAGTTTATCTGTTTGGTAAAATTAAAATTGTTATATTTGGAATTTGGACTACACAGGAACAGGATATTTTTAAAAGGTACATACATAGGTTGCCTACTAACTACCACCTACCTTCTTTTAGCTAATTCATTCATAGTACGTGCGTTTGCGTTGTATCGTAAAATTAAAAAAAAATAAAGAGAGATTAAAAATTTAATTTAAAGCCTCTACCACACAGCCGCGTTTTTAACGGTCGATAATATCGCATGCGTCATTGTGATATCTGGTTCAGTGTTTCAGTACATTTTGTTTTAGGATGGCCATGGAGTAAGCCCCTTCGTCCACGGGTCGACTCGTCTTGGACTCGTTTGATACGCGACTGAGACTCTACTTTGCGTATGCTACTTGTTCTCGACCAACACTCGTACACGCGTCGACCTAAATATTCGCGACTTTCCCACAAGATGTCCGATTCAGAAGGGAAGTTTTATTACTTTATATTATTATCTATATATATAAAAGAGAAAATCACTGACTGATTCATCACGAAATCTCCGAAACTACGAGTGCCAGGAGTCTCAAATTTTGCATGGGGGTTCGTTTTGGGGCGTAGGTGCTCACTAAGAAAGGATTTTTGGAAATTCATCCCCTAAGGGGGTAAAACGGGGGTGCAAAGTTAGTATGAAACTTTTCCGTTTTTGAAGTTATTCGAATGAAATTCAGCATGAAGGTTCTTTACTGAAAAGCATGAAACATGAGTAAAATATTTTTTTTAAAATTCATCCCTTAGGGGGTTAAACGGGGGTGCAAAGTTAGTATGAAACATTGCCGTTTTTGAAGTAATTCGAATGAAATTCAGCATGAAGGTTCTATATTAGAAGACATGAAACACGAGTAAAATATTTTTCTCAAAAATCATCCCTTAGGGGGTTAAACGGGGGCGCAAATTTCGTATGAAACTTTGCCGTTTTTGAAGTTATTCAAATGAATTTCAGCATTAAGGTTCTTTATTGAAAGGCATGAAACACGAGTAAAATATTTTTCTCAAAAATTATCCCTTAGGGGGTTAAACGGGGGTGCAAAGTTAGTATGAAACTTTGCCGTTTTTTAAAGTTATTCGAATGAAATTCAGCATGAAGGTTCTTTATTGAAAGGCATGAAACATGAGTAAAATATTTTTCTCAAAAAACATCCCCTATGAGGTTAAACGGGGGCGCAAAGTTAGTATGAAACTTTGCCGTTTTTAAAGTTATTCGAATGAAATTCAGCATTAAGGTTCTTTATTGAAAGGCATGAAACACGAGTAAAATATTTTTTTTTAAATTCATCCCTTAGGGGGTTAGACAGGGGTGCAAAGATAGTATGAAACATTGCCGTTTTTGAAGTTATTCGAATGAAATTCAGCATTAAGGTTCTATATTAAAAGGCATGACACACGAGTAAAATATTTTTCTCAAAAATCATCCCTTAGGGGGTTAAACGGGGGCGCAAATTTCGTATGAAACTTTGCCGTTTTTGAAGTTATTTAAATGAAATTCAGCATTAAGGTTCTTTATTGAAAGGCATGAAACACGAGTAAAATATTTTTCTCAAAAATCATCCCTTAGGGGGTTAAACGGGGGTGCAAAGTTAGTATGAAACATTGCCGTTTTTGAAGTTATTCGCATGAAATTCAGCATGAAGGTTCTATATTAAAAGGCATGAAACACGAGTAAAATATTTTTCTCAAAAATCGTCCCTTAGGGGGTTAAACGGGGGAGCAAATTTCGTATGAAACTTTGCCGTTTTTGAAGTTATTTAAATGAAATTCAGCATTAAGGTTCTTTATTGAAAGGCATGAAACACAAGTAAAATATTTTTCTCAAAAATCATCCCTTAGGGGGTTGAACGGGGGCGCAAATTTCGTATGAAACTTTGCCGTTTTTGAAGTTATTTAAATGAAATTCAGCATTAAGGTTCTTTATTGAAAGGCATGAAACACGAGTAAAATATTTTTCTCAAAAATACCTTTAGGGGGTTAAACGGGGGTGCAAAGTTAGTATGAAACTTTGCCGTTTTGAAGTTATTCGAATGAAATTCAGCATGAAGGTTCTTTAGGCGATACGAAGTTCGCCGGGTCAGCTAGTTGCCTATAAAAGGGCAATGATACAAAAGAAAAAAAGAAAATTTTGAAGACATCCATAAATTGAAAGAAATATAAATTGTCGAGCAAATTGTATTTTTCTCCTAATTTGCACTATGCTTTTTCTATTATGTCCTTCCGGGAAAATTCTGGCAAGTTATAATTGTATAAACATGCATGTTTCCCCACTTCTTGCACAAATAGTATATTATTTTGTTCGTTCGCCATATTGCTTAACAGAAACTGCCGAGCGGAGCGACACGTATGATATCCGTATCATACTTACTCGAATCGCGAGCAAGTCGACGCGTGCACGAAGGGGCTAAGACACTGCTGCGATAATAACGCCGCAATGGAAGTACGCTCCGTCCGGCGATATTCCGATGTGCGTTGTTGAATGTTTTTGTATCAGGGCGTAAACGACCGTACATATACCTGCGACAATAACCTTAGCTCTGTCGAAGAAATATCGGACGATAAAAACGCTACTGTGTGCAAGGAATCGGGACGCATTATCGCAATAACGCATGCGATATTATCGACCTTTAAAAACACGTCTGTGTGGTAGAGGCTTTATATTAGTATTATGGCAGTAAAGTACTTAGGGCAGGTACCTACCTAGAGTAATAAGTACACCACGCCACCACACACGCCACTCATTATTATGGTGGACGGATCTCTATGCAAAACACGTGTGTAGTACGAACAGACGCTTTTACTGTTATCAAACGACACACTTTGCTTAAAAATATTATCTTTAGCAGTCTAGAAAAATAATGCAGTAGGCAGATTAACTTATGTAACAATATTTACATAATATTAATGTACCTAGATAGGTAAGATAATGTATTTATTTACAAGCATCATCGTTTATCTACTTATGTAATAAGTTAATATATTTTTTAAATTAAGTTTTCATTTCACCTAGTTTATAGAGTATCTTATACTCGCAATTGTTCCCTATAATACCTATGCTTGGCTATGTTATGAGTAGACATCGGATTATATGCACTATCAAAATGCCAAAATATGCATGCAAATATGCACTAAAAAAGTGCGAAATATGCACAAAATATGCACAATCAAAAACCATTTATTATTACAATTTACGTTTATTTTAACATTATTTTTATATGATAAACATATTATATTCATATTAGATAATGTTATAATTCTTGTGACAATAAACAGTAACATATTTTTCCAGGTTTTCTACGGAAAACTTGTGACGTTTGTCACTTAATATTAATCTAAAGGCTGAAAACTTGGACGAGCTGAAAATGACCTTTCAACGTCAACTGACGTTACCGGACAGAACTTGAAATTTGGCGCCATTTCTGCAGAGACCTCTTCAGGCAGAGTTCGTCCGGTGCCGTTGATAAATGCGTCAATTTTCTTTCCGCCTAACACGTATAACTACTGAAATATGCACTATCAATGAAAAAGTACCAAAATATGCAATAACGCTATAAAATGGAATTATATGCATTTGCATATGCAAACATGCAAATGCATATAATCCGATGTCTAGTTATGAGGCAGGTACTTATACAGAACTCACATTTTGCCCAATAAAATTGAGCTTTTACCAAATTTCATGTCGGTTCACTCTCCTTTGTGATTGTGACGTGTGACATAAAAGACGAAGATAAAGTGGGTACAATTTAGTAAGTAGTAATAAATTAATTTTAAAATCTGACATGCTTCAGTCAATAAAACTAAAAATAATAATATTTATTTTGATGGTTGCCGCGTGGTTGTCGTAGGTACAAAACAAAAACAGTGATTTGAAATCACGAAATTGTTTCAATTTTTTGGTTGGCTGTTCCGCAAAAAAAACCAATTCAATCGGACAAAATCGGATTATCTATTCTATTCTATTCATCTGTGGTGATCTGACTCATTGAGTGCAACGCGATCTTGTTCACTAGAAATAGGACCTTGGGCTAAATTGATTTAACTAATAAAACCGTCAATAAAACAGGTAACCTACTGTTTTATTAGTTAAAAATCACAAAGTACGTAGGTACCAACGCACATAACTATTCAAAATATTGAGATAAATAAAATTAATTACTATGTACTTATGTTCTCAGAAACAGAACAAAAAAATGATCTATAAAAGTAATCTAGCCTTAAAACTAATTAGGCCATTGCCCGTGGGTTGAATGACTTTATAGTCTCCTTTTCCTGAGTCTTGTCGTAGCGTGTTAGCAGAGTGTTAGTAAGTCCATCCACCCAAAATATTTTTGTAATTAAGATCAAAATGGCGCATAAGCGAAGCCGCGAACCTAGATAAAAATAAAATAGAAATGCCATGATCTATCTTATATGTCTGGGTTTTTATAGCGATCAAAGCATAAAAGTCAATAAGGTCAATACGTCAATAGAAGTCAATTTTTGTATTTTTCGACGGTTTGTGATGTGTAAAACCGGTATGATTATTTTTGTTATAGGTATTAGATCTCAAATTATCTCAAATCTCAATACTATAGTCTGTTTTTTTTAACAAATAACTGAGAATGCACCTCAGAATCAGATTTACAAAGAGAGATGGATCATCCAATAGCAACGCTCGCAATCGCAACGCAACCAATAGCAATGATTGCGTGAACCATTAGCAGCGCAGAGCAGTGTAATTTTCAATTACTATAAGTACAGTAAGTACTTAACATGAATAAGTTAAACGGTTTAATCGCACAAGGTTATTAGAGTTATTTTTACTTTCATAATATCATTGTGGGTGGATGGATAATAAATATTGTCTTTTTAAAACGATCAAAAACATATTAAGTAAGTAAGTACCCTTGTATATTTACTATTTAGTACCTATTGCCAAAAAATATTAAGTAGGTACTTAATAAATATGGAAATTACTTAGTTAATGTGTGTACCTACTTAAAAGTTGCTAAACTGGTTCTATGTCTTAAATTACACCTGTTTACTAATGAAAACATTAATATGCACTCTCATAATATTTTTGTAGTGATGTCATAAACATGGAATTCAATGTTAATTTAACGTAAATCACGTATAGAATTGTACACATCATACTACATAATAGGTCGTCGTCGTCGCTCAATGTCGTTTTACATACATACGCTATGAAAATAATAATCGTTAAGTACCCCAACTAATTTGTTAAAATCAACCGTAAAGAGTGCATATTTTTCAAAACAATAGAAAATCGTTATTATCATCATGTTTTTTTTTTTTGTTGATAATGTTGTGCAAGCTAGTGAAGCGCTAACGGGATACGCTTCACCAGCAACATTGGTTTTACGTGGGCGAGGTGTCAACCCGCCGCACAACCCCCGAAATGCTGGAGGACCACACCCGTCGTTGGTCAGCGAGTCCATCGGACTTAGCCGGTTAGTGTAGCTAGGCTGTTAGCATCATGTTTTCATTTCTATGGAAGTTCAAAAGCAGATATTCAGAATCCTATTTTATGGGTCTTGTACAGAAATAACTAACTCGTATTAGGATCAAATCATAGGGCTCTTACTCCATGGTGCAATCGGACATATAAACTAGGTATACTTTTTTTATCACTCACTCTCACTCATAGACTATACTGACTATAGTAATAATTTTTAGTCATAGAAAATATTAACTCCCGGTATACACTAACTACCTATAGCCTATTTACTTTCTGTTTAAATCTAATTACGTGATTAGCCTAGGTAAGTACCTAAGTGTCATTGATTAATTAATAGCTTATGTCCCTATAAATATTTTTAATTATTTTAATGAAGAAGTTTTCGGTTATACTATACCAGTCAAAAAGTTATACATAAGTATTGTTTCTTCTAAGAACATTCAAGACTGTTACATATTCTGTCTTATGTCGTTTCTTGCTATGCGGTCATTAGTTCGTACCAATTAGTGCCAATCTAACATTTGTGACCTTATCATTATGAGGTCTTCGGGTGAGGGAGGACGTTTCAGTCACATTATATACAGAACACAATATTGTATCAATGCATCCTTGAATTATTATAAATACCATATTTTTTCTATACTTATGACAATGTGTCTATGAAAATATTGGCGAAATTTATGGAACTCGATGAACTCATTGTGCGTGTGTAAGTGGTTAGTGGTATGTTCACAAAAGTTCATCAACGACAAGACTTGGATGGGTTTGATAAATCTCGACCTCTTTCATGCTGCTGACGGTCCTGACTGTTGTCGATAGGTACGTCAAGTCAGTGGCCCTTAGGTTACTTGAAAACACTGACACCAGCTACCCTCTGTTTATACTTGCGGGAAACACACGAAAAGAAGCCAGCGAAATGATTGAGGTAAATATAAATATATAGGGACAATAAATATATAGGGACAATTCATACAGATTGAGCTAGCCCCAAAGTAAGTTCGAAACTTGTGTTATGGGATACTAACTCAACGATATTATATTTTATAACAAATACATATATAGATAAACATCCAAGACCCGAGGCCAATCGGAAAAAGTTCGTTTTTCATCATGACCCGACCGGGGATCGAACCCGGGACCTCCTGGGTGGCGGTCTGGCGTGGTAACCATTACGCCACGGAGGTACCCGAAATGTTATTTTGTTCCTATGTTGCACTTAGTTGTTAGACCACGATATAAAAATATCATAAAAATAAATGGTGTCCTTGTCCTTGCTATAAAACTAGTACTACAACGGCAGATGATGTCATTCTTATCTTAGTATAACAACTCGAGACGTTAAAAAAACAGACAGATTTGGACCATAACTAATTAAGAATTCAAAGGTTTTATTACAGGTACGTACCTATAGTTTAATCTCTACATACTTTTTAACAGAATGTCTTATACCAATTTTATTGATTCGTCGAAATTTTCTCACCGCCCTACCACGCCCGGCTTCTGGCCTTGTGCCAGAAAAGTACCGGCTATTATCTCACAATATACAGGGTATTTGACCTATAGCATACTGGTATGCAGAATAACAAGAAAGTACAGAATGAATCTTGCAAAAACTTTGCTAAACTCTCGAATGCAAAACTGACGCTACAAAAAAAAAATAAGTCCGCCATTTTTTGGCGTCGGTTATAACAAAAATAATGATGAATAAATTTACTCACCCATGACGTTAGCCATGTTTTTAAATTTGTAAGTTTTTCCACAAATACGAGTATTATACGAGACGGTGCACACACCGAGCGCTGGTACAGAACTGCGACTGGGTGGACGCTACAGCCCGTGGCCTCCGCGACGCGTCGCCGCCGCTGCTGCCGGCGTCACTCTATGATGTCATGGTTGAACTTTGAAAATAAAAATTTATTTATATGACATAAGTGTACTATTACTGTAATAATATTGTAGTGCTTACTACCTTATGATCACAAAGTAGCAACCAAATTAAACATCTTTTTCGACAGGCAGAATAGGATGTGAAATGGTTCGGAACTCATGAGACGGTTATGTTCGGGAGGGACTGCGAACATTAGAAAATAAACAAAATGTACCTTCATGTGACCTCCACTGTAACCTTCGCCAAGGCTGGCATTGTGTGACTCATCTTGCCTTTGTCGAGCAATTATTAATGATAGATGACGCTTTATAAAACATAACGTATAGGTGTAAGTATTAAGCGTATCTAATAGGTGTAACTATTTGGGTTTGGTGAAAATGACAATAAAAGCGTTAATTAAAAGTGATCAAGGTTCACTATGATTATACAGAAAAAGTACATTAGTGACTAAAATAACTAACTTTTGTCTGGGATATTTTTTACCTAAAAATAATGTTATCCACGAACCAATACTAAATGCCATTAGAATGTACTTACTCAATATCATAACTGAAACCAATCAATTTCAAAGGAAAATATTAATGTGGTGTTTGTAAGTATAGCGCTCTCTCGATGTGCCCAAAGTTCATAATTATCAGCAACAATTTTAATTTGTCAACTTTAATATGTATTCCTTCTGCTACTCTTTTCAATCAAGCTAATCGGTGAATAGCCTAGTACCACAGAATTTAGTAGGGCGTCATAGTTCCAGATAGGTGCAGTCAGGTGCACGTTGAGCTTTACACTTGAAGTACAGTTTTGGCTCTTATGACATAGAACTTAAGAATGGTACAAAGTCCAACATGTAAAGGTCGACATGTTCTTGGCTGTACGTTCAACACAAATTTAAAAAAAAAAACATACAAAAATATCAAGAAAATTAAATCTGTACATTGTGATGCAGGACATTGCATTAAATCTCAGTTGCAAGTGTTCCAACTTTAAAATATTTAATTTTGAAGCTAACTAATCTGTGGTCTAGTGCTTAGATTAGACGCTAAAATCTTGAGTAGGCTGAGTACAAAAATAAATATCGAATATCTAAAACCAATCTATTTTTAACAGTCTAGAATATTATTTCAGAACGTTGGCATAACAGCGTAAACACGCCTCGATGCCTACCTTACTTATTGTGTATTAGAACTGGAATCGATTTTTCACACATTGTAATATTATAACATCAGTGAGTAGTTTTGTAGTATGTAGGTACTTTTCTTACGACCTTCACTTTGATTTCTATTTCTCTAGGTTAGGCTACACATGGCTACACTGTGATTAAGCCCTATGTTTCAAACTGAACTGTCTGAAGTCGAGGCCGAACCCACAAATTTCGCCATAATTTAGGTGTTTTTCAAGTTGTCTCTATCTACTCCTAGCTACCATAACGAATAACCACAAAAAATATAAGAATATAATTTTTAATATTATTGAATAATAATGGAGTAATAAAATATTTAAGGAACCTAGTAATCAAAGAAAGAATGCGACTCAACTTGGGTATTTATGCATCGATTCGTGTAAAATCCTGTGTTCGAATCCTTGTAACTTTGTCTAATATCTCTCTGAATTGCATTCGCGAGTTTCAAAACTGTTGTAGTGGGTAGGTATTTTCTCCGGGACGAGCCTCAGATAAGTAACTAAAAAAGTAATCGGCAAGTTTCTGAAAATTATTTGAATTACCTACATATTATTAAATGGTCTCAACTTCAAGCTATCTTTTTTCTTCTTTAGTTTCACAATGACAACTATAATTTATGTGACATTAACTTTAAAAATGCGTTTCAGAAACTGTCTGTTTTGTTTTAAACTGACAAGGACGGGTTTAGGAGTTCAGTTTTGTTTCTAAGAATATGTTTACCCTAATAATACTTGTTGTAATGATTGTCTTCGTGATAAATCGTCTAGATTTGTTTACTCTTTGCGAGGACTGTCATAGACAATAAATTTATAATTACGACCCGCGATAAAACGGTGATTCACCTTGGTTGATGGCGACTACTTTGTAGGCCAGAGGATGTGTAAAAATCATTTATTTTGAATAAATTTCTTTAAAAGTAGTAAAGGCCTATACTTAATAATATTCTAAGTATTTATTTATCAAAATATATCTTCTAAAAGCAGTATAACAAAACTACAATTACAATTATTTACAAGTAACGCCTCTGGTCTGATGACGGGCGATGGTCACTAGGTACTGATGGTGGTAACCACTTACCATCATATTTTATTACGACCCGCTTGCTTGTTTACCAGCGGCATGATAAAAAAATCTGCAACAAACAAATCGCTGACGCTTTGTGAAATGTAACGAAAATAGTCATAAATAATTCAAACATTGGCTTCAAGATTATAATATGACGAACATGGTAACCAGCTTAACTAGATATTCGAAGCTTTCTAACGGTGAATAGCTCAAAACCATTTTTAAAGTTAATGACACATCATATTGCTGTCACTGTCATACTAAAGAAGAAAAAAGGGAGAGAATAAAAATCGTTTCAGAAACTGGCTGTAAGTATGAGGTCACAACGCTCATACTTATTTTAGGGGTATGAATCGTATTAATATAATACGGAAAGGTGACGTCAGTTCCAATGACGGCTATAAAATTATGACTATTCAACCTGAATACTAACTAATTATCAATTCTAAACATTGCATACTGATATCGTCATAATTATCATCTGATCATAGTGCATGATCAAATTGCTACTTGGGTAGGTAGGCCGTTATTATTTAGAATGGGATTCGGCTGTAGGTTATATTGTTATATTCGTATGATAGTTGACACTCTCGCGAAGTGGAGCGAAAAAATACGATCTCGAAGAGCGAAAACGAGCTCTTCATCTTATGTAAGTAAGACTTATCTTCGTCTTTACTTTTCCTTTGCTAATTTCGTGTTAACTCGCAGCTTCGTTTCCATAAATTGAGAAAATAGAAAGATTTGCGTCTGAAATCTATGATCTTGAATGGTCCCTAAACAGGACCATAATGGAAATAGATGACTCTAGTAATCCATACTTACTTACTATTATAATATTATTATGAAAATTATACTTTATATCCCGAAAACACATCTTGTTCCAACAGAAAAAAAAAGTATGGCAGAACCTCTGGACCATGGAGTATAGTACTCCATGCTCTGGACCAATATAACATAATATAATTATTATATCCCGCTCAAAATAACACAGACGTGTTATTAAAGTATAAAAATAACTATTTTAGTAAACGTCCTCTCAGATAATAGTGTATCCGTACAACATTCATAACAAATACAAGGTAGCGACATCTATTGCATTATATCTGTATTACTATGTGTTTACCAACTGAGTAAGCACCGTAGGTGAGTGAGTTGTAGGTGTCGCATTTGTCCACAGAGTTGTCTGTGTAGTTCCAATGAATCATACTAGTGGTCGCTAATAGAAAAAGTTTCAGCATAGTTGAGTAAAGTAGCATCGAGGAGGAATCGCGTCGTAGAATAGGTTGGACTGGACATAGGTCAACGAAGACCCACCACCATAGAATCCATCGAACAAGCTTTGCTTAGTTAGGGACGAGATGGGGATGTGTGATTCGTCCAAAAATTTTATTCCTAATTGAATTTCTATTGGAAACGATAATTATCTCGGGTGCCTTAACCTCCTTGGTCTCGTTTATTGTTTAGGTACTGGATTAAAAACATAATCTGCAGTTCTTTACTTTACGGTTTTAATTAAATTGAATCGCATTTTTTTTTCGCATGTTATCAGATCTCATGTAGTAGAGCCAAGCTTCTAACTCTACAGGCCCTACCTCAAATTGGTCGCTTGTTCGTGCGTACAGTACGTAGTCGACGACGCACGAACAGAAACCTCTAGAAGCCCTAACTAACTTCACAACCTTCACAAACTCTACACCTTAATCAAAATATGTGGGTTGGTCATTTCGCTACATTCACAGGCGTAAGGTGAAAAATTTATAAACTATTCATCAAACTTTTCTGATAAACATTAGTTCTTGTACATTGTAGTTTGTGAAGTTAGGCCTTGTAGAGGTAGGGCGTGTAGATGTAGAGTTAGAAGCTTGGCTCTGTCTGAAAACTTTTTGACAGTGCGAGTCATATGGTTTCGTCTTGCCAACATTTTACATGAAAATGGTTTTGGTGGGATTTCATTTCTTTTTGTAAGTTGCTTAAACAATTTTTTTTTCGTTTTTTGGAATAGTTCCAAGTTTTATGATATTTTTGTTGTTTGTGTGTGTACTAATACTAGCATACATATCTACCAAATTTCAGCTTTCTAGAATATTAATAATACTAACGGAAATCCCCTTTTTAGGGTTCCGTAGTAAACTACAAGGAACCCTTATAGTTTCGCCATGTCCGTCTGTCTGTCCGTCCGCGGTCTAGCGCCTAGACGCTTAATGCTAGAAAGCTGTAATTTGGTACATAAACTCATATGAACAATGCTAACAAAGTGGTAGAACAAAACTTGGAAAAAAAATTTTTTTGGGGTGCCTTCCAACCCCCCAACAGGTAAAGTGGAAATGAAATTATTTTCGCACCGACCCCATCTCTTAAAAACATTGAGGGTGTGGGAAAATCATTTTCCGATACAATGATCCGTTTGCGAATTATTTACATTTATCGTGTCAATTTTCGTTTTGCACGGTGGTCCCCCGTGCCCCCCTCTATCTCCGAAAGTCTTGTGTTTAGAAGTTTGAAAAAAATCATGGTAGTAGTCCATGTGCTGAACCTTCAACGAAAACTATAACGGTTAAGTAGGCACTACTAGTTACCGAGTAATAGCCGACGAACAAGAAGTAAAATTTCTTTGACGAAAACGTACATATGTCATAGAATATGGCATTGTACTCATCTGCAAGTAAGAAATGCGCAGCCAATACGGAACCCTACATTGTGCGTGGCCCGAAACGTACTTGCCCGGCTTTTTTGTTATTTAAAAATATATCGTATTTTTTTTTTACATAAAATTTAAAACTAGGTACACATACAACATTACGTAGGTACGCGGAATGTCAATAAATAGTTCAAAAAAACGACGAAGCGCTTTGTGCTTCATTTGGCTCGTCTTGGCAGATTAATGTCAAATTACTTAGTAGGTACAAGATGTCGTACAAGGATGTTCATGAACTGAGTGACGTTTGAAGGGCGTTACTGTGGCATATTTTGAGCATATTTTCATACATTTTGTCAAAGGCGAACTGTCAAAAAGTGACATAAAATATGAACGGGAGTTGTAGTTCCATTTTCGGCATATAGACCCTTGTAGGGTAGGTCTGTTATTTCTTTTTTATTAAAGAAAGACAAACCATGAGACAAACAAACACGTTTTCACATACGGATTTACACTGTTTTTAGCATTGTTATTAAAATTAAGTAACATGCACAAAAAATAAAATAATACTTATATCAAAACAATGTTATTGATCCCGTTTGTTCCGCCATTGTTCCTGTTCCCTTGGCCCTGGTCCGTTGGTCGGTGCCATACGCGTAGGGGTGCCTAGCTGCAACAGCCTCTGATATGCGCACGAGCAAGGGAGGTTAAACAATAAATAGGACTTATTTGGTGGACAACTTAGAAAAAAATCTGTTTCGTACTTTAATTATATTTCTTCAATTATAATATTTTATTTAAATATATTATGGTACAGTTAACATTAATTTTTTCACAAAAAAACTTTGTTCTCATTTCTCTACCCTGTATATTGCCTGGATACCTCTTTCAATGGTTGAATATGAAATTCGAATTTCGAAATGGAATATTATGGGTGGTGGGTGGTTATTGGGTTAGTTTTATAGTGGATGTAACCAAACCATCTAAATAATCACATTTTTGAAAATACATAATATCTGAATACGCATTAATCCTTTAAGGTTGATCAGGCAGGCATGCTTTAATATAATAGTTTATTAGATAAAAATACACGTGAATGTCGACAATTAGCACAGCATCGAAGCATGTTGTGCCTTCGATGCGAAATTAGCATCGAAGGCACAACATAACAAAATAAATATATATTATTATATTCATACAAAGACAAAAGGTAGACACATGGAAAAGAGTCTATATATTTTGATGACAATTCTAATGATCTATTCTATGGCCTCCTAACGCAACGCATTACGCAACGCTTCTGCGTAAACGTACCTGCTGCCATCTGCGTAAACAACAGCGTTTAGAGATCACATTAGTACGTACATGGCCGGCCCTGTAGGCGGCCGATAATGTATAAAGGAGGAGAACACGACCTTTTAAAAAAAAGTTGTGTGGCTTGCTGGCGCCATAAGCGCCTAAGCTTACTGAAATATAAAAAAATGCGTGTTTATATGTAAATTTAAATCAAACAATTGGATTATACCCCAATAAGATAAGGCTGATTTAAATCGTCGTGACGAAACATAAAAATCGAATTTAGTGTCATAAAAAGTAAAAACGATTGAAAATATACCATCTGCGCAGTAGAAGCTGCGCTAGGGCGCTACGGTCGGCTCCCGGCAGCTGTTGTCGCACGCGCATTTTCGACAATGGCCGCGATCAATGAACCCGCGACCCCCGCCCTGGTTGCATGCACCCTTCAGCCGACACGCTAGGGTTGCCGATATTTAGAACACCTTCGTAGAAAATAATTATTAAATACTTATTGAAGAACTTCACTTTAATACAATACAATATTCTTTATTTTAGCAAAAAATAAAAATAAAAATTAAAAGTACAAACAGATAGGTAAAAAACAACAGGCGGACTTACCGCTAAAGCGTGATGCGCGCGAAATAATAAAAATAAAAAAGAACAGGTAGGTGGCGCAAAAATGTGTTCAAAAACGTAAATACTGAAAACAATAATAAAAAATAACAATAATAATTAGGGGCTAGTAGACCATACAATTGCGGGCGCGTCCCCGTCGTTCGATTGTTTTGGCATTGTAAAAATTATTTATATACATTCAGATAGTCGTTTTTAAAAAAATATAAATTAAACTTGATTAAGTCTAAGTACTTAACATTTTCGATTATGTCATCTTGCAAAGTATAAACTGGACTTTTTCAATTACTTGTACCAACACAAACGGTCAATCCTATAGGTTTTTGGCTTTTGTTGCCTTGAGATTTTGTGTGAAAAACGAAACCTAAACGTCACTTCAATAATCTTTTGATCGCTACTATAATATTTTTGGTGCTAGGGACTGCAGATCTGATTTAATTTGATATTATTTTCTATATGTTTCTGAGAAAAGAATATGACAGACAGACAGACAACCAAGTGAACCGATAAGAGTTTCGTTTTTTCCTCATTAGGTTACGGAACCATATAAACAGACAGACGGGCAACATAGTACAAGGGTTCCGTAGTAAACTATCAAGGAACCTATCAAGGAACTATATTTTCGCCATATTGTGCGTCTGTTCGTTTTTGATCTTTGACAACCCTATACATCAGGTACACGCCGAAACAATTTCTTGACGGATGGTGCGTTTGGAGATGAACATTTTTGGACCGAGTTCTATTATTAAACGAAGAAACGGAACAGCTGATTTCTACAAGTTTGTCTAGCGATTTACAACGACAGCTGATGTTTACAAAGCGACAGGCTTTACCTATATCTTCAGGAAGTATTGTGTTAAAATATATTTTATCAACAATAGTACATAGGTATAATGGAAAATAGATAAAATATTAAAATTGTTACCGAATAATTTTGGCTTGAAAACAACTTTTCACATTTCCACATTTAAAAAAATTATAAAAAGTTCGTCGCACTCGCAGCAAAGTTTGCCACTCTAATGCCTGTTGTTCTGTAGTACGGGGGGCAACATTCCCCCTAGATGGCGCATGTTAGCGATCTTTATTTACGATAATTTTATTATGTACTTACTTACTACAAAAAATGTTGAAATTAACTACAAGAGTGTCTTATATAGGTACTCCTATTTGCTTTATTTCATTGCCAGCCCTTAAGTTTACAGTCACACCTTCGGTCGTAGGTTCGATCCTTGCTCAAGGCAAAAAATAATGAGAGAAACATCTACCTAATAATACTAGTCGCCAACACGGTTGAGTCGCGCAGACGTAAAACGAAGTTCGAAACTAATATCTCAGTGCATAACGACAATCGATTTTCAATTGTTTTATAATCTGTGAGCCCAAATCAAGACGCGTACTTTATAGTTTCTTTTATCTGTGTTCTTTCTGTGTTTCGACATATAAATCGCGAAGGAAATCAAATCAAATCATTTTTTATTTATTCAAATAGGCATATTACAAGCATTTTCGAATCGTCACTTTTTTTTCCTAAGGAAGTGATCGGTTCTACATGTTTTACGCAAGAACAATGCATTTCTCATAGCTTGGTTTTGGCGCAGCGGGCTTCCTGTACTGATAGACGATCGTCCAAACTTAATTTTTCGTAGCAATCAAGAAATTACAGAAGTGGTACCAGGACTACCTGGGTAGACAAACTGAACTTAAAAGTATACTTACTACTATTATTGATAAACTATACCTATATATGATATAACTATAACATATAGTTCAGTCAAGATGTACATTCGTGCTCGCAAAACGTCGTGCCATTCGGATTTTTTTATGTTGTTAAGACCTAAACCAATATTAAAAATCTGGATTTTTAATATTGGTTTAGGTGTTCGAGCGACGAGGACGGTATGCCCAAAAAACCATGAAAATTTCGGAAATTTTTTCAGTTTTTGCTCAATATCTCAGTAAAGGGTCTGACCGGTATAGTCACTATTAATACTTTTAAGTACTAAATTTACTACAATATGAGACTAGGGCAAGCTCCATACATCCATTGGTTCCCAAGATACAGTTCTTCGAATATATCGAATAGGCATATTTTTCCAAAAAGTGAAATTTTTCGAAATATTCACTTATTCTCTGAAATATCTTCTAAAATACGAATTCCACGTCAAATAAGTATTATAAAATGAAGTTGTAGTCAATTTAATTGGCTTTCATTTAAAACCAAACTGGCACCTGTAGGCAGCGGTTCTCTGATCTCCTAAAAACGGCAGATAACCAAATTAATTTCACAAAATAGTGAACGTTCCGTTCATATAGTTTAAAAAACACTATGGTACTGATAGTATAAATATGTAGTTACAAGACTTAGGCTATCCAAAAAGGTAAAAAAGTTAATGTAAATGAAACTGGAATAGTCCATACACACCTCGTAACTGTTAAGACTAAAGTCGCTCCGATCAAGCAGATATCGGTGCCACGTCTGGAGTTATGTGGGGCTGTGTTGGTTTCTAAACTGCTAGAGGAAGTTTCTGAAACGATAAATATTAGTAAGTCGGATCTGCATGCATGGACTGATTCTACCAATTGTTTTGGCGTGGCTGAGTGATCATCCAAGTTCGGTGGAAACCATACATTGCTAATCGTACTTCAGAAATACCTACTCTCTTGGATCATTCACAGTGGTCTTATGTAAAATCCAAGGAAAACCCTGAAAATTGCGCATCCCGTCATCCCGTGGTATCTCGCCGTCTGAGTTACTTGAAAGTAAATTGTGGAAACATGGCCCAGACTGGTTACGCGAGGATGTTATAAACTATGAGAAACCTCATTTTATATGTACAAAAACGGACTTAGAGAGTCGTCAAATAAATAAAAGCAAATACTACCTGTGTTGAAGTTGATGAAGAAGTGGAGAATCTTTATGCTCGTTTCTCTAGTCTTCGAAAGCTGATCCGAGTCATGTCTTATTTTAGGAGATTTCTATTCTACGACTAAAGGATCTACATGGTCTTAGAATAACATTTTTGTCTTACCTTACTGCATCCGAGCTCCAGGATTCACTTACCTGTTGTCTTCGGCAGCATCAGCTTCGGTGGTTCTCCGAAGAAGTTGATCTGCTCCTGAAAAATAAAGAGGTTAGTAAAAAAAGTTGTTTATCATCGCTAAATCCATATTTAGATAGTAATGGTATATTAAGAGTGGGTGGTAGAATTGAAAATTCAGACTTACCTGATAGGAGTAAACATCCTATTATTGTGTCTGGACAATCCCATCTGGCTAAACTCATTGTTGCAGATGCCCACGAGAAGACGTAGCACGGAGGACAGCAATTAACCTGTAACTATGTTCGATTTAAGTATTGGGAGGGACCACAGAGACCCTTTCTTCATTCAGGTGTGGATTATGCTGTTCCCATCAATATAAGAGTATCAAAAGGGAGAGGTCAGAGATCCTACAAAGGTGATTCATCTTGAAGCTGTTTCTAACCTCACCTCAGAAGGGTTTCTCTCAGCGTTTAAGCGTTTCGTCGTACGAAGAGGGCGTTGTATACATCTCTGGAGCGACAACGGAACAAATTTCGTTGGTGCAGCAAAAGAGTTGAAAAAGTTGTTGTCCAGTGAACGCTCTTTGTTTCCGCATGAAGTTGCGTCATCATTAGCAAATTCACACTGAATGGCATTCCATTCCACCTCATGCGCCTCATTTCGGTGGACTGTGGGAGGCCGGAATTAAAAGCACGAAGCACCGTCTTCGTCGAGTTAATGGCGATTCGACTTCTAACTTAATATGCGTTTAACTAGGTGCTAGTACAGAAAACGTGCTGGTTTCTTGCGTAAGAAACTTGATACAGAAAGATTTATGGAATTCAATAATAAATAGGCTGTTTATGTCTGGAAGAGTTCTAAGAAATATTTATAAATAGAAACATTGATATAATATTTTAAGGCGTATTGACTTCCACGTTTCGTATTTCACACGGCAGCCTATAAATTTTAGATGCCAATATTGTGTAATATAATATGGTCCTATAAAAAAGATGCGTCTGGTACGAAAATTAGGGTTTGATGACGTACTATGAGACCGTGTTGTCAAAACTCATTGTCAACTAGATGTTGCTATAAGACACTATAGTCACACACAGCTATAGTGCGTTACCGTTCCTCCTGTTTCCGGGACTAAACAATCGAAAATGACTGAATGACAAATTGTTTAAAAGTTTAGGTGTCGTCAACTGTCGTCCCTAAGCCATAGCTCGCTGATAGAATAGAATATCAGTCGGATAAATTGATAGCTTGCTTTTGTATGATTTTACATTTTTATTCTACAGACTTTTGACATCGATATTATAACTATGTATGTATATATCTCGATGACAGTTATTTAGTGAGTTGCACAAAAAATCTTATATTAAACCTGTTAACCAATTAAATTCTAATAACAATTTTAGTTTTTTTCCAGTTTTACTTACTGTTTACTGAATTGTAAATAAATTTACAAATACATACTGAATTTCATAAAAATTCAAAATAATATTATTTTAAGAAATTCAGACTCATCAGTAAAGAGAAAATGTGAGTGATAACGAGGCATATCATTACGTGTGAGTGGAGGGTAGCAGGCAGGCAGTAGGGCACGCCACGCATGTGGCCAGGGCACGACGCATCTGGTGACGAGGGGGGCGCGGCGGGGGCTAAAATTAGTAGCGGCTCGCCACGTGCGCCCGGCGATACGAGCGCTTCGGCTCGGCTCAGTCCGCGTTCAACCACCATCACGAACGCTCACACTGCCTTAACTAGTGTTTAACATAACCTCCACGCTCGTGCGAACTCAAAGACCGCGTCAGCGGCAGTGACAGTGTCCCGAGTGTACTACGGTGGCCGTCGCGACGGAGGCAGTGCAAGGCATGTTGATGGCGGGCGGCCTGCAGGCCGAGCCCGAGGGGCTGCTGGCGCTGAGCGCGCTGCCGGGCCAGAAAGACACCACCTGGACGAAGTTGTTCGTCGGCGGACTGCCGTACCACACGACGGACAAGAGTCTCAGGGAGCACTTCGCGGTCTACGGCGACATAGAGGAGGCCGTCGTCATCACAGACCGGCAGACCAGCAAGAGCAGAGGATATGGCTTTGTAAGACATTTTCTATTATTTGTAGAACCTGAAAGTATGAAAGTTGACACGTAACGTTATTTATACCTGCGTGCAACTGTGGCACTGAAACAGGCGTATGGCGTATCGCAAGCTGGTGGTTGGTCGCGTTATCGCACTTCACTTCATTGCTACCTATACCTAACTACCGGAGAGCTGCGAACGTTGTATTGTATCGCAAATTAACTACATCAAACACGGAAGTTGTTGGCTCCACGCAGGTGTATGTCAATCCCATATACCTAGGTGGCTGTGCAAACTCGGGTCGGGACGCACAATTACAATTGCCAAGCACTACGCAGTACAATTTTGTAGCTTGTTTCTGTTTTATTTGGCTGGAATGATAGAAATACGTAGTTTTATGATTAAAAACTCAAAAAAAATATCGGGACAAGTCCGCCACACATTCCCTCCGCTGTCTTCTAGAAAAAAAAGGTAAACCAACTATGACTATTAGTGGAAGTTGTTATAATTTGCCAATAATACTAATCATCGTATATTTAAATGAATACAATGCACTTGTACAGCTCAAAATTTTCTAATTATTAAAAAAATCCGAACAGATGCGATAAATTGCTGATATTTTGAATTATTTCATTGCCAAAAGTCCTAAATGTAATAAAGTTTGAGGCTTTTTGTATAGTACGGCTAAGGGCTCGTGGGAAATGAATCACAACCCCATTTTCAATTCACGCTAGGGTCGGGTAGGGAGGGAACATGTCCCGTTGCACCCTCTGTGACATCCAAATAGCTGTAATAATCGCAATGCATCGCTCGGAACTCTGCGACGTACCGACGTTACCAATTACGCAAAATTTACAAAGGATATAAAACACTGAACATCTATTTTAAAAGATGAATAATTTCGACGTTTATCGTCTGGCGCACTAAAACAATCGCCCTTGCATTATAATATTACGGTAGTAAATTCCACGGATCATCACAAATTTATTCACGAACATGATTAACGATTTGAGTTCAAAAACTAAATTATTGTAGTCTGTTTAGAAGTTTCGTGTTCGACCCACCAAACATTCACCTCTCTTCTGTAGCCTTCAACGACGCCCTCAGATTCACAATAATTATTGAAGCTCGTTGACGACATGACGAAAACCTACGTTATGGAATTCGGAACAAGTTTAATCGTAAAGGTAATGGACGTTTGTAATTGTGGGTAGAAGTGTAAATAGAATGTCCCTATTCGTTATTGAGAGAAAAACTTTGCAGGATCGTGTTTTAAGTACTAGTAAACAACAAAAGATCGTCATCCGATACAGAGCGGGCGACGGAACAGCGGATCATTCAAGACCATTCTACTGCACTTTGATCTAAATAAAACTAATTAAAAATGCACGATTATTTCAAAATTCTCATTTTCTTCTTTTAACTTTAAGAGCTGTGCTCTTGTCGGTGTAACAGCCTCCATTTTCCTCTGACTTGTGCCATCTCTTTCACCTCTATTAAGACACGACGCCTTTTCCTTCACTTGATCTGTGTAAGCTCTTCTCGGCCTTCCTCGCCATATCTTTTCCTCTAAGATGTATCAAAACAATAATTTGCCTAATACATTTTTATGTTCAAACATGACACATATACTCAGAAAAAGAAAATAATTGTTTGGGCAATGTGCCACGCAATTAACATTTTATCGAAGAATATAATAATGACTAATTGTTAACGCCTACAGTAAGGTGAAATATTTTCTAAGAAATGCTTCATAAAATTTTCCACCGCGCTTTTCACGTCCTTTATTTCCCGGAAAAAACCTATCCTGTAACCTTTCTTCGGCCTCCAACATTCAATCCCCACGCCAAATTTCTTCTCAATCTGTTCACGTGAAGAGAAAATAGAAAATATTAAAAAAGCAAACAAAAACTTAATTTTTTAAAATTTTCATCATATTAGAAGCATTTGGGGCTTAGTTATTAGCAAACTATTCAGTAATCTGTGGTATTCGTTTTTAACTTCTGTATATTTTAAAGTTATCTTCAAAGTTAAAAGTGCATTGCTAAGTAGACAGAAATGTACTATTTTATTCAGTAGTGTTACGCTTACGAGGCTACTTTTATAGGTCAGTGGTATAGGATTGATTTGTATTATCAATTGCGAACCTAGATAATGATATAGGTATCCATTCGCCACATTCGATATAACTGCAATTGACTGAGATATGAGTTATGTTATCTTATCAGGTATAAATATTAGACGATAATTTGTCAACCTAAAAGGTATATCAATATTGTTATAGTAATTATTTAAAATAATGAACTGCTACTTTTTTTTCGTTTATTGACTGAAATTTTGAAATTATCTGTCTAACTTAGCTATAAATTAATTAATTAATAAAATGAAATGGTTTATAAACTAGTCAATGTAAAATTAAAATGTGCACGGGTACCATTAATTTCGAAATGAGCAATTTATAATAATAATTTTAGTTTCGAAAAATTCCACATAATTGCTATTAGTTGCGTTGCGATTGCGTGCGTTGCTATTGGTCCGTACTGTTTCGCGTAATTGCTATTGGTTGCGTTGCGATTGCGTGCTTTACTATTGGTCCGTTCTGTTCCACGGAATTGCTATTGGTTCTCTCTCGCTCTGTCAATATCAAAAATGTGCGAAGAACATACTCACCATTCGTTTGTAAAAAAAACAGACTATATAGATAGTAAGTCAAACGATAAGTTTTTGATTCAGTGCAATCAGGATGAGGAGGAGGATGCAAACTCGATATACACAATCGACCAACATAAACCTGTTGCTACCAATCATGTAACTATTTATTTCAATTGATCACTTTGCAGTTAAGAAATTATACGTTTGTAGTATAATTAACGAATATGGGCGTATTTTATTTAATTTGCTGGTGAGAAATATAATTGTTCTAAAGATTGGTGAGGCGTGGCGATTTTCGGTGCTGGGCGTCTCGGAATTGGACCCGCCTTTGCTACGGTTCTACGGCGTAGCATACATTTAATTTAAAGTTAAACTAAAGAAAACGTTTTCATAATAAAACTTTGATAAAATGTGACGAATATTACGTTGTTCAATCCAATTAACTAAGTGTAGGCCAAGTTTTACACAATCATTATTATTTGGAATAAGTTTCAAATATTATAACTAAAAAATAATTACTTGACGCGCTGTGTAGTGCGTAGCGAAATTTTTGCGATAACAAAATACATGAATGTGAAGTGAACACCTATGAATGTGACGGTGGTGAATGGCTCACAACTATTTTTAAAGTTATGACTGTCACTGTCAAGCTAAACAAGAATAAAAGAGATAGCTTGAGATTTGACAGAGAGAAGAGACATGAAAATTGTCATAGAATTTCGCAGAATTTGGATAAAAGAAAATCTTTCTGAGATTTTCCCGCGAAGTAATAAACGCGTTGTTTTGTACTTTTAGACATAATAAAACAGTTTTTAACAATTAGTACCATGTTAACTGCTTTCGGAAAACTATGCAGATTGTTAACAATCGACAGATAAAGCAGGAAGTTGCGATTGTATAGTACAATACGTACTCGAATGATGTATGATTACTGCGGCAGTTGGAGGTAAGTATTGTGTTTTTTTTTATTGGGCTAAAGTCGAAACGTTTTGGCGAATTTATTTGTCCTTTCTATTACTTCGAATTTGCATTGTTTTATAGATTTGTATTAGATTTCATAAATTTTTGGTAATTAATTTCATCAGATTGATTTCATGAACTAGAATCGAAAGTATTTTTATTACCTGCGTAATCCGGTTCACCATATTCCTATGGGAATATAAACCCGAAAGGTATGTAGAAAACCTTCTGAAAATGTAAATCCTTTCAGTAAATGATTTATTTGTTTCTTCACACCTTAATAGGTCTTTAAATGGAAAACCAACCTTGAAAACTGTACACGACTTTAATCATTGTAATACTTACTCAGTAGTAATACGTGGCTATGTAGATATTGTTTATATCAACATATAAAATATATAGGGACATTCATACAGATTGAGCTAGCCCCAAAGTAAGTTCGAAACTTGTGTTATGGGATACTAACTCAACGATATTATATTTTATAACAAATACATATATAGATAAACATCCAAGACCCGAGGCCAATCAGAAAAAGTTCGTTTTTCATCATGACCCGACCGGGGATCGAACCCGGGACCTCCTGGCCTGGGTGGCGGTCTGGCGTGGTAACCATTACGCCACGGAGGTCGTCAATAGTTAAAAAGCCGGCCAAGTGCGAGTTATACTCGCGCACCATTGACCTAAGGACGTAGCTGTACCAGTCAGGTGCACGTCGAGCTTTTACACTTGCAATACAATTTTGGCTCATATGACATAGAACTTAAGAATGGTACAAAGTCCAATATTTAAAGGTCGACCTGCTCTTGACTGTACTACATATAGATCAATGTCGCGCACTGGGTTCCGTACCACTATCTATACGACACCAGCTTTTGCCCGCGGCTTCGCTCGCGTTAATTTTATGACATAGATCTCGTTTGACAACAAAACAACCCATAGCGCGACTTGTGGCGCCATCTGTTGGCCGATACAGCGCCCTCTAGTAGAAAAAATATTTTCTAAGAAATGCTTCATAAAAAGTAGCCTATGTTGGGCTCTGTACCCCTAACAATATGTATGCAAATTTTCATAATGATCGGCTGCTAGTGAAGCCGTGAAGGAATAACAAACAAACAAACTCACTTTCTCATTTATATTATTAGTAAGGATAGTATTTTTTTTTATCAAAAACTACGTTTGTTGAACGGGAGCCCCCCGTAAATATTTATTTTATTGTATTTTTAGTATTTTTCGTTATATCAGCAACAGAAATACATCAGCTGTGAAAATTTCAACTTTATAGCTATCATGGTTTATGAGATACAGCCCCGGACAGCGGAGGCTTAGTAATAGGGTCCCGTTGGTACCCTTTGCGTACCTACGGAATCCTAAAAATGACGTAGGTACGTAACATTAGTTATAAAACTACATGAATGATGAAACTATCCTTAAGTATGCTTCAATTTTTAAACTTCGCAACGGGTTTTATTGCGTTTTTTTTTATCGATAAAGTGATTCAAGGGGAAGGAAGGAGAAGGTGTAATACATTCCGAAATTCCCGCGGGAAAGCGGGATACAGGGGATAGGTTTTGGTTTAGCTAGTTTAATATAAATTACGGAATGGAACATGGTACGTTTTGGTATTTAATTATGGAGTAACCTACGAAGAGGAGAACACCATCGTGAACACAATCATTATTTTGTAGTTATGTATTTTTTTCGATAACTACGGTGATGTTTTATTTTATGGAATAATAAAATCCTAATATTATAAAATGTGAATCTGTGTTTGTTGTTTGTCTTTCTTCAAGTCGAAAGTAATGAACCGATTGATCTGATTTTTTATTGGGGATAGATTAAGGTCTGGAGAGTGACATCTTTTTTCCCACGGGATAAAGAGATTCCCATGGGATAAAATATTGTCATTTCCCTTGACCACGCGGGCGGAGTCGCGGGTAACAGCTAGTATGGTGCAAAAACGATAATATTTTTTTTTTCTTTTTTTTGTTTTTTTTTAGTGGCCTTTTTGAACTATGATTTCTATTTATTATTAGGTAGGTATACTTTGGAAAAATCTTTGGACATCTTCGTACGGTTTGGCAAAGTCTTCAAAGAAATACTCAAATATTTGAACTGTGTTTGGCGCTTGGCAACTATAAATACATACATACAGTCCAACTAAATGCAATCAAGTAATCGGTACGTTCATAGTTTGTGTTATCGCCATAGCGGTAAGCTAACTTCAATTTCAACGATTGAATAAACATTTTCATGACTGCGTTCGTTACTCTCATAAAAACGACTAGCGCTCCGCCCCGGCTTCGCAAGCGTTTTAGGGATCCTTATTTAAAATAAAATAAAATAGCCTTGTCACCCGTACGTAGCGTAGCTAGCCAACGGTGAAAGAATTTTTGAAATCGGTTTAGTAGGCTAGATTTTAAAAGTGTATCTGACGAGATGGACGACCATTTAGATAAAATGACATTCAGAAAACTAAATCCGCACTAGCGTAGCCTAGCGTTATTATTATTTAAATGTTTCGTAGTTATTTTTTAACCCGTTGTAAAATCTTAATTCCATCCACATGAAGGTCTCAAGCTATCTCTTCTTTATTTAGTTCGAGTGACAGCTATAATGTAATTTGTCATTAACTTTTAAAATGTGTTCGATGGAAGTAAAAAAAAAAGCTAATAATCAAAACCTAAGGAATTATCTTCTATTCTTTTTTGCAGTTGACTCGATTTATATTCATCGATTCAACTTTACCTTTTTTTATCTAAATGCTTTTTGGATTCATGAAGGATACGATCATGTTTTCACCAACTTAAATTTCAATAGACCTTCAGTATCGGAGGTCATCAGATATTTTGCTTTAGTTCTGTCGATTTTATCGGACCGACTGTGTTATGACCATTTCTACATGAGCCCTATGTGAAGTTATAATGGTACTTGTAAGCTATCAAAGTGGTTTAAGTTTTTAGTACCATTTTAAAAGAGCAAGTTTCTAGTTCTTGTTACTATAAATCTGCCGTCTGAATTGGTGGTACGAAACAATTGTGACAATTCGAAAGACCTTGTAATAAGCCTATTTGAATAAAAATATTTGAGTTTGTTGTAGTGTAAAATTAATATTATTTAAAAAAAATGATATATTCTTTAATCTTTGCGTTATCCTGTTTTTTAAATCATTTATCTATGGATGGATGTATGAAGTCGGTGGAGATCTTTTCAATCGAATCTTAACATCAGCAACTTCTTCCAGTGTCTTTACCGTGCATTCTTTCTTGATTTCCAACATATTAGACTCATATAAGTAACTTAATTATCCTGTTATAATGTTTATAGACTGAGACTTAAGTAGACGTATTCTTCTTCTTTAGGATTCTTTCTCGCGTCTTATTTTCTTGATTCCATACTTACTCTGAAGTATGAATACAGCTTAGTATCTGTAGTTGTTATTGTAAATGGCTAGGTGAAGCGTGGGGGTCTCTTGTGTCTGGTCGCGAGGACAGTGGAAACGGCGAGGCGCCGACCCGGGGATCACGCATGCATTATAATACGTAATGTGACAGCGTCACTCGCCCATATTATTTTGTATTGAAATCAATTCAGCACAAAATGGTTGGTTACATCTAGACTAGACAAAATGATAAAGGTTCTAGAATCCTCGTAATTTATTTGTTTTAAAGAAAAAACAAAGTAGCCTTCTGCTTCTGCCTTTTACTCAAACTTTTTTTTTGTGACGGAAGATATTAAACAAGAGACGAGCTAGCAGCTCACCTGATTATAAGCATTTACCGCTGCCCATGGACAACCACGAGTACAAGATCTTGGATACGTTGCCCACCTATGAAGGAATGAAAATAAATATTTGATGAGCCGAGTTTGTTACCGACAAAAATACAAATTTTCTCATGAAGCGACTGCTGCGACCATTAACAGTTACTAATACATTACCTAGTATTAGGTCACCAAAACGACATGAATCATAGAAACTAAGTTGTATAAAGATTTTGCGAAGAAAATTTTTCTATGAAACTACTACTGTGAAGTGTGAAACCTAATTAATTAGTCATATGTATTTGATTCTATTTAAAGTTTTTTGCTTTCAGGTGATAATGGGTGACCGAGCGGCTGCGGAGCGAGCATGCAAGGACCCGAACCCCATCATAGATGGAAGGAAAGCCAACGTCAACCTCGCCATTCTAGGGGCCAAGCCCAGAGGGAATTTAGCTCCAGGTTAGTGATTTTGGATTAGTTAAGATTATGTAGAGCACATTATTTTTATAATAAGTAGTTTTATACTCATACAAGTATATTAGGAGAAGAGAAAATGCTTGTAAACTTTTACAGAATAAACGTTTTCATTTCAACTATTTTAAGCGTTCATTAAATCTTTTAAAAGATTTGTAATATATTGAATAGCGACCTGTCTACTATGCTACTAACCAGGGGCCCAAGTCTGCTATTTTAAATTAGGCGACAACTATTGCCATACCATTACCACCTTGTTGTCATTATATTTCCATAGTGCCAAATTTAGTATTCTGCTAAAAGTTAACTAGTATTTCAATGTATTGACTATAGGGTGTCAGTGGAATATGAACGAACGGAATGACCGACAGTTAAAATCTACCATGAACTACTATTTCAGTAAAATCGAAAACATCAATAGTAGTTCGATAATGTGTCAATGAAATGGCCAAATGTCAAAAACTATTGAAGTGATACACTATCGACACTCTATTGGTGCATTTGTATTTAGCAGACTTGGATTGACGTGAAAGAAGTCCAGAATATGGTTGGAAAAAATAGCATAGAGTTCAGCTATTTACCTTTTTTCTTATGTAAGTACAATTATGCGTTTTTAAGTTACGAAAAAGTGAGTGAAAGTTTTGTTTATGTTTTCCGCACAATTATAGATAAATAATTTTGTTTTGCCAATTAGAAAGAAAGAAAATACATTTATTCTGTACATCACATGAGACACAAGACAACAACAGCAATTACGCCATGGTGTTGTTTTAAAAATACAAAGTGATCTGCAATGATTTATTTACCACGTCTCATTGCGAAGGGTTATGTGTTTCGTTGTCTCCGGGAGCGATATATCCCTCAGCTGTTTGTAAGAGAAATTTTTTGCCGTTTTTGTCTCTGGCCGATGGCTGTCTGGCACAAAAAAATGTGAGATCGCTACGCGTGAGACGGTATTTGTGCTCCGGGGGGCAAATGCGAGCATATGGGCCGAGTGTACAATTTCTTTTAAGATCTAAGATCATAATTGACATTTTTTATGAAAGATAGTTCATGATACTTGTTTAACTAGAGGATGATGTACGATGTAGTAGGTAAAAATAAGGTAAAATTGTTTTTATATTAAATTTTTTACTGACCAGACTTGATCATCGAGGACTACTTATCTATTATATTATTATAGAAATGAGAGAATTCCATTATAAATAATATTACAAGTCATCAATGACAATAGAATATGAAATTTCTAGTGACACTACTGGCTTCAAAGTAGTGTCACGGGAGATACAAATTTTACCATGACACTATCGGTAGAGCCACGGGAAAGAAAAATCTCCCATGACACTAATGATAGTGCCACGCAGTAGTGCCTAGGGCAATAAAGGGGAATATTGTATTATGAACATCGCTCACACCTTAAAGATTGTTAGTAGGATTTGGCGTGTTTATTTTGAAACATTTCAATTGATCGACATTTTCTTCTCTATCTAGATAAGTAGGTAAGCTGATGACTTACCGACTGGACCGATATTTTACTCGTTAACATTAGAACAATATCATAAAATCTCTTCCCATTTAGAACTGCTCATTATACCAGAAACATCTTATGTGTAAATCCCAATTTCACAGCAAAATCCACTTTAATTCACTCAATCATTTTTGTCACTTATATATCGAGTTTTAGGTATTGCTGTTATCAGTGAAACGGTTTTACCGCTTTATTTGCTTTTGCCGAATGATTTCATTATGTTTTCAAGGATCATAATTATTTATGGATTAGATGGTTTACATTACTGGGTCTAAAGTCTTTTGTATACTGCTTTTCAAGCTAACAAAGCCATCATCGCCACATAGGTGAAACCTATGACGTCACTCGAGCCATCGAGCAGTCAAATCTCTGTGTTCATGTCATCAAAAACAAATTGAACCATCAAGCTGTCGTAATTGTATGACAATCCGAATTTTTTTTACGTTCGTTTCTGGTTGGTTGTACTTTTTGGTTATTAAGTTAATTAAAATATTACGCACGTACAGGTAGGTGTTTTTAATTTATATGACCTACAATATAAACTAAACTATTTTATTTCAAATAATTAGATTAAACATTACAAAAGTTATCTTCTGATAATATCTGGCTACTTTTCATTAAAATCGAATTGGATTTTTTATCTATCGTTTGACTTTGTGATAACACTTTATTGACTAGGTAACAATTAGGTAATGCAATGATTAAAATTATTTAGTGTTTTATAGGTACGGTTTATAAAAATGCGAGAAAACGAACAAGAAATTTAATTTGGAAAGATGTAAGACGTGCCTAACTTAGCCTAATAAAAGCCTGCTACTTTATATCTATATATATAAAAAGCTTTGTCCTGCCTGACTGACTGACTGACTGAGAATCAACGCACAGCCCAAACCGCTGAACGTAGAGGCCTGAAACTTGGAGGACGGATTCTTGGTATGCTACGTCATACCAAGAATCCGTCCGATAAGAAAGGATTTTTCGAAATTCTCACGGGAAAACGGGATACACGCAAACGAAGTTGCGCGGGTTAGACTAGACTATTATATAAAAAAATCGTGTTAGTTACACTATTTATAACTCAAGAAGTGCTGAAGCGATTTGGCTGAAGGAGATGTAGCTTAGAACCAGGTGAAGGACATAGGGCAGGGTAGGGTAGTGCCTATGGCGGAAGAAAGTTCGCCGGGTCAGTATTTACATTATGTGAAGTTTTGTGTACCCACAGCAGCTCAAAGAGATCTAAAATACATATAATAAAACAGTAGACCCCGATATGTCTGTACATTGGACATATTTGGCAAAAATGGAGAGGGAACAGTTAGAGTAAGGTAATAAAAGCAAAAAATATTTTTTTTGATTTTTTTGTCCGTCTGTTTGAACGCGCACATCTTCTAAGTTACTGAACGGATTTTAATGCTGTTTTCACAGGAAGATATAGCTCGGGATGGAGCAGAATATAGGCTTTGTTTCATTTAAATGGCATGTCAGGAAAAGGAGTTATCCTCATTTTAACATTTAAAAGTGCCAAGGGATTTCCCCTGACATAAACTACGGCGCGCACTGTTGCTGCACTGCAATGTTATCTAAATTCAATATCTAAATTCCAACAAATTCTCAATACAAAACCAATAAATAAAAACATTTTAATTTTTAGCCATGAAACCGGGTGAACCCCATTACGACGAACGATTTTTATATTCATTTATTAATGTTATTTTTTTTATTATTTTCGTCTTTAACTTTTATGTAAGACAAAAATGCTAAGTTAATAAAAATTTTAAAGTAACTTATAAATTTACTTCTAAAGAAACGTCGATTTTCGTTAATTTTATATATTTTATATTAAATATGACAAATAAATATGCTACGTACTGTTTTTTTTTAAATTATTGTGTATTTTATAAACAATAACTGACTCAGTGATACAATTATTAAAAAAATAATAATAATAAATCTGATTTAAATAAAAAAAAATCGATTTAAATCAAATAAATCCGATTTTTTTTAAATCATGATTTTTATCAACCCTGTTTGGTATGTACGCAGCTGATACCTTGGATTAACACATAGGGTACTTTTTATCCCGAAAAGTACGCGGTTCTCCAAGGATTTCAATAAAAGTCTAATATAGATGGCGCTACTGTGCATAAATAAATACACGCAAACGATGTTGTCATAAAAATTAGAGTAAATCCCTTCATGCAATAATTAAAAAACTTCGAGTCATATTTTCTGGCAGCATACCTTTCATTTGGTGACGTAAATAAAATTACAATTACAACTAAAATATGAAAACTAAACTTGTCAACAAATTAACAATTTTAATTTACAATCATAAAATGTAACGTGTCGTGATTATGGGGAACTGGGGTGACCCACGGCGGATGTGCCTAAACGCTCGGAAACGGAAGTGCTTGGTGGCCGACAAGGTACACTAATTGATCGAACCTTACTACTCAACCCTTGCTAGTAATATATTCATAAAAGATACAAATTAAAATAAACCCTTACTAATGTTATAAACGCGTTTGAATGCTCATTTACACACTGTCGTACTTATTTTATTGCTTTGATCAAACGTCGAATAGTTATTATTAATTACTAAATGTGCTAAATATATAAAAACTAGGGGCCTATCGTAACAAAAACAATTAAAATCTAGTTTCAATAAATAAAAATATGTATAATATTATATTAGCTGTGTCTAACATAGAATTTCCCTTGGGTAACTTTTTATTCCGAGATATTTTTGAGAGCTTTGACCTCATTGCCCTGTAAATCTCTGAGCGGCCTTCATTGGATTTTTAAACTTCTGAAGATCATATGAACTAAGTATTTAAAGATCAGATCAAAATCCAAATAACACTAACTAATAAGTATGTGGACTAAAATAATGAAGACTGAGACCCAAGACAGTTCCATTCAACCAAGTATAGAAGACTATCCAAAAAACCTATTTGCAGTCTTTCCTCAAGTTACCGCTCATTGACGGGACCTATATTTACATTCAGAAATACATTCCTACGTCAATACAAACGGAGAAAAAAGAACAGGGAACTTCAAGTACGAAATTTTAATCGATTTCCATTATCGTGAATCTTGTTTAAATATTTACACAGATAAATCAATACTGAACTAAACCGTGTGGAAGTTTATTCTTTTACTTTGCTATTCCATCAGAGATCTGCTATGCAAAGTTGCAATGGGTGCGATATACATCAATCATATTAATTGGTGCAACTTAGCTTTTCTTTTCGGAATGGAGGTAGCATATGAGTAGATTAATTTTACATAATGTAAAAAATCATTACATTACATTACATAAAGGTGCTCCTTCACCGGGAGCATTCGCGTGTAATGTAACGCTCAGTTTCGAGCATTTCACCGGTGCGGGAGGAGAACTGAGCATTACTATGTTCACCTTGTAATGATACAAAACGAGATTACATCGGTGAGGGAGGCGAACTGAGCATTACAATGTTCACCTTGTAATGATACAAAACGAGATTACATCGGTGAGGGAGGCGAACCGAGCATTACAATGTAATTATAATATATATATATTGTAATGTAATGCTCAAAGTCGAATCTATAATGTTACTATATGCGCGAATGCTCGTCGGTGTAGGAGGTAGATTGTAATGTAATGCTCAAAGTCGAATCTATAATGTTACATTATGCGCGAATGCTCGTCGGTGTAGGAGGTAGATTGTAATGTAATGCTCAAAGTCGAATCTATAATGTTACATTATGCGCGAATGCTCGTCGGTGTAGGAGGTAGATTGTAATGTAATGCTTAAAGTCGAATCTAAAACGTTACATTACACGCGAATGCTCGCGGTGAACTCCCGTTGCTTATGTAGTTATAAAAAGAGAATTTGGATGATGTGGCCAAAAAAAGGTTCTGTGACTGGACTTATTATTTCTCTTTTTTTTTTCGTTACAAATGTTAAATTATTTCTCTTACATAATTACGCAAATAGTTTCAAGGCGTCACGTCGGCGTCGCGTCGTCGCACTTCAGTCCTTTCCTAGTTAAGTCCTATCTATAAACGCTTTGTCATTCAGTAATATCGGAATTTAAATATTTAGAAGGGACATTTCCGAAATTAAATATTGTCGTACGGTTTATCGTAGCTCTTATATTTAATTTTCTAACTATAAAATCATATACAAACAATAAATGAAGTCAATAAGAGTGCATTTTTATTAGTGCATTTACCATAAATATATATTTTTAATTTAAGTATGAATATGTAAAAATTCCTACTTACAAATATTACGATCTAGCGATTTTCTAATTAGTAGGTAATTTAATTTTGACCTAAACTTATAAAACGTATAGTCCAAAAATATTGTCCATTTGACTTATCAGTGTATTAATTTAATACGAATTTCATAATTATGTTAAAATGATAATTCAATTGAAACGTATCAACAAATTAGCCACTATTTCTACAATCAATTCGTTTTAGTAGTTCTGTTGGCAACTGCTCAAAATGCTCAAATAGTTGTAACAAAATGAAATTGCTTCGGCCGTCAGACTCCCATGGTCATACCTGCAGAATGACATTGCGTTTATGGCGTTTCCGCGCACACAATTGTATGCCACACTTGATAACGGTAGGACGCCATCTAGTTTTGTCATGATAACGGTCGATTCACTATAATAGACTGTCGCGCAAACATTGTTTTTCGTATCGATTATTTCTTGCTGGGAGACGATAATGAAAGAAAGAAAGTATATTTAGTAGGTTATTTGGTATACAAAAACAAATATTTTTAGTGTGGAAGTAAAGTTTTATAATATTAAAATCAAATTGTATATTTGGTAGGAACCTAAAAGGTCTCCGCTCAGGTGTGTCGTGGGCAAAAGGGTGCACTGGCCCTCGCACTATAGTATTTGTATTCGCACTTGGGTATACATACCTGTACTTAGTCGAGCGAAACAAGACAAATCTCACTTAAAGATAATTTAATTCTGCTGAATTAGATTATCTCTAAGGTCTCACTTTCAAAAGTAGCATTAATTTTTAAATGTGCCTTTACTGTTCTCGCTGTTAGGCGGCACATTCTGAATACTTAGTATTCCATGAAGTTATTGGTACGAAAAACAATGTTTGGAGAATGGTCTATGTTGTTTTAAAGTTATGAAATCATATACAAGGTGTGCTTTGTCATGCGATTGATGGAAACAGAAGTCACTCGTTTTATCAAGGTTCTCGAGATAAGTTAGCAGTTAAGCAACAAAGTATAACTTAATAAAATTGTAAGAGGCTAATTTTAAATACTTAAATAGAATAGTCTTCAAGAAATTAAACGACTTTGTTCATACAATTAATAAACATAAAATCAGTGCCAGAACAAAATTTGAAAACTTAGTATAACAGTCTTCAAATTACCTAAATTTACTTACTTACTCCATCGGCTTAGGGTCAGGATTGACCCAAAGTGAGCCTCGGCCACCGATATGAGAGTTCGCCACTCTCTTCTGCCCTGCACTAGTAACGATTTAGTAATCTGTGCCTGCACGATATTCTGCTACTGGATAGCATGAAGTTCATGCAGTTTGAATATTTGCAATTTTTAAAACAGTATTGTTCGCAATGTCTTTAAATTGTTCAAATAGAACTACATATATCTATTGTTGTTCATTCATCGCTGTGATTATGCATTTAGACTCGGAAAAAAAACAAGACAAGCATTTTCCTTGTCAAAAAGTGCAATAAGTAAATGATTTATGTGGAGTTTTTGCCACTTTTTTATGTAAAATCATATTCATTTATAGTGGTCATATTTATAGATTGTCATTGCTAGTTCTTCCTTATCAACATGCTTTAACTTGATAATACTTGGAAGTGATATTAAAAATGTTTTACAATTTAGCATATTTAGCAGAGTAAATCATAGATTTAACATATAGCGTATATAATAAATCTATGAAGTAAATGGTTGCCGTTACTACTTTTTGAGTGGATGGTATATGAATGAAATTTCAAGTTTCTGATCTTTCCTTAAGTATGATTCATGACAGATGCAAGTGTCATGAATAAAGCGTTATGCCCCCATATTTACGAAGTTGATTGAATATGTTTATTCCATTTCTTCATTCGTGTAAAAATTATGCCGTGATTCCTCATCCACGCTTTCTATATTTATTACAGCAGTTAGGATCTGTGGAGGTCGCCCTATTGTTCGATGTGTCGGTACTGTAGTGACAGTTGCGAGGGGTCTGAGGCCCGGGGGGCGATCACAATGGGTGCGCGCGCGCATGACGACCACCTGGCCGTGGTATACCGGCCCTGCCATATGTCCTGCGCAAAGTACATTACCCGTTGTACGTTACGGGGTAACAGTCCGAGTTTCTATCGGAATACGTAAATTGGAAGTGTACTGTTAATAAATATTATCTTAATTTTAGACGTTGAGCAAAATTTAAAAGAAAATACAACTATGAGGATTTGATGGATAATGTAGAAAAGAAATAGTAAATAGAAAGTAGAGCTATTTGGAAGGAGAAAACAAGCTACCAACTCCAAATGATGGAAAAGATCAGGTGGAAGAAAAATAAGGTGGTACAAAATCTCTATAATCACAACCTCAAATAAACCGGCTGAAGGTGAATAGCGAAGGCATGTATCCAGCAGTGGGTAGATGGTAACTGATGATGATGATGATAGATAGTAAGAAATAACATTACCTATATCCTAAGATCTGAAAATTATCAGGGAAACTAACAAAAGCCATGTGATTCCGCAAACGTTGTAAACTCTCTGGAATTTAGTCCAAACGTTAATAACGATGCAATAAAGGGTTCTAAGAACAAATCCGAAAGCAACATTTGTAGTTTTTTGAGAATTGGAGCACATTTCAAGGTGCTCGCTTACCGCTTCTTGGCAAATGCCGATATTTAGGTGTACATCAATCAAGAGCGTTTATCGCGCATAGTCTCTCAAGAAATGGTGTGGGTACGTTGTCTACGCTACGTCTACTTGTTACCGAGTAATAATCGACGAACTTATCCTATCCTATTCTACTAATATTATAAAGGCAAAGTTTGTGAAGATGTATGGATGTTAGTTGCTCTTTAAAAAAATTACTGAACGGAATATTATTAATGAAATTTGGTACACGGGTAGACTATAACCTGGAATAACATATAGGGTACTTTTTATAGCGAAATTTCCACGGGAACGCAAACAAAGTTGCGCGGGTTTCACTATTAAAATATAATATGACAAATTAAAATTTGAAAACGCTCAAATGTGACATCAAAATTTATCAAATTTTTTGATGTAAAGGAACAATTCATACAGATTGAGCTAGCCCCAAAGTAAGTTCGAAACTTGTGTTATGGGACACTAACTCAACGATATTATATTTTATAACAAATACATATATAGATAAACATCCATGATCCGAGGCCAATCAGAAAATGTTCGTTTTTCATCATGACCAGACCGGGGATCGAACCCGGGACCTCCTGCGGGTGGCGGTCTGGCGTGGTAACCATTACGCCACGGAGGTCGTCAAACATGCCCCTTCTGCTAGCATAGCAAGCAAATATCCCTGCACTACTGTGCGTAGCCTAAACACGCACTTGCTCGATTTTTTCACGTTTAATTTGACAATGACGACAGTCAGTACTAATAATTGTGTCATCAACAATAAATTATTTTAGCGCATTTCCCTGTACGGTTAACATTTAACAGGGAGTCTGTTTTATAATGCATCGATCGATGTTATTGTTGGGTTTAGTTTAAACCACTGCCGTTTCTGTTTAGTCTACACATCTTCGGCGATTAGGGTTTACTGCTGTGGGTTTGTTTACTACTTTCATAAATGTATGGATTCATGTTGAAATAATTTTGTTTCAACTCTGAGAATTAACAATGTTGCCAGGAAAAGGTTTGTTTTAGAAGATAAGCTAGCGGAGAAGCTATCATAGCTGTCTATGGACATTAATGACTGACCCAAAGTAAAAAATATATATTAAACACGGGACGGATAGGTATAGGATTAGGACTTTTAAGGCGTGTACGCACGACCGAACACGAACATGGTGAACATCGAACACGAACACTTTGTTCGCACGTGCGTACCACTAACGAACATCAAACAATTTGTTCGTCAAAAGTGTTCGTGTCGATCCAATTTGGTTGTTCTGTGTGGACGATGTTCTCAGCACGACCGAGCAAGAACATTGTTAACACGAACATCGAACCAAAAGAGTAAGGCTTGGTAGCTTCTTTTGTTCGACACCATGTTCTTGTTCGGTCGTGAGTGGTTGCGCGCGAACACAAGTAGAACTATGTTTGTAGGTGTTCATGTTCGCTTTGCTAATTTACGTCCACACGTGCGAACCACATGTTCCGTGTTCGTGTTCGATGTTCACCATGTTCGTGTTCGGTCGTGCGTACACGCCTTTAAATATCTCACTCAACGAAAGAAAAGAGGAGAATATACATGCCATTTTCTGCGAGAGTCAGTTTGAAAAGTTCCTGAGAAGTATTGACAAACGAACAGTGTAATTATTTTCGAAACCTCCCATATTATAGGTACCTATCATTTTAGTAACATGTCATCCTAAATACTCAAACTGTCTACGCGAATGCTAAACTCTTAATCTGTGTTGCTAGCCTCACATCAAAGTAAACACGCTTTGACATAAGGGTCTTTTATTTATATGTTAACCAAAGTTTTTCAAAACATCTGTCTAAACCAGAATTAACAAAAACTCGAACTTATTGAGATGCGTCTCAAGTCCAAGTGCAAAATCAAGTAAAATACGTTAAAATGGCCGGTTTACAAAAGGTTGTTTTCAATGCAACCGTTGTTCGTTACCGTTACCGAGGGTTGCCGATTTGCTTTTCAAGAGGCGCATGCGCACCCGGCTTTATGTAAATGTTACCTGCTCTCCTATTCATGTAACACCGCGTCGAAAGAGACAACAATACTATTTTTGAATTTTAACAATTGCAAATGAGACGTGTACTCGCGGTGTTCTGATAATGCTCTTTCGATACAAAATCTTTGATGCAGATAGTATAATATTTTTTTATTTGAATGTTGCCAAAAGTAAACTTTTCGACATACGAAGTTTTCATGGTCATCCATTATCAAATAGTTTCATATTTATTTATTTCAGTATTTAGTTCATCAGAAATAGTATTTTGATACAAAAAATACTAGCTTAATCGTACTATGAATAAAATTATGATAAAAGTAATCTTTTGAATAAATTATGCCAATTTTCAATGTTTTTGTTCTAAAAATTCGATAGTATATACAAAAATATTCTAATTACTCATTACAGGCACGTCATTTGTTGCGATACTAGAGGTGGCGTTAATGGTTGAATTTATTTATTGGTTGAAAGTTAATTGTTAATTTTTTTTATTGGTTAATTTTAATGGTTGAAAATATTGGTTGATATTTTTTGCGTGTCGATATTTTTTTCGTGTCGATATTTTTATTCGCTAATATTTTTATCAGAAATATTTTGAGAGTTAAATTTAGCTATAAATTACGTCTAAAATATTCAATGAACTTTCTTTCATAGGTACTTTAAGTAACGTAACCTGCCTTCACAGTTTATGTGCAAATGTTTTCAAAATTATCACTTATACTTTTTAATTTAAACAACAACACAAACTACAGAAAAAAATTACACTTGCTTATGTTGTGACGTTGTAACTGAAATGACCGAATTCGAATCTATATTGAATAGGTAATCAAATCAACCATTCTCGATCACGTTCCACCGTTCAGTTAAAAGTTAAAATTAAAAACAACAACGCGGATGATAGGTTGAAAATATCATTAACCATTCACGAGCACGTTCCCCCGTTCAGTTAAAAATGGTTAAAATTAAAAACAACCACGCGGGTGATAAGTTGAAAATATCATTATGATAACTCTTACTAATGTGTCTTATTTCAAGCGCTAAAGAATTTACAATTGAACGTCACAAATTTTAACACAATGAAAATAGGAAGAAAAATTACGTCTCTTTAAACTTGATCCTTGCTTGAAGACATTAAGGTTCAAATTTGAATGCAGTTGAATCTTACAACTCGTCTCCCTGTCTCTCTAGACCTGTAGCGCTAGGTTCTGAAGTTTCAAAAACATTAAAGTTGCTTGTATTTCGCATATAGTTTTCGGGCCATTTACCCAACCTAATACATTAGTTTGTGTCATCCTAGGTACTTGCATAGGTAGAAATTTAGGTATTTGTCTTTTCGATCCGTTTTGGACGAAAAGATAATTAGAGATAAAAAATTTACTTTCATGATCATAACGAAGTACTAACTAATATATATAAGCATTTTGTGTCATCTCTGTCCACGAAAATCCTGATATTTAATCAGTACCTAACACGTCACCCAACTAGCTCTAAAAAATATTACAATAAGTTAAATATATGTTAAGCGTTTTAAATTACTGATATCTGTTATTCAAAATATTTTGTGTCGAATTCATCCACGATATTTATTGATTATTTAATTTTTTATTACAACACTCTGTAAAAGCCACAAAAGAAAATGCAAGTTACTAAAGTTACGTCTATAAGATTATTGTAGTGTAACAAAACACTATTCATAATTTGTGCTGTTTTTATGCACGAAATCTTATTATTTCATTAAAAAATAACTAAACTTCGCGCGAGGGGCGAGCACGGCGAAGAAAGCGGACGCGCGGGAGGGGCAAACAAAAATCGCAAATTAGTTGTGCGTAGCAGTTGTTCCAACAGGAAACGGTGGTTATCTCTATAGGTAGGAGAGGCACATATTTCGCACCCCCAGGGTAATAAAGACATAAGTGGTATTACGTCGAAATCCCGATTTTACCATATTTGAAAATACATTTTTTTTTTCATATTTTTCTTGTTAAATGAATTATTATATGCACGAAACTTTGTTTTTAAAAAAAACTGAATGTGTGATTTTCGAGAAAAAGTAATTTGTGATAAAACGCAAAGAATAAATTGAACAATAGAACATACTGAAGATTATGATGCTTTTCGTTAAAATTTAATACCTATACAAAATAAACAGTATGTAATAAATTTTATGATCTTATTCCGATTTGTCATTTATAATGCTAGTCTTTATAAACACTATATTCATAAAAAATAATTTTAAATATCGATTACCGCTTTTCTCCTTTAAGAATAATTGGTTGCGTCGATTCACAACACTGAATACTGAGCACGGGGAGCCAACGGAGGCAACGTAACGGTGAACAGCTTTTCTCTGATGATGTTCCGCCACCTGTTCCTATCTTCGGCGGCGTGAATAGCTCCATAAAAGTCGAGAGCGGTGCGGATTTGGCCAGATTAACGCATTCGGGCCCCCCTAGGTCTTCTATCGTCCCTTTGCTAGTGAAAATAAAGTCGTTTGAGGACGTCTTTACGTTTCTACGGAGGCAGATGGTAGAAAGCCTTGTAGATATATTGAGCTCTTTGAGTAATGATGCAATGATCCGTCCATGGGATTTACAGTAGTCTCCTCCATCCGCTTTCCTTGGGGTCCAGGTCTCGGCACCATATATGAAAATTGAGAACACCGGAGTGGTCACCAACTAGCGTTTTGTATTTATGGAGATGTTTCTTTCTACTCAAACTCTTCGTAGCTGTGACATAACATTCTTAGCCCAGGTAAGTGAAACTGTGAACTATATTCTGGTTAAGCGCGCCAGTGACCTCTGGCTTCTGCGTGCGGTGTACCACCATGATCTTAGTTTTTGCTGTTTATGGAAAAGCCAAGTTCTTCACTGACCTGTTCCATTCTGTTCAGTAAGGTGATCATCTCGCTTTCGTTGGCAGCTAACAGTGTGGTATCGTCGGCGTAACGTAGTAAGTTCGTTATCTTCTCGCCACCAATCGTGACTACCTTCCCAGTTTTTGCAGGTACGCCTTATCAATGTATTCACGATAAACGTTGAACAAAATGGGAGACAGTACCTGCCTTACTCTCTTAAAAGTCAAAACTGAAAGGTTGTGACGTCAGTTTATCGACTCATATGATTCCCTGTTTGTTGCAGTATAGTTTCTGCAGCAGCGCAATTAGATGCGGCCGCACGCTAAGCTTCGTTAGAATTCTCGACAAAAGTTTCCAGTTGACGCAGTCGAAGGCCTTACTGTAGTCGACAAAACACATAATGTTAGGCGTGTTGAACTTATATGCTTTTTCAATAATATTAAATAAATATATATATATATATATATATATATAGGGACAATTCACACAGATTGAGCTAGCCCCAAAGTAAGTTTGAAACTTGTGTTATGGGGTACTAACTAAACGATATTATATTTTACAACAAATACATTTATAGATAAACACAAGACCCGAGGCCAATCAGAAAAAGTTCGTTTTTCATCATGACCCGACCGGGATTCGAACCCGGGACTTCCTGGGTGGCCGTCTGGCGTGGTAACTATTACGCCACGGAGGTCGTCAATAAGTTGTTGGAGGTTCAGGATTTGTTCGCGTGTACCCTTTTCTTTCACAAATCCGGCTTGTTCTCGCTGCATTTGTCAATCCAAAAAGTTCAGTATGTGGCGCAAGGAAGATTTTGCTGCCATGAGAGATCAGAGCAAGAGTGCAATAGTTGTCGCATTTTCTGGTCGGCCTTTCATGCAATAAGTCGATGAACGCGTCGCCTAAAGCCTTCAGTATTTCTGACGTAATGTGATCTTGTGCTTTCCTCTTTTTTAATTTGTTTATTGCCGCTTTGATTTCAGAACGTAGTATGGGTGGTTTGGTTGCTGATTCGGAAGATTCCAATTCAAAGGCGTATCATTGTTGATAGCAGATTCTTTATAAAGGTCTTCGCAGTAGCTACACCATCTTTCGGCTATGGGTTCAAGGTCGTGTATTGGGTTACCGCGAGCATCTTCAATCACCCAGGAAGTTTTTGGAGAGCGGGCGAACTTTCTTAAAGAGGTCTCTCGTGTGAAGTTTAAGGGCCAATGTACTGACTGTGACGTCAGGCGGTGGGCATTCTTTTATCGTCTCTTCCAACGTGCTCTGAAAGATCGACTGTTCCGGGGGCTCCAAGGCCTGGGCTTAGGTGGTGTTTTCCTTTTGGGAGCCTTAAGACGAGCAGTGAAAGTGGCCACAAGTAGGTTGTAATCTGAGCCGCACCCAGCACCGGGAAAGATCTTTACATTTTTTTGGATCTCCACCGTGTGTTTATTATAATTTAGTCAGTTTGGTTTGGGGAAATTTAGCCGGGGACTCCACATGTGTAGAGGCGTTTTGTATGGTATTAAAAGCAGGTGTTAAAAGTCTTATAATATAAAAAGACAAACGTTTTTTTGTCTTTTTATTAATTAAAGTTTGTATTTGAACACTTTTTTTTATTAATAGTACGTTATTGTCGTACTCTGTGATTGTATTACATTAAGTGTTTTGTTTTTTTATTAATAAAAAAATAATAAGTCTTGTAAATAAGACAAAAAATATATAATTATGTTATTTTTATGAATCAAACCTAGTTTGTACATATTTTGATTATTTTTTTCTAGATTTGAATGAATATAGGAAACCTGTAGGTAGGTAAAGTTAATATTTACCAAAAGTACATTGTTTTTTCAGTATTATTATTATTATTATATAGTATATTTGTAACCATATAGACATTAATTATTATTGTTTAAAAACAAATAGTTCATGTGAGCATTTCGTTGCTCCTTATTTACTTTTGACATTTAACTAATTCCTTGGTATTAATGAGAGATATGGATGTCACATTTTTAATTACCTATATAATGGAAAACATCAATATCATTACCTATTACATAAGTGCTTTTGACAAATATTAAAATTGAAAAAAGGAGTAAGTAACTGATATGGGGCTAAATAACAAATTTGACACAGGGAAAAATGGAGTAAGTTTAGTTATTCTCGCAAAATTGTTTGGTACTATAAATTCATTACTGATGTAATCAAACATACTTTTTGTAATATACATTATTTTGTAAATAAATTTGGCTTAAACTCGAAAACTTAGTATTTGATATTTATAGTCCATTTTGATAAGTAGTATAATATTTTAATTTTCTTATTTCTAAAAAACCATAAACAATTGAACTGACTTGAAAACAACCACCAATGCAATATTTTTTCTCCTTTTTTTGATGTTAAAATCATTCTTCTACGATTAAAAATAAAGCTTTTACTAAAAAATCTACTTTTTCGGGTTACGTCCTTTTTGAATTGAATGAGGGTGTGATTTGTTCATCATCATGATATCGTAGGTACCGAACGAACTTGTGTGCGTGCGTAGCGTATACCCCCGCCCATCGCCGCCTGCGCGCGTACGCCCGTTTCAACCGAAGTTATTGTTTTGGTGTTTTATTCATTTATAACGTGCATGAAAATGACACAAATTTACAATGTAGATTTTTCATGCATTTATGATATTAAATATGTGAACTCTAATGACTGTAATATTTTTTTGCAGCGTTCGTAGCTTTAAATAGGAAAATAATTGAAAATATTAACATTGCATGTCTTAATTTGGCACAAATTAATTTATTGGCCTTAAGTAAGTGATCTGAGATAGGAAATAGTTATACAACCTATTGTAATTTTTTTTTTGTACTGTTATTACATATTGACCCTATTTCAGTTTTGCTCTGGCCGAAGATGACACAAACTGGGTTTGTACACTCCGCAGGCTATCCTAGATATGATACCATAATTATTTTAAACTTTAAATTAATTTTGTCAGTTTTGATTTAAATAAGTAAAATCAACCACAAACCTTCGAATTGCGGAAAATGCAAGTGACAGATGTGACACAAAACGCAAAATTAAGGTTCTTAGGTACGACCGTGTCCACAGGCGAGAAATCAACAACTTTAGAGTTTTTGAAACTTATGACCTCATTTTAGCCCAGCGCTATCGGTCTACTCCGTGAACGGTTTAGCAACAACGCGGCCGGCGCGGCGCGCGGCGCGGGCGATGGCGGCCGGCTGGCTATCGCGCCTGCGCCCGCCAGGCGGGATACTGATATTTTTATTGGTTAATGATATTTTTATTTATTGAAGTTAATGGTTGTTTTTTTTTATTCGTTAATTTTAATGGTTAATGGTTACATTCATCACCACTATGCGATACCCTTCATTGTGAGTTGAAAGAAAGAAAGAAAACAGTTTAGTTGACGTAATAACATAACACACACAAAGTTGAAAGAAAAATAAGTTGGATAAATAAGTAGTAAACTAAGATAAAACTTCATACAAAAATATAAATGGGATTAGTAGATGATCATAAAAACTCATGGAATGTAACGTAATTTCACAAACTAAAAGTACAGTAAAATAAATTATTTTTATCATTATAGAACCTTCATACAAGCCGTAGAAATTGAATTTTATACTATTACTTTTTTTATTTATACGAAAATCCATTCATCGACATTGATGGGAGCGTAACTGCGTATCTGTCTTCGGCGCGCGCGCATCGGCGCTCGCGCCAACATAAATAAGCATTGGTCTGTATAAGTAGCGTCACGGCATCATAGATATACCTATTACTTATATGAAACTACTTGCGAAACCCGCGCAACTTCGTTTGCCTGTATCCCGCTTTCCCGTGGGAATTTTGGAATGTATTATGCACACAAACTTTCCTCTAGAATCACTCTATCAAATAAAAAAAACCGCATCAAAATACATTGCGTAGTTTTAAAGCATACGTATGGATAGACAGCCAGCGGAAAGCGACATTATATTATACTATGTAAAGAAGATATGTAGACAGGTCTGAAGTTATCAAAAAATTTGTAATATTTTCAATGAAATGTAATGATATTGCAACATATTAGGTAGGTACCTTTTTCGGAAAATACGAAAGATTTGAGGATTTCATTTCTAATAGTACCTACCTATAGTTTAAGAAGTACCTACATACTATACCAATTTTCATCTCAATGAGAATTATTGTAAAGATCTCATTTTTTTTGAATGGACTAAGTAATGAAAACATTTTTTTTCTTTTCAGCGAATCCCTCTTTCTCTCATGTCGTTGTATGATAAACGCTATCTTATGAATGAACCTTTTAAATATTATTAAGTTATATAAATTAAATAATTAAGTAACAAACAGTCAATAGACATCAACGACTTTCGCTTCAACAACTTAGTCCAAATTGCGATATAGGTCCTAATTCTGTTGTACATTTAACTAGACTAAACTAATTTTGACAGGACTAGAAGTGTTGCTATCCTTGTCACTAATTGTAAACCAAGGAAGGACAACAACACCTTTGGTCCTGTCAAAATTAGTTTAGTTAAACGTACAACAAAATTAGTATTTAATGAGCCTCTAACTTTATAAAGGTTTGCTGGATAATTAATGTTTGCGACGAAACAAATTTTTGGTCCCTTGTGTCGAGCGAGGGATACTTATCCAAATCACATCCATATCTGATATTTTCGAGTTATGGTGTTAAATAATGTTATTAAACAAATTGTAACATTTGCTAACACATATGATTATTGCTCCCACACTGCATGTTATAAGTTATAATATTGGAGGTTTCCATAACGTTATACATATAATAGATAACCATTAATAATAGATAACTAAGTTTACCATTAAAAGTTTACTGTTTATTTAGTTATGATGCATTTTATATAATTATGTATGTTAATAGCCGTATATATGTTGAGAATATTTGTGCATTACCCGATGGTTGACTAGTAGAGAATGCCTAAAGACATTAAGTCCGCCAATTAAACTCATAATCGTGCAATAAAAACTAAATAAATAAAATTCATAAAAAAATATAACTTGTTACCCTGGATTACACATTAGGATACTCTGTGCCGTGAAAATCAGGTTTCTTCCCAAAGTATACTTAAAAGAGAAAGTAGAGTTGTGTTCATGATTTTCAAAATGTCCTGACAAAAAAAAGATTTGTAAAAGTTTTTCTTTTGCACTTTACAAAGTAACAATGAAATGCATTTTTTTTACTTTTAGCCGCTTTATCATATAATATTATAAATGAGAAAGTGAGTTTGTTTTTTATTCCTTCACGGCTTGACTAAGCAGCCGATCATTATGAAAATTTGTACATATTGTCAGGGGTACAGAGCCCAACATAGGCTAATTTTTACGGGGCGAAGCCGTGGGTATCAGTACCATATATTTACTAATAAAACAGCATTGATCACGACCTACGTCGATATCTACCGCCTGTTTTTATAGAGCTTCATTAAAGTTAAGTAAAAGTGATAATAAAGAAACCTTATAACAAATGCGTACGGTTGAAATTAAAACTAGGCCGACCCAGTTCTTTGTAGTAATTATTTAAATGTAATAATTCATTTCAACAATAGGAATTGAATATGTTGGTATGTTGGTATATGACGTGGCATTTACATAGGTGTTCTGTTTTATACAGCTTAATAATAATGAATAAAACTATCGATGTTCTATAAAATTATTAAAACCGTATGATGTTGTGTTTAAATAAACCGCAGTTGAATAAATACATATTTATGCAGAAAATGTTATAGGAAAGTCATGTAGTCGATCTTTTAATGAGAATAAATTAGGATAGGAATAATATCTGTGCAAAGGTAAGATAAGGAAAGAGAAAAGCAGTGTATCATATCAAAACATAATCATCCCACTGCAGGGTCTCCCTTCAATCGAAGGGGATTTGAGCGTACTTTGCCACGCTCCAATGCGGAATGGCATAGGCTGGTTTTTTCAAGCTGCCTGAATTCACGTGAAGCCATCGGACCCGGCTGTTGTCGACAACAGCCGGGTTCGATGGCTTCACGTGCCCTCCGAAGCACGGATTCTCATTCCTATTCTTATTTAGAACGGATAGAGACTAGCCATAGGTACATTCTTAATGCTGTAATGTGTGTCTTGATTTACATTGATTGACACTGAGCAGTAAGCAGTTATGTTCTTTGATGTCCCGGACGAAAAAAATAGAACTGTCTTGGAACTAACAACGATTTTAATCAAAATTATTTTAAATGGAAAACTAAGTTTCTCCAGGATTTTTGCTAATTTCACAGTAAAATTAATTAAATATTCAGTAGAACTCTAATTCAGTTGAAAAATAAAACTTTTTCTACTGTCTGTGAGAATTTTCTACAGTCTATGCGTCAGTCAGAAATCTTACGCTACCGAATTTCCACCGCGTAATTTCCGTGGTGTTTTAATTAGCCTCATACTACGGTCGCGTAATCGGCATAGTGTGTTACAAACTATTTTTCATCATCTTGATAAGGAAGAATTTAAAAAAAATCTTGATAGCGAAGGGGCTGGCACAAGAGGCTGCGTCACCGACAAGAGCGCGGTTCTTTTTAACTAGGTATGGTCTCTGGTAGCTAAACAAAATGCCAGTGTGATTCTGTTTACTTTGAATGGCGTTTTAACTGCCGACTAAGAAATATCCGTAGCCCAGTTTCTAAATACGTCGGCGTTACACCGATCCACAGGCGATTTAGTGCGGGAGTCGATTATGAAAACATTGTTAAAGTTTTATTATATGGGTGTTGATGAAGGCCGGGCGGACTTGTCCAAACATACCGCGACACCTTGAATTATTGAGTGTGAGCGCCCAAGTAATCGATTCACACCTTCTTCGTGACCACCGTTTGTAATTGTCTTCAAAAATGTGACCCATTTAATAATTAAGTTTAGCTGGTGGTCTATTTTCAACATAAATTATAGATAAAATTGATAATTAATGTATGTAAAAACGTATAATGAGGGTGCATATTAGATATGGGACACTGTAGCGTCAAGATTATAATATTTTAGTGATAGATATATAAATAAAAAAGTACTTTAAATTTTTTAATGTGAGACAAACATTCTAAAACACTTTAAAGTCACTGTTAAACTAAAGAAGAAAATAAGAGATAGCTTGAGTCTTAAATTAAAATGCATTTCGGCAACTCTATGCTATGCTCATTCTTCAGTAGGACCGCCTTTTACTCGCCTATTCGGTACATTGTGCCTATAACCAAAGCGACAACCTATACAACCAATACTTTGAAATAGTAACTAAACGTTTTAGTCCATTCTACCATAACACTAAAGCATTAACGTATAAAATCATCGTTGATAAACGAGCGCGTATGTTATTCAGAAGGGGTACTATGTTTGGCATTGCAGTCGGATCGCGTGCGCCGGTCGCCCTTCACAGCCGCATTACTTATGCATGTCACCCCTCCCTCTCACACTTCCAATGGCCAACTACCCTTACTATTTTTATTTTGAGGGATTTAGCTGAATGCACTGATGAGTCCGCACGTGCCCGATCGATATCATAGCTTTAATTCCATGGACACCGGCTTTACAACATGGAACGCACACTGGTAGCTTTGGATCCTTTTATCATGCATGACCGACTGTGCCATTAATGAGCTATGGGTTTTTTATATTGATTAGATATGCGTTAGTTGCCCAAATAGCCCGGAAAATGAATCAGTTTAACAATAAACTTATACAGATGTTTGTTATAAGGTTAGTTTATATTCTTTCTCAGACAGTTTTTATCTCGGAAATCACCGCTTACTTAGGTTAGCTGGGGGTGGGCTGTGGACTGTGGTGGCTGGGAGTTGGCTTCATAATTTTCGCGGTAAATAAGCTTTTCCGTGGAACGAAGATTAAACTATTGAGCAGCTCTTTTACAAAACAAAAAAAATATATTATTTTCAGAAAGTTACTCAGCGTAACAAACATACCGATAAAAGTTCCTGATAAGAATTAACTACGCTACAAACATAAAATTTTATTAATTTTTAGACTTGGTGACGTGTATTTTATCCAATTGATTTGAAAAGTACACCGATTTCTGTGCGATAGTGCTCTGTACATAATATTACAACGATAAAGATTATAAAGTGTAGAATGGTTGTACGTGGGTTGTAAATACTCAATTTCTAAATTTCACAAATGCCATCCTTCTAGGTGACTAGCGAAACCCGCGCAGCTTCGTATGCACAGCAGCGCCATCTATGTAATAAAGCGCCATTGACTAACTGACCATTGACTAACTGACCATTGACTAACTGACCATTGACTAACTGACCATTGACTAACTGACCATTGACTAACTGACCATTGACTAACTGACCATTGACTAACTGACCATTGACTTTTGACCAAATCCTCGGGAATCGCGCACTTTTCGGGGGAAAAAAATACCCTATGTGTTAATCCGGTATAAGCTACCAACAGACAAAATATTGTAGAGCGCAAAGAAGTAACAAACACACAAACTTTCGCCTTTATAATATTAAGTAGGAAGTAGGATACTGCGGAAGTCTGTGGAAGTAGAACGATTATAAAAAAAAATTTTTTTACCACACAGGTGGCAAACAAGCATACGGTCGGCCTGATGGTAAGCCGTCACCGTAGCCTATAGACGTAAGCAATACCGGGGGTATCACTCACGCGTTGCCAACCCTCCCAACCCCCCCCAACCCCCCCAAGAGGAGCTCTGGAAATAGACATTACAAATTAATAATCTCAATATAAAATCTATACTTCAGGTTGGATGTAGATGTACGGTTCAGCCGCTGCTGGATGCATATCGGTCAACCGGTCATACTAAAAGACTTTGGAGGATGCCTATGTCGACTTCTTATGGCTGAGATGATGCTGAGATGCGATGATGATCTTCAGGTCAGGCCACAGATATTGTCTTCGATAAAATTTTATTATCATCAGGACTAAAAATGTTCAGATATGTCAACAGTAAAGACATGAATCGTTAAAACAAAGACTAGATTTGACCATTTAACCGTTAAAAAGTATTAGCCAATCGTCGAGAACCTATCTACGGTTTTTAACATCATTGTGTTAGTGCGCATAGTTTTATAATTGTATGAAGCGAAGCCATAATGGTTGGCGGCGCAACACCACACCACCGATACTATCAAGGAAACTAAAATCAATATTCTAGTTAGGTTTTCGATTATTAAAACACGATATATTGAGCGATTGACAAGCAAAATGTTAAGGTTTTGTATCCTGAGTGTTATTTATAGGAAAAATGATTATACGTAACGTAGGTAATAAGAAAGCAGTTATTTTCTAAGTAGTTCCGACCCAGTCTATTTAATTCCCCCAGGGCAATAACCACCGTCTATATTACCCACTAGCTTTTTTGCCCGCGACTTCGTCCGCGTGAAGTTCCGGACCCGTTCCCGTGGGAACCACATTGAATTTCGGGAAAAGCTATAGCCTATGTCACTCCCCGATAATGTAGCTTTCTACTGGTGAAAGAATTTTTGAAATCGGTCCAGTAATTTCGGAGCCTATTCAATGCAAACAAACAAACAAACAATCAAATCTTTCCTCTTTATAATTTTAGTATAGACTATTTCTATGTGGAGTAAATTCCGAAACGTTTGACGTAAATACGACGTTAAAGTAACAAAAAATAGAGTGTAACGACTCATGTTCACTACATGTAGGTATAGCACAGATAAATTAATCTCCGACGTCGCTCCACTAATAACCTCAAAGTTGTTGAACGCGATCCAAGTAAATAATAGCGTCTTCCGTATATTACGGGTAACGTGAATCTGTCGCTAGAATATTTTCAACGGGGCATCTTCAATGCAGGATTTCAGCCTCGCAACATTTTAGTCCTAGAACAATAGGTGCCACCCAACCGGTATCACGACAGGAACACTCGAGTGTAGAAGTTCCGCTCCCTTTGTCGCGCCATCTGTAACGCGATCCCCGGCCGCGACTTCCGCACGAAGCCCTGCGACCCGATAATCCTCCGCCTCACCGTAGATTACAAACCCCTATAAAATACATGCGGCAACTACTGCGAATACTTTGAAGGATTTCTTTATTAACAAAGTGGATCCTCCAAAACTCAGCAGCTAGCTTTCTTCATGTCTTAATTATTATTTATGTACAACAGCTGGCGAGCAGAGGTTGGCCGAGCGAGGCTGACTCCGTCCGGCGAACGACGCAGTTATTTATAAAACAGAGTTGCGTCTCGTTTTGTCTTCGGCGCGCTCTTTATTTTGTCTAAATATACGCAGTTTTGGGAACGTCGTCGCGGCCGCCTCTGCCGCGACATCGTCTCTGGCAGCGCGCCAGCCAGCGCCTCGTCTTTCCTCGCTGGCTTGCCTTTTGTCAGAACATACTATGTATACTCGGCATAGCCTACAAAATTTTCCTTCTTTTCGAGGATGACCCAAAACTGAAATAAAACAAAGTAACTATGCAAATCTCGTTTCACACAAAGCAAGATCATCGACATTTCATTTAACGTAAGCAATTTATTCAAATTGGCCACGGCAATACGTTCATAAACGCCGCGTCTCGGTTCGTGCAGCGCACGTGTTTTCTCCAAAAATAATTGTCCCAGGAACTGACGCCTCGAGGTGGCAGGAACGGAGGGCGTAATTAATCGTCCAGTGAACGGAGGCTGGCTGACGTGACGAATCGTGTCGGACGACACCGGGCAGATCTCAGATCAAAGAGAAGGCCACCGGACACGCTCAGCTCTGTCACGGCCGTGAGACCATCGCTCAGTTTGGACATCCGAAACTGGGCCACGACGGTACGAGTCTATTCTGGGCTACCAACCAAACTCGCCATTACCATTGAAGCTACAATGTGTTCACAGTCCACTCCTATAACACTTGTATAATAAATTTTCTTGTAATACACTCTTGGCATTGTGTTCAATAATTCAAAAGCAATAAACGTATGAATTATTTTATAGCCTCTTATAGTTTGACTGTACCTTGCACATTTGTAACTTTACATATTGGCATTGAAATCTGTTGACCTGGGCGGCTGGAATATAATAATACTCGAATGCTCTGTCCCGCTCAGACCACGCCTGCGTCTAAAATCGTATTTCCGTAGAATCCTTACAAGCGACGTTAAGCACTTACTGTCGGCTTTGCAGTTCGACGACCCGAAATCCAGAAGTCATCCTGAAACACCCGCAAAAGTATTCAAAACAAAGTAATGTTTCGCTTTAAAACTACATGGTTCGAAATAATGTTTACGTAGCGGGCGGGGGATGTAAATTACGATCTGCATGTTTGGTGCGCGGTTTCCTGAAGGCAAATAAAAATACTGCGTCAGAGCTGTTTGTTCCTTGAATTGTTCCATGTTACACAGTTATTGAAACGTTGCTATTGTGTATTTAACAATCGATTACAACTAAAATCTATCTGGGTCACATGTGAATAACAAAAGAGTGTCGCATTTAGGCCGCATGACAATGGACATGGAAAAGAAGAAAAAAATATGAATCAAGATAAGCTTTATGGTGGACATGTTCGACCTCGGCCATCAAACGGCAGGATCGATCGGACTGCGGTGGCACATCACGCTTGTCTACCACACGCGATGCACCTTCGACGTCCATATTCTCCAGTTTTAATTTTACCTTTGACATGCTCAATCTCACTTAAAATTAAGCTTCAATATCGACAAATGAAACATTGAACCTTTAAATTTACAACAACATTCTTAATGAATATATAATACGGCCTTCCACCAACTTCTACGATTCTCTCTGATTTGGGCCTGTGCTGACCAATATTTTAAATAAACATTGAGCTCAAACGTTATCTTGGTCTTCATCTACTATTTTCATATCTAGTCGATGGGTTGTACTGTTATGGAAATTTACCACGGTATAAAAAAATATTGTGACTACCTAACCTAGATGTGTGGTTCGTATTTCGGCCTAATTTCAATGAAAATATGTCGAGTGCCAACTGCTCATACGATGTGCTGTATTTGGCAGTGATTCTGCGACAGTAGCGATTGGCAATCAGCCCCGCGTAAGGTCAGCATGACATTATCGTAACAGTCGAACCGCGACATCATCCGGGGTTCTCCGGATGTGATCCACTGTAATCACCGATGAAATTTCACCACACAATAGCAACGGTGTGTTGAGCCCGCCGAGGTCACGCTCTTTTGGCCATCGGACATTAATCAGCTATTTGTGATCTGCTATTATGATTGCACATTTCCTAAATTCAACATTTGGATTTCAAAACATCCGATTAATATTAAAAAAACATTTTATGATTCAGCTAATCCATTTCAGAGATTAGCATTTACCTACACTCTTAATGTAGATGTAGATTTAGACAACATTGTTTATCGATAGTTTGCCGTGCCATGGCAGAAGATGGTCGTTGGATTCTTGGTGCTGTTGCCAACAAGCTATCGAACTGAAAGCCATTTATAGCGAATCGTAGTTTGCTGTGTTCTTGTCATGAGGCATGTCCCTGGATGCCTGCGCCCGGGCGGCGGCTCCGAGCGACGGAAATAGACCCCGCCTCGTGCGACTTAACAATGCAATAAAAAGAAATTAACACTTTGACGTTGCCTGCGCTAAGTTGACTCGTGTGTCATTTGGATCCAATCCAATCTCTTCAGAATATTTTAGTTCAGAATCCTCCCTAGCCACTTCCGTTAAGTGAGCACGAAAATAACAGAGAGAATGATGAAAGAGTAATAGGTTTGGTGTATTTTTTTAAACGGAATTCGGTGTTCCCATTTTGTTGTCACCTCGTTTTATGTTTAATATAAGATTGTTTAAAAATAAGTGTTTTTGTTGCAGGGTTCGGCCTGGCGGCGGCGGCGGCGGCCGGTGTGCGAGCCGGCTACCCAACCGTCCTACAGTCCCCGTACGGGTGAGTGCGGGCGTTCTGCTGCCTTCAACGCATTTGTCTAAATGTTCAATGGTTCAACACTTCAATATTTACCAGCACTAGCGGCGCCGCATGCCGCTCTGAATACATCTCACGAGACAAAAATCAGATGAATCATTCAATAATTCATAATTATTTTACCCTGCTTCTAGGTGTTATGCCCCAAATTCGCATATTTATTTAGTTGCTCAAAAAAATCATGTAGCGCCTTTATCGTAAGTAAAACTAAATAGTTTATCTTTTTAAGATACAAACAAATGAAATTTCTGACTTATTCCATAACACATAATGTAGGAAATTGTAATATGTACCAGTTAACGTTAGATGAGATATTAACACGCCAATGTCCGGTTAGGCTGTCGTGGTGGCACGATCGCAGTTGCTGAGCTGACTTTTGTCTCGGTAGATGATGCGAGCGGCGTCTCCGGACGGCCAGCGGCGCGGCGCCCGGCGGACCACACCTAGACTAAATTATCAAACATTTTCACATAGGTATCTATGGCAAGCGTGAGCGTGAGAGTGGATTTTTTCGTTTTGGGTGTGAATTAGTCGATTGGGTTTTTAATGTTTACGTTTTATAAAGCTATACAGAGGCATGGGCGGCGCCGGCGACGTGGCCGCGCGGGCGCCGCCCACCGCAGTCACATACGCATCGTTATCGACACTCAATGTTTTCTTTTATGTTTTATGCCGTGTTCGTGTAAGATTTTGTTGATTTGAATTGAGTTTTGTTGGTGGTGGATTTCGTTTAATACATACACTTAACGAGTACGTTAGTGGCCCGTGGGTCGGCGGTGCCGTCGAGGTCGAGGCGGCGCTGTGTGTGCGTAGGTGTGCGCGCCGCCTCGACCGAGTCGCGCCGCGGTGACTCGGTGACCGGCGACCAGCCTCCGATCACCGGACACGTTTGTTGTGGATACGTGGATACGGCACTGCAGCCCGCGTGTCGCCGCTAATGACACAGGGGCCGATCGATTGATGCCCACCCAGGGCCACCAGGCACTCCCGCCAAACCACCACAGCCATCCAAATATTTATTATTCATCGGAATTCATGTTCTAATCGAAATAATCAAGTGAAAGCTTCATTGGATTAATCGCTCTTTGTTTTATTTCCAATCGAATAAAACTGCCTTCAGACGATGAATTAATGAGACTGCCTTCCTACATAATATATTGATGTACTTTACTGAGTTAATATATTTGCACTTTATTAGTATTTTAAGATTTTAGATCATTGGTAAGTTTAGAGATCATAATTTTATTTGATATAGTAACTCTTTCGTTATACAATTGTCTTTGAAAGTTAATTTATAAATCCAGAAATGCATTCACACGAAGTGTTCTTCTTAACAAAGTAGGTACACGCATTTATGAACCTTACAATTAATATGTTCTTAGTATCTTCTTGTGTTTTGTACCTATGTAGATGTGTCAGCTCAGCTTGTGTGATGATTTGCCAGTTTTATAATGCTGTTTGTATCTACTACATACCTATTAGATAAATAAAACTAATAAAACTATATGGGTTACTTATCATAATCAACAAAAAATACACCTATCCGAGTTGAAATCATCCCTGAGTGCCGTGATTATTGTAGAATTTGTATCTTTTATAACTTGACAATATAAAAAACGTTCGTAGTCCTTATAAAACAATGTAGGTATTTTACATTTGGGCCCATAAACTGGTAGGCGTGAAAGGCGGGCGGAGCGTCGCAGCGGCGGGCGTGTGCTACGCATGCGCCCAGCTCCCGACCTCTAGTATGAAGATACTCTGCCGTCTCCTCTCGTATGAGAAAAACACCTTGTCTCTATTATTCCTTTAGGGTCAGAAAAAGACAGTTGCATTGTTAAATTAGTACGTTTGGTAATCAAGTGGATTGGATGCAGAACGAGGGCTCTTAGAAACCGCTGACGCGGCGCGACGTTCACTGGAAAGCACTCTATGGCACTTGACCGCCTTCGTATGCAGTAAATTAAGCCGCGTCGACGTTTTTCTCATACTGGGATATCGACATTTATTTATACACTGCAGGGGTCGATTGTGCATCGAAAGAAAATGTAATGTAGCACGATACAAAATTAGACCATGAAATGTAGCTAACATAAAACATAGCCAACTTTCTACTTATAAATCTGTTTTCATGAGCCCAAAACGTCTCCGGTCTTTCGTAACTGACACGCGCCGGAATGTAAATCTTAATTTCCACGACGTTTCCCGACGATCTGACGATAAATATGTGATGTCAGATATTTTGGTCACGGCGGCGGAGTGGACGAATCAACATTTTTAATAGCATTTTTTTATATTTTCTAGCTTATATTATACACGGTTTATCAGGGCGACAAACAGCTGGCAAATATAAAACGCATACTTACATTTTTGTAACAGTTTATCGATGTCTACTAACATAACATTAAAGCTCGTGCCGATCGAGGCTGATAATGGGGCTAGGTAGTGTGATTTGAGGACTTTTCACGTACTGCGTCTTTGTGAGAGTCGTGAAAAGTCATCGTGGGTTAATGCGTCATCCGTCGAAGATTCTTCGGATGACGTCACAATTGTCGGTTGTGTTAGTGTTGAATTCTTTGTTAAATTGGCAGGTTGTCGCCTGGATACGTGTACGGTGCGCCTGGTTACGTGAATGCTGTCGGCGGAGTGAGTGCCGGCGTTGGAACGGGTGCGGGCGGCCTGATGCAGTTACCTCAGTTGCAACACGCGGCTGCCGTGGCCGCTGCCAACCATCTCTACGAATACCAGGCGGCTGCTGCTCAAGGGGCGGCGGCCTACCAACAACAGTATGCTGCAGCTGGCTTCGATCCTTATGGTACAGCCGCAGGTGCAAATTCATTTCAATCTTTTATTGATCCTCGCATGCTTAGATTGTATAACATGAAATCCTTGTAGCTACTAGCTACCAATTTCAAATTGACGTACTCAATTTAAAATTGGTAGTTACAAGGATTACATTTAGGGTATAATTATTATAAGGTATTATGGATTAATTTAGAAAGAAGTAGGTGGTGATAGTGAGAGATTGATAAGATTAAAGTAGAAGAAAACACAGTTTACCTACTCACATATAGATATAGATTTATATAAATATGTTGTAAAGAGACGATGATAGATTGTCGATAGATAATTTAACAATGCACCTAATTGAAGTGCCAGGAGAATATCTTAAAGCTAATATCAAGAAAATATATTAATTAAAGAAAAAAATGTAAAATCTTTGTACTGATATAAAATAGCAGACTCATATTAAAATTATCAAAATACAGTACAAAAAATGTTTTCACATATCCATGTATTGGTGCACGGTTCACAAATTTATGCAAAACGAAATTTTGAACAGTTTCACTCCACTTATTTTCCATGATAACGACGCTTGTGACATTTTTGCAGCTGATAAAACACAAGCCTTTATACAACGTACGCAATTGTGTACAGTTGAAAAAAATATGCATATTTCAGATGCAAAAGATTGTATTGTTTTCTATTACACGTACATCACAACACATCATCATCATATTAACCCATAATCATTCCACTGCAGGTCTCCCGTCAATCTAATAGGACCAGAGTTTACTCTGCCACACTGCTCCTAAACCAAAATACACATGAAAAACAATTAAATATTGTGTACTCTATTGGTTACCTGATTATGCGATACCTCCCTTTAGAGAATAATGCAGTGTCAGATCTTATGATTCCTTCCTAGTCCTGCCCTTGTGGTCTTAAAAGGGGCAAGGATAGGGGCAACTCAATTACTCATGTATTGACTGCAACTACAATAAATCGTATCTGTCACTGTCAAACTAAAGAAGAAAAAAGAGAGGAAAAAAGAGATAACCGAAGGATTCGAGATCGCCTTATCAACGAAGGTCGTCAAGATGGCGACCTCGGATCCTCACCGTACCACGTTGCCTTTTTAAAGTGTACTTTTTTTTTGTTAAAAAGTGTTCATTTAAAATACTCGACATTGGCGAAATTGTCTGTGTCGTGAGACGACAGAAACGCCACTAATTAAGAAAGAAAGAAGAGATAACTGAAACTAACTGTATGTCAGCTTGGATATGCAAGCAACGTTAAACTGTTTTTATTTCTTTTAGTTCTTGGTCAGCATTATAAACTTAGAGATAATATATTTTTTTAATTAATAGTTTTACATTTCTTTCCAGCAGCAGCGGCGGCAGCTGCCAGTGGGGCTGGTTACGTTTCACCATACTACGCATTGCCCGGCGGAGGTGTCCAAGGGCCACTTCTACCGCCTCTGTCATACCCACCTCAATTGCAAGAAGCCAGAATGCAGTAGAACAGCGTTCAATAATGCACTAGCAAACAAATTAAAAAATATGACACCTGTCTCACAAAATAAGAAAACAGCTAGAATGGAGTGAAAAAAATCATTAAAAAATAAAAAATATGTATTCTCAGGGCCTTAGAGAAAATGTCTTTTTAGACCATCTTAGATATTTTCTTCTTTGTTAAAATTGTTGATCCAACTAGTGAAGATTCCATAAAATTTATTAATTTTTAAAGATCTACGTAATGTTTAGTAACAAAATATAGTTTCTTCTAGTGGGACAGGAGTTCGAAATGTCATTGCTAATGCAACTTTGATGTAGCTTAGTACTTTGTAGGTGAGGAAGTATGAGGCGATGCCTATCTCTGCCGTGTCCGCATGGCAGGTTGGTGACGTTCAGGAAAGCCAAATATTTAGACTAAAACATAGATGATGTCTAGACATCATGAACTAGTTGAATCCTTAACGACCAAAAATATTAATGAATGACCAAAGCTATGAGCTTTTAACGTTAGAATTAAGATCCTTATGGGTACTTAATCATCACGAAACTTGGAGCAAAACGGATTGCGGTGTGATGCGGGCCGGACGGTTTCGGGAAATTTTGCCGCGAATCATAGAACAAAGAGACCCGTATGAATATCGCATGCGGCAGACGAAAGGACCGAAGTCATTTCTAGCCAGTACCGTGGCTGACTGCTGTGAGTTGTGCCTGCGCCCATAGACTTAGGATCTGTAGTTGTGCCATGGGCATACGTGTTCACAGTCACACGCGGGCAAACTCTGCCGGCATTGTCCAGTCCTGTCCTGTCCGTATCGCGCCCTTGTCTTCTTTGCCCTATAATGTAACATTTATTTTAATCACGTACATACGTACATGTTTACATAATAATATACGATAGCTATGTTACAAGTTCTTGCCTCATCCATTCGACTTCCCAATATCACACATATTTTCCTATTTTTTATACTTAGTAGATTACTTAGATGTATTAATATAGATACAAATCTTCTTCATATTCGAATAAAACTCGACTATACTTATTCAGAATAGCTGTTATATGACAATAACGAGTTATATTTTATTACAAAAGGAGTCTTTTCGGCAAAGTTAACTCACTTGTTCTAAGGAGCTTTTAAGCTTTTTTTCTTCAAAAGTTATATAATATTACAAACTTAATTTATTAGTGACAGAATTATTACAGAAAGATATTCTTATGTTTTTTTTTTTACCAAAACATTTCTATCAATATGCCACGAAATCTGAGCATAATATCAACTTCAAATTATTTTGTATTTATTGCATACCACAAAAAAAAAAAAAACTAATCCTATTAAGGTGCTCCTTCACCCGGAGCATTCGCGTGTAATGTAGCGCTCAGATTCGAGCATTACAGCAGTAAGGAAGGCGAACGCTCGTCAGTCAGGGAGGTAGTATTGTAATGTAATGCTCAAAGTCGAATCTAAAATGTTACATTACACGCGAATGCTCGCGGTGAAGGAGCACCTTTTATGTTCTATGCGTCGTCGTTCTGTATAAATAAAATATTTCCATTTTGTGTAGACTGTACCTGTCTAATTCAAATATTTTTTCTAACAATGATTACATAGAGCGCACATTACTAAGCGGGCCGCAACAGCTATACTTGTTTCGAAAAGGTTTCACTATCGTGCTCGTGCTCAATCAAGACATACTTCCAAGGGCGGAATAATTTTCGCGTACTCAAAACGCGCCCGTCACATTCAGAAAATTATTTTATTTCGTAAAAAATACATTTACTTTTGAATACAGCTTGATAAATTAAATTATGACCAATAAACGTCCCTTTTTGATAATTAATTGAGAATTTTTGTTAGATTCGTTGTTAGTGGCTCGTTTGTAATATACGCTATTCATAATGGCATGGTGTAATGCGTTTGATCGGCGTATGGGATATGAAATTAGAAAAACTGTGCAATGCTAATTTCCGAATTTTAATTTATAAACCATAGCGTTATTTTGTCAAATATCCTAAAGTAGATATCATATCTTAAAGTAGTTTTTTTTTTAATTTTATCTGTAACATTACAGTTGTACAGTCCTTTAGCTGGAATGGTAATAAGCTTGTCGCGTGAAACTGGTTTGATAAAAAAAATCGACCACTCGAATCCTTTTTATTTCCGTAACTCATAGAATAGCATTCACGCAGCATCTATGATTGGATGTATTTACAAATTAATATCTAACAGGTAAAGGTACTGTATGTTTCTATGTTTAATTCTTGCCAGTGTTCGAAGTGTTGTGATTTCATTTAATGGATCTTTTTTTAATTAATAAAACATGAATGTAATACAGGAATACGAGGCATCTTGCGCTGTGTAAGTCTAGATTTTCTAGGTCTGTACTAACATGTCCATATTGCTCAATAAGCCCCAAGTAGGGCTCGGTTTAGCGTAAGAATGAAGGAGAGCAATAGAGGGCTTAAATTATACTGTAATTTTAAGTAATAAACCTACTTAAATTTTAATTGCTACGAAAATATATTTGTAAGTATAGGCCCTTACATTTTATCTGTAATTTTGTTCTCCAAAGCGGTATAGGGTACTTACTAGTTAGAATAATTCAATTACTAGTCCATGTAATTTTAATGTAAGTAAGAACTCTAGGTTTTCGTCGGTCGTCCGTTTATTTTTTGTCGTACCAAGGATATTATGGCACTGAAATGTACGCCCCAATTAATCTTAGATTATTAATAATGTTTTGTGATAATCTAAATATTTAGTACACTTTATTTCTTATCTGCAATCGTGTACGTATCGCTTTCAAATTGGAACAAGACAAATGTATAACCACGGTCGACCACGAACTTGGTACAAGTTTAGGAACATTAGATTTATCACTGAAACCTAGATATTAAGGCTAATTATAATTATTGTAATATGCTGTTATTCGTAATTTATTTTGTTGATATTTGTAAATCTACATGTTGATAACTATTTATTATGTGGAAGAGTAATAAAAATTGTTAAATACCTATTTAAGGGGCCGGATCGAATCTCTTTTATTGTCTCTCGGTTTGCCCTGAGTTCTAATCACGATTCGGTCTAATATATTGAATTATACACATTAATAATATAAGTATAAAGTAGATTAAAGTAGATCGTACCAAAATAAACATTGAACCGTGAAGCCATATAAGCGGCCATCTTGCCTTATATCACATTATTGTACGTATAGTTTATATAAAATATATAAATTACACATATCATCAAAGATATACTTACCTACTTAATAGTTACCGGTGCGCCGCCGCCGGTGCGCGCGCCGGTCAGTCCATTATAGTGCATTTCATTCACAGTAATTTTAAGCACAATTATTATATTTATATATTATGTATTTCATAATTTATATGAATGTGAATTCATAATAAATACCTAATAATTGTTACAATTAATTTAAAATTATACTACAATGTACTTAATTTAGGATATTCTGAAATGGAAAATAAATTTTTAAGGTAAAATTGCGTTTTCTTTTAATGTCTTTTCAAGTTCATTAATTGTGTTGAACCATGGTTGAACCACAACGTTGAACCTTTCCATAGCCCTTAGCCCTACTAAAAAAGTTATTGTGGATGACTTTGTTACTTCGTGGCAGCACTCAAAAAAAGCTTGGCAGCTGTGCTTATATGGTACAGTCAACAAGAAAGGTATGGAGAGACCCTCATTCCACTGGGATCCATACATTTCGATACACAAGCCACCTATCGAGAGAAGAGGATTTTTGAACCCATCAAAATACTGGATTTCGTCTTTGTTGCTTATCTTGCGTGTTTGGTCATTCAGTTTTGACAAACGTGAGCGCATGAACGGATTTACTATAATGTAAAAAAACTTCGTTCTCTCTTCAACTTTATCTCGCCTGCATACTTATTTCCTTTTAATGCTGTAGACTTCGAAGTGAAAATAATTGTGTACTTAGAGCATTTTCTGCGAAAAGACAGGATACAATACCTCCTTTATAGCATGAGATAACGCCATCTAGTGTCACTGTTTGGAATCGTGATTGAGATTTCAAAATATAAATAAACATGTAAAGTGCTACGTACTTGCTACATACAATATTATGAACGGGAGTTGTAGTTCCAATTTCGGCCACGTTCATAAATACCATTGTAGCACTATACCTTAATATTTTGCTCTACAAATCGCTTCATAGACAAATTACAAAATAGGAACTGACTCAGCTTCAGAATGACTACATACAAAATTGTTTACAAGACCTAGCATACGCGATACGCGCTACATACTAGCTAGCTAGAGTATGAGAGTATTATCAATAGGTAATTAATCGCCTATCATAAACTAGCCAACAACGTGGGTAATTATTTGATAATGGCAAAAAGATTGCAGAAGTTATCAAACGGAGATTAAACAAGTGGTTGCTTGCTAAAAATGAAAAGAAGAAGGAGAAATTACAATGACATGACATTGACATTGACATTTGGTAGGTTAAGTTGTGTGTTGTTTGTTGTGTATTGCATTGTGTATATTTATTTAATTGAATAAAAAATAGTTCATTCGCGCTTTATTTAATTGTTTGCTATTGTAGGATAAATATTTGTGTGTCTACTACGTTAGCAAACATTTTTTTTCTTTAATATGGCCGGACAAGGCCATCAGTTCCCTGGGAACTTCCAAGGAAATGCCGGGGCTATGCGAACCGGGTTTGGCGGTGGGCCTATGGGCGGGCAAATGCAAGGAATGCCGAATCAACTCGCAGGTAAAACTACGTAAACGTAATATTGGGTCAGAGTCGCCTTAGGTGAAATACAGGCTATGATGTTGGTTTAAAATGTTTAAATCCAATATTTTGTCAAAAGTATTAAAAAGACCTGCCGATAAGCACCGTCTATGTATCATTGGCGTCAGACGGTCAATAAGCCAAGGTTAATTTCTTCGGTACTACGATATTGTAAATATGGTTCCAGTTTTTTCAAAAATATTTATTATGAGGGGCAATTATTGAACTTTAATTTTATTTACAAGTTTTCTTAAGAGGGCGCACCCAAATCAACGCAACTCAAAATCGAAGCGTGTTATTTTACGAAACTACTGAGCCACGAACATGAGCGTGCGCCGGCGAAGACAAATGATTTTGATACTTTTATGATAAGACTTCACTATTTAATATCGAAGTTCATGTGATTTTAGCTACAGACCTATTTCTATGTAGAACATAAGTATTGTTATTATGTAATTGAAATTTTTTTTCGACATTCTTCATGTCTCGTTTGGAAATAAATACAAATAATGTATCTTTACTCGTGTATTAATGCCTATGGATTATGGAGAAGTATAACAATAAAGAACTCATAATAGATATAGGTACATTATAATTATTTGTATTAGAAACATGTGTTTCTAATTGGCATACATAGACTCTACCATCTATCTACCAATTCTGGTAAAATACATTTCTTGTAAAATTTCACCAATTTCGATTCCATCTTTGATGACAAAAATTCAGTGTTGCCAGATTTAGAGGTTTTCCCTAAAACCTAGGGGTTTTTTCCAGGTCGTTGAGGTTTTTTCGAGGTTTCGATGTTACTAAATCGATCTATGGGATTTTCTGAAGGTTTTCCCTTTTTTACAAACTTGATTTATTTTTAATATTATACAATAACACCAATTTAGTTGACCAAAGGAAATGAATAGGATACTTGATAACTGGCAACAAATTCAGTTTTCAGGTTGCATGTAGTATCCTTAACCATACTAATATTATAAATGTGTGTTTTTTTTTGTCCTCCCTTCACGTCGAAAGTAATGAACGGATTGATATGATTTTTTTATTGGGGATAGTTTAAACTTTTTTCCCACGGGATAAAGAGATTCCCATGGGAAAAATTATTGACTTTTTCCCTTGACCACGCGGGCGGAGCCGCAGGTAACAGCTAGTATTTAGATAAACTGTATCATAAAAATCGTCAGAGGATCTTCATGATCATAGTTGGGAAACTAGGGGTTTTTTCAATTTAACTAGAGGGAAAGGTCAAAAAAAATCTTGCAACACTGCAAAAATTCGTCATCTCTTTTAATTCTGGCAGTCTTCAGACGAAATTGGGGCCCAAAAAAACCTTGCAATTCGATTTTTTTTGCCATATTTGGAGAGTTATGATATTGGTCTGTAATGCACAGTACAAAATCGTGTTATTTTTTATCCATACGGAAATAAAAGCAAAAATTTTAGAAAACAAATTTTGATTTTGTGAAATTTTCAACAAAAATTCAATTAAAATATTTTAAAAAGGCCTTGCTAATTTCGTAAATACTTCATTTGAGTAAGATCTACAATTGTTTTCTATCCAAAAAAGGAAAAATAATTGCTCTAAGTTACTCCATTGCAGAAAAAAAGCCATAATTAAAAGCATCAGCAGGTAGCAGTTTTTGAAAAAATTTCGAAATTTTAGAAATTTTTGCTCCAGGACTAAAACTATGCATTTTTCACAATGTTTTCTACACCTATATGTATTAAATTACATACATTACCTACAATGTGAGACCAATCGCAGCTCTATTGATACCATAGGAGCCAAGCTGTGGCTCTTCATATATGACCTAATTTTACCAAACATTGAAATTTTCAAGTTTTACGTACTTCGCGAAATATTGGAAAAAACCACGTAACCTACGAAGAACCGTCACTGAAAATACTTTGTAGTAGATTTAACTAGCTTTTATTAGACCTCATAGCGAAGTTTGTGAGACTAACGGTTCACCCACAATCTCAAAAAAACGAAAAAATTAACAAATGGGTTATAAAGAGAAATGATTCTTTGGTTGGGATTAGGATTCAATTCCATCACCAGGATGGTTTTCATTTTGAAGAAGATGAAAAGTACGGGCTCTTGTTTTTCTTCCTCTTCGTGTCCTCCTTCATCATACGGACTGAAACATATGAAACAGCAATTTTTTTTTCGATTTCGCAATAATCGACCTCCTTAGTAGAACTTGTCATATATTATAATTTATAACCATTATATTAATTATAGGCCTTTTAGCCCTTGCTTTATTTAAATTTTCAACATTTCGTCTTTTTCTTTTCTTAGATAAAAACTGCTTATTTTTGTTCCTCATACTCTGAAACATATTATGTTGTTGTCACTAAAAAAGTAAATAGTTCGTCGTCATATCATCAAAAAGTCATATTTTACTTACCAAAGTATCTAGATTGTCGGTCGCGCTACACGGTTTGCACTGCGTATGGGCACAAAAATTACGTGAGGTCAATCCTGCGCCGGAGCGACGTGACCTCTCTCCGCAGAGCCGGCGGCTGGACTGAGTCGTAATAAAAGACGCGCGCGGTTTTATAGTGGTTTTATGGCTATATTAAAAAATTGGTAGAAAAATAATGGTAAACATTTATCATAAATTTTGGAGCCTAGATTTTAGGGAATACCTTTATCTCTTAGATGATGATAATATTGACATAAAATAACTAAGATTTAATGGTGAAAACAAACATAACAACGACTTGACTTTCTTCATAATTTCACTTAGTTTGGATGTTAATATCTTATTTATGTAACAAAAAATTACAAAAATGTTCTACTAACTATATGCTTAAGTATATTTGCCGTTAGATTTTATAATTTATTTCTTACAATTGGCAGCATTACGGGGATATTTTGACATCCGAAGTTGGCACTGAACGTGAAATCGAGAAAACACTGTTCGGTTATCACGATAGCATTCATAAATATTCCATTACATGACAAAATGTTTTCTACTAACTATTTAGGCAACAATATTGTCTAACATTTTGTGTAATTCATAAGTCTGTTAGAAAAGTTTTTTATAGATATTAAGAGCTTCGAAAAGTTCAGTTTTCGCTAAACTGAGCTAACGCCTGTGTGCGCCCTCTTAAACCATAGGTTAAAGAAAACTTGTAAATAAGTGCAATGGATTGGATGAGTACCCTGTACTGTAACCTGGATATTGCTATACAGGTTTCTTTGGAACCCCATGCAGGCACCAGCTCTCTACAACTGTTATCTTACTGTACTCTATTATAATTTTATGATCTAGTAAAAAAAAAAAAACAATTTTATTTCAATACCACTATTGAAATAAAATAGTTTTTTTAAAATAATTCATATTAATTTCTAATATTATAAATTTTTAGGTGTAATGGGTGGTCCGATGGGCAATCCAGGTGGTATGGTGGGAATGGGAAATCAAATGGTCCCTCCTTATGGTGCAGCTATGCAGAATCCAATGGGAAACATGGGAATGGCTCCACAAGTATGTATTTACTAGCCAAACCTGCGCAACTTCGTTTGCTATTTTTGATTGAGAATCGCGTTCTTTTCGGGATAAAAAGTACCCTATGTGTTAATCCAAGGTATCAGCTACCTATACCAAATATAAAAATTGGCCCAGTCATTTGAGCGTGAAGAATTAACAAACACACACAAACTTTCGACTTTAATATTAATAGGATTATAAATTCCACACCAAGCCTGAAAAACACTCGGGAATCTTCGGGATTCCCCAATAGGATTTCTGAAAATCCTGAAGTGAACTTCAACCCTCACCCTTGAATGTAAAAACATGGTTACAAGTTAAATATTGTAGTACCTTGCAGGAAAAGTCTGCATAATGACAAATGCATAGGCCTCATCATGAAACACTTTACTTACGTAACTTTTCTACTAAAATTGGTAGAAAAGTTACGTAGTAAAGTGCTTCAAACAGCCATACGGCTGTATAGAGTGGCAACAGACAACTGAAACAAAATGTCATAGTAGGTATGTTTGCTTTTCAATTTAGAGTTATAGATATTCTATGACATGATTTTTCTAGGGTATGGGTGGCGTGGTTGGCGTGGGCGGTGCTCCTGGAGGTGGACTTGGACCGCAAGCTGTGCAGCAACAAGGTAACAATTTTGACCCAATTCCAAAGTAAATTACTATGGTACACAATTTTATGTGATATTATTACAAAGGACCCTTCAAAATCTTTTACGATCCACGCCACATGAGATGAGGCCTGATTGATTGCTGATTTGACTTGTGCAGTAGATGATTTATAGTAAAATGGTATAGAAATCGTCTACTGCGCAGGTCGAATCACGTGATTCGCGCTGTCGTATGACGTCGTATCACGTGATTCGACCTGCTGCGCAGAGCTCTCTGCTCTCGTGGTGCGGATTGTACCAAGATTATAGTAAGAGTAAGACCTTAGTTTTATTTACTTATTTTTGAAGTTTTATGCCTGCTTTGTTAATAAACCCCTACTAATTTCAATTCTAGGTGGCATGCAAGGCGGAGGCGGTGGGGTGGTGGCGACGGCGGCGGCGCCTTCTCCCGCGCCTCCAGCCGCGGCTCCACCCGCGCAACCAAAGGAATTTAACACCGCATCGCTGTGCAAGTATGTTATATAGCTTTATTACTGTACTAGCTTTTCCTCGCGGCTTCGCTCGCGGTTAATTTTATGACATAGATCTCGTTTGACAACAAAACAACCCATAACGCGACTTGTGGCGCCATCTGTAGGCCGACATCGCAATTGCAGCGCCATCTATAGGTGAAAAAATATTTTCCCATTGGAATGACATACTTTTACGTTATTAAAAGTAGCCTATGTTGGGCTCTGTACCTCTAACAATATGTAGACAAACTTTCATAATGACTGCTGATTAGTCAAGCCGTGAAGGAACAACAAACGAACAAACTCATTTTCTCATTTATAATATTAGTTAATATAGGATTCTTTCTAAACTATTGGTCCTCTGATGCCTCAAACAAATAGAACATGATGTTCGCGCCGCCTATGTCTGTCTGGCCTAGCGCGCGACGCCTGCCTAGTGTTCTTTGATAATTTCTCTAGCCTTTGTAATATTGTAATCATTTGTGCTCATTGAAAAGCATGATTATATTTTATTAATTCAACATCTCGTGCCTTCTTTAATTTACCACATGTTTATCATATGACTGAATGATGAATAACAGAAGTTTTTGCACTTTGTTTTACAGATTTGGTCAAGAAACAGTTCAAGATATTGTTAGCAGAACACAAGATGTCTTCCAAACGCTAAAGGCTATACAGGTTATTTATTTATACAATTTGTAGTTGCTATTTTCAACTCACCGTTTCCCTTTTATGTGATGGAAGCACAATGGAAGTTATATTCACTGACCATTCTGGGAGGATTCATTCATATAAGATTCGGGTCAGAAATATTTTCTATACTTCAAATATTGCTGGTGTCACTGGATAGATTAATCCTATTTTCTAAATTGCACTCTTAAAGTTGACACATTAAATTTTTGCTGTTACTGTCAAACCAAAGAAGAAAAAAAGAGATAGCCTGAGACATATAATATGGAATTAAAATATTAAAATGCGTTCTGGCTGTATATCCAATATACTTACCAATACTTGGTTACAATAATATTTATTATTACAATCTAATTGTTTTATATTTGTAGCCTCCAAATGGGACTCAGCATGGTGAGAATGCGAGTAATGACAAGAAAGCCAAGATGCAGGAGCAGCTCCGCACTATTAGACTGCTGTTCAAACGGCTCCGACTCATCTATGAAAAGTGCAATGAGACTTGTCAAGTAAGGGTACTTCATTATTCATTGGGCAACACGATAAAAAAATGATCGCCTTTTGTTGACGGGTATCGATCCTTTTTTGAAAATAAATAATAAATAAATATATAGGGACAATTCATACAGATTGAGCAAGCCCCAAAGTAAGTTCGAAACTTGTGTTATGGGATACTAACTCAACGATATTATATTTTATAACAAATACATATACACATAAACATCCAAGACCCGAGGCCAATCAGAAAAAGTTCAGTTTTCATCATGACCCGACCGGGGATCGAACCCGGGACCTCCTGGGTGGCGGTCTGGCGTGGTAACCATTACGCCACGGAGGTCGTCAAATGTACATAATATTCTGTTTCACGAAGAGCGTTCTGCTATGAATGTAACGTGCATATGCACATCGTCTAATATGCATGTGCGCCTTACAATTTTCCTATGAATATTGTTGTAAATATAATTTAAAAAAATTGTAATACGTTATATCCAAACGGACTTCGTGAAATGAATATCTGTACTTCATATTTAATACAATAAAATTGTCGCCTATTTTTGTCGCGCGACGTCGGGCATCTATCCTTTTTTGGTAAGGTATATTGGTGGCAAAATAACAATGAATAAACAAACAGTATGCTACAGATTGTTGGTGGTTGTAACTTTGAGTTCCCGGTCGCACTGCTTATGGTAACTGCTGTGTCATATAAGTAGTCGCTTCTGCAGTGCGGTCTCCGTTATTATGTATTTATAAATTTGTTTTCTAAAAATCGCCATTGCATCCTAGAGCGGCATTAAATTATGATGTATTCACATATCAATGTCTCCTAAGTTACGCAATATTTGAACCTTTTAATTTTATTTTTAGGGTATGGAGTATACACACATGGAAAGTCTCATACCATTAAAAGACGAAGCCGAAAACAAAACTTTGGATGAGAGGAGGAACACAGAATCGTATAGGCTTGCGTTAGAAGAAAATAGGGAGCTTACTGATCAGGTATATATTTTTTGTTTGTAAGCTAAAATTCACTTAAGGTGGTACGTTTTGGTCCGCGCGGGAAATTCAAATTATTTGGATTTTTTTACAAATTGCATCTCAATCATTGATAGAATTTTCGTGAAAATTGATTTGGCGAAACAAATACAATATACCTATCTACTGAATAATTATCAAATAAATTATAAATATTAGCTCTTCGTATTATGAATGTCTACGATGCATCTTTTATAACGTGCATTATGCACATCCATAACGAGAAGAGCCAATATTTATAATTTATATTATTATGATGATTATTCAGTAGATACATTGTATTTGTTGTCGCCAAACAAATTTTCACGAAAATTCTATCAATGATTGAGATGCAATTTGTAAAAACCCAAAAAAAAAGAATTTCCCGCGCGGACCGAAACGTACCACCTTAAGGCCGAATTACACACAACAGTAGTCAGTGACAGTACCAGAGGGCTACTACGAAACGTAAATCCGATACTTCCGCCGAAGTATCGGAAGAATTTTAACTATGAATTACAAGGTTTTTCATGGTTATTTTATTAATTTCTTGAATTGTATGCATGAAATACCTTGTACTTTATGATTATTTTAGTAGTTCGTTGAATTATAACCATGAAATACCTTGTATTCGAAGTTTAAAATTCTTCCGATACTTCGGCCGAAGTATCGGATTTACGGTTCGTAGTAGCCCTCCTGAACGTTACTGTCACTGACTAGTACAGGTAGAGTTGTACAAAATGTAGCATACATTACAATATCATTTTACACTGACACTGATGGATAAGTTACTGAACGGCACGTGTCGACACTGTGCCGGTGCAGTCGTGTGTAATTCTATCTTTCTGTAATTTATTATATGTTAATGCTTTTTAATTTAGAGTCTCAATAGTGTCATTGTGCGTGTTAAAATGAACATGCAAGTTCAACCAGTAGAATTTAAAAATGTTGATCTCGAATAAAAATATGTTCACATTCAGTTGTTGTCAATAATGTCAATAGATAACAGTTATGAAAGAAAGTAAGTTAAAGGTAAAGGAAACTTTTGAGAGAGTTAGGGCACAGCGGATAATCCGCTCAAATCGGAGCAGCCCGTCTGGGGAAGGACCTCCACCTTACAGGAGATCGTAACCAAACAGCATTGGTCTCGGTCATGTTGTGTTCCTACGGTGAGTAAGGTCTCCAGAGCTCCACTTGGGGGGTTGGGAGGATAGGCAACGCGCGAGTGATACCCCCGGTATCGCAAGCGTCTACAGGCTACGGTGATGCTTACCATCAGGCGGGCCGTATGCTTGTTTGCCAACATTGTGGCATAAAAAAACGTGATTATCAGGTGAAAGTAAACATTCACCTCTGTCAACCCGAAGTTGAGCAGTTTTGTGAAGTATGCTCTGGGTGCGGATTTAAGGTCAGTGGCGCGGCGGGCTGTCTGTGCAGCGAAGCCGGTTCCATATAAATCTATACTTCCGGCGGCGTCGTTCGCCACACCGCTGATCGAGTCTACGGCCTTAACTCTCTTTTTATGATTGTTCAAAATGGTAAACCATCAACTACAAAGTTGTTGGTTTATCATTTTGGAAGAAACATTTATCTCTCCCCAGGTGGTTTTCGAACCCACGTCCCGCGAAATCCGGCTGAGCACACGGCCTAATTCTCTTTGTTTGAGTAAAATTACCAGCAGTGGGATGATTAGTGGTTGTTATTATGTATTTGTGTTGATTTTATTGAAATTTGTTTTAATTTCCAGGTGGTGTTGAAAAACAAGCAACTGAAAGAAGTGATTACAAATCTTAGGACAATTATTTGGGAAATTAATGTTATGTTAACAATGAGGAGGTCGTAAAATTAATATATAGTGTAAATCAGACTAGTACAATTAAATTATCTATATTATAAGTTTTACTATGAAAATATATTGTATTATTTGTACAATATAAATGTTTATTTAAGTTTTATGCAGAATAAAAGTTTTGTAATGTGTAAAAACTGATTTTTATACTATATTTAAGTATTTTTTATCGTCACATGTCGGTAGAATTTTAGATTATTTTGCTTTGGCTTTACTTTTATTGGAAACCCATTTTATCTTAGTTCTTTATTAAATGGGGTGTATGCAAGGACGACAGGTGTATGTAAGTTTGTATAGGATGTCTTTTTGTACACTAATCCTAATCCAACATTACAATGTAATGTGATCACGGTGACGGCTTACCATCAGGCCGACCATATGCTTGTTTGCCACCTATGTGGTAAAAAAAAAAGAAGATGGGTGAATAGCATGGTGAGTATCCCAACAGTTCTATACATCTACAGATATGGCTTACTACTGGGAGGCACCCCTTGTTGACACTGACAAGGTTCGTGTACGTACCTGCCAGCCCTTACTATAAAGACCTATAGGTACATGTTTGTAATATAGTATGCTTAGGTATGTTTGTTCGATGAAATCAATTTGTTTACATTAAAGAAATAAATTATTTACTTCGAAAATATTACATAAGTGTTTACATAATGTAATAAATAATATCAAAGCGAATGGCAAGCTTACGACTCTTAGTTTTGAGTATTATTCAAAATAGCTTAAATGCAACTAAACTTAAATTAATGTATTTTTTTATCGACGTTCAACTGGTTTTGGGATATCGTATGTAGCTTTCTTCTTTTTGTCCAGAATCTTCTTTTCGTATGGACGGCGGTCTATGCTCGATGGCTCCGGGATCTCAGGAGTGTCAGGTTGGGGTTGGTCAGCCTGTAAAAATAATGTTTACGGATCAATTCAAGGAAAAAATGTTTTTTTCTTTCTTGAAGGCTTGTTTGGTCATTCATCTCGTTATGCTACACGAAAAAAGTTGGCAGACATTATCGTACGTTGCTTCGTACTCGATGTTGTAAGTAAATAATATATGTGAAACTAACAAATGACTAAAAATTATTTATTTAACTTTATTGACCACAATACAATAGGCGGACTTAATGCTAAATTGTGCATTATTTATCGGTCAACCAAGTCGACTGAATTCGGCAAATTATTTCTATTAAAATCTTTTTATCTTGAGATAATTAACAGATTTTGAGCGTCGATATTCCTGCAAGACTGTCTGTGCAAAAGGCGCAAAAAAAATTATTAGTCTGGATTTTTTATTGAGTTTTGACATTTTGGTGGATTTATTGTTGTCGACGCTGATGGCGCTGAGCAGCACCAATAAATACATAAATTTCTCACCTGTTCTGGGATATCTGGAGAAGCTTCTAGATGTTTGCCTACGCTACGACCAGCGGGTAGTGCGTGGAACGCCTCAGCCAAGTCGGGATTGATCTCTTCGAGAGGTGTGTCACCTGTTCTGATGTAGACAGGAACGTAGCCCGGCACTGGAGGTAGGAACTGCCATTTTGGTCGGGCTTCTGAAATATATAAATAAGAACCTTATTAGATAAATTGTATAATGAGAAAGAAAACGTCGTTGTGAAGGGCCCGATCTAGGCAAGAGGAACAGGGCATTTGTTTAGGGTTTTATGGACGGGCGGCAGCCGCGATTTTCGAAATTCGACTAGATAGCGAGATAAATGCAAGTACGGTTTTGACAGATTATCTACAATATTATTCAACGGAACGACTTGAGATATTTGTGACAAAATATGGCTTCTAAATTCATGAAAACTGAAAAAACTGGCCATATGTTATTTAAGACGCTTAGTTAAAAATGTCCATCCTAATCTAGGCTTGATTATAAATATTTCTTTTGGATTTTAAAACTACGATACAACTCACTTGTAACCTATGGCAACTGTAATTAAGTCTCAGCTAATGCATGCTTCGTAAGACACGATAAATGTTCTTAGAAATGTTTGCAGAAAGTCGTTACTCCATGTTGGAAGCTTAATTGAAAGTTCATTACATGATTATCTATAGCCATAAATCATATAGATATATTTATAAGACGCTCCTTTCACTACTACAAATGGTATCCGACCTTATAGGTATCTAGGCTAGGAAAACAGGTATGGGCTTATTCGGTTATCCTGGACAAATACACAACAGAACGCTGTCTGGTCACAAAATAATGTTGGTATTTAAAGCTTGCCTGGCTCTGAAACGCATTTTAGTTTTAATTCTACATTAAATCTCAAGCTATCTCTTTTTAATTATTTAGTTTGACAAGTGACAGCTATAATTTGTCGTGTCATTAACTTTAAAAATGCGTTTCAGGAACAGTTCGAAAGAATCATTTTATCTACTTGACAGACGTTAAATCGCAAGCTACACAATGCAGCCGATTTAAATCTTTGATTACTTGCAACTCGTTGTTACTTAGCCTTGTTAGTTTGTAGACCTATTCAATAGGTTCATAGCACAATGCTATGACCTAACGTTCTCAATTTATAGTACTTGGTCAATTATTGTTTCAATTGAATTTTAATTATTATACCACTAAGGTCGCAAACCAGCATACGGTCCGCCTAATGGTAAGCAGCACCGTAGCCTATGGATGGACGCTAGCAACCCCGAGTATCACTTGCGCGTTGCCGACCCTGTAAAAGGTGGAGCTCTGGAGACCTTACTCACTGTAAGAACACAACATTATCTAGAAAACGTCATGAAAATCTGATTAGTGAATCGTTTAGGCGTGAAAGCGTAATACGCAGACTGCTTTCGCAAGTTTCACAATGAATATTGTACCTAACTATTAAAGGTATTTATTCTGATTAATAACATTTTACCTACTAGACTTCCTTTCTAGAGAAGTTGATTACGGTCATACCTATTATTCTTTATTTGCAGTCTTGAACATAAAGTCAATAAGAAAGTCGAAAGTAGGTTGGCACTTTAACTATTTACATAATATAGGTACCTACCTACCTCTATGTCTAATGTTTACGAATGAACATGATAATTTTATTTCAGACTAGCTACCTAATGCCTGCGGTTCAAATTAAATAAAGAAAATATAGGGACAATTCACACAGATTGAGCTAGCCCCAAAGTAAGTTCGAAACTTGTGTTATGGGATACAAACTCAACAATATAATATTTTATAACAAATACATAATATATAGATAAACATCCAAGACCCGAGGTCAATCAGAAAAAGTTCGTTTTTCATCATGACCCGACCAGGATTCGAACCCGGGACCTCCTGGGTGGCGGTCTGGCGTGGTAACCATTACCTACGCCACGGAGGTCGCCACGTACCTTTCAAGCATATCTATCAAACCGTTTTTGCATACATCCAGACATCCACTCATGCAAATTTTCGTGTTTACAATATTGATATGGACGTAAAATTGGCGCGTTCTCATTTCTTTGCGTGGATCCCGATTTCTTGTAGGAATACCTACATAGTTTAGTTTTTTTTAAATTTGTTATACCACAAAGTTGGCAAACAAGTATACAGACGTTTGCAGTACCGTGGGTATCACTCACGCGTTGCCAACCCTCCCAACCCCCGCAAGTGGAGCTCTGGAGACCTTACTTACTGTAGGAACACAACATGGCCGAGACCAATGCTATTTGGCTATGATCTTATGTAAGGTAGAGGTCCTTCCCCAGACGGGCTGCTCCAATTTGAGCGGATTATTCGCTGTGCCCTATCTCTCTTAAAATACACATAGTTTAGTAGTCAAGCTTTGTTTAGTCTGTGACTAGATGGCGTTGTGTATTCGTCCAGGAATATTTATTATTCCCTGTTTTAATGTACATACTTATATCTATTGCCAATGCCAACAAGAAGTTTGATTTCATAATCTAACATTGTGCATTACTAATTTACAAGAACGTGTCAATTTTGTAATGTATTTTCCTGTTTCACCGGACTCTGGGAGCAATGACTCCCATCTGCACCTCTTAACCGCACTGGATACAGGATTGCTATCATTTTATTCATTTTGCCAGGGATTCTGCGGCGAGGTATGTTATATATAAAATACAGATAAAAAGGTTGTACTGAACTCCTTTTGTTTTTCGCGCCATTGAATATATTCTTCTTTTTAGTTTTATAATGGCTACTGGTGCGTTTATCAAATCCATTTATATATTTTTTTTAAAATGGAACTTTCTATTAATTTTTTTATCCTACTTTGTTAGTAAAATTGTCGTAAAGTCTTACATGGTCATGGTATATAGGTCATGATGAGGTCATGTGTAAATTATCGGAAAATTGTAAAAAAAGACAACTTTAATTAGTAATGAGTATTCTTGGGTATTTTGTTACTAAAATGGTGACATAGAAAGAATCCATTGGATAAAAACAAAAACACCACAAAAAACTTACTTTCCGATTTACGATAAAAACAAATTACGCTACTTTATATTTTATTTTTTTATTTTATAAATTGTGGCAACGACACTTTTCTCCAGTGGAAATTGAGCACAGACAGTGTTCTAATTTGGAATACTTATAATAAGAAAATTAAATTAGGAACTGAATAACTATATAGAATGAATCTCATTTAATTTTATACTAAACGAAGAGTAACCAGCCAGTAATTCTTTCTTTAGACAAGTTGAATTGATTTGCTACCATCTAAAGATTTTTTTAGTAGGAATAATATTGTTTCATTACGAGTATGTACATCGTTTATATATTGTTCGGCTCTATTAAAATTGTACCTCGGTATTATATTTCTATTTATAGTAGGAATCGTACAGATAGATTTATTAATTACAAATAATAATACGCCGAGAAATACATTTATTCTTTTTCCTATTAATTTGTTCGATTGTGTGAACGAACGTGTTACGAATTAAGTACATTTTTAAAAAAAGTAGGTAGGTACTCTCTTTTGCATGAAGTTTGAAATAAGTATATTGATTGTAGATCTAATGCCTAGATAGAATGCATTCCCTAATCTCTGCCTATATCAAACAGGAATAATTCGTGAGCAACGTTACGTAAATACATAAATCGGATGTGAACGCTCGCATGCAACTTTCGTCTAACGGTGTTGACCATCATTGCTGCAGAGTTTTTGCTTGTCAAATTGCTAACTGTACACAACAATTTCTCATACATCACTTACACGAATTTAGACTTAAATGCGCTTTGAATATGGTAAAATTTTAAATAGTAACTTACAATAGTTTGCCGGCCCAGATCGATCAAGTAGGTAGAGGCAAATTACTGTTTACAGCCTCCAGTCAAGTGGTTCTATTATTTTGTGTATTCAATCGGTCAGTCGGACAAGACATGTTGTGATATTTCGAATCATACTTATTTATTAGTATTATACCCCTTTTAGATTGGCTTTCAGATTGGGAATCGGAAGCTAGGGAGGCAGACCATGCGCTGGGCTGATGACATCGCCAAAGTCGCAGGAAAATCCTGGATGCGCACTGCCAGAACAAGACTCTTATGGAAAGCCCATGAAGAGGCTATACCCAACAATGGGTGATGACAGGCTGAAAGAAGAAAGAAGACCCATTTCCACCAACTAGCCCTAAAGTAGGCATCTCCTTGCCTAAGTAACTGTGTAAAACCTAAACAACAATGGCTCGTCGGTGCCACTAATGTATTACCTCTCACCTATTATGTTAGATTTAAATAAAATATAAAACACAGTGGAAAAATCTTGGTTCTAAATCCTCGAGGTCCTCGACCACAAAAACAGTACCTAACAATCAAAAATAACTAAGTAATACGCAGTTGCGTACGTACTTTTCTCTTGATCTCAATAACCCGGTGAAGGAATTGTTTTATCAGCTTGTCGTGTATAAAACGTAATATATTTGCATTTTTTTGATAACCTCTGCCAATACACTTAATCTTGACCTTTATTTACGTAGAAATTAGATTTGTTTTGAAATAAAGAATGGAAGTAGATTGCAAATAATATTTTCCTCCCTATAACAACGAAAAAAAAAAATAGCAGTTTTCCTCTAGCTATGATTACTCTGATTCTTAAAACATTAACATTGGCGTTATCGTACACCGCACCTTCCCTAACCCAGAATCCAGATTCACGCAGATCTGATTTAACACTAAGGTCCCTTACATGCATCATACCATACACATCTTTTCTAATAGAATTTCTTCTTCCTGGGTGGCGGTCTGGCGTGGTAACCATTACGCCACGGAGGTCGTCAATATAAAATATTATTCACAATACTTAGTTCGTTAGTAAATAATTATGAGAATTTTAAAATGCATCAATGCGATTGATGATCATGAATATGGGTCAAGGGATGTCGAGTCAAGCGGGGTATCTCACTTATCTTAGTCTAAACAGATATGAAATATGTGGAAATTGATATTTCCAGTGCCTACTTTAAATGCATCGAGATATATTAACAACATGATTTATCAAATATATCATATTGAATCAAATATACATAATTACAATTCTCGCGGATGTAACCCCCGGGCTTTCTTCCGTCGGTTTCCGTTACCGTGGGAAGTTTATATTAGAAGAATAAATCGAAAGAAAAGTGTAGTTAGAAAATAAATACTCTAAGTTTGAGTTCTTTTAAAATTTGGTATGGAATGGAAAGGATGTTTTTTTTTTCAGATATTATAAATTATTTTGTTTGCTGATGACATTTATTTTATAGCTTTCTTTTAAAACGAAAAAAATAAAACACTTTTTACAAGTAATTCAAATGGGAAGCAATGTGCGAAATAAGGAGGGACTCAATGGGAAAGTCATTGTCCTGTCCAGTGCCCACTGGCGTAGAACCTAACTCGGACCCAGAACGAGTTGATCGTGTTTTGTTTTTGCGTTATTAAAAAATTCTTAAGCATCATTCACATCTATTAGTTTTGCGCGCAACGTCCTGGCACAGAGGAATAATTTTATCCTGAGTTTTTACCTGACAATTATCCTCACCTTTGGGTTTTGAAAAACCTACATGTACCTGTATAAAATATAATACTAGCGAAAGCCGCGCAACTTCGTTTGCGTGTATTCAGCTTTACCATGGGAATTTTGTAAAATCTGTTCTTAGCGGTTGGCTAGGAACCTACCTGCCAAATATCAAGTTTGTAGATGGTATAGTTTCTGAGCTTTCCTGATTAATCAGTACTCACTGATTACCACTCGGTTATTATCTAATACCAACATTAAAAATATATATTTTTATGTGTAACTTATAAAGTACTAGTGAAACCCGCGCAACTTCGTTTGCGTGAATTTATTTATACACAGAAGTCCTATTATTCCCGTTCCTGTGGGAATTTTGGGTTAAAAAGTACCCTATATGTTATTCCAGGTTATAGTCTATCCGTGTACCAAAATCCGTTCGGTAGTTTTGGCGTGAAAGAGCAACAAACATCCATACATACATCCTTACAAACTTTCGCCTTTATAATATTAGTAGGATAGTAGGATATTATTTTTCTGTGTGGACTTGGTCTAATAACGGACATTATACTTCCGATTAAACTCCACAACAGCTGGGCTAATTTTGAGACGACATTGAATAGCATATTCGTTAGGTCATAGGGATTAACGTTAATTAAAAAATCACGTGGGAAAAGAAGCAAAATACTGCAGAAGATGCATTTTGCGTTTAGAATCTCAATCTAAATATCTAGTAGAAATGTACTATTCTTAAAAGAGGAACTGGAAAGAAACTTAGCACACTTGCTCTTTTATTCTTTAGTAAATAAAATTTCTGGTAACAATTCAACTTTAGGTTTATGGGGTACCATAGATATTATATGGCGCTTTGCAAATTATATTCTCTGCCATAATACCCATTGTTTGTAGATATGAATGAAGTTTTATAATTTCAAGTTTACGATATAAACGCAGTACATTGCTGAGTCACTATTGCGAGTCGATTTTCTTATAGGAGTTTGCAGAGGAATGGTCACTACCTTCGATGACTCAATATAATATGCAGTATCCTGTTGTGCGGTGAAACCAATTATTTTTGTATAAAAAATAAATAAATTGATCCCTTCGTTGTAAATTTTCTTCGAAATATGAGTTCATAATGACTATACTATTAGTGCAATATCTTTCAAATAAATTTAATGTGTAAATTCGTATTTACCTGTATAATAATACTATGTTTCGCATGTAACTAGATAATGACAGTTTCCTCACACATATCATGGAGAAAAGCCGTCTATAAATCTTTTTTAATTTGGCCTATCATCAGTAAATCATCAGTTTTTCGTAATTCCCATTTCAAAAGTAAAATTTTCAAAAAAAAAAAAAAAGTATACTATTAATAAAAAGTTAACAAAAAATAAACTAAATTATTTTAGAATAATGTCTTTAATGGTTGTTTACACGAGTTTTTTTTTTACAAATGAAAAGGTTGTAATGTAATTTTTTGTAATGTAATGTGTTTGTTTCACAAATGTAAAGGTTGGATAATATCTACCATCGTTTGATAGTTGTTAGAAAAACACAAGTGCGTTCTAGCCCTTAGCTGGCAGAATACAATCTCTTCCAATAGTGCCATTAATTCTTCAATGATATAAAATTTGTTGAGTTGTCTAAAAATTGACATGGCCAAATAACAAACATGTTGTGTAAAATATTAACCATAATTTATATTATTTAAAATAACCTTTGCAGATGCGATAGGTCAATCAATCCATTCGTTTGTCAGAGACATCAAAAGTAAATAAACTATTCAAATAAGTATAATTACAATAATATATTTTTAAATTTACATGTAGGTACGTACGAAAAATGAAGATTTGTTTTTCCATATTTCTAACAAGAATCTGCACAATCTTATACTAATAAAACAATCTTAATTCAGTATTTTTCTAAAAACATTACGATATTGCCACTCTTACATAGTCTCATAATAAAATTAGTGCCATTTTAAAAGAGCAAGAGATAAGTGTCCGACCGATTCCGATATGCTCGAAAAAGTATGCCAATAATTTCTATTAAAAAAAACGAGCTTGTAATAGAAATTACGAAAAAGTGATGAGTCGAAAAAGAAATATGTAGGCCAAATTAGAATAAAAATAAAAAATTTGAAATAGGAACTTGGATGCTTATTCCCCCCAGGAAATATGCGAGGTTTTGTAGATTTTTTTAGGCTGTAGAATAATTCCACTTTTTGGGTTATTTATCGTTTCATATATATGTACATATAAAATGGTTTGTCTTGAATTACTGACGGATCAACGTATAACTTAAACCGCTGATGTATGACGTAGAATCCGAAAATAAATTTACCTAAATTCCCACGAGAAAGCGGGATACATACACGCAAACAAAATTGCTAGTAAGATATACAATTTTATTTCACATAAAGTTTGTATTTTCGACATGGATAACTACTAATTAGGACGTACGGTAAAATATAAAGTGCAGGCAATCATACAGAGCCTTCGTCATAGAACTTAGGAATGGTACAAAGTCTTTATAGTTATTGAAATTACTCACTAATTATCATATGTAATAAAATTTGATATCTGAGGAAACGTAACGTCTACGTCTCTGTGATCTTGCTAAATTAGTTTCTTTGTAATAAAATTAATCTTTTTAGGTTTTATGTTTTAATTTCACCTGTTCCTATATGTCGGCAATAAAATCTTGCAAACAAAAGAATGAAAAGAGAATGATAAAAAATATATTGCGAAATGGAACTGATCTGATGATTAAGTGCTAGACCGACTATCTTCTTTCTGATTAATTTCGTTGTGAGTTCCAAGACAGTTGTAGTTTTCTCCCCCGGGACGTCAATAAGCTTTATCGCTTATTGTCAATCTGAGGTCGCCGTTGTTGATTCTGGCTACACTACTGTCTCCTACACATCGGTGGGAATGTGTGGTGGGCTTGTCCCGATTAAGTGTTAGATCTGACTGGAGTGTCTGAGGTTTGGATTGATAAAGAATTTATTTATTTAAATTGCACAAGTAACTTAAATCTAAGAATTACGGTAAGACATGGACCCTGAACAGGGTATTGCAATTTCGGTGGGACATTTATGACATTAATGTGCAAGATGAATGATGAACAACTTTTATTAAAAATTGTCTTTCAGTCCAATTTTATAATAATTGTCATCCTGCCTGTTGTTTATCCATCTCTATCGGAACTCTACATTTCTTCTCATGGAGTCATATTACGTTTTTTATGATTGTAATGCGATAACATCTTGTTATCGCAGCCATTATCGTATTTAATCAATACATTTCACACAAGTGACTAACTTCTAACGCTATAATTAACGGTGGCGGTTAGACATGTCGTAGCAGTAAGTTCTTGTTGTGGTATTTTGTAATTTGCTTAAAATTAAAAGACTGAATTTCTTTCAAATTGGAGTTTGCATCCCTGTAAATCCTTACTACTTTACTGCTTTTTAATATTATAAATGGGAAGTGTGTTTGTTTGTTTGTCCTTCGTTCATGTCGAAAGTGACAAACGGACTAACATGATTTTTTTGGGGATATGTTAAGGTCTGGAGAATTACACTACTACTTTTTATCTCGGAAAAACATCTTATTCCCACGGGAAAAAATAATCAATGGCAGATCCTAAGGACGGGTGAAGCCGCGGGTAACATCTAGTTAGTAGTTATGAAACTCATGTTATTTTTGAGACAGCCACTTGTTAACAAACTTCCTAAAAAATCAATCAATATCTACGATTAAAGAAACGAATCACATTATTTTTTACTTATGCCATTACAGAATTTAATTGACTATGATGTATTATGAATGTAGCACCTATAGGAAAAGATCCGGGGGCATGATCGCGGAAAGGATCTCCTCACGAACCTGCGTGACTCACTCGTACCGCTCTGACATACCGCGGATACATCGGCGATTAAATTTTTTCTTAGACCAGAGCATTTAGCGTTATATCACTTGGTAAAATGCTATTAATTAAAAATCCTGTAATCATTCTATCGGGTAAAGTATATTTCTTTTAATGACAGAGGAAGACAAACAAGAGGGTCGCCTAACTAATGTGAGAAGGTTGTAGAGACTATGCCTTTTGTTGAAAGTTTGAACAAGGCTTTGCACTTTTTGTTACGGCATTGCAAAGCCTTCGTAATTTTCAAATATATTATGAACTATATATGCTATAAAGTACCTAACCTGCTCGTAATAGAGATTCTTGAAGTACATTCTGCCATTGGCTTAGGCTTACAGTTAGGAACATGAAGGGTACGGCTTACCGCAGTTTACGACTTATGTTCTTACAACATAAGATGATTGATTCGGTATGTTGTTGTTATAGTCTATTCTAGTGGTCTCGTGTTGTGTTGTTTAACACTTTAAGTGCTATCGACTTGTCCTTCGAGTAGATATTAATTTCATTCCAGTGTCGACGACTCTGGCAAGTTGCGAGTTCACTATTAAATTGAATCCTGGCGCCAGAAACATCATGAAAACGTGGAATGCCACGTTTTCAACACATTCAATGGAATGTGTTAGGGAATAAAGATTCGACCTCCGCAAAGATTGAGTGGGGTTATCAGTAAGCCGTCATGAGCCCTGGTGGCTATGTGGCTTTTATATATGGCTTATGACTGTATTTTGTATTGGCTTTTCTTGGAATGCTAATCTAGTAAAAAATATACATTTTTGATTTCATAACTAGTGTTTTAGTGTTTACAATTTTGATTCATTTAGAATATTGAGTGCACGGTTGTTTTTTTTTTGTATTAAAATAAATTTTGAGTTATCATTCAAAGGGATTATGATACTTGTATTAGTCAGTACAAACCACAAGTTTTTATAAGAAGCAAAACATATTTTTTTATAGTTCATCGTGATAAATATCTGTAAATCCAAGTATCGATTAATCAATTTCAAATTAGTCATCGTGTAATAATAAATTGTATTCGATTTGTGCTGATCTTCACAATTACAACCTTCAAAATATGATGCGTGACGCCACAAGTTGAGAAACTCTTTGAGAATGCGATATGACATTTTTGTCAATTTCGCCTCAAGTTCTAACTATTTGTGACAAGAAGTAGTCGTAAACTATCAACTACTATTGATAACACAGTGTAGAGGGATCCCTATTACTTATTTGATAGTAGTATCAGATAATTAGACAAGGAATAGTGAAGTAAAAAGTACTTTTTTAAATTGCATCGTGTTGAAGGTGTTTACCCATCGAGTACGTAGCCCTTTTCAATAGAGACGCCTTCAATTCCATTGGGTTTGTCCAAATGTGTTGGTATTTGGTACATAATAATCGCACACTTTTTTCAAATTATAAATAAATAATAAATATATAGGGACAATTCACACAGATTGATCTAGCCCCAAAGTAAGTTCGAAACTTGTGTTATAGGATACTAACTCAACAATACCATATTTTATAACAAATACGTATATCGATAAACATCCAAGGCCCGAAGCCAATCAGAAAAAGTTCGTTTTTCATCATGACCCGACAGGGATTCGAACCCGGGACCTCCTGGGTGGCGGTCTGGCGTAGTAACCATTACGCCACGGAGGTCGCCATTTTTGAAGAAAATGACAAACATTACGTCTCTATTGGATACATTCTTTCTGGTGTTACCTAATACAACATTTTTACATAAATGATAAATTACTAGCTTTTTGGCCCGCGACTTGTGCGCGTGAAGTTCCGGATCCGTTCCCGTGGGAACCACATTGAATTTCGGGAAAAGCTATAGCCTATGTCACTCACTGATAATGTAGCTTTCTACCGGTGAAAGAATTTTTGAAATCGGTCCAGTAGTTTCGGAGCCTATTCAATTCAAACAAACAAACAATCAAATCTTTCCTCTTTATAATATTAGTATAGACTAACAAAAACTATCAAAATTGTTAATAAAAACATTGTGTTAAACCGTAACGTATTCCTTGCATTTTATTACAAACCCGATGGTTTCCTAAATGCATTTATTGTAGGTTCCGAGGTTGAAATGTTTTGTGGAAATAAATAAATGAATAATACGTTACTTTCTCTTCAAAATTAGTCCTATAACATCTTTAGAGCTATATATAAAAAGTCTTCCACCTACCTCTACCTTCAATTCTTTATTGCCAATGATAGCGAAAAAATCATTAAACCAGTATATGATTCACGATCCAACAAGAAACCAGAAAAGAGGTTCGTTAATTAAGATGTATAATTTTTCTGTTTTAATTGAAGCTTTTTGTGGTGTATATTAAGAACACGTTTATAACTCGCCAGTTATCTATCTAAGATATCCATCAAGGAGATATCCATCTTCCATTGAAAATGAGGCGGGATCCGTAAGCCTATGATCTCATAATTAATTTATTAAACAATGGATGTAAGCAACGCGTAAACGTTTAAAAATTACAATATGGGGAAACTAACTATATCTTCTTCGGCACCAGGGAGCGCCGTTCAACCGCCCGCGCCCCTTTTATTTACCTTTCTATCGATAACTGCCCTATGTAAAAGATTGACTACTTCTTTCCAGAAGTAGTAAATCTTCAATTAAAGAAGCAATCTCTAGGTATCAGGATCACCAGCTATGTCGAAATAACATATGGATCTTTCCGTAAATATTTAAGGAGAAATAGATAAATATTAGAATAACGAGAATCGATTTGGCAATTTCCAACATTGCTATCGCTCTGCAAGAACGGATTGTGTCCTATGTTAGGTTGATAATGCTTTTAGCGTTTTGGATAAATAAATAAATATTGAAAATAAATAAATGAAATAAACAGTAATTCCCTAAGTCACATAATAAATAAGATTGTGCAATGAAGTCTATTGAATTACTAGAAGTCATAATTTGCAATTAAATGAATTTTAATAAGGTAAGAGTTATAATTAATTACACTATTATCGAATCTTCCAATTAATTTAGGCTATTGAACTGCAAAACGATTTCATATCTATTAACAGACAGATAATGTACGAATACCAGTCAGTTTCTGAAACGCATTTTTAAAGTTAATGACACATTAAATTATAACTGAAACTGGTGTGAATCTATCATAGAGATAGATTATAAAATTTTGAAAATGATAATGATTCATTTAACAAGATTGACTCAAAATCTTGTTTATAATTTAATCTAAATAATTTATGCATTTTTAGTGGTACCAAATTAGTGATCTAATTAATAATGGCAAATGTCATCAAATAAGTGATCTAATTTATTTAAAAAAAACTCACCAATGACAACACAGAATACAACACAAAACAGAACCAATGATTTGTACATTTTCGCAAATCAAATTTAGAACAATTAATTAAAACCTTATTTTGAATCGCGACGATAGAACGTAACGGGCACAGGCGTGGAGTGCGAGTGCAGGCCAGCGAGTGATGTGCACGCGCACGGAACCGGATTAAAAACGTTAGGACCTGCTCTCACTGCCCTAGTACGTAATGTCTCGCCTGGATAGATATACCGCATTTAATCCAGGCTTTATTTAGTACTACACTGGCACTAGCAGGTTCTGGAACGCGATGGGGTGGAGCCTGTCTAAATGAATACGTAAAGTTAAACAACGTCAAGCCATGGCTTCATGGGGTCCACAACATGCAACATGTTGCATGGCGTTTAAAAATCTCGTTACACTGTTTTGAAAAATGTTGATAACGAACATGTAATCACCGTCCGTCCATAGAGTACATAGACACCAGGAGAAATGAGCCATTACCGATCTTTGACAGGAAGGAAGGTGGCAATAAGAAGAAACGGGATAGGTGAGGATCCGGATCGCTTAGTCGCCGAACGTAATGCACGGCTTCACGCTAGTCTTCTTCTTGTTAGAGTGGTCGTGGTTGCGCAGATGAGGTACACGGAGCGATGTTCGCTGGGTCGTAAACTTTCCCGAGGATTGCTTTCTTAGCGATTTGCTTCCACTCCTGCCGGTTAGAGACGCTGTGTGTAAGTACATTTTACCATGGCAGACTCCGTAGATTTTTTTATAAGGTCAGTCCATCGAGTAGGTGATCGGCCGACGGCCACGCGATCTCTTGCCTTCAACCTGACCCTGGACCACCAGTCTCTCCATCGAGTTCTCATTTCTGGAGATGTGACCAAAGATTTCACGCTGGTATTATGGTATTAATTCGAAAAAAATCCTTCATGTAATATTTAGAAACCTTCAATTATATTTACGACCCACCCATGTTGGCCAGATTACTTCATTAATTTGTTGGCTGTACTTCTCCGACCTTAATCTTAGTTAATGTACCTAAGTATTATAATCTGTGTCTTTAAATACAAAAATGCTCCACCACTATGGTACTAGGGTGGCCAACCCGCGGCCCGCCGACTGTCCACTTGTGGCCCGCAGAGCTGAGTAAATTTTATTACTAAGAAATTTGTTTTATTTTCAAAACATTTTTGTGCGTTGGTAAGCTACATAAAATACGAAATTCTACTTCTGAATTTTGGCCCTACTGTTGACAAGGTTGGCCACCGATGTCTCAGTCTACACCTTCGGAAGGTGTAGACTGAGTCTACACCTTTTCCATGCTTCGGTTACGTTAAGGTGGTCCCGGCTGTTGGCGATAGAGTAGTTAAAAGCGGCTTTATACATAATAGTATACAGTGAACTTGCAACACGTGCTGCAGTGTATTTATGGCCTTATATCACAGAACGTCTGTGATAAGAATATGACATTGAATGTGTAAAACTTAACGTGATCTTGAATATACAGTAAAGATAACAATCACACTGCAATTCACAGAGAATACTTTCGAGTTTCCATTCACCATTTAATTACCAAGTAAAAAGTAACTAATGCCTAACGGCTTTTGAAAAGATACTAAGCTTTATGTAAAAGTTTTATGATACTTCGAAGCTAGCTTAAGTTTCAAAAATAATACTTTAAAGATCTTTACAATTATAGAAAGTTGCGTTTAATGAAATTTTATGGCAACATGTAAAATTTTATGGCTTGTAAACGACTGTGGTTTAAGTTTCCTATAGATATTTTGAAGTGATAGAGTATTTATGAAATAGGCTTGCTAGACCGAAGAAATAGCACCCCCTCTCATACTATTGGTGTAAAGCAGTAATTTCGTTCGATTTTTCCTGACGTTTTCATGCAAAGTGCTCAAAACATTGAAACTCAATTATTTTCATAAATTTTTTAAACAAATTTCCATTAAGTGCGTGTAGTGCTCATAGATATTTTGAATGTGTGTTTCTTTAACACAAGCAATAGTAACGGTAATGTTTGTAAAAACTTACAGTTGATACTGTAGACAAGACAAGTTGTCATAGCAATAAATAATAGAAAGTCTGAAGTACCATTATAAATATTCAGCAATAAACGTCTTGTACTGAAAGCTTGGTGAAAGTTGTGATCGGTGATAACTCAATGCCTTTCTCGTGTGAAATATTACATTTGCTGGACTAACGACTTGTATTTGTGCGCGTCTGCAATAATGTATTTTTCACTTCTCATGCTCAGAAAATGCTTATTTGCGCAGGATATAGGCTGCACAAAATCGAATTTTGTGCACAAGGGCAAAAACGTATCTACTCATAAATGTATCTATATTAAGGCAAAGGAAATAAGCCATACAGCCAAACACAACAAAAAGTTCAGAGATAGAGTTTGTTATTTTATAATATTTACTTTAATTTATTTGCCTTATGTGTTTTTTAAGTCATAAAAGATATTAAAATTTAAATTAAAGTACGGTAGGTTATTTAATTAATTTAAGAAAATTATTTTATTACAAAATTAATTTATAGTAGGCTGTATAGGTCTGCAGCCCAAGCCTTTCAATGTCGTAAGATTTAAAAAAAAAGCGGCGGGAAAGGGGAAACAGGTCTTGTTTTTCGTGCGTTTATTTATTTATTTCCTCGCAATCGAAGTGAAAAGCAGAGTTTATAACTCGTCCACAAAACCATTTCTATCCTCGACATTACTATCAGCCCTCGCCTTCGGCTCGGGCTGCTAAAAGTCTCGGATAGAAATGATTCGTTTTGTGCACTTGTTGTAAAATCTACTATTTTTTATTTAAAAGTTTGGCAAACGACCATGCCGTTCACCTGGCATATAGACTAAGTACCTATTGAGCTTTTGCATCTATAATATCAAAATATATTATTATCGCGTCCCTATGCTCGCTCAATACTCCCGCGAGGTTAAGCGAAAATGAGTGTGGATGAGCTCTTCGTTCTACTTCCTCTTCACTTTTTCTTTGTTGTCTAATTTCATGCTTCACTTTATTTCTTCGGCTTCAATTTTGCGAGAGTGTAGAGCCGGCATTAGAAATGTAACAAAAGCGTTGTCGCCGTGCTAGCGTCCGCACAGTGTTGGCGCTCGTGCGACGCGACGTCGACTCAGCGCTTTGGGTCGTTTAGCACTTGTTTAAGTGAGACAACTTTTTTGACACTGTTCGCAAAGAAACGTCAATTGAAAAAGCAAATAACAAAATTGGAACACATAGAACGTTTGAGTTAGCTTTTGTTCGTAGTTTAGCAAAATCATCTGAGTGACCGATATGTGGCTAATCAGTCATCTGCGCTAACACAGTTGATGATGTCGAAGATAAGATAAATGATCTAACAAGGTGTATTTGATCATAAATTGTCTGTGAAGGCTTAATCTCTGAAGAAGCTATTTCATTTCAACAATAAAATTTATCTCCTCCCACTTGCTATTCATTTAAACTTAGAAACCCATATGGAAAGTATAAAGGATAAGGTAAAAGGAGAGAAGTGGACATCAAGAGCCCTCAAAATAAAATAGAAAATATATCAAAATATAAAAACTGTGAAAAATGATAATTTCAAAAAGTATTTACTTCCAGCTTCATGGCTAGCCCGTAACAGAAGGTTTGGGTTACGATTACGAGATACAAACAGACAGTTGCAGATAAACCCGAGCCCCTAAGAATTAGGTATTATTAGGTAACTCTTATCAGATTTCAACGAAATTTCATCGAGAAATTTACAGTTTTATTAATTTTCGTATAAATACTTCTACTTCAAAAGAGGTAGGGCACAGCGGATCATCGGCTCAAATCGGAGCAACCCGTCTGGGGTAGGACCTCCACCTTACAGAAGATCGTAGCCAAATAGCATTGGTCTCGGCCATGTTGTGTCTACGGTAAGGTCTCCAGAGCTCCACTGTATAATACCGGGGGTATCAGTCACGCGTTACTGATACCCCCGGTATTGCAAGCGTCTATAAGCTACGGTGATAAAAAAATACATTGAGAGAAATTTTATTCTTACTATGTTTGGGGGTCAGATTTCTCTGCAGCTGTCTGTACAGGTAAAGTTTGGCTAATGACAATGAAGTGGAGGGGTTGCACTTGTCGAGCAAAACAAGGTCGGTAGCAAGGCCGACGCTGTCGGTGAGCGAAGTGCGTCGACCGAGGGAGAGCAATGACCGCTAGCTCAACTGTCCACTATTCCGGATTACCACGCCAAATATATTGCACTAGTGTCAAATACTTATTTATAACAGGCGTATAAAGTATGTGCCCAATACCTGAACTTACGAGTACGGTACTACGTACTCGAGTATGACATGAGAGCAACGTAAGACATCAAAACTGCGACTTAACAGTAACTATTTAGTAATCTGTGACTTAACGCAGTTCATAGAAATGAAGAGCACTCGGCCGGATTTTGAGAGTACCTGGGTTCAAATCCCACATAGGGTGGGACGACAGCGTAATTTTTTTTTCATATGTCCAAAATTGTAGTTATCAGTCAAGCTGCATATTTTTCTTTGCATAATAATCATTCAATCTAACTCTATACTTTCGCCATTTTGAGCCAAAACGAGTGTTTTGCTTTTTGCTTTGCCTTCTAACTTCATGTCTAACTTTACTTCACTTCGCTCAACTTCCCGAGAGTGTAGAGCTAGCAGAAGAACACGAATAGTTGATATTTTTAACGAAAAATTGAAGAATAGCACCCCGCGCCGCCTACGCGCCTGTGTGTGTTCTCACTCCTTCAAAATGGTGGTCACTGAAAATCCGCGTCACGCACGGACTCATTTTCGTCATTTAAGCATATATTAATTTAGTTACGTAGTACTATAATATATTTTTCACCTCACAAGCTCGGAAAGAATCTGTTTGTCATTCGAAATCTGAGCGCAAAAGTGCATTTTGTGCCCTAGCGTGGAAAGAATTTTTAAAATTCGAACCTTTCTATTCTATAGACGCGAATGCAAACGCGCACTCGCGGCTCGCCTCGCGCCTCGCCTCGTGCCTCGCAGCGCTCGCGTCCGGAGCGGTTTTTTGGGCACGAGTCAAAGGGGTTCGCGTGGGATGCGAGCGCGGTGTTCACACTCGCGCTCTCGCTTCATTCGAGTTTAAACCTTGTGCCGCGTTTAAAAGACTATGTTGCCGCTAACACTTCGACGTCCTCCATTCTGGCTAGCTCGAACACAACACGAGAGTGTGAACACACAACTCAAAAACCATCGATCACGCGAGGCGCGAGACGAAGCACGAGACGAGGTACGAGGCGAGAGTGTAAATGTAGTATATAATTTTTTATACCGCCAATCCTCTGAAAATGCATTTATACTTATTTCATGCCAGTGTGCCAACCTTATCTTGAAAATGATCGAACTGGCCAGCACGACACCGCATAAAAAAAAAACACTTATTTAATAAATTATTTGCGTTTTTCTTGCACCAAGCATTTTCCTCGCTGTAGTGAGATGAAAAGTTGTGTGTTTCGCTCGGCAGCAAAGTTATTCTGCGTCTCGTACCTTTGAAACCCTCGCTACGCTCAGGATTCTATATTTGAACCACTCGCTTCGCTCGTGGTTCAATCCTAGAATCCTTCGCTAGCTCGGGTTTCAATATAAGTACTCGCGCCAAAAAACAACTTTGCAGCCTTGCATAACAAATAACTATTATGGTTTAGTACCAGTAATACCTTTTTTTCTTCTTTATTTAAATTTATATGAATTTTAGATACTCTTTGATTAACTATGTCGTGGCACCGTGGCCGCTGGTGCAGTGATCAGAGCGAACGCTAAAATAAATTACTCGTAAGTATTTGCATAGTCGTTGAGGAGCCACCTAGCGACTAGCAGTTTAGTACTCGAGTATTTATTAGTTGCATGAACCGTTTTATCAATTTAACGACGTGCGAGCATAGATTTAAATAAACGTACCTATAAATTGAAAGATGTCGACTTGTTTTATTGGAAATGTAATACTAACAGTATTTCAGAAACTATTATATTTGATCGAGTGATTAGTAATGGCTACTTTATCCCAAAGAGCCACGGGTTCGAATCCAGCAAGGCAAAAGTGTCTGCATGAACATGTATAGGTAGGTACCTATATTTATAAAAGAAAGGACTTATTACTTATTTGGCAACGCGTGAGTGATACCCCCGGTACTGCAAGCGTCTATAGGTTACGGTGATGCTTACCATCAGGCGGGCCGTATGCTTGTTTGCCAACTTTGTGGCTTAAAAAAAAACTTTGTTTTATACAATTTTGAGATTTCCTACTAAAAAATTAACACATATCTTTACATACAAAGTAAAAAATATATTATTTTGTTATTAGTCATTGACGATTTAGTCATTCACAACAATTGAAACGCCGTGGCACGCGTGATCAATGATATAATCACGATTTTGCATACATATTAAAATTTAATTGATTATATCGCAAAATCAACATTTAAATAAAATTATCTTCCTTGTTTTTGTTCTTATAGCAATTAGTTAACACTTTAAACTAATGATAATTATTTACGGTATAAAATAATAACAAAAATATAAACAAATATACAAGAATATTAATAATATTGATTAAGCGAGTATCGTGCCAGTACTTCGTAGTACAAATCTGTCGTCTGAATTGGTGGTAGGATAAAATGTACCTACATATATATCGATGATAAAATGTGATGATTTCATTTGAAAGAGCTCGTAAAAGGCCTATTTGAATAAAAAAGTTTTCTTTGATTTATGAAAATATATTTTAGGTACCTAATATTTTATAATAATCTCCAGTTATACAATGATTCCAATTAAAAGAACCCGACCTACGGAAGTATAACTTCCGTGATTTAGAAGCTAAAGTTCTGAACCACGGATTAGTTCGATATTGAGATAATGTTGCATTTATATGATTTCTAAAACCTGCACTACGATAACCTTAGGAGATTTAAAACAGCGCTGAAAAGTGATTTCATACCAATTACAAGCATGGGCATGCGTTTGGAATTAGTCGCTGTTCGTGCGTCGACAGTACGTAGTCGTCGCACGAACAGCGACGAATTCAATCGAACGTGTTGTTTACCAAAAACTGTCGTCGCACGAACAGCGACGAATTCAATCAAACGTGTTGTTTACCAAAAACTGTCGTCGCACGAACAGCGACGAATTCAATCAAACGTGTTGTTTACCAAAAACTGTCGTCGCACGAACAGCGACGAATTCAATCAAACGTGTTGTTTACCAAAAACTGTCGTCGCACGAACAGCGACGAATTCAATCAAACGTGTTGTTTACCAAAAACTGTCGTCGCACGAACAGCGACGAATTCAATCGAACGTGTTGTTTATCAAAAACTGTCGTCGCACGAACAGCGACGAATTCAATCAAACGTGTTGTTTACCAAAAACTGTCGTCGCACGAACAGCGACGAATTCAATCAAACGTGTTGTTTACCAAAAACTGTCGTCGCACGAACAGCGACGAATTCAATCAAACGTGTTGTTTACCAAAAACTGTCGTCGCACGAACAGCGACGAATTCAATCGAACGTGTTGTTTACCAAAAACTGTCGTCGCACGAACAGCGACGAATTCAATCAAACGTGTTGTTTACCAAAAACTGTCGTCGCACGAACAGCGACGAATTCAATCGAACGTGTTGTTTACCAAAAACTGTCGTCGCACGAACAGCGACGAATTCAATCAAACGTGTTGTTTACCAAAAACTGTCGTCGCACGAACAGCGACGAATTCAATCAAACGTGTTGTTTACCAAAAACTATCGTCGCACGAACAGCGACGAATTCAATCGAACGTGTTGTTTACCAAAAATTGTCGTCGCACGAACAGCGACGAATTCAATCGAACGTGTTGTTTACCAAAAATTGTCGTCGCACGAACAGCGACGAATTCAATCGAACGTGTTGTTTACCAAAAATTGTCGTCGCACGAACAGCGACGAATTCAATCGAACGTGTTGTTTATCAAAACCTGTCGACCCACGAACAGCGACTAATTCGTTTTTGGTTATAAATCGTGTAGCCAGTAACGCGCAATTCCGTAACCTTTGTTTCAAACTAGGTTTAAAACCATTTAAAACAGACTTAACTGTCTGCAACATACTGGACGTGAGTCGTCTCTCACGAACGCAGTTGTGCTCTAAATGATTTAAGTTCAAGTTCATGACTAAAATAACGAAATTATGATGTAATTTTCCAGCATTTACATACCTTATCTGTCAAGTATATACGTATAAATGGTACAGCAAAGAACTATGGTACGCTAGTACTCATTATAAAGGCTGGTTCACACATATCAGTGAAGTCACAGTTTCCGATACAGTACCGGCGGCACAGTGCAAAATATTCTTTCATACATTCTCTATGAACGTATCCCCACTTGTCAGTGTCAGTGACGACACAGTGCAGGGGATGCGATGCGTTCATAGATAATGTATGAAATAATATTTTGCACTGTGCTGGTACTGTATCGGAACTGTGACTTCACTGATATGTGTGAACCAGCCTTTATACTGTGGTATTAGATATCTACATATTATTCGATTTTTTTCAGTATTAGGGTCAGTGTTTCCCAAAGTCAACTCGACCGAGACTCAATAAAAACTTCGAAATTAAGTGCTCACGTCGCCTTCCGCTCCAAGACTATTATTTTATAGGTGATGCTCACCAAACTGATTATTTGGCTATTAAAAAAAACTTTTTCTTTCAGGATGTTCCCATATGAGTATTCTATTTACTCGATATTCAGCAACACTATCGTTTAGGAACAACTACCGGTGAGTTTCACCTGTGGACCCTGTAGTTCACCTATAAATCGATTTACAGTTTGGGAAATGCTGTACTAGAGTGTTTTTATCATTCTACGATTAAGTCACGATTAATAATTTACGATAATTGTGTTCAATCAAATACGTTGTGGTTGTCAGAATCCATTACCGCAAATTGTACTCACAAGATTCACAAGAAGCCTTCAAGTAGTGTTGTTGAAAGAGGTTATTGATCTATCGATTGTTAGTGTTAGAATATCGATACGTTTATCGATAATACTCTCGGTATAACAACCTAAATAAAATGAAATATGCATATTATTATTATAATTATGTAAAATTTTATTCTCGGTTCTCATTGAAAAATTTGAAAATTGCTTCGTATACATAGAGTCATATTTTTTACTTGTCTTTTCGCTTTTGTTTTCTAACCCTGCTTATCACTTCTGTTATAATTGAAATAAATTGGTATAATTACCAATATTATTATTTTTCTTCAACAATTCCCACTATCCGTAGCAGTAATTGGTCGCAATTTTCATGGGAATATCAATAAAAAAATAAAACCTTCCTCAGTAAACCGAACAAAAATAAGATAATGTAGTTTTTGAGATAATCGCGTTCAGTCAGATTAACAGTTATAATAAATGGATTATATTCGTACGTAATTAATCAAATTAACTAATGGATTGACAGCACGAGTAGCTAGTTTATAGAAATCATGAGTCCAATTAAAATATTATGTTTGGCTAAAAGTTTAAAGCAGTGCTTACAACCTTCTGTAAGGATTACAGAAACTTTTAATAAATATGTTTTTGACCATGACTTTTTATTACAAAGGAACATGGAAGCTGAGGAACAATGATTCTCTATCATCTCTTACATAATAAATAGGAAATTAAGTATTTAGAAACATTAAGCAGGGTAACTTTAAATGGGGTTGCCATTTTTTGAGGAGGGACTAAGAATCAGGAGCTTAATCGATTGACGTAAAAAGCAATTTTTTTATATATACCTATATTATATTGCGTATTTTAGTAAGGCAAGCCCGGCTTTTCGGCTTTCTGGCTTTGCTAATGTTTTTAAAAAAACACAACGAATAAATATAATTACGATAAAGTCATATTTTTATATTGTTATAAAGAACTTATTTTAAATGGCAACCCCTTGAAAAGTTACCCTCTATTTGACAGCCGGGTGGTGGTGCGTTGGTAGTGATACTACCTTCGGCACCAGATGGCGCTGTTTAGATTCCCGCTCGGGGCAAACATTTATGTGTTGGCATTTGTGTTTTGTCTCGAGTCTGGGTGTTTTCTACGTATTATCCTAACTAATATTATAAAATGATAAAGTGAGTTTGTTTGTTTGTTATTCCTTTACGGCTTGACTAATCAGCCGATCATTATGAAAATTTGTATACATATTGTCAGGGGTACAGAGCCCAACATAGGCTATTTTATCCTGTGAAAGTATGTCATTCCAATGGGGGAAAAAATGTCTACTATAGATGGCGCTGCAATTACGATGTCGGCCAACAGATGGCGCCACAAGTTGCACTTTGGGTTGTTTTGTTGTCAAACGAGATCTATGTCATAAAATTAACCGCGAGCGAGACCGCGGGGACAAGCTAGTACCTAAGTATTTATTTACAGTAATATATTTGTTGTCTGGTACCCAGAACCAGAACACAAGCAGGTTAAATCTAGCTAACGTCTATTACTACACTGGGCGTCAAAAATAAGTGGTACAGTTTTGAAATTGCAATATCTCCTAAACTGCAGAAGCTAGACCTTTGAAATAAAAAAAAGTTAAAAGACAATTTAATTTCATTTAATAAAAACTTCATGCATAATATAATTTTTTAAAGATTGACTGAAAAAAAACTTAATAAATAAAAACACTATTTTTTTAAACTGTTGGCTTGTACTTTTGTTTTTTATTGTTTTCTTTATTGCTGATAAATCAATTGCAATTCAAAAGCAAATGTGTCTTCAGCGAGTAAACTTTACTAATCATGCCTCTTTCACCAGAAGAATGTGCAAGAATCATAACTTTTCTCGAAGTAGGCATCAGTATGCGTCGTACTGCAAGAACGGTGGGTGTAACTCTAAGAACGATCCAGCAAGTAAAGCGAAGATACGAAGAGACTGGAAACCATCTAAGGAGACCAAGTAATGGCAGACCCAGGTGCACTAGTACCCGAGAAGACCGCTTAATTGTCTCTACTGTGTTAAGAAATCGTCACCTTAATGCAGTTGAGGTCCAGCAACAGCTTCTTCAGACCCGAAGAGACTACGTTAGTGAGAGTACAGTGAGGAGAAGACTTGCTGAAGCCAACCTGAAGTCGTACAGGCCAGCAAATGGCCCCAAACTTGAGACAGGGCATTGAGTAGTAAGACTACGCTACGCGCGTCAACACGTACAATGGGGCGAAGAAGAATGGACAAGAGTTTTGTTCACAGATGAGTCTCGGTTTTCTTTATTCACTTCCGATGGAAGGCGGAGAGTATACAGGCGACCTGGTGAGCGATACATTCAAGGTTGCATCTCGGAAAGAGTTCAATACGGCGGGGGCTCTGTACACGTATGGGCTGGCATCTCTTCAGAGGGTCGCACAGAGCTAGTGGTCATAGAAAATGGCACACTGACTGGTGAAAGATATGCATTAGAGATCCTTAACGAGTATGCAGGGCCATATTTAGCAAATATGGGTGATGGAGCTATACTAATGCATGATAACGCCGGCCACACACCGCTCATCTCGTACAAGAGTACATTCAGGAGGTTGGCATCAGCTTGATGGCTTGGCCATCAAGAAGCCCAGATCTTAACCCGATTGAACACGCCTGGGATGAGCTTGGGAGGCTAGTCAGAAGACGCAGACCACCCCCCGCCACCCTCAGGGCTCTAAAACAGGCCCTGATAGAAGAATGGGTAAATATTCCCCAACACCGCCTCCGAAACTTAGTGTTCAGCATGCCAAACCGGCTCCAAGCTGTCATCAGAGCCCGAGGCGGCAACACAAGTTACTAAAGTGGGAACAAGGCCCAAAACGTAAAAATTAAGTTCTTGATAGTTCCTTCAAAATGGTTAGCTTTTTAGTTTTTTCCTAATTTTCAGTGTAAAACTTTACTAATGCTAAATAAAGTATTATTTTTAGAAAACTTTGTTAAATTTGCTATAAAATGATTTTTATTTCAAAACTCTAACTTCTATAGTTTAAGAGTAATTGCAATTTTAAAACTGTACTACTTATTTTTGACGCCCAGTGTAGCTTGGGACCACGTGTCGCTGTGTGAATTGTAGAAAAAAAATATCTTATCCGATAAATTACTATTTCATACAGTTAAGTGGTTCATTGACTGAATGTTGTTCCAGTAGATACTAAAAATTCTTATTTAACGCCAGTTGTCTAGACCGCTGATAACCCGACCTTTCTGGTATTGCGTCTCTCATATTCACTAAATGTGTTCAATTGTGACGTTTCATTTTATTCAACTTGCCTAATAATTCAGTCAAGATGTGCCTACATTCGTGCTCGCAAAAGGTCGTGTCATTCTGTTTTTTTTATATGTTGTTAAGACCTAAACTAATATAAAAAATTCAGATTTGCAATTTCAAAAATACTTAACTGTGCGAGCGACGGTATGCCCAAAAAACCATGAAACTTTCGGTATTTTTTTTTAGGTTTTTGCTCAATATCTCAGTGATTACAGTGAAGGAAGGGTCTGACCGGTATGGTATAATATAATCACTATTAATACTTTTAAGTACTTATTCTCTGAAATATCTTTTATAATACGCATCCCACGTCAAATGTTATAAAATGAAGTTGTAGTCAATTTAATTACCTAGTAGTTTAAATACACTGAAGAAGTCGTGAATTTTTCTAGTTAGGTACCTACACAAATACCTAATTAATTACCCATTCTCACCATGGTATTATTATGAGTAATTTAATAACAATCACGATTTCAAGTTCATAATCATAATAATCTATAGTATCTAAGTATTAAATTATCCTTAAGTAATGATAGTTATGTTTACTGTTTCTCATATCAACAATGATTGTCGTGGAACAGAAATGAAACTAAATATTAGGTAAACACATTCAGAGAAGTAAGTTAACACATAATATTGCGAATTAACTTGTGTAGGTAAACACGATGTTCTAAATTTTTTTAACACATTTTGAGAATCTTCAGGAGAGGAAGCCGGAGGCCAGGAGTCGGTAATAGGCTATTTGACACTATTAAAAATATGCTACGAAATGTGGTCATCCTATTAGGTAATAACTTAAAAAAATATATTTATCTCTGTTATATCCAAAAATATTTATGAATTTTTCAAAATAAACAAAATAAATCCAAATTATTTTTTAAATTTCTTCAGCCACAAGAACGCTCTGTGATTGGCTATGCCTCGCGTGACGTCACACGCAAGTCAACATTATTCATTGTTACGACATTTTGTGTGATTTTATCATTTTATCTATTACTATTCGAATCAAATATTACTGGCATACTTACATCAAAGTGATCTTCACACATAAAAACATTTGTATGAGATAAAATGCTGTTTGGGTCTCTTCGAGCTAACACAGAAACAAACAGTTTTTATAGAAGTATTTGTACATTGTGGCACAATTACACCATTTATAAACCATTTTTTCCAGTAAAATAACTGAAAAAATATTCTAAACACGCTGAATGTACACTTTGGTACAAGTTTACTTGCCTGTGACGTCACGGCGTCCGCCATTACAGAAAAAGCGTTTTTAGCGCGAATATTGTAATTTAAATTTTATTTTACGGAAAATACTGCAAATTTCGCAGAAATATACATGTGGTGTATTAATCATATACCAACGAATAATTTAAAACAGTTTTTCAAAATCAGTCAAATAGCCTATTCAGTGACTGACACCACGAAGGATTGGAACCATGGTGTCAATCGCGGAAGGACTCTTTTTGAATTGACTGATTGACACCATGATGTCAATCGAGTAACATATAATTGGGACGTAGTCGATTGACACCATGGTGTCAATCACGGCAGGCGTTTTTTGACTTGCTTGATTGAACCACGATTTTTTTAATTTTAATAATGGGTTTTTTGTACAGTCGGATAGAAAATTCTTATTAAAATGAAACAAATTATTAGTATTAAATATTAATAAGTATATTTAAATTTTGTACAATTTTGAGATTTATATTTACCAAAATGATTAAATATTATTCAAACAAATTAAGTCATATACAGTCAATCAGGGTAAATAATTCGTGTAGTTTTGACACAGTTATACCTACGTGATCTGTATACCTGTTTTAAACCTTTTTCATATAAATTATAATTTTGTAATATAGGAATTTCAGTACGAAAAAATAGACTGAGACGAAAGATGTAATGAGGTTGCTCGTAAGTGAATAAGAGACAATATAAATATTGCCATTTCCACCAATTTAACTTGACAAATAACAATATTTAATTACTTACTGTTATTATCGATGAAATATGATTCAGTCCGCGTCGTAGTTCAAATTTTAGCAGTTTTTCCGAGATTGCGAACAGAATAGTACGATATTATGAAATTATTATCGGTCATTGTTAGCACTTTTTTACATAACTGTTTAGTTGCAATAAAATTTACTTGGTTCCAATCGAGCAAGTCAAAAAACGCCTGCCGTGATTGACACCATGGTGTCAATCGACCACGTCCCAATTACTAGGGTATAGAACCGGGAAATCCCGGTACCGAAAATCCCGGGAATTCCCGGTTCTTTTATAGCTGTAAAATAACCGTGAATTGAAATACAAGAACCGGGATTTTCGGTACTTTCGGGATTTTTTTATTTATTCAATTATATGGCAATTGGCAACACTGACGCTAGTGACGCTACGTGCGATCGAATATATTTTGATGGTCAACAAACGATCGAGTATGTTTTCAAGAAAAAGTAAAAAATATATCTGAACTATGCCTTTTATGCAATTTTGCAAAGTAACTGTTGTCTTTAAAAACACTTATGTTTACAATGGTTCTGAAACGGTTTCTATGCTTCGAATCAAGATCATGAAATCTCAATTTTCCCAAGAATTGTCTCAAGTCCTGTTAAGATGCAAAAAAATTGCTCTTCAGTCTCAATGTTTGTGGAGGAAGCATGTTCTATGCGTTCTTTATGGGATTTTGGTCTGGTGATTGCGCAGGCCAGTCTAAGACCGAAATGTCGTGCGTGCTCCTGAAGCCAGCTGGTCACCACTCGCGCTGTCTGCGTACGGACATTAACACCACAACCTTTCAGTCAGTTGCGAGCGAGCGACAGAAGCAGTGGTGTCCAATTGACAATTTTTATTTAACACAAACAACTGGTGCTCTGACGAGAGCATTTGAAGAAACCGCATTCCCGCAACATTTGGCTGTTTTTTCGACTTTTGCGACAAGAGCAACTTTTTAGCATCATACCAGGACTTGGGTAATGTCGCCCAAAAATATTTGATTTATGACATGAAAAATCGATGCAGAACCAATGTATGAATCATGGGATATTTTATTGATAACTGATTGTTCGCATAATTGCAAAAAACTGCATAATTTTTTCAGTTTTCTTTGTAACGACGTTTGTATTTCACTTTCAAAAAAATATTTAGCAATAAATATAATATTATTTTACTTTTACATGTACCTAGTCCAATAAATGAGCTTTCTAAAAATAAGTATGTCTAACAAAAAATGTGTAAATTGAGCAAAATAAAAACATCCCTAGGCGGTGTTGATGTATTGAAAAAAAATCCCGAAAGTACCGAAATTCCCGGGAAATCCCGGTTCCAGCATAGTCCGGTACCGAAAATCCCGTTTCCTTGAGGTAGTATCGGTTCTCTATACCCTACCAATTACCTACATGTTACTCAATTGTCAATCCGTCAATTCAAAAAGTTTCCTTCCGCGATTGACACCATGGTTCCAATCCTTCGTGGTGTCAGTCGCAGTGGTTCAATTCAATTTTGAGATCCCTTTTCGAACTATTTCCGTCTATTTTGCTGTTTCTCAAAAGCTGATAATAGGTTCAGTGACATCCCACAGCTCTCTATGGTTCACGGGCGGCGCGCGGCGCGGCGCCGGCGGCGGCGGCGGCGGCGGGGTGGTGATCACTTATTAGGTGACCGGCATGCTTGTTTGCTAACCTCTTTGATAAATAAAAAAGTAACTGTCTATAATTACTAGGTTTCAAATTCGCGAGCTCTTGAGAATTCTGCCAATCGAAGTGAGCTCATACTGCAATATTTAAATAGCAATTCATCTTTAAGATATATTTGGTCCCAAAGAAACTCAAGGGGCCTTTTTAATAAATTGTTAGGTATAATGAAGTATTTGTAGTACTAACAGACAATATAATATTCGAAAAAAAAGGAAGATGTTACCTTTTTGCGAATTTGCATTGTTTCCAAAAAAATCTCATCAGGATTTTACGTTAAAAGTATTATTAGTAGTAATTAAAATAAATAGATTTGCGAAAAATCATAAGTCTTTTTTTTATTTTTAAATAATATGTCTTATAATCTTATAGGGTAGTATGGGGACGTCGTCGGACGGAACACTTTATTTATTAATTACCAACACTAATAAAGTCCTTGTGCGTCTATGGCAAAAGGAGTGTGCTCACAGCCAGTGGCGGCTGGTGGGTCATGGCACTGGTGGTGCACTTTATCAGCTCACTGAGTACAATTCGAAATTGCAATAAAACAACATTTTGTCTTTACAAAGCCCAAAACAAAATAATGTATTGAGACGCTCACATCCACACAGCCATTTCTTTCTGTTATACATTTCACTTTTAAAACTTCGCGTAAATGATTTATTTTTCGATTTACACTCTTGTTTCAAGTTAAGAAATGGCCTGGGCGGTCCAGCTGATTTTAAATCGATCTTTTGTTGAAAAGTTTTATTATTGCTTTTAATAAAGTCAATGTTAAAGTTAATGCTCATTTTAACAGCTATTTAGTCACACAACTGTCCCACACACAAAACGATAAGTTAGTTTATTATAATTTATAATTCTATCACAAATCACAATGTAAACAATAACAAAAACAAACGCGCGACGCGGTCGGTTTTCATTCGCCGGCTCTCGGTAAACTCCGGCTCGTGCGTGCGGCGCACGCGAGCTGTCTAATTTTGCCATACATTTTCTATTGCACTATCTCTGTCTCACGCGCCAGGCGTTTTAGCTCGTATTTCATAGACGTTGTATGAGTATTCGCCGTGCGCGTGGCCTAGCGCACGGCCTAGCGCACGAATTGTCTTTACAAGCGAAAATAAGACTTAATACTTTAGCCAAGAGTTGAAATTGTTATGTAACAATTTCGTTAATATTGAATAGCTAGTCAATCGGATTACAAAGCATTTTTTTTTCTGAACCTATTAAAATCTGGTAGTTAAGTGCACGAGCGCACTTAAGGTACAGCCGCCCCTGCTCACAGCACGTACTGCGTAGACAAGGCCATGTCTAAGCAGGGCTGATTTTCAGCATACCTCTTGCTCGAAATCAGGTGGTAGTCGAGGTAGTATTTATTATTATCCTTATCTATTATATCTTACCCTTGTGGATCTTTTGTGTTGTCTCAAAATAATTATAGTAAATAAAGTAGTTGCGGTAGTGGAAGGCTCTCCTCACCCACGATTACAATTTAGGTACAGTGTCTGCCTAGGGGCAACCGGCCTGGATTGCCCCTAGGCACACACTGTAAATTCTAATCCAAAAGAGGCTGAGATGAGAGCTGAGACTACTAAAAAGTTACTAAGTAACTACTAAGTCCTCGGCCTAGGGGGACATTAGGAGTGACATAGGTCGAAGGGGGGAAAAGTGTTAGTTTTAATTACTAGGAAAATGGAAAATTAAATAAAAAATCAATTTTAAGAACATGAACATTATGACTGGTTTTCACTTCACTTTATTAAACTTAAATTAATTAATATTAAAGTCTTGTCACATTGCAATCACAGTTAACTATGCACATTTATCAGCACGGCAATGTTTCTCAGCTTGTTAACGTTTTCCATATCTGTAAGAAAAATTTAAAACAGATTATTAAGTATGTATTAGCAAAAGTCACACATCTAAAAATGGCAGTTAAAAGTAGATTTTTATCAAAATTCCAATAGGAATAGAAGTGATCACATGATAGTTTTTTTAGGGTTCCATACCTCAAAGGGAAAGGAATGAAACCCATAGGATCACTTTGTTGCCCGTCTGTCAATTTTTTTATTATTAAAGAAAGGGAAAATAGACTCGCGTGAAGTTTTTTAAGGTTCCAATAAGTAAAAAGGAAAGAAATGGAACCCTATACGATCACTTTGTTGTCCGTCTGTCTGTCAAACTTATTACAAAGGCGGACTCGGGTGAAAACTTTAAGGTTAGTGCGGTTCATAACATCGTGCTCTCTGCTCGGGGCCCAACAACGTGTTTCATACCGCATCATATACCCCAAATTTATTGCTTTTTAGACGTTTCGATAGATAGCAAAACACACGAACAATTTTACAAAAAAATAATTTGATACATAAATATATAGAGATCACTGAACCTGTCAAGGGGACTTGTCCCAGGTCGAATTAATATGTTTCTCAGTGCATTGTCTTGATTACTTCCTGCCGAACCGAATTGGAACCGAGAATCTTTTAACAATTCTTATCATGAAAAATATTCTGTAAAACCAAGTATTCTTGGTTTTCCACCTATGTTTCTAGACTTAGATAACTGATATATCTACAGTTGATATGTGTTAAAAAGATCATAAAGCATTTAATTAAGTTAGTAATTATATAAAAAGGTATATTACACTTACCCGCTAGAACCAGCATTCGCTGTTGCCGTAGCAGTGGCAGTAGCTGTAGCTGTCGCTGAACTACCGCCATAACCTCCTCCACAATTGCCACCACAACCGCCTCCATTCTGGTAGACAGGTTGCTGGTAACCACCATGTCCGTAGTTGCCACCGCCTCCGTGACCGCCGCCACCGCCATAACCACCGCCTCCGCCATAGCCACCGCCTCCGCCATAGCCACCGCCTCCGCCATAGCCACCGCCTGCGCCATAGCCACCGCCTCCGCCATAACCGCCACCATAACCTCCCCCGTATCCGCCTCCTTGGTTACCGTAGTTACCACCACCGCGATGACCATGACTTCCGTGGGCACCTGAAAATAATTTTAAAGTGATATAATTTGTAAATCTGGTTTGTTATCTAATGTTTGGTTATGGATGGAGCCCTCAAGATAAGTATGTTTATTATTTATTTTAATTTCACATGAATAACTTTTTGTTGTAGTACAGTTTTCAAATAGATTTTTTTTTTTAAAGTTTATCCTAACTAATATTATAAATGAGAAAGTGAGTTTGTTTGTTTGTTTGTTTGTTATTCCTTCACTGCTTAACTAATCATCCGATCATTGTGAAAATTTATATATATATAATTGTCAGGGGTACAGAGCCCAACATAGGCTACTTTTTATCTCGTGAAAGTATGTCTGTCATTCCAATGGGAAAATATTTTTTTTCTACTATAGAGGGCGCTGTCTCGGCCAACAGATGGCCACAAGTCGCGCCGTGGGTATTGTTGTCAAACGAGATTTATGTCATAAAATTTACCGCGAGCGAAGCCGCGCGGAAAAGCTAGTTTAATGTAAGTAATATTTTTTTATGGATTAGCTTCAGAAAATCACGAGTACGTACTTAATTCTTTAACAATCACAACAGTTTTTTGAGCCCCATGTCCTCCTTCGTAACCACCTTGGTGGCCACCATAACCGCCTCCTCCGCCATATCCGCCAGCGTAACCGCCGCCAAAGACAACACCTCCGCCAACACCGCCCAAAAGTAACTTCTTCTTTAGCAGATGACGCTTTTGTCTGTTACTCCTTCCTTGTGGTCTATACTGGTCTTCCAATTTCTGGAAAAGGTAAAATGTAAAGGTTACTCACTTACCGAAGTTTCTCTAGTCAACTTAAGTAATAAACAAACTTTACCTATGCAATTGTCTAGTTTGTTTTTTCGGTGTCGGTTCACTTGACACAAGAACGATAGTTTTTTTAAACTAATTTATCTTCTTTAGAAATAGTGAAATAACGATAATAATAACGTTTGTTTATTATGACAAAATAACACATTTCAGTAACAGTATTTTTTACTAAAATATATATATGTACTATAATATATGTATAATAGAAGTATGTACATTTCATATTTTTTTTATAGGCAAAAAATGTTTCTTTCGTCTATGTTTATCGTTTATGGTTACACAGTTAAAGTTAAAATTCTATATTACTAACATTAATTGCAAGTTATTTTGAAGTTCATCAGTTATCCGTTCATAAACTCACCTATCGAGATGACTCTTATTCGAATTAATCACAAAAAAAACTTAACTAGTTACGTTTATGGACAATTAAAAAAAAAACATAATAGGTAGTATCTTGTTCCCAAAAATAAAAGAAAATTGCGCAGCTGCACTCCTTACCTGGGACCTGTTCAACGTTTATATTTAGCTGCAAGCTACAACGCCCTCGCAAAAAAGGAATAAGTTGTCGTCTGGAAAGCTATCTAGTATTTAGAATAAAAAATATTACCTGGACATATATCGGCCGGGGATTCGCCTCCAAAGATTTAGGTTCTGGTTCCAGTCGTATTTTCTCTGGATTCGGTTGTGCTAACAGAATGAGTATTGGAAACTGTCTTGCACGGTCTGTCGCATGTGTTTTCGAGTCTCTAGGGGGTGCTAAAACTGGTGCTACGAGGACAACCCTCTCGCCTCCATCAAGAGTGTTATCTCTAAGTGATGGTGTCGCAAACACGACACCAGTTAGCGCCAAAACGCTCACCACCACACCACTGTATCCCATCGTGATTACTGCCGAAGGACTCACAATGCAAACCTATTTATACGAGTTTTTCCAACAGATGCCACGACGTCATGAAGTTCGTAGGACGTTTCGTAGAACTCTTGTTTCCCACCATAATATAAATACGAACAATTATTTGTTACGCATCCTTCGGTAGGTTTATCCGAATGAAATCGAATAATAAGCCGGTTCGAAGCGTGATAATCTACGGTTGGCAATTTGCGAACTCAGTGCACGTACTCATGTCTGGTTATTCCCTTAAACCGGATATTCTTGGCATGTTTCGGTGGGTAATAACTCAACATTATTTTTATTCTTGTCAAAGTTTAATGTTATTTTTATTCAAACTCTAACTTATCTCGCGGTATAGTTTTGTTGATGGTTTTGTTTAACTTTTATGTAAAAGAATGTCAATCTGACCATTGAATTTAAATAATATATTCATGTACCTAACTCAAATGTTTTTTTTTTCAAAAGGCTCGGCACAGAACAGATTCTATTCAGCTTTCTTTTGTTTTGCTCAGTTTAGGCACAACTTACTAAATAGTTGCTAGTTTGGCCAGTTATTTATGTAGCAAATTGAATGTGAGATTATGTAAACTCCACTTGTCTTTGCATTGAGTTCAGGCAGAGTAGAACTAACTACTAACATTATTTATATCTTATTTACCAATATATACCAATGTTTTCTAAGTACAAGTAATTTTGTGTAAGTATAAGTCGTTTTGGGCTATTCTAACAACAAGAATTAATAAGTACTAAAAACTTTATTTTACAATAAAATATACGTTAGTAATTAGAATGTTTACAATTATGGTATTATTCCATACTTAACATGCTTGTTGGAAAAACAAGTTCTTTTTTAAACTCGGGAAATTTGTTCTGCAAGGACCAGTTTGTTGCATTGTTCCTCTTCCGATATTACTGGGTACAAAATGACTAACCTAATTGATATGTTGTACATCTAACAAGTGATGTTGTAGGACCAATATTACTTTGTCATATGACATAATATAATGTTTGTTAAACAAAAAAAGGTCGTAATTGGTTTTCTTTCACCATTTCTTTTACCGGTGGTCATTTTTGTTTGTTTCCGAAATGGTGGTAGTTTTTAGAGTAGCTTATCTATTTTATTTTATAATAATAATATGTTGTAAATGACGATTTTGACTTTGACTTTGAATCATGCAGAAACGCTCAAAGAATTAAAAAAAAACTGCCATGCAGATAGGTTCATAAAACAAAACGATTCATTGGATTTTCTATCTCGGGAAATGCGATTCTCACGGACATGCAAGTTAAGGATGAATCCAGCCAGCTTTTTGATATTACATATTAGCTTAATAATATCCAGCTCTACCGTGTTAGAAAAACAAACAGAATGGTCTTGTTTGTTCATAAATGATAGTAGTTAGGAGCTTTCCATTTAGTCCTGTAATCAATAAACTGGACAATACTTATGAACTACTTCAACGTCATGCATGTAGGGTAGGATATATTTCGCGATCAGTCAGTATTCAAGGATAAGGTGCTGTAATCCGTTAATCATGTTTTATATCCGATATAAATATATGGGAAAATAGCTTTTACTCTTACTAATAAAAGTTGTTTAACTCCAAATGCGAGAACCACACAAAATTTCACAAAAGGAAGAAAATTCATTAGGCTAACTATGATCTATATACTAAAAGTTACAGTAGAACAATATAGTAAATGTACTTTGGAGAAGAACCATATCTCAAAAGTGGGATGAATTCCTAGATAGATAATCCTAATAGATATTCCAAAGTATCACAATACGGGTTTATCCTACTGTCCAAACGTTTCGTATAGTCATTGTTTATAACCAAAAGATATTACACGACAAAATGTAATATCAGGTAATTGACTGATTGATTATGTGTAATTAAGTCTGTAATATCCCAGCGAATACAATTCAATTATAGGTCGGAACACTCGGAACAAATAATATGGAAAAGGTTCTTTACCTATAAGCGTATATTATGATTTAAATAGATAGCCTGATTCATTTTAAATTACACTGAAAATTTTTACTCTGCCATGAAATTACGTTAACAATATTACAAATTGTTAAGTTCGTTATTTTCAATCACATTTTCAGTTGGATTTTGTTGACATACAGAAGTTTATGATTTGGAAAAAGGAAGGAAAATTTATTAGGTATAAATGTATAATTTTAATAGTTTTGTAATTTTGTGTTTTATTAGAACGTCGTTCAAAGCTTAGATGTAACTGGCTGCATATGTATACATTTTCTTTTATTATTTTAAGATTATGTTATTCTGTTTTCGAAATAATAAATTCAACTTTAGTCTTTAGTTTATTAGTATTTTAGTTTAGGCGGAGTTCTGCGTCGTAAATGTTTCTTTTGTTGCTGACGGATGACAAGCTTTGTCTAAAACACGACTTGCCGATAAGTTCCTGTTATATAATTAATCAATACCATACAAAATTTGTAAAAAACTGTTTTATTTGACGAATAACCAAATGGTGAAACTGATCCTTAATTTTAGCATCTATTCAATAATATCCAACATTTCTATTCTGTTCTGGAACTACAACAACTGTTGAACCTCCGTTTACTCGGTTGGTCCCGTATGGATATGAAGAAACACTTCGATAGGGACTTGCAGAACCTGAAAGAAACATTAGGTGAAAATTAAACAAAAAAAAACAGGGCGGGTTACCTATTTTCATTTGTTCCAAGCGCTGATTCGATCGCATTGAAAGATGCGTTTCCACTGACGCGGAGTGCAGCGGAATTTATCAATCATAGTAATCGAAATCTCCACTCCGCGCAATTTAAATTATTTTAGTGAAATTATAAATGACCCTTTTACACTCGCGTTCGTCCGGGCGCGTCCGTCGTCGGCGTTGGGCGGACAAAAACGCGGCGTTTCTGCGAAAGCGTACCTACCAGTGGCGAGGGGTCCTAATAACACGATTCCTGTCGGCTTCCCTTTTAAAAATAGTGAATTATATAACAGCATCGACTCTGCTAATAACATGATTTCGCTTCATACATAATAATGATACTTAAACGCCTATACAATAATAAATAGCAATATCACACGTCGCCAAACGCCTATACAATAATAAATAGCAATATTGTGATATTGCTATTTATTCGTCGCTTAGCCTGTGCGTCGAAAGCCGGTAATTCCCGAGTTGTAGCTGCATACAGTTTTAGGAGCGGCTGTCTCTTTCTTACGCGTACATTTTGTTCCTAGCGCGGTCTCTTTCTCACGCCGATCATATGAACATATTAAGCCGGTAGTCGCCGAGTTACGACAAGGATGGCATGTATCAGATTACGTTAGTGCGACAAAGATAAACAGAGGTATTAACCTGAGAAGTAAAAAATATAGTTAATTATGTGTTTAGTGCTTGAATAATAAAACAACTATAATTTTGTCGCGTTGTAATTGTCAAAATTATGACATTTTTTCAATTCACTTTCGCCTGTGCTTTCGCTCGTACTGTTGTTAGTTTTTTTTATTTGTTTGTTGTTAATTTAGTAAATTTGAATAGATTAGAGTGACTTCGTGGTTAAATGTTGGACAGGGCTCGGTGTGAATTGTGTTATAGTTATAGAATTTATCGGTTTCAGTTGTAAGTAGTTAATTGTTTATTTTGGTTTAGTCTGTTTTGTTTACATTCGTAATGGCTGCAATTTTAGACGTGGGTTGTTGTTTCACTGTTTTTATTAGATAATAATTTTCAAACATACAGTTTTGAAAATAAAAAACATATTATACAGCGCGCCCGTGCTTTTCCTTCTATGAAAATAGATTATATACGGAAAGATGGCTTTACTAAACATTTTCATTGTAATTTGTACGAAAAGTATTCGTGGCTCACAGGTAGGTAGTTGTAAACTTAAAACACTGTTTTGGTTTTCCATACCTATCAGTGCTTTTATGTATGGTAATGGTAATATGGTATTCGGAATTCTCCATCCCTGTGGTAAGATAACACTGTATTTTTTTTTTGCTCCGGCTTCCCCTGAGTAAAATTTCACCCTTCGCCACTGAGTACCTACATGAATAAAATTGTTCATGATGCCACTGACACGCGGCGCAATCATTGCGTAGATGCGGCGGCGAAACTGCCTATACCGCTCATCGTCAACGCCGGATAAAAACCAGTGTGAAGAGGTTCTAATGCCTACATACTCATATACCTACACATTGAAATTTAACACCATGTTGTGTGGTGTGTAGTACACACAAGACATGGTGTTAAATTTCATATAAACCAATCGCAATAGAGCCGCACCACTCGCACCCTCTCCGCGTCCGGCACTGCGTGTTTTCGCACTTAATTAGATATACTTTAATACCACAAAGTTGGCAAACAAGCATTCGGCCCGCCGCCTGATGGTAAGCATCACCGTAGCCTATAGACGCTTGCAATACCGGGGGTATCACTCACGCGTTGTCAACCCTCCCAACCCCCCTCAAGTGGAGCTCTGGAGACCTTACTTACCGTAGGAACACAACATGGCCGAGACCAATGCTATTTAGCTACGATCTTCTGTAAGGTGGCGGTCCTTCCCCAGGCGGGCTGGCGACTTGAGCGAATTATCTGCTGTGCCCTACCTCTCGTTATACTTGATATAAAATAGGATTATATATAAATTATTTACCTCCATTCGGTACAACGATGACAGTCTGATCTCTTGAAACAGCAGCAGCAATTTCCATAGGGTGTGTCTGAAATAATGAGTACTAATATAATTTATAGACCGAAGTGAAGTTAGGCACGAAGTTCTAAGACAAACGAAAGAAATACTTGAAAGCAGAAGTAGGAAATACAATTTCATTTTAATCTTAAATAAAAAAGCATTGTGGAAATTTTTTGAAGTTTTTTTGTAAAAAAATATACAATTACCCGGAAGTTGTCTTTCCCATATGATTCTTGAATATACAGGCTGTCCACGTTGGTCGTTATTAAAGCAAAAAATAATATAAAACTATGAATAATCATCTTAGAAGACATTTTCAAATGAAAAGCAAGATGTCAAAGCAAATTTCTTTACTTTAGTGATACATGATTATTGTTCTATGCACTTTTATACTTCCATAGCCGCCTTGATGATCATTATCTTAAGATAATCTCTAATTTTCTAATTATTTTTCTTCTTTAAATACCCACTTATGTTTTTTTTAATTGAAACGTTGTGACTTACGTAATATTTCCAGATTCCATTTACGTTAGCAGTTTAATTATAAAAATTAATTGTTTATTTATAGGTAGGTACCTACATGTTATTGGTGAGGGTGTTGGCTAAGTTTTTGATCTTCAAGTTTCTGAAACAAAAAAATAATATCTATCATCAGATACGGTGCATGCTTACCATCATCTTGTTTGCCACCTTTGTGGTATAAAATACGTAATGTCTAAAATTTATATGAATGTCTAGCTTGGTTTAAATTATCAAAATACGTACCTGAACATAAATTGGTTGTGGATTAAATGTTTTTGGTTCATCTATATAAGCTTCGTCGACTCCATTTGCTAAGACTGTCAAAATAGGAAAATCTTTAGCTGTCTCTGTGTCCACTCCTCTAGCGCCAGTGTTCTTTGGTGGTGCTAAAACTGGTGCCACTAATACCACTCTTTCGTCTTTATTAATAGCACCTGCACGTACTAAAACACAAATTAACAATACACATAACACTAATTTCATTGCATCAAAGACTAGTCCCATCGTGTCTGATACTGAATGTTATATGAAATAAGCACTGAGCTTTATTTATACACACGATATTAAATACCATCACGATTTTACATATTGATTGACATGTTATCCTTCCTTTGTATCAAGGAGTTGCTGACTAATTACTTGTATAAGAAAGTTCAACAGTTTTGCTCAATTTGTGTTTTAACTTTATTTATATGAATTTATTCCATTCTAGCCATTCTAGCCTTCATGCTTCTCTTTGCATCATTTGAAATCGGCGTAGTACGTTTTCTTTTATCATCATTAATGAGTTTCATTATAATATTATCATAGGTTCTGCAGTACGTTTTACGGTTTATGCATGGCACATACTCATTGTAGGTAATTCAAACTTTGAAATTCTGCAGAGGTTTCTGAACAATGTTCGAGCTATACCAAAATGCACCGTACAAGAAATATGGAGATACATGAATATCTAAAGATGTTAACAAAGATGGGTTTTAAAAAAAATATATAGTTGTTCCGTATACTTATGTTGTAATATACGAATACTACATATGTATAAGAAGATGTTCCATCAACGAGTTTGAATTAGTTAATGGCATCTTCTCAGTTCAATATCTAAAGTGATTCATAAAAAACAGCACGATGATGCAATATTTAATTCTATCATCAACAAAGTTACTAGAAATGAACATACCGAACGGTACTTCATTTTTTTTGTGATTATAATGGATTAGAGCAAAAAAAAACACCACCGATTCTGTAATTATTTATATTAATTATTATTCACGTGTTATTCTTCGAGTAATCGACTGAGTCAAGGTTCGTGATCATCCTCCTCGGCCGCTGTTGTCAAAACAGGTTTTTTATCAATCTCGCTGGATTTTTTTGTGTTTTTCTGTAACGGAAAAAATACTTTAAAATTCAAGTTACGTGATAATTTGTTATTTAGCACATTAATCAAATTTGTTTACCACTAAATCCGAGTAAACAATATGTAAATACTTACGTTAAAATATAAGTAAGGGTCATCGGAAGTTAGAGCATCATCTTCGGGTACAAAGTATATTCCATCGGGAAGACTAGCTGTGTCCTTTGATTCGACTTTATTTAGTTTTAGTTTTCCCTCTTTCGGTGGTATTCCACGAATTAGATCAAAAAGATCTCCTCCTGTTGCTTCATAAATTACTGTTTCTTTACCCAAACTGTACTGGATGAGAAACATGGCAAGTGCTATAGTAATCTTCATAATGGATGATGCTTAGATAACTGCCACTAACAAATGTTTTTGTGAATTATTTTGCATCCTTATATAGGATCTGAACAAGTTTTTGCTTCTCGGTATCCTTAATTCTTAGGTCATATTTATGATATGTAGACATATTTTTTCTTTTGCGTAATATATTTTTTATTTTCTTAAAGGTACCGTGATTTTAATAATTTTTACCTGTTTGACCACAACAGAGGATTACACGGCCAATCTAGATTGAGATACAGATTGACTTGTGTGACGTGTTGATCAATCCGTCAATCCAAGACAATACAACAGCATCACTGATAACGATCACGGATCCCGATCTAGATTGACCGTGTAATGGGTGATTATAGTTATAATAGCATTCTAGACTTAGCAGCGCGACACTAGAAAATAAAATAATTATGTGATATGGTTTACGGTTTTCTAAAGCGGGGATAAGAAAAAACAATCTCACAGGCTTTTAAAATGAACTTAAATTAAACTTTATTTATTTACGCTCTATAATTCAGAAAAGATAATAAAATTATTCATGATCGTATGAAGAGGCAAACTTTTAATGATTTGCTGACGTAAACTGTGTTTTCCAATTGCTTCCTTTGGTATTCAAGCAACGAATACACGTTTTGATTACGAATGGCTTTGGTGGCATTTCTATATCAGTATTATATGTGGCTATTGAACTAATGTTTTAACCAGAGATATCTAAACTTCGTTGTCATCATTAACCACTACACATTCCAATGTTGGGATTTATCCCCTTTCAATGGTTTAAAGAATTTAAAACATTCGGCGGCTTGACCGAGATATTCAATTTAAAATGTTTAAAATGAACCTAAAAGAGACTACCATCTCTTTTAAATAGGATCATTTTAAACTTTTTAAATCTTGACAATTTGTAGTTGAAGTTGTCATAACGTGTCGTCCATTGACGAGTACCTACGCACTTGACGCAGAGAATGCTCTCCTACACTAGCTAGATGGACGCCCATCTAGTAGGAGAGCATCCTCTCCTTCTCTTTCCTTCCACGCAAGTTCCACGCAGTCATTAATAATAAGTCTTTTGAGAATATACGAAATATATTTTTTTCCGTTTCCGTAATTTAATTAAATCTCAAAATATTTTTTAATACCTTTACACCATCATAAAATCCTCATTGTTTGTTGAGAATTATTTTACGCACAGATATTCTTACTGTTTATAGGTACTCGTTGTTGCGGCCAGTTAATGAAGTCATATTATTATTCAAGTAGATAGGTATCATCAATTAAATCTACTTCGCGTATTTCCCCATGCCTGAGAAGTTTTTCTGTTAAATGTAATCATTAGAAATACTTAAGTAATGGAATAACTGTGGAAATTTTTGTAATTAAATTATTTGTATTCGAAATCAATTATATTAATACTAGCTTTTCCCCGCGGCGTCGCTCGCGTTAATTTTATGACATAGATCTCATAAAACAACCCATAGCGCGACTTGTGGCGCCATCTGTTGGCCGATACAGCGCCCTCTATAGTAGAAAAATTATTTTCCCATTGGAACGACATACTTTCACGGGATAAAAAGTACCCTATGTTGGGCTCTGCACCCCTAACAATATGTATGCAAATTTTCATAATGATCGGCTGCTTAGTCAAGCCGTGAAGGAATAACAAACAATATAAGTAAGTAAGTAATAGTAAGGATTCTTGGATGGATCACACAACGCCATCTAGTCCCAAACTAAGCAATTACTGTCTTCAAGAAATAAAACGCTTTTAGAAAATAATATTTATATTTGGTACTACTTACTACTTTTAAACCTAGAATATTCACAACAGGTCAAAATTGATATATGATAAGACAGTAAGACAGAAAAATGAAAATTTACATGTCGGTATTTTGCTACGTATAAGGCCGCTTCTATACCTGGTGTAGGTGTCGGCATTATATAAAGAAGAAAATATAACAACTTGTGTGTTATAAAGGTCCATCCTCCTGAAACAAAAGTAACATTGTAAATACATTTTTTCTAGAGAAAAGTTTATGTAAAGAACAATAGATAGTAAATTATATTTGAAAACACTAGTAGTATGATAAAAAATTAAAATCTTTCGCAGGATATCTTACAACTTTGTTGCTAATAACGTTTGCAATCATTGTCACATAGAGGACTAATTACTCGACATTAATTGAATATCTAGATCTATCTACCTTATACGCGATAGGCGACCTCCGTGGCGTAATGGTTACCACGCCGGACCGCCATCGCCACCCAGGAGGTCCCGGGTTCGAATCCCGGTCTACTACGAATGAAAAACGAACTTTTTCGGATTGGTCTGGGTCTTGGATGTTTATCTATATATGTAATTTATTTGTTTTAAAATACAATATCGTTGAGTTAGTATCCCATAACACGAGTCTCGAACTTACTTTGGGGCTAGTTCAATCAGTGCGATTTGTTCCTATAATATGTATATTTATATTTATGTTTTATATATATTGTGTATTTATTTATACACAGTTGCGACATCTATAGCAGACTTTTTATGAAATCCCACGGGAATCGCGTATTTTTGGGGATAAAAAGTACCCTATGTGTTAATCCAAGGTATCAGCTACCTGCTTACCAAATATCATAAATATTGGCCCAGCCATTTGAGCGTGAAGAAATAACAAACATACACATAACTTTCGCCTTTATAATATTAGCAGGATACATAGATTGTCATATTATGTAACTACCAGTGTACTTATTTATATATGTATATTAGCCTCATTTCTTTACACACCCTTACATATTGAGAGGTGTGTTTTGACAACAAACAATTTTGTTTGTTGAAAAGGTTCATAACATTCATAATATCTGATTGATTTATTATGTATCTCTTACTTGAGTGCGAAATAAATGAATATAATAAAACATATTAAAAATACAAGGTCCCTGTGGCACCCAAAAGGGTACCCAAAAGTATCCAAAACGCTTGGAGCGTTACTATAAAGGTAAGAATTTATGAAATAAAAATACTTTTTTTGACAATTACGGCGATCATTGTAGTCAATGATGCAAAGTCTAGGATATATTCAATAGGTATAATCTCTGTGATATTACATTGCACGTGTATAGCATTACTTATGGTACCCAAGCAAGATATATCAAAGACAAAACTTCATGTAAATAAGATGTCACATAACTGATACAGATGATGACGCTGCTCCACCACATCCTGGTGACCCATTTGATCTTAAAACGTGAGATACTTTGAAATGCTGCCTGCGCAAATAGCTACCAAGTCATAGTTTTAGTCCGAAGCAAGGACAGTAAGTACACAGTAGGTACTTTGCTCATTTCAGATAAAATGAAAATAAAAATATATTTCTAGAAATTGGTAATCTTTGGATTATCTACTGAATCTAATAGGTAATCCTTGAGGTCAATAAAAATGAAATAAAATCTATCTGTTCATCTGTAAATCGATTGACTACTTAGTGATCACGCGTAAAATTCGGGGTAACACGGTTCCCCTTACTTCCTACTTTAAAAACTGCGAAAAGTTCCATATAAAATTTCACCCCCTCTTTTAAGGGATTGGGGGCAGATTTAAAAAAAATATGATGCACGATTTTTTTATTAGTCACAAATAGTCCGCATACCAAATTGCGGAATGCTCCATACATACTTCTACCCCCCATTTTAGGGAAGTGGGGTGTTAGAAAGAGACAAAAAGTAGCGTATGTCACTCTCCATCTCCATCCCTTCAACTATCTCCACTTAAAAAGTCAATTCGTCGCTCCGTTTTGCCGTGAAAGACGGACAAACAAACAGACACACACACTTTTATATTTATAATATTAGTATGGATGTTATAGTTTAAATGTATTCATTACAAATAGTTGTAAGTGCTTACCTTAGGTGGTAGTAGATCTCTAGCAGGTTCTTTGACTGTTGCTGTTGATTTTGATGCAATATTAGAAATAGTAACGTCTTTTTTTATTGTATCTCTTGTTAAGTATGGTAGTACAGAGGTAGTTACTGATGCTGTGACTGTTTTAGTTCTTTCTGTTGCTACAAATTCAAATATTGTCCAAGCAGCAACATTGCATATCAGTATACTCACAACCATAAAAGCAACCGTATAGTTCTTCATTTTAATAAAATTTTAAATAATACTGTGAACACGAGGAGTCTTGGAGCTTCTCAAACTTGAATGTCTAGTTTCTCGGGTCATCCAATTTGACATTATGATTATATTACCATATCCTTATCTAGTTCACCCTGAAATTGGCCAGAAACTAGTTAAATTTTGAAGGTTTAGGTTTTTTTAATGGTCACGGTCGTTATGCGAAAAATTCGTTAAACTAATCGGTGATAATATTCTTGATGTTGCAGATTTGGTTAAGAAAGTGGTTAAGAAAAAAATAATATTATTGAAAGCCTTTGATTATATTTGGAACAGCTTGATGTAATTGTCTAAAAAATTGTTTACATTTGTCATAAAGCTAGCATAAGCATTTAGGAAAATGAATACTATACATAGCATTCTAGATGATATAATAGGGTCATTTGTAACCTAGAGGTTCGCCGTGAGGTGATTCAGAATTATATCCTGGTCTTCAAAAGTTATTGATGGTCGGATTACATGACGACAAAGTGGCATTGTTGTTTCATGCAAAATTATTTTTATGAGCATGCGATCCTCCGATTGTGAATGGATGAATTGAATGTAAGGAAATAATTGTTTAGTGACGATATTCTAGAATTGTATATTAATTTATCACACTGTTTTTTGCATTCCAGTGGCCATTGAGCAGGCTCACCAAATTTTTCCAGCAGTCGGGGCATTATAGTCATGACCCTCAGTCATGAGGGATCGAAGAAGAAGAAGCATTAATTGGTAGCTTTTGAATAGTTCGATTGAAATTCGTGAATAAACGTTATCTCAACATTTTTGACACCTTTTCATGTAGTTTTCCATTAAAGTTTTGAATAGGATCATAAATTCCAAAGCTTTCAAATAATCAAAATCTTGTTATCTATTTTACTCTTATTTATCGTTATTACTAATTACCATTGTCTAAGGGTCATTTCTATTTAGTGCTTATTGTTCTTCTAGTTCTTTTAGTGGTAATTTATTCTGGTTTGCGCTGTTAATTTTCCTGTTTGATTTTGCTTGGCAATTTTTCAACAATATGTTTAAAGGTAAAAATTTTTAATTTACATCTTCGATAATATTGTTTAAATCAGGCGTTCTTGGTAATATTTTTATGGTTCTAGAAATCTGAAATATGTGCATGTCTCTGATTTGACTTTAAGTCGGACACATGTATTTCTTTATGTATGTTTACTTATAGTCTAGACTAGAGGAATTAGGAAGTATAAATAAATCGCAGTTTTATTTTGTTATTTCTCCGCATTTCAAATATATTTTTGGACTTGACTCCTAAAGAATCTGATTGGTTGCAAAATTTTCTATACATTTTATTTTATTTATTTTACATAGATACATATAATATTGCATGAGTAATTCTTTGCAGGCGTTCTTTATATGGTGACGCTGGTTTAAATGATGTGTGCACCTATATAAAACTAAGGTTTACATCGACATTTAGTCATATAATCGGGGACCTCAGAGATCTTCAGGGTTTATTTTCCTGGTACAGCAGAGCAATCTGAATTTTTCTCTCTTTCAGGAATTGGAATCTTATGATAATACCAACTGCAACATGACATCCTTAGCTTTGACACCTACTGCGAAGATTGGTTCCTTTTCCTGTCCTTCAGGTAATGTCCATTTTACTTTTTGGTGACGAAATTTAGAATGTTCTCTACATAATAAGTTTTGATAGTAATCTCTGGTATCATTAGTAAATAAAAACAAGAGCTCTTCAAAACATTTATTGCATATCGTTTTTATTACTTAATTTATTTTAACAATAGTTAGTTGCAGAAATACATTTTAAACATACGGGCACATAAAATCCTGCGTTATCATTGACAAATTAAGCTTTTAACTTTAAAATGTTTTTGTGCAACTCGCTACAAGTACTCATTCCTTACATTATATTACGAACTATTTAATAAATAGAATTAATCATAAACTAATAATGAATCGTTTTTTTTTTTTTACAATAACATACCCAGGAAATTTTAAAGTTATTAAAATTTGTCAGACAACTACTTACTCTTTGAGACTAACTCTTGTGTAAACTTTTTTATAAGGCGTCACAGTTATTATAGACCACGGCCAGCCGGGTGACTTCTGACGTAATCGAATTAGAATTAAAATCGAGATCACATCGATTAAATGTCTCTTGGAACCTTCAACAACTAATACAAATTGAGAGAAATTAATCAATTGTCACATTTGAGATAGTACCCTTGAAACAGTAACATACTTAAAGTTTTAAACTAGTTTTTGGTCCAAAAATTTATAATAATTTAAAAACTGATGAGATTTGTATCCTAATTCGATTACGTTATTTGCATTTAATTTAACTTATTACTGCCAGAACATGTTATTTGTTTTTATTTATGTAGTGTGCTAGTAAAATACCGCAACTTCGTTTGCGTATATCTCGCTTTCCCGTGGGAATTTTGAAAATCCTTTCTTAGCACATCCCTAGACGTCTCGTAAGGAACCTACATTCCAAATTTGGAATTTCTAGACCCAGCGGTTTGGGCTGTGCGTTGATATAATAGTTAAGTCAGTCAGGACTTTGAATTATATATAATGTATAGATCTCCATAGTCGTAGAGCATCTTGGCAGGTCTTTAAGAATCTATCTCAGAATAATGTAGAATCTAATAATTTAAGTTTCTATTACTATACATGGATATTTTGAGATGAATAGGTATTGTAGAAACATTACTTTCTACACATTCTGACATGAATTTAGTTCCGGTCAATCTTTTCAGGAAGTAATTCCTGTTGTCGTACCTATCTTAAAAATAGGCTTCAAGCTGCACCCGTAACATAATAAGCGACCTAATCTAATATGTCGACTGTAGATTCAATATTATTGACCTTTGAGTGAACTAGCACATAATACATAATATTATCGGCAGACTATTATGTAATAATGCCACACGCATTTATCGAAGGAGACCAAATGTAAAATGACCATTATTACGTCAATTTTAATATTTACATAAAGTAAATTAAATGTATATTATTCACATATTTTGTATCGTCTTTATTGTATATTATTTAAAATTATTTTTGGAGTAAAGACGACTCAAAATGGTGTGTACATGATATTAGATTTACGTTAGGTTGCGTGACTTTACGCGAGTGTGTCTAAACATTACTTTAAAAATTAACAACGAAGTTATTCATTAATTACTGTATAGTATACTCTGAAAGAGACCGTGTTTGTGAAAACATATTCTCTGAATAAAAGTTTTTAATTTGAAGTTGAATAACATATGAAAATTATTTTTCAATAGCTTCATCACGTACCTATATCGTTCAAGATTATTTAGATACTTTACTCTACATACAGTTCAAAATGTTCAAATGAATGATGCACGAGTATTAGTTCTCTATGGAGAATAAATATTTTAAGGCGTTCATTTGGTAATTCTGTCTCCTTAAAGAATTTCGTATTGAAATTTATCTGCCACGTAATCAAAATAGACATTCGTTCATATAAGTTAGAAGTGTAATCCAAGGAGCACCTCTTTCGTACAATAATCATTAAATTCAGTGAGGATTCTTATTCGGTTCAATATCGAAGAACGTCTGGATAAGCTTATAATTTCTTTCAATTATAAGCAAAAATAAATTTTAACCAAAACTAAGTTTACAGCGTAAAACTAATTAGTTATGAAAACTGATAAAAAGTCATCAGAGTCCTTTGGTCCTCCTAACTTTCTGAAGGAGGCAGCGCCAATTCCTTTGCCCCTCCCCAATACACTTGGGAAGGGAAAGTTGGGGACGCCACGGTGACGAATGTCTAAGAGCCCGTCTCCAAATGAATTCTGAAATTTATACAATTTTATAGTTAGTATTCAAAAAGAAAGGTTTTATTGTCATAATTGTCATAAGAATTCATATGAGAATGTCAACAGGTGAATTAAAAGTAACATAATATTCATACTACAAAACCTAGTCAGCGGACAAACGTCTCAAAATTTTAGTTGTGATAAAATTTAAGAATAATAAAATTTAAAATGACAAATTCGTCCAACTTTTCTTTATAGACTTGATAAATAATGGGACAGGACTAAAATTCATACATCATCATAATACCTATCAACTCATAATCATCCCACTGCAGAGGATGACCTTCGTTCGGTTGATCGTAAATCTATACTCGCGGATTGGCAGAGAAAATTCATACATGGAACCTCTTACATAATTAAAAGGACATTATAATTTTAATTTTACCTCAGGTTGTCCAAATCCACCCAGGGAGTTGAATCCAAAAGCAGATGATGCACTCTGGCTTCCACTTCCACCGGTGTTGAAGCCACCAGCGATGGATGACGCAGAGGATGCCGCGCCGGATGCCGAACCACCAGGACCACTAAATGATGATGCTTGGCTGCTTGCCTGAGAGCCGCCAAAGCTGAAATGGGAAACATTTTATGTAAATAGCTAATTATGTGTATAGATATTATAGATGGCGAGGATAGGGAATTCAACCGCAAGTAGCGCCCAGTAAACGCTGAAGTAAAAGATGTGATCACTGCCATGGACTGCAAAATGTGACACGGAAGCGGCCACGCGTACGCAAATTTTGCGTCGATATCTTACGAAGTCTATGAAAAATATCTTCAACAACTTATAGCCTTGTTTAGCGGCTAGTGTCCTAGTGTGTATGTATCATACATTTCATGGACTCCTACATTTATTGAATGTGGTCTTTTGTCGTGGCTTTTCATCATGTCTATCTAAATATTAAGTAGTCTATCCTGCAAATTACCACAAATTTTCTCTATGGATATTCCTCTATCAACGGCACTAATAAATTGTACTGTTGATAGGAGGAATAATCCGCGGAGAACTAGTCTGTTATAAATATCGATAGGCATTAAACGATTCCGGATTTATTGGTAATGACGCAACTTGTTACATATTATGCAAAACGCACTAATAAGGGATCGTGTGTATCAATAATAAATATTATCGTTAATTTGCATAACAAGTTAACGCCTTCGTATTTGGACGGTCATGAGATGGAAATAACGTCTATCAAAAATGGTAATAGCAGGATATAGTTAAAACTAGGTTATGAAAAATCTGGACATTACTAGTCTATCTTTGTCTAGAGGCAACGGTTTCCGCGTTTTTTTTACACTTCCACACAATGAATTTTGATGCAGTTGACTTAATATGAAATGTATTGGACTTCCTCGTCTGCTTGTTTATGTCATCAAAATTTATTGATTGCCGAACTTCTCTTCGCAATGAATGCGATTTTTACTATTTAGAAGTTTGCAGCCAAATTCACGCAGGCTGCTGCTGTCGACGAAGTGTATACGACCCGTTTCTATGTATGACTAAAGAACGTTCTGACCAAACCCTTAGATTTAGAGACATGCACATAGGTTCCTTTTATGCCTTTAATGAAGTAGACAAGGAAAGACGATATGTCCAAAAATTTCACAAGATAGTTGTACGTAAACACGAAAACGAAGTTGTGTAGAAAAGAAAGTTTAATTTTGTTTAAATTATGTTATTAGTTTTTAGTAAATTTGAATGTTATTATTAGTTTATGAGTTTAATCATTGTTTTTACCAAATAAAATAATAAACGTTAATATCTAGATTTTATGAAGTCTAGACAGTTTTCTATAGGACCCCCTGAGGTTAGTCGTGATGCATAATATGTATGACTTCGCACAATTTTTACTATTTCATGTGATTGTTTATGATGATACTAGTTTTTATGCTATTACATTTTTTGTGCAATTTAAGAACTATCATACTTTATCACTATTAGACCGTCGTCCGAAACTATTTTTTTTGTTTTAATACAATACAATACAATACTCTTTATTGCACCATTAAAATACAAACATACAGTAAAATAAACAATGTAATGAAGTACAAAAGGCGGTCTTATCACAAAGTAATCTCTTCCAGACAACCTATCAGAAATGGAAAAAAAGAAGAAAGAGACGGGGTATGTGGCGCCGATATAAAACAAAATTATCCGATAGCAAAATTACCTAATAAATATCTATACCTACAATTACACATTCAAAAGCTACAACCACAAGGGCGCATCTGCAGTAGGTGTACTCACTACTGCACATGCGACCCTAGTCTCTTTTTTGAGACTATAATTATTAGTATTGAGATTTGATATCCTTTGTCTGGTACCGATAACACAAGCTGCTTACTTTGGGACCAGGCGGTGCTGTGTGAATTGTGTAAAATTTATTTATTTAGTTGATGTACCTAAATATCGTCATCAAATGCGAATACTACAAAACAGGAAGTCTAATATTATCTACAAAAGTATTCTATATCATCTAGGTGCCTTTAAATTTTACATTCATTTCGTACGCAACGATGGCAGAAAATGCTGTACAACTTTTTTTTGCCACAAAGTTGGCAAACAAACAACCGGCCCGCCTGATGGTAAGCATCACCGTAGCCTATAGACGTTTGCAATACCGGGGGTATCACTTACGTGTTGCCAACCCACCCAACCTCCCCAAGAGAAGCTCTGGAGACCTTACTCACCGTAGGAACACAACATGGCCGAGACCAATGCTATTTGGCTACGATCTTCTGTAAGGTGGAGGTCCTTTTCCAGACAGGCTGCTCCGATTTGAGCGGACTATCCGCTGTGCCCTACCTATCTTGGATTCTACATACTCGATATGTATTAATTGTGTCAACAATTTACGGAGTAAGAAATGATTCCGAGAAGACCTTACATGGATCAAGTGAAGGCAAAGGCAAGCTTCTTGTCTTATAGAGAGGTGAAAGAGCTGGCAGAAGACAGAAGAAAATTGAGGCAGTTATACCGATAAGACAGCTCATAAATTTAGAAGAAGAAAAGAAATGATTCTGATTCTAATTGTTCTGGAAGTTAGTAATAAGCGGCCGTAATATTGTTGTATACCGAAATCCGAAAAGAGGTTTCGTTTTGATTATTCACAGCGTAGGTATGAGACAGACATTACACTTTCTTAAGAAGACACAATTGGTAGTAAAACAAGATTCGGACGACGGTCTATATATCGTTTACATTGATGGCATAGTTCACATGAAGGTTAAAATACTAATCGAACCCCGAATTAAATCTTTTTATTCCAAATTCTAATAGGAAAAATTTTAGAGGTCAATCCAGATATTCGTCAAGTGCCAGTAACTGAATGGGTAGGATTTTTAAAGAAAATGAACACAAACAAGCTTACGGCCTGCCTGATGGAGCGGTCACTGTAGCCTATGGACTTGTTTGCAACACCGGGAGTATCACCTTATCTTCAAGAGTTTTAGATTAAGTACCGGTTTATCAAATTTTATGGGTCAATTTATCTGACGGATATATAAAATTAAGAGCAACGTGTGAAACAGGGCCTAAAATGTTATTCGAGAGATTGAAGAATCATGAATAGTAAATTAATTAAATAATAATTATAGTCTTAGATAAATTATACAGAGTATAGTCGACGACGCATAAAGTTAACTGACCTGAAGTAAAAAAAATAAAGTTAACTGACATTGCGTCCTTCAAATCTAATTTTGAAGTTGGAGTTTTAGTGGTAGTCAGTCGACTTGTATCTAATACAATACAGACAATACAATTATAATACATGTATTAAGGATGGAAAGATTAGGAAAAGAGGAAGGTATAAAGAAAACTTATATTGTAGAAAATTATGATTTGATGGCAAGAAGGTGAAAAAGTGAAGAGAAGTGACAGTAAAAAAGAATATAAAAACCATAAAGAAAAAGGAAACATAACTATTTACAAAAGAGGTTTTCAAAAAGAGTTCGGTTTGCCACAACATGTGTACATATTAATGTACACATGTCAAATCGTTGGTATAGGTACCTTAAACAAACATGACAGCTACTATTTACGTAAATTTCAAATTTTGGTCAAGGACTATGTGTCTGAGAACATATAATTTGTCATACATCAAAAATTTTCTTTTTTACTGCTCGAGAGCACTTGCATTATGTGTCAATTTTACACCACAGAGATTGTCATATTGTTAATAATTACATATTTTAATTATATATTATCAATAATTAAACATAACAATAAGAACAAAATAAAAATAAAGTAAAAAAAGACAAATAATAAAACTGAAAGAAATATAAATCAATAAAAAATACATACTTTCCGAATCCAAACGATGAAGATTGACTGCCTGAATGCGATGCACTGAATCCCTCATTGAAACCAAAGGAAAATGATTGTGATGCTGAATGGCTGGCACTGGATCCTCCCGCACCACCAAGACTGCTGCTAATACTCGCAGTCAATCCTCCATTCCCAGATGGGCCAACATTAAAACCACCACCATAAAACCTAGGCTTTACTTCATTAGACAATGTCCTCTGCGAAGGTTCGTTGATCAATGTCGACGGATCCCTCTCTAGATGCTCCAAAACTGGTAACACTGGAGGTGTGATTATCGGTTCCAATTTCTTTTCTCTCCTAACATCTTCAGGGAACACAAATCTACTTGCCGGCGCTGGTACTGCCATTTTTGCCAAAGTGGCCAAACACAAACAACTGAAGAGGAACTTCATGGTTGGGAATAAAGGAGATACTATGCCAGATTGACGATGTATCTTGTATTAATAGGGTCGTACGAGGTCAACCGCGGTGTTGGCATGCGGCCCGCGCCGCAGCCTTCAGAAAACCCACTGCGCGGCGGCTGAGACGGCGTCCTGACGAGTACCAACCCCACTCCAGCAGTTAACATATCCTTATGCAGTTTACGATCTTATTGTTCGACACGGATATGGGGGAGAATATATTCGGTACTGGAAAATCCAATGTCCGAATTCCGTCGCTTTGAATCCGGCAATGGTTCAAACAATCTAGTTCACTGTTTTAATATTTGACACTGTTACCTACAAAGCTTTAACTGCATATGTTAATATGACCATTTAGTATTAAAAAAATCTGATCTTCAAAAAAAATATGTCTTTAGCAAACCTAAAAAAAACCGGCATATATGACATATTGACACACCTTATTGCACGTAAATTATTTATGAATTGGTCGACAATTTCTAGACTGAATGACCAGACCGGCACAATTCGGCGGAACGATATAAAAAAACCAGTTTTAATTAATATCAAGCGAGTTTGTGAATTACATGTTTGTAAAAAATCTTTGAGATTTTTATAGGAACATGAATACAGAAAACGCCTGCTTTTTTAATTAAAAATATATTTTGTGAAATACGCAAAATTAAACAAGTTTTATGTGTATAGTAATTACCCTTTTGAAGATTGAGATCGTTTGAGAGTACGTGGAATAAATTAAAATATTTTATGTAAATTGTATAAAATAACGAGCCACGTTCGGTTTTTGGTTAGTCTTTTATTAAATACCAACTTATCATTAAACAATATCAATTATAAATACAATACCCTAAAAAATGCTTGTGTTTACGACTTCCACTTGTCTTAAATGAATACGACTCTTTGTTTATGTCGTGCGTCATTATTCATGTGATAAGTGAAGAAAAAATAAAAATGATTTTTGTAACTAATATATAATACATAATTTACCAATATTTAAAAGTTTATAAATTCATTAAAAGTTAAATAAAAAAATAATAAACTTTGTCTAATTCTTTGTGTTCATATCAGCCCATAATCATCCCACAGAGCAGGGTTACGGGTCTCCCTTCAATCGAAGGTGATTAGAGCGTACTCTGCCACGCTGCTCCAATGCGGATTGGCAGAGGCCAGTGTTTTCAGGCCACCCGAAGGCACCGACTTGGCTTAAAGACTATGAATCATCGATCTACAACAGCCGGGCCCGATGGCTTAACGTGCCCTCCGAAGCACGGAGAGGCTCGAGATAACGAAACCCATCCAAACACTGGCTAGGGTCGACGTTGCTTATCTTGCGTGTTCGATTTAGAGTGCAACACACAGTGACTCTATCAAGCGCGACGCCATCGAATTCTTTGTGTTGATAGATTTTAAAAACGAGACAAGGGTCCTATAAGAGAGTGAAAGGGTTCTTCAAAGTGCAACGCTCGAGTAGTGTGACAAGCGTCCAAAGCGATACAAATCATCGATCACGTGTGTGTGTTTATCTTCCATCGTGTTGTAAAAAAAAATGGAGCGAACGTTCGCAGTATTTGCTCACGCTATCCTGTTTTTCTCGATCTCGTGGGAATTTCGTGTGCATATAATGTTCTGAAGAAAAATAAGGACTGCTGGTTCCTCAGTTGTTCAATTTAAGAGTTAAGTTATGTCTATGGAAAATGAGACAAAAGAAAACGACTTCGCATTTTATATTTAAACGTAGAGTAGGCACATTTTAGAGACATTTTAATGAAATATAGAGATACTAATTAGCCATAACAACATAAATAGGTATAAAAATATCAAAAGACAGTTATCAAATCGATCTCATGGATATTATTAACGAAATCCGCCCTAATAGTCCGAAAGTATTGTACCATATTCATAAGGAAAGTGTGTTATCGAGAAAGCTATAAATAAATGGTGGAAGATCAGTAGAATCTTGACAATGGTCCTGTATTTGGCAGCCCTAGCGTGACGCATATGTAATTCACGCGGGGGTCACACGTCTCATGCCACGGTCACCACACTAATACTCACGTACTCTAAAACTATGTGATGCTGAGCTGATCAACTTTGAATACAACATTTTACATAAAATGGGTATATTGAAGATAGTGTAGTAACTTAGTGAGAGCTGAGTCTCGGTGCAGAATTCGTAAGCAGGTGGTGATGTGATGCTGAGCTGATCAACTTTGATGCAACACTTTTTTAGAAAAACAATTGTTTTAAATTATTGTGATATGGTTTTGGAGAAGAAGTAAAAACACAGCTTCTTAAAAATTGTAGCACATTGTCATCCGAAGCCAGAATCAGTCAAGTCGAAGTTTACTTTCAGTAGAACCAAATTACCATTTTTGTTATTACGAGATTAAATTTTGTTTCGGAATAGATACGTTTTCTCAATTATACATAAATATATTTGGTGTTTCAAACAGTTCAAGGACATTCTCTATTGTTATTTCTAGTGTTACTAAAATAAATATGAAAATTAGATGAAATATTTTTCATAAATACTATTATGAGTTTCTTAGGACTCGTCTTATTTTCTCCTACAAGGCCCTATACAGAAAGAAAGCTGGCAGCCTACCAGCGCTTATAGGAGCCGATCCGCGCCGGTAACCGGCGCAAGCCGTCTCTATGAGCCAGCGCCGATATGAGCCAAACGTCGCCGACAAGTTCCGACAATCTTGCACTGCAACACATTTTCTATAGTCTCTGCTTCAATCTGCTTGCTTTATGTAGCTGTCACCTGCGCGGATCGGCTCCTATAAGCGCTGGTAGGCTTCCAGCTTACTTTCTGTATACGGCCTAAGGTAATAAAATAAACGTAATCTACGCTGCTGCAAGTATTATAATCTGCACCTCAATTAATTGAAATTATGTTTAGCTATCTCTACGTCTTCTCAATCATCTACTTCCCCTATTATGTCAACTCTTGAATTATATACTTCCTCCTATATCCTTTAAAATAAAAGTCGAAGTGTTGATTTTATTCAAATTGACCTATTACAACTTCGCGAAATGTATTTTTTTCAACCACCACTTTGCAAAGTAGAGGCAAGGTTTGGATGATGCCAATTCTTCTTGAGTCTCAAATAAGTGCAGTGGTATTTGATACCATCATGTGAACCCACTGATTTGATCGTCCTCCTCTGACATTACAACCATCAAAGCGGATACAAAAACGGAATAAGTAGGTAAATAAATGCTTTTTATTATGATTTAAAAGCTTTGTTATTTCTCGAAGCAAACAGCATACTAAATGCATCATCAAGATTCTGCACATCAACATTCAAATCAAAGTAAAAACTTTGCTAATACATTAGAGATTTCAAAGTCACATCAGTTTATATGATTATATGTAAATAAATTTTAAAATATTTTCGGTCATTGCCATTGTTGGCATACAGGGCACAGGTCACACAAAAGGTTGTTATAAATTAATACCGAATAATGCTTTGTCGTGTAGGACATGCGGAAGGCCGATACTTGTTAAGATTTAATTGAGTTAAAAACGAAAAGAGTTCATTGAAGCTCAAATATTTTTATTCAAATAGCCATAATAAAGTACAAGTAAAGGATAGTCGATGATGATGCGTTGGTTGGGGACAGGCAAAGAAAAAAAGCAAGGCAGTAGTAATATTTTTATGCCGCACAATTTTTTTATTGTAGGTAATATAGGCCAGGGGGCAGCTTCTTTTTCCTTGGCTACGACCATGAATCCTTGGAAGTGAAAAGGGGAGGCTTTTGCTCAGATATAATACCGGCTAAAAAATATGATTAAATACGAGGGTCATGTGATGGTAAGTAATCATCGTCGCCCATAGGTTTCATCCACAAGGTCCCTTACACCGTTACCGGCAATTTAAAGTCACATACTCTTTGAGGAAAACAGAAATATAAACTAAACAGGTCATTGACACAACGAACGTTGGAAAAATATGAAGCTGTTTGTAGAGCAGTTTGGCAAAAAGGATAATTTTTGGATTAAATAACGTGACTAATTTATACTAACAAAGGCTTAGGGTTTAATCATAGCATGTATCGTATTAAGTATTTTAGCGTCAGACGACTTATGGAAAGGCAGGAAGCCGCTGGATGCGGGCCGCTGCCCACCGGTCGCGCTACAAACGTTTTGGGGAGACCTATATGTCCAGCAGTGGACTTCTTGTGGCTGATATGATTGTAGCGTCCATTATATTTAAGTTCTTAAAGACAAAGATTGAAAGCGACTTAGTTTGTATTTACCGATGCTGCCTGTGCTCGGTTACCTGCAGTTTTGTTATTTAATTTCCGTGCATAAAGGTGCTCCTTCACCGCGAGCATTCGCGTGTAATGTAACATTTTAGATTCGACTTTGAGCATTACATTACAATACTACCTCCCTGTCTGATGAACGTTCGCCTCGCTTACTGCTGTAATGCTCGAATCTGAGCGTTACATTACACCCGAATGCTCACGGTGGCTTACTAAATCTTTTTCGAAACATTACTAACTGACCGTGGAAACTGATCTTTAAATTAAAGAGTAATTTTATTAGAAAGAATATGAAGGCCCTATCAGAACAATAATAATTTGCTAGAACTGCAAAAAAGGACTATCTAGTGAGTAAAACATTGAACATTTTTTTTATTGTTAATAAGATTTGACATCCCTGAGAAACGTTTAACAGTAATCCTAAACTAGATTTAAATAATTATAATTTATTGGATGTAAATTACATTTAGGTTACACAACCGTCGCACGCGCAGAAGTCATCGTTAGCAATGACATTGAACGTGTCGGCCCCCTACTTATAGTGCAAGTAGAGAATACATTAATAAAAACTACAGATATAAATCGAAATAGATACTGCAAGCATGTTTATTTTTAAAAGATAGCGTGTCACTTTTTGTTTTTTTTATCCACTTCACTCCACATACACACACAAATTAATGTCCAACAGGTTGACAGAATAAAAAAATGTTTTTTCTTTAATTTTAAATCTGCAATTATACCCGTCTGTTATTTTATTATTGTTTTCTGAGCTGTCTGTGTAACATTTTTCATAATATATTTTTTACACACCCATGCTTCTGTCGTATTACACATTTATTTCTACGAATACATTAGAATTATTTATAGGAATAATTGTTTTTTTCAACGCCTTTTTCGCCATTTTTAGCCTTCTTCCCACCTTTTGTCTTTAGATACCAGAGTACCTAATAATATAGAGGCACAATAAACTATTGCCATTATAAAATGTAATTATTTATTAGTTAGTATTTCTCTCTTCTAGCCCACCTATTATACGTCATTACATCCCTTGCGTCATCTATTTAGAGTTATGTCTATCTAGCAGTAAATAATATTTTTGAAACAAAGAATTCATGTATTTAAGTGTATTTTCGGAGAAATCTTGGTATTCGTAAGCGCTATTGAAACATATGATAAGGTAATTCGTTTTGGGCGAAACAATTTGTCTTCTTAATAGTACCATGTCACTTATACATCTTTATGTCTTCAAAATAGATTTCAGAGGCGTAAAAGTGGAGATTTTGCTCAATATGTTTTTGTTCAACATTACAAAATATTTACGTCGTAATGTGTCATCATCATTGTCTTACAAGTCGGATATGGGTCGCCATATTTGGTAGGTTTAAGGGTACTCGGCCACGCACTAGGTCACGAGGAATTTTTTTTTTTTTTTTGACGATGTTGTTCAAGCTAGTGACGCGCCAACGGGATACGCTTCACCAGCAACATAGGTTTTACGTGGGCGAGGTGTCAACCCGCCGCACAACCCCCGAAATGCTGGAGGACCACACCCGTCGTTGGTCAGCGAGTCCATCGGACCTAGCCGGTTAGTGTAGCTAGGCTGTATTACCGACCATTCCCCTATCCGCCACCTTGGGGACGCTCCCCTACGCTGTGAGGGCCAGCGCGGGGGGTCACGAGGAATTAGTGGTTTGTAAAACTTCTAAAGTGCATAGACACAAAGTATGAGAGCATGCGTTTAATTTAGGTAAGCTTTTATGAAATAGGCTAGCTCGACTGGGAAAGTATCACCCCCTTAGAATATAGGAATGAAGCAGTAATGTGTTTAGTAAGAGTTCTGGAAGCCCAATCAATAATTCTATAAAGAATTGAACTTTCGCCCTTAGGCATAAGACCACAATCACCTGAGCCACCTTGTAAAGCTTTAGTACAATCTATGTCTTTAAAGTTGTCACCGTTAGTGTTCAAACGACCCACATGATCGGCCTACTCCACTTGAGCTGCGCCGACGCAGTGACGTCATTGTTGAATAACAGTGTAGAAAGCATATTACGCAGCTTACTTAAAACATAAGGATAAGTTGGAGGTTAGTACATCTGTGCAATAGTGATGTAATATTACTGTAACATCAATGATACTGCATTTTATGTATACATTTTACTTTATCTCATTTGCTGTAGAAGATGTGACGAAAATGCATTTTATTTAAAGCGCTTCTCAGATCACGCAACGAAACGCAAACCAATGAACCAAAGTAGAACGATCACGCAAGTTAAACACCTTAGTCAATACTTAAATGGGTTTAAAAAAAATCTCGAGCTCTTCTTTGCTTCGTAGGGCACGTTAAGATGTCGGTCCTGACTGTTGCCAAGAGCAGTAGTGCTTAGACTGCTGTAGGGTTCCTGTTGTACGAAGACGATAAACTACGGCGGCGCGTACAGTGTCTCATGCTAAATCCTTGTGTGATTGCTCTGCGGTAGCAGCCCCAGACTGTGATGTGTTTGCTAGTCGATGGGTGATTGTGTGTCGGGAGTGCTTGAGGTTTTGCGAGGACATGGATGTGCGGACAACTGTGAAATGTTAAATGTATGTTACTTGTTGTTATTCCAATTACTTAATTTAGTATGTACTTACTGTAATAATGTGTATATTAAATGAATTAATAAATAATACGTACACAATTTTGGCTACCTCGCCCTGAAACGATGAAAGAAATTGCTTAATGGAAAAATATACTTAAAAAGATGTATGTTTATATTTTCATTAAAAAAAAAACAATTGACAATTTGTTTATTAATAAAATGCATGTTAACAGATGAAACATTGTAAGTGCGAATATTAAACATCTCAATAAAACGAAAGCACATCTCGTTGTGCAGTTTCTACGCTGACCTCAAACAGCAATATTTAAACTGTGTCCGGCTCAAGATAAATAATAAGACAAGTTTCCGTGTCCAAGTCGTTAATTCACTTGCATTATGGTGCGAATACACTTACGCCCGTTTTATCGAACGCCTCCTTAGCGTTAGTAATAGGTTAGGAAAATACTCACTAATACTAACTAATACTAATAATAATCACTGCATGCGACTAAAAACCTGACTGACTGCCACCTCCCTTATCAAGACTACTATAAGATGTTTCAGCCGTGCGGGCCCGTACGTGCCACAATTGAGGCATTCTCATAGGCACGTTCCAGACGATTCTCGAACGCCGCCGTACGTGTACCTTACCGCGTCCGACACATGATTAAATAGAATATTCGTGAGCTCATAATAATTACAATAATAATTTATTTAATTCACAAACAGAGATTGTTAAAATTTTATTTTATTTATTTATTTGTCATGCCAACAATCGTTTACTTATACATTTAGAGACATACAATTATATTATAACACCCCTCTTTTTGCGTCGGGGGTCATAAAAATAGTGACTTCCAGGCTAATATACTAAGATTCCCTGTGTCGTGATATCCAGGATAAAAATCCACGGCTCCCGGGCCCAGTACGGCCTAGTAAAATATCATCTCCATAATTATCATTCCTAATTCCGTTTTCTGGATAATCTAGTTAAGTCTTGTTGTACAGCACTTGACTTGTGTTCAGCCCTATAAAGTGCTAAAATCCGGTTTTAAAAATGCTTTAATTGATTTGATTTACCGGTGGCCATTTTGATAGTTTCCGTAATAGCGGTAGTTTATTCTATATTATAATATTTTATTAAGTATACAAGTTGTAAATGACCAGAGAAAGTGAAGGAATAGTCTCTACATAAATATTTTCATTTTCAGTAACCATTTTATTTTTGTTCGAAATGGTAGCATATTAATGAAAATTTGATTTTGCTAGAGAAACTGCATGTGAAAGCCCAGTTAGTATAAATTAATTGGTCGGTTAGAAGTTGTGCATCAGAATGTCGGTTAACGACCAAGGTGTAATCGTGCCATTAATGCAGGCGTAAAACTTAAACCTGTTTTAATGCCGGAAGAAGTATTCGGATACTGAAAATTACTGTTTTTCTTTACTTTATTAAATGTTCAATTACGGGAAAATAAAAAAATTAAGTGTTATTTTTGTTCAGCCGTCTATTATATGTATAATAAATATTATTTTCGTTCACGGATTACATGATGAGTAGAGCCTTTGCCCAGCTGTGGAACTTTTTTTGGGATAAACACAACTTTATATTTTTTTCTTTTACAGCCTCTGCACTCTATCAGCCAGTTTCTGAATCTAATTTCTAAAGTTAATGATACATTAAAAGCTGTCACTGTCAAACTAAAGAAGAAACCGGGCAAGTACGTGTCGGGCCACGCACAATGTAGGATTCCGTATTTGCTACGCTTTGCTTGCCTGCAGATGAGTCCAATATAAAAATTGACATCACATTTGTAAGTTTTCATCAAATAAATTTTATTTTATAAGTTCGTCGGCTATTTCTCGGCAATTAGTAGAACCACTTAACTTTTCATTGAAGGTTCAGAATATGGACTACTACCAAAGAATCTACTACCATGATTTTTTTCAAATTTCTAAACATAAGACTTTTGGAGATAGGAGGGGGCTGGGGGACCGCCGCCGTGCAAAACGAAAATTGACACGATAAATGTAAATTCCGAAACGCATCATTGCATCGAAAATTGATCTTTCCACACCCTCGATGTTTTTAAGAGACTTATCTAACAACACCACACAACACGGGAATGGCGCGAAAAACATATTTCATTCTCACACCACTTTACATGTAGGGCACAAGCCCAAATTAAAATATTCATCAAAATTTTGTTCTACCACTTTGTTAGCATTGTTATTATGCGTATACATAGCAAATTACTTTCTAATATTAAGCGTCTAGGCGTTAGACCGAGGATGGACAGACGGACCTGGCGAAACTATAATGTAGCTTACTACGGAACCCTAAAAATAGTGAGCAATTTAAATGAATTATTTCAGAAACAGGCTGTCCATGACAAGACGGGTGTTTACGCTTTCGCAGCTCTTTCACTACCACATCACGTTGCTTTTCGGAAGTAGTCTGTTTGTTTTACCCCACAATATGTGCTAAAATTGTAATATTGAATTTGTGTTTCATAATACAGAAACTAACAATTGTGTCAACAAGTCATTGAATAAAAATTACTTCGTAGAAAATTAAGGCATCTTTTGTTGCCTCGCCGCTTATACAAATAATGCACACAGTAGATTCTAGAAACATTGAAACACTTGTTATTATGTTGTAAATAAAGTTAGGCTCAGTCCACACTAACGCCACGTGAGAGAACGTGTTCATCGATTGTTTAGTGTCATATCATACTTCATAATCACTACATAGTATAAAACAAAGTCGCTATGTCCCTTTGTATGCTTAAATCTTTAAAACTACGATTTTGATGCGGTTTTTTTTAATTGATAGAGTGATTCAAGGGGAAGGTTTTAAAGTATCATACATTCCAAAATTCCCACGGGAAAGCGGGATACACGCAAACGAAGTTGCGCGGGTTTCGCTAGTAATATTATAAATGAGAAAGTGAGTTTGTTTGTTTGTTATTCCTTCACGGCTTGACTAAGCATCCGATCATTATGAAAATTTGTATGTATGTACAGAGCCCAACATATGCTACTTCTTATCCCGTGAAAGTATGTCATTCCAATGGGAAAATAAATTGTCTACTATAGAGGCTGTATGGGATGGCTTATCGGCCAAAAGATGGCGCCATAAGTCGGGCTATGGATTGTTTGGTTGTCAAACGAGATTATGTCAACGTTAAAATTAACGCGAGCGAAGCCGCGAGGAAAAGCTAGTAATATTATATTCTATTCCAATATACTTGGCACAAGATTTCCAATAAAATTTAACGATTTCATTTGAATTAGCTTGCTCATAGCTCATACCTTATTGTGGTAACATAACCGATTTGTAATGAAATGAAATCGTTTATTTCAGAAATTAGACCTTCACAGGCACTTTTTCTTGTCATTTACAATTTGTATATTTGTATAAAGAAAATAAACTACGTTATATACTACCACCATTTTGGACACAAGCAAAATGGCCACCGGTAAAAGAAATGGCGAAAGAAATTTTTTTCTTTCACTCGTTTGTTACAATGTAAAATATAAAATACAGATCCAGGTACATACAGAAATCAAGCACTAAACGCGAGATGTCGATCCAAATGGCGCTATGGTCAAATCTTAAATATGTCGAATATGTAGATGTTATTAAAGCGAGCAGACCAGTCCCCCAAGATGACAACCACAACTTAGAGTCGGCTAATAGATTCATGTTCCTTTCATATCGATTTATATTTAAATCAGGCGATTGTTCGAAGCTTTTTTGTCAAGAATGGAATATGTAATACAATCGATCGCAACTTAAAGCACATTGACACCTCCTTATATTTCTGTGTCACCGCTAAGATTGCTACAAGAAAATCGTTACTGCATCGTAAAGGGGGTTGCAGACCAAGATCTAAGCTAAGTTAGTTTTGAGTTAGTTTAACATACATTACTCGTTGTGGTCTGCACCCAAGTTTGAAAAATCCAATCAGCTGTGCAGACTAAACTGAACAAAGTTAGCAATGACGTAGCTCTTGGTCTGCAATGCTTTATGGTTTGCAAAAATAACACGTCATTGCAATAATGGCTGTGCTTTGGATATTTTAATTCATTGTTCAATGATATCCAAGACATTATTCAGCATGCATATTTATAAACTTTTATAAATCTTCCAATGGAGTAAATCCTTCTAAATTGGATGTTTTATACTTGGATACTACAATTGTGTCGTTGTATTGTCATAGTGTCGCCCAAGCGTGAAAATGGCTTTAAGGCCATGTACCTCCATTTTTAGTCATTCTTGATTGCATGTAGCCCCCCTTAAATTAAGGATATTTTAGTTTTTACTATTATTTTATTAATAAGATTATTTTTTATATTGTATGATGCGTCATAGTTTTTCTATAGAAAATTATAAAGATCCATGGTCTGGTAGAGGGAGATAGTGGTTAAAGAAATTTCTTCATAAATACATAAATTTTTTTGTTATAAGTAGTGATTTTCATTTGTTAATGCCATGGTGTAAATTTTTTTTACACTGTACTTTGACACCCTATTTCACTACCCACCGCATAAATCCGATAGACGTATCCACTCGTACGAAAGTTTGTCAAAATTTACAACCTTTTGAAGGACAACATGGGACCACATTTTGATAGTACATCTGATTGTTAGATTTCTGTAATAATCAAGAACCCCTTTATTGTTTAGAATATGATATTGCACTCCTTTGTAAGTAAGCGTAGCGTAGCATGTAGCCCGACTTGCACTTTTCCCAGTTTTTATTATAATGACGTGAACGATGAAGTTAAATAAAGATTCCTATGAGTCATTCAGACGCAGTGGACCCGAATCGGACAATATTACAATGATATTTTCATACGCAAGTTATAATTTCCATAATAATTTCAATAGGTTTCCTCGAACCGCGAAGAACCATTAGTCTCACTGTTTGTACAGCTTGTTTCTTGTCGAACAACAACTTTGAACAAATACTTAAATAAGAAGTTGGTGCATGAGTCTTCAGTATATTTTCAACTGTTTCAGATATTACTATATCGTAACGAGCAAATCGAATATTAAACCCATTTCGCCATAATGGCGCTCAGAATTCTACTAATTCTTTCTATTGTCTCGGTCGTCAGCGTAAAAGGTAAGATTTCCTAATAATTTATAGTGTTAAGTGTTAACCCTGAACAGTTATGTAATTATTGCATAATCTGACACAATAATTATTCTGTAGACTAGTGCTTTCTTCAAGTTTCTCCCTTTTGGTATCAATTTATTAACAATTTAACTAAACTAATGTTTGACTCGATGGCTATCCTATAATATCTGGCTATTCTATAACTCCATATTTTTATGAAAAAAAATATATAATTACCATAAAAGTAGGAAGTACATACTGGGTGAAACGGAACGACCGCCACAACCGAAATTTCTAGAGGTCTTATACATCTACTTCATGCTGGTGAAAGATTTTTTTTCTAAGTGTAATAGTTTCATAGTAATATCAGAATCAGAGTAATTTAATAACAAACATCTGTTGTGTTTTCATCCCTAAAAATCAGTAATTGATTTATTAAATCGGTAATTGACCTCCATTGCTTTTAACCTGTGTATTGTTTAGTGTTTTAAGTATTTTTAGTGGGTTTTAACGATAATATCCACCTGTTTAGGTATCTTTGTCTAATGCATTATTGGCGCGTGGAATTAGGGTTATCAAAACGTAGGAAATTAACAGATCAGCGCATTTATTTAAAATAAACTATTTTAAAATTAAACCTATACAAAACGCATGTCTCTAAGGTACCTAACATGAAACTTTCGTCAATAAAAAATAAATAAAGCTCTCAAAGTATTTCTTGTAAGTCTACTGGCAAAATAAATGATTTTTCTCTATGTCGGCTATTACAGAAAGTGTTCACATCTCTCAGACACTTTGTCAGTAAAGGCTTAGTAAGTAAACTCACAAAAACAAAATGAAATACGGTTTAAATTATAATTAAATTAACTCGTTAAACCGCACCTCAACCTTCTCTTGACCGATAAACCTTCAATTTCTATTTTTATTTCGATCTTTACGCCGTGAACGCAAAGTTTTAAGTTCTTAAAGAAGTTAAATGAGGGGTAGTTTGCATTGCTGTTGACTGTACGAAAACAGACGTTATTTTAAAAGGTGAACTCACGAAAAGCTGACGTACTTTGTAACGCACATGTGTGTAAATATGCAAAACAATACAATGAATTCAATATAAATGTAATGATACATAGAACAATATTCAATATAATTAATTAGCTTGTTCTGTTATGATCCACATCGCTACCTACAATAAATTCAAATTAGATTATTTTAGTTGCACTATTTTGGATACAAGTTGTATTTTTTTATACGGAGCAATACAGTTTATAGAATGTATACAGAAAGTGTTCAAGGAAATACGTCAGCAAATGCAGGTTTTAAAAATATTTCTTTATTTGACGGGTTGTTAAAGGGGTTTTTTTTCATAAAAAATTTTTTTCAGCTGGCTGGAAATTTGTCGAAGAAGAAGATGATATACCCACTCCAGAAGGGTATGTTTTTTTAAAATTTTTATTGTTTTTTTTTTATTTTGGCAACTCAAGTAGACTTTCTACAGTTGTGTTAAACAAAAATAGAGGTCAAATATAGGTACTTTATTTTATTTAAGATTAATATTACTTAAATTATTTATTTATATAAAAAAAAAATTATGTTAGTATAATTTTTAAAGAATTGTTTTTTTGTTTATTGTGATAAACCATTTCAAAGAAGGTGTTTAGTTAATTATAATACTTATTAGATAATTTATTGTTTCAGATACCGGAGGGTAATATATTTTTATTATTATTCAATCATTTACATAAAATCATATTACAATAATAAGACTAATAAGTTAGTTTATAATCTTAAGTTCGTCTTTGTGATGTTATTTAATAAAATGATTGGCATTCTTTCAAATTAAAAAAAATTATACACAAAAATAAAGTTCTTGATGCTTCAAAGTTTATTAAGAGTGCAAATGATTTTTTTTAAACCTGTAAAACGTACCGATTTTTTCCAGATGTATACTCCTCCTTTGATGCAGCCACCCCACCTCCCTGGATTCCCTGCACCACTTCCACTGATGGCACCTCCTCCCCTATTCGTTCCAATCTTGGGATACCAAGGTCATCATCGTCGTCAAGCCCATGTGCATTCACCAGTTCTTCCCTTTTTCGATTTCGACCTTCCCAGTCCAGGAGAGATGAAGGACATCAAGCCAGGAAAAGGTCAGGTATTCAGTGGCGTATCAGTGAAATCTTCACATGGATTCGAGAGGGATGAAGAAGGCAACGTTATCAAGACTGGTGGTAGCACTGTGGTCACCAATGATAATGGAGACGTGAATGAATTCAAAGGTAGGTTAAATAAAGTTTTTTTGTTGTTTAATAATCCTATCGATATTTTATTACAAAGATAGTAGTCAAATATAAGTTAACACGAGCAAACCGTGTGATAACGATACCTAGTTATTTCTCCCGATTAAAGATAAGGATTTTATTCAACCTATCTATTTAGTCTATTGCATTATTATTTTTTAATTAGGTACTAATAAGTGGAAATCTTGTAATTAGCCATATTTATTAGTTCTACTAGCTGTAAGTTTCCCGCGAAAGGATAAAATAAAAATATTTGAGAGAACAACACGATATGTGACCAACTCTTGCGCCACCAGTTTGTACTTTTGAATAGGGTAGTTATAGTATAATAAATAATTTATATTTGTTTAATTTCAGTCGGAAAGAATCCCCCAAATATGGACGACCCTCCGTAAGTACATAATTCTGTGCTTATTAGATAAAAAAAAAAATATAACAATGTTGTTTTGTTGAAATACATAGGTACTTAATCGTTAAACTATTGTTTCAGATTGCCCGTGGTAAGCTGAAATCAAGAGCAAACATTTTAAAATACTTAAAACACCCCGTCCACACGCACCCAATTTTTGGGCCAATTTGATCTATTGTCCTGTTCCTGTTCTTGGTGATAGAAAAGGACAGGTATACAAATTGGCCAATTAGTTTGGGCCGTGTGGAAGGGGTGTAAATCGTGGGATTAAAGAAAGAACGGCTAAAAGCTTTTAAAACAATCCCGCTATATAAGAATTTGATAGTTTTACATAAACGACACAAAACATAGCCTTACACATAATGTTTATTAAATAAATAATTTATATTACAGTTTGGAGGCCACTATTAAGTTAATAAGGTAAGTAGTTCACCACAAGGACGAACATTTTTTGTATTTGCTAAACATTTCATCTCATTTAATAATATTTACTAATATTTATAAAAAATAAACAAAAATGCAAATTTAAAAAAAAAAACAAAATGTTGTTTTATGGGAAAAATGCAAAATCATTTTAAACTTAATGACACAATCTAAAGTTGTAATATATTTGGCAATAGCGGCGTCAGATTTGATTTGTTGTTAATTTCAAAATGTGCTTCTGGAGCTCACAAATCTCAAAATTAATATATTTTTTCTTTTTGTTTCAGTTCTTTTCAAAGCACAAGAAGGTATTTATAATAGACAGTCCTACCTGGATTCAGAGAATGTATCTAACCTCACTTGGACTATAATTTCCTCTTATTATTAACAAAAATCATAGAATTTTAATTCCGTCTTGTTCGTTTCTTGCTTTTATGCACATAGCTTCACTTACCAATTAAGTATCTTATTTTTCTTCAAGACCTAAAATTCTCAAACTTATTTTACTACATATTAAATTAAAAAAAATTGCGACTTTAATTGAAACGAGTCATATCACAAAACAACTCAAAAATATATAATATAAGACGACCTCCGTGGCGTAATGGTTACCACGCCAGACCCAGGAGGTCCCGGGTTCGATCCCCGGTCGGGTCATGATGAAAAACGAACTTTTTCTGATTGGCCTCGGGTCTTGGATGTTTATCTATATTAAAAATTTATTAAAATTTTGTCTCTATCCAACATTTTAATTGACCAGCGTTTAAAACAGTTTCGAGACCTCTCTGTTTTATCCTTGTATATTGTCAAGGGGGCATTATTGCTCGCTTTGAGTAACACTGGTTTTCTATCTTCTACTTCTATCTGTGTGGAACTGAGTAAAGGCCGAAAAGACGAACTGTAAAAAATATATATTATAAATAAACTTTAAGAAAATACATCGGATAGAAGCCTTTGTCCAGCACACAGATACTTAAATGGCTAGAAAAAAAGCCTTACAGCATAACGTTCGCTCAAGAAAGGAATGAGAAGAACAAGTGCCTAAATAAAAAATAAAGTAGCAATTTGGCACTTTTCTCCTTCACGCACTCAAGCACTTCTTACATTGCACGTCTTACATTGAATTACAACACACAAATTACACTTAAATTTTCTAGAACTCTTATCGACGACGTATTCTCACTTGTAACGATTTATCGTAGGATAACTAACGAAATACAGGGTTACTTTTGGATCACCAGCCATTTTTTTAAGGTGATTCTATAGCAGCAGTACAATGAATTTATGAAACAAAAATAAATTATTTTATTGATTTATTTTTTTCATAATTTTACAAATTAAAATTATGATCACTCTTCGGCCGGCCATCTCGCAGCATAGCACTACGCGCATGCGTAGCTGATATCATCCTTTCAACCAATGACAATGCGCCGTCGTTGACTGGCGCGAGGGTGACCGAAAGTTCCTTTTAAACAAAAGCCGGGCAAGTACGTGTCCACCAAAGTACCAAATTACAGCTTTCTAGTATCAAGCGTCTAGGCCCTAGACCGCGGACAGACAGACAGACATACGAGACGGACATGGCGAAACTATAAGTATCCTTGTAGTTTACTACGGAACCCTAAAAAGTGACTGTAAAATGTAGATTTTAAAACTTTAAATTTTTTTTTTCACCAAATATTTTTTATTACTTTCCATATGTCTATTTTTGGCAAAAGTAACCCTGTATATTTAGAAAAATGTCATGAATTAATCGTGTCGTGTCTCTGTAGAAACTTGTGTTTGATAATTATCGTAATTACATAGTGGGAATGCACATATTGCACAATTACACTTGATTATTTTTCGGAATTAGATTGCATGTACATTTTTTTTTTAATATTTCCAGTTCGGAAGCCCGTTCGTTTTCAATACGCCAAGTTTTCATCCGATTCCAATCAAGCCCGTTGATTTGAATTACCAACCACAAGAGGGAGAAAACTATCATGCCAGTTCAAGTTCATCCTTCCACACGTCGTCTGTAGTTGATGGTGTAGAAGAAAGCAGCGGTGGTGGCCATGCTATGGTTAATGACAACGGAAAAGTGGACTCCGAAGGCGTTACATACTACAAAGGGGACGACGGTACTGAAAAAAAATAAAGGAATGAGTCATCACTGCTATTAGTCCACAGATTTGAAATTTATTGTTCAATAAAAACAAATTGAATATTTTTTTAGTTCTAACTATAATCATATTCCTTTTTTTATATATTTTCGTTGTAACTGCCAGTATGAAATTTTATTCTACGTTCTTATTTTCAATAAACCTTTTAACTAAAAGTTTACATTCTGTAGATAGACGCTGTGTGTAACATAAAATTTTGTGACTTCATTATCTAACAACTTTGTTTTCCAAAATTATCTCTACCTAATTTCTATAACAATCTATGTAGCATCTTGTTTATTAGACTCTAATTTGTGTAAAGCATAATTTTTTGTTAATTTATTTACGATACTTGAATCTACATGGTGTTTTACATAATAAATAACAGTAATAACACGTAATAATTGTTTCATTTTACAATACGCTCGGCTCGATCGATGGTTGGCTGAAAAAACAAGCACGTTAAGCAACAACGACACCTGTCATATGAATTAGGGTTGGTGATAGATGACAGTTAAACCAAGTCACCGTCATAGTGTAGCATGAACATTGTGATACGAATTATAAATAAAATAAAAACTTAAATACATAAGTTTCGTAAACACGAAGATAAGTTTCGTAAACAATAAAAATAAGCGTAGGAATCAATTAGGCACAAATTCTCTTTTTCATGTTATACCATATCGCACAGACAAATAAGTAAGAGGACCACCCGATGTAAAGTAGTAATTACCGCTGCATATCAGTAATAATCAGTATACAAAAAAAAAAACTTTTATTCAGAGAATAGGTTTTCACAAGCACGTTCTCTTGTCAGAGTATACAATAAATGATTTGTATAAATTAATCTACTCTATAAACTACTACCATTTCGGAAACAAAAGCAAAATGACCACTGCACTGGTAAAAAGAAATGGCCAAAGAAAATCAGAGCATACATCAATAATACCAGAGCAGAGGCACTACGAATGCGTTGATTGCTACTAGGGAGGGAATAGGGAGAGAAAGCATAAGGGAAAGATGAAGAAAAAGGAGTTGGACTTCTGGATCTCGCACTAGTTAACCATAGGCCGATAATCTGTTAGTACTTCCCGATTGAGCTAGCATATTTCATAAATGGTCTACTGCCAATGAAATATTTTATAATTATGTTAACTAATATACGAGTTTATTTAATAATTACAAATTGGACATCAGTCTGGTCTGAGATTATTTTATATCAATAATGACAACATTTCAACGCCTGTAAAATGTAAAAAAGCTATGTAACAAGTAGTATGTTTTGCTCACAACTGTTGTTCAAAGAAGTACTGCCGAAGCGAAACTAGTTAATTTTTAGGGTTCCGTAGTAAATTACAAGGAACCCTTATAGTTTCGCCATGTCTATCTGTCTGTCTGTTTTTTTGGGGGAGGCACCCCAAAAAAACAGACATGTAAAGTGGACATGATTTTTTTTTTCGCCTCCATCCCATGTTGTGGGGTATCGTTAGATAGGTCTCTTCATCTTCATTTTTTGATACAATGATCCGTTTCGGAATTATTTACATTTATAATGTTAATTTTCGTTTTGCACGGTGGTCCCCACACCTCTATCTCCGAAAGTCTTATGTTTAGAAATTAAAAAAAAATCATGGTAGTAGTCCATAAGCTAAACCTTCAATGAAAACTATAACGATTAAGTAGGCTCTACTAGTTACCGAGTAATAGCCGACGAACTGATAAAATAAAATTTCTTTGACGAAAACTTACAAAATTTGATATTGGACTCAACTGAAGGCAAACAAAGCACAGCAAATACGGAACCCTACATTGTGCGTGGCCCGACACGTACTTGCCCGGTTTTTAATTGATATAAAAGAATGGCAGATTTTTAATTTCAAGTTGTAATAAAATAATAACTACTTACGTGGGCATCTGGAATTCATACACTCGCCGAAGAAATAATGTCGGTGTCGGTATAGCCAATTGGGTTGAGAGCCGGCCCAGCCGGGCTAACATGACAAACGCGACAAAATTTTCTCGCTCCGCTCTGCCAATAGCGTATCTCGGTTATGTCTACAGTAGACAAATGCTATAGTTGGCGAAGAAGCTTTGTCGCGTGCGTGAAACTATCTGGAGTGTAAGCATGTTAGGCTCGCAGGTCCGGATATTAGACAGAGAAATAGTCGGATAGCGTTCGTTTGAAAATCTTCGAGGACAAGAAATAAGTGTGTTCTTATAAGTAAATGCTGACCGTTTATTTTTTGCTATTAAAAAGCATTTTGTCTCGAACTCACACCTATAGTTTCAGTAGGATGGTGCCAGGCCGCATACTGCTACAGAGACTATGTGATTCCTTATTTTTGTAGCGCGTTTCGGTTGTATCCCCTGACCACTCAGGTCGCGGAATCTCACCTCCATTGACTTACGAGTAGGACACAACAAAACAAGATTAGGAATAAAAGATCTGTTGGAAAGTAGTCTGACGTGTGAGCACTCAAGCAGCTGTCATACCTACAGATTACGTCTATCCAATTGTTGATCCTTGATGCTTAAGGGTTTAACATTTTTGCGTAGTCAAAACGCGCCCTAAGTCGATCGTCTACTTATTACTTTTTTTTTATGCCACAAAGTTGGCAGACAAGCATATGGCCCGCCCGATTCTAAACATCACATAGACGCTTGCAATGCCGGGGGTATCACTCACGCGTTGCCAACTTGACTTATTGAAAAACAACAAATAATTTCTAGGAAGCGGTTGTTCATAGTACTTTTTAAGAATGAACACTCGAGGACCAAGTATTGAATCACTTGTTATTGTAAAATAATAGCAAATTAGATTTTTACTTAATTCATGGTCATGGGCATTATTTTGTTGTAAGGCCTCGGAACAATGAGACACCATTTGTCTGAATTGTCCATTTAATTATTGTTTAATGAGTCTCATTTATTATTTTTACATAATGCTCACAGTACATAATCTTCAATTTTAACATTTCCTTAGAAAATACCCTATGGGGAGAAAATAACCAGAGTACAGAATAAGAACGTTTATATTTTTAATATAATTGCAGACCACAAGGGACAGATTTAGCTTATTATTACTTCATTGTACCGTGCGTGACAAACGAGTCGACGCGATGGGTCGCCTGATGGTGCCTGCAAATCCTAGTGCGTTACCAACTTTTCGATAGATTGAAGATGTAAGACTTCGGGGCAATGTATCTGAAATACAATGTGAATGAACGTCAAGATGGTTTGGTTGAAAGTTGAACTTCTAGTTATGAAAAGCACACGAAAGGGAAGAGAAAATTTAAATATGATTATGATTTCTATGAAAAACTGAATTGATTTATAAAACAAAAATGATTGTTCATCTTTTGCCCTGTAAGAATTATTAGAAGGATTTTAATTTTCCAAATTTTCACTTATTTATATACCGTTGATTACCTACGACATTTTACAGTGTCTACGAGTAAGTATATAGATAAACAGCCTATTTACGTCATACACAGAATAATAAATAGTACTACGTGGTCGTACCAAAATTGTAAGGTGACCGTTTCCAATTTTACCTAACTGCCTCAAAGTATCAATCATTGTGTTGAGAATGACTCAAGGCTCTTTTAGTTGGGACTATATATTCGCCATGTCTCTCATATAGGGCTATATCTACTTAGATTTCACAACGAACAGTACTATTTTTTTCGAAAAAAAAAAAAATAACTTATCCAAAATGAAATTCACCCTTGTTCTACTGGTTGTTGCTTTTGTTTGTGTCAGTAATGGTAACTATTTGTTTCATATTATTTTTTAATAATTATCACACGTATAATCATCTCGCAGGGATACTGATTTCCATTCAATCGAAGGGGATTAGAGCATTTAGAGCGTCCTATGCTGAGGTCCTATGTCACGCTAGTCCAATGCGGATTGGCAGAGTTCAGCGTTTTCAAGCCAACTTAAACCATCATCCATCGACGACAGACGGCTTAACGTGCCCTCCGCAGCACGGAGAAGCAAGAGATAACCCATCCAAACACTGGCTAGGTTGACGTTATTTAACTGGCGTTTTTTAAGAGAGGTAGGGCACAGCGGTTAGTAAGGTCTACAGAGCTTTACTTCGGGGGGTTGGCAGGGTTGGCAACGTGTGGGTGATACCCCCGGTGTTGCAAGCGTCTATAGGCTGCGGTGATGCTTACGACCAGGCGGGCCGTATGTTTGTTTGCCAATTTTGAGGTATATAGAAAAAAACTTGCATGTTCGTTTTAGTGTGCGACACACAGCGACGCCATCGAGCTCCTCTGGGATTTTGACTAATATTCATATTATTTTCAGCTGTTCCGGCACCGAATGCCTCTGATCCTGATTTCTTGGCGTAAGTACATATTATCTAATATTTCTCATTATTTAAGAAAGTGTATTTATTTATTTGTTACATAGCAGCGCCATCTATATCAGACTTTTGACCAAATCCTACGGAAATAGCGATAAAAAGTATCCTATGTGTTTAATCCAAGGTATCAGCTACCTACCTACTAAATATTATAAAAATTGGCCCAGCCATTTGAGCGTGAACTAGTAACAAACATACACACAAACTTTGGCCTTTTAATTAGCCTATATTGGGCTCTGTACCCCTACTGACAATATTTTTTTGTAATTTAACGATTTTTTAAATATGTTACAGATGGTTCGGCCTCAGTCCAGACCATCCAATTCCATTTGGCGACATCGTAGATCCAGAGGTCAGTATAATACAAGTTGTTATAGTAAATAAGAGAGTAAAAAAAAAAAAAAAAAAATTAGGTACACAAATTTTGCAAGACGTATGAATCGAGCACACGCCTTCCAAAACCTTTACATAATTTAAAATGAAGTCGCTTCCTTTATATTCCCTGAGATCTTTTAAACAACTCAACTGAATTTAATGCAGTTTTCGACAATAAAGTGATATAAAAGGATGACTTATATTTATAATACACTAGCTGCCACCCGCGGTGTTACCCCGAGTTTAATTTTATGCACAGCAACGCCATCTATAACAGATTTTTGACCAAATCCTACGGGAATCATACTTTTCGGGATAAAAAGTACGTGTTAATCCAAGATATAAGATAACTACATACATACATACATACATACCAAATATCATAAAATTTGGCCAAGCCATTTGAGTGTGAAGAGGTAACAAACATACACACAAAATTTCACCTTTATAATATTAGTAGAATACAAGGATTTTTTAAGAACTCATCCAGCAAACAGTATGAAAAAATAGTCAATCCAATGTTTACTCTTGTAGTTTTTTAAAGACAGTAATACATATTTTTTGTTTATTATAGAAATCTGCTGATAAGATTAAGAATATGCAACCCAAAGAAGGAGAGGAGGTCCAGGGTTATTCGATAAACAAGTCTACATCTGAAGAATATGTGAACGGGAAGCTGGTTAAGCACACCGATGACGAACGTGCGGTCACCAACAATAATGGCACTGTCAGTGACAAGAGCACCCACCATGAATAAGCAAGCAATGACCCGACAGCGATCATAGAGATTTCATTAAACGTATTGTTAGCAGGATTACATTTTAATTACTTTAAAGGTATCCCCCGCCCGAGCCATCCTATTATTTACATTCTTTCTTTACTTTTTATAATACAACTAGCTGTGCCCGCGTCTTCGTTCGCGTGGTTGTCGAAAACATTATTGCAATATGAATAATTTTCCCCGTTTTTGCAACATTTTTCACTGATGCTTCGCTCCTATTGGTCGCAGCGTAATGTTATATAGCTTAAAGCCTTCCTCGACAAATGGACTATCCAACACAAAAATAATTTTTCAATTCGTTAATGAGATTAGTGCGTACAAACAAACAAACAAATAAACTCTTCAGTTTTTATATTAGTATGTATATGTATAAAGCATAGATATAGATTGTACTAGCTGTCATCAAAATCAACTGGAATAAGTAAATTAATAAGTTATAGCATACCGTATTTCTGTTCTTTTATTAATAAAAATAGTTAAACCAATTTTGTTACTGTCATTTTTAAAGTACGTCACTTTTTTTAGCCCGTCTGGGGAAGGACCTCCACCTTACAGAAGATCGTAGCCAAATAGCATTGGTCTCGGCCATGTTGAATTCCTACGATGAGTAAGGTCTCCAGAGCTCCACTTGGGGGGTTGGGAGGGTTGGCAACTCGTGAGTGATACCCCCGGTATTGCAAACGGCTATAGGCTACGGTGACGGCTTACCATCAGGTCGACCGTATGCTTGTTTGCCATCTGTGTTGTATAAAAAAAAGTACGAAAGTGACAATAAACATTTAGTCAATCATTAGCTGATCATTATTAATAAGGCGGTATAAGTTTACAACAATGTATAGGTACTTATATAGACACTTTAAACTTTAAAGTATTAGCTTTGATTTTAGTATGAATTTACTACCGCCACTTGAAAACAAAAACGCAAATGTAAGGTTTTACAACTAATGGCTAAATTCAAGCAATTATTTATTAATGACAATGAATTTTCCTTGATGATATGACATTAAACTGTCGCAAATTCTCTTTTGGAAGAGATGTGATGCTCTTTTTAGAGTTCACTGAACTACCTTTGTCACTAGAGGTTCATCACGGTACGGAGGTAGACATCAAAACGACATCATCTTTTGTAAGCATAATTGCGCCACTGCCGAATTTAGAATTAAATAATGACTCTAGAGTCTCACTTTGTTCATTGGATGACTGTATCTACTGGTAATGGTTAGGTCCATTCATGCTTTTGAACATCGTCACTTATTTAAGAAGAAAAAAAGAAATAACTTGAGATAATGTGGAATTAAAATTAAAACGCGTTTCGAAGCTCGGTTGTTAACGTTTTAAATAGAGTTCAATATAAATACCTATGAAGAAAATGATATCTCTTGTAGTAGTATTTAATAAAATTAAAACAAGGAAAATAACACCCTAAGATATTCCGTTTTTCCAGTTAAAGATGTTCCTATTCTATTTCAATAGGACTATCCTTTAATGACATTATAAGGAAAATCGTTCAAATTAGCTCTATAATTTTAGGTGTTAGCGTTGATATGATGTAGTGGACTGCTAACTGATAATTACACGCACGGAATGCCAAGTCTGTTAGGTACTTAGATGTTTATTTAATAAAAGATACGAGAAACATAACAAATAAAAAGATGGAAATTATTATAAGGTTTAAAGATATAAAAAAATTAAAAAAATTAATCCACTTACATGAGAACACAAATTACGTATTATAAGCTTAGTCTAGCTCATTCTTCTAAGATAAGATTTTAGAAAACTTAAAATATTATTTGTCTTGTAAACTTATGCTTTAATTGTACAATTTGTCGACCGACGACCTCCGTGGCGTAATGGTTACCACGCCAGACCGCCACCCAGGAGGTCCCGGTTCGAATCCCGGTCGGGTCATGATGAACTTTTTCTGATTGGCCTCGGGTCTTGGATGTTTATCTATTTATGTATTTGTTATAAAATATAATATTGTTGAGTTAGTATAAACTTACTTTGGGGCTAACTCAATCTGTATAATTGTCTCTATACATTTATAATAAAATAAAAAAAATAAAAAAATCTAAAAAAAAAAAACTTCCTTACATAGTATAAAATTAAGTCGCTTTAGCTGTCTGTCTGTGCGTCTGTGTCCCAATTTTTAAAACTACGCAACGGCTTTCGATGCGATTTTCTTTAATAGATAGGATGATTCAAGGGTAAGGTTTTCAAGTTGTTGACAGTTGAAGTTGTTGTGCCCCGTGGTCGAGTGGTTAGAAATGGCTACTTTATCTCTAGGGTCGTGGGTTTGATTCCCGCACTAGACAAACATTTGTGTGCATGAACATGTATGTTTGTCTTGGTCTGGGTATTTCCTATATATAATATTATGTATTTATTTACAAAAAAGTATTTGTGTATATTTATATCAGTTATCTAGTATCCATAGCACAAGCTTATAGCTTATTTTAGGACTAGATGGCGTTGTGTAAAATAAAAAGTATAATACATTCCAAAATTGTCACGGGAAAGCGGGATTGACGCAAACGAAGTTGCGCAGATTTCGCTAGTAAACAATATACAGTAGTACAGTACGACAATTAATGCACTTTAGTATTAGTGTATATGTACTAGCGTTTATTTGATATTAAATCTAAACGACTGCGCAAAACCACATGTGTGTGACCCAAAGGCTGAGAGTTAGGTACCACGCTCGACATTCTATTGCTTCAGCGAGGCAACGCTGAGAATAGAAGTTATCTTAACAGACCAGAACAGTATAGAATAGGACATAAAAGAAGCGAATACACAGACCAGAACGGAATAGGATAGAGGGAAAGAACTCCTTTCCTCTCCTTCCATTCCCTTCCCCTGATAATAGTTTCTACTTATTGACCGAGATCCACTCAAGACTTCTTCCATAGAACGAAATATAAGGGTGAGCTTGTTCTGACTTCATGAAGTCACCTTTTTAGGGTTCCGTAGTAAACTACAAGGAACCCTTATAGTTTCGCCATGTCCGTCTGTCTGTCTGTCTGTCCGTCCGCGGTCTAGCGCCTAGACGCTTAATGCTAGAAAGCTGTAATTTGGTATGTATACACATAATATCAATGCTAACAAAGTGCTGGAACAAAATTTTGAAAAATATTTTTTTTGGGGTGCCTACATTTAAAGTGGAAATGAAATTTTTTTTTCGCGCTTACCCCATGTTGTGGACTATCGTTAGATAGGTCTCTTCAAAACATTGAGGGTGTGGGAAGATCATATTTCGATACAATTATCCGTTTCGGAATTATTTACCGAAAGTCTTGTGTTTAGTAATTTGAAAAAAATCATGGTAGTAGTCCAAATAGTGAACCTACAAGGAAAACTATAACGGTTAAGTAGACACTAATAGTTACCGAGTAATAGCCGACAAACTTATGAAGTAAAATTTCTATAACGAAAACGTACAAATGTCATAGAATATGGCATTATACTCATCTGCAAGCATAAAATGCGTAGCCAATACGGATCCCTACATTGTGCGTGGCCCGACACGTACTTGCTATATTATACTAAAAGTGCATAAAGCATATTGGTGACAAATACAAAGAGCTCTACATTTATACAAAACTAGAGAAACCCGCGCAAATTCGTTTGCGTTTATCCCGCATTCCCGTGGGAATATAAAAAATCCTTTCTTATCGGTTGTCTATTTGTCTACGTACTTCTCATTACAATCTTTGGAGTGGGCGTTTATGAAAAGTAGGCTAGCCCGAACGGTGAAGTGCCACCCTTTTACAGAATATTGACGATATTGAAGAACCTACAACCTCAGCATATTAGAAAGAAGAAATATTAGAGCGAGTCGACGTAATGAGATTTTCTATAAAGACACAATATCAATATGCCATTTAACCATTGACCAATTTAACTTGAACCCTGTCAAATATTATAAAATTTAATATCTAATTATCTGAGTTAATTACTTAGGCACTGTTTATTATCGATGAATATGATTCAGTCCGCTTTAGAATTTTAGCTGTTTTTCCGAGATCTCAAACAGAATAAATAGTACGACGACATTATGAAATCATTTTGTTTGAATATTCACAATTTATAAAAATCAAATAAAAATATTACATGACAGATGACACCCTTTCACGGATGTGTCAAAATGAAATTTAATTGAAATCAAAAGCACTAAGGAGTATGAGTATTGATATCAACTCGAAGAAAATACCCACAAAATACATTTTTTTCAAGAATTTCAATAAAAAGAATCACGTCTTCCATCAATTCTCTTAAACAATTTTTATGCCAAATTTGAAGTAGATTGGACCAAGTAATCAAGTTGTCGCATAGTAACTTTGCCCCCCTTTTTTACCCCCTTAGAGTTAGAATTTCGAAAAATCCTCTTATCGGACGCCTACGTCATACAAACAATCCACCCTCCAAGTTTCAGATTTTTACGATGAGCGGTTTAGGCTGTGCGTTGATTCTCAGTCAGTCAGTCAGTCAGTCAGGACAAAGCATTTTATATATATAGGATACTATTAGGCAAGTTTCTGTAATCTAAATATATACATTTGCTAATATTTCTGATAAAGAGCAGATCCGCCTTGCAAATCCGTTTTTGTTCAACTGTGTCATATTGTGGAAAAGAAAAGAAATTTGTGACATGACAAAAATGAGTATGTCAACAAAAGTCATTGATACATAAAGTCTAATCTGTCTGGATGGACAGTCTACTGCACTATTATTACGGAATTGAGGCTATTCTGTACTTGTAGACTCATTGGACAACGGTGACAGGCGTAGCGGACATTGTGTGAGAAACAATGAATGTTTACGTCTACCTTATTACGTAAATTAATGACGCAAATCACTTATTTTTGGAGTTAAGGGATCGAATTACACAAAAAATTGATTAAGTTGAGGTAAACTACATAAGAAGGTAATCTAAATTTAATACGCGGCTATTATTATAATAATAATAGGCTATATAGCCTCTATTTTTCTGTCCTGTGCCAACTTTTTCACCTCTTTGGAAGACACGACGCCTATCTTTTACTTCACTTGATCCATATCTCGGCCTCTAAAGCCTGTGTAATATTTACGAAACAGACATAAAATGATAACATAGTTAAAGTTAAACGAACAACAATAGATGGATAAATCAATATTCTTCTGCGAAGATAAATAAATACTTCCTTCCTATCCAAATTATGTCTTCAAATCACGCTAAGTGATGTTCAAACTTAAGGGAGATAAAGCTAAACTAAAGGAGATGGTGTTATTGTTTACCTAGTTTATTTTTTTACTTAGGGGAGCTAGATTTGCCATGTAGGTATTTTACTACACTTTATTTTCTGTTCAACTTTGGAAGCTTTATTGAAAAGTTAATAAAATTCCAAAGGACAGATTAAACAATCTAATGTGGAACTTAGATATTTGCTAAAAAAATTAAGTAACAATAAGATAAATTTAGTATTATGTAGTAAATATACTTAAATATTTTTATTCATCAAAATTCACGTATAGACATACCATTTTATAAGTTTATTTTTAGATTCTAGAAGACTTAACATTTTCATTCAATTTCGAATAAAGTAAGAAAAAGAAAATCAATCACACGATGATTTTATTCATCATCTTAACAAAATATTGTAATGATTTTAGCAAATTTATACATAATGTTACAGTTTCAAACACGTAGATTGCGAACAAAGTGTAGGGTTCTTGAATTGAAATATCGTCATTTCATTGTTGATATATGCTAATTTTATGATATGCTTAACCCAGTAACCGATTATTGGGTTTAATTTTAACCATTCAAAATTTTATGAGTAAGTACAGTCGGCTACAGAGAAATCTAACCCCCCAAACGAAGTAAGAATTGTTATTTTAGGTAACTCTAATGAAACCATGAAAGTGTCCATCCGAAACAAAAACTAACCTCCTCCTGTCAAAAAAGACATTACTAGTAAGGTTCAAAACTAGCTAGAATTCAAAAAAACGTCTCGTCAGTTCGTATTTTCGGAATTTGATTTCATGGTAGCGGGTTCATTTCAACGAAATAAAATACTAGACGTATTGCAAATGTACATTTTTTATTAATTTTTGTTTTAAATACATTGAGGATTACATGTGAAAACTTTATTTCTTGTATTTTTTAGTTTCATGTTAGGTACCTTAGAGACATGCGTTTTGTGCAGGTTTAATTTTAAAAAAAAATAACGGACGTTAATTTCCTACGTAATGATAACTATAATTTCTAAACAGGCAGATATTTTCGTTAAAAACCACAAAAAATACTTAAAACACTAAACAGGTAAAAAAATCGTGATAAATTACCGATTTTAAAAAACGTCTAACGGCCGATTTTTAGGAATGAAAACACATTCTCTGATACTATTAGACTTAGCAAAAATTCTTTCATCAGCATGAAGTACGATCCTTTTCAATCCCAACACTCCCTCATACCTCAGAGATCGCTTCACTTTTCATGAAGGTTCTACCCTGCGTAGTGCTTTAACGCTTCGTTTGAAAACTCCCTCGCATTCCACTCGTTTTTACGGCGATTCGTTCACTGTCCAAGCTGTCCATTTGTGGAATTCCCTACCATTAACTGTGCGGCAATCTCAAAGTGTTTTAAGTTTTAAAATAGCTGTAAAAAGTCGTTATTTGCTTGAGTGTGATTGTAGGCATCAATTAGCATTGTTGTAATCCGAATAAATATATATATATAAAATAAATAAATAAATATCTATATTTACATGCGTCAAGTATAATATTATAATGTGTATATATATTTATATGTATTATATTTATTTAAGTTCGTTGTATATCTAGTTTTTAAGTATACATATTTATTATTTTTATTATTTTGCTGGTTGGGGGCCGCAGGGCTGCATGTGCAGTAGTGAGTTAGTGCTGCGGATGCACCCCTGTGGTTCTAGCTTATTAATTTGAATGGTTTTTAATTTAGTATTGTTTTTATTTTATTTGATAATAGATAAGTAGTATTATTGTTTGTTGTACCACGCAACCCGTGTATGATTTCTTGTCCAGTCTTTTAGGTTGTCTGGAAGAAATTGCCTAGCGATAAGACCGCCTATTGTACCGTGTATTGCTAAGCTTTATTTGTATTGTTGTATTTGTTCTTTGGTGCAATAAAGTGTTTTGTATTGTATTGTATTGTAGATGTTTAAACCTCTTTAGAAATTTCGACTGTGTCGGTCGTTCCGTTTCACCCATTGACGTAACGAAGGTACTACATCATATAGATCATCAGGTTTCACCCAGTATATTAGTTGATGTCATGCGTGTAGGTACAGGAAGTTGTACAATGTTAGTACTTATACGACCTATAGGAAACCAGACAGTTATTGCCCACCGACAGTGATTGCCCACCGACAGTGATTGCCCGCGTTAAGAAAAATATTGCCAGGTGTTAAATTGGTACGATTCTTGTTCGATTAGAACTATCTAGATGGCTCTTTGACCAATGTATAGTAGATTTAAAATTGACAATTGGCAACATTGAGAAAAAAAAACAGTATTGGCGGATTTTGTCAAGACGGGTGCACGTGTTACTCAACCACGTTAGCATGTTAACAATTTTCTTAAGGACCTACTTGCTTAGAGGTCCTTAAGAAAATTGTTGATTTTTTTTCGTAAATTTTTTGATTTTGAACTATTGATGCATAGTTATAATGAAATCATAAGTGATTCCTTAGCTTTTAGTAAAAATATATGTTTAAATTTAACCGTGGACAATCATTAGGTTCTGTGACATAGCCAACCGGGACAGAGTGTGGTTTGGAAAGAAGCAGTTGAAGAATACTGGCAGTACTGTGTCAGAATTCCTCACTTCTCGGCGGCATAAGTTATTTATGGCTGCGCGTGCCAGGTTGGGTGTATCTCGCTGTTGGACCCGTGATGGCGACATATACTGTGTGGACGCAGAAGGCAAACGGCAGCGCATCGCCTCCGTTGCCCAATTGGAACCCCTCGCTGGCTCTGGTGCAGTAAGCGGCTCAGGTTCGGCTGAGAGTAAGCCTGCAGCGAAGACTGCTGCGCAGCCTGCAGCGAGGACTGCTGCGCAGCCTGCGGGCCGCAGCCGTCGCGTCGCTCCAACAGCCACCAAGAAGTAGTGTACGGTTCTCCACTTGGCATATTCGCATCATTTTGTTTTTGTTTTTGTGGATTTATATTTGGCATGTTCCCTCAACATTATATCAGTTAATATTTCTTTTCTCAGCGCACAGCCACGTTTTATCAAAATTATTTTCGACATGGCGGTATGTACGTAATGGTTAAATTTCTCGTAGGTTCATAAAAAAGGTAAAAGGTTCGCAAATTTTTCACTTCACCACCTTTGTTTTGTTTGTAGGTTAGGTTAAAATTAATTATTTACAAGTGACAAGTGAATGAAATGTCAATGTTATTGACTCTGGTTCTTTTTTTTTTTTTTTTGGCAATCTTCGGTCTAATTCGTCATGCAGGCCAGGCATGACTTATTGTTTTACGGCATACGGTTTGTTTTTTTTTTTTTTTCATGACATTGTACAATGTACATGTACATTACTACATCCATATATTGTATTCACCTTGTAATGGGTTGTGTAATTAAATTCTAAACGGGAGCATCGCCTTTTTCGTTAATTCTTTCTTTCAATGCAGCTGGCAGGTGGCTATTTCTGTCTGGGTGAAGAGTTGTTGTTTACTGTAATATTATTATTATTATAAATTATTATTATTATTATTTTATATATATTTTCATTTTATATTGTATGTCGTGTACTCAAGATAGTGAGTCAAGTACCGATGATTTTTTATCTATATCTGACGACAGTTTCCATAGTCTTGATGCATCCTCTCTAACCAACTCTCTTGTCACTACGTTTGCGAATGTCTCTAAAAATTTTAACATTGTTCACATCAATGCACAAAGCGTTCCGGCGCATTACATAGATTTGCTTTCAACCTTTGGCAACAATAGCAACATACATGCGATCCTAATATCCGAATCGTTCCTTCATCCCTCCTTGCCTTCCACTACGTACTCTCTTCCTGGTTTCCAACTCATCCGCAATGATCGAATTAGCTCTTCCCATGGCGGTGTTGCCATCTACCTTCGTAGTAATATTTCTTTCACTATAATTAGTAAATCTCCACAGCCTCCTCCGCCGGATACGGCTGAACACCTCTTTTTAGAATTATCTCTTTCCTGTACCAAAGTCCTTCTCGGTGTCTATTATAGCCCGAACTTGTCAATTAATTATTTTCCCGCCTTTGAGACCCTTCTTGATGTCCTTTGTCCACTATACAATCATTCCATTATCATGGGTGATTTTAATACGTGTCTTTTAAAGAATGATTCCCGTACTCGACGCCTTCAAAGTCTGGTTACTTCAGCCAATTTGAATATTCTTCCTCTAAATGCTACGCATTACTTTCCTAACTGTACCCCCTCACTTCTTGACCTTATCATGGTTAATTCACTCGATCATGTTGCGAAGCATGGACAGCTAAGTGCGGACGCCTTTTCCTATCACGATCTTGTCTATCTTTCCTATAAAATCCGTCCTCCTAAATTGAAACCCAAAATCCTCATGCAGCGTAACTTTGGTGGTATGAATATCCAAAATTTGCGTCGCGATGCTCAAGAAATTAATTGGTCTAGCATTGATGATACTGACACTGTAGACGAGAAAGTTAGGTTATTCAATAGTTTTTTAATCGATCTATATGATGCTCATGCACCTATTAGGCCGGTGAAGCTCAAGCATCTTCCTGCTCCTTGGCTAACTGATGAAATCAAACAGCTCCGAGAGAAAAAGAACCGCGCAAAAGCGCGCCATAAAGCAGATCCATCAAACATCGCCAAACGTGAAAAATACCAAAAAGCCAGAAATCTCTGCAACAAGGTGTGTAGGGACGCACAGCGACGCCACATTCACCAGTCTGTTGAAAATGAAGACCAAGCTAAAGTTTGGAAATTTCTTAAAACTTTGGGAGTTGGCAAATCGCGAAATTCCTGTACTTCTGATATAAATCTTGACTCACTCAATAGTCATTTCTCTTCCGGCTCGTTTCTTGATAAAAATATCAAATCAAACACATTAAAAGTTCTTTCTTCGATGCCTACTCCCAATTACTCTCCATTTGCTTTCAAATCTTTCACTGACTGTGATGTTAAGAGAAGCATTTTGTCCATCACGTCTGATGCCGTCGGGTGTGATTGTATTAGTCGTAAAATGATCATCCCTTTGATTGACCTCTTCGTTCCCATCCTAACAAAAATATTTAATTTTTCAATTTCCACAAGCTCCTTTCCTGAATGCTGGAAACTGGCTCAAATCATCCCACTGCCTAAAAAAACCAATCCTACTGCCTTCAGTGACTACCGTCCCATTTCTATACTCCCTTTCCTATCTAAAGTATTGGAGCGGCTAGTTCATTGGCAATTAAATAGTTTCCTAAATTCAAACAACATACATAACCCTTTTCAATCCGGTTTTCGGCCTGGTCATAGTACGACTACTGCTTTAGTCAAAATCACTGACGACATTAGGCGTGGTATGGAAAATCAACAGCTAACCTTATTGACATTACTCGACTTCAGCAATGCTTTCAACTCCGTTGATTTTGATATTATGTTAGGTATTCTCTCTTCTCTTAACATATCTCCGGCAGTGTGTGATTGGTTTCATAATTACCTGTACGGGCGTCAGCAACGTGTCAAAATCGATCTCCTAAATTCTACATGGTGTCATACGAAAGCTGGCGTGCCGCAGGGTGGTGTGCTGTCTCCTCTATTGTTTGCTATTTTCATTTCCTCTATCACTAGTTCACTTACTTCTTCCTACCACCTTTATGCAGATGATTTACAAATTTACTGCCAGTCGTCATTGAGTAATATAGCCTTAGCCGTTTCAGATACCAATGCAAATTTGAACCTCATATCACAGTGGAGTAAACGCTATGGACTCAAAGTTAATCCTACCAAGTCTCAATGCATCATTTTAGGTAGCCAGGCCTTTATTTCGAGGTTAGATAATTTTCAAATACCGTCGGTTATGTTTGATGGTATCTGCATTCCTTTTCAAACCTCTGTAAAAAACCTCGGATTAATCATGGACTCCACATTGTCTTGGAAAGCTCAGGTGGCCGAGGTAAGTAGGAGGATGTTTGCTACATCTGCGTCACTTCGGCGACTCAGAAATTTCTTGCCAACTGCCACCAAGGTTGCTCTTGCACAATCCCTTCTTCTCCCTATCCTTGATTATGCTGACACATCGTACCCGGACCTTAACGTAGATTTGCTAAATAAATTAGATCGGTTGCAGAACTTTTGTATTAGGTTCATTTATGGTCTACGCAAATACGATCACGTGTCTGAATACCGGACACAGTTGAAGTGGCTATCCATTCGCCAACGTAGGGACATGCACATCCTTTCCTTTCTCTACACCATACTTTTTAATCCTTGTACTCCCTCCTATCTTAAAGAATTCTTCACCTTTTCCTCCTCATCCCATAGCCTGTCACTCCGCTCCACTGATAATCTCACACTCCTTATTCCTATTCATTCCTCCAAATTCTTCGACCAATCCTTTTCTATCCAGGCTATGAGACTATGGAACAATTTGCCTGTTGCCATTAGAACTGCAAAATCCATCGATTTATTCAAACGACAAGTGAAAAATTATCTCTTAGATTTGAGTCTTTGATTCCTTTGTTTGCCTTTAAGTACAACGACATTTTTTATTTATTTTATTATTAGGTATATATGTATTGTATAATATAGTATAATTATGTATTTATGGTAGGATGAATATGAATATTTATATAATATATTATAGTAAGTATAGTGATATGGTATAATATTTGAAGTTATTTATTCATTTTGTTTTAATATTTAGTTGATGTCCTACGTTTCTATCATTTTCTTGTTTACCTAGTATTTATTTTCTTGTCATGCTAGCCCTGCCCACTCCATACAGAAATTCGTTACCTTAAGGTTGCCTTGAAAAGATTGCTTTTTAGCAATAAGGCCGCCTTGTTGCATTTACACTAGTTTTTAAGATTGTTTTTTGTACTTTTTCCTGTGTGTAATGCAAATAAAGAGTATTCTATCTATCTATCTATCTATCATTAAACCGAAATCTGCATATTTTTAGTTATTGCCCACCGTCTTTTTAGTAATTGCCATGTTAACATGGGTTAATTTTTAATCGTAATAAGTAAGTAGATAGGTGGGTAGTTGGGTGCCTTTGGCATACTGTAAAATAAGAATTATAACAATTTAGATATTTATGTATAACGATTGCGAAACAAGTTTTTTATTATAAACACAACTTACTTACGATTAAAAAATACCCCATGTGACAGTTGTTGCCCGGGCAATAACTATAGACATTGCCACATGGCAATTACTGCAATCGATGGGCAATAACTGTGCACATGGAGACACAGAGCTGGTCGCCGAAATGTTGGCAAACCATTAACACGCTGGACCGACGACCTGGTCAAAATTGCCGGAAGGGGTTGGATGAGGAAAGTACAAGACCGAGAGGAATGGCGTGCATTGTTAGAGGCCTACACTCAGCATTGGGTGGCGAAGGGCTGAAGAAGAAGAAGAAGATACTTAATTCTAGGTTACATACATACAACCAATGTGCAGGCTATGTTTAAACATATTTATAATAAACATTGTCCCTGTGAGAGACTGGTGCCTGAAGAAGGTTCGAAAGTATTTTATTTGATGTCAATGTGATTGAAATCCTGAAGCAGGCAATAACCATACGGTTTCCCCTTATAATTTCCTTGATTTTTTATTTGCCTGCAATTCATTGTAGTTAAAGAAAAACTTCAACAGATAAGTAGACTTCTACCTAATAAGTACTTATATATATATTTTTAAAAGGTAAATAAATAAATAAATAAAAAAAACCTATCGAATAACAGCCGTGACGAACTTTATGATTATTAAATTTTATGATTATTTTTATTTTATATAGTTGTTACAGTCGAACTAACCATTCTATTAAAACATTTTCAAAAAAAATGCCAGTCCGCGCAGTCCGCATTGGAGCAGCAGCGTGGCAGGGTACGCTCTAATCACCTTCGATTGAAGGGAGACACACAGTGCGCGGCTCTACATGCATTTGACCGGCTTTTTTGAATTCCCAAGAAAACGGACGTATTTGTTTTCACGTCAAAGTTATTACAGGAAGTTCTGGCAGTATAACATACATAAAATAACAGGCGACATGTGTATTAACCAAACATACATTTTATTTCTGCTAAAATAGCATATTAATGTAATTGTTTCCGATTTTATGTCCAAGTATTGTCATTTAAAGGACTACAAGGAAATAAAGGAAAAACTGACAATTATTACATTAAATATCCCATAAACAATATCCTTGCATGAAAATTGACGCGCGATATAAACGCCAAGCCGCCGATGCTAAATTCAAACATTATCAGTCGACGATACGTGGCGGACGTACCATCACAAACATAAGACTAATCATAGTCCGTTTGTTTATAAAATTATCATATTCGATAAATATAACAATATTTTAAAATGTCGAAAATTGTGGTTCTATTGGTGCTGATCGCTGCCGTCGCTCAAGGTAAGCGGGAATCATCTTATTTATTGAAATCTCATTAGGTTTACGTTCTGTACCGAAATTTTTGTCACAAAACCTGAGTTTTTGTATAAAAAAAACACGCATATTTCTAGTGCTTGTTTTGTGACATTTAAAACTATTTGCGTCATTGCAAGAAACATTCGGTGGAATTTCAAATTGGTTATTGCAAAAATATTTCGGTCGCTTAAAAAAAAAAATGTTCCAAACCAGTTAAGGACTTAAGGTATCATCAGAACATAAAAGGTGTATTGACATTTATTAAATTACGCATAAAATAAACAAAACTTGAATATTTTATGTTATCACATAATAAAATAAGTATATATTAGTTTTGATTGTTATTTGTGGTTGATCAGTTATTTTGCGCGCCTGTATATTTAGAATAATGTTTTAATTCTATCTTTTTGTAATTAAAAGTTAGACTAATATGAAATTATTTACTTTCGTATTGCTTTGTATGTTGTAGAACAAATAAAAATATTCTATTGCAATAAGAATTTAACGACGCAAAGAAATTTCAATTCTGAATAATAATTACACAACGATAAATATAAGTTTATTACACTAGCTATGTGCTTGACTCCGGCTCTATAAATAAGTAGTGTTGATTGCTATATCGCGGGAACTCTATTTTTCGGGCTAAAAACTATCCCGGCTCTACTAGTTACGACAGAGCCAACGAACTTATAATACAGAATACCTATGACATTGCATTTATCTTCAAGCAAGCAAAGCGTAGCAAATATGAAACACTACATTGTGCGTGGCCCGGCACACGCTTGCCCAGTTATTTATCTTCTTTAGTATGAAAGCGACAGAATTAATTTACTGTGATATTTACTTTAAAATATTTTAATGGAACACACCAATAGCACAGAATAAATAATAGTACTACGTATACTTGGCTTAAATTTCCACCGGGCGAAGCTGGGGCGAGCTTCATAATATCAGTAGGATATTGTAAAATTAATTAATATTCCGACTCTAAAAATAAGCGATGACAATAAGAAAGTGTTGTCAAAGGTCATACAATAAATTATTTCCGTGTCTATAGCAAATAAGTTGGTGTCAACTCGATGATTTTGCGGAAATAGAGGCCTATAGACGCGGTGTGACGCGACATCGCTTTTTGTGCACATAATTTATACTATGTCAAGGTCATCCAAGTAATATTATTAGGTGGTTATTATCAAAAATGTAGGTTTTAGTTTGATTTATTCTGTGTCAGTTATTGCATATTACCAAATCAATATTTCTCATTACAAGTTTCTCATCTAACGAAACAATTTCAATAAGAAGATCGCTTTATCCTGAAAAAGGCCGATTGGCATCGCGCAAATTTTTAATGGCCGTTCTGTTTCAAGGAATGACCGTTAAATATTCGCACACAGGCAAAGGGTTCGTTTAGAGAAAAGACGTGACTTAAAGGGCTGCACACCGCATGCTACAATACGGTACTGCATACAAACGCACGATGCTGTACAGCGCGTCGTGCGTTTCAAATCAAATCAAATCAAATCAAATCAAATTCTTTATTTGCGAATATGGGTAAATAATACATAGGTGGTTAATCTACAGGTAGCCAAGCCATATTCAACCTAATGGCATGCAAATTTTAATAATTTAGATACAAATAAAAATAAAATTTAAAATAAATTTTAAAATAATATTCAAATAACTAATTTTACTATATAAATCTTACATTTCTTTGTCTTCGAGGTAACTTTTGACACAATAATAGGCCTTTTTCAGCAACATATCAAGTAGTCTCTGTTTAAATACATAAAGGCTCTTACTGTTGATAATGCTGTTAGGGAGTTTATTGTATATTGTGGGAGCCATACAGAAGAAACTATTACGGTATAATGAAGTCCTACATGGTGGCAAGCATAATCTATTTTTTTGACGAGCACTTTGGCGTTGCGTAAATAAGCTCATATTACTCCGAACAAATATTGCACTTTCATAAATATAGAGGCATGGTAAGGTAAGGATTTTCAGCGATTTAAAATATGGTTCACAGCTGTCTCTCCTAGTAAGTCTACAGATAGCCCTTATGCTTACTTAGTTCTTTTGTGCCTTAAATACGGAGTCTTTATCTGTCGAATTCCCCCAGAAAATTATACCGTATCGCATTGTCGACATCACATATGCATGGTAAGCGGTCACAGCAGTAGGAATGTGCACAACTTTGGAGAGCATTCGTAAAGCGTACGAAAAACGACATAATCGTGAGCATAGATTTTTTATGTGTGGCTTCCAACTAAGACTATGATCTACTGTTAATCCTAAGAATTTAATTGCAATTACTTCTTCAATATTCGTACCGAGGTAATTAATGTTCATTGAGCTAATTATATTATTTCTGTTTCTAAATGCCATTATCTTAGTCTTGTTTAAATTTATCATAAGGTTGTTTGAATTTAGCCAATCAATTATATTAATTAAAGAATTATTTAAGTCATTTTGAAGTGATAGTGTATCCTTATTCGAAAACATTACTGTGCTGTCGTCAGCAAACAGTACCATAGGGAAATTTACAGAGCGAGGAAAGTCGTTGATGTATGCCCCAGTATGCTTTGGTGTGCCCTTTCTCATAATATTGCATAGATTACAACGCCATAAGCTGCAACGGGCTGTGCTGCGCTGCATGCGGTGTGCTCCGCCCTTAAGTGCCAGTGACAAAGACATAAACCTGGGGGGCAACCATGAAAGTGTCCATCTGAAACAACGAAACACGTAGCCCTGTCTAATTGTCTATGAAGCAATCACTAAGTGCTTCATGGTCCTGTCAAAAAATACATTACTAGTTAGAATAAGGTTCAAAACTGTAGAATTCAACGAAACGTCAGTCAGAATTTTCGGAATTTCGTTTCATGTAATGAAAAGTCAAGAACATAATAATTATGGAATGAAGAGATACGATTTTTTAAAGTCTCATTAAACGATTATGTATGATATGTATTATATATACCTATATATTATAGGTACTATTAGAAATGTGAACGTTTTTATGATGTATATTTATTGTTATTATGATATTCGTTATTCGTAGTTTTTATGTCATATTTATATTTTACTAGCTTTCCCCCGCGGCTTCGCTCGCATTATTTTATGACATAGATCTCGTTTGACAACAAAACGACCCATAGCGCGACTTGTGGCGCCATCTGTTGTCCGATACAGCGCCCTCTATAGTACAAAAATTATTTTCCCATTGGAACGACATACTTTCACGGGATAAATATGTTGGGCTCTGTGTACCCCCAACAATATGTATTCAAATTTTCATAATGATCGGCTGCTTAGTCAAGCCGTGAAGGAATAACAAACAAACAAACAAACTCACTTTCTCATTTATAATGTTAAAGTTAGGATTTCTTATTCATGAGTACTTATTTTACTAGCCCTGCCCAGTCCATAAAATATTTCGTTACCCTAAGGTTGCCTTGAAAAGATTGCTTTTTAGCAATAAGGTCGCCTTGTTGCTATTTCACTAGTGTGTATGTTGTGTTTATGTATACTGTGTCCTAAAGTCCTAACCGTTGTGAATTACAAATAAAGTATAATTCTATCTATCTAAAACGATTTACTCGGATTATTATTACATCAATCGTATTCATATTGTGAAACTATGTAATAACATTTTTTTATTAGCTTCAAAAATCATATTTCATCTTCTATACTTATTTTCTTGATGTGTGTACAGTTTACAAACCTTTTAGCAAATCTGCATTAAAAATGTTCGTATTGAATCAAAATATTTGCATTGTTCCAAAAAGGTGAGTTGCTTTGTCGAGGTCAATTCTTGCTCAATGTGTGGTTCAAAATATTAAATAAATTATAACAAGTATACGCGTAAAAATACATTAAACCGAGTTCGACAATAACATAGTAGATTTTCGAGTTAAAGTAACTGTCACAGACAATACTTTATCACTTTATCCTACCTCCAGTTCCGATGGTACTAAGAAGAACTTTTTTAAATCATCCCGCAGGCAAACAAGCAAGCACCTGATGGAAAGTTGTTACAGAGGAGCAAATTATGGTGCCCACAATTTTTTATCTTAAAAATAATTATAATAACCTTTTTTCATCAAGCAATCTTTAACGTAAATACTTCCCGGTAGATCAGTGGTAAGTGCACTCGGCCGGATATCGAGAGGACGTGGGTTCAAATCCCACCTGAGGCGAGAGGTGAAACTTTTCTTTTAAAAATATTTTCAAAGTTTTAATAGTAGATTAAATTTTTTTAAGTAGTAATTTGTTTACCTAAAAACTTGCAAACAAGAAATTGCGCACAATATATTCAGTCTTTGTACCGTGTTGAATTGTGCGAATAACTTAACAAAATAATGGACTTGTTTGTTTGTATGTACAGAAACCGGACTACTTATTAGCAATTTTTACAAAAATGGCGTATAAATTTGGGTAATAAATCAGCAGTGTTTTGTTCTCTGTCATTATTTTACGTCAGTCTGCATATTTTTGTCTAAATACTGGCAACATCGCTATACAAATTATGTTTACAACAAGCAAACATATAGTAAAGTATCCTACTTTCTACTATATTAATATTATAAAGGCGAAGTTTCTGTGTATGTTTGTTAACCTCTTCACGCTTAAATGGCTGGGCCAATTTTTATGGATTTTTGGTATGTAGGTAGCTGATATCTTGGATTAACACATAGGGTAGTTTTTATCCCGAAAAGTACGAGATTCCCGTAAGATTTGGACAAAAGTCTGATAGTAAATGGCGCGTTATAAAGTAGCTGGCGCTACTGTGCATCAAATTGAAATTAAATCGTTTATTTCAGAAATTAGACCTTCACAGGCACTTTTTCTTGTCATTTACAACTTGTTTAAATAAAGAAAATAAACTACTTAATATACTACCATCATTTCGGACACAAGCTTTTCCACTCATTAGTAACAATGTAGGTATAAGTACATTAAAATTAAACGGTAACACCGCGGGCACCAGCTTGTATAATATAATATTAATTCTATTGATAAATAAGAATTAGATTAAACCCTTTCACGCAATATTCGGAAAACTTCAATCATAAGTATTTTACGGCCCTGCTAGTCTTTCTTTGTATGATTGTAAAAATATATTTTATAAAGCAAAAGCGCGGAATTTACCCGGGTATGCGCTAGTTCCACATGTCGGATAATAATGAGTTTTGGATATTGTGAATAGGATTCACGTATGGAATATGGAAATGAAAAGTATTGCGTGCATAAGTATATCTTTGCAATGTGAATGTAGAGTGTGTCTAAACTGGCGAAACAGTGAAAATCATGTAAAAATTTACACCTTTTTTTGTTTAGATTTTCGAAGTAGCGTTACGCACTTCAAAGGCCTTGACAGACGTACAAAATTCATTGTTTGTTATTAACATTAGTTCAACGTCACAGTTCATTGGTTAGAATAGTGCGAGTTGAAGAATCTATGAAAGATTGAAAAACTAACGTTAAATGTTCAACACTATTTTTAACGTTAATGATACATTATTATGGCTGTCACTGTCAAACTAAAGAAGAAAGAAAGAGATAGCCTAAGACTTAATATGCCGATTTTTTTGTTGCGGACTTTATTTTGTTGCGCCGCGTAATTCAAGAGATGACGGAAGAAAAACAAAAAAAATATTTGGCTGTATAATATTTAAAATTATGTATTTTTTACACAAATGCATTATTTATTTTGCTTATAAATATTTTTTTGCATATAGATACATAATTGAGTATTCATATTAGCGTTGCTTTTAAAATAACAATAAAAAACATTATCTCACGGAAGATGGTCTAGCTAGACTTTGAATAAATAAATAAAAATACATCATAACGAAGTTTAACATTTTGCGAATTCAATAAAGAATCCGAAAAAATCTTAATAAAACAAACGATAAAAAAGAGCACTTTATTTTAAAAAAGATTTCGTTTCAGATATTTATTTAATTAAGTTCATTAAGTTATTTATTTTAAAAACTTGTTGATCACGAAAAAGAAGTTTGAAATATTTTTTTGTAATATAGTTACCTACTTTTATATATTTCTTTACTAACGAAACCCGCACAACTTCGGTTGTGTATCTCGCTTTCCCATGGGAATTTCGAAAAGTCCTTTCTTATCGGATGCCTACGTCACAGATATTATAGTACTTACAGTGCTGTTATTTTTATTATTTGGTATAATATAAGCTAAATTAATTTAAACAATATTTTATTATTATTTTCAGGTGTTCCGGTTGATGACGACATTGCTGCTGCCGCAGCACGTGGTGATTGGAAAGCTATTCACCGACTGTAAATATTATAATATTTTTTTTATGTTATAGGACAGGCAAATAAGCAAGCGTCCATAGGCGGCGGCGACCACTTTCCATCAAGTGGCCACCTGATGGAAAGTGGTCACCGCCGCCTATGGACATCAGCATCACCAGGGGCACTACCAATGCGTTGCCCACCTCACCAATGCGTTGCCCACCTTTTATATAAGTTTATTTACATCACCAGGGACCGCTAATGGCGGTGAGAGCCCTACGCTCCCGCAACAGTCCGGTGTCTCAGTAAAGGGTGTCAGTACACCCGAACTGATTAGTCCATTCCAAAAAAAAAAAAAACAGGGACCGCTAACATTCCACTGCTGTTAAAACTGAGAGGCAACTATGAAAGTGTCCATCCGAAACAACGAAACATGTAGTCCTGTCAAAAAAGACATTACTAGTTGAAATAAGATTCAAAACTGGTTAGAATTCAACGAAACGTAAGTCCGTATTTTCGGAATTTCGTTTCGTGGTTGGTCCGCTGGGTCTTCTTTCGAAGAGGGCATCATTTAAGTATTATGCTGAGAGATCTGACTCCCAAGCAATGAATGATGTAGCACAAGAAATGTCCACGCATTTTAATAAAATTATATGAAATAATGAAAGATGTTATCAATGATCGAATGATAATTGAATTAAGCTTAATATCCTGTATGCGCTTATGAAATGAATTAAGGACTCCCACACGAGAATTACAGGTGATAGTGTTAAACCTCCTGACAAAGTCAATTTATAATTTTAGTGTAGAAACACCCACATACGATTTACGTCACAGACATTCCGATGACAGAATTTTCTTTTACGTTTCATATTCATGTCTTACATAATTATTTGTTTTAATTCCAGAATTAACTCCAACTTCGGTCAACCAGATATTTGGGCGGTATGTATATTATTATTACAATATTTTCGTTCAATAAGTTATTGCCATGGCTGTGGCTATACTAAATTGATAAAAGTTAACCGAGCAAGTTTATTCCGGCTTTCGACAGTTTTTTATTAGTAGATCTATAAAATAATTTAATTCAAACACAAGAATTAATTTAATAATCCTTCGACTTGGCTTTGATAGTTAATATCGAGTTATTCTAATCACTTGTTGACCTATGAGTCACAATAACTAAGGTCTACTTATTCTCTGCTATATATCAAAGTGATATGTTACCGATTAAAATAATTAATTTGCAAATTATTACATTGTTTACGCTTAAAGGTATAAAATAATAGAAAATTACTTACCCACTTACAACCATACTAGGCGAGTAAAATTAGCGTAAGGTTGGACAATATTACTAAACTCGTTGTTTTAAAAAAAAATACTTTATACTTCGCCGTCAGTGTTACGAAGTGCAATTCACACGATTCCTTATTTTGTATTTTTTTCATTGATACCGTTTGATTCACGCAAAAAATTCGAAGAATTTTACGATTATTCTAAGATAGAATAAATTAGTGTAATATCCTAATAGGTACTTTACCTATGTGTTAAGCACGTGTGTAGGTAATCAATAGCAACCTGACCTGTTAACTTGACCAAGATTAAAATAGTAGTAACATCCCCATTATAGCAAATTGTTGCAATGTTTATCCGTTATTAAACGCTCTTTATAGACAATAAAATTATAATACGTTTGTAATTAAAACGTAAAGTAAACGTCGTATTAATTGCTCTATGATAGACCTGACAATAAAAATTGCCCGCCACATATTTTTATTATTGTATCCCCTACACAACCAGGATCAACAGCGGTACAGATTGACAATAAACTCAATAAAATCACAACGAATCTAATCAGAAAGACAACCTCTCCGAAGAACAAAGTATGTAGACGTTGTCATCAACATAAAATATTGCAAAATATCTATGTTGTTTTTAGCTTTATGAAGATCTAAATAAAAAAATCTTATTCCTGTCTTCTTGCATGCGGTTCTGTGTGTATAACTCTGTAGTCCGCGTACGGGTGACAGCCAAGTGACAGCATATTCATTGCCGCGTGTGTGAAATGGATGCGGGAAACAAATGCGGTCCGGAAACTCCGGAATCGCTCCAGTGAGACAACCGCGTGAAAGGAAAAGAGTCATACCATAATAAAAACAAGTTTTAAATGATTTTATAGTTCCAATGACGGTATTAAATCATGTGCACATATTAATAACTAACGTAAACTTAACTCTTTAAGCTCTATAACACGTGTTTAAGTATTAGCCTCATGACAAACTGACAAAGAACAAAGTGGCCATTAGTCGCTGTTATCAACATAAATTGTTGCATTTCCTGTTTTTTACAAAAGCACTATATAGCTCTATTAACACTATAAAATTACTACATTATAATTGATCAATAATTTTGTAGCTTAAGATCCATCATTGTATTCTTGCGTTGTTATGTTGATCAATGATGTTGTTTGATTCAAGGGATAATTTTATTGTTGTTAGTCATTCAACGACAACATGGCACTCAATAAGCAATTATTTTTTATTGATTGTTCTTAGTATATACTAAGGACAATTAGCAGTTGTAATAGTTAATTTTATTATTAATATTTTTTTCCAAGAAAACCTTGCCTTAAACAGACAGTAAACATAAAGGTTATGGTTCAAACACTAACGATAGACAAATTTATTGTTTTTTTTTTTTTGATTCCAGCCCATCTCATCAGGCAGTGTGAAATCTTTGAAGCCGATACAAGGCGGCCATGTATACGGAGAGTCCGAATACACCTTCCACTCGTCATCGAACGTGAACGGCAGGAAGCAGGAGACCAGCGGTGGTCATAAGGTGATCAACAACGATGGCAAGATCCAGGAATTTGACATCAAACCCAAATACCACTAACCAATCACAATGAGGAAATTTGAGACAAACGAATGCTAAGATAACAATAATCTGTAATAAATACAACTAGTGGGTTACCTTTGTATCGGCCGATAAAACCCAAGCCTACAGAAACTATGGATGTTACAGACAGGGCAACGTACTCTACGTTACAGACAGAGATGGGAAGAATCTCCTGGTAAAAAAAAATAGACAGAAAAATTGACACAGGAATATTCGATAATGGACTGGCATCATGACCGCGCCACCACGATTTAAAGAGCTGATGGTCCATTTTCACCAAAAATGCTGCAGCAGCGGACTTTTTGTGGCTGAGACGAAGAAATCGGCACCTATTGTAGTTATATCTCGAGTAAAGTCTAATAAAATTGAGTAAACATCTCTGACGCTGACCATACCCGATAGCAGAAGAATGATAGTTAGCCCACTAGTTGTAGATGTTACTATTTAGTGCCATAACTTGATAAACGTACAAAAGATTTATTATTGTTTAAAATTTGGGAAAAATCGAGACGGATTTGTCGTAACTGAAGTAACTTTTTCGTGAAAATTTCGATATAATATATTTACAGCAAACCAAATAAATGAAGCTCAAATTTCCAAAAATATATATTATTTATTACATATCATTGTTAGAGCTGATTAGAAAATATATCAGTATCTATTATATTAGATTTAGTTGTATATATTTTATTAGACATATTTTCAAAAAAAAAGGTGACCAGTCTTTCGGCATCCTATTGAGATTATGTAAAAATTTGACAAGGAATAAAGTAAGAATTAGATATTTTGTTTATAATTAGATCATGCTGCTATAAATAATAAGTTATAGACCCTTATTTTTACATTGGTAGTGTTTAATAAAGCTCTAACAAAATTCAATGATTTTTATTGCAACTTGTAACTTTCCCAATCTTATGGATATTCGACTTGTTTCTTTATTACTTAGAATTTTGGTTGATTTGAAAGAAGCAAAATCATCTAAGTGAATTCTGACGTGATTCTGACCATAATATTAGCACAGTCGATCTGTATCTGTGTTCTGGGTAATATCGAAAAGATTCGCTGCCTAAAAAGATATAGTTCTTGACTTGAAGTGACCGCTAGAAGCACTGTAATATTTTTATAGACATTTTTACGCCATCGCTAGGGAGACTTCGATGCGAACACATAGTAATGGCACAGAAATTTTATTCAGCTTTTTCGTTATACTGTTTTTTCTTCCTAATCCTTCCCTTAAAACCAGTACTTAGTAGTTCATCATGTAATATTCTTCTTCATTTGTAGTAAAAAAAGTATTTAGCAAATATTTTTCTGAACAAATTATTGCTAAAGCCATTTGGGTACTTAATTAAAAAATTACAGTTAGCCGCTCAAGATTAGAATAGCAACAATTTGCACTTTCGTTCCATCGCAAAAAAAATCTATGTGTACTCAAGATCGGAAGAAATGACGTTCTCTTGGTGTCGGTGGCCAAGACTCACTTTGGTTCGCTGAGCCATCGAAGTAACTAAGTTAGGTAGATAATCATCCAGGGTAATTGGACCCAAAACTATTAGTAGGTAGAAAACTATTAGTAGTAGGAAATAACCGTATCTTCATTAATATTAACTGAATAAAAACCCCATAATGTTTAGAATATTTTGTGGTAGAAGTAATAACCTTTCCTGTTCATAATTTCTTTCAAAATGGCTGTGAGTCTCAAAAAATTGGCTTAGGATAACAATTTACTGCTAACTGACCACAGGAGATCCAGATTAAAAAAATATATTGTTGCTTGCATAGTGAATTTAGTGACACTTTGTTTAAAATTGCACTTCCACCAAATCGAACTTCTTTCCCAAATTCTGAACGTTTTATAATATTTCTCATGCCCTCTTCGTAGATATTAATGAGATTATTGGCTCAGCTGTTCTCTTCTGATATTAAAACGATGTTTATCGGTTTACCTATATTACTGATCTGGCATCCAATGATACTTTGGCCGTGACCTCCACGATTATGCACTTGCTTGATATAATTATCTTATCCGTTTCTTGTTTAGGTATATGATAAAATTAAGCAAATTTATGTGTCTATTGTTGAACTGACCTTCAATTTTCGTATCATAGAACGGTACTTTGTGTCCACTGTCCTATTAGCGGCTGATTTTGAGCGGCGTAACATTATTACTGAGTTATTACATAGGCTCAGAGAGAGAGACCTTTGTATTCTACAAAGAACGGTTTATGTTAATTCATTTTGATAACTTTTTTTTGGTTTATTCTGAAACAAAATTCAGTAAGTTTTTAATAAAATGCGACAGTAAAGTTATTGCTCTGTGCAAGCTATTGGTCATTCGCTGATGAATCGGTAAGCGTTACGTCATAAACTGCATCTGGTACGTATATTATGATCATTATATTTACAATGTTGCCGAATGAAACCTCCTTTGTTTTTATTGTTCTTTAATTCATATTCTATTGTTGATCTGATTTTGGTTTTATTAGTATTTCAAATAGCAACTGCGTCCTCCACGGGCACTAGATGGCCTAAATGCTCATCCACCAACCCGCATTAGACACCCATGGTGGATGTTCACGTCCAAACTCCTCCTTCAAATCCACGTATAAGTATATAGAATTAATGGAAGGGACCTTTGTCCATTGGGACAGTTTAGGCTAGCATTAATAAGAAAATGTGATGACGAGCATCTTCAGACGACGAATATAATCAAAGCAACTATCCAAGATTTTCCATGAGATTATCATCTCACTAAATTAAAAAAGAAGAACTGCAAAATCTTTGCGTAAACACATAACCATGACATTGCACCCGGACGCAGCATAGCGCATCTCTTAGTAAATAACGAGAATCATGAACTAGGTAACACCAAATAATATTTGTAGATATCAAGACCCTTGTTACCTAAACAATAAGACCGGTTATTAGTTTATGCACGGTAAAAGAATTGTAAGTGATTTAATATGATAAGAGTGAGAAACATTTAATAGAGTGCCGTTGGCTTTACCAAGCACTATACCTCTGTCCATCGTCAGACATACTTGTGTGTATAAACTAGTGGCGTTAACATTGGATTTCGTGACAAAATGAAGAAGTTTATTATATTAAGTGTCCTTTATATTCAACTGACTTGGGCTTATGGTAAGTTCATTTAAAATTTTATATAAAGTTAATTAAAAAATATGTTATTTTTCCATTGAATATGTTTAACTACTTTTAATTGTCAATTGATTAATTTTAAGGGACTTGTTTTATGGCAACATTTCAACGTGTACAAACGTTGAGTATATATCCCTCCTACATACTCGATTGTTGAAAACTATTCCCTAACAAAAATTTCTGAAAAAAAATTATTGATGTCGGTAATTTCTTTATAGATTTAGTTGAAAATACAAGTAAGTTGTTACTTTAAGTTTGTTTACCTAAATACTTTTTATCCCTAAAATTACTACCTATTTGCTGGAAATGTCGGGATATGATGATAAATTCTAACTCCGTCTCATTTCTTTCTGATTAAATTTGTTGTGCGTTCAAGCTGTAGTTTTCTCAGGGACGTCAATAAGCTTCATTGCTTATTGGCAATCTAAGGTCGCCTTTGTTGAAATCCTGGGTCTACAGAAGGCACAGCAGTGTCTTTAAATGCTTCTCCTCCTAAAACTAGAAACGTAAAAGCCAAAATATTTTTATTTGCATAGAAGTGCGGTCCGCCTTATGAAAAACTACATTAAAATATGTAGTTCGTATCGCATCCATCATAGCTGTCTAGTTAATTACAGCTTAGCTAAATAGATAAGTAATTAATACATAGTTAAAATTAATTATAAACATATTGATTTTTTTCGTTCTCAATTATTACATTTAATAACATGTTTATAAAAAGATTAACTGCGTTTCGCCATTTCTGACCTGTAGGTAATCATTATCAAAACTTATTTTTACATTGTCAATTTATTACGAAGTATTTAAGAATTCCCATGAGAATTTCCACACACATTCCCACCGATGTGTCTCCTGTGTAGCCAGGATCAACAACGGCGACCTCAGATTAACAATAAGCGATGAAGCATATTGACGTCCCGGGGGAGAAAACTACAACTGTCTTGGAACTCACAACGAATTTTATCAGAAAGAAGATAGTCGCAGTATTGAAAGGACTTCCCTCCCATGACGGACAGTAATTTGAAACAAAAGACATTATAACCCTATGAGAATGGAAAAACGGAATTGCGGGGATATAGTATTCGTGCCTGTAAACATGCCATCGAACTCGATGGCGTCTCGCTGTGTGTCGCACTCCAAAACGACCACACAAGTTAAGCAACGTCGACCCTAGCCAGTGTTTGGATGGGTATTTGGAGCTTCTCCGTGCTTCGAAGGGCACGTTAAAGGCTGGTTCACACATATCAGTGAAGTCACAGTTCCGACAGAGTAGCGGCACACACAGTGCAAAATATTCTTTCATACATTCTCTATTAACGTAACCCCTGCATTGTGTCGTCTGACGAGTGATACGTTCATAGAGATGTATGAAAGAATATTTTGCACTGTGCCGGTACTATATTAAGCCTACCTTAAGCTGTCGGTCCAGGCTGTTGTCGATGACCTTCATGCGGCTTGATAACACTGGCATCCGTCAATCTGCATTGGAACAGCGTGGCAGAGGATGCTCTAATCCCTTTCGATTGAAGGGAGTCTCGTATCCCTGCAGTGGGATGATTATGGCTAGATTTTAGTGCATCCTCCTCTAATCTAATGATGCTGTGCCCAACAGGGTCCATAAAATGTTCTAATATTTGCATTGTCTTCCTATGTCTCTATGGTCTGCAATAAATATTGAGTAACTAGCTGTGCCCGCGACTTCGTTCGTGTGGTTGTCGAAAACATTATCGCGATATGAATAATTTTCCCCGTTTTTGCAACATTTTTCACTGATGCTTCGCTCTTATTGGTCGCAGCGTAATGTTAAGCCTAAAGCCTTCCTCGAAAAATGGATGAATAGTCCATTTTGACAACACAAAAAGAATTTTTCAATCTTCGAACTTCGAACCAGTAGTTCCTGAGATTCGCGCGTTCAAACAAACAAACTCATCAGTTTTGTATAATAATATAGATGTAAAACAGTCAATCAACACTAAATACCATTTACGCATATCAAAGTTCTAACTGAAACGAATCACAGTACATTATGGTTAATATTATTAGTGATGGTCGTTTCAATAAAGGCTGATATGCCCCTTTATCAATGAAACGTTGTTTATGGAATTGATCACGAACGCAATTCAAGGTAATATTTATAGAATTACTATTAATTTCTAGAATAGTCTTAGTATGTAGTAACAATGTTGTAAATAACTATATCTAATATAGGAGTAGATACTATAAGTATAGAAAGCGTAAATAATACTGAATTTAACACTATGCGTGGCCCAACAAACACTTGCCCAATTTTTTTACAACTCTACCTACACAATGGGGTGGGCGCAAAAAAAAGCGTTTTTTTACACAAACACACCTAAAAATTTTATTTAATCAAAATTGACGTGTAAAAATAAGTATTTCTTGAAAATGTACTTGCAAAATAAATGATTTTATTTTATTTTTATTATTTATTTTTAGCCCCAAAGTAAGTTCGAAACTTGTGTTATGGGATATATTATATTTTATAACAAATACATATATAGATAAACATCTAAGACCCGAGCATAGATTACTTAATAGTTACTTCGTAAACCCGAGGCCGGGAGGAAAAAAATCGTTTTTCATCATGACTTTCATGACCCGACCGGGATTCGAACCCGGGACCGCCAAGGAGGTCATAAGTATTGTTATACCTATTATAATAATGTGTAAACATAAAATATCACAGCTTTTTAATATTAGACGTCACGGAGCTTGGCTGCGGACAAGCGGACATGACAAAACAGGGTTCCTTGTTTACTACGGAACCCTAAAAACACGACAATTGATAACAGTTTTAATATTCGACAGTAGCCATTAAACCGTCAAGTTAACCGTCGGGTTTTTGGCAAACTTATACACCTACATATTATACAGGTTTCTTGTTAAACAAATTCTTAACTATGGGTTATTGGGAGTCCATTAGAATACTAATTTATGAACAAGTTATAAAGTTAAAACATACAATTAGATGGTAATCAGCAGCCATCAACTACGGCAATTTTCACAGGTAACAAATGATTTATGGCCAACTATGACACCGAAATAACACTACTGGCAGCGGTCTACTCTATTATTCGACTCATTACTAAGATACTTTGCATAAAAATATTTTGAAAGATAGCTGTAGTTAGCTGTAGCTTGCATTTTGTCTATCAGAGGTCGCCATTCTTAATCCTGGCTTTACAGGAGAACGTGTCGTACTTCGATACTTTTGTATTTTTTTCGACACAAAAATATACTTACAGGACATAGGATATTATACAATTTTTTTCGTTATACTTTTTAGGGAATTTACGTATCTAAGTATACTAATATTATAAAGAGGAAAGATTTGTTTTTTGTTTGCATTGAATAGGCTCCGAAACTACTGGACCGATTTCAAAAATTCTTTCACCAGTAGAAAGCTACATTATCAGGAAGTGACATAGGCTATAGCTTTTTCCGAAATTCAATGTGGTTCCCACGGGAACGGGTCCGGGACTTCACGCGGGCGAAGTCGCGGGCAAAAAAGCTAGAATAACGTAATAATGAAATCGTTAATTCAGAGAAAGTTAACAAAACCATTTTTATTCATATTTATAAAATAAATAATTCTACAAGTTATCAGAAGAGTAGACCCCCATATAAGAGAGCGCCACTTATTTCTTTTATATCATTTTATACGTCAATAAAACGGTAATAAATATAAAGGTGCTTTCCATCACAATTATCACAATATTATGTTAATTTATTCATTTTAATAGTGCAGTTAATTCGAATCGGTATGCTTATAATTTTGCCGCTGTCATCTTTTACCGAAATATGAAATTACTGAGAACGTCGAAAATTACTTGATATTTTTTATAGGGAATAATAAATCATTTCGTATTTAAAATTAAAGATTTTTTAAATTGATAATCCAAGGAGATAGTTTGTAGGTATTCTTTCTATATATTTATTACTGTGATCTGAAAGTGTATTGAGCTGACAAAAATATGGGATCGCAACGAAAGCTAACAGGTTAGGCAAATCCGACAGGTTTTCCTGTACGGTACGTACGGTAAGTACGTTTATAGCTAGAGAATATTGACAAAAATTTGAAGGTTCCCACTTGCCACTGGTCATCAGGTGGATGGTGCGCCATTTCTCCGCGAAACGACTGTAAACGGTTTTATATCACAACAGCTGTCAATCAATCAATGTATTATTTATTATCCTTACCCCTTACTAATATTACAAATGAGAAAGTGAGTTTGTTTGTTTGTTATTCCTTCACGGGTTGACTAATCAACCGATCATTATGAAAATTTGTATATATATATTGTCCAGGGGTACAGAGCCCAACATAGGCTACTTATATCCCGTAAAACTACTACGTGTATACTTTTTATCCCGTGAAAGTATGTCATTCCAATGGGAAAATATTTTTTCTACTATAGAGGGCGCTATAGATTGTCTCAAAATTTAACATTGGAGCGAAATTAAAATTATTCATTAAAACGTCAAATAAATTAAACACTCGATATTTTTAAAGCAATCAAGAGAAAACTATAAATTGATATTGAAAGAAACACGTTTCTTTGTTGGTGACACCTAAATAATATATGAACAATAGGACAGATAAATCTAATAAAAAAGCCGGTTGAGTGCGAGACGTACTCGCGGACTGAGGGTTCCTTACAAACATGTAAATAGTAACTACAAAACGGTTTTTAACTACAAAACTATGATTCTATTACTGTTTGCCGAATTTGAAAGAAACAAAATGATGAATATCATGATTCTAGGTGAACAGGAAGTATTTATGGTTTTGATTACCCTGCGAGTGTTAAAATATACGGAAATACATATAAAATTCAATATTTATTTATATATTAAATTAGGTTTTTATTGTGTTGCAGTTAGAAGTTTGTTTATATTATACTAGAGAAACCCGCGCAACTTCGTGTGCGTTTATCCTTTCCCGTGGGAATTTCAAAAAATCCTTTCATATCGGTTGCCAACATCATACACCACACTTTTCAGAACACACCCAAAAAATTTTCATAGGTATGTATATATATATTTTTTTCTATTTTTGTACTTCTCATTACAATCTTTGGAGTGGGCGTTTATGAAATAGGCTAGCCCGACCGGTGAAGAGCCACCTTTTACAGAATATTGACGTGAAGCAGCAATGCTTTTCGTTCGAGGAGTGAAATATCCGAAATTCTTGTTTGTCACCTTTGCGGTATAAAAAAAAATTTAACTCATTCCTTATACTATTTCTCGCTATATCCTGTTTTTTCCCGTTATAGGTCGGCAATGGGTTAGGGACCCTAGAATCTATGTGCTCCATAGTCGACGGTAATCACCTAATATCAAATGATCCATATTCCTGAGCTTATTTTCCAACCACTTCCGTAAAAAAAAAATGTATAAGTATATCGGTAATTCAATACCTACAACCAACCTCATAACCTACAACAACACTACGAAATAATAGAGCGAGTCGACGTAATGAGATTTCCTATAAGTGAGAAAGAGACAATATCAATATGTATGCCATTTAACCAATGACCAATTTAACTTGAACCCTGTCAAATATTATAAAATTTAATATTTAATTACTTACTATTTATTATCGATGAATATGATTCAGTCCGCTTTATTAATAGTTAGAATGTTAGCTGTTTTTCCGATATCACAAACAGAATAAATAGACGACAATATTATGATTGAATATTCACAATTTATAAATTACATGACAGATGATACACTTCACTTCACGGATGTGTCAAAATGAAATGTAATTGAAATCAAAAGGACTAAGGAGTATGAGTATTGATATCAACTCGAAGAAAATTACCCACAAAATACATTTTTTTCAAGAATTTCAATAAAATAAGAATCACATCTTCCATCAATTCTCTTAAACAATTTTTATGCAAAATTTGAAGTAGATTGGACGAAGGAATCAAGTTGTCCCATAGTAACTTTACCCCCCTTTTTTACCCCCTTAGAGTTTGAATTTCGATAAATCCTTTCTTACCGGACGCCTACGTCTTATAATAGTTCCACCTGCCAAGTTTCAGATTTTTACGATGAGCGGTTTAGGCTGTGCGTTGATTCTCAGTCAGTCAGTCAGTCAGTCAGGACAAAGCATTTTATATATATAGATAGAAGATAGATTATGTTTTTATTGTGTTGCAGTTAGAAGTTTGTTTATATTATATAATTGGCCTATTTTAATAAAAATATTTGATTTTGAATTCGTTTGATACAAAGATCACTACGATCTTATAAGGGTTCCGTTTATCTTTTGTTAAGGTATGGAACCCTGAAAACAGTATTTAAACATTCCATTAATATAAAGTAGTTAAATACCATTATAAATATATTCGATGGTTTTATGGCAACTGTAAAAACGTCGATTAAAATTATAAATGCTAAATGTTTATTTGTTCGTCTTTCACGTTCAAACGGTACAATGGTTTCATTAGATTTTATCATAGAGATAAGAAAAGAGATTGACCTTACTAACCTGTCTAAAATATGAGACAGTCTCAAATGGGTACAAAGCCCAGAATTTTAATACTACTATTTATTTTCATGAAAGTTATATCTATAATTTATTATCAGACAAATAGTCCATACAAAAATTTAATTAGAGCCACAAAATTAAAACTAAAATTTACATTACTTATAGAATTAGACAATATGCCAATAAGGGAACATCACACAAAAATAATTATGAGATATAAAGCATACAAGATGGACCCTAACCATCCCTTCGGCTCACATTTTGTATGTTACTTCCTATTCGTATTGTTTACTTACTGTAATACTGTGTAAATAAATAAATAAATATATAGGGACAATTCATACAGATTGAGCTAGCCCCAAAGTAAGTTCGAAACTTGTGTTATGGGATACTAACTCAACGATATTATATTTTATAACAAATACATATATAGATAAACATCCAAGACCCGAGGCCAATCAGAAAAAGTTCGTTTTTCATCATGACCCGACCGGGGATCGAACCCGGGACCTCCTGGGTGGCGGTCTGGCGTGGTAACCATTACGCCACGGAGGTCGTCAGTGTGTATATTAAATGAATGAATAAATAAATTGTATGAGCAGGATAGCACTTGAAGTTTAGACTATAATAGGTTTTGACTGTTTATTACGAGAATAGATCCATTGATGTGACAAATCTAACTTCAGAAAACACAAATTTTCCAGTGTGAATTAAGTGGCTGACGTATACGGCACTAATGGTCACAATCATAACTTTCCGCTGGTAAAATGTATGCTAATTGAGCGAATTGATTGCTCAATAAATATAATAAGTATGGGAAATAAATACCAAAGTGCAAATGTAGAAAAAGTACCAAATAAATTATGCTTCACAAGATCTTAATAAGTGCCTTAAAAAGTCTGAAACACTAAGTAAAAGTTACAACAATTTATACTGATAATATTACACTGTTTGACAAAGGAATTTGTTTATAAATTTTAATGGCTATGGTAACACAAATCATGAAAGTATAGAACATAAAAGGAGATAAATGAGAAAGAATGAACGAATAGCAAGATAGAACATACAGTCTAACAGACGAAAATAATAAGACGAAAAGCTATATAAAACCGTTTAAGAAAACATAGTAAGGAAATATTCAAACACTTTTTTAAAAATACAATTTAATCAACCCAGAAAATTTAAAAATTTCTTTGCAAGTGTGTATTCTGTTGAAACTTGTAATTTATAATTTTTTTACAGAATCTGAATTGAGATGTTGATAGTGAAGAAGTAACATGGGAAAAAAATTTAAAGTATTCATAGCTCACGACACATTTTGAAATGATTAATCAACCTTGAAAAGTTTAATAATTCTTGCAGCTCCATATTTCGATGAATTAATTCGATTCTTGTATAGCCTTAGGCGATATTTATATTGCAAACCATAAATTGATGTCAAAACTGATTAAGTTGACAACTATGTTCACAATAACTTATTTATTGTATAAAATCTGTAGAAATTCAAATTTACTCCTATTTTTAGAACACGCCTTGCAGACGCTAGCTAATAATAACTTTTTAAAAAGTATGTGAAATCCAAATCCAAGTCCAATTGGCGCATGGAATATATTTTTTTAAGAGTTGGTTGGCGTACAAAACAGAGACCATGCTCACCAGTGGGCAGAAATGGGCTGAGATGATGATAATGAAGAAGAAAAAGAATGTCCTAAGGATCATGTAAATATTGTAAATGATGTTAAATTGGCACTGGCTTTTGGGCCATATCTCAAAGATCCATTGGGTATTAGACCTCCCGAAATGATTATAATAATAATAATATAATAATCTTTTTATTTACAACAACAAAATGTCCATGTTTGTTAGTTACTTACAAGAGATGCTTAAAAAACTATGTTAGTCAACAAATATACGTATCTAGTGTTAGTAACAATTGCCTTAAAAACTACGTTAGTATTCTACAACTAATAGCGATCGGGTACGACTTATGAGCCCCCACATGAGCGGGCTGTCAAACCTGTCCGCTATCGCATGCAAGATACTGTTGCGACTACCTCGTAGAATACTCTAAATGCATTGTTGTATTGTATTCGCAGCGCGTTGTAGGCCTTATGATTGTAATTGAACCAAAGGGCGCTCGAGTACAGTGAAGTGCAGAATGCTTTGAAGAGGGTGATTTTCACTGCATCCGTACATCGAGCAAACCTTCGGGCCAGCATATTGGCCCTGACCGACAACGCTCTGCGCTCCCTCTCTATATCTACATTGTCTTTCAAGTCATCTGTCACCAGATGTCCTAGGTACTTAAATTGATACACTCGAGTTAGGGCAACACCATTAAGTACTATTGGCGGCACTGTATCAGGACACCGGGAGCCAGACCTGAAGACCATGTACTGCGTTTTATGATATCTATTCCGAAATAATTTTATTTTTGGATAAAAGAAACTGTTCCTATATTCTCTTTACGTACGTATAAAATCTATGGCAGACATTTCGTTACGTTTTTTCTTCTCATTAGCGAATGTACTTTTTTACGATCATAACAATTTGCACAGACGAAGCCGTCTCGAGATTCTTATCAATTGGATTCGGAATATTCACTATTGATCCTTTTATTGATAAAGCAAAGGTTCCAATAGCTTAAAATTTTTGTTAGATAAATTTGTTCTATGAACATTATTTTCGTCTAGACATTTTTACCAAATTCCTTGTTTCACTTTTTATGGATGATTTTTATATTGTGTAGGATGATTAGTTACTATACTTACAAGATTTCTTAGTTTGGGTTTAGTTAACGTTGTATCCATCAACAATGATTTACTTATAACTTATCATATCAATATATTTAGTCTCCACCCTAGAGTTTTCCTGCTGGTATGCCTGACCCACGTATACGTCCTATCCTAATTTCTAGCTAAGTTTACAGATTACAATAATTTTTCTTTGAGGATATTCTCTAGTCGAATATATCTTTCTTAGTGTTATAAATAAATAGTAAACACAATCTTCCAATTATTATTTGTTAATTGCATCCCACCCACACACATTGCTGTATAAACTTCATTCTATGCAATAATTGCCTGCTATTATCTTGTAAAGATGTTTATCAGGATTTTAATCAAACTACATCCGTTATGATGTCTATCAATACACAAAAAATATAAAAGTCATGTCAAAATTTTAAGATCGGCCAGATCGTAACATCAGTAGCAGTAATACGGCTCATATTTCTATGGAATTGTCAAAAGTGGTCGAATAGAAATAAATATCTGGTCACTACTAGTTGTAATTTCAGACCAAATATGGATTTACCGTATCGTATTCGTTCGTCCGTTCCCATGCTTCCGAGGGCTCGGTCCCGGCGGTCATCAGTAGATGACAATCGTTAAACAAAGTCGGTGGCCTTCGAGCGGCTTGACAACACCGGCCACTGCCAATCCACATTGGAGCAGCGTGGCACAGTACGCCCTAGTCCCCTTCGATTGAAGGGAGACCCTGCAGTAGGATGATTATGAGTTGATGATTAAAGTTCCACTGAGCCATTTTGTTTTGTTTTATGTGTATCTATAACTATCGTTATTATGGTACTGTCTGCTGTCTATCGAAAAAGGGTAATTTGCTTTGTGGAGCTAAGTAGAGCCTTCATTAATTGCCTTATCTGCAAATCGTGGTAAACATTTATAATTTTTAACATTCTTTCTGCGAATCGAACCTGAAAATTTGCACGGTGGACAGAGATTTCTATTGTATAAATATATAGCTCAAAAACACAAAAGTAATTGTCCCCAGATTTTAGATGTCTAACTTTAAGCTCATATTATAGTGACTGTGTCAATCGACCTCCTTTCTGTTATATTTCTGCTGTCCATCCTAACCGAATTAACTAACTGTGTATCTTCATCGAACTTGTAAGCAATGTTTGTGTAGCTAATGCCATTAAAGAATTTCAATTGGCCCAACGGTTAATCATAATTATGACATCAAAAACCTGTATCCTGAATCAATCATCTTAATTTGTGTTATTTTTATGACTGCATAAGTACTGAAAAACTCTGATAACGGTACTGTTTAAACATTTAATTATGTATCATAGAAAAGCACTTTTGAGTGGCTTTTAGGTCTGTAATATTATATTTAATTGGATGACTAATGATTTCATGTAGCCTACACACTGCCAAGCATCTCTGCAAAGAACTTCTTTAAACTTTCTACTAAGAACAAATCTGAAACTGCTTTCTGCCAGAAACTTTCAAAAACAGGATCGGTGCGGTCTAATTTGTCTAAATACAGGCCTTAGCATCCTCTTCAACATGGAATCCGTCTTCATCTAAATCTTTATCCAAGGTCATATCTAAATCCATTCCAAATCTACAAACGAAACAGAGAAAGTTCTTCATATTTATAATGAGCTCAATACTTATTTGAGAGATTGATTAACACATGACCAAAACACAGATTTGGGGAAGTTAAGGTTGTCTGTCTTTTGCCTTGTTTTGTTGTCACTGAAAACAAAAGATTAGTGAAACAAATTAGATCCTCAAAATTAGAAAAACCATTAAATGTGATTATTATTATTAATTTATTTTTAGTCTTAATAACATTTAGACAAAAGTCGCATTAAAAAGTATAGGTCATTTTGTTTGCTGGCTCAGATCGCTTCATCATCAACCACTATCATGCTATCCACAGGGCTATGAATCTCCTTCAATTGAAGAGGTTGTCTAAATAACTGCAATTATACGCAAAAAGTCTGGACCTTCCATCTCTTGTTTCCCTAACATTACTCTTTAACCGGCATGGTTGTTAACAATGGAAGGCTCTTTCTAGACTGGCTTCAGCCATAAGCTTTCAAATCAAATTGCGCAATATTTCATTTGTTTGTCTTACTGCCTTATTAGTCATAGCAGCTGTGTTCGAGAAACCTCGACATTGTTTTTTTCAGTATTTATCACGCTGCCCCAGCGACGACACAACCAAAGAAGGTTTGATTTAAATCTATTATTTTTATAATTTCACTATTTTTTATTGTACCATTAAATGAACAATTTTATTCCGTTTGATTTTGCACCCACTCGCTGTATACCTGTCACCCCCTTCACTTTAGTTCTTTGATATTTATCTTATCAGAAGTGTACTGGTGTAAAACCTTTTGTTTTCAAATGTTTGGCATTCTCATTGTCTCATCGTTGCCATGAATATATTTTTATTTTTTAATGATTTTATTTATTTATTAATATGATTTTTGGTTTATTGATTTTCTATTATGTATATAGTTTTAGTTTTATTAAGTATTGTAATATTATAAATAAATAAATAAAATAAATATATAGGGACAATTCATACAGATTGAGCTAGCCCCAAAGTAAGTTCGAAACTTGTGTTATGGGATACTAACTCAACGATATTATATTTTATAACAAATACATATATAGATAAACATCCAAGACCCGAGGCCAATCAGAAAAAGTTCGTTTTTCATCATGACCCGACCGGGGATCGAACCCGGGACCTCCTGGGTGGCGGTCTGGCGTGGTAACCATTACGCCACGGAGGTCTTCTGTGTGTGTTTTATTGTGTGCCTGAACTGTCCCACAGCTGGGCAAAGAGATCTGTAGTCTGTACTACCTTGACATGACACTCTGCAGAACCTCTTTGTGCCAGTGCTTAGAATAGGCGTCGTAGGAGTCGGGTCGCTGAGTTCCCTCTAATATGGTTGAGCACAGCGATGGCTGACTCTCGCGTCAACTCGTGAACGGGTTTTTGCTGCTTGCTGACTTTTTTTATTTTATTGTAGATTTAAGACTTGTTCATTCCACACCATTGTGTATAACATTCCGCGTGTTCTTCTTATAAATTTTAATGTACGTGTATATACCTACATTGTAACTATTGAGTGGAAAAAAAAGGAGAGGAAAAAAAAAGTACAAAATGACAAAAAAGGCCGTAACCGGTTTTCTTTCGCCATTTCTTTTTACCGGTTGCCATTTTGCTTGTGTCCGAAATGGTGGTAGTATATAACGTAGTTATTTTCTTTTTAAACAAGTTGTAAATGACAACAAAAAGTGCCTGTGAAGGTCTAATTTCTGAAATAAACGATTTCATATGTACTATTAATTTCTCCATCTTTTTCTCGGCTTGTTACACCTATAAACTTCGTTATTTTAAGATTTATTTCGTTATACACTGGTGCTCTCCGTTTGGTTTCTGTTTTACAAACGTCATTCATAATTAAATGACGCAACATAATATTTGCACTGTATCATTCAGTATCGGCAATAACAAATTTTGTGACGACATTGTTGTGTATTCAATATTCTTTTGTCTTAATATACGGAATGAAACGAACGAAATTAAAATCTTTATTCATATTATTACTCTATAACTCTATAAAGCCTCAATAAACGACCACCATTTTGGAAACAAAGAAAAATTGCCACTGGGAAAAGATATGGCGAAATTTTTTCTCATAGAAAATTATTTCGCGCGAGAATTGAGTATTATTTGAAAACCCTTTGCATTTAATAGCCCAATTACGTCACACTACCAGACCTTAGGAAAGTCGAGGGCGGGAAAGCAATAATTTTATTAATGTGAACATGACAAATATTGTAATTATAGTTGCTAACAAGTTAAAAGATTCGTTAGCATTCCGTTATATAATACATATTTATGAGAGAACCTTAATTCGACAACAAAGAGTTCACACCAATTTGGAGGCTGAGTCATTGACATCACATTGAATTTGTTTAAAAGACTCACATACACGTATCCGTATATACGTATCCTCATGCCTATAATCACCAAGAGAGTAAATAGAGTTCAAAAAATATATATTATCCTTTTATTATTAGAGATGGAAAGGTATTAGACATGAATGTTTCTGGATACATGGTCACGAAAAACTAGGTTAAATGTATGTATTAAGAAAGATATAATATGTATGTAGGTACTGTAACTGACGATGAAGGATAGGGTATTAGAGAAAGAAATTTACGTACTGCAATGACCACAGGTAAATAGGGATAAGTGAGGGAAGATAAATAGAGATCGATGGACACATAAACAAATATGAAATTTGGATTGTATGTATAAGAATGATATATTACTGTTACTGACGATGAATGATAGGGTATAGACGAAATGCATACTGCACTAACCACACGTAAGTGAGGAAAGATGAGATCAGACCAAAGTATGGGGAGATGAAGATGAAACACTTACTGTAAAAACTATAGTTTTTCTGGATGACGAAATCGCACCAAGAGCCAAGTGCCTAACTAAACTATACAATTGAACCAGAGCTAATTTTATCGCTTTTTTGCAGTGTGTTATGTTATATTTTGATTAACGATTCCTTTGAATAAACCTGGGGAAGCGTCTGAAATAAATATAAAAAAGTAGGTACTAATTTTCTAGTTAAGTCTCCCATGACAAGAGTTCGTCTAGAGATATCGGATAAAACCAAATATTTATACCGTGCGAAAATCCGAAGATTTAGTTTTTATGTTAAAACCCCACGACGAGCATACATCCCGGTCTCATACATACAATGCTTTTATAGTCCTCTACTTTCAAGCTGTCTTGTAACAAAAAGTACCTATTGCTGTAAATAGTAGGGCTTAAGGTTATCAGTGTCCATTTTTTGTCTGTTTTCTTATCTAACTGCCCCTATGTCTATGTTTATAGGTGATCCTACCTAATAATTTTGTGTCATCTCACTAGACCACGGATAAGACAGTATCGTGGACCACACCTAATACTGCTGATTTTCTAAGGACCACCTTGTTTCACCAATCCCAGAAAACTTATTTTTTTGACTTTTCTTATTTGACAATTAACCGGAACTTTATTAGAAAGTGTATTTCGTTACTTTTTACTAAACATTTATCTGTATATTTTTCGATCAAATATGAGATACACATATTATATTTACAAGATCAAAAATGTATGTCTTTATTCATCAAGAAATGATATCATCAGCACTACTGAACCATATACCCAGTGTATAAATGTATTTGATGTTATCTTAATAAGACATCAATCAATAAATCGGTATATCACTTAAGTAATTATGCTCGTGATAGGCAAAATGAAATATTGCAAAAAACAATAGCTACCTTAAACTTAACAGTCAATTTACACTTCTATATCTAAAGTTTTAAAGCACCTTTTTCTTCACTGTTTAATAGTTTTTTATGCTGTTATGTATGTGTTTATTATTCGGGATTTCCAGTCAATCTAACCGTGATCTCAGAATGTTAGTTTTTATCAGCTTACTTAATGGGCGGACGTTATTAACTGACACGATTTCGCTTTATTATTTCATTTTATCAATGACAGCAGTAGTTTAATCTTTCTATTGTGGATCCTAAAATAAACCTAAAGAATAACGAACAGGCTAATTACTGTTTCCACTTGTCAGATGTCCGATTTGTATTTAAACTTGTCAGCTGTCGCATTTATACAGTCAGATGTGAATAAAAGTTTACGAATGGAAGATCTGACATTTTGTCATGCCAAAGCCAACATTCGACAATTTTTTTAAGTAGCATTCTTAATACTCATCTCTAATCAAACTCTACTATACTTTCCAACCCACCCGCCAAGCGTGGCGAATATTGGCAAAACCATGGTTCTAACCTGTATATTGGAAGCGTTTAGGAGAGGCGTATGTCCAGCATTATGACTGAGATAATGATGATAAAATCTTTGGCTATTAAAGCATCTAACGTTTTACCCTTCACCTCTCATTCTACATTCACAAAAATTTTGTATATCACTTATTTCCTTCACCCATCATCATAAATCGACTGCAACTTTGAAGATTGTCATCGCATCGCATATTATGTTACCAAATCTTTGACTTTTATCTTCTACATATTAGTTGTTGTGTTAGTCGAAAAATTTTTTATTTCTAAATAGAAGTCTAGCCTTAATATGCAGTTGAAGGTGGAAAAATCGCAAACAAATAATCAGTCATGATTGACTTGAATCTTATGAATAATACACATTATATTTTATATTAATGGTTGCACGATTTGTTTACAAAACAGGTACAAAAGCGTTTTACAATCATGATACCTATTGTATTTATGCTACGATTGACTCATATTAATTGTCTTGTACTTGTGTTCGTTTTTATTGCAATATCAACACTTAGTTTTTGTATCAGGCAATCAATATCGTTTATCTAACTATGATTAATTGTTTTATTATATTTACCTATGAATGCATAAAAAGTATGTTTGTTGTTTTCCAATTTAAACTTTCAACTAAGAGTTTACAACGCCAAAAATAATCGTCCTAATTTTTGCGTCTTTAGGCCATAAGGACGAAAATTGTTTGCAAAAAGTTGTATTTTCCAATCCTAAAATACAAAACATTGGATTTTATGACAAGCCAGCGCCAAATAGAGGTTCACTTATTTAAATGTATTGTTTTATTGCTATTACACGGAACTTTATTAAAATTTAAAAAAATCTTTACTTTTTCGTGCCGTTTGTCAAAGTGTCTCTTAAATATTTGTACTACATCTGGCGTCCGTTTTATAGTTAAATGTTACCCCTTACTGACTTAGTTTTGGACTTAGGTCTTACTAAATTTATGTATAACTAACAAATTTAATATTTTATTTTGTTAACAGGAGCACCAGCCGGAGCGGGATCATTCGCATATTCTGATTCAGCAGGCAATAGGTACGGTGGTACATATCCCATAAACGAGGGGGACTACTACGATCCCAAGGATTATCAGATACCATACGTACAAAATAATCCCAAGGATTATCAGATACCATACGTACAAAATAATCCCAAGGATTATCAGATACCATACGTGCAAAATAGTTACCAAGATCCGAACACATTCTTCCCAGATTATTTTAGGAACTTCGAAAATTTAATACAAGAGTAAGCTCAAAATATGGAGAGCTTTTAGCTTCCGGTGACGGTCTGTCTTGACTTGATGGTGAAAGGTTTCTTCTCGATGTAAAAAAGTCTAGTTTAATACACAAAATAAAATTCTAGTCTGCTGATAGGCAACTGTAGGCTTAGGAACGAATGATGACTTTTTATAATATTTTTAGACGATTATGATATTTTTTTATGGAAAAATCTGAATAATTTGATTGACTTTCTTTGGTTTTGGATCTTCATAGAGCACGATAATAGCATAATTTCGAGATTTTTTTTCTTTATTACATTATTTTTAAAGTATTTAAAGTAAGTGTCAGTGACTTTTCTGTAATTGGTGATGTCCATGGGTGGTGGTAATCATATCATCAGGACTTCTGATAAAGTTACAATTGAAACTACGTCTTACTACGACACGTTTTTCATTTACTATCATATCAATGTTTTTATAGAATCGTTGCTAAGAAGATTACCAGACACGGATCCAAGTTCCGAAGGTATAGCTATCATGCTTTAAGACTTTAGAGTGAGTCCTTTCATATCGGTATCGAAATAATTCTCATAAATATTACCATTGCCAACATAAAAATCAATCTCATGTTCCTAATCATTGCGGTTGTCATTCAAATCAAAATCATAATGTGGTTTAACGGTAACAAATACTGAAATATGACTAAGTACCAGGGAATTATCATAAAAAAATTGTGTAAAATTTAACATTTTTTTCTTATATTTTCTTTTACTGATACCTTTAGACTGTCGACATCGTCCAAACCTCCAAATTTTCTATTAAGTGTCTTATGTATGGTTGTTTGGGTTGAATTTTAACTTTAAGTTATCATCAACCAATTTTGAGACCAAATAAACGTTTTTGTAAGATTTTGGAATTATAGTACTGACACTTGACCTAAATATCACCTTCTGCCCAGAAAGAAACGAGGTTTGGGCAACCGACAATCTGTTCTGTAAACTCGCAGCTACTTCAATACTGCGTATGTGATTGCCTTGCCCTAATTTCTTAGTAGAATAATAAAATTGCATTATTTGCAAACTTCATATTTTCCAACTCATTTCTAAATAAATCGTATAATTTGCGAGGTTTTGTAGTTGATCGCTTATCTATCACTTACTTTATCTATTATATTATTCTATCTTCAAGCTTTCATTTGGCGATTTCATTACATACTAATGCTTTATCCCGTGTGAATTAACTCATTCATGTTTTTCCAGGGCGTTTAGTTCAGATTATGAAAACCAGAGAAAAGCACTAGACGCAGCTTCAAAGGCTTACGACTTAACTTCGAACCAAGCTGGTTATTATAATAATTTTGCATTCAGGTCACCGTTCAGTAATTTCGGATTTGGAGGTTTCCCGTTCCCTACTTTCGACATGTCGCAGTTTACGAATGCAGCCTTCGCAGGGGGTAGAGTTATGCCAGGATTCCATCATCAGATTGCAGCAATCAGTCCTGCTAACCCGGTAAATATAACATCCAGTAGATTGAATGTTATTTTCAGAGCATGGTCCGCTGTTCTTATTTCTGTCACTTGAATCGCATCTACGAGATCGGAGAACCTTTAGACTAAAGTCACGCTACATTCTCACTTATTACCGAGCCAACTTACTCAATTAGTGACTAATCTTAATGTGCTTCTTCTTCGTTCCTCGCGACTGAGGGTCGTGTTGATGGAAATATACTGAATTGCGTAGTTATAGCGCATTAATTTCGATTTTAGACTATTTATATTTTTAATTCATAATTCTAAACCTGGTCGTATGTAAATTTTACTGGAAATGTTTGAAGAAAATCTCTCAACTGATGTTTTTCAACCCTCATTTCAGGATATGCCCAATGTGAACGTGATGAGACGCTTCGGGGAGGAATCTAATCCTAATCCTCGCTCCAACTTCGTCAGTATGAGTTCTAGTTCCTTCGCCTCATCTTCGAACGTCAACGGTAAGGAAGTCAATAGCCGAGGAGCTGAAACCACTATCAACGACAACGGAAAGGTCACCAGATATTCAGTGAGAAACTAAAATATGATTCTCATGTTCATATAATAAATTAGATCTCAATTACTGAATTCATATTTATTTGTGATGTTCGTGGCATTATATTTAATAATTTTAAACTTTAAACTTTTTAAACTTTATATATTAATATAAACAAGTACCTATGAAAATGTATCAATAAAATATTTTGTAAAATTTTAATATGAGTTTTATTATACTTAGGATTTTATTTAGCTTCTAGAGATGTATGTGGAGATATTTTTATATCAAACCTTCCTCAAAAATTAGGCAATAAATTGCATTGAATGCTCGTTGATTGAGTAGCTAAAGATTAATCTTAGATATAGTTGGGTCGAATCCCGCATAAAACACATATTTATGTGCCCGATGTTTCTCTTGGGCTGGATGATATCTATATAATAACTGTATTTATTTAAGAAAGTGTGTGTGTTTATCAGCAGCATGCCTTTGCATAGTTTGAGACTAGATGGAGTTAAGTAAATCGTAAATAATCGATTTATTATATTAGTAGATTTAAAACCATTTCTAATCAAATTGTATGCGTTTTGAAAAGCCGTGAACGCTGTTACTCATAAATCTATTTACCTAAATGAGACTGGCATTACGTTATGCTTCTCAACGTTTCAAGGTTGCAGATCATAATCGGAGTTTTTACTATAAGCATTACTGAGATAAGAAGGATGAACAAAAACAATGGCACAAGCTATTAGTTTAATTTCGCCAATTTTCCGTCTAACTTCATCTTTTGAGTTGTCGTCTCATACGTCCAAGGATTACTCCGTTGTTGAATACATGACACATGAGGTGTTATTGGTTGTCCAACGTTAAGTTCTCTACATCTTCTGCAATAAAACTCTTTCATTCCATCACTAGTAATTTTTCTGTGGAAATTATTCTCCGGTCTTTGGACTCTCCTCACGAAATTTGGCCGTATGTTATCTTGACCCAACCAATTTATATTATTATAGTAAGTAGAAGGTTTCCATTGCATTGGATTTGTTGCCAAATTTGGTATAACGTCATAATCGTCACGTATATTGCGATTTATAAGTACAGAATCAGGATACTTTGCTTTAAATCTTGTGTCTGGTGTTCTAATCATAGTTGTGTCAACAGATTTGTAGCCTGGCACTATTGGTACTTCACCACTGTCATCTTTGGGTACTTTAATATCTTTAAAACTTACTCTACCTGCATCACCTGGAATATAAAATATACCTTTCAAATTATCTATAATATAAAAATGAATCGCTGAATGTGTTGCTAGCTAAGCGTAAATCTCGAGAACAGCCGAACCGATTTCGTGAATTCTTTTTTTAGAATATTTCTATTATTTGTGGTTCTTACTAGAGAACGCGGGTTTCGCTAGTATTATGATAAACTTAACACAGTATTTTTCAATTACTAACTCAAGATATTCTATTTTAATGTTTAGTTTTTGTGAGATTAGCTTCTCATCATTGTTTAAACATAACGGTATTATAATGATAATGTGAAAAAAACTAATCTATGTTGAGGTGTTTAAGGATGTCGTAGTCAGAATACTGTCGCTGTAATAACAGTATAAAATATGAAGCCACAAAATTTTTAGTAACCTATGATGTGTTACTGACTAGTGAGTCATCGGAACAATCTAGTTGATCTAACATTTTATTCAATGATATTGCCATAACTCTAAAGTTATACCCTCGTTTGTTCTCTGTATATTTTGTTAAAGACCAAACTTTTGTTCTGTAGAACAGGAATACCCCAACTTTCGATCCACTATTTGTTAAAGTAAATGTAGGAGAAGTTCAAAAGTTCCTACATTTATGGAAAATGTCCCATAAATTCCAAAATTTTATAACGGTGGTGATAAAGTATTCGATAAAATCTCCCTATTATTCCTTTTAGCAGGCTTATAACTGCTGCTTAGGCTGAAAAACGAACTTTTTCTTATTGGCTTCGGGTCTTGGATGTTTATATATATATGTATTTGTTTTAGAATATAATATCGTTGGGTTAGTATCCCATAACACAAGTTTCGAACTTACTTTGGGGCTAGCTCAATCTGTGTGAATTGTCCCTATATATTTATTATTATTTATTTATAACGCATTGGTAGCGCCTCGGCGATTACTGATGTTTATAGTGGGCCGTAATCACTTTCCATCAAGCGAGCCACCGCTGCTGGCTTTTTTGCCTGCGGTATTATATAAAAAAACATCATGCTCATCCACCTCTATAAAAATCTTACCATTACTATCACTATGGAGTCCCCTGCGATTATTGTTCTTAAGCTTTGTAGACACAACTATAGTGTGTTTGACTTCAACGTCTTCATCTTCTTTGCTTGTACTATTAACTATTGTGACGTCATCATTGCCAAAATCCATTTTTGAAGATATTCCATAACTGCTGTTGATAATAGCTGAAAATATATTAAATTTTGTATTGTCACTGCTTGGAAAGGTGAAGGTTACTACAATACAATTGATATGGCTATTGTACGACCAGCCCTTGAAATGCCCTACCTTGAAACATGTAAATAAACAGGCCTGTAAACATAGTTTTAGCATAGAACTAAGGGCATCTTTAAAAACTTTTTGACTAGCCGTAGCCCTCTTTCCACTTGGATCCATTATTTGATTCTAGTATTTTTATATTTTTCTGAGCGGTAAAGCCTAAAACTAGAACTACTTAGTTCTTTAACAAATAGTTTCCGAATGATGATTTCAAAGTGTAAATTGTTCATTCAATGATTCACAATACTAATTTCAGCAACACGCCATGTTGATATTTTTTTGTTTACCTTTTACGACAAAAAAATTGAAACAGAATAATGCTACTACTAGGAATTGGTAATGGCTGGTAAAAGGCTACGCGCACGGGACGGGATGCTAAGGGATTTTAATTTTTTAAAGGACATTCAAACGTTAACAATTTGTAATATGACAATATGACTTATTTTTATATTGCAAGTTTGATTGTTCATTGGTAAAAAAAAATTAATCCCTTGCCATCCCCACCCGGCTGGAATGGGGATGTACCACCCTCTCACAGAATATCTACGTGAAATAGCGATGATATGATACGTCCAATGAGTGAGATTTCATAAATTAGGTAAAATAAATTCTATGACTCAAAAGAAGTAAACTAGTTCTTATTAATATCATTGTCATTTACCGCTAATGATGATTATTAAACCCAAAAAATCATTAGCACTGGAAACTAATTGTAAAACTATTTAGCCTAAAACTAACATGATAAAAATGTTCAAATGAATAAAATGGCAGTTTTCTGTTGGCAAATATTTTTTTCTCTCCATAATCCATAATCATTCCACTCCAGAGATACGGGTCTTCCTTCAATCGAAATAAGAGCGTACTCTGCCACGCTGCTCCAATGCGGATAAAATAAATAAATATTCTTGGACGAATCACACAACGCCATCTAGTCTCAAACTAAGCAGCTAAACTTGTACTGGGTACTAGATTGCTGATAAATACACAATTTTTTTTTTGTAAATAAATACTTATTATACATAGAAAACACCCAGACCAATGCAAACAGACATGGTCATTCACACAAATGATTGCCATGTGCAGGATTCGAATCCGCTGCCTTCGAGATAAAGTGACCATTGCTACTCGATTAATGTAAGCTAGGTACTCGATCACCCGGCCATAGGATACAAAGAGACAGCTTGTGACTTAATAATATTAAGATTATGGAATTTAAAAAAATGCGTTTCAGAAACTGGTTGTATTTGTAAATGAAACAAAATATGTGTTACCTTGTATGCTTACCGCAGAAAAGCAGGCAGGCCACCCAGCCCGTCATGTCGGGATGAAGATGTCAGAACAATAAGGCTCTGTCGCGTGACAGCCTTGTTTTATACAAACAACACAAATTGCAATAATGATGTCGCAAAGGAAGCGACAATTACTCGCGACAATGATATAAGAAAACGCTGATTTTATGTACTGATATAAAAACTGTAAGAAACGTACCTACTCACGTTTTACACAGAATGGAGATATAAATAATGAATAAATATATAGGGACAAATCACACAGATTCGACACAGACAGAGCTAGTCCCAATGTAAGTTAAAAACTTGTGTTAAGGGATACTAGCTCAATGATACTATATTTTATATCAAATACTTACATAATATATAGATAAACATCCAGGATTCGAACCTGGGACCTCCTAGGTGGCGGTCCGGCGTGGTAACCATTAGATACGCCAAGGAGGTCGTCAACTGGAGATATTTTACTAAGTACTCAACGACCCGGGGAAGACCTTTTTTTGTTTAAAGTCAGGAAAATACTATACTGCATGTCCCGCCACTTCGGGAAGCGACGAGTGTCTGTCGGGCTCTCCTCTCTAGTCAATGAACATATCAAAAATCTGACTGCCACCTTCTCCACCTTAACAGTGGCAGGGTCGCGGGAACTGGTGATATTCTCTGATAGGGAAGTATCACATAATATATATATTTTCTTTCCCTTCTCCTTATTACTTCCCTTCCTCTTCCATTCCATGTAGCAAGAAACGCATTGGCAGAGCCTCTGGTATTAATTTATGTTTATAGGCGGCGGTAATCACTTTCTGTCAAATTGTCTTGCCTGTTTGCTGACATAAAAAAAATTCAACGAGTATGGAGTGGCAAAGCCTTAAATCGCGAAGGTAAAGGCACAGAATTTATAATAGTACTGTAAAGGTTTGATAATAATATGATATAGTCATAACTTTGTAAATAAAAAAAAGTACCCAAACACCTTAACATGAGGTCACTATGTTTACCAACAATTATATTAGTCAGATCCTTGTTCAAGTACAGGTATTATAATTAAATATCTACCTATATTATTTAAATTACCAGAAAGACGTAAGATTCCGAGAATATAATAATTTAAGATAGGTACTGAGTATGTAATGGAAAAACTAGGTAAGTACTAAGTATGTACTGGAAAAACATTTCAAAAGACAACATCTTCATATGATTAGTTTTTATCCCGAATATCAAGCAATGGGAAAAATGGAATTTCGCAGGTAAAAATTCTGTTTGTGTTTATTTTTATTCTAAAAACAGTATGGCAAACTTTTTGACTTGTGTATTACAACGCCATCTAGCGACATGGCGGAAAAACAATTTAGTAAATACCTACATCACCATCTGTACGACACAATTCGAACTAAATTGGATGCTAACATTGCGAAGCTAGAGAATTAATTCTTATCTTATTCGCTAGATGGCCATAGCAACATCAAGACAACTGAAACGAACTTTTATTAACATTTGTATAAAAATTAAAAATATTGAAGTCAATAAATGAAAACCAAAAATATTAAAATCATAATTTTTTTCAAATATTTAATAAATAAACAAAAAAGTTGCGCCCAACGTGGGGCTCGAACCCACGACCCTGAGATTAAGAGTCTCATGCTCTACCGACTGAGCTAGCCGGGCTTGTGAGAGCACTGATGAAATTATAATAGACATTCGCACATAATACCACATTTAGTTTTGAAAATTATTTTTTTGGCTTGTTTTTTGATTATTTTGCGGACCTTATCCATAAAATTATAATGACATCAGACCGGTTTGAACCGTGTAGTGTGCGTTAAAATTCATACTAAAGACGCTTTTTTAAATTAAAATAAAAAAATCCTGAAATTCATACTAAAGACGCTTTTTTAAATTAAAATAAAAAAATCCTGACAAGATTAAGCTGGCTGAACCACCGGCTGCACCCTGACGTCTATCACGCACGAGTTTATTATGACAATGTAACGCCCTAGGGCCCGATTCTACTATCACAAATGCACCAATGGACTCTCAATGGTGTTCAATAAGTTAAACATTATAAATGTCAAAAACTATTCCACTGATACATTATCGACATTCTTTTGAGATACGATTGAGACACCATTGAGAGTCCATTGGTGCATTTGTGTTGGTAGAATCGGGCCCTGGTCCCTCAGTCGGTTTTATACTGACTAATCTATCCACTAAACTACTGTGGTCATGCTTCAAGCTAAAGCTAAGGATATACTAAGCTGGGTAATAGAACCCATTAAAAAATCGTAAGGAAGAAGTATGTTATTAACTCTCTAGGAAAAGCGACGAAGAAATACTGCTAAATGTACGGATAAGAAGGAAACTCACAAAGAGCTAAATTTCTAAGCTAAGCTAAGATCAAGCTGAGATAGAGGGTTTGTTTACACGAATATATTGCACTGCAAGTACTGAAACACGCCTCAAAGAAACTGTAGGAACGCCACACTAGGAAAAATTTTAGGACCTCGGTCAGTCATTGTAATATTCACGATTATTAAAAAAGCATCGGTGCTTTTTTTATTAATTTTGTTGGTTTTGAGCCTCCCAATAAGCATGTTCCGGATATACGTCGAATTACAGGTAAACCTGTATATAAGATATAAATAAATAAAATAAATAAATAAATATAAAGGGACAATTCATACAGATTGAGCTAGCCCCAACGTAAGTTCGAAACTTGTGTTATGGGATACTAACTCAACGATATTATATTTTATAACAAATACATATATAAATAAACATCCAAGACCCGAGGCCAAGTTCGTTTTTCATCATGACCCGACCGGGGATCGAACCCGGGACCTCCTGGGTGGTGGTCTGGCGTGATATTTATCTAAACTACTCGATAAACAGCAATTTTCACTTCGTACCACTTCGACAATACAAACAATAAATAGAAAAAATTCTTAATGTCTAAACGTATGGTATTCCTACTCAAAGCTAGCTCCCCTCCCTGAGGACTAGCGCAAACGTTTCGCGAATTTCATGAGGACCTACAAGTCCTTCATCTCAAGGCAGACTTATTTTGACCCATTGTAATAAAGATTGATCGTTTAGAAGTAGATCGAAAATTCTGTAGGTTTTTCGGTGAGCGTCAGGACCGGTCAACAGTCGTATCACTGTGAAAATGTGTCTAATTTATCTTTTGCACAGACAATATAACCTAATTGTCTGTGACATGATGAGAGCTTATTTCATAAATTAAAAGAATTTTAACATTTAAGGTTGACTGGCCATTCTGATGTTAGAATGACCTATGGAATCTAGAAACGAAGTTCGAAATTTATACTTGTTTATTACTCAGTCCATAACGACAATCAATTTTCAATTATAAACTGTGGGCCCAAATTTTGTCGCTAACTTATAATACACTAGTAACTATGTGCAACGTGCAATACACACTATCTGCGTTACAAATAAACGTATAGTATAACGAGTATATGGTTATTCACTGTTGTGTCACTGTCTTTCTTGATGAGAATTAAATGAAGTATGAAAGGGACAAAACATTGTATAACTTACCTATATACCCGTTATACTACGTTTATTTGTAACACAGTACATATATATATTATTCAAGTTATAAGTTAAAAAGAAACCCCAAAGTTTAAAGCCTCAATACGTCGAAAGAAGTATTTACTAAATTCACCAATACAAAAAATAAAATGTTCATTTCTCCTGAATCATTCGTATTTCCATGCTTCAAGTAAGGTCGGGATCGGGAGTTAGAGAGCGGGGAGCGACACGCTTTCAAATTACCAAGACTGTACTAGTTCTCGGATCGCTTTCTCAGTACAGTCAGCCTCGAAAATGTGAGAGCCTTTTAGCCTATTTTGTGATTCTCAACAACGATCCTGGCAGCTACGGCCATGAAACAATTTGGGTGAATTTCAGTCGTTCTTTTCTCTCATTACGGTTAACTTTTTTCGACTTTATAACACGCTTCATATTAGCTTGGTAAATCATGACAGTGTTATGGTCATACATCATGCACTATGAAAATATCTTCCTATTTATCTATAACTATGAGGTATCTTGTCTTAACCATCTCGAACTAACTTTTTGCCATAAAAAAATACCCAGACTAGAGTAAAGGTAAATACAAATTATGATTGTCGTGCAGGAATCGAATCGTCGCATTGGCACCGGAGATATTATTTACTACCAAATGACAAAGGATTATTGTAAATATATAAATGTAATACATAGAAACACCTAGACTCGGACAAACACTGAAGCCATAAAATGTTAACCTGGCACAGGGATCGTACCCCGGTACCGAACGTGGAGTCACTAACCGGGCTGTCAATTTTAAGTTACAAATTCTTTTATTTCTAAGTTGTACTATTTTCCGATGGAGTGTACCTCCGATAAGGCAGATGTAAATGGCACGCTCGCAATCAGCGGAGTGCGGACGCTGCAAGCTCCAGGTATGAAAATGGATCATATACAAGGGAAAATAAGTTGCCTACGACTACTTTACATTCATGGATGTACAATAATGTACAGTACATATTATTTATATACTTGACACAAAAGCTCCTAACAATCGTCTGATTTTAAATATTGGTTGGGTTATTAATCGATTTAAACGTATGTACAAGGTATGACAATCGAAATCAAACACAATCGTTGAGTTTCACTGGGTATCTTGTGTCTAATATAATTATATTGAAATGAAAATAGTAAATATCATAATAAGTAGATAATGTTTGAAAGTTACTCTGCCACGCTTCTCCAATGCGGATTGACACAGGCCGGTGTTTTCAAACCACCTGAAGACTTGGCTCAACAACTACTGTCATCCTATCGACAACAGAGATCGACGGCCTTCCGAAGCACGGATCACATTAATTTACGCTCCTTACAAAACTGTTATTTATAATATTAAAAAAACTTGTTACATTTTCGCCGAAATAATTAAGATGACTCGTTAGATAAGATGTTCTTTAAAAGTATCATAATACCTATATGTAACATGATACGGTACATTGCTTTAATAAGGTTTCTCTCACAGGAACCGTGGTCTTGGAAATGACAAATCACTGATTAGGCAATAAAGAGTCAATGGCGTTGCATGTCAAACTAAATGATCACGCAAGACGCTTATAGTACTTAATTGCATGAGTTTAAAATGTTTAAGCTTGGAATCTCTCACAAAGAGTTTCGGCAGCTCCAACTCATGCCGTGTTCCACCTTGTTGCACCTTCATATGATCAAGAGTTTTTTGTTGATGGAAGAATTGCGTCTTATAAAACACGACGACTTTCTCAGAAAAATCTTAGAGAGAAAGAAAGAAGACAACAAGGGGAAGGCCGAGAAGAGCGTACATAGATCATGGGAAAGAAAAGGCAGGCATGTCCTTATGAAAGAGAGGCGAAAGAGTTAGCACAAGACAGAATAAAATGGAGGCAGTGACACCTACAAAAGCACCACTTAAATTTAGAAGAAACAATTGCACAGTTTACCAGAGGAATTCAATCCGTAACCAGTTTTACGGGCGTGAAATGATGTCTAATTATTTAGTGCTTTTTTCCTAGCCACTAACAAGGTTGTGCAAAAAGTCGGCATAGTACAAAGTCATCACGCGAGTTCACCGCGCAAAATAACCGCCTTCGCCTCCGTCTATCTGTTACAAGTATCTTGGGGCGGTCACGAATTCAACAGAAAAAAGTTTTACAATGCAAATTCAATATGGGAAATAAACATGTGGTTGATCAAAAGTGCCGACTTTCATACATTCCTAGATTAAAATTGTATAACTAGATTAGTTGCTGAATTGCAACAATGCCAACAATGTATAAGTTTGTTTGTCAAATTGACTTTTAAACTGAAAGTAAGCCATCACCATTAATACCTACCATTTACCACTACACTACTTATTTAGACAAACGTTGTTCGAATCAAATTCTTTTTGAATAAAAATAGTTAAAAGTGGCTTAATTTTCATATACTTTCTGTTGGTTAGTTCTCGTTGTTCCCGTTCCCATAGGAACTAAGAGAATTGACTGAACGAGACTTTTACTAACAAGACCTATGACTTGACTATACATACATGAACAGATGTGGCCCATCATTAAATATACCCGTAGTAAGTAGGTATACATTGAGATCTTCGATTATATACAACAGTAGATACAGCACGTCATACAATAACAAAGCTTAAACTTTTTACATGTATTGAAATTCACCTTATTGTGCTTCGACTGGCTCTGTCTATATACATTGCCGCTGACACCTTAGTCCTTTAAATGTCTTCAGTCACTAAGCAGTAATGTAAAACAAATAGTCAGTGACAGATCACGCGTCACTGAATACAAAGTCCGCTACGGGTGCGTTTTAGCGGAGTTTGAAGAGTGCCACGGACGCTATTGCCATGCATTATCCATGTTGTATATGATCGAAGATTGAGATATAGTAATTTACATTTGCATTTATTTTTCTGATCAAATAAAACAAAATAATTAATTGACTATGATGAGATGTGGTTATATTATGAACAACACTTTAGTGGGCGTAATAAAATATTAATTTAATGATTGGAGTTTTTATCTTGGAATTGGAATAGCTTGACTTTAACTAGCAAATTATTTATTAGCATCTCGGCAACTACAATTCCAAGGTTCTATCTCTATAGGTGTATACAAATAGTTTTTGAATATTTCCATTAGAATGGGGAATATTGGTATTGCAATCGTAACAAAAATCTTATGTGAACTTAGTATTTTATTTTCGCTTTAGAAGTTTTGCTTTTTAGACGATTTTTTTTTTTGTAAATTAAAACAAGCAGCTATTTTGAGAATTCTGACCGTCACACACAGTCATTGATCTATAGGTCTAAATGCCCGCGGGGGTCTACAGAATAAAGTATTTTTTTATTTGATTTGATACGTTAAATTTGATTGTGAATGAATTTAGACATCGATAGTAGGTACAATACAATCTATACTAAGTACTAACTATATTACAGATACATACCTACATCATTCAGAGCCATACACATTCGTGAAAGAAAATAAAAGCAGGCACACATTTGAAAGACATAGAGTGACATTAAACATGCGATCGCTCGTGCTGACAAAAATCAAACAAACCTAAATAAACCCATACGACACAGATACAGCAATCATATTGACATGTAGTCAATATACCGTTCTTCACGTACAACGGCACAACTCCGCAAAATTCAATCTTTCCTACTGAATGACCTGTCTCAGCGATTTCATTCAAAATAATAAATAATAATTTTATTAACTTTTGCCCCTTTGTTGTTCTGGACTGTTATATTTTATATGCGAACGTGGATGCACGACTTTTTGTCTCTTCTTTCTTGTCATTTCCCCTGGTGTACTGTCCAAAAGAAAATATGAGACACTAGCGAAACCCGCGCAACTTCGTTTGCATGTATCCCGCTTTCCCGTGGGAATTTTGGAAAATCCTTTCTTAACGGATGCCCACGTCATACCAAGAACCCACCCCCCAAGATTCAGGTCTCTACGTTCAGCGGTTTGGGCTATGCGTTGATTCTCAGTCAGCCAGACAGAGAGACAAAGTTTTTTTATATAGATTTAATGACCAGCGTCGATTGGGACGCGCTGAGTATATTATTGACTGTATTTCAATTGTTTTTATGCATTTCAGCTTTATCACTTACACTAGAGAAACCCGCGCAACTTCGTGTGCGTTTATCCCGCTTTCCCGTGGGAATTTCAAAAAATCCTTTCATATCGGTTGCCTACATCATACACCACACTTTTCAGAACACACCCAAAAAATTGTGATATGTTTAGATATATATTTTTTCTATTTTTATACTTCTCATTACAATCTTTGGTGTTTATGAAATAGGCTAGCCCGACCGGTGAAGAGCCACCCTTATACAGAATATTGACGTGAAGCAGCAATGCGTTTCGTTCGGGGAGTGAAATATCCGAAATTCATGTTTGTCACCTTTGTGGTATAAAAAAAATCTAACTCATTCCTTATACTATTTCTCGATATATCCTGTTTTTTTCCTGTTATAGGTCGGCAACGGATTAGGGACCCTAGAATCTATGTGCTCCATAGTCGACGGTAATCACCTAATATCAAATGATCCATATTCCTGAGCTTGTTTTCCAACCACTTCCGTAAAAAAAATGTATAAATATATCGGTAATTCAATACCTACAATCTCAGCCTACAACAACACTACGAAATAATAGAGCGAGTCGACATAATGAGATTTCCTATAAGTGAGAAAGAGACAATATCAATATGTATGCCATTTAACCATTGACCAATTTAACTTGAACCCTGTCAAATATTATAAAATTTAATATTTAATTACTTACTATTTATTATCGATGAATATGAGTCAGTCCGCTTTATACATAGTTAGAATTTTAGCTGTTTTTCCGATATGACAAACTGAATAAATAGACGACATTATGGTTGAATACCTATTCACAATTTATAATTACATGACAGATGACACTTCACTTCACGGATGTGTCAAAATGAAATGTAATTGAAATCAAAAGCACTAAGGAGTATGAGTATTGATATCAACTCGAAGAAAATTACCCACAAAATACATTTTTTTCAAGAATTTTCAAGAATTTCAATAAAATAAGAATCACATCTTCCATAAATTCTCTTAAACAATTTTTATGCAAAATTTGAAGTAGATTGGACCAAGGAATCAAGTTATCCCATAGTAACTTTACCCCCCTTTTTTACCCCCTTAGAGTTCGAATTTCGAAAAATCCTTTCTTATCGGACACCTACGTCTTATAATAGTTCCACCTGCCAAGTTTCAGATTTTTACGATGAGCGGTTTAGGCTGTGCGTTGATTCTCAGTCAGTCAGTCAGTCAGTCAGGACAAATATTATAGGCATTTTATATATATATATAGACTAGAGAAACCCGCGCAACTTCGTGTGCGTTTATCCTTTCCCGTGGGAATTTCAAAAAATCCTTTCATATCGGTTGGTCACACCCAAAAAATTTTCATATGTCTAGATTTTTTTTCTATTTTTATACTTCTCATTACAATCTTTGGAGTGGGCGTTTATGAAATAGGCTAGCCCGACCAGTGAAGAGCCACCCTTTTACAGAATATTGACGTGAAGCAGCAATGCGTTTCGTTCGGGGAGTGAAATATCCGAAATTCTTGTTTGTCACCTTTGTGGTATAGGAAAAATCTAACTCATTCCTTAAACTATTTCTCGCTATATCCTGTTTTTTCCTGTTATAGGTCGGCAACGGGTTAGGAACCCTAGAATCTATGTGCTCCATAGTCGACGGTAATCACCTAATATCAAATGATCCATATTCCTGAGCTTGTTTTCCAACCACTTCCGTAAAAAAAATGTAAAAGTATATCGGTAATTCAATACCTACAACCTCAGCCTACAACAACACTACGAAATAATAGAGCGAGTCGACGTAATGAGATTTCCTATAAGTTAGAAAGAGACAATTTCAAAATGTATGCCATTTAACCATGACCAATTTAACTTGAACCCTGTCAAATATTATAAAATTTAATATTTGATTACTTACTATTTAATATCGATGAATATGATTCAGTCCGCTTTATACATAGTTAGAATTTTAGCTGTTTTTCCGATATCACAAACAGAATAAATAGACGATATTATGATTGAATATTCACAATTTATAATTACATGACAGATGATACACTTCACTTCACGGATGTGTCAAAATGAAATGTAATTGAAATCAAAAGCACTAAGGAGTATGAGTATTGATATCAACTCGAAGAAAATTACCCACAAAATACATTTTTTTCAAGAATTTCAATAAAATAAGAATCACATCTTCCATCAATTCCTTAAACAATTTTTATGCAAAATTTGAAGTAGATTGGACCAAGGAATCAAGTTGTCCCATAGTAACTTTACCCCCCTTTTTTACCCCCTTAGAGTTCGAATTTCGAAAAATCCTTTCTTATCGGACGCCTACGTTATACAAACAATCCACCCTCCAAGTTTCAGATTTTTACGATGAGCGGTTTAGGCTGTGCGTTGATTCTCAGTCAGTCAGTCAGTCAGTCAGTCAGGACAAAGCATTTTATATAAATAGATTACATAACATCTTTTATCATATTTTTTTATCATTGTCCGCTTTTAACCAAGGCTTTGGCTAATTGCAACGAACAAGAATGCAGAAGCCAAAACTTGAAGAAAAAAAGAAAAACCATGAATCCTTATCCTTACTTATTTTACTTACTAATATTATAAATGAGAAAGTGAGTTTGTTTGTTATTCCTTCACGGCTTGACTAAGCAGCCGATCATTATGAAAATTTGCATACATATTGTTAGGGGTACAGAGCCCAACATAGGCTACTTTTTATCCCGTGAAAGAATGTCGTTAAAATAGGAAAATAATTTTTCTACTATAGAGGGCGCTGTATCGGCCAACAGATGGCGCCACAAGTCGCGCTATGGGTTGTTTCTATGTCATAAAATTAACGCGAGCGAAGCCGCGGGGAAAAGACAGTAACGGTATAAAATTAAAAACAAATTAAAATTAACGCGAGCGAAGCCGCGGGGAAAAGCTAGTAACGGTATAAAAATAAAAACAAATTGTCAAAATTATGACAAAAAGAACACACCATCCAATCCAAGTTCTGTACTCCTACCATGACCGCTTAAAACAAAACAAGAACGGCTGAGTAAGGGAGACAGCGCAATACGTGATGTAAGGCGACCGACGTCTCGTTTACACAATCGTTTAGGGATAGTTATAAAAGTTCGTGGTACATACGTACACGTACGGCTGCCGGTCTCTACGATCAGTGGTTCAGTTCAGTCTACGTTGATCCGCCAGTCAGTCAGTTATTCAGGACAAAATATTTTATAATATGTTTAGATTTATTATTATTTTATTTTATGTTACTTCGACTATATCTTATAACACGGTTACGCCTCGATCGTGTTACACTGAGCGCGGGTCAAATGTTACTTTTCGGCTTGTACGTTTTTCTGTCTTATACACATCAAAAACACAGCCGCTGCCAACCTTTAGCTTGTTGTTGTAATGACATGGGTACGGTACACCGAGGTTTAAAAATTTCTAAATGTTAAAATATCGTAATTTAACAGATAGCGGCAAAGATCTATAGAACTGTATGTTAATTCATTTCGTCGGCTTTTAGTTTAGAGATTTAACTTTATTGAGACTTACTTAGTTGCTGTTACAAAGGTATTGACAGACATGTGATGACATTTGACAGACTTTTTTGCTTACAGTCAGTACTATTACAAATATACATTCAGAGAGGATAATTCTGATTATGAGAGAGATTGGTTCCTGGTTTAAAACCACTTAATCTACTAGGGGATCCACTTAATCCACTTTTTACTCGAATTTAGTGATACACGATGTTTTCGTTTCCGAACTGATATCGGGATTTCCCGAGTAAAACCACGGGCATCCACTGTCCGCTAAATTATTTTTTAGAGCCACCACTTGTGATTTTTAATCGACCGATAGTTTAGTCGCAGTCATTTTCGATAGTTTGATCGGCCGATTTTTAATCGTCACTCGCCCTGCCATTTAGCTCTATACTGAATCCCAGAACGATTAAACTATCGGCCGAATAAAAATCACAAGTGGCTCTTATTGTCGCGGTTTCACATAATAATGATTTCAATTATTTAAATATAAGAAGACAATATAATTATAACTCAGGTTATAATAATACATACCAAATGAATCCCAAACTGTCAAATCTTTTACATGGAAAAATAATCCATCCATGCAAACGTTCGCATATATTATACTCGAACATTAAAAATTAATGGTACCTAGAAGCTTGGTTTTTGTTACTCAAATAAAAAAACGTTCTCGAACAAAAAAGACGATAACAACATTTGTCTAAGATGATTAATGAGCAATTCAATATGTCATAACAATCGATACGGCAATATTTAAATTAAAAATTCCACCGTATAAAGTCACTAATTATTTAAGTGGTCACGGCGAGTGGACCAAACGAATAAAAAAATTAAGTAACGCAAACAAATCCCCGCCTTTTGGGGAACGACGCGTACAGAGCGGAAAGAAATCGTTTTGTGTGTGTGTATATGTGTGTTGGATACGGCTAAATACGTTGTAAAATATAAAATTAATAAAGAATATAAACTATTAGCCTAAACTATGCTAAAATATGCAATAAGGAAGGGTAAACATAGGAAATACAGAAAATGAATTCAGTTAATGATAAACGAGAACAATAATTAATTGACAAAATGATTATTGAAACTAGAAAATATTTATTATTCTCAGAGTTCCTAACAATATTCTTCCACCATAGCACCAGAGCACCATATCATAGCATCAGAGAACATAGTGTACTTAAGTATGTAAATAGCATCATCATTGCGGCATCAATACACGAATATAGCTGAGATAGAGACCGAAAAGTCGGAGAGGTAGATAGAGCCCTCTTTGCCTCGCGTAATAAAACTAAAATTACTTTTGCTATTTTAAGTAGGTAAGTATATCACAATAATATTAATGTAATAAATTATACAGTACTAATGGAATAAAAATCAATACTTATTTTAATTAGATATCCTAAACACACACACAAAGAAATAAATTCAATACAAGTTGAGCCTAATAAAAAAATATAACGCAAATCGAAGTCAGTCATGTAAGCTGGGCCGACGTCCACGGCACTTCCATCCGATAATCATGATCGTGTTCAGATAAAAAAAACAATAATAATAACAAAATAAACAAGCCAGTAATCACCTCGTGTCAGCCGGACCCGACTGTAATGCGACCAGGCTGCGGATTAACGTGGGATTTCTGAGAAAAAAATTAAATAAAAAAAAAAACAACATTTAGAATTCACTTAATTTAGCGGTACTCCGACAAGATTATTAGTAATTTGGGATATATTTTAAGATAAAATACATACGTTGCATTAAATAATTTTATTCGCTTTAAAAACCTATACAACTGCAACGCTGCCTTATGATTGTTTTTTTTTAGTTGTTACAGTTCCAATAACCATTGTTTCGTTTAAAAACTTGTGAAATTATAATTTTACTCATAAGTCAACTCGCATCATCTTGAACATTCTATTAAATATATAAATTGGAACATATTGTATAAAAACATTTCGCTGTCGAGGTTACAAAGCCCTCTTGAAATGATTGTCAACGCATTAAGAATACCGCCGTGCGAACGTTGGAAATAAAGTTTAAAATTTTGTCACGTTTCCTTACATTCACATGTTATTTGTAAGCTATAAAACACTGTCCATTGATCGACTTCAAATAGCAATTGCGGGTAGTTACTCTCACATACCAATTAGGATTTCATTGTATCGCGCCTAATAAGAATGTTTTACACGCAAAAACTTTATGATTATGAGTTTTTATTCTATGGAGTTTATTATTATAAAAGCCTATTAAAACAAGTATTATGATTCCTAGAACAACACTTCTAACAATATTCATAAAATAGAATAAGAGAATGAAATCTTGAAATAGTATAAAATGAAGTCGCTTCTTCTGTCTGTTCGCTTAGAACTTTAAAACTATTTACAGCAATAGATAGTATGATTCAAGAGAAAAGTTTAAATATATGTATAATACATACAAGATTTTATCGAAATTCCCACGGGAATAAGGTTTATTATTAGCCTAACATAATCTATCATACTGCTGGCTGCTGACAAAGCCCCTCTATACTTCCTTACGCATAGTACTTGTCTTAGAAAAATCCTAAGCTATTAGAGTATTTAAAATGTATTTATGGTTACCCTACGAGATGTTCCACTCGAGAGCCAAGTTTCGACATCAGACATGACGGCTGAACGACGTCCAAATAATTTAAATTATTATTTATTAACGGTCCATGTTCAGTGAGTTAAAAGAAATTTAATAACTATGTGTTCACTTATTAGGTTTGCGTCTTAGATTGTTTAGAACTGTATCTTTTTCTCTTCAAAATTTAAAAGCTGTGCTCTCGTTGGTATAGCATCCTCCATTTCACTCTGTCCCTCCTCCTCTGTTCTCCTCTCTCACCTCTAAGACACGACGCCTGCCTTTATCTTCACTTGATCCGTATAATCCATGCTTGGAAATGCCGGAGCCACTTTGTCCTAGATCTAGGGCCTAGCCTAAGGCTTTATTTTGATGACATTACGCGGGCAAACAAGTAAGCGGGCCACTTGATGGAAAGTGGTTACCAAAGCCTATAAACATCAGTAATACCAGAGGTGCTACTAATGCGTTGGCTGCTACAAGGACGACAATAGAGATATAAGAAAAAGAAGGAGAAGGAGTTGGATTTCCGGATTACTTGCTCACCGCAACGAAACGCATAGCTGCTTTACGTCGATATTCCATTTTTACGATAAGGTTGCCTTGAAAATGGCTGTCAACAATAAGGCCGCCTTGTTGCAAAAACACTAGTCTGTAAGTTTTCTGTAATACCTGCTGTATTTTTATTCTTTTTTCTCTGTGTTTTGCAAATAAAGCATTATTCATTCATTCTATGAGAGGATGGTACTTCCCCCGGTCGAGCTATCCAATTTCATAAATGCTCTAAAGTATGAGAACCGTTTGGTTTAGTTTAGTCATACATAACACTAAACCCATAATACTTCGACAAGCAACTGCAAGACTGCACTTATTAATATTAAATCCATCTTCAACCATTTATTTACATCTTGCAAATAAACTTGAAGGGAGCTACTTAGAAAGCGTAACACCTGCGCCAATGCATTCTGAGGATCACTACAAAATTATTTTTCATTCTTGAATCATAGCGGTGTTACTTACTTCTATTGATATAAAGTCTAAAATTGAATTTCATTGTATTTTAGAGTGACTTAATAAAGTTTAGTAAGGTATAGTAGTTCCCCTAACCCGCGGTTTATAAATGCAGTCGCTAAGTATCCCTTGGATTAAGACAGACACCTGACACGAAAATAATGGATGTAAATTTAATATTCATAATAACGAACATGTTTTAAAAAGGTGGGGGATATATAGCCGTTTCACAAAGTGATGTATGGGCATGCGACGCCTTGTGGTACCTTATAGTTACTTAGCTCTTCAATATCGCGAAGTTGAGCGAAAAGAAAAGTGTCGACAGGCTCTTCGGCCTACTTCGTCTTTACATTTCCTTTGCCTTCTAACTTCGTGCCTAATTTCACTGCACTTCGCTCAACTTTTATGAGCGTGTAGAGCTCTTAGTATTAGATTTTTAAGTTTAAAAAGTTCTTTTTTTTTTCTTTGATGAAATTAATCAATTTAAATACAATTTTTTTATTCTTTCAAATCTAATCGATAGTTTCTAAGTTTGTCTCGTTTGCACAAACTCCTCTGATAGGTATATAGATAGATTTAAACTGCCTATAAACATTTTAAGTTGACATTACAAACAGATACTAAATTATACCTATTTGTGTAGAAAGATGATAAAACAAAGCCACTAATTAAGCAGCTAAGTAGCCATTTTTATTCCCATTACTCCATAAACAAAGGGAGCGTAAGGTTCGTGGCTTCCGCGATATCAAGACTCGCAGTAACCGTAAATTTTAATAATAATTTAGAAGCAGCGAGGAAAAATATGACATAATAAGGAAATATTGCAATATTGAGCATACCCGAAACAGCTGTAAGTTAAAGGGAGTTTGTGCTAAATTGTAATGTCGGAAAGTAGGACGTGTTTTGCTACGAAATCTGAAGGCAAATGTAAAAAAAATCTTTATAAAATGTAGTTGCGAATCGTGCTAAGTTTTGTAAAACACAGTGCCCCCTATCTCCGAAAGTGTTGTGTAAAAATCATGGTAGTAGTCCATATAGTGAATTAGTAGGCTCATTCTAGTTACCGAGTAATAGCCGACGAACTTTTATAAAATATTATTTCTTTTATTAAAATATACAAACGTCATAGAATGCACTCATCTTCAAACAAGCAAAGCATCGCAAATACGGAACCCTACACAGTACGTGCCACCTACTTTCCAGATTTTTACATGATGCTGTGAGTGAAGCTGGGTACAGGCTAAAAAGGCTCCCAAATCTCCTTTGCATATTTTGTTTGTTTTACCAATGTCTCGTGTACACAACAAATTACCGCTCGTTATTGATTACATTATACCGTCCGTATGCAATTACGATAATGGTAACTTGCCTTGCAATTTACCGAAGAAATTCCTTTATTTTTTACTACCTCGCTTATTACCATTGAAAACGGACGCAAGAAGTAATGACTTGATAATTTGTCTGTACTGTGATGCTGCGGTAGGGAAATCATTTATCGACATGTTTTCACTTAATCATTATATGCCGATATGTAATTTTTGTGAATTATAATTATGTTTTATTGTCGGATGTTGCCTTTTTAATTTATCATTTTAATTATGTTCTCTTATTAAGGGAAAATTACGTTTTGTTTATAGGATTACGAGGTGTACTCGCTTTGTATACAGGGTTATTGGTAACTAACGCAAAACCTCGTAAAGGCAGCTTAGGTATGTACAGTCGCCTCGAGGACAGCAGGACCATCTTTAGGATGATTTTTGGTTGCAACATCCAACATCCTAGTGGACACAATGTCGCTCTACTAAACAAAAACCCTGTTTGGTAACAAAGAAAAGGACGGAGCTGACAAAAAATCCGCTTACAAGATGTGCAAGCGATTTTGTTCTAAAATGGTCCTCCTATCTTCGAGGCCACCGTACATGAAAACGAACAATATATTGTTATGGGACTAATTTCGAAATCACGAAAAAAAAACAGCTGTTCCATAGAAAATATCCATACCTACTCGACAAAATGTATGGAACAACTGATTTTTTTTCGTGATTTAGAATTTTCGTTTTCATGTACCTAAGCTGCCTTTAAGAGGTTTTGCGTTAGTTACCAATAATCCTCCATTGTGTCTCTTATAAGATTTTATTTATCTTCTGTCCTGTCCTTCCGTAATCAAATTTTTGTATCATTTATGAATATTCTCTTGTTTTCTCTATATTTCTTGTTAATACTATAATAATACTATATAATCTACAAGCCTGGTGGCTGGTGGACATTCACAGTTTTGGAAGTATGATCCTTTATGGTTACGGCAATGGACAGTTGCCTCCACATGACAAAATTAAGAGGCCGTACAACTCTAACTACATTGTCAATATCCTTCAAGTTCTTTACGCCATTTCTGGTGGATGCAGTGATTGGGTCATGGGTATGGGTATTCCCTACTTCTACTTTCCTGAATTGCCCGCTGCCAGAGGTAGCTCTGGTTTGGCTGGTTTTCTAGTTTAGCCAGATTTCATCGAACAAGCTGGATACGAGATATGGCAAGGTATTTCTTATGCTGCAAGATTTGCAAGGGATAACTTTAGGAGACGAAATGGATTATAATTTAAAGAAATAAATTTGTGTAGTTTTTAATACATGAAGTGAATTTGATACCTGTGTATTTATAACATAGCCACAAAATACCCATTACTTCTGTATGTGAGTTTGTTGACTTCTTTTATATGTGTGTTTATATGTAACATACGATCAACTGAATATTAAATTGATTGGTTTCCTTAAAAAATGTATAACTATTTACTAACTCTACTAAAATACTTTACGGAGTTGATTACGGCATACTTGCAGATCTTTTCCATGAGGAGGTTGACAAACAACCATGTGGGGTCATCTAATGGTAAGTTTGTGATCAACGCTGTCCACAGCACAGAGACAGGAAGACGAGAGAAAGAGAAAGTACTATTGGATAATGTTATGCCCGATCCAGACGCACCTCGTGCCACAAAATTATCGTGTAGCCAAAACTAGAACTAATTAATACCTTGACAAATACTTTCAATAGTTTCAATCCTAGCGTCCCCGCCATCCCCACAAATAAGTTTGTGGCACTGGGTAGTAGTATGGGTGGAAAGTCTGGATGGGGCATGAAAATAAGTTACCGTATATTCTGCCAAGTTTTAAGTTCTATAATATATATAATTTTCTAATTTCAAATTGTTTTTATTCTATTGTCGATTTTATGAACTTTAAATTCTAATTCGGATTTTGCTGTATATTGTGTGTTTATTAATGCATGCCGATTATTTATTACCTTTTAAATATTCACATGCCAATGTTGGCGGAATATGTGGACATAGGAATAGAATAAGATCTCTTTGTAAAAAACCATATTCTCTGTGAATAAATTTCATTTCAAATTTCATTTCATTTCATTTCAGAAAAAAGATTAATTGTTTGATATATATCCGATGTCTGGTAGTGTAACACAAGCAGGGTAAACCTAGTTTACTTTGGGGTCAGGTGACGCGATGTGAATTGTGTAAAATAAAATTAGATGCAAAGGTTAAATTTAATATTTTATCAAGTAGGTGACTACTGGCTAAGCAGGGATCAAATGCCTTAAGCACTATGTTATAAATAACCAGTAACAGTTCTAGATTAATAGCAATTAATCATGTTGTTAAAAATGACAGATAAGAAGTTATTCAAACATAATATTTTGTGGGATAAAACATATTACAAAAATGTTCATAAAGAAAATGGCGCAAGGTCTCGTTCGGTATATAATTTTGATTCACCATCATAATCTTTCTGTTTAGCAAGAGCCACATAGACACACAGATTCCAAATATTTTGATCAAATTCTGACAATGAAATAATTTCAATCACTGCATTTTATTATCGAACACTATCGACCAGGTAATACTAATTGAGATATCATTCAAATGTAAATAAATTGAGACTTATTCAATATGGGTCTTCTGCTTTTACATACAAAAATAGTCTTACAAAGCTACAGTAAAATTGTAGGGTTATAATGGAAGCATTTCGGGGAGGCCTATGTTCATCAGTGGACATCATAAAACAGATGATGATGATGTTGATAATTAAAAAAATATTAATAATGTAACTGAAAACGCTGGATTGTTTGAGTTGAATGATCATCATGCAGATATAATAAGTAAATAAGGAACTTTATTAAAAACCTTAAATGTTTACAAAAATATTACCAACATTCGATGCAGTACAATTTATAAGTGCGATGTGCGGAATTTGGATTACTTTCTTATCCCCCGCGATTATATTATCATAAGTGATTGATAATGTCAATAATAAAATGCTGTGCTTAATTTAAAAGAAAACACTTTGTGTTGTGTATACTGACTAAAATACTTCTGTAGCTATGTTAAAGTTACTTTTTGTGTTAGGTCTCTCTGTTTGTGCGGTGATAGCTAAGAATGAAGTTTATGATGGGTAACTTTGCATAAATTACTAAATTTAGTATTTAATTCACTGTCATCATAATCATCAACCGTAATTATTCCACTGCATAATTTTTCACTGTCATAATTGAAGAGAATTAAATTACTTGGCAAACAAGCATACGACCCGCCTGATGGTAAGCATCACCGCGGTAGCCTATTAGACGCTTGCAATATCGGGGGTATCACTCACGCGTTGCCCTTCCAATCACCCAAGTGGAGCTCTGTAGACCTTACTCAACGTAGGAACACAAAATGGCCGAGACTAATGCCATTTGGCTACGATCTTTTGTAAGGTGGAGGTCCTTCCCCAGAGGAGCTGCTCCGATTTGAGCGGATTATCCGCTGTGCCCTACCTCTTTTAAAAAAATATTAGATATTAACATATTATTATTTTAGATTTTGTTTCTAATAAATAAAATAAATAAATAAACTACCTAATTCTAAGTGATAAACCAGTAAACCAAAAAAAATCGCAACTTTCACTTTAAAGAAAACCAGATCAGCTTTATTGTACTCAGCTGTGGAAATGTGTGATAGTTACACAACCTATTTTTCAGAATTTCGATGTACCCCTTTGTGCCCGTTTTCACCAAGCAGCTCTAGCGTAGAAATTCCGTAACTCATGCAAATATAAATATTGTTTGAGTTAGGAAATACCTACACTAAGGCTTTGTGAAAACGGTCATTACATTCCTAAGAAGAACTAAAAGAAACATTGTTTTATTTCAGTTCATCATTGTACGAGGTAGTTGTAAATGATGAAGATCAGGCCAAGATCATCCATCAGATTGAAACGGATCTGGATATTGAGATGTGGTCACATGCTATTCCTGGTGTAGCCGCTCAAGTCCTGCTCGCCAAAGAACAGAAAGATGTGTTCCTGAACGCACTCTCATCACACGGAATTGAATATAAACTTTTGACGGATAATGTTAGAGAGTAAGTAAGAGATATAATTTATCGACTATGAGAAAGATCTGCATATTTTTAACATTAACACAACTTAGTGTAGTGGTTCCCGAAGTTGGGTAGAGTAAGATAGATTTTGGTATTTACTGATTTTCTCTCCAGTGAAGTGAAATATATGGATTTTGCAATCAGAAGTGCCCTGCAAATAGGCGTAGTTAACTCCATTTTTTTTTAATACAGAATTATAATACGTATAATTATTAGTTTCTGTTGGCTTATATAATGTTCATATTTTCAGACAAATTGAAAAGGAAGAGGCTGATCTGGCCGCTTCAGCAGCTAGGAGTAACTTCACTGGCCGTGGTCTATCCTTTGATACAATCCACACATGGGAAGTCGTAAGTTTTTGTAATTTTATTGGAAATAATCAGGCTCTGTCCGTATACCGATTTTGGACGGACGGAGAAATTCGAGATTTCTAAAGGGTCCTTCTCATTTTTGTATTGCTGTGCCATCAGGGACTACAAAATGTTCTGTATAGAAAAACAATAAAAGATTGAGTATTGATTCAAATTTATTCATCATTTTCGCATTTCACATGCGCGGCAACTTCATCGTGTTCCTCTTGCTGTTATGGAAATTGAAGATCATGACTTTCGTCTATCCCGAATACTAATAATTTTTTTCAATCTTTTATCTACTTACAGGTCGATAATTACTTAGTAGAATTAGCTCGAGACTATGATACCGTTACAGTAGTATCTGGAGGAACAAGTTTTGAAGGCAGGGATATCAAATACATCAAAATTTCCACAACGAATTTTGAGGTAACAGAATAATAATATGTAAGTAGTAGATTAAGGAAAGCCGCAAGAAGCCGCTGGATGCAAATCTCTACCAGCCGACACGATAGAGACATTCTCTTATTTTGTGAAGACACAAACTAATATGGTGTAAATGTAAATCTATTATACTCCAGATAATTTAAATCTTTGACGACCTTCGTGGCGTAATCAGATGATGAAAAACGAACTTTTTCTGATTGGCCTCGGGTCTTGGATGTTTATCTATATATGTATTTGTTATAAAATATAATATCGTTGAGTTAGTGTCCCATAACACAAGTTTCGAACTTACTTTGGGGCTAGCCCAATCTTTATGAATTGTCCCTATTTATTTATTTTTTTAATTATTTATCTTGTTCTTTTATTACAGGACAGGTCGAAACCTATTGTCATGTTGCAATCTTTGATTCATTGCCGCGAATGGGTCACTCTACCTGCTACCCTTTATGCCATCCGTAGACTTGTCATCGACGTCACAGAACGAGACTTACTTGAAGATATTGATTGGATCATCGTGCCCATTGTCAATCCTGATGGATATGTGTTCACTCACACTACTGTAAGTGTATATCCCTGTACCCACCATACTACCATCATCGCTATAAATTATTATTTTAATAATTGTAACTTCTACTAGTCTTCTTTCTTTCTTCTACTCGTATCATTTGAATATGCAAGGTACCATGTTTCACATTCTCCCGCCCGACTGAACTATTGGTAAAAAGAGAAAGGACGGTTAAAGTCCTAATGATAATTATGTTAGAAAATAAAAGATGTTCACCTTAAAATTGAAATAAAGTTATTCTTATCTTACAGAACAGATACTGGAGAAAGAATCGTGCAACTGGGTACACGGCCGGCGATGTGTGCTTGGGTGTTGACCTGAATCGTAACTTCGATATTTTCTGGGGTACATCTTCCAGCAACAACGTTTGCTCGGATACCTTCCACGGTCGAGGGCCTTTCTCTGAACCAGAGACTGCTGTCATTCGGGATATTGTCGCAGAATACGGTTATCGTATGGAACTCTTCTTTGACATCCACAGTTTTGGTAGCATGATCCTTTATGGTTACGGAAATGGACAGTTGCCTCCACATGTCTTGACTCTTAACTTGGTTGGCGTTAACATTGCCCAAGAAATCGACAAAGTAAAGAGGCCGTACAATCGCGACTATATTGTTGGAAATATTCTTCATGTTCTTTACGCCGTATCTGGTGGATGCAGTGATTGGGTCATGGGTATGGGCATTCCCTACTCTTACTCCCCTGAATTGCCCGCTGCCAGAGGTAACTCTGGTTCGGCCGGTTTCCTAGTGCAGCCAGATTTCATCGAACAAGCTGGGTTTGAGACTTGGCAAGGCATTTCTAATGGTGCGAGATTTGCAAGAGACAACTTCAGGAGACGAAATGGATTTTAATTGAAAGGAAATAAAATTTGTGTAATTCTGAATAAATTAAGGGAAATTATTAACTGTGTGTTTATTTGATTATCATAGTTACTAAAAACTTGGATATTTAATGCCGGGAGATATTTAACTTTTTATAACTAGATTTTAGAAATAATCTCTCGGAAATTAATTTACTTATAAGATTTTTTATTATTATGATAATTGGCACGTCGGCGCGGACTTTGTTACCCCCTCAAAGATTACAAAACATAACTACATAATCAGTAATCCTACCTGTTAATCTTTCTGCAGTTAATCCTTGTGATAGGCAAGATAATGCAAAAATTCTTAAAATAAATAATAAATATATAAATATAAATAAATAAATATAAATAAATAAATATATAGCGACAATTCACACAGATTGAGCTAGCCCCAAAGTAAGTTCGAAACTTGTGTTATGGGATACTAACTCAACGATATTATATTTTATACCAAATACATATATAGATAAACATCCAAGACCCGAGGCCAATCAGAAAAAGTTCGTTTTTCATCATGACCCGACCGGGATTCGAACCCGGGACCTCCTGCGTGGCGGTCTGGCGTGGTAACCATTACGCCACGGAGGTCGTCGATTCGTCGGAAAGATTTAGTGGAATAAAAAATACACATTCATTTAGAAATCGTAGGCACAAGGCCGCCTCAGTGCCTATTTTGACATACGATTGGGTATTTTAGAACAAAAAGCTTTAGTTCTATCTGTAAATAAATCAATATTTTTTTATGTACAAACTAGTTCTATTAAAAAAAACTATTAAATAAGACTCGTAGATAAATAGTTTAATAGTTAGTATTGACACAATAAATGTAAATAATTCCGAAACGGATCATTGTATCGAAAAATGATCTTGCCATACCCTCAATGTATTGAAGGGACCTATCTAACAATATCCCACAAGATGGGTGGGCGCGAAAAAAAAAATTTCCACTTTACATGTAGGGGAGAGGCACCACAAAAAAAACTTTTTTTAAATTTTGTATATTATTATTATATACATACCAAATTACAGCTTTCTAGCATTTAGACAGACAGACAGACGGACATGGCGAAACTGTAAGGGTTCCTTGTAGTTTACTACGGAACCCTAAAATGGTCATAAATAAAATAGAATTTATTTTATGGACTCTCAGACAGAATCGTGAGTTTCAATTTAATAACTGACGATAAATTTTAATAACCACTGTACTGTACATCTTGCAGAGCGAATATTGGAATTTTTGCAAGTCCATACAATAAGCCGACGTTTACGTTTATTCTTAGAATATTATTTATGTTCACATATAAATGACCCAATAATCTATTTTTAATACAAAGCTACCCGTTTTTTTTTTGTCAAACAGTAGACAAACAAGCAAGCGGGCCACCTGATGGAAAGCGGTCACCGCCGCCTATGGACATCAGTAACACCAGGGACGCTACCAATGCGTTGTCCACCAAGGAGGTTGGAGGAAAGGAAGGAGGAACAGAAAGGGAAAAAAGGAGAAAAAAGGGAAAGAGGTGATAAGGAAGGAGTTGGGCTTCCGGATCTCTTCCTCACCGAACGAAACGCATTGCTGCTTCACGTCGATATTCTGTGAGAGGGTGGTACTTTCCCGGTCGAGCTAGCCCATTTCATAATAATTGCTCTACACTCCGTTGTCAGGATGCCGTCAGATTAATCTTAGCCAGTTTCTAGAACGCATTTTTAAAGTTAATGAGACATTAAATTATAGCTGTCACTGTCAAACTAAAGATGAAATAAGATAGCTTGAGACTTAATGATTAAATAAAAAATTAAAATGCGTTTCAGAAACTGAATGTATGGGTTTAGATCGCTCGTAATAAATCTACAAGTACATTATTACCTTTTACTAATTTAGTGCAGTTTAAAACGTTTGACTTCATTAATGCAATATTTCGAAAACGGTGCTTCGTACAAAAAAATACTTATCTAACTTTTGTAGCTATTTGGAAGATCTATAAAACTATCAAATATTGCCATTATTTTTTGATAATAGCTGAAAACAAATAAATTATGAGTTCAAGGGATGTGCACCCTTATTTAATTATTCACTCATAAAAAGCAGTGACTCGACGTGTCGAGTATACAGATGCATACTAAAATGTCTCATAGCTAAATACATTATACCATGACTTTCATATGTAAACGCCACATGTAGCGCTGAATGACATAGCAAATTTCATTGTACAAAATCTGACAAAAAAAATATGAGACCAGTCCAGGGGACATAGTCCCAATTTTTTGTTTTTTAAAAAATAGTAATTTTGTCTCATTTCTTGGCAAAAGCCTTTCTTCTTTTTCTCCAGCTATCTCACTCTGCTGGACAAAGGCCAAGAGGAAGACCAAGAAAAAGATGGACAGAAATGGCGGAATTCGATAACAACTAGCAACATAGTCCCATAAATTAATAACTAAATAAAATACATTTTTAAAAGTTGTCTCAAATTATATTTATACTTTGGTTTTGGATGCTTAATATTTCAAATCGTTTAAAAAAAAATGGACACTAGGGTAACGACCACCCATAACACTGCTCTTAAATCTTGCAATAATGCATTCGCTGTCAGGTGTCCCAACATTGAAAAATAAACATGATTTCTAAGTATTATAAAGGACAACCGATTGTGGACTGTGGTTGTCATAAATAATAAATCGTCCGTTCTTTTGTATAAATTATGTTGTCTTGCCTTGAAATATTTATAAGACGGTTGTATAGTATAAATGAAGATACTTATCGATTAAATCTTTAAATATTTCTGTTTGGTAACGTTATTCACAAAATCAACCAATCAAATAGGCATATATACCAACCTTACATTTACCTATGCATGGGCAAAAGAGTTCAAAATTAAATAAAGACTCAAACAAACAAATGACTTTTTTAAACACAACAGTTTCGCAGATAGAGGAGAGAGCACCGAGTAAAAAAAACATTTGCACGTTAAATGTCATAAATAAATCACAAACGGGTCGTTGTATTATTGTTTAGAGAGTAGGTCTTCGCAGACAGTCTCGTCACAGATTACATTACAATTATATTTTTTTCGTGTAATTAATCTACACTATAAACTACTGCCATTTTAAAAAGAAAAACAAAATAATCACTGGTAAAAGAAATCATTTGGGACCAGGTCTCCGGGTCTAAAGCAAACGGGTATCTTAACTGTCACTACCCCTGACAGGCATGACACGACTCTACGACGAAAACATACCCTGTTTACCCTACTCCCTGTTTAGATAAACGGTGGCAGGTATAATTTTGAAAGGGCTCGTGCGTGAAAATTTCAAATTAAACGTTTGTAAGTGATTAAAAGATGAGTCGACAAGTACGTTAAATTGATTTATATATTTTTTAACAGTAAAAATGAGATTATACAAGAGTTTATACGAGATTGTCATTTTTTTAAATGGATATTTGCAACCAGACCAAATATATTCTATATTCGAAAGTTGATTCTTCTATTGATGTTTTTAGACAGTCATAATTAATTAGCCTATTCTAATCGTTTACGAAAAACATTACTTACAGAACATGTATCATAAAACTATTATTCGTTTAGAAGAGTTACAGGATCCAAGAGGCCCTGACCCCTGACTTGATAATAGCTGAGAAACAAAATGGCTCTAAAAGAGGACACACGTGTGCGATCCCACAAGAACGTTTTTTAGTTCAAAAAAATGGAACTCTGAAGGTGCTCCTTCACCGGGAGCATACGCCTGTAATTAAGACATCGATGAGAACCAAGCATTACAGTGCGCAACCTACAATGATACAATTCAAATTAACATTGAATTACAGGAGAAATGCTCGTCAGTCAGGGACGTAGTGTTGTACCGTAATGCTCAAAATCTGAAATGTTACATTACATTCGAATGTTCGTTCCCCTTATTCCATTTTCATGACCAAAGTTTCATAACCAGTTACGAAAGAAGAATTGTATTCCTGGTGAAGGAGCACAGTAAGCAAAGCGATAAAATGTTATATAAGGTCCTACTTTATTAGTGAACTTCCTTTTAAAACATGACTATGTACGTTACATATGATCGTTTAAACAAGGAAATAAAGGTCTAGTATTCAATGTATATGGATGGCTTTATGTAGTAAGCAACCTTTTTCTAACTACTTACAATACAACCTTTTTTTGTTTTACTCAATATTAGACCAATATTTCCTTGATAATGCGATCATATGTAACCTATATAGTCATGTGTTAAAAGGAAGTTCACTAATAAAGTAGACACTGACGACCTTCGTGGCGTAATGGTTACCACGCCAGACCGCCACCCAGGAGGTCCCGGGTTCGATCCCCGGTCGGGTCATGATGAAAAACGAACTTTTTCTGATTGGGCTCGGGTCTTGGATGTTTATCTATATATGTATTTGTCACAAAATATAATATCGTGAGTTAGTATCCCATAACACAAGTTTCGAACTTACTTTGGGGCTAGCTCAATCTGTATGAATTGTCCCTATATATTTATTTATTATTTATTTATTTTATATAAAAGTTGGGCCCTAAATAATGCAAAATTCAATAAACTAATGTTATTTGATTACAAGTCGTTAGCTGTCAATTTATGAATAACAAGCAAGGAGCACGTAATATAAATCAAACTGATATCACTATCGCAGGACAAGTAGGACGTTCAATTTTAATAAATCTATCAAATGGAAGAGTTTTTTGTATAGAAAGTAGTGTTCAACGAAGCTGTTGCATTATAAAGATTTTTATAAAATAAATATTAAAATATAATAAGTTAAGCTTGTATAAATATATTTATTGTACCATAACAAGACTGTTAAATATAAAACTAAACTAAACAAATTATTATAATCAAATTATAATGAACTTAAAACTAAAAACCTTAAAAAGCTTGTATTATGGTAATGGGGTACTAGATGCCAACCTGATAAATAGTACAGTCGCCTCGAGGATAGCAAGACCATCATAAGGATGATTTTTGGTTGCAACATTCAACATCCTAGTGGACACATGTGGCTCTAATAAACAAAAACTCTGTTTGGTAATGTGGGGGCTATGTTGGAGTGGAGTATGTTGTATGCCATAGTAACAAAGAAAAGGGAAGAGCTGACAAAAATCCACTTGCAAGATGTTCTGATTTTGTTTCAAAATGATAAAAACCTAGTTTTTTCTTGTAAATGTAGCAAATAATGCTACAAGGTTCCGTATTCTATGGTTCTGTTTAGAACACATTGTCGAAATGCCTATCATTTATCTGCTACTTATTATACAATGCTGAGAAACTCTCGACTCTTTAAACCTAATAGGTTAGTTGACTGATGACTGTAGGCTTCTAGAAATTTATATAACCCTAAAACATAATGTATTAAAGTAATTACAATTTTAGACCATAATATTTCCTGATATTAAAGTCAAATTCGAAAAATTAAATCGGTCAACCAACTATAAATACACAATCGAATTGCTGACTCTTATTTATTGTATCATAAAGTCCAAAATTAGATATCGACATAATTTATGATGGAATATAAATTTGTTCTAACTAAACAAACCAATCAATTTGAGCAAATGTATACAGGCTGCTCCAAACTGATACGTTGGATATGTAAACAACGGGATTACGATTAAAAATCGAGAACGCATTATCGTAGCCATCCATCATGCTACTCGTTAAAAACGTTAAATAGCCACCGTATTGTATATTTTAAAGTATTTAGATGTTTTAAAGATTATAACACATTCTCTATAATTAATCCGTTGTTTAGTGGACATTGTGACATTAATCGTGTTCGTTATTGTAATTATCGTTTTAATTAACGTGTGTTATCTTCGACGGAGGCGAAAGAACCGCAAGATAATTTGATTTTTATTTTTTACGGTTCTGTTAAAATCTAGTATTTTTTTTCTCGAAAATATAATTTCGCCCATGTTATACGGGTATAGTGCAGATTTCTAACGGTGAAAGAACTTTTCGAATCGGTCCAGTAGTTTCGATTATTCAAATCTTTACTCTTTATTGGTACAGATTAAAACTTAACCGAATGATCCAAATTAAACGTAAACAAAACTTGTGTATTGAACCTTTCTACAATATTTTCAATACAAAATATACTATAATTTATACTGCAAATATAAAACTTTATCTTAAATATCATCACACAAGGAATATTCTTTAAGTTAGTACCAAAATGTAAATGCAGCAACTAACTAGTGTCATTTTATGTTTATACACCCGACATCGGGTCGCCAGTACTCGCCAGTTAGTCGGGATCTATCTAATATTAAAATGAGGAGCAATTTGTGTACCGCTGCTGCCGATACTGGATCGATCAATCTCCTCGAGTGAAAACACACCCTGTAGTCATAGAACGCAAGGATTCTGTAGAGACTTATTAAGAAAAAAAAATTTGCATATTTAAATACCATATTTTGCATATAGTGTAAAATATGAACAGATTTATGTAATAGAAATGTTAAGTAAACGTAAATTAACATATTTGTAAAAATAAATTCAAAAATAAAGTTAACGGATCCTTTTATACGTGTAGATATAGATAATACAAATTCTTCTATCTAAGTAATTAGTATAGGTATTCAATAAAGGAGAGATCACTTTACCAACATTAGGTAATTTATTTATCTGTTGATATGAAAAAATACTCATTTATGTTTTATAAAATAAAATAAAAAATATTTATAGTTTACAAAATGCTTAAAGTTTTTTAAGTATAAAAACTTCAACATCTAGTACGTAGACTAGACTAGTCTTTATTTCGTAAGTAACATATTTTAAATTAAAAAGACGTCTCCATAGTTTTTAATATCTAATGGGCGTTATTCAAATAAGAAGCGCTGCGTATCGCAGGCGAGGCGACTTGTCGTATGATGGATAGCTTCGGACCATTTTTAATCATCCTGTGCACACCGATACCACACTATAAAACCAAACATTACAGTTTGAAAATGCACTCTATTCTATCAAGCATACAATCTAAAATTCTATTTAATTTTGTGGAATCTAAAATAGCTATATTTAATATTGAGTTCCGTTGTCAAATAATTTTGCTTCATATCATTTATGAATAAAGTAGTTCTATGTTTTCCGGACGATAAAAAATGTTATGGTTGATTTTTTTAAGCAAAAATATTAGGAAATCCCTGTTTCTGGCTTAGCGTAAAATTGGGTTAAGAAACGTATACAAACAATTGAATTAATTTACGCGTAAAAATACATTATGATTCACACGAATTGTTAATATTGTAAAATAGCTCCTTACTTTTTGCTTCGAAATTTTTCAAAGTAAAGAAAAATCGAAAACGTTACTACCTATATATTTATTTAGATTAGTTTAAGATGAAAACTTTAAATTAGTTTCATTCAGTATTTCATCATAAACTAAATATTAGGTCTGGCTTATATTAATCAAGAACTCAAGACAGAGTCTTCGTGAATGTGCATTGGGCTAAACTCCATTAGAGCTGGGAGACGGCTGGCGGAAATTAACTAGACCCGTGTCACAGCATAGTTGATATCGAGAACTCAAGACGAAATTGCATTTGAAATACATTGAAATTAAAATTAAAATGGCCTTTTTAACTCACTAGCTGTGCCCGCGACTCCGTCCACGTGAACTTTGAGTAAGATCCCATACAAACTTCCACCCCACTAAAAGGTAACAGACAGACAGAGTTACTCTCGCATTTATAATATTAGTAAGAGAGTAAGGATTATTCATTCATTCTTATGCAGTCAGTCAGTGCAGGTACCCTAGGAACGGATATCTAAGTATAGGACGTCCGGAGCTAGATGGATTGATGATGTCAGACAAATTGCTGGAAGAATTTGGATTGAGATGGCTATCCCGATCCCGTTAGAGAAAAATGACGTAGAAAAACCCAAGCTTATGCCCAGCAGTGGGTCGATTAGAGCGGATGATGATGAACTAATTTTTGGATTTATTGTTGTGATTTCAAAATTTACGACGAATGTGGTATACCTATGGCAGATGCATTGCATAACAGTTATCATTAAATTTTAGAAAACATCGACTTATAAATGTCAGTTGGCCAATTTGCGTAAAAGATATGAGAACTTTACTATTAATCTAACGGATACTAAATGAAACTTATCAACAATCTGTGTTACCTAAAGATACTATGATAAATTACTATCCTAACAAAGACAAACATTGTTCGAAGACACAGCTACCGTTTATAGACCCATCAGCGGCTTTTGCGACAAGCTGCGTCCATTACGTACACCATTGTGCTAGTACTCAATACATGATTAATGGTAGCACTCTTCAAAAACATATTCATTCGTGAGAACCCCGATTCCGCCGTCTGGATCGACTACAATACCGATCTATCCACAGATATAGATATACCATAGATGACGCAAATACATTCGCATCACGTCACTTCGCGTGTCCGAACTTCGAATCCCGACGAAGCGTCGTGATTGGCCGCCGCTTATTACAGTCCGCGCGCGTCTGTTGTTGCGTTTGGACGACCGCGTAAACTAGTACTACCAGTTATACTCCAGTTTAATCCCATCACTAAATTTCGGCTGTGACGTCACAGAAGGTTGTAAAAAGTTGGCACGCTTGCTCTCAATACAAACCGTGGTACATTTTTTTTATGCCACAGAGTTGGCAAAAAAGCATACGGCCCGCCTGATGGTAAGTATCACCGTAGCCTATAGACGCTTACAATACCGGGGAACTCACGCGTTGCCAACCCTCCCAAGTGGAGCTCTGGAAACTTTACTCACCGTAGGAACACAACATGGCCGAGACCAATGCTATTTGGCTACGATCTTCTACAGAAGATCGTGGAGATCGTGGAGAAGATCGTCTTACAAGGTGGAGGTCCTTTCCCAGAAGGGATGCTCCGATTTGAGCGGATTGCCCGCTGTGCCCTACCTCTCTTAAAACTACTTAGGTACTTAAGTTATCTGTATACCACAGTATATCTATATCTGTGGATCTATCGATATTTTGCCGCGAGTGGCGAAAAATGCGATGTTTACACGCGCTCGATTAAGCGCGCAGGATGGGTTTTTGAAACGCACAACACAACACCCTATATATATCAGTCGCGTGCCATAGACTAACACATCCAAACTAATATGAACCATATTATTTAGCAGATACAATACAAAATGTAACAGTTTTCGTTGGAAATGCTACACGATTACACGAAGCGTAGCAAGGATGTTGTTTTATTGGAAACGGATAATTTATTTTGAGTATTTATTTTGTTGCGGGTTCAATATCGTGGGAGAGGCCGAATTTGGCGTTGATATACCATTATTAGACATTGATGTATTTTTGCTCTTTTATCATATGGCTAGTGGACGCTCGTGGTATTTATTATCTGCTCGATTCATTTTTAGCTTTTTCCGCGAGAATTTTCGAATAGGTAATCAGTTTTAGCTTGTTATTTTTTTACCCAGACAAAATGTTTCTGTAAAATTTTATCCTTTTGGATCCTGTGATTTCGGTTATGCGCGGATAGCTTTCTTCCTTTTAAAGGTCAGTAACAGCTCAATGACTCTTCTTGTGTCTCTATGCTCGTGATCACGGAACCGTCAGGTGATCTGGTCTTTTGCCAACCTCTTCCATAAAAATATAAAAATATTTAGTTAAAAAAAAATACTTCTCGCTTTGTATTTAGAGCCTGCAAGAATAGACCAATAAAACATTGTTAATTTTTAATAACATGGAATTAGTTGAAAGTAGGACAACGTTGCGAACGAAAGATTTTGTAAACATTTTCTTAAATTAATTCGAAGACGGTGGCAGTTTGAAACTTGACCCGGAGTCTGGAAGTCCGTATTTACGGGTGAACTCCATTTAGGGACTTGTGAGACGGCAAACGGCACAAATTAACTTAGACACGGCGCAGTTGATGTAAATACAAACGGACTTAATTTAGGAAGCTTCGCCAAAATTAGAATATGATGTTAAAAATTTATTTTATCTTAAATCAGAATTTATTAGGGTCGTAATGTTGATCAAAATAATACCTTATTGTAAAATTTGTACTTTTTAACAAATATTTGTGTTTCAGACAGAGGTTACTTACTATGATGAAGGAGTATTTTGATCAAGATCAAATCCATCCTGATCCAGTTTCAATAAACTGGATGCTGATAGCTGGAGAAAAAAAACGTAGACGGAAGCTTATGCCATCGAAAAAACTGATCTTTTTGCTACATCCACATAAAATGTTAATTTTATAAACAAAATATGAAAATTTTCACTAACCCTAGAAAACGATAATAAAATAAAACGAGCGAACCTAACGAATCATAACTGGAGGAGTTTAATCGCCAACCCTTGCCAGTTTGTGGGAATTGCTGTAAAAGTTTTCGTTCACAAACACGCCGACCAAAGTTTGCCAATTGGGCCCGCAACGATAATCTGTCGGTAAAATGTCGCATTTCATTTCGGAACGTTTCCATCAAAAGGATTGTACAGAATACGACACATGAGACGACCGTTTCAGAAATATTTTCAGAAACGTCGACAACTTACGCGTGTAATATACCTAGCGAAACGCAACTTCATTTGCGTGTATTTATGCACAGCTGCCATCTTTATAAAGCGCCATCTTTATCAGACTTATGACCAAATTCTACGAGAATGACGTACTTTTCGGGATAAAAGTAAGTACCCTATGTGTTAATCCAAAGTATCAGTATCTACATACTAAATATTATAAAAATTGGCCCAGCCATTTGAGTTTGAGCGTGAAGAATAAATAAACACTCACAAACTTTCGCCATTATAGTTAGTGGGATTAAATAATCAGTAAAGCGCGTATTACACTACACGATATTCAGAGTCTAAAAAAAGAGATGGTGCAGTACTAAGAAGTGAGAAGTTGTAAGTGCTTCTCGCTTATTCGTATTGCACCATCTCTTTTGTTAGACTCTGAATATCGTATAGTGTAATACGCGCTTTAGTGAAAATGTAATTCTTTTGCGAAATAAATTTTAATATTCTTTACCCATAAATACTTCGCAACTTTGTTTGCTTGTATCTCGCATTCCCGTTTGAATTTCGGAAAATCCTTTCATATCGGATGCCTACGTCATCAAGAACATACACTCCAAATTTCAGGTCTTTACGATCAGCGGTTTAGGCTGTGCGTTCATCCGAATATATATATTTAAAATAATTAATCATGTCAAATTACTTCTTTTTTTCTTGACAGCGTCGTATTACGTGTGCAATTAATCCAAGAGGATTGATTGTAGGCACATTTATCGCACCATTTCTCAACGTCAGCGCCTCAGTAGCCAATATAGGGACATTCCAACGAACGGAGACAAGTGTCCTTCTTGGACCATCAGTTACTTTATGGGCTGTGAAGATGTGTAAATGTTTTACAGGTTTTTTATAAAGTTAATAATAAATTTAAGATAAATCTCTACAATCAATTTGCTGTATATTATAGGTGAAATTTTTCTTTCAAATATTTTTGAAAATAAATTGCTTCTGGTTGACAAGAAGGTATTAAGGTAAAGCATATGAGGTATGGTAAGGTAGCCGGAAAATTGGGAGTTAGCTTTTCTTACTACCATAGTTGCAGAAATGGTAAAATTGAGTGCCATGAATATGTCTTTAATATTTAAATGATTTCGTCTAACTCACCCACCATTAGTAAGGAAAAATAATGTATATACATTCACTTCCGTGTTCGGAAGCAAAAAAAGATTTGACCTGTTTTGATCAAACATAATATTCGACATTGATATACCTCTTGAAATAATTTAAGTACTGGCAAAAATACTTGAGTTTTGCGCAAATAATTAAAAACCATAAAAAAAAGTACGCAATCCCCAAATCGCCATGTATGAACAAGCACTAGGGATATGTTCGCTTCAGTCTGGATGACGGGATCATTACAACTTACTCGATCCAATCCGAGGGACCTAAAGCTCCGAGGAATGATCGTTGCATTGCAACACAAACAAAAAGACCAATGTTTCGTACTGGGAAACAGACTAACTAAGAACGCTGTTGTAATTCACTGTTTTACATAATATGTACATTTGTTTACTACATCGTGGATAGTAAGACCTTAAAAAGTTTCTTTACTTCTTCGCCGGAATTCTGGTTAGTCGTATATGGTCGTATCTGCAATCATTGATAAATTCTAGTTAGTCTGTTAAATGACAAAAAGTCATTATAAGTGATGATGTATGATGTATCCGACAGATAAGCTTATTATAGATAAGCGGAACGATCTTGATAAGTTCCAGTTAGCATATCTGGTGGATAAATTAACATTAAGTACAGATTTTGAAAAGGCGTCACTGGTTATATTTTAAACCATTTAGAAAACGCATTAAATAATATAAATATTACTAACGATCACGAAATCTCTGTGTTAACGATAGATTTCTTGGTATTGTGATTAACTATTTCGTTATTTTATCATTTAATTTTTTACGATTCTATATATCTACATTTATTAAACTACGTCCGTACATAATACCTAATGTAGGTACTTACTTACATTATTTTTTTAAATTCCAATATCGTTCACATAAAATACATTCAATTCTTATGGGAGCAAGATCAATTTATAGTTTCGCCCTGACAGCCATTTCCTTGTCCCAACCCTGTGGGATAGAAGCTTGGGGCATAGCGGCTAATCTCGAGGGCAGGACGCTTAGGCAAATGTCATTCACGACCCTTCACGCCTGAACTCGACAAATCAAGAAGATCTACCCCACCTCTCCCGTCTCATCTAAGCTGTACCAGAAAGGGGGCTAGAGGGAAAGCTTTAGAGGTCATCCACTGGTCAAACGCTTGGAGATATGTATGTAGAATAGGATCCGGGCGATTTTCTGTGATTGCGTTCGGTTCTGTTTTGAAATCCACTCTGATAGCTTGTTCTTCTAAAGTGTCGCTATTGTTTTCATTTGAGGCCTTTGGATTTACTTTAATTCCGAAATGACTTCTATTTACATAATGAATAAAGTTTCCTATGTAAGTATTATTGTTTAAATGTTTATTATAAGAAAATCACATGCGTACTTTCCTGTTCATTTCTTCTACGATTTTGAGACTTTCGTCGCCGACGGAAAACGAATCAAAAACCTATCAGCTCTTATTTTGATTAATGTTTTTAAACGATAAATTACAATACAAATTTTTTATTGCACCAATACAAAATTAATTACAAAGGACAGCCATAATTAAAAGTGTACAATAGGCGGCCTTGTCGCTAAGCAATTGCTTCCAGGCAACCGTAGATAAAAGAACGAAGTTGACAAATATGGCGCCGTAATAACATATCAATATGTATCAAATCAATATAAGATTACTAAGGTTGACTAACATATAAATACAAATATATATACTCAGGAATATGTCAAATAGAGAGGTAGTGACGCTTTACCATGTTTTTAAAAGAATTTCAAGGTAGCTTGACGTATTAAAAAGACGTATTCAAAACCGTAAATTAAGCCGTTTAAATTTATTAAATAGATAAAAGAATGAATGCTTTTGCATAAACCACTAAGTACTAATTAATAATTTTAGTTGCGTTCACGGCTTACCGACTTACATACATGTTATTCGGGGGTGTAAAGGACATCCTAATTCTCATCAACTAAACCTCCATTAACCTAACTATCCAAATTACTTCCCAACTTTGAAATTACAAATTCCAAGGGACCATTAAAGCGGAATTAATCAAAGGGAAAGATAGCCCTTACCAAACCTAAGACACCCTCTGTACCCTAAATTGTATTGTCAAACCAACATGTGGTCGTTAGCAAAATAACTGCAATGTCATTTGGGGAACGTGTCGCTCAGGCCCTACTCCATGACTAAATACCACAGTCTAAATTATTTATATAGGTCCATTTGAATCAACTGCTAGCCGCTCGTGATAACCCTTAATATTTTTTCACAGAAATGTTTCAAGTAATTTGTTGTGTTGATTTCTAGCTAACTTCCTAGTTATACTACTAGTTCATAATGCCATCAAAACATAATGACTAGTTGACCGTTAGAGAATGCAACTAGCATTAATTGCCCCTGTTGTATCACTAACATTTGTATTGTGGTCAATATTGATAATTAAATTCAAATAAACAAAACACAAGAGGTCTTCAAATTAATTCTACTAATTATTGTCATACCTAGAAAGCAGAAATATACGCAAGCTATGTTTATAAATATGAATACCATTAGTATTAACGTTACTTTCAAATTAATTTCGAGTAAACCTAGAAATTCTATTCAATTTACCCAATTCACATGCGATTTTCTTACTCTACGTCCCAAAAGATTCGTACAAACATTAAACAGGGACTACTAAAACGGACCAACACTATCACGTAATTAAGTACCCAAAACCCAATGTTCAACGGACCATGAGGGGCAGCTAGAATTGTTGAGGAATTAAACTAAGTAATAAACCTGCAAACGTAACTTAAACTTTGTTACTGAGACTATAGAGTTGATTCAGAAAAGGGACACCCAAATTCACAATTGGGGTAATGCGAACATTACATATAAATTACTAGTTTTCTTTGGTAGCCTGCAAATTAAGTACGGATGATGACCGCCAGTAGTTAGAGTCCGGTTTTATGGCAGAAGTGGCTGTGTGGGTCACGGTAATAGCTTATAGTGAAATCTCCACGTGTGAATTGCATTACCAGTGAATAAATTAGGAAGGGTGTGATAAACAATCGACCTCGATTCATGATTACGAAGAAAATTCTCAATCGAAAGCAGTCGTAGACAAAATTTTCGTGATTATTTTAACTATTGGAAATAATATGACTTTCTACTTCATCAAAATATGATTCTGAATTGAATTTCGTCTTGAGTTTCAGTCAAAGAGAGGTAAATTTTCTCTTGAGAAGTCAATATAATGAAAGGAAGCCACAGCGATAATGTTCCCAGTGTCGCCCTAGAATATTGTAAATTCTTAAAAGGTGAAAGTGCAATAGCCCAATATAGTAGTAGTGTCCATTAAAAACCGATGGATGTTATGGTGGTTAAGCCATGTTTAACAAATACTGAAGCTAGATGAGATGAAAAATAATGCTAATTAGAATCGCATAATTTGCGCTACATTTTATAATAAAAAAACATAACGGAAACGTATATGACTTTTAAATTTATATGATGAAATGAAAAACATAATTCGAGTGAATATTGAGTTTTCATATTCATAAAATTACAACTCTTTCTAATGGAAATTGAATGAAATTATTGCAAAATTGATATTAACCTTGAAACCACAGTCTAAACAAAATAGTGAATTGAAAGGGAGCAGCTCGATTCTACATAATAAAATAACAAAGAAACTTTTTATGATCTCTAACGATCACCTTTAACGAAGCACAGTTTACCATAAAATCTTCCAATCTGGCTGCGCCCGTTCCTGCATCAGATGTAGCACACAATAGCTTATTTGACTAACAAACTATATCGACCCCGATTATCCTACAAATGCGTTGTGCGTTTGCCATACCTAAGCAGACGATCGCACAGAAGCGATAGATCGAAGCGAGCGAATATATCGCATTTTATTTCTGGTCTAATGTTTTCTATGTATAATACGTATGCAAGTAGGTACTTGCATACGTATTATACATAGAAAACATTAGACCAGAAACTATTAAATACTTTTTTTTGTATTATTTACAATACATAGGTATGTAAATAATACAAAAAAAAGTATTTAATAGTAAAGTAATATTTATCACCAATATAACTAAATTGCCGATAGATAGATTGCAGAGACTATTAAATATCCCAAACTAGTTTGGCTTAGTTTGGGACTATGGTCTGTCATCGACCTTTTATAATGGTGTGCTTTTACATGTTATTCTTATGTTTTATTAGTGTATAACACGTTGGTGGATTAATAAATTAATAAACATTATTTTGCAGATTCCAGTACGGTTACTGTCCAATTACGAGTACAGACAGTCATGGTATTATGGTTAAGTTGGCAGAGTCCTTTATGTGTGCAAGAAAGTTTGAACAAGTTATGGTATATATACCCCGGATACATCCTATTTCTATTGCTATAACTGCTAACAATGTAACTTAATAATTTATAGTCGTTCATGAAATAACTTGAGTTATTTCAGCTCGCTTAGTCTTGTATCGTAAATAAGATATTCAAACATTGTAGCTACGTCAACTGCCTTTTTGCTACCGTTTAACTACTTTATGTTTGGAAGGATGTTTAATGATACCTAAAGATAGACACTAAAATTTAATATGTAAACTTGTTTTTTATATAATTTATGTGTAAAATTCATAAAATAAATGAAACGGGAACAAACGTGAAACATAAAAAATAGTATAATAAAAATAGACTACGATGACGACAATTATTTATTTATTTACACAAAGCAAATTGTTACCAAAAAGTTAACAATTACTTAAATGTAACCAAATAGTACAGACTGCTAGTTCAAATTTCGAAACAGTAATTTTTCATTATTCATTCGTAATCTAAGGAAAACTAAATATATCATTAAAAAGTTCATTATTTACTGTTGAATTACTGCATTGTTGACAATAACCTAGCTCTTAGGTTTGTCGTATACGTCTTGAAATGAGATAACCTTTTCATTAGTGATTAGTAATAGAGACGTCCGCTATAGTTGAATTTATCGCTCGCGGTAGCTCGCTTAGGTATAGTTCAGACTTAGACTGCATTATACATGAGACGTTTCCGTCTGTCCTTTGACGATGGTGATTGACTATTCGCCCACGCTGATCACCATCATGTCCCGACGTCCCATTTTGTTCTTTAAGGCCGTAGGGTTAAAGTGTACTTGACAAACTTGGGCTAACTTAATTGACACTTACTGTATAAAATGTGAGTTGCGCCTTTCCTGTGTTATGGAAATATGTAACCAACGACGCATTATGACCTGTGTATGGATGTCTTTTTATATATCAGAATGTTGTCTCAGAAAACTTATAAGGATTGAACAACGAAAATAAAATCAGTAAGTGCATGCTTTCACTTGTCGATATGTAAGAAAGATTTATTATAAAGAAAAAGACAAACATACACACATCTTTCGCCTTTAGAATATTAGCAGGATTGTATCTTTTTTATCAATAAAGTGGTTAGTGGCAGATATAATCTGTCGGAAGATCATTTCATTTCGGTGAAACGTCTTATTTATTTATACTTTAAGGGTGAAACGGTTCTATTTATTGACTCATTTCTTTATTTTAATTAAACCATCGCATTTTGAATGAAGATGGAAAATTTCACACCTGCCTTTCATAAATTAATAAAATTGTAGAAAAAAAAAACTAGTTTTTAGTTTTGCTTTTATTTTTTAGATTGATGGAGAATAGAAGAAAACGGAACGACATTGTCTGTTTCACATAAAAATAGTCTTTTGAACTACAGTGGCTCTAAACGGAACACAATACATCAAAAAGTAAACCTGGCGTGCCTTATAATCAGACAAATTGCTCTGTAAAAAGCTTTCCTCCATATATTAGTGGACAATTAGGTCTTTAAAGTATTAACGACCGCGAGTGAGGATGACGAGGCAATACCAAGTTGGAAACACGGGATACTTGTTGGATCACAACGAATGGAATGGATCACACCACAATGTATCTATGGAACTGGGTGACTTAAGTATTTGACTTTTGAATTTACAAGTATTTTAATGTGTTCTTATTACATTACAAAACATGAAAAGGTTAACCCCTGCTTATTTCAGCTATTTTTTTAAATGTCATTTGAAATGTAGAAACAGAAGGGTACATTTCCTCTTAACGTTTTCTTCTCCCTCTATCTTTATGATTTGTACAGTCAAAAAAGAAAAGAGTTAACTTGATAAATACATTTTCTAGTAAATCCCTAAATGAAATATTTAGAAATATGTAATCATATTTACGGCTTTATTTCTAAATATTGCATTTAGGGATTTACTAGAAAATTTATTTACCAATAGTATTCATATTGTACAGTCAGGTGCACGTCGAGCTTGAAACTTGCAATACAATTTTGGCTCTTATGTCATAGAACTTAAGAATGGTACAAAGTCCATTATGTAAAGGTCAACCTGCTCTTGACTGTACTAAGTAGGTTTGTAATTAAAGAGTTTCACAACGATGCTTACATTATTCGCATAAAATGTTTATTTGTTTGTTTTGTTGTTCTTTGTTCTTCATATTTCCTTTACAATTTAAATATTTCTTTCTTAGACGCAAGTAAATAAAAGAATCATTTCACGTAATTGCTTTTCTATGTCCTAATCCAATTATTTCTGAATATTTTACGAATAATGCAATATTATGATTTAATATGTCATGTTTATAATAAAAAAGAAACAGTTCTTTTTTCAAAAGATGACTTTTTTATTTTTAAAACAAGACCACGATCTACCTTCGTCTCCACGCCATCCCATCGTCTGGGTGAAAAAAGTGAAGGCAAAAAAGTTAAAAAGAGACACAACGATGAGTGAGCAGTGTTTTTGTTTGTTTACTGTCATTGTTTTGTTTCGTTCATGTGCATACAATGCGTGCGCGCCCACTGCATTCGTTATCTGTTATGACTGGATACTATAATGCATTCACAAAATTTTATTATTATTTTTAATGTCCGAGACATTGTGATAAAGTTATTTTTGTGTAAAGTGAAGACAAAAGTAGGTACCATTACTATCATATTATTATATCATCAGATATAGTACTAATCGGAGTTGCAGATATACATTTTAAAGTCAATGGCACATTAAATTGGACTCTGTCATTGTCATTAAAGTAGACAATTAAAAATAACATTAAAGAAAAAGAGATAACATAACGTGTCATCTTAAATGTTTTGTGCTACACGCCGTAAGTAGAGGTAGCGAGTTGGAAAATTAATGACAATCCAACAGAAAGGTAACTCACGGCTTGGTAGGTTATTCGTCAGATAAATTGATAGTGGATTTCTGTAAATATTGGTCTTGTGCATGATCAGCTAGGTTACTTTGCAAAGCAATCGCGATTTTAATTTTAATTCTGTATAATTTCATATGCAAAATTAACAGCAAATCCTAATTCGTACCGTTAAATTTTATACTTTACTAACTATTTGGTTAGCACACAATCCGATTTCATTTAGTTTAGTATTTAGTAAGCGCTATTATAGCTGTAAAGAGTACCTAAAAGTAAATCAATCGAGCGGAATTATCTTCAAGAGTAAGGGGGCAGAGCCATTCAAAAAAAGTTACAGCCATATCTCAAATTTCATTAAAAATTACAATACCGATAGCCGTACATAACATCCATACGGACTTAACCGATAGAAAATCCGAACATAATAATTGCAACAAATTTTTCATATCCCTTTATGACAGCGGTACGAACATCGATCACTCTCGAATTACGCGATAAAGAGTACAGAATTTGAGTCGTTCCAATAAATGTAACCCCGTTTTATTTATGCTTATCTCAGAATCTAACCGCACGTGGTCCTCAATGTGGGTTGTGGTGAGGGCATAGTGGCATTGACGAAAAAATAATTGACTGACACACAAGCAGACGAGTTATTAAATCGGTGCAAAGGTAAGCCTGTGTAGCATACACAGACTAACAGACAGAACATTCCATATCAGAAATCGTCGCAAAAACGCACACTTTTTTTTATTTTTTTATACCACAAAGGTGGCAAACAAGCATACGGTCCACCTGTTGGTAAGCATCACCGTAGCCTATAGACGCGTGCAATACCGGGGGTATCACTCGCGCGTTGTCAACCCTTCCAACCCCCCAAGTGGAGCTCTGGAGACCTTACTCACCGTAGGAACACAACATGGCCGAGACCAATGAATGCTATTTGGCTACGATCTTCTGTAAGGTGGAGGTCCTTCCCCAGACGGGCTGCTCCGATTTATCCGACGGGCTAATCCGGATTATCCGCTGTGCCCTACCTCTCTTAAAACACTATCAAATGTCAGTCACACAGACACAAATGGGTACTTTTGTACTGCTTGTTTGGCTGCTTTTGTACGAAGAGTTTTGGAAATGTATTACACAGCACTTTACATCCATATTTTTGTCTATTTGATATTATATTCACTAAATTTTAACTTTAAAAGTCACCTTTTAAACGAGAACAAATCGCCATCTTCCGTTTACTTTTACGTGTGAATACAAATTCCGTTTACCAAAACAAGGCACGGCTGTCAAATTGAGTAAGTGTGCGTCAGCTATTGATGAAAGAAAGGGACAAGGTTATACCGAATTTAATTAGCTGAAAAGTGACAGCGATATTTTCAGCTTGTGTCTATGTGTATGTAAAATTATGTTTAGTCTGTTATGTCTGTGGTAGCATATCAACACTAGCAACTCTGTCGATGACAGATATTGGAGAGAATTTTAGATTTTTTAAAGGTTTGTTTGTGATCTACTTAGTGCAATTTCTAGTGATTTTATACTAAAACTAGTAAATCCCCAGCAACTTCGTTTGCGTATCTCGCTTTCCCGTGGGAGTTTTAAAAAAAATCTTTCTTAGTGCTCCCCTACGTTATAAAAGGAACCCCTGTGCAAAATTTCAAGTTTCTAACCCTTATAGTTTAGGCAATGCGTTGTTATGTCAGGCAGGCAGTCAGCTTCTTCTTTTAAATATATAGTTATACAAACCAATATTTACGGTCAAAAACAATTTAATCAATAACAATTAATTCAGTCATTTCAAAGCATATTGATGTTTTAAAGATCCAAACATCTGAAAGAAACCCAACATTACTAGTGAAGGCGACAGTTTCATGTGAAGGTACTACAAAAATGATTCTATTTTGCTATCCGTACTTTTGAAAAAATAGTTTACCAAATGGTAGAAATGTAAAATTCAAGAACGTAAATAAAATTGCATTGAAAGGTTACACAAAAAATACAGACGTCATTTTAAAATTTCAAATTCAGTGGGTTTCCTCTTTGAGTCCTTGTTGCCATTAAAACTTTTGCAGTAAGTAAATTATTTATTTCCCTTTCAAGACTCGAGTTGGCCTCATTTCGTGGTAAGCGGAGAAAATATAATACAATGGGATTTTTTCTCACACATTACTAATATTATGAACAATGAAATCCTCGCGTCCTAAAACAGTAAAAGCACTGAAAGACTTGTTTTGGGATATCTATCGTTTTTGAGATAAATGTTTCACTACGTACTATCAGTTCTTTTTATCACATAGTGTATTAGGCGGGGACAACAGACTATATCCAGGAATTGGCCATACAGTTTAGGCCCACATAAAAAATATGTTTTTTTTTAAATTCATATTTATTGTTATTACCCATTTTTCTGTAAATATCATTGGTTCATTTTTACTTTGTGTTGTATTTATATTAGGTACCTACATTATCAATGTGGGGTGAAGAAGGAAATAATATATGAGACAATTTTTCATCAAATTTTAATGTGACTGAAATGACTGTGAGGAAAAAAAGTGGGGCGAATGTCACCATTAAGGCGCTGTCCCACTGATGCGCACGAAGAGGCTACGCACGTGTGTTAAGCTTTACTTTGCAAGAGGATGTACGTGATTGTTTCCACTGCAACCCACGGACACGTTAACCATCAAGTGACGTCATTGATACACGCGTGGCTTGCTTAACATAGCTCAACGCTGTCAACGCCATGCACGCAGTGAATGCGGTACACAGCTTGTTCCACAAAGCGTGCACATCGCTGCGCACGCTGTGGAAACGTAGACCCACGTAGTCATCCACGCAGCTGTAATGTGCCACGTGGCCCACGTGTTCGTGCGCAGCAGTGGGACCGCGCCTTTATTGCTAACCATTCCGCTTCGCTTGTGAACATGAACACTACTTTGTAACACGATATTGAAAAAATATCTCCAACGATGTTACTCTAACAGATATTAAAATACACAATACAAATAATTGAGATTTGTTCACATTACATGTTTCTATAAACAGTCTGATGGCTCTGTAATTAGGGCTCTACCACTGAAGCTAGAGCGCGGGTTCCATCCTACTGTGGGTGGACATTTATGCAATCAACACATTTACAACAAAAATACTAATAAGTTATCTAATTATCTAGTAAATAGTTACTCATAACGTGCTAACAACAGCAGCCATTTTTTTTTTTAGGAAGTTAGGATAACCTTTTTATACTTATTGGCCAATGTGTCCTACATACCTCCGAATGCAGTTTTTTTTAACCTAGGTACATACAAAGGTTTTCTAAATTAGGAACGGGAACAACGAGATAGTTCATGTAATTAGACAAATATACTATATCCTACTTCTAAAGTATATAGGCGTGAAAACATTGGTAACACAAATATTATTAAGTTCTGTGATTCAGGATGACTTTAAGTAATAATTGCAGTGTTTGATGAAGATAATAACCATATTAAATAAGGATTTCTGTCACAGTGAACCGTCACTCCTATATGATAAATAACCGTGGTCCGTTTAAAATGTAATTCATTTAATGAGACGCAATTAAAATGGTAGAACGCGGTTTGGTAGGGTTGCGACTTGCGAGCATTAAATCTTGCCGTCAACATATATATGGACAATTCATACAGATTGAGCTAGCCCCAAAGTAAGTTCGAAACTTGTGTTATGGGATACTAACTCAACGATATTATTTTATAACAAATACATATATAGATAAACATCCAAGACCCGAGGCCAATCAGAAAAATTTCGTTTTTCATCATGACCCGACCGGGGAGCGAACCCGGGACCTCCTGGGTGGCGGTCTGGCGTGGTAACCATTACACCACGGAGGTCGTCAATTTATAAATTTTTATTTATTATTCCATTTTATCCCGATTCCTAAGCCATTAAGATTAGCAAGGTCCACTACCTAGGGCTAAGATTATTGCGAAGATACTATTTCTTACATGCAATGACGATTGTCAGACCAAACCTTCAGTGCCTCACACACAACCAACATTAGATAGATAGATAGAATATACTTTATTGGCAATTTAGAATAGTTAGGACACAGTAGGTATACATAAACACAACATACACACTAGTGAAATCGCAACAAGGCGGCCTTATTGCTAAAAAGCAATCTTTTCAAGGCAACCTTAGGGTAACGAAATATTTTATGGACTGGGCAGGGCTAGTAAAATAAGTACTCATGAATAAGAAATCCTCACTTAATATTATAAATGAGAAAGTGAGTTTGTTTGTTATTCCTTCACGGCTTGACTAAGCAGCCGATCATTATGAAAATTTCCATACATATTGTTAGGGGTACAGAGCCCAACATAGGCTTTTTATCCCGTGAAAGTATGTTGTTCCACTGGGAAAATAATTTTTCTACAATAGAGGGCGCTGTATCGGCCAACAGATGACGCCACAAGTCGCGCTATGGGTTGTTTTGTTGTCAAACGAGATCTATGTCATAAAATTAACGCCAGCGAAGCCGCGGGGAAAAGCTAGTAACATATAGGTAAATATGACATGAAAACTACGAATAACGAATATCATAATTACAATAAATATACATAAAAACGTACACATATTAATAGTTTAATACATTAGCCGTAACACGCTTTTGCATTTTTATTTTTGTCTGTTTCATCCTCAAATTAAACAAATTATGTTTTCAAGATTTATAAAACTGAAACAGCGGACAAACTACTAAATAAATTATTTGACAACCCTACACGTAAGAGGACTGTAAATTGCCCACAGAAGTGTCGAGGCATACACATGCGCGACAAATGTGATCCGTCCTCATAATAATATCCTTAATTAGAAATAGCGGCATGTAAGCCGCAAAGTCTGATTCTAGAACTCTCATGTCTTGGCAAACAGTAATTTCACTCTGTTTTACAGCTGTTTGTTATAAAGATAAAAGTGTTTTAATTTACATCTTAGGGATATTTACAATTTCCTGATAAGTTCCAGATAGCCTATCTGCCAGATAAATTAACAGTGTCTTTATGACTAAAAATATTCTTGCAAAATACATCTTGCTTTAATTTTAATTTCATAAATCATTTCTCTATTTTATAAACCCTTTACTACAATATTGTCAGTTTTTTGACAGTGACTCTCGCGACAAGTTTAGTTATATAAAAGAATATTCTTTTTTTATAAGCTTTACAATAATTAATTAAAAAAAAAAAACACTTATACTAACATAAAAAAATAAACTAAATACGAAATTTTTATCCGATATACCAAACACCACCAATTGTTTTCCATAAAATTTTATTGTATCTCTTTCGCGTTGTCACATAATATACGCCTTATACTACATAAAGATCTATGACGCCATACAGCCGCAACATACCGCAACCAATATACGGCACCTTCAATATGGTAGCTCATTTGCGTCACAAGTAAAATAATTATTGCATTGAAATAACAATTAACGTGAATATATTTTTAATTGTTTTATTTCAGCAGTCGTGCCCACCGGCTGTAAATAACGGAGTCGCATTTGTCTCGGGGCGTCGCGGGCGCGGCGCCGAGCGCTAACGAGCGCGCGCGCACGCCAGGCGCACTGCAAACACGCATGCGCATACAACGGGTGTTCAATTACATATACACTGATTTAAAAACTAACCTACCTTTGTTCCATTAAATGTAGAGTGACAGTGGTGCTAATTCTGTTGTAGCTACATTTAACTAGACTAAACTAATTTTGACAGGACTAGAAGTATTGCTATCTTTGTCACTAATTGTAAACCAAGGAAGGACAACAACGCCTTTAGTCCTATCAAAATTAGTTTAGTTTAGTCTAGTTAAATGTAGGTACATACAATACAACAGAATTAGCACCTTTGTGATTGTACAATGATTAAAAAAACAAATTGTTCCATTAGACATCGAGGAAGATATTTTCTGAAATGATTTCGCCATTTATAGAATCAAAATATTTTTATTCAAATTACAAGCTCGGTCGAATCTTCACAATATTTTTCTAGTTTCTTACCTATGCATTTTATGGGAAATTAATTAAACTTTCCCTACACCCATAGAACTATGTTTGTATCAAATTGAATAGTATTCATTTATATTGAGAGTATTAAAAGAGTACTGTAACAAAATAATGTTGATAAATGCTAAGTTGACTCTTTAATAGTTAACATTGCTAAATATTACAATCTAACAGCGGACAGAACTCTGAATGCAAAAGAAAGAATCTTGTGTATACCCAAATTTATTTATCATATTTTTAATTAGTTCTTACAAAAATGGCTGCGAAGCCGAGACGTATATATTTTAGACGGGACTGGTCTAAAATATTTCAAAACATCCTGTATATCAAAATATAAAAGTAAACTTCGATATCGCGACCGCACTAGCGGGAGACGCGACAACCGCGCGAACGCATCTCGCATAAGAATGCAAATAGTTGATTTAGTCGCACACTCCTGCGAGTTTACAGCGAGTACGCAGTTGTACCACATCGGATGTCCCACAGATAAATAACGTCTGCAGAAAGATGTATGTGTCTGAGACTCATTCGAGATGCGGAGGCAATGAAATGAGAAATTGTGATTGGTTATAAATGAGGACATGGCTTCGCAGTTCTAAATTGAAATAAAGAACTGACTTTATGGTTGTTGTTTGTGAAATGGAATCGTAATGTTGAAGTATTTAATTTATTTAATAATAGTGATTTTACGCAGGGTGGTGGTCAGTGTTCATCTGTGTCTTTCGCAATTTTTTTTACCTGTGGCCATTTTGCTTGTTTCCGAAATGGTGGTGGTTTTTTTGTGGTTTCCATTTTGCTTGTTTCCGAATTGTGAGTAGTTTATTTTATTTTACTTAATTAACTTACTGTTAATTAAGTCCTATTGTGGTTGCGATTATGATGAAGAGTTAATCAAGTATACAAGTTGTAAATTATTAGATAAAATGTCTGTGAAGGCCTAGTCTCTAATTAAACATAAATCTCCAATGCCGATCGAGTGCAATTTGATTGTTTTTTATCTGTAGGATTATTTAAGAGAGGTAGGGCACAGCGGATAATCCGCTCAAATCGGAACAGCCCGTCTGAGGAATTACCTCCACCTTACAGAAGATCGTAGCCAAAATCCAATTGATCTTGGCCATGTTGTGTTCCTACGGTGAGTAAGGTCTTCAGAGCTCCTCTTGGGGGATTGGGAGGGTTGGCAACGCGTGAGTGATACCCCTTTTTTTATTATCGTCAGAAAAATGCTTTGCAGCAGCCCCACCGCCTGGGAAATGTGCGGTGGGGACTGTGGTACTTACCACAAAAAAACTGACGGGATGCCACTCGCCACGTAAGTGACGGGGGTGAGTGATGCCCCTGGTATGGCAAGCGTCTATAGGCTACGGTGATGCTTACTATCAGGCGGGCCGTATGCTTGTTTGCCAACATTGTGTCATAAAAAAAAGAACTTGAAATATTATATCTAGAACTAGTAGGTTCACACGATGTTTTCTTAATCCGAATACACGAATTTAGTGGCGTCCCCACTTGCCACATTGCACACACTAGAATCCAAAGGGGTTGTATTAACCGTGAGAAACAATAAACTTTTTACGGTGTTGCAGGCTTATAAAATAGACGTAACATAGGCGTATAAACTATAACTTAAACGGTAACTCGCGTGACAATTTGTACGACATAACACGATATCGACAGAACTTAATGACGACAGGTCCTTAATTAAGTTGTTTGTAAACACGGCAACGGATAGCGTGCGAGAACTAACGCTCGAACTAATAATTATTATGTGACGGGTTTAGATACGAACTGCAATAGAAATTCCAAAGTTACTGTTACAATTATGTAATAATACTGATTTAAAGATTTCATTTTAACACAAAGTGCTTTTCTTTCTATGATGTTCTTTTTAGCGAAAAGGCATCAATTTGTCATTTTTTTTGGGGATTGGTTAAGGTCTGGCTGAAGGGAGAGTGACTTAAGTCACTTTTTATACAACTAACGAAACAACATGCCCACGGCAAAGAAGAGAGACGAAAGAGATACACAACTCATTGGCACTTACACGCGGGTGAAGCCTCTTCTTAGTCGTACACTCTTGTCAGAGTGGTCGTGATTGCGCAGATGAGGTACACGGAGAGATGTTGGTTGGGTCGCAAACTTTCTCGAGGATTGCTTTCCTAGCGATTTGCTTCCACTCCTGCCGGTTAGAGGCGCTGCGTGTACATTGGACCATGGTAGACTCCGTAGCTTTTTTTATAAGGTCAGTCCATCGAGTAGGTGATCGGCCGCGCGATCTCTTGCCTTCAACCTGACCCTGGACCACCAGTCTCTCCATCGAGTTCTCATTTCTGGAGATGTGCCCAAAGAACTTCAGTATTCGTAACTGCACAGTTGACGACAGTCTATCCTTAACTTGTAGTTCTTTGAGGATGGATATATTGGTACGAAACGCCGTCCACGGGATCTTTAGGAGGCGTCTCCAGCACCACATCTCTAATGCATCGATCTTGCGGCGATCCTGCAGTCTCAGTGACCAAGTTTCAGCTCCATATAGAAGGATTGGGAAAACAAGGCACCTCATCAATCTGACTTTCGTTTTCTTGGTAATCCGCCTGTCTCCCCAAACCTTTCCAAGCCTTTCCACTGCCGACCTAGTGATGGCGCATCGTCGTCTGATCTCATCACCACATCCCCCATTACTGGAGATAGTAGAGCCGAGGTAAATATAGCTCTGTACAACTTCGCAGTTAGCTATGTTCTGTATGCTAGTTCCAGTTTGTTCAGCTCGGTCTACTATCATCATCTTTGTCTTGTCTCGGTTGATGGCAAGTCCAAATTTGAGGCTCGTAGTTTCTAGACGAGTCAGAAGTTCTTCCATATCTTCCTTAGTTGGTGTGAGAAGGGTTGTATCATCAGCGTATCTCAGGTTATTTATCACGCGTCCCCCAATTGATATACCTTTATTCCATTCCTCCAGGACAATGCGCGGTGAAGCCTAGTCACGAATAAAATTAACAATGAATAGGTATAACAAGGTCAATAAACTTTCTTGTAAACAAAACCAATGTGATATTCCACTACTATTTTTCTAAATGGGTGAAAGTGATTAATACTCCAGCAACTGCTACCGTGCGGTGGATCATTAGCCTTACATAACCTTTCAAAAACAAAGGAAAGCTTTTAAGAAATTTGTCGCGAGCGTAAAATGTCGCGTCGTGGAATTTGTATTAGGATAAAGCAAACAGAAACATAAATAGTTCCTATTTAATCTTAGGATTGTTGAAGTATTTCACTGTGCACCATATATGCCATAGAAATTGTATCTTAATAAATCAATAATAACATAGAGAAAAACATGAAGAGTCATGTGCTTAACCGTATAAGAATACATGTTGAAGAAGAAAAATTTGAAACTTAATTCCAATCAAATGTTTTTCTAATCCAACTTATAATTCAATTCAGTAGTAGCCTTTTTAGGTCGACAACAAACCTGAGTGGAAAAGGTCTCATTTTCGGTGGCCATCTTAAGTAATTTTAGTGCTAACAAATTGTAACATGTATAGTCGAAGAACCTGGCCCAAACATAAATTATAATTATAATATTAAAGATTTTTATTATAACTCAGTTGAATGAAGACCTATCGTCACAATAACGGTAAACAAAACGTTTATTTTACCAAACATTGGTCACACATACAAACATTTGCCGCCTACACAAACATTTGTATGTGTCGTAGCGTAGGCGACAAAAGCAATCACATTTTATTTATTAGCAAATGTTTGGAATCTAATCACGCATTCGGCATCACGTGTTGTTAATGTTAATACGGACCCTCATTATTGCCTGGGCATTATTGCCTATTGTCGCACTCAAACTAGTTTACTCTTTATGTTGGGGGAAACATCAAATATTTTGGAATTTCACCAACACATTTCATGTATTGCTTGTGTACTGTTATTTGAAGTTATAAACTGATGTACATGTTAGAAATTATTTTTATTGAATAAATTGTCTGATTTGCCCGGTATACCTAATCAAGCGTATGTGAGTTTCTGTTTCTGGAGTGTTAGAGCAATTATTATGAAATGGGCTTGCTCGACCGGGGAAGTACCACCCACTCACAGAATATCGACGTGAAGCAGCAATGCGTTTCGTTCGGTGAGTGAGAGATCCGGAAGCCCAACTCCATCCCTATCTCCTCTTTCCCCCGTCTTCTTTCCCTTCCCTTCCTCCTTCCTTTCATCCAACCCCCTTGGTGGACAACGCATTGGTAGCGCCCCTGGTGTTACTGATGTTCATAGGCGGCGGTGGCCGCTTTCCATCAGGTGGCCCGCTTGCTTGTTTGTCTGCTGTATGACATTAAAAAAAAAGTGAATGAAACGTAGTCAACAAATAAACAAGCGCATCTGCCAATACCAATTGTAAATACAGCTCAAGTCAGGACAATCAAATGCTTTTGCACACAGTTTTATTTTGACTCTATGTTGCAGATGTGTGACAAGTGCAAAAAATATTATGTCAAGACTTTTAATTGACGGTACCTTTACTGAACCACTTCACAATTTTCGTATTTCAATGAGAATCATGTTACAATGATTTTCCAGACAGAAGTTAGTCGATTTAAAACCACCCAAAAGGGATACTACTCGATGCCATTACCATACAAAATATGAAATTCCCAAACTATGCAAAGAAGTAATATACGAATATGTACCAAATATTAAATTCGTTCATTACTGCATTCGCCCCCAGTAGAACTGGACACTTATTGTGACGGGGCGTTTGGCTGGCAGCCCTAATGAGACGTCCCCGATTGAGATGTACTGAGGACTGAGTCACCGGGTCAGGGGCAATAATCCGCCCCTGTTTATGACTGTTCCCATGGCCACTAAAATGTCCAAGTATAGTTAAGCTACTTCCTATGTCTTTCCTCACGTTTAGTTGGTCATGTGATCTTTTCAGATTGTTTAGAGATGAAAATTTAAACACATTTTTATTATTTTCAATCAAAAATCCAAAAAACCAATTATAAACTCGCACAGTTAAAGGAAACTTCTTTTCTTTTAGGCCGCCTCATGGTAAGCTGTCACCGCATCCTATGGATTGGTGACAGTTTACCATGAGGCGAGATTCAATATCATATGTATAAATAATGCGTTGCCCAGACATAATAATATACGAACTTACCGGACTTAAATACATGTATCTGCCGTGGTCACAAAACTGTATCTATGCATATTTGTTAGAAAAATATGGTATCCGTATGTTCTAAAGACGTCAATATAAAATAGGATTGCAACTCCCAGCGGCATTTTAGCTGCACTCGGATCTCGTTATTTTCATACGGCGTACGTGCCCACGCATCCCTAATTCAGAATTCCGTGACGTGTTGCTTGCTCCCGTAGAAGCGGGGATTATGTGAAACGAGAAATTATTTGTAGTAGACCCCTACTACAAATAATTTCTCGTTTCACATAATCCCCGCTTATTCAATATAGTATTACATTTCGAAAATATTTTTAATTATTAAAAAAAATCTCCCCGCCCTAGATGCGCTAATTGTGAGCGTAGCGATGGTTTCATTTTAAAATATTTTGGAAATACTATTAATGACTAGTTAAACCGAATCTTAACAACGATGACGAGACGATAAAATGTGTCTGTGCATACCCTCAATGACGTGTCTAAGTGCACGCGAGGGCCGGCACATAATAAAATATTTTTGACTTTGACTTTGATGGTTACGATGTTTTGAAAGTGAGTGGAGAATTCGAGATCGCCGCCTTGTCAACGAAGGTCGTCAAGATGGCGACCTCGGATCCTCACCGTACCACGTTGCTTTTTTAAAAGTGCACTTTTTTGATAAAAAGTGTTCATTTAAATACTCGACATTGGCGAAATTGTCAATGTGTCGTCAAGACACGACAGAAACGCCATTAATTAAGAAAAGAAAGAAGAAAGAAAGTGAGTGGATACTGTGAAAAAACCCACAGTATTTTCCAGAAGCCTGTTCCCTATTATACGAATAATAGTACCTATGACGTTTAGAAAAGTCGACATCGAACCGGTAAGCCTCAGACATTCATAATAAATTAATATGTCTTTATTTGATAACTTGTATAAAAGTAATCCAATTGAGTAAACGACAAATACTTCAGACAAGTCCAGAGATAACTTTTAATAAACACGATAAAACAAAATGGCGGTATCTTCGCGAAGCCTCCTCAAAACTTCGACCAACTTAAATTAACATCGTCCTCTTGGCATCTATAAAATAAGCGAGCTCTTGATAATTTCACTGGCACTTTGTACTTTCAAAGTTTATTTTTTGAAGTATTAAAAGGGAGTCCAGCGTAAACAACGAGATACACAAAAACATTTTAAAGTTAATTTCCTTATATCGGTCATTCTCGACATTAGGCGTTCTTCGCCTAATTACCGTACCCTTTTTTATTTTTCTCTAGTTTGTTTTAAAAGGATTGAAATATGTAACTCATGAAACATGCGAATGTAACAATTAAAATGGCATTCGTTTATTAAAAGCGGTTTCCGAGTTAATGAGACTTAAACATTTCATGGGTACGGTAATTAGATAAATCTATTCCTTAATGTAATGGTAATTAGAAAAGATCATTATGTCTATTTAAAATAATAATAAAAATGACATGTATAACATGTATAGACACAACTACACGATAAGAGGTATGAATGTTGATGCTAATTGGAAGAAAATGACTAAAGCAATAAGAACTGCTGCAAAAGAAGTCCTAGGGGAAACACGAGGTGGGCGAAAATTGAAAAGGAAACGTGGTGGTGGAACGAAAGTGTCCAAAAAGCATTAAAAATCAAAAAGAGTGCATTCAAGGAATGGCAGAGTTACGTGACATGAACATAGGAAAACTGAATTTAGGGAGAGGTATAACGAGGCGAGGAGACGGGCAAAGGTGGTGGTTGCGAGTTCCAAATCCGGGGTAGAAGAAAAAGTATATAATGAATTAGATAATGAACTAGGTCAGAAAAAACTATACAGAATGGCTAAACAGCGCAATCAAAGATCGAAAGACATTTGTCACGTAAAATGTGTGAAAGACGAATGCGGTAAAACATTGGTAAAAGATAGTGACATTAGAGACCGATGGAAGGGATATTTTGAAAATTTACTTAATGTTGAGAATGATTATGATGGAAAAGAAAACATAATGACATAGATATAGGCATGATAGCTAAGGTAGATGAATTAGAGGTAAAGAACGCCTTGAGGAAAATGAAGAATGGAAAAGCAGTTGGCCCGGACACAATACCAATAGAAGTCTGGAAGGTTCTAGGGGATTATGGATGCAAGTAGCTCACTTTGTTTCTTAATGAATTGTTGGTTCAGGATGTCATCCCAGAGGAATGGCAAGACAGTTCCTTGGTACCTATTTTTAAAAGAAAGGGGGATGTCCAGGAGTGCAATAGCTACAGGGGGATTAACTTGATGTCACACACATTAAAGCTGTGGGAGAAAATAATGGAGGCACAACAAAGTACAAAAGAGCACACAAAAACCTACATATGGTATTCGTGGACCTCGAAAAGGCCTACGACCGGGTCCCGCGTCAGTACAACAGAATGCTTTTCTGTTGATGTAGGTGTGCACCAGGGTTCAACGCTCAGTCCATACTTATTCCTTCGGGTTATGTTGATGGAGGATGCTGAGGTGGATGGATGTGTGGAGTGACGAGAAGGGACAAAGTCAGGAATGTACACATAAGGGGGAGTTTAAAGGTGGCGCCTGTAACCGATAAGAGATGTCAGAGACTGAGATGGTTTTGCCATATGATGCGCAGGGTGGACAGTCTGGACAGTCATGTGACCCAGAGGGTGCCAAGAATGAATGTGGATGGATGGAAGGGCAGGGGTAGGCCAAAAAAGAGATGGAGTGATGGCGTGAGAAATGACATGAAATTTGCTGGAGTAATTGAGGAAATGGAAGGAGTTTGGAACTAAATCGGCACAGCAAAAGTTTAATAATTTCATACAACGGTAGTTAGAAATACATGGTAATTGGTATACGGTAATTAGAAAACGCCGATTTTTCATAAAATTTTCGAAAACCTACAGAGTATTGAAATACTGCATTACAACACTGTACTGAGACCAAAGCACTGTCTCTATTTATATAAGCAATTAGAGTCTACCTTAACCAATCTAGTATAAAATTAAGTACACGGTAATTAGAAAAGTTTTGAACGAAGGATACGGTAATTATATACTAACGTGCTTCATTGACTTATACACTAACGTAAAAGACCTGCACCTGCTGCAAGACCGCGGCAGAAACTGAGGGCTTGAGACGTGTACAAGTAGTTATGTGCCAAATATCATAATTAGGAATGTGCACCCTCGAAAAGAAAACGTCACGGCAATTATAACTTTAGTTCGGACATGCGGTTACTCAATGATAATTATTTACAGACTGATTTTATTGAGTGGATATCTTTTCATGTGATACCCGTTGCCTAATACTCATTAAAATGTTGAATGGAAAAAATAAAATCCGTACATCATAAAAGTTACAAGCAAGTTTTAACCACATTTTGGGGTGCGGACAGGGCACGGTGCTTAGAGAACAGAGGTTTGTGAAATTAATTTAGCCAGATAACTATGTAATCGGGGCCTATGTTTTTGTTACCAGCTAGACATGGATGCTAACTAACATATAAAAATATTTCCCTTTTTGAATTTGATAATAATACGAATATACAAGCCCGGACGCACAAAATCTAGCTAATCGAAGAATGGCCGATATCATGCTGTCATTATGTAATTAAGGACAAAAAACGGTATAAGGATTAGTTTCACAATGTCCTGATAGGACGATATCTAGAACTATCTGGGACATAGTGAAACTGGTCTTCAATATCAAGTGACCTCTGTTTTTCTTCTCTGATTTCGGATCAATGTCTGAGTTATAGTTATAATGCGTTTGTGCAAACTCAATAGATATATCACACATATGCCTATGCGAATTTAAAAAATAGAAGCTATTTAAACACACCATAATATACAGCGGGCCTATTCTGTTAATAAAAACTGTTAAAATCGAATCTCAATCTCAAGCGCTTTGAGAAAGATGGCGATTGATATTGAGACCTTAGAAAAATAACAGACTAGAAGGAGTGTGTCTCCATTGGTCTCCATACAAGTGCTCTGTCAAATGTCAGTGACATGCACTTGACACTTGTGTAATGTTGCCAATGGAGGTATAGTTTCCAGAAAGCGGGGAAATAAATAGAGTTTGTTTTTTCTCAACTTTCAAGTAACAAAATTTTAGGTAAGTAAATGATATCGTAAATTTACAAGGACTTCCATTAGAGAACGTGTCACACATACCTACGTAAATATCAGTAGCAGCAGCAAACTGTTTTAAAATAATTAATCAGTCGAATCAATAAAAACAGTTAAAATGGGAAACTATTTTAACAATAACACCGAGATAGATTTTAACTGTTTTTGTTACGAGAATAGGTTCACTGATCGTGTCATTGATGACGACTTTCAATTATTTAATACCAAGGAACACCACTCAAATTGGTGGAGGAAGAGTTTTCTATATGGCATTATCAGCTTATTGTGAATGATTTGTTTTTATCGTTCTAACATACTTTGTATTTCTTCGACATAAACTAATATTTTTTCAGTTTTGTCAAACGAGACAATCTGTATTGGGTCTAATTTCATAGTTTTACATTCACAGTCTACAGAACCAGGTGGATCTTTGATTGCCCCTATCAGTCTTTGGATGAGTTGAAAATCTCGCTCTTCGAAAAAAAGGGCCGGTTCTTAGGTTGCAAAAAGCATGTTAAACTACTGGTCACGGTCGTTGTAGAAATATGACAGTCAATAACATCAGATAGCTTGAAGATACTGATCTTCACCAATCCGCAATAGAGCATTTTAGCGGAGTAGGTATGCTCTAAACCACTTCGATTGAAAACAAACCTGTAATCCAGCAGTAGGTTTGAAGATGAGAAAATTTTCAACAACAATCGAAACAGAAGCATTTCACTCGAATAAGTCCAGAAGAACTACAGTTGTCATTAAAAAAACTGGGAAATAAAAGACTGAAACTAACAAACAATAGCAAAGTAAGGTTTCTTTGAGGTATCCAGCAAAAAGTTTAAGTTCCGCTAAGAGACTGATGAAAAAATCAATTATGGGGTCGCTTTGTCGTGGAGGCAATTTTTCTGCCTTTGAATGGAACTATCGGGTCAGACTGTCTCATAGCGGCACGATTTAATAACGAGGATCGCAATTTGAAAGCCGCTGAATAAGTTCGTACATAATTTAATGGCGTCCAGCCTTTTTCACTTGTTTTTACCATTAACAAGTTTGTGGCCCGCCTGATGGTAAGCGATCTCCGTTGCATATGGACGCAACACCGGGAGTATCACTCGCGCGTTGCCGACCCTATAAAAATCTTTGAATGCCTCAATTATTTTAATAATAGGAGAATAGAATGAGGTCTTCGTTGCGCAGTAACACCAAGCCAGCCTGTATTTGGATGTGTATAATATCAGGTTGCCTATAAAGAGCCAAAGGACTATGCACATCATTATTTTCCTAAGTTTTTAAACGGTTGGATTCTCTGTTCTCTGATGAATTTTAGTTTATCTGTCAGATATATTGACAGCTTTTGCTGATTTTGCAACCAAATTATTTGATAGATAGACTAACCGGAATAATGTTACCCAAAGGTTGCCTTCAGCAATGTACATCAACAAAACTAGATTAACACTTTAGTATCATTTCAAATCATGCTGGTGCTTTTACGAATATAGATAACTGCTGTCCGCTGATTGGATCTTTGAGTTGAGACATGACACTAAAGTGTTAATCTTCTTCGGTTGTTGACCGTACCCAGTTGCTAATGCAGATGTAAGTTAAGTCTGTCTATTCCAAACCATATTCTTTTTAAAATATTATAATTATATGCATTTTTCACTTATGACTTATACCAAAACTTAGACTAGGACTCGGCTCAATAATTCCGTTTGTGGGCAAGACCTATTGATTCAGGTCTCCATTGATTAAAACCAGTACAAATGCCCCAAGTCCATCCATTTCTCTTTGTTCAACAGCAACTTTTCTGCCTTTGTACAGTCCCTGTACAAAATCTATGCAAATGAATTGAACACTAATAATCTATTTAATAAAATTCTATTATCAACCTTCCGAGAACGTACATACTTATAAGATACTAGTGGAACCCGCGCAACTTCGTTTGCATGTATCCCGCTTTCCCATTAGAATTTCGAAAAATCCTTTCTTATCGGACGCCTACGTCATACAAAGAACCTATCGTCCAAGTTTCAGGTCTCTGCGATCAGCGGTTTGGGTTTTGCGTTGATTCTCAGTAAGTCCCTAAGTCATTCAGGACAAAGCTAAGTCAATGACAACCTCCGTGGCGTAATGGTTACCACGCCAGACCGCCACCCAAGAGGCCCCGAGTCGAGTCATGATGAAAAACGAACTTTTTCTGATTGGCCTCGGGTCTTGGATTCTATATTTGTATTTGTTATAAAATATAATATCGTTGAGTTTAGTATCCCATAACACAAGTTTCGAACTTACTTTGGGGCTAGCTCAATCAATGTGATTTAAAAAAAAGCATTTTAAATACATAATTATATCGATTTAATATCTATATTTTATGAGCAGCTCTTATAAATTCTAATGAAACGTCATCACCATCATCTCCGCCACAAGAAGTCCTTTGTTGGATATAGGCCTCTCCCAAATATTTTAAGTTTGACCGGTTGGACATTGACAATTGAAATGAGATTCGCTGATAGTAACCCACAAGAAATATAGGTATTTAGTACTTTTTCAAATGAAATAATAAAAATATGATAAAGAGTGTACCTCGGCTCAGAAACTTGTGCCATGTTCCGCCAGTTCAAAGTTATAAGTGCTAAAACTCCGCTCGAATCAGAATTAGTTTTATTCCACTCCTGTTATAAGTTTTACGGCTCCCTTGAGATGAGTTCTCGTTTCTTTTCTTACTAGTTTCTAGTAAAAAAAAGTGTGGATAACGTTTTTGTTTACCTATATGTGACGTCATTGCAGTCATTCCTATAAGTTAGGATTTGACATTAATTTTCATCATTGGAATTGTTATTGAAAATATTCAAGAGTAATTCCAATGTCAATTAATAATAATAATAACAATAAAATAATGTCAAATTCAAATTCATACTCTTAACTTTATAGATTTTACGATTTTGTTTAGGTACTTCATAAAATGACAATACAGTTTCAAACTATTTTGGTCATTTTGTCACAATTACTTTGAAGAATAAACTAGCAAACAGTAATGTAAAGAATTATTTTTAAAAAACTCACAAACTCCGAAAGAGACTGGTAATCACGCAGTATCTATCAGCCAATTTCAACGTCTCAAGCTATCTCTCTTTTTCTTCTTTACTTTGACAGTGACAGCTATAATTTAATGTATCATCGACCTTAAAAATGCGTTTCAGAAATATCTGTCTCTGTCTATCGTAAAATAGACATAAAGAACTCTACCATACCCTGCCATTTATCTATGATTTCTAAACACAAACAATAACGCAACTGCCAAACGCAGTACACTGACAATTGATCAAACTGGTTTTTATCAACCCTTGAGGACAGAACATTTATCATCACACACCCAGTATTCCTCAGTCAATAGAGGGTGTTAAAATTTAACAGTATGAATAAGACAGTGCATTATTCACTCGCCCTGCTCCCCAAATGTAATGCAATTGTATTTTTTTTTAACCCAGACCCTTAGATTCCTTGATAACTTCATTGCGAATTGGACAATGGACGGGGAATGCCTGAATGAAGCATGACTTGAAAGTTTGCTTATATTGAAATTAATGGATGTAAGGATAATCTGTATCCATTTTTCAGATTAAGGTCTTAATATAACGAGAACCATTGATGTAAGATTGTTCGTACAGAAGCGTCGTCGACGTCTCGTCGTTTTTTGGCTGATACTTTGTTGTTTTGCATAGTAAATTGTATAGGGCGGTAGATTTGTACTAAGAATTATTAGAGACCTTTAGGTGACTCGGATGGAAACACTGACACCAGCTACCCGCATTTGACACTAATTGCAGGAAGTACCTACACGAAAAGTAGAATTGGTGAAAAGCATGATTCATCACCACAGTAAGTATTATAATTGTGGAGGACCGGACCACTCCACATATGATGCTATCTGTAGACTTTGTCTACCTATCCGGAGACCCAGCTCTGATAAGAGCTAATCGTGAAAAACGACTTGGATGCTCCCTCGGTCACTTGTTTTGCGTCTATTACGCGTGTGGACTGTATACTGTCGGCCGGGCAGGATATTTGCGTCTCCGTCAAGAACAGAAGGGTCGGCTTCGCAGTCTCCAGATGCCAATGGACTGCATTCATGTTGGAGTGAAGCCCCCGGATGTTGCAGAAGTCCACGTCGAGTGTGGACGGGGGAGCCGCTGTGGTACGATTCCTTCTATTGTTTTTCTTGGCCATTGTTGGAGGGGTTTAAAAGATTAGGTGAGTCGTTGTATCGGCAGCACGGGCGACAAAGAGGTTGCGGTGATGACCCGCAAAATGCTAAGGGGGTCTCGCGGATTGCTGGTGCGGCGGGCGGAAGGGCCACCAGTCCCCCCACCTAGAGCAGCAGTCCGGTCCACTCCGGTCCCCGATTCCGGCAGACCACCACTCCGGGGGATTATGCACAGGCTGGCGGTTCAGCCTCCCGGGGCGGGGATTACAAAGCGGTCCCCGGGTTCGGGAACCCAACTATCCTGCGGGCGGCCAGCGGTCAGCCGTTTCACTGGTTCTCCCTGACCGCCGCACCAACATGCCCCTGTGCCCGCGACAGCAAAGAAACCACGAAGTACCTCTTCTCTCGACGTCGCCCCACGGTGACTTCAAATGGCCCGAAATAATCAAGGCCGGTGAATGTGAACGGGCGCGCATGGTGAGCCAGGCGCGCGTGAGGTAGGTCACCCGTGAGAGGTGTTGCGGGTTTCGCCTTCAACAGGCGACAGCGCGGGCAGCTCTTGATGACGTTCTTCACCGCGGGCCGCACTCGCAGAATCCACAGCCGCTGTCGCAGCTCGTTGACGACGATCTCGGTGCCGCCGTGGTGTAGCTCTTCGTGCACGTGTTGTATGTACAGCTTGCTGTACGGGTGGTCCCCGCACAACAACATTGGGCTTGCTGCATCCTCGGTGATGTCGGCGGCGGCGCTCACTCTGGACTTCACTCGCACTATTCCGCTTCCGTCGCGGAATGTGGTGAGGGCCGCCAGCCGGCTCGGGTCAGCCAAGCTGTCGCGCTGTACAGCGCACACCCACAGCTGCTCGGCGCGGAGAAGGTGTCGCGCCTCTAGTGGCACGTGGCTCCGCGCAGCAGGTTGGATGTCTCGGGGTGTTGCTGCGGCGTCGGCGCGGGATCGCGCCGCTGTCCATGTGGGGTCACTCGCTGCGTTGGCCCGCGTTCGCTTGCGGCGGGTCGCGGCCACTGCTGCAACATGTGATCTGCAAAGTTCGATGAACTGTAGTACTCGCGCAGTGGCGCGCAACAGGCGCGGCCAACGCGAAAAGCGTCGGACGTCTGGCAAGTGTCCTCCGGGCGGCGTCGCGACGGCGGCGCAGCTTAACTCCTTCTCTTCTCCAGTGTTGATGCGGGCGGCGGGCTTCTCTCGCTCGGCGGGCCACTCTTCTTCCGGCCGGCGTAGAAACGCGGGCCCATGGAACCACCGATGCCCGGCGCCGAAGTCCGCTGGTGTTGCACGGGTGGCGTCGTCGGCTACGTTGTCGGCTGAGGGTAGCCAACGCCACTCGCTTTTCCTTGTGATGTCTTCTATCTCGGCGAGTCGGTGGGCCACGAACGTTTTGAACGTCCGGGGCTCGGCGCGTATCCACGCTAGCGCCGTGCTCGAGTCGCTCCAGTAGACCCGACGCTCCGCCGTGAAGTCGTGCTCGTCAGTGACCGAGCGCGCCAGCCGCGCGCCCAACAGCGCGGCCTGCAGCTCGAGGCGCGGGATCGATGTCGGCTTCAGGGGGGTCACGCGGCTTTTCCCAGCTGCCAGCGCGACCCGTACCGACCCGTCGGCGCGCCGCATCCGCCAGTATACGGCGGCGGCGTAGGCTTCCTCGCTCGCGTCGACGAAGGTGTGTAGCTCGTAGCTCTCTGCTGGCTCGATGTCGTAGCACCGCGGTATGCGCAGCTGTTGATGCTGCCGTAGCACAGCCAGCCAGCTGAGCCAGCTCGCCTGCAGTGTTGGTGGTAGTGGCTCGTCCCACCCGGTGCCGTGTCGCCATGTGTCCTGCAACAACCTTTTTGCCGGTGTGGTGATTGGAGCTACTAGCCCGAGCGGGTCGTATAAAGACATTACGACGCTCAGGGCCTCCCTCTTAGTTGGCGTCCGGGTGCCGGCCAGCACTTCCGGCGTCGCACGCTGTCCGTAGTTGTAGCTCAGCGTGTCCTCTTGCGTGTTCCAGAGCAAGCCGAGTGTTTTCTCAAGCTCGCTCCCGCCGATGGCGATGGTGATATCGGCGCGGCTGGCTGCCAAGGGGGCCACGGCGTCCGAGACATTGGACGCCCACCCGCGCAGCTCGAAGCCCGCGCGCCGATGCACTGTGTCGACTGCTTGCGTTACCTGTTGCGCTGTTGTCACATCGGCGTAGCTTGCGATGTAGTCGTCCATGTAGTGGTTGCGGACGATGGCGGACGCGGCCTCAGGGTACTCCTCACTGTGTTCAGCTGCGTTGCGGTCCTTGATGTAGAGCGCAGTGCATGGTGATGAAGTCGCGCCGAAGATTAGCGACGTCATGCGGAACTCTTCCGGTGGGGCGTCGCCTCGTTTGTCGCCTCGCCACAGGAAGCGCAGCGCGTCGCGGTCCTCTTTTCGCACTTTCACTTGCATGAACATTTCTGCTATATCCGCTGAGATCGCTACACTGTGTTGTCGGAATCTCATCACGACGCCCGGCAGCGATTGCAAGCGGTCGGGGCCCGGCAGCAACATATCGTTGAGGCTGCGGCCGTGGCTGCTCGCTGCGGCATCGTGCACAACACGTATCTTGGGCTTCGCTGGGTTGACAACGGCAAAGTGCGGCAGGTACCAAGTCCTCTTCGGCGTGGGCGCGGCGGTGACTCGCTCAGCGTACCCGGCCGCCAGCAGATGGTCGATCCTCTCTGTGTACTTCCCATTGAAGTTCCCGTCCCGATCCAGTTTCCTCTCTAAGTTGCGAAGCCGTGATAATGCGTTCGCATAGTTGTTCGGGATGACTTCTTCCTCTTGCTTCCACAGGAGTCCTGTTTCAAAGCGGCCATCTGGAAGGCGGCGGCTCGTCGCATCTAGCACTGCGAGGGCGCGCTGCTCTGGATCACTTCTTGTTTTCCTCGCCGTAATCCCGATGGAATCTAGACTGAAATACTGTTTAATTATTTCGTCCATCGGCTCCGTAATGTACCCACAAAAGGCGACGGGGTGGCAGCGCGAACTTCGGCATCCGTGTATAACCCATCCTAGGTGGGTCAGTGAGGCGACCGGCTGGTCGCGCCGGCCCGCGCGCACCTCGCGGCTGACTATGAGGTCCCAGTTGTCCTGACCGATGAGCAGCTTTGGCGAGGCCTCTCCATAGGTGAGCGGCGGCAGGTGGTCTAAGTGGCAACAGTCCTCTAGCTCGTCCTGGAAAATAGACTGTGTTGTGAATGACAACTTGTCCACTGTGCGCGCGTTTGCGAGTGTGTACTCGCGGTCACTGTGCGCGCCCCGTATCTTCACATTCACAATCCTGCTGTTGGTGTGTTGCGTTTCCTCGCCGCCGACTCCCTGCACGCGCATTGCCTCTATAGGCCCGTCCAGCGCGAGCGCGTCCGCTATGCCGCCGTCTAGTATGGTCACGGTGCTGCCTTCATCCATCAGCGCGTAGACCTCCGCTGTCGTTCCGTTGTCGCCGGTGAGCACGACAGGCGCTATCTTCAGGTAAGCGCGCCGTCTTCGTTGCGTTGTCCCGGCGGCGTTGGTCTGCTCCACTGCCGGCTGTTCTGTAGCGGCAGGCTTATCCTCGTGCAGCAAACGATGGTGCGGCTGGCGGCACCCGCGCAGCCCGCAGGGCGCGGCTCGGCACCGGAAACGTCGGTGTGTGCTTGCTAAACATCTGAAACACACGTTGTGCTTGCGCGCCAGCTCCCATCGCTGTTGTGTCGTTGCCTTGATCACATTCCTGCAAGTGTAAAACTTGTGATCCGCCTTGCAGAGTGGGCACGACTCCTTCTCCGCCTCTGTGTCGCGCGCCGCATACGCCCGCTCCGTGCGGCGTCTCGCTGCTGGCTGCGCTATGTTGATGTCTCCGGCGCGCTCCGGTGGTGCGTATTCCGTCCGCTTGTCGGCCTCTACTCCCAGGAAGAGGGCCATCCTCTTCATGTCGGGGATGCCATCTTCTTTGACCGCTGCGTAGTCATACCACTTCTCCCGAAGCGCCGGAGTTAACTTCTCCAATATCGTGCGCACCATCGCAGTGTCGTGCAAATGGTGTATGCTCTTCATAGCTTTCATCGTCGCTACGATATTGGTCACCTGCGATGCGAAGATGCAGATGTCCCTCGGTGAGTCTGCTAGTCGTGGCAGCCTTCTGATCTTCTCAGCTTCCAACTCTATGAGGGCACCTGGTCTTCCAAATCGCCTTTCGAGCGCAGTCAGTACTTCCTCGGGTTCGGGTCGACGAATCAACAACCCGCTGACTGCCTCTGCTGCGACGCCCTTCAAGCTGCGTCGGAGTCTCACCACGTTCTCTGATGCGGAGAAGCTTGATGACGTATCCTCGAAGATGGCTCTCCATTCCAACCAATTTCCACTGTTCCCGTTGAAGATAGGTAGGTCCTGGCAGTGGGTAGGCATCCTTGTGGCCCCCTGCTTCATTCCCATGGTGATGGCCTTCGCTAGTTCCCCGAAGTCGAAGGCGCCCTCACCCCTGGCAGGCTTGGCACTGCTGCTACATTCTTCCTTTGTGGTGGCTGGTGGTGGCTGCGTTGCGTCGCCCGGTGGCTGTTGCTGAAGCCACCTGTTCACCTTAGCGACGGACGCGCCGCCGTCGTCCTCTTCATCCGTGTCATCCTCGCTCTCGGCTACGGCCTGGGCGCGCGCCAGTTGTGCCTCAGCCAGCATTACCGCTGCCTGTGACTCCGCTAGGCGCCGCTGAGCCAGCTGCTCCTTCGCCTCCAACTCCGCACGGATCTGTGTGCGTTTGGCTCGGGAACAGCGTGACCGAGCGGCAGCTGTCGCGGGCCTGCTAGGTGCGCGGTCAACGTCGACCGCGGTCCCGCTGGTTTGCGCCGTCTCTGCCGTCGTCGTGGTGTCCGTGGTCGTCGTAGCCATCGTCCCTGTAGACGTTGTCGGTGTGGTCGTCTCTTCCGACGTCTCGTCTGCGCCTCCCCTGTTGCTCCTCGTCACTGGCATTCTGCAAACTTCAAAAATTCGGCTCGCGAAGGACAATATAATGTGGAGGACCGGACCACTCCACATATGATGCTATCTGTAGACTTTGTCTACCTATCCGGAGACCCAGCTCTGATAAGAGCTAATCGTGATAAACGACTTGGATGCTCCCTCGGTCACTTGTTTTGCGTCTATTACGCGTGTGGACTGTATACTAGGTGTGATTGAAGAATATGTGACTCTACGTTAAATATACTTGGCAAATAAAAAACTGATTCTAAACTTAATAAAAAACTGACTCTAAACTTCTAGGTAAAATAAAACTTTTTCTTTGTTCTTGGTAAGAGCGCTTGTGCTTCGGGCGGGATACTTGTTCCTTATCGGTGGCTATTCGGCGACTGACTACCGTATTTTTTTTTTTTTTTTTTTTGGATGGACTAATCAGTTCGGGTGTACTGACACCCTTTACTGAGACACCGGACTGTTGCGGGAGCGTAGGGCTCTCACCGCCAAAAATTTACAGTGTCTGCCTAGGGGCGCCCCAGAGGGGGGCTCGAACCTCGGCCTATGGCGACACTGGGGGAAGGCGAACGGATCGGAGAGAAGCGGCCGGGCACGTGCCGGTACCGCGAAAACCGAGTCCCTACAGGAGGGTGGCGCGACGCGCGGCCCCGCCGGCGGGGCCGATATGACGGACGTGTGTGTCTGCTTTGTGTCGCGGATTCTAATTGTTTGTACGCCTCGATGGCGACTGTAATGGCGTCGTCCGGGTCGTTGAGGACGTGCCGCGGACGACGTTTGGACCTAATGGTGTCAGCCGGAGCGGGATAATCCCCTGCGGCTTTCACCAATGGATTGGGGTGATGGTCGAGAGAGTCGAAAAATCTGACCGAGCATTGCTTTAGGTGGTGCGAGATGGTCGGCACACCTAAGTCAATGTGGAGGTTTTTGTTCCGAATGAACCAAAGCCCACCGATGGCTTTGCGCAAAAACCTATTCTGGATGGTTTGCAGCCTGTGGATATGGGAGGGCGCGGCGTGGGCGAAAACTGGACTCGCGTAAGTCATTATCGGCCTAATGCACGTTGTGTAAATTCTCACCTTATTTCTAAGAGAGAGTTTACTACGCCCATTGAGCAGATAATATAGTCGGCCTAGCGCGAAAGCGGCGCGGTTGCGGACAATCTTAATATGATCGCGGAAGGTGAGTCCCCTATCGAGTGTGACGCCTAGGTAGCGGACTTTCCTTTCCCAAGGGATCGGTTGTCCGAACATTTCGACTCTGGAGGAGGGATTTGGGGTGCTACCTCTAGCGAAGAGGATAGCGGCGCTTTTTTGAGGATTGACTTCGATGCGCCATTTCCTAAACCAGTCGCCAAGAGTATTGGCGGCAGTTTGGAGTGAGTCTATAATTGGGGGAATACTACGGGCTGAACAGTAGATGGCAGTATCGTCTGCGAAGAGAGCGGTATGGGTCGCTAGTGGACTGGGTTTAAATTCGGGGAAGTCGCTTGTGTAAAGCGTGTAAAGGAGAGGCGAAAGCACGGACCCTTGTGGTACTCCGGCTCTAATGGTGTGAGGGGGGGATAGTGCCCCATCCACCCTATAGCGGAAAGAGCGATTCGACAAGTAGTCTTGAATGATGAGCACAAGACGATTTGGCGTATTGAGTTTGTAGAGCTTATAAATAAGCCCGTTGTGCCAAACTTTGTCGAACGCCTTTGCCACGTCAAAGAAGAGAGCGCCCGTTTTATGCGGGCGGGATCTGTTCGCTCTCCGGTCCAACACGTGTTCGACTATGCGATGCACTTGTTGGACACAAGAGTGTTTGGCTCTAAAACCAAACTGCGCGTTGGGTAAGAGATTGTTGGCAAGGGAAAAATCTTTGAGACGTGCGAGAACTATGCGCTCATAGATTTTTCCTATTGAACTAAGAAGACTGATAGGGCGATAGCTCGAGGGCTGATCCTTGGGCTTGCCGGGTTTTGGAATGCCGATGACGGTGGCTTCCTTCCAAGTTTGGGGGAAAATGCTATTTTTGAGGGCTGCGTTAAAGATAGCAGTCAGGAGTAGTATAAGATGGGCGGGAAAGAGCTTGATGACTCTGTTAGAAATCCCGTCAGGCCCCGGGGCCTTCCTATTATGTAGGTCTTTGATAAGGGACTCTACCTCATCAGGGGTTACCGGCTCTAACGGGGGGTCGGCATCTGTAAGTGGGACTGACTACCGTATCAAGTTTGGCCTCCTATTTATACGATTTTCGCCCGAAGCACGAAAACACAAAATTCATTTATTTTCAAAAATAATACGTTCACAACAGAGTTCTATAGTCTACGTTTATAGAACAACAAACATTTTCCTTATATTCTTAGTAGAAGTACCTTTTTTGACCTCTTGAAGTTGGCACGTGTAAGGAACCGGTTCAAACCGGTTTTTTCCTACACGTGCCATATAAATACAAATTTATTTTAGCTTTTATGGAACATTCTTATTGGAAATGGACACCTTACTTCCCAACTATTACGTATCACGCAATTAATGTTCAATTCAATAGCGAATTATCGGAAAAAACGTGTATTTACTTTTGGTTCGCACGGGCCCAGCCAGTCGCAGCGCTGCCAGGCGCGTGCGAGCGAGACAACCTATCGATATACTCGATTCACAACTTATTTTTAATATTTACATAATAGGCCGTTACGTTACATAGTGCTTATGTACTAAGCCGTCGTGTACAATAATATCTGTGCCACAGCAGTCTTCAGAAAATATGATAACTAATTTATTTATTTATTCACCAACATCCTATCCATCCCTTTTCATTAGCCAATCAAAAAGAAGTTACTTATCTGTGACGTCAGAGTCTAAAAAAAAATAGATGTTGCTGTTATTGAACGCTTTATGCGACTGTACTGACAGTATTTTAATCAATGGCCCGTTCGAACTAAAAACACATGATACATAAAAAACACAAAGAGTCGAGACAAACACAAATACCATAACATTGCCCCAAATAGAAACCAACGCAAACTTTATTTAATTTAGTCCTTAACTTTTCGATAAAAACTAAAATAACTTCAAAAAACTGTTGTATTGTTACATAACGTCATCCTTAGCAATGCATATTATGCAGGTCGGATGCAGTGCAACGTCCCTGGGGTTTAATTTTCGTAACCCTGCCCCGCGGGGACAGGCCTGTAAATATTAAACTAGAGCTACTAATTCTGCTAAAGTAGTATATATGTGACATTGAATATTTAAGTGTGACAGATAATATTATCTTGACATTACTTACGATTGGATAGTTTTCCCATAAAAAAATTTTGGTTTATCTGATGCAATCTTAAAAATGTCCTATTTACATTTTCAGATCAATCGAATCAGTTGTTGAAATGCTACTGGTATAATGAAAAGCCAACGAATGTATATCTGTATCCAATCGCAGGAAAATTCACTTTCCATCAGGTGGCCGTGCTTGTTTGCTTGGGGTATAATAAAAAAAAACTGTATAACAACATGACTATACTGTTTTGAATGATATACGATAGTTCTTACACGAATACGCTATGCTGCTTTTTGTTTATTAATACTAATATTAAAAAAAGGAAAGATTTGATTGTTTGTTGGTTTGTTTGTTTGTTTGTTTATTTGCAATGAATAGGCTCCGAAACTACCGGACTACTGGACAGCTACATTATCAGGGAGTGACATAGGCTATAGCTTTTCCCGATATTAAATGTGGTTCCCACGGAAACGGGTCCGCAACTTCACGCGGACGAAGTCGCGGGCAAAAAAGCTAGTAAAGAATAAGAATGCAAATTACCGGTCTCCTAAACAAAAAAAAAACGCATCATAATCAGACCATCCGTTTGGATGCTACGATGCCACGGACACACACGTCAAACTTACGAAAAAACGCTCATACTTATTCCGTTAGCTCATCAGCTCTATGTAAATCAAACATTGCAGAGGTATCCATGCGTTGATTACTACCTAGATGTCATCGGAGAATTGGCCCCTGGGCGGGTTGGATTCCGACCCCTCTCCAACATATTTCAAGTACAGGATTAAACCGTCTATACTAAAGTGCGAATCCGTAATGTTTGCCGGTGACAGCTGATCGCCTTTAATCTAAGGTTTAAATTTAAGAGTCCCCTTTATGACCCCCGCGTCGGAGCCCGAAATCTTTTTAATCTTACACACGACCCATTTAGCAGGCCCTCAGTCAGTCCTGTACAGATGTTTTAGATCTTCAAATTTATGGCGATTTAACTATTCAGATATTATCGGTTTCTATTGTAAAAAATTGAAGTCGCAATTTAAGCGTTAAACGCAAAGGGAACCGGTCTGTATTTCGAATAATTGTATGAACGTGTTAGCTAATGTTTCAAATAGTACTGATAAATGATAATATGATGATATTGTGTATTAACTTAGATTGTTATTTGGCACTTCCGGTTCACAAGTAAATGTTAGCTAATGTTTCAAATAGTACTGATAAATGATAATATGATGATATTGTGTATTGACTTGGATTGTCAGTTGGCGCTTCCGGTTCACAAGTAAATGTTAGCTAATGTTTCAAATAGTACTGATAAATGATAATATGATGATATTGTGTATTGACTTGGATTGTCAGTTGGCACTTCCGGTTCACAAGTAAATGTTAGCTAATGTTTCAAATAGTACTGATAAATGATAATATGATGATATTGTGTATTGACTTGGATTGTCAGTTGGCACTTCCGGTTCACAAGTAAATGTTAGCTAATGTTTCAAATAGTACTGATAAATGATAATATGATGATATTGTGTATAGACTTGGATTGTCAGTTGGCACTTCCGGTTCACAAATAAATTAGTGTTTCAAGTGTTTAACTTGAATGTCACTTAGTCACAAATAAATTAGTACAAATGATAAATACAAGTGATAATCTTTAATCATATTATTATTACTTATGATGTAATAAAATTAATAAATGATACTCTGCACTTCCGGTTCGACTTGTTAAATGTTACAAGTCGTACTTACGTTCTGAAAATAACTTGGTTAACGATTTATTTATTTGTTTTAAATCCTTGTTAAATTTATGTTAAAATTGTTTTACGTTTATTATAAATTTATTTAATTTATAATTAGAAGTAAACTGAGTTGCTATTTTGACTTGTTGTAACGATTGGCGGGGAGGTGACGATTGGCGGGGAGCGAGGTTATATAAGGACATGGTAGAACGTTAGGCGGCAGTTATTGTGAGGCCGCCGGACATTAAAGATAAGTTCCAATTGTTTTTATTATTATTGTAATGTAATTTTGTATTTGTATGAAAAAGATGTGTTAAAATACCTGATCGATAAAAAAGGCCATAACCGGTTTTCTTTCGCCATTTCTTTTACCGGTGGTCATTTTGGTTTATTTCCGAAATGGTGGTAGTTTATAAAGTAGTTAATTGATTTAATAAACATTTTGATTATCTGCCCAAGTTTTGGTTTTAATTGAAAATATATAATTTACTAATTACCTACTTTGTTTAATTTACTTTCTTGATACTTATTTCCTTTTAATGATCTTAATAACCTGACAAATTAGGGTAGTATCTAACATCAGAAGTGGGATAGATCTGCGTGTTAACATGGTATTAATATTTTGAAAAAAAATATATTTCAGACATAGAACTATATGGATCTGGCTGTGCTTGAGAGTCTGCTCGCCGCGATTCAAATGCAGTGACAGAAAAACCGCATGAGATAGCGGCAGCACGACGTCTGCCTGTGACGAAGCTGCGGTCTGGTGCGACGGCACCGAGCAACTTGCTGGTGCAGCCTAGCTCAGATTGCAGAAGCAGGTAAACCCTTCAAGGGTTCTACATTACCGTAATTCGAAATTTCATTTGCTGGGGCATAACAACTAGTCGAGTTTATTGTTACCTGTAAAGCTTTATTCCTAAAGTGCAATATACCGGTCAAGATCAAGAAGTAACAAAGTTAATAATAGATTTAGACTACACCACCGTCACCTATGTTATTTATTACCTACTTAGAAATACTAATATATAATATTATAATTTCTTTTAAATGTAGTAATAATTGTCTGTAGCTAAAGAATTTATTTAGACTAAGTTTTTGTTGCGATGATGTCGAACGGTTCATTCGTATTTTAAACCAACTACGGTTTTTGAATTAATTTAATAAATTAATGTAATTGTTTAAAATAAAAAAAACTTGATAAATACTCTAAATTAAACAGTTTTAATGTAATAAAATTGTGTTAGAATTTCAATACAAAGATAATTTAATAAAATTAGACTAAACTGTGACTTTACCAGATGTTATATCCATCTAATAGTTCCCGTGTCGTCGCGTTAGAACCACGGAAGTCCTCGCGGGCTGAATATCAGGTTGGCCGAACGGGTTACATTGAATTAAATACGGTCGATTTCGATTTTTTTTATGACAACTTTTACATAGTTTCAAATCGAACTCTTTTGAAAAACTTGTCTGTTTTTCCATGTAACTTCACCTTCACGTTTTTTTTTCTCACGTCAGTACATTTTCTCATAAGTTTTCTTCATCCCTTCGTATTATAGTGAGCGATATGTTATGTAACATACAATATATGAAAATAATTTGCAAAATAAGCGTCATCGCAACGCGATCTAAGATCCATAAATTCATTCAAATTCAATAACATAATAGGATAACCTGTAGAAACGCAGATATTAGGAAGATTCATATTATTTTGTCTAACAGTGTTTTTTTTTTTTTTTTGACATATTTTTTTCTAAACTCTGTTTGTTTAACTACAAATTTTCTTTATATTTAATTTGTGGATATATTTAGATTTTTCCTATGCCAACAATTTGATCAAACTGCATATTGGCATCACAATTATTGATTATTAAAAATAAGACGATTGGAAATCTTAAATAACGACTAAATATGTTACATTAAAGTTTTAACTAAATTAGATCACACTCTAAATTTAAAACTTAACGGTATATTGTTTAGACAAACCGTGGTTTATTAAGAGTTTTTATATACGAGAGTCGCCGCGCAGGGTCCTTAGAAACCCCAAGATTAAACGGCGTTTAATTTATATATAAATTTTGCATTATTTTAATAGTCCTAGTCAGATGTAATAATAAATAATATGATGATAATACATATCAGATGTAATAAGTATGAATTATTTTAAAACTGTTAATAATTATGAAAGATTCAAACTGATGAATGATTTAACTTGACTTGACTGATGAACTGCTGCGCAGCAGGTGTGGGGCTAGACTGTATAAAGCAAATGTAAATATAATGTTAAGCCTTGATGAACTGCTGAAGTCATTTTGCTTTGTTTCTTGCCTATCTCATGTGCAGCAGGTGTGGGGCTAGAATTTATGTGATTTTTAAAGCAAATGACCGTTGTTACTTGTTAGCTTAATGTGAAAAGCGAGACTTTAACAGTAACAATGCCAAATGTATATAATGTTAAGCCTTGATGAACTGCTGAAGTCATTTTGCTTTGTTTCTTGCCTATCTCATGTGCAGCAGGTGTGGGGCTAGAATTTATGTGATTTTTAAAGCAAATGACCGTTGTTACTTGTTAGCTTAATGTGAAAAGCGAGACTTTAACAGTAACAATGCCAAATGTATATAATGTTAAGCCTTGATGAACTGCTGAAGTCATTTTGCTTTGTTTCTTGCCTATCTCATGTGCAGCAGGTGTGGGGCTAGAATTTATGTGATTTTTAAAGCAAATGACCGTTGTTACTTGTTAGCTTAATGTGAAAAGCAAGACTATAACAGTAACAATGCCAAATGTAATTTAATGTGAAAAGCGATAGTTGCACATAGTTTTCTTTTTTTCAAAAAAATTAACGTACATCGAGAACGCTGTACGGTCAGTATGGCCGTGTTAGCTAATGTTTCAAATAGTACTGATAAATGATAATATGATGATATTGTGTATTAACTTAGATTGTTATTTGGCACTTCCGGTTCACAAGTAAATGTTAGCTAATGTTTCAAATAGTACTGATAAATGATAATATGATGATATTGTGTATTGACTTGGATTGTCAGTTGGCGCTTCCGGTTCACAAGTAAATGTTAGCTAATGTTTCAAATAGTACTGATAAATGATAATATGATGATATTGTGTATTGACTTGGATTGTCAGTTGGCACTTCCGGTTCACAAGTAAATGTTAGCTAATGTTTCAAATAGTACTGATAAATGATAATATGATGATATTGTGTATTGACTTGGATTGTCAGTTGGCACTTCCGGTTCACAAGTAAATGTTAGCTAATGTTTCAAATAGTACTGATAAATGATAATATGATGATATTGTGTATAGACTTGGATTGTCAGTTGGCACTTCCGGTTCACAAATAAATTAGTGTTTCAAGTGTTTAACTTGAATGTCACTTAGTCACAAATAAATTAGTACAAATGATAAATACAAGTGATAATCTTTAATCATATTATTATTACTTATGATGTAATAAAATTAATAAATGATACTCTGCACTTCCGGTTCGACTTGTTAAATGTTACAAGTCGTACTTCCGTTCTGAAAATAACTTGGTTAACGATTTATTTATTTGTTTTAAATCCTTGTTAAATTTATGTTAAAATTGTTTTACGTTTATTATAAATTTATTTAATTTATAATTAGAAGTAAACTGAGTTGCTATTTTGACTTGTTGTAACGATTGGCGGGGAGGTGACGATTGGCGGGGAGCGAGGTTATATAAGGACATGGTAGAACGTTAGGCGGCAGTTATTGTGAGGCCGCCGGACATTAAAGATAAGTTCCAATTGTTTTTATTATTATTGTAATGTAATTTTGTATTTGTATGAAAAAGATGTGTTAAAATACCTGATCGATAAAAAAGGCCATAACCGGTTTTCTTTCGCCATTTCTTTTACCGGTGGTCATTTTGGTTTATTTCCGAAATGGTGGTAGTTTATAAAGTAGTTAATTGATTTAATAAACATTTTGATTATCTGCCCAAGTTTTGGTTTTAATTGAAAATATATAATTTACTAATTACCTACTTTGTTTAATTTACTTTCTTGATACTTATTTCCTTTTAATGATCTTAATAACCTGACAAATTAGGGTAGTATCTAACAAACGTTTTTCTATATACGGCGTGCAAACAAGCAAACGGACCTGAAGTAAAGTGGTTACCGCCGACAATGATACCAGAAGTGACCTGTAGCACACAAACTACAAAAAAATCTTTAATATAATTATACTAGCGGGTAGTGGGTAGTGGGTACCGTGAGAATTCAATAACATCCCGTCTTTGTCCTTGTTAACATCATAAAGAGAACCTTTGTACAAAATCCCAGCTTTCTAGGTTGAGCGCCTGCGATAATACAATGTGCAGTCCTATTACTCCCGTTCCAGTGGGAAGTCTATAAAACCCCATCTTTATCCTTGTCAACATCTTATAGGAAACCTCTATACAAAATTTCAGCTTTCTAGGTTGAGCGCCTGCGATAATGAGATTACAGTCCTATTACTCCCTTTCCCGTGGGAAATCTATAAAACCCCATCTTTATCTTTGTCAACATCTTAAATGGAACCTCTATACAAAATTTCAGCTTTCTAGGTTGAGCGCCTGCGATAATACAATTACAGTCCTATTACTCCCTTTCCCGTGGGAATTCTATAAACCCCGTTTTTATCTTTGTCAACATCCTAAAGGGATCCTCTATACAAAATTTCAGCATTCTTGGTTGAGCGTCTGCGATAATACAATTACAGGTCAGACTTAAGTGGACGGATGTTCCTGAGCGACGATCTCTGACCAGTTAATTAGACCCGTGGAGAACATTTTGCTCCGACAGTTTTGATATTTTATATAATCATCCCGCTTTCCCGTGGGAATTTTGGAATGTGAAATACTTAAAAACCTTCCCCTTGAATCACTCTATCTATTTAAAAAAAACGCATCAAAATCCGTTGCGTAGTTTTAAAGATTTAAGCATACATAGGAACACACAGACAGCAAAAGCAACTTCATTTTATAATATGTAAAGAAGATGTATAATAATCTAAAATCTAATTAGATACAAATTATAAAGATGCTGTGTGAAATGAATTAAAATTATGTTTCAATTAAAAAGCTATTTGCAATAATAATTTAAACAAATGTGCGTATATCTGTCGTTGTTGATTAAAAGCCATGACGTGTATGTAATGTCCACTTAACTCAATTAAACCACCCTCGTAATGTCTTTAAAACGCGTGTAATTGATGTTAAGCGTTATTGGCACGTCATAACACATTTTTAAACGCGGGTTTATTCAGCTTACCGCACGTAGTGTGCAAGCCAAGTTCTTACACAGTTTTGGTGAAATAAAGTATTATTCGGAATATTAAGACAAAAATAACTGTAAATAAATAAACAATAATTACTAATACATATTACAAATAATGTGAATTTTTGTTTACTAAAATTAGATTTGGTTGTTTGCCACATAGATAATAATAATATGGCTATTTTACGTTTTTGTGTAAGATATAAAAAGGGTCTTTTAAAAGTATAACAGTACCTAATTAAAGAGATAAAAAAGTCTTGAAAATACTAATGACATAAAGTAGGATGTTAAACGGTTAGGACTAGATAATCTATCCGTATGATTTTTAGACAAATTATCTGAAAAATTAATTGTAACTTTTCAAAATATTAGGACGGGCAGACACACAGTCAGGCTACTTTAATGTCGCGGCGATCGTCGATTTAGCCACTAAATGCAGCGCAAAAATAAGATAAAATCACTAAAACAACCTAAACAACTAATCAAAATGCCACTCTCTATTGTAAGACTGGTCCTAAATTAAAAATAAAAAAATATTATGTGAGTGTTACTTGGCTCAATTTTACAAAACATCGCCATATTTTATAGTCAATTTGAGTGGCACGTGACCACCAATTGAAGTACATTGTTTAGCTATTAAAGTTATAAAACTGAAATGAGTTACTAGACAGTGATGTGTTATCGTTAATCATCAACTGTTGATTAAACTTTTTTATTCAGAAGCACAACTCAGAACTACTCAGAAATTAATAATTGGATGAGGCATTATTATTTCTTACAAAATGTGACATGTACCTAGGTAATTTTGCATCTGCTCAATAGTTTCTTAAAATAAAGTAGTATGTGGTAGTATCTTATATCGCTTTCTAAATTTAAGAGCTGTGCTCTCGTCGTCGGTTTATCAGCCTCCATTCTTCCTTGTCTTATGTCAGCTCGCCCCTCTCTATAAGACATGACTCCTGCCTCCCTTACTTATTCCATAAAGTAAGCTCTTTTCAGCCTTCCCCTTCTTCTACATTTCATGTTTCCTTCTAAATTGTTTCTGATAAAAACGTAGTGTTTGATAAGATCTCCTAAAAATTTCCTCCAAGTTTCTGTTTTTCCTACTACTTAGGTATATTACTTTTTACTGACAGGTCCGGTGGTCGAGTTGCTAGAAATGGTCACTTTATCCCATTTAGAAATAAAAAAAATAAAAATAAATAATAATTTATAAAAAAAGTATTTAAGTATATTTATCAGCAATCTAGTACCCATAGTACAAGCTTAGTTGCTTAGTTTGGGAATAGATGGCGTTGTGTGATTCGTCCAAGAATATTTATTTATTTATTTAAAATACTTTTCCTAAGTTTGTATACTTCACTTAAAAATTTTTGTATTATATTACCATGCCGTATCCAAAGCTGAAACTCTACTTAAAACTTTATACATCTTGTCCGGACTCTCCCGACCACTATTTCTCGCCCGTCAATAAGGCTTCTGTCATTGTTAATATAGCAGTTGTCTCATTCTGTCTTATTAAATTTATGAAGAGTGAGTGAGACGGAGTGAACAATAATTCATGTAGTTGAAGAACAATCGGACGATGGTGTTGGAAACTCTCACGGCAATTGGGACTTTGTCAAACGGAAGCATTTCCTTTCCGTATTGGAAGGGGAAGCAGTTACTCTTGTTGAATTGTGTTTAATAATTGTAATAAACATAAATAAATTAGCTCCTACTTATGGGCCTGAAATTATATTGAAATATGAGTTCACTATAATAATGTCATACGTACTCTAGCGCGAATATTTCACAGAGATTTAACAATCGAATCTTTAATAAAGGCTGAATCGATAGAATAGATCATAGAATTTTGACACGAGCGAGCATAGTTTAACACTGGAGTCAACAATTTATTGAGACCAACAAGAACGAATAACTAACGTACAATGCTAAATATTAATAAATGAGAGATGGTTATACATATATATTAAAGACTATTTGTTAAAAAATAAATATCAATACAATTCAGACTGCAATTTGTTCTGTTCTTAAAATACATTCAAAATAGAGTCATCTAAACTGGAACAACCTCGAGGATAAAGTCACAGTAGAGATAAAAGTGAAATCATCTTCTATAATAGGTATGGATAATCTAGGGAAATATGTGGGGGCGCGCTATCGGCCGAGCCTGATCCGACGCCGGGAGCCCGACAAATTGTCGGATTATGCTAAACTTTATTATACCTAATGTTACGGTTATAGAAATTGTAAAGTCTGCAGGATACTTCTATCTATATACAGAAACAAAGTCGCTTTCGGAGTTATTTTCCTTGGTTTTTATCATAACCACTTAACTAAGTACCTTTGAATGCAATATTGCACCGAACTAAATAATTTCATTAAACAAATCTTACTAATAATCATGAAAGCAAAAGTTTGAATGTTTAGTGGGATGTGTCGATGAAATTTTTTTTACTCTTTCTTACAAACGTTTCTTATTACGTTATCAAACCGTTTTTACATAAAAGAGTTTGAATTTTCTTGAAATTTGGTCTAAAAGTTTTTTAGAATTCCCATGAGATTCAAAAACAACGGTACTGAGGCTCTTTCCGTTTTAATATACAAATACAAAATTGTTTCAACTGGTTTCTTAGTCAAAGAGAAACCATAACTTTAAGTAAAAATTATAATCAGTAGTATAGGACAATCAAATTTACATTTTCATTACGACAATGAAAACACTTGAAACAATTTGGCGCCCAACGTTGTGCACCACGTTGGGCGCCAAATTGTAATTGTAAAATAACAAATGAAAATCTCAAAGTCAAAGTGAAATATTTTTATTCAAATATCAAAGTGAAATAAATTTCTTACCACCAGTTCCGACGGCGGATTTGTACTAAGAAGAACTGGCAAGTAACTTTGCACTTGCTCTTTTAAAATGCATAACAGAAAACAAAAAAAAAAACAATTTGAAAGTCATGTTATTCTCCAACATAATACAACTTCAGCTTGAATCGTCTTCTCATTTTAAAGATACTGTGGGGATATGAAAGTCTGAATCGACGTTTCAGCGAAACAACACAATAAACAATAACAGACTATATTTCACTAGGAACGTTAAGAACCAATACGAGCTGACCATTCAACGTTCTTGTTACCAAAGATATTTACTATGAAAACATTTCTCTTCTGCTTCATTTCTTATTAAATTTTCTACAATATTTTATTTATTACGTTTCTGATTTTTTTTAAAGTTACTGTTATTTGTATGAAATAACAACATTCTATTATTAAAGGATGCAAGCTGGCAATCCTCTTGTTGCAGTTTCATACTACCTACAGATTGTTAACACTTTTGAAAAATCATTTCCTAGTACGTTTCGTTTTGTGGAATAATCACGCAATATTGGAAACATTGATCCGAAATCTAGGTAAAATGTACTTTTTTGGACTTCTTGTACGTAGATGATGTATGAAGATGTATGTAGTTTCCAAGAATTCGGGTATCTAGTGAATTTTTCGATACTAAAAGCAATGCGCGAGCTAACATATTATTTGCGATGCGAATTAGTGTGGGAGCTCTCATCCAGACATTTCAATAGGTACCCAAAATCTTGGAAATACGAAATTGCAGTCATGTGTGGGCTCTCATTTCATTTGTCTCACTGTATTTATGTTTTACAGTAATATGTTTTTATTGCAATAATTCAAAATATACAAACAAATAACGTTCAAACAGGTCAGTAGCACAGATTATAACATCGTTAAAACAATAAGTATGTTTACGAGTTGTCTGTGGGGATTGTTGCGAACTCAGTTTACGATTCATAGCATTATCAGTGCACGTATTTGATCGTAAAGTTTATGAGCCGTGCATAACGCTTGTTCAAATGTTATCCTTTTGCCGAAAACAGTAAACTTTGCCCTAATTTTGGCGAAGTGCTTTGCGTGCAAAAAAATAAAGGGAGCAAGAATGTAAAGGGCATTGTTGCCTTTAATGCTGGTTAAGATCGTATAATAAAAGTTGATTGATGGATTATTAATAAATATGAATTGAAAGATAATTTATATGATAGAAATAAAATAAAAATGACATTTACAGGAAGGACTCCGACCATTCAATTACGTCGAATTGCGAAAGAAAAAATTACGTGTACAATCAGCAAAGGAAAGGGTTGACCAGGGCCGTAAATATGATTAGAGATTGCTAAATATTATGCTATGCTAATTATATGCTAAATATTGCGTAAAAGGATTTAATACAAAATTATTTATCAATAGGACGTACTATGTATGTATGTAACTACAAATTTTCTAGTAAATCCCTTTCCTTTGTTGTCTGTACAGTCAGGTGCAGTGCACGTCGAGCTTTACACTTGCAGTACAATTTTGGCTCTTATGACATAGAACTTAAGAATAGTACAAAATCCAATGTGTAAAGGTCGACCAGCTCTTGACTGTACACGACATTATCTTTTTTCGTAATTCAACGTAAATTAATGGTCGGAGTTTATACGTATACAAGTTCGTCTACTATCGCTCTCGTATTTGAACGTGTGGTCAAAAATCTCGAAGTAAACTGTATTCTGTTGAAAAGAAGACAAGAATTTTCAACAGATATTGTAATTTCCATCACCACACTTTGCAATGGACAAATAAATTCTTTTATAAGCTCTTTGTTGACTGTTGAGTTATTCTTTAAAGACTGAAGATCTTATTTGCAATTAGCAAAGTGACTTAAATTCTTCATACAAGCACACACACACATACCCACATGCGCGTCACACACAGACATCATACACTTAACTCACACAAAAAAAACACTATTCACTCTGTAAAACATATTTTTAAAATTAGGATTAGTACAAAATTTTACTATGTAAGTAATTGGAATTCAAGCGCATCTTGAGTTCGGGGAGGGCGTTGATATCTGTGTCACAGTATAATACTCCTACAGATGTCATCGTCTTCTTCGTTATTGTAAGCCTTATTGTGTATTCCAAATAAACAATTTTAAATTCTTGCTTCATGAAAAATAATTTCTGTCAATCCACTTGCAAAGTAAATGTAGTATAATAAAAAATTACAATTATTATTCAAGCAAACCTAATAAATTACTCACAAAAAGCCACGATCGTAAACCTCATTTGACGGAGTACTGGTACAGTAACCCAATTCGTATGGGTGCGGCCCTACTGCTTCCCTAACTGAATCAGCTGATTCGCCCTTTGTCCAACAGATAGCGAAGGAACGATAATTGAATCACACTAGTGTTATGGTCCGGTGGAGTGTTAGATGGACAGAAATAAGAATTTATTATGCTCTATGTCTTTCTTGATATATGGAGTGGTACAGTTATGAAATATGCTATTTTAAGAGAGGTAGGGCATAGCGGATAATCCGCTCAAATCGGAGCAGCCTGTCTGGGGAAGGACATCCACCTTACAGAAGATCGTAGCCAAATAGCATTGATTTCGGCCTGTTGTGTTCCTACGGTGAGTAAGGTCTCCAGAGCTCCACTTGGGAGGGTTGGCAACGCGTGAGTGATACCCACGGTACTGCAAGCGTCTATAGGCTACGGTGATGCTTACCATCAGGCGGGCCGTATGCTTGTTTGCCAACTTTATGGTATATAAAAAAGGCTAGCTTGACCGGGGAAGTACTCTCCTCTCATAGAATATGTGTGAGTGAGAGATCCGGAAGCCCAACTCCTATTCCGTTCTTCTATTCTCTTCTTTGTAGCGCTTCAGGTGTTACTGATGTTCCTAAACTTTCTAAGTGGCCGACCGCTTGCTTGTTTGCCTGTAGTAATATGTCATAAAAAATTGACTCCTTTTATACCGAAAAAACAATAATATTGACATTATGAAACCTTGTATAATACGCTTTCTCGATAAAACAGAATTTCAAAGGAAGATGCTAATAAGAGGAAATTATTACCTATGTATTAAAAGACAGTATTATTTTAGTACATATAAATAATCGTGTATTGCTTGAGCCAAGGATATGTTGGCGATGAATTTATTAAGTAGCAGTTTACTTTTACGAAACTAAATTTTTAAAAAAACATAATAAATAAACAAAAGTTTACATAACGTTCCCAAACATTAACAAGTCATAGATCAACTACCAATTACATCTGTTTGATCTCAAAGTCATTATTATTTTGATCTGTATCAGTTCAATCTTATAATTAGATATAAAAGTAATAAAAATATCAATGTAGTTTCCTCTATGTTTAAATAAAACTAGGTAGAACAACAAATGGATATTGGATAGGAAACTGTAACGTGGTGCCAACGGATTTATAATACGGGTGCGTAAGTCCATTGACAGACAGATAGACTGGCGACAGTCAACATGTGGCAAGTTCAAGGCATGTAAAAGATATAATGCATATGCAAAAACCGAGAATTTGTCATTAGGTTTCAGGTTCCCGGTATGATGATGATAATTATACCCAAAAGGTAAAAGTCACGCCACTATGAATGTTAGAGTATAGCTACTACCAATACCAACTATACTATGAACTGATCGTAGAAATTAGCATTGTACATCGGCAGCGCGGATTGCTGACTGTCAGGTTTCCCGCATGCTCGTTTTCCTTTTCTACTATAAAATGTTTATTTAAAATTTAAATTTTCGACCACTTTTTCGGTTAATTTTTAACGGACAAAGTGGTCCAAAATTTAAACTTTTGAAACTTGCTGGTAAGCAGTAACATCGTATACTACTAAACTTAATACCGATTTTTGCGATTTTTTGAAAAATAATTTGAGAGAGGATTGTTTTATTGATAGAAACTTCAAAACCAATAATTTAAAGTTACAAAATATTTTTATAAATTACGTTCACTTCGATATGATGATGTTGAGGTTATTTTTGATTATGATTTAGCAAAATATTGATAAATCGTCTGGCTGTTACACCATAATTAATTTACTTCTAACATCGTAAATCTTACCTCCAGTTTCTTACCTCACGCAATATTTATTTTCGCCAAAATACTAAATTATTTTTATAACAAAGAAAATTACTTTTTCCTGAAATACGTATTACTTATAGAAAGGAGAATGGGCAAAAATGTATGGAACCTAAGATCACCCACAGATATAACATACATAAGATAAAAAGAATATTTTTTAAGTTGAATTTTTTTTTTTTTATATTTTAACTTGAGGAATAAAAAGTCCTTTAACTCAAAACGGACAATCGTAATGACAAAGTTGTCGTAGAAATTGTTGTTCCAATTGAAAAGACCTATCCAACGACATATACCTTATCGCTATTGGAGGGTGGTCCCTGCCCATTGTCTTTTGTCGAATAAGGAGAGGTCGTGAATAAGCTATAAAACAGTATAAATACTATTCTATTGTATGCTAGAGAGAGATTTTCACGCTTAAATCGCAAAAAAAAATAGATTAAAATTTGGTATGAAAATAGTTTAAAACCTGGAAAAGAACATTCGCTAGATTCCGCTGGTTTAATAATAAAACGGTTTATCCTAAAAAAACATAAACCTTAATAAATAATAATAGTTCACGAAGTTAAGAAAAAGCAAACGTTAAAAAAAAGTTTTTCTTATACGAGAGCAATATATAATCTTGCAAAGATAAAGGTTACGTTTTCTGGCAAAAGGAAGATCCGAGAAGCTCCACCGAACAAGTATTTTTCATTTGTGTTAGCACTTCAAATACATATTATTATATAGATTTTTCTATGATACCAACATTGCTAGTATTAAACCTTTTATCGCAGATGAAATGCAAACTGCGCAGTAACTATGTGCGTAATGTAAACACTTGAATAACGTTTAGCAATTTTTCATAATTATTGAATAAATTAATTACATCTAAAATATTGTTAGGCGTATTACAATCCAACTGACCGACCATCCTCCAGTAACTTTACAAAACTTTTTGCAAAGCAGCGGATTCAATCATTAAACCACTTTACAACTGAGTTATCTTATAAAACAGCTTATTGTTCAATCAATCTTCTCCACCTACTACAAGTGAAAACATGGTATTATTTTCTTCTAGTGAAATGTCGACACCTTGTTTATATAAAAGTACACTAGCAACACGTCAAACATTATCCACATAATTCAAAGATAGATAACCCGTCTATCTGCTCTGTCGGGTGAGCTCCGTAGTTTCTAATTAATCATTTACACCGACTTACCCGTATTCTGCTCAGACCAGTCCATGATCTAATAAATTACCTAGGATAGGGAAAACCGCAGCGCTGGGAGACGGTATAGACTTACTATCATATTGTTGTACGTGGACGTAACTTGTTTGTTGTTAGGTGATTGAGGTTCACAAACGTTTTTTTTTTTCATTTGCGGAAGTATCGTCAATTCCCGCAGCTCCGCAGTTATATGGCACAGAAGGTGGTAGTCGGTTAAAAAATCCCCTCAAGTGTCCTTTGGGAGAAAAGAGCCCGATAGCACCCTGCCGCCGCCGCATCCCCAGGTGTCGGGACATGCAGTAATGCATTTCCTGACTTTAAACGAGCCCTAAAGAGCCCCCAAAAAGATTATTTCACTTCACAAGCTCGGAAAGAATCTGTTTGTCATTCGAAATCTGAGCGCAAAAGTGAATTTTGTGCCCTAGCGTGGAAAGAATTTTTAAAATTCGAACCTTTCTATTCTATAGACGCGAATGTAAACGCGCACTCGCGGCTCGCCTCGCGCCTCGCCTCGCGCCTCGCAGCGCTCGCGTCCGGAGCGGTTTTTTGGGCACGAGTCAAAGGGGTTCGCGTGGGATGCGAGCGCGGTGTTCACACTCGCCCTCTCGCTTCGTTCGTTAAAAAAGACTATGTTGCCGCTAACACTTCGACGTCCTCCATTCTGGCTAACTCGAACACAACACGAGAGTGTGAACAGACAACTCAAAAACCATCGATCACGCGAGGCGCGAGACGAAGCACGAGACAAGGTACGAGGCGAGAGTGTAAATGTAGTATATAATTTTTTATACCGTCAATCCTCTGAAAATGCATTAATACTTATTTCATGCCAGTGTGCCAACCTTATCTTTAAAATAATCGAACTGGCCAGCACGACACCGCATAAAAAAAATAAACACTTATTTAATATATTATTTGCGTTTTTCTTGCACCAAGCATTTTCCTCGCTGTAGTGAGATGAAAATTTGTGTGTTTCGCTCGGCAGCAAAGTTATTCTGCGTCTCGTACCTTTGAAACCCTCGCTACGCTCAGGATTCTATATTTGAACCACTCGCTTCGCTCGTGGTTCAATCCTAGAATCCTTCGCTAGCTCGGGTTTCAATATAAGTACTCGCGCCAAAAAACAACTTTGCAGCCTTGCATAACAAATAACTATTTTTTATGTGTGCATCATCAATTACTTTATTTGTAGATTTTGATTTCCTGTTTGTTAAATATAAAGTTAAATTTTAATTTTTAATGCAAAATTTTGCTAACATGAATATAAGTTAGTTAAATAGCTACGACTCTACTCCATTTTGTGGCTATTAATATAATATTTTAAGGTTTACTTTCCTTCGATAATCGCGATTTTATTACCAAAAAAAGTAATAGTTCCGCATTAGGTAAGTACCTATATGATACTTTCATCTTAATAGTTGATCTGTGGGAAACAGTACGTAGTTTTACATGGTAATTATAATACATCCTGTGTGTGGTGTCTTATAAACACGATACACACAGGAATTTAACTTCTATTGTTATGTAGACAAAGCATGTTATTAATATGTCAATATTATTATATAACTAATGAGGTTACTGTTAGATTATGGAGCTAATTATTAGGGAAGATTGTTCAATATTATGTATAGTTAATTTTTAAACTTTCGCGTTAATTATGGTTTCTCCTCACGTCATCGTCATTTTGTCTAAAATCATGGTTTTGCATAGGATCTTGTACAGTCAGCCCATAAAAGAGGTGATCATGATTCAAGTTTTGTAAATATTACTGTAATGAAATGAAATCGTTTATTTCAGAAATTAGACCTTCACAGGCACTTTTTCTTGTCATTTATAATTTGTTTATAGAAAATAAACTACGTTATATACTACCACCATTTCGGACACAAGCAAAATGGCCACCGGTAAAAGAAATGGCGAAAGAAACCCGGTTACGGCCTTTTTTTGTCATTTAGCAATTTTTTCTTGAAGGATTTACTCGAATTTTTATTTATCAATAGTATTTTTATTGTAATATATAAATAAATAAATATATAGGGACAATTCATACAGTTTGAGCTAGCCCCAAAGTAAGTTCGAAACTTGTGTTATGGGATACTAACTGAACGATATTATATTTTATAACAAATACATATATAGATAAACATCCAAGACCCCGAGGCCAATCAGAAAAAGTTCGTTTTTCATCATGACCCGACCTGGGATCGAACCCAGGACCTCCTGGGTGGCGGTCTGGCGTGGTAACCATTACGCCACGGAGGTCGTCATTATAAAGTTCCACTATCCTTACATTGTTAGCATCAAAATTTTTGTTATTAGTTCTCTACCAAGCTCATCTCTTTCATTGGTTTACTGTGCAAGTATATTTTTTTACCTACCTTATTCATTATCACGAAATTGTCATATGAACTAAACACGAAATAAAATTCCGAAAATACGGACGACGTTTCGTTGAATTCTAACTTAAACTTATTTCTAACTAGAAATGTCTTTTTTGACAGGACTACGTGGTATTTCGTTGTTTCGGATGGACACTTTCTTGGTTGCCCCTCGGTTTTTAACTACCATATCAATAAAATTAGCACGAAATTTTCTTTTATTAAACTAAACAAGATAAATATAAAATAACGCACGCAGAACAGGGATCCGCAGTTCGCACATAAATCAACCGGGTTCCGTGCAATAATTCGGAGTGGTCGGAACAGGAAGTGAATTTTCCGTTAGACGCACACGACCGAATTACCTATTTAAGAAAAATGGACCGAATAAAAAAACGAAAAGAAAATGTAGTTGTTTATTTATTAAGAAAACCTACACCGTTACATAATATAATTAAATAACACCAATTTCCTGTGAAGCAATTCACGTAACAAGAACCGATTCTAGTTCGATTCAACGTCACTCGCTGTCCCGTTCAATTCCTATTTTGTATGAGTGAGACGGCGAGTGTCGTTGAATCGAAACAGAATCTGTTCTTGTTACGTGAATTGCCCCGCTGAGTTGTTTAGAGAATAACTAGAGAATATAATCATCATACTAATATTATAAATGAGTGAGTAATAAAGTGAGTTTGTTTGTTTGTGTTTTTGATTTTTATTCCTTCAGGGCTTGACTAATCAGCCGATCATTATGAAAACTTGTATACATATATTGTCAGGGGTACAGAGCCCAACATAAGCTACTTTTTATCCCGTGAAAGTATGTCATTCCAATAAGATTTTTTTTTCTACCATAGAGGGCGCTGTACAGATGGAATATCGGCCAACAGATGACGCCACAAGTCCCGCTATAAGTTGTTTTGTTGTCAAACGAGATTATGCCATAAAATTAACCGCGATCGAAGCAGCGGGGAAAAGGTAGTGGAATTATAGTTTCTGTATATATATTTTTTTCTGATAAAAAATTCGTTATCATCAATTCCTTATCCCCCACTGCTGGGACAATGCTGATTCATTTGAACTGACAAGGTTACACGTCGACATCCAGCACACTCATCTAAAATAGTTGATAACTCCAGCTCTACACTAGTCACGTTATTGTTGAAGTTAACTTAGGTTAGGCGAATATGAAAGTAGAAGTCGTACTTCGTCTAACTTTTCCTTTGTCTTCTATCTTTGTCTAACTTTGCTTTGGTCAACTTCGCAAGCGGGGTGTAGAAATATTTTTTAATTGGAATTAAACCGTTTAATAATTAATATACCATATTAAAATAAATTAACCCTGCATCGACTCATTTAATTACGAACGTTTATTTAAAACGAAATCAAATTATTCTTCGTTCGCGCCCGCCATATTTGATTTGAATTACAAAACAAACACATATGCAAATAAAAATTTACCACCCGTCGGGAGTTTGGCACCACCCGGTGCAAGAAAGATGTTATTAAACATTAAGAAAAACCAACCTTAACATATACGAAATTAAGTTGAGGATTGTGTGTAAATTTATTGTATTATCAGTGCTTAAGACCATGTAACAAGTACACGATTTATGAAGCCGATCGCAACTCTGTACACATATCAATATTTCATTGTGAAATGATAAATTAGCTACAATACGTTACGTGCCAGCAAACGGCAAATAAACACAATGCTTATCATGAGAAACGGCATCGGAGATCGAAATTAATTTGTTAGCGATAGAGTGCCCATTGTTTTGAAAGGAAAAAGGCGTTTCTTTGTTTCAAAAGTTGTTCTCAATACATACAATATACATATACACATGTGATATAAGTATCTATACACACGTGTACAAATCCTTAACATGCTGTCAAATTAAAGAGCTTCAATGGTATATAGCGACCGGCTCTCGAAGTAGGTGGCTAATCAGATTGATAAAAATAGCTAACCATATGTCAAAGTTAAGATATACAACGCCATCTAATTTCAAATTAAAATCTCTGAAAAAAATCCTATAGAGATAAGCGCTAACTTTTATTCATACTTCGAACAAAGTCCCGTGTCACACGTTCCATTTAAACAAAAATATTTCAATATGAGAAGCCTTACCTGGCGCTGATAAAAGTAGACATAATACTGTCGGGGACATTTTTAGACATTTTCAAGAGTTTCTAATATTAATTATTCTTTAAGAACTATGAAAAGAATAAATAAACAGTATGATTTCAAAAAAAAATTACTCGAATCTTTGCCGATTCCTTTATTATGGGGGTCATTTAAAATTCTTTTCACGAAAGGCGACAACTCGTTTAAGAGCCATTTGGTATGAAGTATTATTTTTCACAATTAAATCCCCCTTTGATTTAGGGCCCCGGTTACGGACCGGACATTTTTGCGTCGTCGGGTCTCTTCTACAATAAATAACGAAATTAAGGAGCTCACTAGAACCACGGGCACGTTCACAGTATGCGGCTGGTGTTTTTTATTCAGATCTATTAATATGCCTTTGTAGAAATACGGAAGTGAATTTGATTATCCGTAAAAGTTTAAACCGAAAAAAACACCTGACAGTGATTACCCATAGGTACATTACCAACCCTTTGGCATCGCATCAGGTAGAAATAGTAATAGTAATAACTAAGCCAGTTTTTCCCCAGTCATCTTTCTACACTACACCCACTGTATATGTTTAAGGTACATATACCTATCATACTAATATTATAAATGAGAAAGTGAGTTTGTTTGTTATTCCATCACGGCTTGACTAAGCAGCCGATCATTATGAAAATTTGTATACATATTGTCAAGGATACAGAGCCCAACGTAGGCTAATTTTTACGCGGGCGAAGCCGCGGGCAACAGCTAGTAGAATATATCTTGAAGTCTCTTCATTGGATACTCGAAAGAACTATTTATTTCAAATCTCTTTTACATTTTTAATATTTTTTGATTAAAATTTTTGATGTGAAAATAAATAATTTAAAACTTTTTTGAAAAGTAAGATATTATTATCTGGTAGGCACAGAGCTTGTTAAAAATAAAAGCAATACCTTTTATAATACATTTCTATGACACATGCAAGCTCCCATGGGAATAACAAAGCGTGGGACACATTATAATGGTTTATACTCGTGCGATACTTATTAGTAAAATATGTTATAATGATATAATTTATACTAATGACACAGAGTCTGCTAATGATATCAATCAAATCAACAAGCTCCTAATACTCGTCATGTATTTAATGTATGTCGGGCAGTTGGAGGAATAGTAGACTGTATTTTAGTAGTACAAATCGGCAAGCGCTCTTGAATATAATCGCAATCCCAATTTTAGTTAAGAGCCCCTTCACCTTTCGATGCGCTAATTTAGATATTTATCAGAGTAGTGTGCGTGCGAGCGTCCGAAACATCGTAGTGGTACGGTGTATCGGAAACAAACAGTTTTGATCCTAATATTATTATTAGGATCAAAACTGTTTGTTTCCGAACAAATTTTTAAATTTTAAAAATTTGTATTGGTTAGATAAACACCTCAAGTTTCATAACGTTTAAAAGTTGTTGACAAAATAATTGTATTTTGACGAGTAAAATGACGTTTTCGCGCACGATTTTCTTGGAGTTATTCAGCGAGGAATTTAATTTTTTTTGAGTATTGATTCAAAAATTTTAAAAATAATTTTTTGTCCACCTACTAATAAACTATACGACCAGTACGTATAATTTTTTTGAGATTGATATTCACTACCAGTTAGCTAAAAAAGGACTTGGAAAACCTCGTGTTTCGTTAAAATGTTAAAACGTATGTTTGATTTTTTTGTTTTTCTAATTAATATTGAATGATAATCAAAACGAAAAATTGTCAGCTTACTAGATAAATAGGTGATGTATGACTGTGTGTTAAGTAAATTACCAGTAATCTTATAGTTATTGAGAAATTAGCCTTGAAAAAAGTAGTATTTTCGGTTTTCTGGCCTTCTGGCTTCTAGGGACTCTTAACCATTGACAGTACATGTAAAATCTTAATTCATGCTCTTGAAACAATTTTACAACGCAATTTCAAACAAAACCGGTTCAGTCCGGTTAAATAAACAGTTTTATGACAGTTCTACAGTATTTTTTTAAAAATAAACGTTCCGAAATTTTTTGAGCGTTGCTATTGGTTGGAACATTGACCCGAGGGTTGCTATTGGTTGAGACAATGTAAATATCGGAAATGTGGGATATACTTGGTTGTTACTTGATTGTTAAAAAAACTTTAGTGTGGGTTTGATTGTAGGTATTCTTAGAAAAAATATAGGCCTAACTCTCACAGTATAAACGGTGAATTTTAGGGCGTGTGCTCACGAACCGCGTTTAAATCAACTGCGAAATAGATGGACCTGCTACGTGCTGGTATGTCTGTTGGATTTAGCAATCGATGTTTAGAAGGAACTAGTTAATAAAACACACTGACGGGTGATAAACAAGACGTTAATAAACATGAAATATGATAAACAATTTACATCGAACTGCAGCTTCAAGAATATCTACGTGGCATTCTATAAGGCTATGGTCTCTAGACTCCTATAAATACCATCGTCGGTTGCCTACCCTACCACGTCACATTACGTCACCCAGCTTCAATGCTTAGCAAAAGAAACGTACCTATGTGGTCACCTTTAGATGACGCGAAAATTTGCGCGTCGTCGTCGGCGGCCGCGCGCCAATTTTCGTGTCGTCAAAACGCGCCCTACGACCAGGCCATGACGTTTCGCTTAGCGGCAATTAGCGGCAGGGCGGCGAACCACTCCGCTCTATCATGGCATTGCATTTCGTCGCACGTACATTTGTTCCTATTGTACAAATCTGTCTAGTCGTGTTAGTGTAATTTACAAACAAACGTACACTTTTCTTTCAACTTTCATGTTTATAAAAAAAAACATTTATGAATTAGAAATATAATAAGTGTGTATTCTATTCAAACTTGCTCCTTAAAATGTAAATAATGGTTCTTTATATTCCAAAGACAATTCGTATTAAACATAAAGTAGAAAGGCATTCTTTTCTCATAACCTTACATCCTTTAATAACCGATTCACAGGCACGGTATGTAGGGACTAGCATGCGAATGGCACTGAGCAATGCAATACGTATGCTAAGTAGGGCCCGATGGATCTCCATGTTCAAGATTTGTGGCATATACATATTCTAAGAGAAGGTATGTTCCACTAGACGCAATGCGGCTCGTGCCTTTAACCCCTCAGATAGTCTTCCCACATCTCAGAAATGACTCTCCTTTAAAACTTAATTAGGTTTTTCGATCCCCTTCGAAGACAATTCGCCAACCTATAAGCACAATGTGATAGGATTTCCAGCCATCTGATGACCATAATCATGTAATGTTCAATGTTTTCCTTCGCTATTACATTTGCAGGGGTTTGTTTGTTTTGTTTCTAAATAATACGATTATTTTATACAAGCCAAATATTAATCGTACAATTCGACTAGACTAGAATCTACCTATGCAGGTCTAATCTCTACAAACCGTGAAACAGTTTTAAAAGTCATTCCTTACTACAATAATAAAGTGTTCATTTTCACAATTGTTTCAATGAAGAAAACGGCATTTTACCGGTCTCTCGGGAAATTGCCGCCAGGAATCACAACGTCGTCGCGTCGCGTGACAATAACTCCACATTATTAATATTTTCTAATTTTTAACCATAAATAGGTTATTTTTACCAAACCTGACATAATTACTGGTAACCAAATATCCAAGAAACTCACTCGTTCTATAATTAATTAATTATTCTAACATAAATTTAATTTTATAGCGGAAATCCGTTTGTAATAGCTTCAACTATTAAAATACTGATTTATGTAATGTTTCAGTCGGACTAAAAATTTTAGGTGAACATTTCAATAAAAGTAATTTTTATATTATTATTTAATTACCTTTTAATAGTAGTAATTAAATTAAAAATATTGACAATGGCGAAGTGAAAGAGTCGATTATTTCTGAACGAGAAAAAAAAGCAAGTCAAACAGCGCTGAATCGTCATCAACTTATCCCACGGTTGAGATTTGAACGAGTCTCTCATCTACTATAAAAAAGTTTAGATTTAGATGATACTCCGCCACGTTGCTCAACTACGGGTTGATGAAAAATTACGGTCATATAAAAATACAACTTTAATTAACAAATTTGATAGATGGAATGTACTTTCTTTGCAGTACGAATTAGTATACAATAAAAATATCTTACAGACAAGTGTATTTGCAACAAGGTGGCCTTATTGCTGACAGCAATGTTTCCAAGGCAACCTTCGGTTTAAAAATACCTCATGGATTAATATCTACTTTTTTATCGAGACTTTCACTCGTTCGAAGGGATCGAAAGTATGTTACTAAGTGGAGTACACTTTGGTTGAAGCCGAGACCCATGAAAATTTGCTGACATGTTACTACCAAAGTACCAATATAATATAATTTAACCCATCCAAAATATGGGGTGGTGTCAGAGTCTAAGGTCTCTTCTCTTCGTGTTTTAATAAAAAGTTATAATATTTTTATACGAAACTTACCTTGTTATGAAAGAGCGGAGTCGCCTAATACAGGTTTTTTTTTACACCTAAAAGGCTACTCCGGTTACTAACTAATGTAAGCACTAACTATTGATAAATAAAGTATTTTGATTTTGATTATTTTTTTGATCATTTCACACTTGACACATATTCAAATAAGCTTTAACATAAAATTAACACACACGATAAAACTTTTTTTTTTCTATTTGCAAACTGACAAAGCCACAGGGATTCTCCTAAAACAACCAGTGCTACAATTTCCTATTTTGTGTCTGGATTCTGTTATTCAAAAATACTGCTGCAAAATTATTGAAACGATTATTTCCCCTTCTTTCAAAAGAGGAAACCATCACAATAACATCTCTTTTTAATGTTGTTATATCGTCAATGAAAATTTCTAAACTCATGCCAACGAAAATACATATTTTAATATGAAAATATTGATATTATAATATGAACTAATAGTATAAAAATATAATTAAGCATTTATCAGCCCGAGTCGTTTTAATTTTCGTCGTCCATTTCCCGTTTTCATCATTTCCTTCCTCAATTAAACTTAGAAAATTCCGTGGAACGCACAAAATTTTTGCTTGTTCAAAATGTTCGTTGGATAACGTGATTTATGAGGTCCCTGGGTCGCTTCCTGCGTTGGGGTCAGATGTATTTGAAAATTAGGAAAGTGCTCTGCGACTGAAAGATAGCCTCTAAGTTCAATTTATTCGATATGTCACTGGGTTTATACTTGATATATGATGTAAGATGTGATAGACTAGCGAACGTCCGCGGCCCTATACATTTTCTCGTAGAGCTGTTCCGATGGGAAATTCTAATATTACAAGTGGGCTAGGAAAGTAGGGCTAATAAAACTTTACACAGAAACATTTTATTTTAATTTTAATAGAGATGGATCAAGCTGTGACCGAGTGACGTCAAAGTGACGTGACGTCCCTCGAGGTTTTCGTCAAAGCAGTCAAAGTGAACAAATTTATCCACCTAGGTGGGCCTATATTAGAGCATTCTAAAACACCAAAAGTATCTATGTAGTATATTTTGCAAAACTCTTAAAACTGACCACACATAAGAGCAATCATAAAATTTACGACAAATGCTGTCTCATAATATTGAACACATAACGACACAGTCCGATGACGCATTTGCGTTTTGTCGTCATAAATTCACATATTTATTGTCGCTTAGTTAAATGGATATTCGAATTATGTTTCCGTTATTTTACAAATGTTTTCTAAATAATCATGAACTGATGACAAATTTAAACCACAGATGTACAACGGGTGTAGGGGATTTGATAAATAAATAATCTTTCTATTTCAGTATTCCCAGTTCGATATCTACTATAGAAACATCTACCTATTTAAAATGTAAACAAAAGACGAGACTAAGCGACAACTAAATCTCTTAATCTATAAAAACTATTTTTTAATGTCATACCGTAAGCAAACAAGCAAGCAGGTCTGATTGAAAGCGATTACCGCCGCCTATAAATATCAGTGATACCAGTGGAGCTACCAATGTGCTGGCTGACAAGTAAAGGAATATAGAGAGAAGGGATGACGAAAAGGAGAAAGGAGAGGTGGACTTCCAGAAAGAACGCAATACCTACAAAAGTTATTTATTACATATAACTAAGACAAGCTAATGAAAGTTGCAGGAAGCCGGATGCGGGCCAGCAGGTCGCATTGGAGGAGTTTGGGGGAGGCCTATGTCCAGCAGTGGACTTCTAGTGGCTGAGATGATGATGATGAAGACAAATTATTTTGGCAAATTTCCATAGGAGTTGAAATAACAGGACAACACGAATCATAAAGGTAAATATATATTCTGAGTACATTACAACCTTCGCGACTTAACCAAAGGATTTACTCCAACGATATCGTGTAGTCAAATACTTTTTCCTTCAATCACAATACAAGACCCCTAAATTAAATACATATTTAGAAAGAATGGTAACAATAAAGACGTTTAAACGTCGGCTTCTGTTACATCTGTTCAATAAAGTAAATTATTTTTTCTCCTAATTTCACACATCCATTACAATATGTGTGAACAATAAAATCTCTGGGTGTGAAATACAAATCACTACCCATGAAATTGCTGTCATCAAATACCGACTTTAATCCCAATTGTGTAGGGAACAAAAAGGACCAAGACGACATCTGGCGGCAAACGAACAAAAGCCGTCGGATTAGTGTCTATCGAATTATTAGAATTCGACACTGCAACAGTGTCGTGTTGTTAGCAATGATTACTGTTCTGTAGATATCAAGGGGTCTAATTCAATTCAAATATACGCGGACTTTATCCCTTACGAGTACATTTCTTTTTAAATGTAAAATCTACGTCTGTAAATTCAGAGAAAATTATATAATGATCGATCGAGTAATGAATAGATCAAATATATTGTTAGGGTTATGTTATGGACACGTCTATAATGTTATAGTCTAAAATTCATTTAGTAATCTGACCGCTGTTGGTTCATTGTCAATTCATTTGAGGTGCTGGCGATGCTCCAATGGCTGTCATATCTCGAATTAGCTTTTAGATGTATGTATCATATTATACATACATATTACATTTTCAATTACGTATAATTTTTTATGAGAGGTAGGGCATAGCGGATAATTCGCTCAAATCGCAGCAGCCCGTTTGGGGAAGGACCTCCACCTTACAGAAGATCGTAGGGGTTGGGAGAGTTAGCAGCGCGTGAGTGCTACCCCCGGTATTGCAAGCGTATAGGCTACGGTGATTGCTTACCATCAGGCCGACCGTATGCTTGTCTGCCACCTGTGTGGTATTTAAAAAAAAGTAGAGCATTTATGAAATGGTCTTAACTCGGATAAGATAAGTACCAACCAGAAATCCAGTACCAATACCAGAGCCAGTGGAGAGGCTACCGATCACAGATATTATAATACATACTAACAACACTACCAACCCACGTAGCAGGAAGACAAAAAAAGCAATAAATGTCACCAAAAAAATTTTTTTGGCAATGTGCTCATTAATTTTCCATTTGGATAAACCCACTACAATGGCCCTTGGAACTGAGGAACCCTGTAGTGTAACTTGCCAATTATTATAATACACAATACAAGAATTGAGGGGGTGCGTAGTGCGTGCTACAGAATTACTTGCACATTAAAATTATTACAAATTGCCATTAGATGGGCGCGAATCACATTATTCGGAGCACACAAAGACAGTACAATTTAGGGCCACCACATACCAGTTCTCTGCAGAGAACACAGACGACGATAGTTGCGACGAAAAGTTGCTAAGTTTCTGTAGAGTGGGATATTTTCTAAATAACAATAAGAGTGGGAAGAGTGTCAAAATGAAAATAAAAGAGTCATTACATATTGTTTACGTTGCAATTTGTCGCTCACAAGAAAAGCATAAAAGATATTAATAAATCAAATTATGACGTCAAAGACATGCAGGGCGTCAATGGTTGAGAGAGCACAGGATCGAGGCAAGTGGAACAGGATCGACGTGAGTAACACTCTAGAGTGGAGGCCTATGTTTAGTAGTGGACTAGTATGGGCTGAAATGATGATGATGATGACAAAATAAATACAAAATTTTGTAAGAGTACGGGCGTTTTTCCACTACTCCGGCATCCGATATTTATTGGTCCGGTAATTGCCGGTCCGATGTAGAAATTCATACTGGACATAAAACCGATGCCTTAGGATGCCGGAGAAGAGGAGAAGCGCGTATACTAAAGTAAGACTCTAAACCCTTACAAAATTTTGTATCTATTTGTATCTCTAAACTTTGGAGGATTGGGTGGGATCAATTAAATATCTGCAGGTTTAGAAATTTCTAGTCTGCAAATATATTGATAAAAAAATGGATTGATAATTTAAAAAAAAACAAATAGGTACAGCTATTAAAAAAATAGTTGCTCGTCGGTCGCAAAGCGTACCTTAAGCCTAATGTTGAATTTAATCGAGTTGGGCGCGAGTTTATCGAGTTAAAAGTAAATTATGAGGCTCTCTTGTCTGTTTAAACAAATTTACTCTCAGCATGACGCCGAGGGCTTGAGGGCCGAACCATTCAATTGCTTTGTACATTCAAGTTGTAATTAAATTTATGGAAACGCTACATTCAATTCCGTAACAACAAAAATATCTGTACAACACTGTACACAACACTAGTAGTGTAAATATTTGTTTAATTGAAACTTTTTGGAGTCAGCCCGATCATAATCGAAACGCTTGGGTCAGCCAGCAGCAGATGCATTATTCCCATCATTTATAATAAATTCTATAAATTATTCTTTATCGCAAAAATAGATTGTAATTGACAAATAGTACTTGGTAGAGCAATTATTACGAAATGGGCTAGCTCGACCGGGGAAGCACCACCCTCGCACAGAATATCGAGGTGAAGCAGCAATGCGTTTCGTTCGTAGAGTGAGAGATCCAGAAGCCAAACTCCTTCCCTATCCCCTCTTTCCCCCTCCTTCTTTCCCTCCCCTTTCTCCTTCCTTTCCTCCAACTTCCTTGGTGGACAACGCATTGGTAGCGCCCTTGGTGTTACTGATGTCCATAGGCGGCGGTGATCGCTTTCCATCATGTGGCCCGCTTGCTTGTTTGTCTACTGTATGACATTAAACAAAAGAATAGTGCAGCAACCAGTAAATGAATGTTTGCCACCTTATTGGTACAAAACCAAATGTTTGTTTTATTTATGTTTACTCTGTCATAAAAGGGATAAACGTATAGTTACAGGAATTTGCAGCTAGGAGCGTGGCGAACGCAATGGGCCGCGGCGAGGGCACGCGCGCACGATCGCTTATCGCCAACTCGCACAAATGATTCCAGACTGTTCCCGTTAACACACGTTATTTTGTTTCAATGAAATCAAATTCTGATTGATTCGCCTTACAATTCATGTCCTTTTAAAGTCAGAAATGGATTTTGGTCCAACTATGATAGCGTCAACATAAGTTATGAAAGGCGATCTTCTTTTAGGGCGTCTTAACTTAGAAACTTTAGAGACAACATGAACGTAAGGTTTGGAATTCAAAATGCATTTTTTCCTCTGTCAATTACTAAGCTACTATTAAGCATCTAAGTATGTTAGATTGGAATAGAGAGGGAAACTATTGTAAGTGCGAATGATTTCACACGCACTCACAACGAAAACATTTCCATACATCAATGGTATACAGAGTTGTATCTAGATAAAACTGGTTTTACCTATAGACTCGTGCCGGCAATAGACATGCAATCATTTATCGCAATTTCCCGTCAGTGGACACAGACTGCTACAGTTGGTCTAACAATAGGGGCTCGTTACACCTTACGGCAGATTTACGATCGCCATCGCCGGCAACAGTCGCGCAACAATACCGGTTGTTATCCTCACAGCTCACAGCCAAACAATATTTATTTTATTTTATTGCCCTGGCCCACTGTGCATGCGTTCATAGTGAAATTAACGACAGTATAGAAATTCTTTAGTATCTGCGAAAGTTTGTAATAATTCATACGGTGCCACCTGCTTATAATGTGATAAATTGGCAAAAGAAACTTACAAAATCTGTCCATTTATCTATCCGGTCCTGCACACCTTTCGCTTTAAATATTAATAAATAGTAAAATAGCAAGACGGTCGGACTACAAGACCCATTGATACAGGTCAGTTCAAGCTAATTAGGTAAAAAACGTAACATCGTTTCAGTACTATCGATACTATTTCTTATTCCACTATGACAACAGCTTACACCTTATTTAAATTACGTTGCAATTTCAAATACTCGTAAGGCTCTAGTTAGATATTTCCTAGAATTATAATTTCCGTGATTATAATATTTAATGCAAATGAAGTATAAGCACAGAATAGATAATAGTACTACGTGTATAAAGATGAATTTGACGTTTAACAAATATATTGCGCATTAGTCGAGAGACTAACAACTAGTTGCTTGAGAACAGGGGCCCGATTCTACTAAACAAATGCACCAATAATGGACTCTCAATGGTGTCTCAACCGTGTCTCAATAGAATGTCGATAGTGTATCTGTGGAATAGTTTTTGACATTTGTTATGGACTTCAACAATAACATAATGTTTAACTTATTTTTAATATAATCGGGCCCCAGTAATAAGGGGGCTGTAGGTGCCAAGACGTGGGATAGAGGTATTCTGAAAACCTCTCAAGACTTTGTAAGAAAAAAAAGTATTTCAAGAAAATCATAATATTGTAGTACAAAAATGTCATGTTTCCTAATTTTGTTTTAAGGCGAGATCAGCAGTTTTTATTCCTATATGTAATTTTTTATAAATAAAATGAAGTGACTACCTACTTTCGTTTAACAAAAGTTCCAATATAATAATTAGTAATATTGAAATATGATTTCATGGCGATCGACTTCCGTGTCAGAACTATTAAGGTTTTAATGAATGGGACTATGGGACCAATACCGAGTTCTCATTTGTATTCAAATTGAGTCGGACGCTCGTGGTATTTGATTAAAATTTCCATCGATATATGAATTATGTCGAGTTACTACCATTTACTATCTACGGTACGAAATGGATTTGCATAATATGCGTTGAGGGAGAAATTGATTTAAATAAATTGTTGTCCAAATAGAAAAATTATTATTTGACGAATAATTAAATACTTGACAGCCCATTGGTGCGTTGGTTGGTGTTGGAGTGACCTTCAGAGCACGGGATCGATTCCCGCTCGGGGAATGTGATGGAATTTATGTTTGTCTTTAAGTCCCCAGATTTGATTGAATAATTTATATTATCACTAGGTGCTGCACGTGTTACCCGCACAGCATGGACATCAGCGCCATCTATATCAGACTCTTGATGACATCCTACGGGAATCGCGTACTTTTCGGGATAAAAGGACCCTATGTGTTAATCCAAGGTATCAGCTACCTACCAAATATCATAAATATTGGCTCAGCCATTTGAGCGTGAAGAAGTAACAAACATACACATAACTTTCGCTATAATATTAGTAGGAAGCAGGATTTACAATAATATATCCGTCGTCTAGTACCCATGACAAAAGCCTAGCCTACTTTGGGACTAAGTAGCGATGTCTGGTAGAATTTAATTCATGGTTAACAAATCATATGCGGTAGTGATTGCTTTCAAGCTTTCTAATAATACGCTAGCTGGCCTTTATTAATTAATTATTAATGATAAAAAGAAGTGTAGATAATACCCTACTAAACCAAAACATTATGAAGCGATTCTTATATGACTGAAGTGGGATATTAAGCCGTTGCAGGACTCTTGCAATAAATCGCGGCTCGAGTAGCCGTTAGTAAAGGATATTTAAAGGCCACGTGTTGGGTTCAACGACCTTATAATGCTAAGTATCTTCCCGAATGAGTGGAATGGGCAAGCAATTAGTTTAATCACCTTGCACGCCTGTTACTGCCTAGATAACTGGGACGGTGTATTCTGGTCGGCGAGGCGAGATCGAATATGAAAATTTAAAACGGTTCCGGTAATGGGAAATTTGTAATATAAATTCTAAACAAAATAAACAGTGATACGATGAGGGAGAGCAAAAGCTTGAACCTTGTTTTTTATTAGAGTAAACCTTGAGTAAACAATGATACACACGTTTAGCTATTACATGTTTTTGGCATAGCTTCTGTAGACTTGAAATTACTCGAAATTTTTCAAGTGTACCTAATTGAAATTACATGAAATTTTCTTCGAAATGGCTTCTATTTTATATCAGCGTAATCACATGTATTTTAGTAGCTTCATTTACGCTCCGTAAATAATACTTTTTTACTCAACAATAACGAACCTTTTTAAATTTTTTTATAACTATCATTTTACAAATTTGATTACCTATTTAATTTGTACAATTACAACTGTCTTTGTACTGGAAGTTTGACGGTAATAGCCCAACGGGAACATTCTCATCTACCTCACATGTCCTACATTCACCGAGATTCCAGAATAAGACGTTCCGTTCGACATAGTGCTCACCGCTCGCCTACGACCATTGTTCTGCACTGAAAGAAAGTCATTTGTCCACAGCTAACTCTCGTTTAAAGCCATACATTACTCATACTATCCTGAATATCCGTGTGTAACAAGAATTATCTTTGACGCTTAGTTACGAGCATGTAAGTGGGTTTTCTATGGCTTTCAATGGGACTGTAGGTTGTTATTTGTCTCTGTAGTACCAACTTGATTTTTCATACTTAACATACTAATACATCTGATACAGAGACAGCTGTAGTTTCTCCCCGGGGACGTCAATAAACTTCATTGCTTAATATCAAACTGACATCGCCGTTTTTGATCCTGGTTATAAAGGAGACACGGTGATGGGAATGGGTGGTGGGCTTATCAAACTATTTGTGCTTTGAAAAAAATTACCGCTGACTTTGATTTATGGTGGTCAATCGAGATTCACTTTATTTGCATCTCTCTAGGCCATATATTTCAAATTGCTGTGTCTCACATAATTGCTAAAGTGGGTTGGTCCTTTCAATATCCTATTACGTCTAATATATTTCTGATTAAATTCGTCGTAAGTTTCAAGCCAAGCCAACTGTAGTTACTCCCCGGGGACAACAATAAGCTTCCATGCTTATTGACAATCTGTTGTCGTAATTGTCGACAAAGCGGTGGGAATGTGTGGTGGGCTTGTCTTGCTTATTATACTACGAGTATCTTCATACTGTAATAATAAAAACCGTAGCAGCTTTTGTATTAAACACTACCTATATGTAATGGATACTACATATCGACATCAGACGCGCTTAGCGGGAAGCCAAATTCAGTCATCATAAATATAGTTTTCGGTATGAAAACTGTTCCTAAAATGATTTAAGAGAGGTAGGGTACAGCCGATAATCCGCTCAAATCGGAGCAGCCCATCTGGGGAAGGACCTCCACCTTACAGAAGATCGTAGCCAAATAGCAATGGTCTCGGCCATGTTATGTTCCTACGGTGAGTAAGGTCTCCAAAGCTCCACTTGGGGGGGTTGGGAGGGTTGGCAACGCGTGATTGATACCCCCGGTATTGCAGGCGACTATAGGCTACGGTGATGCCGGGCCACCATCCACCATCAGGCGCGCCGTATGCTTGTTTGCCAACTTTGTGGTGTAAAAAATATATAAAAAGGTCATATTTTAAAACAGGACCAAAAATATCTTAATAATATCGAAAAACCGCGTTAAACTCCGTCCTATAACTTTTGTTTCGCGTCCATTCCGTTTCTCACGTAAGAGGAAAAATCTATACGAAGTTTCCCTGTACCGCTCATTCTTTCTGATTAAATTTGTTGTGAGTTTCCATGTAAATTCTCCCCCGAGGGTTTGTGCTTCACAGCTAGTGGCTCCATCTGCCGAATTCGGAGATCAAGTGACTATATTTTATTGGTACCGTGGAGTCGATCTCGCTAACAATTGGAAAATATTGGTTATGTTGTGTGTATGATCTATATTTGGCCTAGAAATTTTATTTAACTTAATAAAAAGTGATTATTCATTAGTATGTAATTTAAAGAAATATTTCATGACCACTATGTGTATTGTACACGTACGTTCCTAATACAATGGTTGTCGTAAACTTAAATTTTTGCTCATTTGATGAAACAGAAAATTATAGACATTTAATAAATGGACTTAAGAAAAAGCCCACCAAAATAAGATAACTTTCTATTAAGTAATATGTGAATATCCCATTCCGTCTGTAGTTATTGGGCATAGAATTTTGCGATTTCATTTAGGCGAACGAACGAATGTTCTTTGCCAAAATTGTGGAATTGTTTCATGGTGTGTGTGTATACTATAAGTCAGTCCCACCCACACCAGAAATATAAGTTTCAAATGTAGGTACTTAGTAGCAGATAGCAGAGTAATGTTATTATCTTCTCGAATCTTTTGCCGAGCGGAATAAACAGAAGAATTAGAAGTATTTATCATTACGAACGGAGAGGCTCACTGAATGAGTAATTTCTCCGCTCACAGTCGATACCTCTGAACATGTGTTATGTGTATTTTCGAAACTTTAACGAACTGGATGGAGAGTAAGTAACAGGGCTTCGCTGGTTACACAAGCGTCTTATTTCGAATGTTTGCGAATTCGCTACTGTGTTAAAATATCGCAACATAGTGTATTCCCGTCACGTACCAAGTATCGAGCGACCTACAAGGCGGCACGATAAGCGACCGTCTTCCGCCGCCCTTATCGTCCGAACTGAAGCAATGTCGCAGGGTGTGTATTAATCGCTCGCGTTCATCTCGCCTAACATACTAATCTCTGAATTAATTCGACTACAAATTTAGTTTAATTTAAAATACAAATAATAATTAGTCATTCGGTAAACACCGGAAGATATTAAGATGTGTATTTCGATACAAATCATTATATTGCATGAATTTAATATTGGTTTAAATTAATATTGGTAGCAAACCTACTCCGCCTTATAACAGTATAATACGTCCAGTATTATTTTCTTAACGCTTTATTTACATACTTATTTCTTTTTGACTTTTGTAAACTTCCTAAGTTTTAATATTCTGAGTGAGTATCAAAGATTCAATGAGAATATATGTTTACATTTATCATGCAGATATATATTCAGAATGCAGATATTACATTTATCATATAGATAAATAATTATTTATAACATAAATTAACACGTAGCATTTTAGCTCTTTTATTCCAGAATATGCATCGCTTCCTGTGGGACTGTGGGTACTAAATACGGGAAAATAATTAATATCAACGAATCATAATTTACGAGACTTTAACAAAATGTTCCAATACCATTATCACAAAAACTAATACCAAAGTACGATTATTTTAATCAGAGTTCACAAGCAAAAAGGGGAAGCAGGGGAGTTCAACCGCAAATTACATTAAATTTCTAATCTCACCCGCTGAAAAGCTATTGTTTCATTTTCACAGTAATTCCTATCTCCCCATTGTATATCGTCCAATTTTCGGGTTGTTACCAATTCGTCTTATGACTATTTTTTTGCTGCTCAACTGATAGTTATTTGCCAACAATAGCCTGATTCTGTTCATAACATTGTATTTTTTTTTTTTTTTTTATATGTTAAACGGCAGACAAACAGGCAAGCGGGCCACCTGATGGAAAGTGGTCACCACCGCCTATGGACATCAGCAACACCAGAGGCACTACCAATGCGTTGCCCACCTCTGACGAGACCTCTAATGTACCTCTTAAACAGTCCCATGTCATAGTCCGAAGGAAACACAGAGGCTGGGAGCTCATTCCACAACCGTATAGTGCGAGCGAGAAACGTTCTTTCGAACCTTCGCGTGGACACCAATAGAGGGTCAACGTAGTGGGGATGAGCACCCAGCCCACGGCGGGTGGTGCGGTTGCGGAATTGGGCCGTTGGCACCAGATCGAAAAGTTCCTCGGAACATTCCCCATTCTAAAGCCGGTAGAACACACACAGGGAGCCAAAATCCCTTCGATCAGCCAGTGGTTCTAACTTGCTGGACAGTATGGGATTATCGACAAGTCTACCGGCACGCCTCTGAATGGAGTCAAGAGGATTGAGCAAGTCAGCAGTTTCACCGGCCCAAAGATGCGAACAGTACTCCATATGAGGCCGCACTTGTGCCTTGTACAGCAAAAGCCGCTGTTCTGGGGTGAAGTACCGTTTGGACCGGTTAAGTATACCGAGCTTTTTCGAGGCAAGTTTGGCCTTGCCTTCCAAGTGACTCCGAAACCGCACGCTGTCCGAAATGTCGACACCGAGGATCCCAATACTGTTTGAGATGGAGAGGGGTGTTCCTTGGAACTGCGGAGCTATGACGAAGGGATCCTTTTTGGCTGAAAATGCGCAGACTTGTGTTTTTGATGGGTTGAAATTGACCAAATTTAGTCTTATAAATTGTATGATTATAATTTAAGTTAAAGTAGATGGAGTTTAAGGTGAACTTAAGGTATAATAATAACAGGATAAAGCGCACGCCACACTACCAGCTAACAAACGAGCAAGACAGCTGGTTGGCGAAGTGAGACGAAGGAAACTACCAAATAAGCGATGCTCTGGCGAGCTAAACTATGTGTGCTATGTTTAAGCGCAGGCCACACCGCCGCGGGCGGGCGAGCGAGCTAGGCGGGCGAATATCGTTCCACCTCTTTACATACTTCGGTTCACACCGCGAGCTACCGACTCACCTACCCGCTGGCGGTGTGGCCTGCGCTAACACCGAAAGGTACTGGAGGAGACCATCATCATTGGCATCGTTTGCGCTGACGTCGCTTAGTTTGGTAGTTGCTGTCTCCTACGTAGTTACTAAGAAGGTAATTCCTTTTAATCCATCCTACTCCATTTATTTTCTTTCTGATTAAATTCGTTCTGAGTTCCAAGACAGTTGTAGTTTCTCGGTCGGGACGTCAATACGTTACATTGATTATTGCCAATCTGAGGTCGCCGTTGTTGATCCTGGCTATACAGGAGACACAGGGCGGTGGGAATGTGTGGTGGGCTTATCTTGATAGTTTGCGGTGTGAGCCAACTTATGAAAAGAGATAAAACACGGCTGCTCGCCCAGTGATCTCTTTCGCTCGCTCGCCTGCTATCGTTATGGCCGGCTCTCAATGATGGATGATAGGGGATGAATAGGGAATAAACCGAATTTTGAGTAATTTTATTCCGCCTTCCCCAAACTGTTTGCTTGTTAAAAGAAAACTAATTGAGCGAACGTCCAATTGAATAAAGTAGCTAAAACTGACGTTGATTAATTACCCTGCTTCGTTAGGAAATTAAATTTGAAACAACCTTTATAAAATGTTGTGTCATCGCTGAAATTGATACTGACGGACATACTTATTCATTAATATTTTTGGTAAGTATAATACTCGCCGCATTTTGAAAATAATTAGAATACATTGAAATACTGAACAGATAAATAAACAAAAACTTGAATAATATTTTTTAGTCCTAAATAAAATGATTTTGATTTAAAAAAATACAAGTTCCATTACAGTTTTATTGCTTACAGTAACAATATAATATTTTAATGTTTTGTTTATGATTATCTAAAGAATAATACGTTAATCAACCACTAACGTACGAGTATCATCCCCACGATATTGAAAAACTAAAAGTTATCGAGACTAAGCTTTCGCTAAGGTTGAAGTTGCAGTTTTAACGATGTATCAACTTGCAGAAGCCGTAAAACATAATTATGTCTGGTTTCGCAAAATTACATCAACGAGAGTTAGGACATGGAGTTAATAGGAACCGTCTGCAGGAGCGAAAAATTACTGTCGTTTTATCTATGTCCTGCCTACTCCATACATAAATTATAATCTTAAGGTTGCCTTGAAATAATTGCTTTTAGCAATAAGGCCGCTTTGTTGCATATACGCTAGATTGTGTTTGATAGGTTTTTTTTACCTTTTTTTTATTGCAATTAAATCATAATTCTATCTATCTACCTATGTCCATACAATCTTTTTCGACGAAACTGTTGCCTTGAAAAGATTGCTGTTAGCAATAAGGCCGCTTGTTGCAATTTCACTAGTCTGCAAGTTATCTATGTATGTATACTGTGTCCTGTTTTTGTGATTTGCAAATAAAGCATAATATTCAATCTATCTATCTGTTTCGGCGTGGACTGGACTGGGTCGGTTTTACTAAAATTGACTTATTCCCATCTTCCATCCTAAATTTCCACCCTGGGTTGGAATTTGGGAATTGTTCTCCCATCTTCCACCCTGCGATGGGTTGGTTGGAAGGTGGGATAAACAATTCCCAACTTCCAACCCAGGGTGGTAGTTTAGGATGGAAGATGGGAATAAGTATTATTTAACAAACCCGTTGTTTTCGTTTGTGGGCTGAAATCCTGAATATCAGGTCAAGACATAGTGATGTGACATAGTGATTCAGGATATAAACTAAATGTGTACAAAAATTCAAGCAAATCTGACAAGCCGAAAGAAAGATTAAAATAATGTTGGTTTTAGTTGTTTGCGACCCTGGTGTTACCTACTGATGTTCCTAGGCAGCTGTAACCACTTTCCATCAGGGGCCCGATTCTACTAACACAAATGCACCAATGGACTCTCAATGGTGTCTCAATCGTATCTCAAAGGAATGCCGATAGTGTTTCAATGGAATAGTTTTTGGCATTTGGTATGGACTTAAACAATAAGTAATAAGTTATGTTATTGTTTAAGTCCATAACAAATGTCAAAAGCTATTCCATTGGTACACTATCGGTTGACCATTGAGATGCATTTGTGTTAGTAGAACAGGTGGCCCGTTTGCTTTCCGTACAACATAAAAAAACATTCGGGGCCTACATCTGCAACAGGTCACCTAAACTCCCTTGCCCTATTCTGACACATAATATTTTATGGGTCATTTGATGCGAAGAGTTCGCAAGGATAATACGTAATGTACCGGAAACTTGGTCTTTGAACAAAAATATTTTTCTCACTATTTTATGAGATTAACTAGCGGACAGCCGTGGTATTACCTACTCTATTTATAACATAAAATAAAATAAAAACATAAACAAAAAAAAAACAAAAAAAAATTAAACAATGATTAACTAAAACTGGTGTTGTCGCTGTGATTCTTGGGAAAAATTTAACGAAAAATTGAATGAAATCATCTTGGTTTATTAATAGAGTAAGTTCACAAAAGAAAGCCTTATAGAAACATCATTGTACGCCCCAGTAGTTTCTGTCATAAACCAGTAATCAAATACTCCTTACATGTCATGTCCTTTCTAAATAAAAAAATAATTACTTATACAAAGTAGTTTTTGTTTTTAATAAAAAAAATTGTTGAAAAATCTTAATTACTTAAATTAGGGAAAACTTTCTATTAGTTATTGTTGGTTATTTTATGAAACACGTAGACATTGAAACGAATTCTATTTCCCGAATGTAACAAAAATACTTACGAAAAGGAACACAGTAGAAGTTATAGGCCGACATTTAGCTTAATGAACCGTCGAGAGATGCATCTCAGCTATCCACAGCATCTTGGTGACAGATCCGTACCAAAATGAACAAGAAATCTCCGTCTTTACGTATGAAAAAAAAAGAAGTAGGCGCCATTTCCAGTGCAGCAGTTGCCAAGTTTTAGCTATGGATTTTTTTTGAACATTTTTTTTAAAGTAAAAAGTTTTTTGTATAAATAAAATTGCAAGTAAGTAAATCAAATGCCACTGCATGCATGCAGGTCGCCGGCCATACTGTCTTACTGTTACTGGAAGTGTGTTGAAAGCGTTTGGGTCTGTATCTATGTCCAGAAGTGGACTTCTTCTGGCCATTTACCGGTGGCCATTTTGCTTGTGTCCGAAATGGTGTTAGTTTATAACGTAGTTTATTTTATTTATACATAAATATACAAGTTGTAAATAACAAGTGCCTGTGAAGGTCTAATTTCTGTAATAAACGATTTCATTTCATTTCATTGAGGTGGATGAAATCAAATTATTTGTATAATATTGTTAGGACTCGTTGAGACGATGCGAATATCACCGCGCTGCTTCTGTGTCATTCGCATCGCCTGAAAGCCCTCTGTCTTGGGTAGCTGTGAAACGTTTTTACGTTGCATATAAAAAATCATGAAATGCATTATTTGGGAAAGTTTAGTCATAGATAATTAGATTATAAAACTTACAGAAGTTTAGCTTTAATAAGTTCATCAGAAATATTAATGTTTTGAAGTTTTGATATCATACAAATGTTATGCACAATTTAAAATCATTGTGTCTTAATTACTTTCTACTTTTAAGTAACTTTAAGTTATATAAATTACGTATGTCCATTATGCAAAGTTGAAGGGTTGCCGGCCGCCTACAAGCCATTGTAAGGAAAATGAAGTGGCACCCCGTAATCGAGCAAACATTGTGACATACCGGGGGACTTACGGTGAATAGGCTAGTTGCCCTAAAAAATGTAATTAGTCCGTCTTTTAGATTATTCAAAAATAAGGGCAACTCATTTTTTCATTTGTATAGACCAAAAATTACAAAGACATAGCCCATTACAGTTACGTGTGACGTCACGTCGTGCGGCATTTTTTCGCACGGGGTGACGTCAGAGGCCCCCACTCCTAAATTTTTGTGCCTTGTATCTTTGTTTTTTTTTGTTAAATCGAAAAAGGAAAAAAATAGGTGTCCAATATTTTTTTATAATCTAAAATACAGACTAAATATAATGTAATTATTTTGACCCTGGAAACAACCCTATTGCACGAAACCTTTTTTTAAATTAATTACATATTAAATTATGATTATCATTGTCGAACTAATAATGAAAAAAGAAATAGTTTAAGTAAAGTAAAGAAATACTTAATGCTAGGAAAGTCAGGCCAAAGATCACATTGATAAGTCTAAGTCAAATTGATCCCACAGAACACAGAAAGAAGTAGGAATCTGTGGTTGATCCATATTTCAAAACTCATACATCTCGGCTAAGTTAATATTTGTTTATCTATACTAATATTATAAGGAGATTGTAAGAAAAGATTTATATTTGTGAGTGTGTGTGTGTGTGTTGTAACGAATAAACTCAAAAACTACTGGACCGATTTCAAAAATTCTTTCACCGTTGGGAATGTACATTATCCCTGGGTAACAGGTATATTATATTTTCAAAAAAATTTGGGGTCCTTAGTAAAACCAGCGCGAAGCCGGGGTGGTCCCCTAGTTAAAAATATATATTTATCCTATTACTTACACTTACACGCAAAAGGATTTTTTATTTCGCATTTTGTATGGATTCGAGACATTTGCTTAATGAATAGGGTTGTTTCCAGGGTCAAAATAATTACATTATATTTAGTCCGTATTTTACAATATAAAAAAATATTGGACACGTATTTTTTCTTTTTTCGATTAAACAAAAAATAACAATAGGAGGCCTTTGACGTCACCCCGTGCGAAAAAATGACACACGGCGTGACGTCACGCATAACTTTAATGTGCTCTAACTTCTAATTTTTGGTCTAATTTACAAATTAAAAATGAGTTGCCCTTATTTTTGAATAATCTAAAAGACAAACTAATTACATTTTTTACGGCAACAAGCCTATTGCGAATGTTTCAGAACAATTACAACAGAATTAAATAATGTTTGGATAGCTCGTTGAACCGACATTGAGATTAATTTAATTTAGTTGTCTTGAGCTGTTGCCGAGATAGACGTGATTTCCACCGGGAATAACGTTTGCAGAACACAATACATTAAACAGACAACTGACAAGTTAATACTTATTTTTCGTTTGAAAATGTATTTTACAGCGCATATATTATAATTATTAATCATTATAATCTAATTTTGCAAAAATTGCAGTTTTTTAATATATTTTTATGTTTCAATGTTTACTTTTTTTAAATCATAATTGTAACTATCATTACCATTTTAAAAGAGCAAGTGCTAAGTTTCTTGCCAGTTCTTAGCACAAATCTGTCGTCTGAATTGGTGGTAGGAAAAAAAATGTGACGATTCGAAAGTGCTTGTAATATGCCTATTTGAATAAAAATTATTTGATTTGATTTGAACTCTTTGAGGAAACTTGATCGCATAGTAACGAACATCCATACATCCTCACAGACTTTATAATATGTATTAGTAAATTGAAAACATACGAATCATATTTACACATGCAATAAATCTGACGAGCAATTTCATAGACGACCAAGTAAATTGATTAAAAGTGAGATGATTGATTAGGGGTGCTCGCACCTGATACGTGTGCAAATTATGCAATCCATCACCGGTTGGCAGGTTCGAATCCCGACGTGGAACTCATTAGTGGTTGTATTTTAATGAGCTGGGATGACTGGCTGACAACACGTAACCTGGTAGCGAGGGCTATCGGTTACTTGTAGATAATGATAATATTTTGTATGTCACTTTCGTGTTACTTAAGTAAATACACTGGGCGTCAAAAACAAGTAGTACAGTTTTAAAATTGCAATTACTCTTAAACTATAGAAGTTAGAGTTTGAAATAAAAATCAATCTTTAAAAGACGATATTATGCATAAAGTTTTTAATAAATGAAATGAAATCGTCTTTTAACTTTTTTTTATTTCAAAGGTCTGTAGTTTAGGAGATATTGCAATTTTAAAACTGTATTACTTATTTTTGACGCTCAGTGTATTTTATAATAGTTTATAGAACAAGGCACAGTTTGTTAACTGACAGGCCCGGTGATCGAGTGGCTAACAATGGTCACTTTATCCCATGGGCAGCGGGTTCGAATCCTGCGCAAGGCAAACATTTGTGTGCATGAACATGTCTGTTTGCCTTGGTCTGGGTGTTTTCTATGCATAATAAGTATTTATTTACAAAAAAAGATTTGTGTATATTTATCAGTTATCTAGTACCCATAGTACAAGTTTCGTTGCTTAGTTTGGGACTAGATGGCTTTGTGTGATTTGTCCAAGAATATTTATTTATTTATTGTTACCAATGCACAGCCGAAATTACTAAGTCTAGAAATATTAAGTTTAGAATATACCTAGATGCCTAGATGACACGTATAACAAATTCAATAAATAAATAATTAAAAGCGAAAACTGACGCTTCAATTAAAATGAAAATCTTGATCGCTAATGGAGTAATAGGATAGGACTCGCATAACGAAATGCATTGCTGCTTAACGCTAACATTCTGTGAGAGGGTAGTATTTCTCCAATCGAGCTAGGAGCTAGCCTATTTCATAAATGCTCTACCATTTTATCATCTAATCCTTATACTACCTGAACTAGACTCGAGTTCACTGCTCTTTCCATTCTTTCTAGTAATCATGATAATGTATTGTCCTCTTAAAACGAAATATATTATGTTGAACCAAGAGTTTATTATACAAAAAATACCATTTCTTTCAAAAATATATGAATTTCAGCAATCTCGTATTTAATAGAGTATATTATTCCATGTCATGCAAACTCAGAAAGGTGTCATCAATCACCGGTATTTTTTGGATTAAAAGAAATTCAAGTTTTCCATCAAATCTTCATTAGATGCTTAGTAATTTTCTTAAACTCAGTTATTCATTTTGTTTTTTCCGTTTTCGCTCCTGATTTATTGTTGTAAATCCACCTTTTTTGATTGTTTTTATTGTTGTTCATAATTTGTTATTTAGTACATAACAGTACCTACATTTCTGTGACTATTGTTTTTAATAATAATAATGGTGTAAAATATTAATACCTACTTAATTTCCAAAATATGGTGGGTATTATGGGAGAAAATAATAAATTTAATAATATTTTAAAATTGGTGTGTCAAGTAAATTAGGTGTATGTCAAAGGAAAAAAATATGTCATACGTAACATAACATATTTTAAATAAAATATAGACAAATAATAATGTAAGAATGTATAAAAAGGAGATTTTCTCTCTCTTTCTCGGTTCTGTTCTGTAAGTTCATTATACTTTATTATATTTTATCTTTCTAAATTGAGCTTTTGTGTCTTCTCTTCCTTCCATCCTTACAGTACCTATTCCGTGGCTTCAAAGTTAATAATACGGACCATTATCTTAAATTGCCGAGGAATTTCAAACGGTCTCATTTTCAAATGTTTCCATACAAAAAACTTGCGATACAATTTCTACGAAAGAAAAAAATGTTTATTTGGAAAACTAAACAAAAATTTAAAGGAAAGTCGCAGGAAGCTGCTGGATGCAGGCCGCTGCCAGCAGGTCGCACTGGAGACGTTTGGGGGAGGCCTATGTCCAGTTGTGGACTTCTTGTGGCTGAGATGATGATGATGAAACTAAAATTTTAACTTAAAGTTACTTTTTTTTTATTTTATTTATTTTTTTTTTTTTTTTATTTATTCAGGCACATCAACAATGTAAACACAAACATTTGCAATAACATTTCAAAATACCTTATTCTAATGCTTACATCTATTACAGATATGCACAACATTTAATTTGTATCATTCTGTTAAACTAATTATAAATTTTGTATCTTTATTATATTTTATACAACTGAAACTAATTCAAACAATAATAAATTTAGCGTTTTAATATTTTATTTTTGAGTAGTTGAGGACTATCATGAAAAATATCCAAATCAAGTAGCTTATGCCAATCATTGTAAGTTGAGACATATCTTGAAACGGGTGCATGCATACCTAACCTAGTTCGGCTCGGAGGAACAGAGAAATATTCCTTCCTGTACTGTCGCCGGCTATGCAATTTAGGAACGGATATATTAATTTTGTCTAATAAGTTAGGACACAATGAAATGCCTTGGACAATCTTTTGAAAAAAGATCAAATCTAGCATGCGCCTACGTTGTGACAAGGTTTTGAGACCGAAAAATGAGAGCCGTTCGTCATAAGAACATCTAGAAGAGATTCCGGAAGAAACGTAAGCCAAGTGCCTCGAGAAAGATCTCTGAATACGTTCGATTCGAGACGAGTGAACCATATATACTGGATTCCAAATTACACTGCCAAACTCAAGTGTGCTACGCACTAGTGCATTAAACAAGATAACTTTACTATAAACATTTTTGAAGTCTTTTGTATTACGTCTAATAAAGCCCGCCATTTGTGCCGCTTTCTTTATAATGCTATTAAAATGAGGTATAAAACTTAACTTATTGTCTAAAATGATACCCAGATCACGAACCTCCGGCACATTTTCCAATTCCACACTGTCTATAAAATAACGGGTAACTAAGGGTTTGTTTTTCTTTGTAAAGCAGATGTGTTGACATTTACTAATATTTAATGACATCTTGTTGCTAATGCACCACCGCAAAACCCTATCCAAGTCAGCCTGGATTAGTTCTTGGTCCTGCATTGATGTAACCACACGAGACAACTTCATATCGTCCGCGAACAACGAATACTTACAGTTGTGAATACACTGTGCAATGTCGTTGATAAACAGGGTGAATAGAACAGGGCCCAGATGCGAACCCTGAGGAACCCCAGATGTAGCCATGTATGAAGTAGACCGGTAACCGTTAACTACTACAGATTGTTTACGATTCAAGAGATAGGAACCAAACCAGTTCAAAAGAGAATCACATATGCCATATTGAAAATGTAGCTTGCTCAGCAGCAGATTGTGATCAACAGTATCAAAAGCACTGGAAAAAGCCGTGTAGATTGAATCGACCTGATGGTTCCGATCCACCTCCTCCATAACTGGAGTTAAATATGAGACAAGATTTGTTGCCACGGACTTCTTTGCTTGAAACCCATGTTGTTCCGAGTTAATTAATATTTTAGTGTGATTAGTTACTACGGGACAAACCAAAGATTCAAAAACTTTTGAAAAAATAGGCAAGATGGATACAGGTCTAAAATTTTTAACGTTACAAGGATCGCCTTTTTTAAAAACTGGTACTATTCTTGCGCGTTTCCAACCAGCAGGAAAAACACCATCACGCAATGACATGTTATAAATTGTAGTAAGAGGAAATGACAAAACCCTCGCACAGCGCTTAACAAAAAGCGGAGGAAGGCTATCAGGACCAGCACCCTTATTTGCATCAAGGCTTTTTAGTTTCTTAAGTACATCATGCTCTCTCACTTGTATTAAGCTGAGTTTACAAGGATAACTATAGTCTTTGTGCCGTGCAATGTCTTCTTGATAATTGCTTATGTTATCAGTGTCACTCCTACTAGAAAATACAGACCCAAAGTGAGATGCAAATAATTCGACTATCTCTGCTCCAGAGTTAGCAGTGGTGCCCACATCAGAATGCATTGTAGATGGTATAGCATTACGGGACGAATTCCTTCTCTGCTTTACAAAGTTCCAAAAGGCTTTTGGATGTTTTTTTAAATTAGATTCAACACTGACAACATATTTGTTGTAGCACGCGGAGAAAAGCCTGTCACAACGTTTCTTAATAATTTCTAATTCAAAACGATCCCGAGGATTATTATATTTACGTACTTTTTTCCTAAGCTTATCCTTCTCCTTAATTAGACGAATCAAATCAAAAGTAAACCAATTCGGATAAGCCAGTCTACGCGGTCTACGCCTTGGCACATGCTCACTTACGATTTCAAATAATACATTGTAAAATATTTCAACTGCTTGATCAACATTGTCACACGCTTTGAAGTGCTTTAACCATTCTACATTCTTTAAATCAGGAATAATTTTATCATAATTAGCCTTATAAAAATTAAAATCAGAACGAGGTATGGAATCCAAGCAAGTCACCGTCGTAAAGTCCATGGATAACAGCAATGGTGGATGAAGAGGATCTAATTTACTAATTAAGCACGTGGATTTTGAAACATCACAGGATATGTTTGTTAATACCAGATCTAAAATCTTACTATCAGAATTTATTATAGAATTTTTCTGTTGAAGACCTGTTGTGGCTATAAAGTCACAGAGAGCGTAACCAAGAACATTGTTATAGTTCGTAGCAACTAAATAATCCACATCATTGCTCCTAGACCACCCTATGCTACTCATATTGAAATCACCTATTACTAGGATATCATTAATTTCATCAGCCACATCAGATGTATTATCTAGGAAAGCGTTTAATTCTTTCGTTTTTAAAGGAGATGAACTACATACAGTATACACAGCACAGATCCCTAACCTCTTCACCACATTACTATCCTTTACTTCTACTTCAACCCATAAATCATCACAAGAGCTTTCACTCCCGACCAGTCGTCTACTTTTAATTCTAGTGTGAACCGCAATTAATAAACCTCCACCATCAACTTTCGAATAGTATTCGGAGTGAGTACGATCTCTACGATAAATCTTATACCTAGGGTCCATAATTTCACTGTTCAAAATATTACTATTTAACCAAGTTTCCGTAAACACAATTATATCATAATCATTGATTAGGATGTTCTTGTAAATTTCATTTATTTTCGTACGCATTCCTCGCAAATTTTGATAGTACAAATTAATGAATTCTGAAGGGTAGATACCGCTACATGATATAATAGATGCTTACAACGACAACAAACTGTCCCTATTCACGATCACTCTGGCTTGCGACGACTCAGTTTTTCTAACGTAAATTCTCCCATTCCTAACCCACACGAACTTGTATGAAAGTTCTTTAGCTTTTATACGCGTAGCAGCATGAAGAGACTTATTTTCAGGAGACAAATGCTCGCCCAGATAGATTTGCTTCTTATCCCCACCGATGCCGATAACGCTTGTGTTGAGTTTCTCCTGTTTATTTTTCTTATTATATGTCCATGCTGCCGTGAGCAAGGCATCGCGACAACGGGTACTGCGCAGTTTTACAACCACCGAGCGAGGTCGGCTATTGTTGACATTCATTTTAGCTACTCGGAAACAAGAAAGTATGTCTCCGTCCTGTATAGGCTGGGACAAAGCGTTGCCAATCTGGGAAACAATTTGAGCTAAATTTTCTGATCGATGTTCTGGTAATCCATTAATTTCGACGTTAGTTTCACGACTATGCTGCTCCAGTGCACCTAAACGTGTCGATAAGTCTTTGACCGTATTGCGTAGTTCTGTATTTTCGGATTTTAATTGTTTTATGTCTTCTTCACGAGATTTTAGCAAATTGCTCATGTCATCGTATTTTTTATTTATAAATTCAATGGAACACAATACGTCGCTAATTTGATTCTTAATTGGCTTTAGTTCCCTTGCTAAGGACCACTCCAATATATTGGGCACTTCAGTTCGAAGCGCGCGAACTATGAGCGTATTTAAATCAGTCATTTGACTACAACTCGTTTGTGAATTGTTCGTCTCTAACTCGACCTCAGGTGAGGCAAACCGTGACCGCTTATTTGGTTTGGATGAATTCGTTGTTTTACTGCTTTCTGCATGAGATTCTGATATGCTGCGAACCGGCGTATTCTGATTGTCAGCCTTGGGACGCTTGTTTTGACATGCTTGGCACTGCCACTCCAGACGGCTTTGATTAGACATAGTATCGAATTTCTCAGACGGTACATTTGCGCAAAGAATGTCATAATATGAAGAACATATTCTGCATTGCAGATACTCGTTATTTTTTATAGTATTAGGACATCCCGCACAATTTTTATTCGGCATAATGGACGCAAATAAACTCTTCAAAACACTCCAAACAAGGCGACAACGATGCGTACAGGTACCCGCTGACTCGGCTTGTAGTTACTCAACACGCTGTTTAAACTCTGCTTGCAATGCGCACTAGATACCGACACTATGCAGCTGTATAGTCAGTTGTAGTACATGCTGTAGCAATTACCCGCTTTAGGGTAATGTTCACATACGATGGCAACACTGAACAGCTGTCAAACTCAAAAAATGACGCTGTCAATTGAAGTTGACAAGCAAAAAAGATGTTATTATGTCGGTATCCTTACAGAGATTCTGACTGGTGTAAATATTAGGATGTATGAGGGTATAAAATTCCAACTTATCTTGCTTGATATTTACACTTTGCAGTCCAAATACGTTGAAAATAATGATGTCACATATGCATTTGCAGCAGGGAAACACTTGTAAAACACTATAAACAATGTAACTATCAGTTTCAATTTAAAACAAAATATAACAAGTAAGAGCTCTGTGTACAAAGAGGCAGGGTTGCCATGTAGAGAAGGTTGTACTTATATCTAATTGAGTGTGATCAAAATCGATCTCCAATCAGCATAAATACCGTGGCACGAGTACAACCTCTTCTCAACAGGCTATTCCCGTCGAAAGTGCAAGTAGGATAAAACATATTGACGTGACTTATTTCCTGTAAATCTACTTGCAATTTTTTATTTATTTATAACTAGCAAACCGCCCCCGGCTTCGCACGGGTTTTACTAAGAATCCCTAATTATTTTGAAAATATAATATATCCTATGTTACCCGGGGGTAACGTATCTTTCTAACGGTGAAAGAATTTTTTAAATCGGTCCAGTAGTTTAGAGTTTATTCATACACCCACACACACACACACACACACACACACACACACACACACACAAATACATATCTTTCCTCTTTATAATATTAGTGTAGAAGTGTAGACGACGCTGGTTTTCTGTATACATCGTTATGTCACAATATTCAATTAAATTCGTATGTTTTTATGTTAAACGGTACATACATTAGTTATTTTCAAGGTTTAATCTCTGGGGACCTTTGTGCCGGATGCAGGACAAAATTACCTGTCACCTGCCGCACTCAGGAATTTTTCATTTGGACCCTTCACTTGGGAAAAAAAATAATTCCGAGTTTCATTTTGTTACCCAAGATTTTTAATTAACAGTCTATGTTTATGACCGTAGAAGGAAATTATGTTGATTTTCCTGTAATATGTAAATTACAGTGTAACGTTATAAAATGTATCTTCACAATTAGTGTACTAATTAAAACATATTATTGTTAAAATGAATGTTATTAGATTTTATTTTGTCACACATGCCAACACATAAATGTTTGTCACATGCGGAGATCTAATCCGCGCTCTGGAAGGTAGGGTCACTTCAAAACGAACATTACTTCCATGCAGAACCCTAACGGCAAAAATCTCAATTTCCATCCAACTAACATTGCCCGATTGTAATCTACTTTATCTAATACCTTGTTTAGGGGTTATATCAAACCAGCTTCGGGGCAACTAAGATCCCGGGGGACGTGGGGATTTTCCGATTTCCCATTAATTAAACCACCGCACTTACTGCACGCGATTGATGGATCAGGGATGGTGGAACAAGTGGATCATTAAAATAATGAGTCCCTGAAACGCTCCCTTAAAAATAATTAAAAAATATTGTTAATGTTGCATACCTACTTCTTGATATATTTTGTTACGAGTTATTGATCAAATAATGGACACGAGAATCACAAGAAAACAGCCGGTCAAGTGTGAGTCCAACTCGAATACAACTTTATTTATTTTTCTCTTCATAGGTTTAGTTTTTACAGTATACATTTTGTTTAATCCTAGTTATTAATTTAATATGATTAACCTATTTAAGGAGAGAACCTGAGCTAATTTATCTGTATTACAAGTCGCCAGGCTCCCTCCGCGTTTGAAAGGTATGTACATATTCAGATAAAATTTTGAGCCACATTGTGGCTGTCACGTCACTATCACGTCATTTAGTGACGTCAAACTATTAGTACATTTTCTTGCTCATCTTTCTAACATATTCCGTGGTCGAAAAGCAGCTTTAGTCATGACTAAAGCTGCAAATCATTTGTCACTGAAATTCCTAGTATAGGTCGAGGATTACCGTCCTCGTGCCCTATCTCCGTACAATGCTTCCGATCAGTAATTACTCCATCCCCACACATAACTAAGACTTCATTACTTTGTACCCCCATTTTCTTAACAATAAACGACTTTCTAGGGCCCATAGAGCTTATCGCGATGGCGAAATGTGCGCAGTCAGGAACGTAACGGAGCCTCATAACATTAATGACAATATTATGCCTAATGTAATGACATTATTTATTACGATCAAAATAATTTTACTTTATATATATAAATATATAAGTTAATAATTACTTACTTGAACAGATTTCTCAATTGTAATTTATCTATTATTTATTGTTTACAATGTAATCTAAAAAAAATAATTGAATATTATGTTAGTTACAGACTGACAGGTCATCTGTTGGTAAAGCCAACAGATAACCTGTCAGTCTGCATGGTAAAAAACTTGATGTGTACCCGGTAGTATCATTAGCACATAATCTAACAAAAAATCTAGCTGGTGCTTTGGGCTTGTACTAGACTGACTAGGTTGCTCGCTTACGGCAAAACAACAGGTAAGACATACTTATAAGGTAAGAATATAGTAAAACGGGATTTCGCGGGCAAAACTAGTCAATAATTATTGCATGGTTTTTTTATGCCACAAAGACGGCAAACAACCATGGCCCGCCTGATTATAAGCATCACCACCTATTGTGTCACCAATACCTAGGGTATCACTCACGCGTTGCCAACCCTCCCAACCCCCCACAGAATTCTCAAGAGCGACTTGAGAATTCCTTGCTCTGTGCAACCCCCCAAGTGGAGCTCTGGAGACCTTACTCACCGGTAGGACCTTACACAACATGGCCGAGGCCAATCCAATGCTATTTGGCTACGATCTTCTGTAAGGTGGAGGTCCTTCTCCAGATGGGCTGCTCCGATTTGAGCGGATTATCCGCTGTGCCCTACCTCCCTCTCTTAAACACTATCTAGATACGAAATGCTTTTAAACAAAATTATTAGTTGTACTTCTAAGAAAATGATAATAATCTTAAATTCTTTGCAAACTAACGGATTTCCTGTAACGAGAAACCACGAATGTGCCCATAATTTAGTGTATTCAATAAAAAAAACATCCGTTAATTAATTACGACAATTTACGACAATTCGGTGGCACATCCCGAGCTCACGTAACCCAAATAACCTAAATTAAACATTTACAGACGCCATTACGTTTTAACTCGCTATTTATACTCTTAATTAATTGAATGCAAACAAACACACATGTCATTAAAACCGCAATGGCCCAGGGGCGGGCCATCCCTATTTTTTGCGGGGCTTGACTTGACGGACCCCAGCACCCCTGATATTTCAGATAAGATCCTCACCATACATCATGTCAAACGATTTTTGACATTTTATAAACTAACATCATTATGAATGATATTTTTACTGACTGCGCAACGGAGGGCAATGTATTTATTATGTTACTGGCTGTTTCCCGCGGCTTCGCCCGTGTGGGCTTTTAAATATAATATGAGACTCACAAATACGTGATTTTCTATTAGTAAAAAAATTTTCATTGCAATTTAATTGACCATTAAAATTAAAACATACTATAAATTATTAATAACTTACAAGAAAATGGGTTAGTTTTTTTTATTGTTGCATTAAAAATTAATAAGTAGATTTTCGTCCAAGGAAAAAATGACAAAATGTAAAGTTGATGTGTTGTCAACCAACTATACAAAGTCACCAAGATGAAAATAAGAAATTCGGTAGTTCACGGAAATAAATTTCGAACCTGACATTTCTTTTAGTACCACCGATTCCTATAAAGACATTGCCATACCTCAAGCCAACCACTACGAAATTTTAGATAAATTGTTACCTGACATTAACCAAATCCCTTTGCCCCAAAATCCAACAGGGACACATTTCATTTACGGTTAACCCCACATCCTCATGTCGAAATTTATGGATGAACCTAAATTCGTTGATGTAGTACATTTTTCCAAGCCGCGCAATAAAATTTCCTCGTTCCGCCTATGAGAGGGTTACGACTGCAATAACGAGTGTTTGATAAAAATAAACGGCGCAATAATCGTGATATACTCGAGCAATTAAAATCGATCCAAAAAGAATCCGCAGTCGGTAGGATTCGAACCTACGCTCCCAGAGGGAATCTGATTTCTAGTCAGACGCCTTAACCGCTCGGCCACGACTGCTACAAGAGTGATGTTGAAATTACGCATCAGTTTTCTTGATGCTATAATATGTCTAAAAACTTGTTTTGTAACCTAGATAAAAATATGCCACATTTTAAAAATACATCTGTTTTTCGTTCACTGGTCAATAGCCAAGCTCTATGCAAAAAAAGAGAGTACCTACAGGCTACAAGTAAATATTAAATTGAGTTTCATAAATAGTATGTCCTATAAATAATTTAATTGCATCAAAGTCTCCTGCACTAGTTCCTCCAAACTTAGAAATAATTGTAGGTACTGATTTTTTTATTCGGTTTTCACCATGGTTTTCCACCTATAAAAAAGATACCTACACCTAGGTACGATCTATAAAAATATGAAGGATTGTTAAAAAAAATAATTGAAATTGAAAGGTGTATTAATAGATCATCCATACATTATTTTGGTTTAAACTTTAATATCTGCAGCACCTACTTAACTTTACGTGGAATGTTTTGTGGTTTTTCGTTCTGTTATCCTTAATGATTCAATACTCAGGATTTCAAACCGCAATTATTACTTAACTGTGAATGAAAAAAACAAATGAAAACGCGTCATGTGAATTGTTTTTATCATACTATACTTACTATCATACTTAATATTATAAATGAGAAAGTGAGTTTGTTTGTTTATTATTCCTTCACGGCTTGACTAAGCAGCCGATCATTATGAAAATTTGTATACATATTGTCAGGGGTACAGAGCCCAACATAGGCTATTTTTTAGGCGGGCCGTGTGAGTGTCTGGCCATGCACAGTGTAGAGCTCCACTTTGCTAGCATCTCTACGATTACTCCGGTACCTGTTGTGTGTATGTATGGGCGTCTGTGATTGATTTACAATAGGTGACCCGCGTACTAGTTGGGGACAAACATTTAGTTTTAAAACCTAGATAAACACATAAGATAGTCTGAAATCGGGAACAATGGAATTTCGCGACTGTATAAATTATTTCAATTTAAACGTGACCAGTGGATTTTTCCCGTTCACCGCTCAGCTCCCTCACACATCATCGAAAAATAATGAAATGAGACACTATGTCATGAGAAAATATGCAATTATGTCACAATAGCCATTGTTAAATATTTTATACTCTTTTGATCGAAATAACTATTTTTTCTACATAAAGATAGCATTTGTTTTTCAAGATAGCACGTGTAACGTAATTTCGACGACGCATGCAAGAGGCGCCGTGGCTTAGTTGGTTAAAGCGCCTGTCTAGTAAACAGGAGATCGTGAGTTCGAATCTCGCCGGGGCCTTCCAGATGGTAAATTTTTTTACACCTTCAAAGATTACTTTTATAGAAATTTTCTAACATTTTCTTGCATGTCCGTTTAAAATATGGTATAATGTTCTTCTCCTATATATTTCCTTAACTTTTTTTACCCTATAGATTACCCTAGAGAAGATTGCTTTCAGTAATAAGGCTAACAATATAAAAGTTTGTAAGTTATCCATTTCTGAAGTATTGTTCTGTGCTTATAGCAAATAATTAATTCCTGTCAAAACTTGACTTACGGGATCCACAGTGTCTGGTGTGGTGCCAGCTTTTCTTTATCGTTTATAGTATCTTGGCCTAACAGCAAAGGGAAGCTGTATTACTAAATTAGCAAGTCGTAAAGGCGTATTAATGGGATATTAGATATGTTAAATAGTGGATTACTTAGTGCTACATATCAATTTCAAGATTATAGTACCACTATGATGCTATTGGTTTTACCAGCGATATTCCGTTATTCCTGTTCCCGCAATGATTACTCTTATACAGTTTAACAACCCGACAATTAGTAGTACCTTCCTACCTACCTACCACCTTACAACACATACACACAGACAAGAGATCGATCTGTGCACAAAACATTTAAAAGGTACAAATTCCGGGACGGACCGCACGCCGCAGACTGCAGCGACATAGGTATTTGTTTCTACGTAGCTTATGAAAGTGATTTCAAGCGCTGCGACACTGCGGTCGGCGTTACTTTCAAAGAGATACATACATAGAAACTAGTAGTTTCGCTTGCAGTCTGCAGCTGTAGTCTGCGGCGTGCGGTCCGTCTTGGAATTGGATCTTTAGCACAGAATAAGTAATAACCTGAGGCGTTTAGTTACGAAGTAACTCTTAGGCTGAGTTGCACCATATTAGAAGTTATAGTAAAGGTTTGTGTTAAATTTGACACTAACAGTAACGCTGACTTTAACGGCTACAGCAAAATGTGTTGCACCGGCGAATTCTTTAGCTTTGTTAAAGTTAAAAGTGTTGCAAGTCAAATGAGGTGTGATTTACCCCAAATTCGTTAGGGGTAACATTTTTAAATATGGCATCATGCATCATCTAGCGCTGTCCAATAGTGTCAAATTTTTGACAGTTCGGTGTGTTTGTTTTACTTCAACGCGTTTGACAGTTTGACGGATATTTTAACACTAACAATAGCACTTACCAGCGAAAAGTGAGCGGTTACGGTTAAAGTTATGACGTCATTTAAGTATTTGTCAACTGGTGCAATGCAACTCATTTTTAGCCTAACCGGTACTTTAACTGAAATTTCGTTGTTTGTTATTGTTAAAGTAAGATGGTAATCTGAGCCTTTAGTTAGGGCCATAACGATTTTGCCACTTTTGACAGGTAAATGCATAGAAAAACAAAATAGAATCGCTCAAATCGCCCATCGACGCGTCTAAAAGTGTCTAGTCTGGCCAGGCCCATAACTAGTATGCAATCTAGTATGCATTTCTATTTGTTTTCGGATGGTTTACGGTGTTTTATGTGTCATTATGTCATATTGGCTTCAGTACAATTTTTGCCTGCTATATGAGCATATTGAAAATGAAACCTTGCTTATCTCCGAATCAGATTACCGTGTGACCTGTATTTAGATCAAGTTTAGACAGTGCCACGTAGATATAATGTACTCACATAACATATTTTTTCATTAATTGCAGGGTAGTCAATTCAAGCAAAAACAGACTCCTAATTGTTTAAATCTTTGAAGTACCATGGTACTTAGGTACTAAATTGTTATTTCTACTGTTATCTATTTAGTTTACAATTTAATAACAAACGTATAATTTCAATTAATGTTATGATCTATTGTATCGTAGTTCATATGAGGTGAGCTCAGATAGCTCCAAGCGTCAGTAAAACAAATTGTCAGTTATCACTCGTATATTCACATTAATTTCTGTCTTATCATTATTTACACATTTACAAACATTACAAATAATTGCCTCGAAGTAATTATTGTAAAATAATATCGGGATTTTAAGGATTTGATGTAATAAGCGTCCAGTGCGCGCGTTCAGGCTGCCAGTTCATCTCTATGGCACAAAACACCAAACATAGTACGTAGCATAGTCCACGGAATTACGCCAACTCAGTTCTGCGTCAGTGTTATAATACTTAAAGCGCATTCATTACCTGAAAAGGTGTTAGCGCATAGCGCAATAAAATAGAATGTTGCTGCGCAATTATTAAGGTAGCATACATACCTTAGTTTACGCCCTCCATTGATTCAATTGACGAGTGAGCTTATAGCGCGAGACTACAAGCTCAGTCGTCAATTCATCGTTCAATTTTATTGAGTCGCGCAATTTTGAGTTAACACAATTAGCAATAATAAACTCAGTGAGCAGCGCATGAATTTCTGAGTTGATGCAAGACTTTCTGATTGAAGAGATAAGAAATAAAAATGGCTGCCCTATGTCACATTGTGACTTAGCACCCCGGAAGCGCGCCCTGCCCGCTTTCTTATCAAGTATCTTATTCATGACACAACGATTCATATAAAAAGGACAGGAGAGATGACAGAAATACAGAAAGTATTATGTAGTTTTTCCCTTATCGTGAACTTGACATTATGACTTAAAAATGTGTGTATTAAACCATGTAACAGTCCCAAATATTTATTTATAGTGGGTATTGTCAGAATATTTTCAGATTCTGCATTCTATTCTTTTTATGTTAGTCTGAGTAAAAATAATGGCTTTTATCTTCATTTTACATATTATTTTATTTTTAACTTGATTATTTTGTCATGAATAAATTAACCATAAAATTTTCCAAAAAAAAATGTGCAGTTAAAAATACACTGAAATATACGACCATAAGGGTTTTAACACATCTGATGTAGTCGTGTGTAATGTTGTGTGTTATGTTGTCGGTTCTACACGATCTTCCGTCAAATGTGTTAGAGCTCTTGTATTTATAGAATATTGATATTTGAATTTCACTCATTGGAACACTTTTTTATCAATTGAGACGAATTAATGGTGTCAATGTCAACAATAAAGAATAACGAATTATTCCGGTCTAAACCAAAAAACCACATTTTAGTCATTTTGACGGGTTAAGACTGGTATTAAAAATAAAATCAAAACTAACATACGTAATTTCTGGAGATCTTTTTACTTAATTGTAACTGTACATTTTAAATAATTTTTATTGTATTGAAACGACATTTTGGGACATTTCAGCAATCAATCATTGATTATTTATCTAAATCCCCCCAAAAAAACATACTTTTTGATAACATAGACAGTAGCACATTCATGGATCATGACGTTGAATGATTACAAGCTTGTAGTTTCATTTTCTTTTATTCAGCTGCACGAATAAAAAATTGCGCATTAAATCATAAGGTATCTCTTGTTCTTTTAACTAGATAATGACAGAGTGAGTTTTTATATGTCATTGACTTTAAAGGGAAAAACACACTGCGCACTGTACGGGTAAGACGCGCAATGTCGCAGTCGAGATGACTGCCGCTACGCTACCAACCCTCGCCGCGTTTAATGTACAATTCCGACACGGACCGCACGCCGCAGACTGCAGCTGCAGATTGCAAGCGACAACTAGTTTTTATGTATCTCTATGAAAATAACAGTGACAACCGCAGTGTCGCCTGCCGTTGCAGTCTGCGGTCAGTCTTGGTGTCGGACCTTTAGTCTGATGTTCACACAAAAAATATTTGAAATACAAATGCTACCGTGCCGATTCTGCCGCTGACTGTATGATTTGCCCTAAACGTGCAACTCTTGTTCGACTAATAAAAATAATTGAATAAAAAGACAGTAGGTACAGTCAAATGCAATTAATTAGTTAGGCGCTGCAAGTGTGAAGTTTTACTTTAAGAATAACTTTTATTGAGAGAATATAATATTTTAGTTACATTTATTAACTGTGTTTAAATAATTTGGCACGACACAGTATAATTTATTGAAAAAAATCAGCGCAACTACAAAATATAGTTTAGCGAAATTATAACATTTTAAGCAAATTTTATTACTGCACTAGTGTTATTTATTTTAAAATAATGTACTGCTTAATATAGCTTTATAAAAGAAAAGTGACATTAAACAGCTAGTGCGGTAATAACCCTTTTACATAAATACATACCATTCGATTTGGTAATAACAGTGTACACGAATTGTGTATGACCAGTGTGAAAAAAATAAAAAGTTGCCATTAAATATATAAATACTAGAGGCGATTTCTACGCGATTATAATTTTATAAAGTTAATAAATTGATGCTAGAACAGTCTTAATCAGTAATTTAATCCAATTAAACACTTATAAACATCTAAAATGTTTCATAAAATCTGAGGCACGTTCAATATACGTATATTATACAGTACAATCACATAGCTATTATGTACAAGTACTTATTCTAATATGGCAGTATCGAGGTTTCAAACATATTAGTACCAGAGTGACACACACTTCTAACGGCCGCCTGATTTAAACGTAACGAACAAAAATGTTGTTCTATTATAATATTTATTTATGTAATTTTAAAGAGAATGAGTCAATGTTGGGATGATTATTACTAAAATTTCTTAGTATCAAGGTGAATGAAATATCAATTGAGCGAATGGCTGTCTTTCCATTCACCAATACAACCGATGACGTCATAATGTATTCATACATTTTTGTTTCGCTAGATGTCGTGTCATCGTTGTTTTCGGTCGTGTCGGTGAATGGATAATCAACCACTGATACAAAATTATACCACATTGACTTTCAACCTTTTTTTTTGTTTTGCAGCTACATTGCAGTAGTTACTCTTTAAATCTGTTTTTTGAGCTTTAACATAAAGCAATAAGGTACTAAAAATATTCTAACAACACAACATCTTTGTTGTAAATAATGAACGAGACGACTATAAAAGTATGTGTCAACTATTTGAAAATAAACATCTCTATAATTTACAGAATAATAAACAATTTATTTTAAAAAAAATCAGTCTCTTTGAAGATCCACCAATCTACACTTCGAAATCGGCAAACGCTCACGATCACCACACACTTTATAATGTTTGCAATAAGGCCTCATTCTAAAGATTTCTCACTTTGTTCTATTTCACTATGATTATTGTCGTCTTTGGGATGTCTTATTATTCTAGGAATGATTTAGACGAATCTTGTGAGCTGCGTGTGGAAATCCCTAAGGAATATTTGCAGTTGCGGCAACGTCGGCCGGTCGTCGGGCGACATCGCCCAACAGTAGGCCATCACGGCAAATCTAGAACAAAATAAAACAGTTTGAAACCTAGCTAGAAAATTAATGAGAAACGGTCTCGAGAAGTGGTTTTCCATTTTATCGCGTTTTTTATTAATTAATTATGACTGGACGATGGATAAAGATTGTCTAGTTATAAGTGTTAATAGTTTTCAACTTCACGAATTTATTGTAGAGATATCTTGCTTGACTACACATAAAAATAAATAAATGATTATTATATTGTTAAAAATCTGTCATCTGAAGGTTTCAAAAAGGACCACCATTCATAATATGTAACTTTTAATAGACCACCTATTAAAAGTTTGAATCTCGAATTCTTAGTAAAAGTCCAGATCCGATGATTCATTCTAGCGAAACCTGTAATTAAGTATGAACATCATTTAGTCACACTAGTTCAACTTCATTCCAAGAAAGAAGCTAGCTCACATTACATAGCTATGCACAGATATAATCCGATGATTTAGAAACCTGAGAAATTAATCTGGAAATTAAATACTTACAATTCATCCGGGCAGTTAGCAGGCTGCTGTAACCGATATCCGTCTCTTAAATATGCTGCTACCTCGAACGGATCCACCTCAGCGTATGGTTGATGAGCCAACGTCGTCAGTTCCCATAACAACACACCCAAAGCCCAAACATCTGCTGCAGGACTGAACTGTCTTTTGGTAAGGGACTCTAAGGCCAGCCATTTTATAGGCCGATTTTCGTTGTCGCCTAAACAGTGGTAATCAGCGGGGAATAAGTCCCGTGATAAGGCATTGTCTGCAATCATCACTCGGAGATTTTCATCCACTCTGTTGGCAAAAGGGTAACCATAAGATTTCAATTTAAAATACTACACAAGATGTTAAATTTTAGGTTTATTGATAGTTGTAACTTACATGCAATTTCTGGCAGCAATGTCCTTATGTAATACATGTTGAGAATGTAAATACAAAAGGCCATCTAATGCGTGAAGGGCCATCCGCACAACTAGCTGTGTAGTCAAGGGAGGCGGAGGCGCACCACTGGCCATTCCCCCTACTGTTACTCCTCGACATGATAGGAGGAATTGCTTCAAGTTCCGCCAGTTAGCGTTCCACGGATACAGAAGAAAGGGTGCCGTTTGGTCTTCAATGCTGACACCAAGTACTGATAGTACTCGATCATGATTCAATCCGTAAAGCATACATCCCTCTTGAAGTAGCAGTGAAACCTAAAAAGAATATTGAATTTAGTACTTATCAACAATAACACATGTTAAATTACGGGGATAGAATTTTATTATACCTGTACTTGAGAAGCATGTTCTGCCACAGTCTTGACGAGAACTTCCTGCTCCCGTGCATCTTCATCCGCGTATGTTCCCCTATAAACTCGACCGAAGGTCCCCTCCATCGCTACAGATCGTAGTCTTACACGACACCTCTGTATTGTGAGCTCTGCTATTCTTTGTTGGAGATCTCTAGCTCTTTCTTCAGCTGCTACAGGTGGCAAAGAGGTAGGACGTCGGTAACTAGTGTAACTGGCTGCAGATTTACAAGATGAATCTGGTAAGAACGCGTGGGCATCTTGTTCATCGCTGCGCGCTCTTCTTAGTTTCCTAGCGCGGGCTCTGCAAGCCGTTGCTGCAACTGCAGCTACCAAAATAGCCAAGCCAGCACACCCAGCTCCGGCATAAAATATATCTGCAGACGTAGGTGCATGAGGAACACTATCCACTCTTACGACTGGCTTCTTCGTATCAATAAGACATATTTTCCGCCTTCGAAAATGTAAAACAGTAGAGGATGAACCCGTAGAAATGTTAAGGGAAATTGTAACGTCTACTTCAGCGGCCACCGTGCGCGTGCACGGCAAATCCACTCTCCATGTCTGTGGTTCTGTTGGCACGAACCCTTCCATAGATATGTTTGGTGACGGCAGGTGCATCGCTTCCTTGTTTGATACTCGTTCAATACTTAGAGTGTATGGCAACTGAAACAAAATAATTTATATTAATACTGTACATGGCATGGAAGTGATAACGGGGACTCGAATTACTGATTTGAGTGTGCACGATACATTCCTAACGGTACAGTATCATCACGACGGAGCCGTATCAGCATGCGCATTTGACGGACAACGGCACGCGCGGTGTCCCTAAACAGTCTCTGTGAATTCGTTCTCGTGTCAGGGATCAAATGTCGAGTAACCCACCGTGAGAGCACGATCCACACTCCTTTTAAGATACGTAAAATAGCTACGAAGAGACCTGTAACCTTTACGTACGTACTAGACACGTCGGTCTTTGCCGTATTTGCATAATGTAGGCAGCCGATCTTTCAATGTATTCCCTGCCAAACATGGACAATGTGATGAGAGAAAAGCGAATAAATCAGTTTGTATAATTTGAGTTAAGTGTATGGTACGTTGTTATGAAAGAGTATTTATGGTTACTGTTTTACTAATGATAGGGCGGCGTTACGAGGCTGTTAAACAAATAGCATTCGCCGCGGGCCCTTTGGCCGGTCCACCAGGCATTACGTCGCGGCTCATAAAACGTGTAGGTGCGACAGCGTAGCCGCTAATTAAATATTATCACTCGGCAGTCGGTGAGTACAGACAATAGTGGCGCGATCGCTCATCGGCGCTAGTTAACCGGTTACCAAATATTTGCTCTAGTCAAAGGCGCCGCCGAGCAAATAAGGGTGTAGAGGGGAACCCGCGAAGGTGGGGGCGATCTGATAGCGCCGGCGACACAAAGCGAGCCGAGATGCTGATAAGGGAGTGGGCGCGTGATCGCAACCGCAGCTTTCTACACTATTTGCTTTTTAGATGCGCCAGACGAAGATGTCCAAGGAGCTTCATTTACAATTTACAGTTCATTTAGACGAGAAATATTAACATTGTTGGAACTTGACATTTTGCTTATTATGCAAATATCTCCACCGACAGATGGTTTATTGACAAGTTCAGTGAACTCGTTTGCGAGATCCTCTGCTGTTACTTTTGACGTCTCCACGTTCAATATGTAAAGCAGATATGTTGTTTCCAAATCCGAAAGGAAAGTTTCCTTTCGGGAGCGTCTTGTTTGTAAATGTTTGTTGCTTGTTTTGCGGATAAAATAAATTAATGCACATATTATTTGGTTAGTGATGCAGGACGTAGGGCTCAAAGAAAAATAAACGGGTTGAGTCGTGAGCGTCGCCGTCCCATTTGCATATGAGACGGTCGAATTTGAATTAGAAACTCACGAAAATGTAGGTATCCAAAATAAATTTCCGGTTAATCAATCAAATGTCAGGAGTGAAGCCGTCGGTAAACGGCTACCGGACAGGATTACCGGCCCGTTATCGTGGTACACAGATAATCTTGGTATTACGTGTTTATCTGAACTTCAGGGTTGGCAGTTCAAGGATTTGCCTTGAAAAGATTGATTCAAATTCAAAATTCAAAACTTTTTTTCAGAGAATAGGTTTTCACTTTCACAAACACGTTCTCTTGTTAGAGTATACAGTAATAAATGATTTGTATAAATTAATCTACTCTATAAACTACTACCATTTCGGAAACAAAAGCAAAATGACCACTGGTAAGAGAAATGGCGAAAGAAAACCAGCTACTGTCTTTTTTGTCATTTAAAAATATATCGTAGGTACATTTTTTGTTACACAAAATTTTAAAACTAGGTACTGATTTCAACAATAAGGCCGCCTTGTAATCACACAAGTTTGTCCTCTTTATTGTAATTACACAAGTTTGTATAATTGATTATTGTTTTTTTATTGTTTGTACTTTTTGTTTATCTATGCATTGCAAATTGCAATACTATCTAAGGACTTCCCTGCCCTAAAAATGCACGTTTATTTTAAAAAATTCATGTCACATTAGAAAAATGTGGAAAATAGAAAGAGAGGCTTTTTTTGCCCAGCTTTGGAATCATAAGAGGAACCTCAAGAAGCATACTGAGATGGATTTAGATTATTTTAGATGGTCCAGGAGGAATCCAGGCAAATGTCTAGAGAGGTTTATGGACTAATATAGTTGGACATAAAAAACTAACAAAATCGATGAAGGATATTACTTTGGTACGTTCGTCATGTAGGTACTTTATTTACATTCCAATCACACAACAGATTATCATAATGACGCGATTGTTTCTAGCAAATACCAATCGATTATTCATTTTATATTCTATTCGATTTGCCTATTAAAAATGTATGTTCCAAATGTTCCAATGTAAAGACATTTAAAAGACGTATACAATTTCGTGTACGTCCGTTGTAAAGTCATTTTGGATGTTATTTCATGTGTAATGAGTTAAGAATAGATAAATCCATTTTATTCTAGAAACTTTAGTATTGTGTATAGTATAGGTATTGTGATCTTTGAATAAAGTCTGCTTGCATGAGACACAGAAAATTCTTTGTTAAATTTGTACATACCAAAAAATCCTTTCTTAACAGCTGCCTACGTCATACAGAGAACACTACCAAGTTTCAGGTCTCTACGATCAGCGGTTTAGACTGTTCGTTGATCCGTAAATTTTTTTTTTTAACCACTAAGGTGGCAAACAAGCATACGGCCTGCCTGATAGTAAACATCACCATAGCCTATAGACGCTTGCAACCACTCATACCCTCCAAACCCCCCCAAGTAGAGCTCTGGAGACCTCACTCACCGTAGGAACACAACATGGTCAAAACCAATGCTATTTAGCTACGATCTTCTGTAAGGTGGAGGTCCTTCCCAGACGAACTGCTCCGATTTGAGCGAATTTGATTCAGTTCTCCAGTAAAAAGAGGTACATTTTAGAGGGATACATACTGAATGGTACATGTAAACCACATCCTTAAATAATTAAGCCATCTTAATAAAATATTCTAGTGATAGCAATTTTGAAGTTTTATGATACCATTGTAAAGTAAAGTCAGCAACAGAAGTATAATGTGTTTGTAAGAAATGTAAATAATACTTACAACTATTAAAATTGGCAATTACTTGGTCAAAAGTACGGATAAGGTGAAAATAGACTTACCGGTCTCCTTGTAAGGCTCTGCCACGTAAAATGTAACTCTTCGATGGTGGCCGGCACAGGAACCACGAAGTTAAGAGCATAGTAGTTGATTTGGCCATCGCGTACGTAATACAGTTCTGCTGTTAAACCTGTGGAAAAACAGAAAGGATTCTTTTAATACGTGATTTTGACCTTTTAAGCCTTAATTAAAACTGTATATGTACATTTAAGTTGTGTATAGTTTTATGTATTTTAAGTTATAAATAAGTATAGTTTTATGGTTCGGTGTAAAAGATCAGCTTTATGGTTAAAAGTGATTGGTACTTAACGTAGGTGGTCAATAACATAATACATATACATAAGGAATATAATGTATTTGCAATACATAAGACCAATATGTAGAGGAAAAGTTATTGGAAAGACGGTTCTTAGTATTCATTATCATAAGCTCAGCCACAAGTTCTTAGTATTGGCAGTAAGTAATCTTTTTAAGAACAAACTACAAGGAGTGGAATAAGCTAGCAAGATTTAAAGAAATTTCGGATTAAATACATAATTTTAAAAATAAAATTATAGTATTGTACTTAGTCAAAAAATAACACGCATTAAGAGAGGTAGGGCACAACGGATAATCCGCTCAAATCGGAGCAGCCCCGTTTGGGGAAGGACCTCCACCTTACAGAAGTATATCGTAGCCAATTAGGCTACGGTGATGCCTACCATCAGGCGGGCCGTATGCTTGTTTGCCAACTTTGTGGTATAAAAAAACAAAATAAATGCATGCTGAGCAGATGCCTTTTTGTTGTCTGATCTACATTAATTATTTTATGGTTGTTAGCATCCAGATATAACTAACGTTAGTACATAAGAATATGTATGTTGTTAGCTATTTTAAAGTTCTTAAATATAAGTTAGATAATAAATATACCACTTCCCTTCTTTCATTCAAACCACGGTTATTGAAATTGACAATTATTGTGTAATACGACGCCAAACAGTCTGGTAGTTTTAGAAATTTTGACAGATCTGGAAAGGTTTGCAACCGATACTGGGTTCCTTTGGGATCCTACATCAATAACGTACGATTTAAAGCAAAAAGTTCAATGCACACGCGCACAATACGGCGGCATTATCAAAGAAGCCGCGTACAAAGATGCCGCAATCCGACGCCCGCGCCACCTGTCCACAAATCATGGGAACTAACAAAAAACTGCGAACTAGAGCCTTCGTAACAGAGCATAAACGTCAAAGTGTACAAGTTGAAAAAGCAGATTTAAGTCGGGCTAATAAATTAGAATAATTAAATTGGGACGTTTTATTATCGTGTTGATCTCATATCCAACATCTCAAGTTATATTTTTTAAACTACATCGTAAATCTAATTATAATTTATTAGAAAAACATAACGTTATTAATTATATTATGATATTATACAAATAAATAAGATTTCAGCGTCATTTCTTTTATTTAATTTTAACAAACCTTCAATGGACATCTATCTATCTTGCGAGAATGCAGACCCGGCCGGCATATGTTAAGGAGGAAGACGAAGTGCTTTTCTACACTATTGTATTCGCCTAACTTCGGGCAACTTCGCTTGTTTGCAGCCAGGATTAAGCTCATCCGTTAAAAAGTATTTTATATTCAAAAAGGCAAAAATTCCTTCAAACAAGTTTCAAAGCTGGTTTCCATAAACATTTACCAGGATCACATGCTTCCGTAGCGGTGTTATTGGCACAATAATCGTAAAATATTAACGTCCTATCTTAGCCAATATATATACAGTAGTATGTAAATGAAGCTCAAATTACCAAAGTGTGACTAAATTAATAATTCTAACACGGTCAACGGTTATTTGTTTATTTAAAACCCGATAATAATTAACTGTTAACGAGGTTACAATGTAAAGATATTGTCATTTGCATATAGAAGGGCTCCTCGAAGCTATTATGAGGCTATAGCCCCAATCAAAAAACGATGTATCGATTTTCGATTAATCGTATACCAGAGTTAGTATTGAATTAGTATTAATGGGCAACAGTATTTAGTAAAAGGCTGATTTAGAATTAATTCACGATAATCGATTTTGTTCTGACGAGGTTCTGACCTAACAGAAGAAAACTCATTTTGGAACACCCTGTCTTCGATTTAAAGGTCGTGATAATAGTAGTCTAGAATAGAATTGGATTATCAATACAAAAATATTTATTTTTGTATTGATAATCCAATTCTATTTGATTAGAATCGATACATCCGTTTTTCGATTGGGGCTATAGCCTCTTAATAGCTAATCAAATTATATTCTAATCAAATCCGACTACTAACTGATTTCAGCGGGTTCAGAAACACACTCTTTTGCAACGTCATCATTTTATGCAAATATTAGTTTATCAGCCACTATTTGAAACTCATTTTAATTTCACATGAGTTTCAAGCTATCTCTTTTTTTCTTTAATTTGACAGTTGACAGTTTGCTAATTCAAACTTAAAATAATCACAACTCAAAGAACCACAAAGTATCCTACAAAACTGACATTACATCATTCTAAGATATCAAAACAAGTTAAGGAAACACCAGCAACTTAGTTAATAAATTGTTTCCACGAAACCCTATCTGATGTTGAGTTTTAACGAGCGTCTTGAGCACGGAAGGTTCCACACGAATATATCTACAAATAATGGTGATGGCATTAAGATGGCCATGTTACCACGTGGCTGGGGTATACTTGAATCTCCATAGGTAATAAGTTGCGCAGGAGCAGCTTCTGTGCGCGGCGGCGCTTTTGATGCGGCGGCGAAACGAAAACCACTTGATACGACAAACAACTAAAGATAACTACAGCCTCCACATGCGCCCACTTTTTGCTTAAACAAATTAATTTCTTACGAACCAACGTCCCAATGGTACTGCTTTTAAAAACTATGGTGTGTTAAAAAAGTGGAGATAGTTAATAAGGGTTCAGATAACGATACTGAAAGCCAAAAGTTCAGCAGATTTACTCTTGACAATTGAATCATTTCGTTCTATTTGTTTTCGTCGCCTTTTTGGGAATTTCGAAAATTATATATATGTATAACAAATCTACACATTGTTTGAAATACTTGCATAATAACAATGCAGTATATCGCGAAATCTCACCTATTGACGCATTCCCTCGCACCTCCAAATAAAGCATTCATTACTACAGACGAACAAAACTCCATTTGTAAGGAATAAAATAGGACGTCGAACAATAGGCTGATATCGTATAGAAAGTTCCCCTTCGAGGCGTTCGGATATAAGGAGTTTAGGGTACAAGAGACGCATTATTCTGGAATTATGCGGAGGCGTGCAAGAAAATAAAACAAAATGCTGAGGTGTCGGCCGATAAAGCGGTATGCACTCGAGAGGGTTCATATGCCAAAGGGGATGTAAATACATTACACCGTCGTCCAAAGTTCCATTTTCGTACCCATCGTTTCTTCAGAGACTAAATTTCTCCGTCTAAAACACATCTTTTACCAGGACAAACAGAGCAAGTGGGAGTTGAACCTTCTTTAAAGTTTAATGCTAAATTTTTGAATATTCTGCTGAAATAGACGGCTTTTGCACTGACTGTTTCACTCAGCAGAATAATATTTAGATATATTTCAATGCGAAGCTCTAAACAGGCCGGGATGGACCAGTCACTGTGGACGGGACGCCCTATAACATCCTCTGGCCGATTCGTATGAAAATAGATGTTTGGACAACGGTCTACACCGCTTATAGCCAGACGTGTATTTACCGGAAAACAGATCAATGAATGACTGTTCGTTTTATAGTCTACCACATCCCATAACTAAGCGTGATAATGGTAATCATAAAATCAGTGAACGATGTGTTAAGAATAGTATTAGATGAGTCGTAAAAAACTGTATTTAGGCACGCTGTTGCAATGGCGACAGTTTTATTGGCGGCTGGCGGGACGGCACAGCTTCGGGGTGAACAATGTCTCTTAAAAGATAAACATGGTTACTTATCATTAGAAATTTTTCGAGAGAAACAATTTAGGCATACAAACAGGAAATGCCAGAAGCTCTACAGGGCAAAATACTGCCAGCAGCGGCAGCGGGTTGGAGGAGCATTCGTATTTCATATATTTGTGTGAACGACATCATACTAAACGCGATGCGGATCGCGGCGAACCCCGCGAATATAATGAATTAGGAATCAGACTAAAGCTAGGGCGAATTAAGTTTCGAAGACTATCTTTAACATAGACACAAAATATCAATTTTATAAGGAGTATGCGAGAGGAAGTTGGATAAGCACCAATACTAGAAAAGATGAGGAATAATACCTATGAGATTGTAGGATGGTAAGGGCATGGTATGAGAAAGGAAGAGGGTAATCCTAATCTCGTTAGAATGATATTGGACATGAATTTAAGATGTAGGTACGGTGGGATAAAGGAAAAAGAAGATACCATCAAAATGCTATGTAATAATATACCGGAAAACATCAACTTAATGACTATCACGGACGACAGAAGATACAGTAACAGACGACTAATCGCACAATGTTTATGTCATTCTGTGATCGTAAAGTGGCGTGTTTGTAACTTGCCTATTCGTAAGGCAGTTTACATTACGCAGACGCTTTCAATAGACGGAATTAGCCGGTTGTAAATCTGCGACAAAGTTACACGGCTTATTTGTCGCAGTATTGTAAACATCTATAAATAATGTTGCTTTAAATGTAGCTATTTTTGTTATAAGATAAACTATTGGTGCTAATCTTTTTAAAACAGTCGATATTTTGTTCTATATTTACAAGAATTTCATATAATCTTAGTTCTTTTTGTGGACCAATACAGGCTGGTACATAATGAGGTGTAGACACACAATTATGATCACTTGTATACATTATGTACATAATAATATGTGAGCAACAAAAAACCTTTTTTGTCAAAAGAAAATAAATGAATTATTTGTTTTTAGACGGGAGCAATGTAATGTATACACTTGTTTTTAAATAGATGCATAAGTTAACATTGCAGTTGACTGCACATAATATAAAATTATTGAAGCCTAAAACCATAATGAAACCAACAACAATAGATACGAAAATTGGAGTTTCACAATAAAATTTTGATCACAATAAAAACCGTTTAAAATTACGTAATTTTATATAAAAATACGCGTAGTCAGGTGTAAAATACGGTTGACTACGGTTCCGGAAACGATGTGGTAACAGGATCCCATTGTCCGTCTGTCTGTCCGGGGCTTTGTGCCTAACAAGATTTGCCCTACGGTCTTCAAAGCCCATCTTCAAAAGCCCCGTGAAATTAAAGCCCCTGAATGGAGAGTGAGGTGTGAACGTGTGGAGCTTTTGTTTTCCTTTTTTTTTGTGTGTTTTTAATGCGTGTTGCTCATGTCTTTTCTGTTGAATCTAAGTATTGTTTTATCTGCTCATAATGCCCATTTTTTGTAATGTAAGCTTGGTCCAGATTATTGTGGTATAAGTTTTTTTTTGTTATAAACTCGATTGTCAATCACAAGAGATGTCAGAGACTCAGATGTAAGTAAAGCTATTTGGTATTGAGCATTATGGCGTAGACGTAGAACATAATTACTATACTTTATTTTATTTTTATTTTAACAAAATACTAACTTACTTATGTTCTGCGCCATAATTTGGTAAACTTATTATACTTCTTGTAGGTACAAAAGACCATGTAAAGCTTTGAAATAAAAATCTTTTAACATATTTAATTTACAATTACGTTGTTTGGAATTAAAAAGTAATGGAAAAAAAACTTTTAAGAATATAGAAATGTCTTTGGACATAAACAAAAATAATTAGACCTTTATTTAAAAAAAATATCAAATTCTATTTTCAGCTACATTTCAGAATAGAAGCAAAACATAAGTTTTAAACAATACATCTGCTTTATAGATTTTATATTTTTGGCAGTGAACTGCAACACTTGCTCTTAAGTAGTTTCAGAGCGATTTACGATGAAACTCAAGCCAAGCGCCATAATTTCTGGAAAACTTAACCGACGAACTAACACAAAATAAAAGTAAATAGATAATCCAGCAATTCTTTAAAATTTTAACTGTTTCTTCTAACAAAGTACGAAGAAAACAATTCTTCACTTTATATTTATAGACTCCGTAAGTTTTTATGAATGTTTTATCTTCATAGACTAATTCTCTTGGTTCACTTTTTGATAACATAACCAACAAACAATTTTAATAAATGCAAATTTTGAGCAACATTTTTTTTAATTTTACAGTATTGGAAAATTAAATGCTTTATAATTTTATTTATGGAATAACTCTTATACTATTTATGGACTGGAACAGGGATAGAAAAGGGAGGCCTTTGCCCAGTAGTGGGACAGTTTAAGAAAGAAAGTATAATGGATTTATGGACTAACAGCAACACATAAAGTTCTTACATAGTCACAAATCATTTATAAGAAAAGTTTTAGTGTGATCTTATTTATAGGCGGTCACTGAATGTATGGACTCAAATTTTCTTTTACATAATACATATAACACGAAGTAACTATTAATAAGTAATATGCGTATAACTATTAACTTAAGTAATCTGCTATAACATTATAATACGTAAGTACACATACACATTACAATCATTTAACAACGTAAATATATGAAGAAGCAAGGAAACGTATTAAATGGGTGGTAGAATTTTCTCAAATAAAAATCAAGGTGTAGGAGGGTGCGAAGGGGAAAAAGCATCTCGTGGGATAATGTGCGTAATAATCGAGACCATCCCTCACCGCCTACACATACCATTACAGCCCCCTAACTCTGAATTTAATTATAGCAATGCTATTACACGTACACAAATTTATTAAATTAATTAACTCCTTTGACCTATTAACCGGCTAAATTAAGAAGACTTGTCTTGTAGTCTTTTTTCTATTTATATTGCAAAAACGTTAAATTATTTTTACTAACAGAGTAATGTTTTCAGCCCATAAATAGTCACGTAAATAATTAATCAGGGGTCACGTTAAAAATTAATCAGGGGTCTACAATATTTTTGCGCAATTGTGTTGTTCGCCCCGCGATGATTTTCGGGAAAAAGCAAAGATTATTTTGACATTGCAACAAATTGATGCCGCAGCCACAATACACCGTACCGAGAAACATCGACGCCGAGAAACCATCATTTCTTACACGATTTTACTAATACATTTTCTTGAACTTGGGTATTTGCTGACTTTAATTTCCTAAACACACACCACTAAGAGCACTGTTTCGTTGGCCACACATTTAACACTAAGTAATTTAACAACAAGACAATCAAGAAACCACCTCATTGCATTTTCATAAGACTCCAAACGTATCTTATCGAAGGATCAGATTATTGCGTAAACAGATACAAAAACACATTTTACACATCTTAAAAGAATTAATTTAAATTGAAACGACCAATTAATGTACACATTATCACCGAATGTTTAATTTATACTGACGACCACATCGTGTGAATTAGTCAAGATTTTTGTTTTTATTACGAAACTTCTGAGACGACATTGTACTGTATCTTTCGATCAGTATTTGTGATCGAAAGTATCCGTTGATTTTAATATTTACCGAGATATTTATTTTACACTAAATTTCAGTTTTTCAGTTACACGACACGACAATTACATCGTATGTATATTATTGCTATATGACATAATGTAATGAAATCGTTTATTCCGAGTATGCCTTCAACAGGCAGGTTCTCTAGTCATAATATCTATCTACACATATAAAATTCTTTGTTCTAGTCCTAAATGTCTGATTGACGGATCCACACACAGCCAAAACCGCTCATCGAAGACCTGAAACTTGGGTGTGTTTTTTATATGATTTCCAATAAGAAAGTATTTTCCGAAATTCCCACGGGAAAACGGGAGACAGACAAACAAAGTTGCGCTGGTTTCACTAGTATTTTAAATAATGTTACAGTGTTAATAAAGTTGTCGTGTGTCGTATAATATAAAGGAAAAAATGAACAATGTTGTTACGAGTAAAACAAGTTAAATCGCTTGCAGTTGCTGGGAGCTCATTCGCTCTGATGAATGCGGGTTTTTGTCCGCGTTCCCGCCTCGGGGCATCTCGGGCTAATCCCGCCGATTTACTTTGACAGTTCGAAGCCCTTCCTGATTTTTTGCGCCAAACCATATGTTTATTAATGCATCCCTTAATTAGGTGTAGCGGGACGAAAACTCTGTCTATTCGGCTTGAGTTGTAATTAGTTGTGAAATATTGTTTTTTTTTATTCATCTTTCTAATATAATACTGTTGGAGTGGTAGAGCAATTATTACGAAATGGGCTAGCTCGACCGGGGAAGTACCACCCTCACAGAATATCGACGTGAAGCAGCAATGCGTTTCGTTCGGTGAGTGAGAGATCCGGAAGCCCAACTCCTTCCCTATCCCCTCTTTCCCTCTCCTTCTTTCCTTTCCCTTCCCTTCCTCCTTCCTTTCCTCCAACTTCCTTGGTAGACAACGCATTGGTAGCGCCCCTGGTGTTACTGATGTCCATAGGCGGCGGTGACCGCTTTCCATCAGGTGGCCCGCTTGCTTGTTTGTCTACTGTATGACATTAAAAAATATATATATAGGCCGCCAGAAGGCATTGTTCAATGAATATGCAAGTTAAGGAATGATGAGTCAAGCCAACATTTGGATGAGTCTAAAAATGTCTCCATGCTAAGGGCACGCTAAGCAGACGAACCTGGCTCACACAACTCGATGTTGGATTCTCATATTTTAGGAATAGTGGCTGTTGATGTCGAAGATGTTATTAATTTATCTATACGTGTATTTATATGTGTGTTTTCTATCAGTGAGCACATTAATGGTGTTGTAATAAAATAAACAGAAACAGTTGAGGGTGGTAGTTTACCGACGAAGGATTTATTCAACGACACGAACTGGGGCGCACGTAAACATATCCCACCTGTCTTTGGAATTAACACAACTATTGCTACGACTTTGCAATGAGAAAACGTTCTCATTAAACTTTCACACGAACTTCCTACACACTCACAAACTATTCCTATGATCTTTAAAAAAGTAGCGAAGATAAAAAATTATTTTCGGAAATTTTCAATACAGGTTGAAATTTTAAAAAATCATTTTTGGCTATATTTTTTTAAAGAGCATGGTTCAGCGGAATGTCACGATTTTATAACTAGATTGAAAGTAGCCTGACTCAAAATTCCAAAGTTAATTAACAAATTTATAGAAAAAAAACTAGCTGATCCGTGCCCACTTCGTTGGGCATAATGTTAATAATCCTTTTTTAGTACAGGCGTTTGTAAGAAACGCTTTCATTCGACCGTTTTTTCTCCGATTCACTTTGCAAAACCGTCTACCACATAAAAGCCTCTTTATTTTTCGGTTTTTTATATAACCTATGACACTCAGCAATAATGTGGCTTTCTATTGGTGAAAGAATTTTTAAAATCGGTTCAGTAGATCCCGAGATTACCCCTTACAATTTAACAAATATACAAACACACAAACTTTACTTCTTTATAATAAATAGATTAGAATATACCTACAAGAATTTTGAGTAATGCCATTTCATTCTAAATGATATTTATGTTCCCATATAAATGTTCTGCAAAACATTGTCAGGAAATTTATGAAGTCACGTGGGGGAGGAAATTAACTTGCTTCAGAGTTTTCATTAACAACAGAACTGTAAACTAATATGCAAGAACTGAGACGTTGGATATAAAGAATAACTTCATTTCATGTTATTGTTGATATGAGACAAAGAAAACATAGTATTTATTTACAATGCAGGATGTTTTGTACTTTTCTAATAAATAGAAAGTACATACCTATTTATAAGTAATGGAAAACTAGTTATGTTACTTTCCATCTGATTGAACTCCGAGAATTTTATTTTACAATCCTACATAATTAATGGTAATAGATACAATTTATTCTGATTTCTTATAACCAACGGCTATTTATACAATACCATATTGCGAGAGCTGTCATACCAGCTACAAGCAAAACGTTATAATATTACTATTGAGAAACATTCATTGCTGCTCCATATACAACCGATAAACACATGATTGCTGCCGGGTGAACCTGTGAAAGCAAACGAGCTTCGCTGCGGTTTTAGCGGAATCGTGATCCGAGTGGCGGAGTCGTGGTAGCCCGCGGACCACAAATACAACCACTACATCACAGAACCGCTATCGCTCCAGGTCTAATGGGCGCGCGAACTAGCCGCCACCTCTTAGCCTCCGCAAACATAAACAAAAAGTCACCATTTCAATCCCAGGCCAAGGTTTCAACGTAACAAAAAAAAACACGACACGGAACGCGTTCGTGACGTGTTTGTAAATCCCGCTGGATTATAACCAACAACAACCCTCCACGTAAATTTGTGACTTGTATCGTTTAAATTCATTTACTGAGTCGACACACGTGCACGAAACTAGAAATGACAACCGGCATTTCTCTACCTTATCTGACAGATTACCACAATCCTTACCCAGAGGTTATCGTACGGTAGCATTCGCCGTAATAATCGACTCCTTATCGTAATGGTGATATGAGATTTATTTTGGTATGTTTTTATCTTTATACTGATAAACATTATATGAAATTACTGTCGATGCTACCGGACTTTTTATTAGTACATTCTGGGAAAAAGGCCCTCGGAGCCAGATGCGCAAACAGGGCGAAGCGTTCCCAAAACTTCCACGCATTGTGCCAGTGCAATCCAAATACAAATTGTGTGCCGAGTGGAGGTGTCCAGTGACAGAACACACGAACACGCTTGACAAATATCGCTCGACAAATATTATCCGACCGCCACACTGTATTATGTCGTGGATTTGTACCAAGTCAACTCACGCTGACGACAGAAGCAACTTGGCTGTATTTACTTTGAAACTAATGGTTACTCGTTTCAGTAGAAAAGTAACAAATAGTTAAAATATATATGAATGCATACAATTTCAGTGCAGCACAATATTTGAATACCAGCAAAATAAAAAATATGACGGGGAACAATGCAGCTTGAATGTTGAAAAATCGTCCGCTGGGCGAATGTTTCAAGAGAGCAGTTTGCGAAGGGCTCTCGAGGAGGGCTCTCGGCGCTAACGTCGACGGCGGCGTGCTTAAACTGTACTGTTTACACCATCAGACAAACACCAACAAATGTATTTTATATGATATGCCTAGAGACACCTTACAAAAAGACTAGGGCTTGCATTCCACCTACGCTCTATGAAGTGCCCCGTAAGCGACGCTGTGTAGGACGCGTTATAGACAGTATCGTTACTGTTACTCGATCAATTTAAGTTTGTATAGAACATCATGGTACTATTTGGGCCCGATTTTTTCCTAATCTGAGATACCATACACACGTCCATAGAAACTGTTCAGACCATTTAAGACTTGTAGTTTGAAAATAATTTGCTAAGCAAATTGAAAGCATTAAAAATCGCATGCACAACCGAATTTTATCGAGTTGGCAACCGTTCAGAGAGCAATTTTACACACGTATCGTCTCGATGGAAATCATAAAATTTTAAACACCGAACGTAAAGTAAACAATGGGTAAAGAAAAAAAAAGTAAAATGGTCGGTGTTGGTGTAACAGCGTGCCCTCGGGTGCCCCGTCGAGCATTCGCGTTTTTTAACTCTTTATAAAAATCTGAATATCATAAAGTGTGGCAGACGCGAGAACGCTGGCACGTATCATGTCGTAATTTCAAGGAAAGGTTACATTTCCAAATACATAAATCTGTTTACTCACTATTTGTGTTGCGTTGAAAAACTGTGTTAGTAATATCATTTTTATTTAGAACAAAACATTGAATGTTGGCCATATTATTATCTATATTATCACTTTACACTATGATGGCCCTACTATTTAATGGTGATTAAATACAGAGATGATATATGGGCACATCCAAATTGCAAACAAATATTAAAATTCGTAGGTTGTAAAAATATTTACGTACGACCCACTGATCACTGATTAATTTAGAAAAGTGTTAAAGAATTAGCGGCCGTTTCAAAGCTTGCTAAAATCTTAATATGCTATTTGCCAAATAAGAAACGTCAAAGCCATATTAGAACTGTCAAAAACCTGCCAGTTAATTTGACAAATAAGCAATTCGGGAATGGTCAGAACCATTAATGTAACAACATTGTCCAATGCGTGTAATTAGATCAATGTAATTACACGGTTTTGGGCAGCGGCAGTCGCGGAACAGTTTCCGGAGCGCGCACAATGCACTCCGCACTCGGCAGTTCGATTCGTCGCGCCTCTCTAACAAGCCGTAATACGATGTTCAGTAGACTAGAACGAGATTAGGTAACGAGCAGTGAAGAGCCACGCTTAAACTGATTTGTGTTTCCGTCGTTCGACGTCCATCATTACGTATTTTGAGCAGGCATGTTAATTTTCAAAAGCTACGTGCCCTATGGAACGGATAGAATGTGGGAAATGCAGTAACATTTAAACGAGGCATGTGATTCGAATCGAATAACAAACATAACAAATTAAATTAATTTCCCAACAAACGTCGCAGGATAACATCTGTTTTGAATATAAAACACACAAACGTATAACCGAGTCCCTTGTTTAAAACCCCAATAAAAATGAGACCCACACAACACACGCCAACAAAAAAATACAAAGTACAAAAACTGCCTACACGTACGATGGGATCTTAAATTTTGATCTAACGACCTGAAGCATCCATTATTATTAATAACCAATGTCTAAATAACGTACGACGGACATAAAAATATTGAATAAAAAAGGATGATTGGTTTTTTGGTACAAGACATTTATTAACACGGACGTACGGTGGATCGAGATAAAACAAACATGGCGGGCGGCGCATAAACATGAAGTATCGTGGGAGGCTGTCACAACACGCGGCGCTGGGCGCTGCGCTGACGCAGCGGTGAAAGCTCCAAGAGACACCCCGTACGACATATGAGATGATGTTATCTCCCCAAAGCATCCGAAGCCTACGCACGCCGCATAGCGTAATAATTTTAATACGGAAACTTCGGATTCTAAGTGCCGTGACTATCGTTGAACTTTTCGATAACCGGCGTGGTTTATTCGAAAGATAACAATTGGAATAAGTTTCTTGTTTTCATTCCAGTTAGTAACTGTTAAAAGAGGCATAGCTAACACGGGTCTAAAGAAATGGTTATAGGATTTCGATCAGTACATAACATCTAAAACACGACTACATATTAAAATGGAGAAACGTTTTTCAAAGCCATCACACCGCAACAACCAATCCTATTAACCTAGTAAAAAACCCATTGAAACGTAACAAGGTACTAATATGGTGGAAAGCGGCGCAACGCGTGCACAAAAGCAAAACAACAAAGAACGAGTCGTGATACCATCACTGATCCATCATCGGGCAGAGCGGAGATGGATCGTTCGTATTATCCCCACAAACACCTATGGATAACCGGCCCACTTCCAATTGCCTACAATCTGTCCAAGTCACCTTCGCTCCGCACTCCATTTCAATTTTCCTAAGGGAACGAATACTTAACAAGGCTCATTTATTTTTCGAAATGAGGTTGTTATACAAACATCCCAACGTATCGGATGGATCTCGAAATAAGGCAGGTGATTTACCTTAGGTGGTAGTTGAAAATGAGATGGCGAGATACGAGCAACAATGGCTCGTTATGCAAGTCGAGGCGAACATTTCTGCGAAAATACTCTTAGTTACTTAAGTAAATAACTATAAAGCTTTACCAGACAGACGGGTACAATATATTAATTAACATTTTTAACCAAGACTTATGGATTAGTTAATTGATGTTATGAGCTGGGAACGTTAAATTTTAGGGGAGTCGACTCGTCGCGGGAGATTCAACTACGACTTTATAATAACAGCATGCGGTGTCTATAAATCAGAATTAAGGACTATAACCAGAGCTACGAGTTTCGGCTTTTATTAATGTTGAGTCGAAAACAAACAGGCTCTGACCCCGCCCCACACTTTTTTCAAACCCTCGGGCGAAACCCGAGTATTATTCCACCTGGTAGCTGCCCATTACAATTAGACACCGCTTTTTACCGAGTAGCTACCGGTTCTCTAAGATAAAGGCCAAACTGCACGACACAGCATATTTTTTGTTCATTTTAATGCTGTTAAGTCTCCAAAGTCACGACACACCAAGTAAAAAAATAAAACGCCACTCGGGACGGGATTTAAACCTACGATCAGTTAAAATGGTATACGAAAAATAAACGCTATGAAACCGAGTCGCTAGCGAAAACAAAAAGCTAATGAGCGGACGCCCGAATAAAATACACTGGACGATTTAAACAGAAGGAAAAATAGAGAACCGTGCAATTGAAACAAACAAAAGAACGCGGGTAAACTCGTTAATGAGGGAGCGTGTATTGGTGTGTAGGACGGGCAGTCTAATGAATTTATCTGATGTCCTGGAGTCCGATCGACGCGAAAGTCTAATGGGAAACTCTGCCAGCCCCGGTCGCAGAGCAGAACCGCAAACTCTAGTAATTTAGGTTCTCCGTACAGCCCAAGGAGTATGCAATGTAACCCGTTGGGCACACGGAATTAGCATACAGTCAATATTAATCTTTCGCACGACTTCGCTACACTGGCATAAAACGTTCAAATAAAAACATAAAGCCGTAAAAGAGTAAAGTAAACATTTCCATTCGGTATTCTCGTAAAGATTTCCGAGCTGGAATTGAATTTGCATTCGCGAAATGGAGTGTGCAAGGCTTGCAGCGCCCGCGCCCACACCTCTCGCAGCTCGCATGCTTGCATTCTCTTTATTACCTTCACGTCTCCAACAGGCGCCGACTGACACGTTTTATTTTCTAAGTCGCGTCGTACGTAACCAACATTTCCACAATTTATATCAAACGTTATGAATAAAATTCGCATAAAATTGCATCTGACGGCAAGTCCATTATTGACTTTTACGGTGTATTATTTGCAAAAGTTTTATGTGGTTATACCTAGACAAAAACGTGACTGTCGGGCACAATTGTGAATTCCCGCGATCACGACTGCCGTAAGATGTAATCTCGGCACCAGTGGGACACTCATGCATGGTAATGTGGGCGCAGCGGCCGCCGGAGCCTCGCAGAGATACCACCACACAATTAACCTAACAACCCCACTCGCTTCGTTAACTATGAAATTCGTTTGATCTAAACTAGACATCAGGTTTGCATAATACATACGAATTTTTTTCCTGAATACAAGTACTGAATAATGCAATGTTATTTGTCATTATAATTATGCTAAGATTACCTTGATAAACGACGCGAAATGAGATATAAGCGAGTGTTAAAATTATTGATTAAAAATCCACACGCGGTCGTAACGAGCAGAGTTACGAGCGGTTAAATAAACGTAGCCTCCCATTAATACTTTTAGGTGCCGGGGCTGCCTAAAATAAAAGTTTAACCCAATCGCTCGTTTCATATAATTATAGCCACTTGGAAAATCGGACAAATGTTGATGAATATTTGAATCTTCCATATTGAATTCAGAGTCAAACGATGAAATAATGTTCGATACCCAAACTACGTTTAGAAAGTAATAATGACCTCTGTAGAAGATAAATATTGGTCCACGCGCACCTCCCGTCGGATTTAACCAATATTTGAACTGTACGAATGCTTCCCAAAAGTGTATTTTCTTATTCAACAACTTCCATCGTTCGACGCCCGCGAGGGTGTCACGATGTTTGCTCACCCAATGCTTGACGTGTAAGCAAATATGAAGAAATTCTCACTAAAACATACAGTTTATATCTCGAAATTAATATTCGAGACGATACTTTGCCGACACTACGATACATCCAATCTAGCGAGTAGAAAATAAATGGGCATCGTTAAAATAAAATGGATTTTTTAAATTTGTAATGAATGAAACCCGACACCAATGGGGACCGGTCTATGGTAATGTTGACCATAAAATATATGAACATAATAGCGTTTGAATAACAAAATATCATACACAAACATACGTAAAAGTCTATAGAGTAAATGTTAAGCAAACATAACTGCTGGACAGTACAACAGATCGGAACGGATCATTCTCTGACATTGACAAAGTATAATTTATTGATACGGAAATAATTACACACCATCTAGTTGAGTAACCCATCCATGTTAATAAAACTTGTTGGGAATGTAAATTTGGGTGCATACGGGCCCAGGACGCCGCGGGAGGTCGAGGCCAACGCCGGCGCACGACCCATCTCCACATCACGCTGCGAAACATACGAATTCACTTTGAAAAGTATAAGAACAGACCCCAAATCAATCTACGTCGTCATAAAGTCTCTGACAATAGTTTCAAACTGAATATTGCTAAACATTGGGCCACACACGCAACAAGTAAACAAAACAGAGACACGCTTAAAATATGTATCCTGTTGCAGTAAATATGTCATTACTTGCGTTATCTTTGCCAAATTCCTGCTGCGACGTCGAGGTGGTCTTTCCAACATTTGTAGATAAAGGAAGATTTAAAAAAATAAAGTGACATGTCAGTCACTAAGCTGATATAAAAAAGTGGAAAGTATTTCGCATTCTTAACAAATTGAGATATGCTTAAAGAATTCCTTTTTTTATGGAAATCAGGAAGATATAGATTGTTCCTGAAGTTTGTTTATGATAATAAAATGTTTTTCATCACTTATTTTCCACAAAGAAGTTGAAGTTACGCATTTCCACCTCAGGGCTAATCCATAGAATGCAGATTGCATTAGCAGTAAACTTGGTGGAAACACATAAATCCTGGGTTACTTCGGTTCGCCATCAACAATAAAATGGAAGTAGGCATTCGTCGATCGGTGACGGTGGCCAATAAAACACTATTATTTAGGATCTCATAACTGACGAGATTTACTGATCGTAAAATGAGGTAAGTTGACCGCATCTCCATCGGAGAACATTCCTTTATCCAAAACTAGCCAAGTCTCAAGTGGAAGGATTTAATCGCTAACCAAGTTCTCGTTTAGTTTAGGAGCACATGATGGATATGTTCGAGTGCAGTCATATCCGGTGCAAGCAAATTTAACTCCGAATAGCCTTGTTTATTCAGGGGTGCACTGAACCATTAAAATGCCGTCCAGTCGTAACAACGTCGACCGTGTTAAATTCTCCAATACTATCATAATGCTCAACGTTAATTGCTTTCTTACGAACCCATAAAAATTGAAAGTGGCCGTGTAGTTTAATATTTACGGCTCCGTTTTATATTTAACCTCGAACAATAGCAATCAAATTATTAAAGTTGAGTGTAAAGAGAAGAACCACATAAATATCAAAAGTTATAAAATTACTTCCCCATTTAGTACGGCTGCTTCAAAATTATACCTTAGCTCATAAATGTTTTACGACAATGGCTCTCGTGGCAAAAAAGTTAAGTATTGTCGCGACCCCATTGATTAATTTGTTTCGCCATTAGAATTCTCTTCACGGCCTCCAAAAATGTCCCAATGGAGAGCCATCGCAGCCGAATTTTGGGGCATTATTTATGGTATGCCATTCTCTTCAAAGGACTGTATGATTTACAACCAGCTGCACAAAAGCCACTACCTTATTATGACGTGCTGGTCCGTGCATTGTGCCAGCATATTTATTCGTCCGATTGTGTGCGATGTTTGTTTATTTTTGGTCCTTCTCCGTAAATATTGCATTGTCACAAATCTACTATACAATTCGACCTGGGCCATATTTCACGGTCCCTAATTATAGTACTATTGAAATTATGAAATGTTTTACCAACATGACACATTTTCATTGTCATTTAAAATATTATGTTATAAAAAATCATTATAATCATTTCTGTCGAAATGCTTAGGTACTTTCTACTAATGGAAAAGTAAACGTAATAAGTACTTTCATCTGAGATACCAACCAAGTTATCGATATGTTAACAAGTCAACGAATGGTGTTTCATAATGATAGTGGTGGCGTGTTTAGAACTGATTAGTGCCACGTTGTAACTAAGTAGGTGCGTACACACGCATGCGTGATGGTGCAGGTTGCTCCAGCCAGCCATGTTTGCGTAGGGAGAGTTACCGGAGCCTGCGTGTGGTCCACCTACGTATCGGTTTGTGCGGGAAGAATAAATATCGAACATGTAAAAGTTTACCTCCCTCAAAACATTCAATAAACAGTTACAATGTTTCGCTGCGAACATAAAATCCTTTCAGCCGTTAAATAGCAATCCAGCAACTGTCATCCCTAAAGAGAAACGACGTGTGAAACTTTATCGTCTTTATGTTCCTTCACAGTGCCTCTAAGTGCATTAAACAATTTAGATAATGTCTCAGAAGTGCGAAAGCATTGCGCCCGCTTAGAACATTACCGGGCTTTTAGTAATGCAGTGGCTCTTTCGCACGAATGTTACGGCTTTGATTCCTTTAATAATAGTCGTGAATATCACAATAGTTTATTACCAACATTTATTTCTGCGCACTGCGGTCGCGTGTCGCTTCCCATCCTATTCAATTATGCGATGCGTTATACTAAATTGTCGCAGCATCATCCCTAATGGCACATCAAGCTTTGAATAAACAGTAGAGAAATAAAACGCGAGTCGTGTGCCGTCGCAACAGGAGTTCTAATATTATAACAGACAGCGGCAGTGTCACAAGAGATGATTCCTCATGAATTATTAAAGCAGCATTAAACGTGGACGTAGGATTAAGGGTCAACAAAGCATTCAAGAATCCAAACAAACATTTTAGTTTAATGCAGAACAAAAACAAAGTTGTAATGTCATTAGCGCTAAAACGTTAACGTATGTGCATGTCAGACGGCTGCTATTTTGGTTTGGGCGCATTCCTCGCGCACATATAATCTATCATGGTCGGCGAGCTGTCAGGTTTTAAACTAAGCTTAAACTGGGCCCAAACTGACTCATCAACAGTGGCAGATGACGGACACTCGTGACAGCTCGCATGCATCGGTTAACTCTGAGGAGGGTGCCCTGGCCAGTGCCAGCGCTGACCCCGACGTCCAACCGTGATTTACCGCAGATAATTTGAACTGTGTTCACGAAATAGGCATTAAATGAGGGCAAAGATGATTGAAGTGTATCTGAAAGTCGAAAAAAACAATCTAAAATTTGCACTGCGCTAAAAGCCAAAGCTGTACGGTATGGTAGATATTGTCATTGCAGCTCATCTTGTGAGAAATGTTTTACCGAGATGCACAAGCCCACACGGCCCCATTGTCGCTCCTACGTTTCCCCAACGGTCCCGCGGGACGCGCTACACTCTCCGAAGTGATTATTTTTGTGACACTTCAGATATTACAAAAAGTAATGGTGGTTTCAAAAACTATACGCTTTGTATTTTTATGAAATGGTATTGGTAAACATTGTTCTTCTTAAAGAACAGTTTTCACTTTTAATATCGCCAAATAGAATCGAGGCATCTTCATAAACAAGACAGAAGAACAGATATAAACAACACAATATATTGTTGAGAGTGTGTCGACACAGAATGTTGAGTTTATCGCTAACAAAAGTTTGAGAAAGGCATAAAACATGCGACATATGCGCGAGCGCAAACAACGCTGATGTATCGGAGCTTTTTGTCGCGGTGACGTCTCCATCCATTCGGGCAAATTGCCACGGACCGACATACAAAACCCTCGAGGTGTGATTGAGAGGCACTCGCTAGCCGTACCCATTATTCCGAATATTCCCAACCATCGATCACGACTTGAAGTAATTTTAAAGCGTCGAACTTGCTTTTACGAGCGATACAGTTGATAGACATATTTAGTTTCGTGTAAAATGTATTTTTTTTCCATAGAAATTTGTACCTTACAAAGTTCTGATGATTGATACAGAAAAGAAAAAAAAAAGAATAAATTCGAGTTCTTTTACAGTAGTCGACAATTTCACGAACGATTTCCGAAATGAACACAATCCGTGAAGCAATTAGTGTGCGGCCTTTGAAACTTTTGGTATCTAATCTTGGACGGCAATGGCGCTTTAGTGTTTATTTATAAAAAGATTTATTTATTCAGACGCGAGGTGACCTGAATACACTGCCAAGACATGATGGCATTTTCTTATGGCCAATCGGTTATTTGTTCTCTATGATTGCTTTTATACATCATGTTTAATACCATGTATAATGTACGGAATATTTCAAGTTTCAAGTCATAAAGAGAGAAGATATTAATTGAATTTAATACTCATACATTAATGAAATTGTCATAAACAGCTGCAAGTGCATTGCATGTAAATATATTCAGGCTAATAAGGTAAAGAAAGTCTGATCTGATCGGTGACGATGTTTTCTGTCGATGGCTCTTACTTCTGGACGCCACTGCAGCTTTCCATCAGACCGGATGGCAATTGGATAAATAAAATAAGACCAGTCAAGGTTTAACTAAAACTTGTTTTGTCAATTTCGCACTTCATTTAATTCTCCTATAAGAATAACTTTGTTAATGAATATTTGGGGAAGTGTGCGTTTTGAACAATGTTAAAACTCATCTTATATTCTTCTAATATAACATTAGTCACCAGTGATTTACACTCCACAGGTAGGGTTAAAATGTCTATTGCTTATCGAAGACCGATCTCAACCTGTCGTGAGTGACTGATTGCTATACAAAACTGACAATGACACGTAATAAGGTACCCGTATCTTGTTGGCTATTGTCATAAAGAAAAGGACGTTTTACATCTTTCGGGGAATCTATTTAGGCTACGTAACCTTATTATATGAATTTTTTGGTACGATTTTCATAATTTTGCATTTAGAATTAAAAGTGTAATTGAGAAATATAAAAAAATATTGTTCTCTGAGTATAAGGGAAAGTGAATGTCATGATCTGTAATCATATCTATACGAGTCAGAGTGTAAACTAGGCTAACTTTTTAGTTCACAACTTTTTTGTTTGACATTTTCCTAATCTCTTTCTTCTTCCGTGTCTTGTTGACATTTGCAGTCATTTCTCTAGTCACTGCAACTACTTTTAAGGTTAGAAATATCTTTATTTACTCATAATAAAAAACTTTACAGTTCACTTAATAAATGAGTTTTTTATAATATTTAAACAATGATATAGGTATCAGTGGCGAGGGGTCCTAATAACACGATTCCTGTCGGCTTCCCTTTTAAAAACAGTGAATTATCTAACAGCATCGACTCTGCTAATAACATGATTTCGCTTCATACATAATAATGATACCCAAACGCCTATACAATAATAAATAGCAATATCACACGTCGCCAAACGCCTATACAATAATAAATAGCAATATTGTGATATTGCTATTTATTCGTCGCTTAGCCTGTGCGTCGAAAGCCGGTAATTCCCGAGTTGTAGCTGCATACAGTTTTAGGAGCGGCTGTCTCTTTCTTACGCGTACATTTTGTTCCTAGCGCGGTCTCTTTCTCACGCCGATCATATGAACACATTAAGCCGGTAGTCGCCGAGTTACGACAAGGATGGCATGTATCAGATTACGTTAGTGCGACAAAGATAAACAGAGGTATTAACCTGAGAAGTAAAAAATATAGTTAATTATGTGTTTAGTGCTTGAATAATAAAACAACTATAATTTTGTCGCGTTGTAATTGTCAAAATTATGACATTTTTTCAATTCACTTTCGCCTGTGCTTTCGCTCGTACTGTTGTCTGTTGTTAGTTTTTTTTTTATTTGTTTGTTGTTAATTTAGTAAATTTGAATAGATTAGAGTGACTTCGTGGTTAAATGTTGGACAGGGCTCGGTGTGAATTGTGTTATAGTTATAGAATTTATCGGTTTCAGTTGTAACTAGTTAATTGTTTATTTTGGTTTAGTCTGTTTTGTTTACATTCGTAATGGCTGCAATTTTAGACGTGGGTTGTTGTCTCACAGACTTTTTATTAGATAATAATTTTCAAACATACAGTTTTGAAAATAAAAAACATATTATACAGCGCTCCCGTGCTTTTCCTTCTATGAAAATAGATTATAAACGGAAAGATGGCTTTACTAAACATTTTCATTGTAATTTGTACGAAAAGTATTCGTGGCTCACAGGTAGGTAGTTGTAAACTTAAAACACTGTTTTGGTTTTCCATATTATACCTATCAGTGCTTTTATGTATGGTAATGGTAATATGGTATTCGGAATTCTCCATCCCTGTGGTAAGATAACACTGTATATTTTTTTTTTGCTCCGGCTTCCCCTGAGTAAAATTTCACCCTTCGCCACTGATAGGTATAGGTAATGTCGGTAGTTTGACCATTATTCATATGACTTGAGATTGGCAGAAAACAAACAAAAGATAAAACAAAAGACTTTTTCCTTATACATAAACAGTTCTACTATCTTTTCTCCGGCTTGCTTCTATTCCATCTATCTACGATATTACTCTTGTGTCTCACATGTGTCTCCACTATCGCATAACATTTTCCTAGTATATTTTCAGCTAATTATGGTACATACTATGTACGTACTATGCGGGAACCATAACTCGACATGAGATACAGAGTAACCCCCCACATTTACGTAATTGGAAATACCAAGTTGCATATTCATGGAACGCATAACAATCGCTTTAGGCGGTGCATCCACTAATTCTATTTGTGCGTCTGTCTATTATACCCTAAGTGCTTTGAGTTGCATTGTGAATTACGAAACGGGCACACGCTGTGTTCGTAATGAAAAGTAAATGAATTATTACCAGGAAGAAGAGTTAAAAGTCGTTGTGCAAAAAAGGACATACATCCTCGTAAATTTTACAGTGTCTAGCCAATTTTTGAGAAAACAAAAGGACAATTTCATTTTGTAAGAACTTTATTAATTTATAGGAGTAGATTAATTACACAAATAAATTAGTGTATGTCGAGAAAAATGTCTGTGAAGAGCTACTCTCTAAATAAAGGTTATGTTTTTTTAGGGTCTGTCCGCGGTTTAGCGCCTAGACGCTTAGTTTTAGAAAGCTGTAATTTGGTATGTATAAACATATTAACAATGCTTACAAAGTGCTGAAACAAAATTTTGAAAAAAAAAATTTTTTGGTAACATGTAAAGTAGAAATGTATCGATAGGTCTCTTCAAAACATTAAGGGTGTGGGAAGATCGTTTTTAACGTGTCAATTTTCGTTGTGCACGGTGGTCCCCCCCCCCCTCTATCTCCAAGTCTTGTGTTTAGAAATTTGAAAAAATTCATGGTAGTAGTCATATGGTGAACCTAGAACAGAACTAGAACGGTTAAGTAGGCGCTACTAGTTACCGAGTAATAGCCGACGAACTTATGAAGTAGAATTTCTTTGACGAAAATGTACAAATGACATAGAATATGGCATTGTACTCATCTGCAAGCAAGAAATGCATAGCCAATACGGAACCCTACATTGTGCGTGGCCGACAGGTACTTGCCCGGTTTTTTAAAATCTTTGAATCTAACCTCATTCATTAAAAATAACGCTGTAATTTTTATTATAAAATATAATTTTTCATTACAAACAACTGGAAATATGAGAGATTAAATTGGAAATTTTAATTAACCTCATATTCGTATCACGCTCCAACTAATCCTTACCTGCCGCGGGTGACAAGTCACACCCTCGCGGATTAAACCTAAGCTCCTCTGGCCGTGAAATTAAATTTATTTAGGATCCACTCCACATCACTCGTGTCAGAATTATTTACATAAAGAATAGTTGGACGCCGTTTCATATTTATACAGCGCCGTTCTTATTGAAATATTTCTTTGTTAATTCTCCTATAAACGACTCCTTTTTAGGGGAGAGTGAATGCTTTATTTATTATAATAACAATCTATTCCGGGGGACAATATTAAGCTGGGTACAGACCGTTGTAACGTAACATGTATTGTAACACGCAAATGGAAATTTCCCGAACAAACATTGTTCCTGTTCGTGCGTAGTGTGCACGGTTCGTGCGCGGACGTCCATGCTATGGGAATTTCGTTACATTACACAAGTTACGTTTCAGCTGTCTGTACCCAGCTTAATATTCTGCCCCGGAATAGATTATTATTATAATAAATAAGGCATTCATGCTCTCTGTGTCCTACTCTGTATTCTGTGTCCTACTCAAGCTGATAAAAAAAAGTTATCATTATGAGCCGGAAAGGATAAGCTTTGGGAGAAGGCAATCTACACGTAGCCGTATGTACGTAATGTTGGTGTAGGTCGAAAAAACGGTGTGCATTAGATAAGAGATAAAACGGAAACGAAATGGCCAGAATAAATAAAGATTGGTGAATTGTCTGAAATGTTTATTTTTGTTAAAAGATATTTTTTATGAAGTGCGAGATAAGACTGTGACAGTGCCTTTTAGCATGTAATAAAATAATTTCACTATTATCAATTCCTTGTTTTTTTATAGGTATCACTAAGTTGGCAAACAAGCACCCGTCCCGCCTGATGGTAAGCATCACCATAGCCTCACGCGACCGGGGGTACATACCACTCACGCGTTGCCAAACCTCTCCCCCCCCCCCCTTCCCCCCTAGTGGAGCTCTGGAGACCTTACTCACCGTAGAAACACAACATGGCCGAGACCAAGTCATTTGGCTACGATCTTCTGTAAGGTGGGGGTCCTTCCCCAGACGGGCTGCTCCGATGCGGAGCGGAGTATCCGCTGTGCCCTACCTCTTTTTAACCGACTTCAAAAAAGGAGGAGGTTCTATGTTTCATTGTATATTTTTTTTTTTTTGTATGTCCGCCGATTACTCCGTCAATTCTTGACCGATTTTCAAAATTCTTTTTTTATTCGAAAGTACATACTCCCAAGTTGGTCCCATTGTCACCAAGTCAGGATCTGATGATGGGATCCCAGGCAAATCGAGGGCAACCCTCAGATTTTATAGGCACGTACAACGCGTTACTTATGTTTTCGTAAGCTATTCATGTTTATACGTCTGGAAGTCATCATCCCATGTTGGTGAGGTGATGATGGAAGGTACAACTCCTAAACGGATAGGAGTTAGAGGATGATTCTTTAAGTATTGTAGGTATGTATTAGATTAGACCGTTTGTTTTTTTTTCCATCATAACTTGTCACCAAATCAGGATCGATGATGGGATCCCAGGTAAATCGAGGGCACTCCTTAAATTTGGTAGGCACGTACAACGCGTTACTTATGTTTTCGTTAGCTATTCATGTATTTAAGTCTGGAGTCATCATTCCATGTTGGTGAGGTGATAATGGAAGGTACAACTCCTAAACGGATAGGAGTTAGAGGATAATTCTTTAAATATTGTAGGTATATATTAGACCGTTGATTATCATGATGGGAACACGTGTAAACAAGTGACTCTTGAGTGACGATATTAGGAGGCTCACTATACCATAAAGTTGACACTCAAGCACCAGCTGTTAGCACCGAAGAGGAAGAAGTTGCTTCACACCATGAACTGCAGTATAGTGTATTACGAAAGTGAAATCGCTTATTCAGAGAGTAGGCCTTCTCAAGTTATAATGTTACACATAGTCACAATTCGTATCAATGTTAATACAAATACCTTATAAATATGTCGTCTCGTATGCAGATCGGTCAATCCGGCCGATCGAGATCTATATATATATATATATATATATATATATATATATATATCTATGTATATCGAATCTGTCAAATTTTCATATGGGAACTTTTGGTTAGGTTAGGTTAGATTTGTGAGACGGCGGCTAAAACTGTCGTGAAGGGCAGACTCCTGGTCGGATGGGTGGCGGCTCGAACAGTGTTGCTGCCGCCCCGTCCCGCGCGTTGCTTCCGCTGCTTACAGAGCGGGCACGTCCAGGCTCAGTGCACATCAGAGGAGGACCGCAGCGAGGTCTGTTACCGCTGCGGCCGCCCCGGTCACAAGGCGCGGGTCTGCGTTGCGGAGCCGCACTGTCCGCTATGTGAAGCGGCCAAAAAGCCGGCAGGGCACATGGTGGGCGCCAAAGTTTGCGCCGCCCCAAAAGTGCGGAGGTCCATTGGGGCAAGTCGCCCGAACCAAACCTCCCAGGCGGACCGATCGTCGGCTCCTGAGAGGGCCACGTTTGGTGCAGAGTCTATGGTTGTTGTTCAATAATGGTGATGACCTACCGCATCTGTCAGGCGAACATTAACCACTGTGCCGCGGCTCAGGATCTTTTGATCCAGTCCATGGCACAGTGGGAGATACACGTGGCGATTGTAGCCGAGCCGTACTATGTCCCTCCAAGAGATACCTGGGCGGCAGATAGGCGGGACTCGGTGGTCATCATCACGCAGACAGCTGTAGGCTCTCCCCCTTTGAGGGATGTGCGTAGAGGCGATGGTTGGGTCGTGGCCCTATTGGGGGACATCGTTCTTATCGGTGTATATTTCTCCCCCAATAGGGTCTTGGCGGAATTTGAGCGCCTCCTCGCCAATTTAGCGGCAGTGATAGGGCAGAGTGGCTCGCGCCCGGTGGTTGTTGCTGGCGACTTCAATGCCAAATCTACGGTCTGGGGTTGTCCAGCAACTGATGCCCGGGGGGAGGAACTTGTCGATTGGGCGGTGTCCGGCGGGTTGGAGGTCCTCAACAGGGGATCGGTTAATACGTGCGTGCGGCAGCAGGGTGGGTCCATCGTGGATATTTCGTTCGCTTCCCCCGCGGTCGCACGCCGTATCCAGAGCTGGCGGGTGTTGGAGGACGTGGAGACATTGTCGGATCACTTGTATATAAGGTTCGACATCTCCGCGTCCCCGACGATGATAACTGGTCCGAGACGGTCCTCTGCAAGGGGCGGCCCCCGATGGGCGTTGAAGCATCTGGACAGGGAGGAGCTTGAAACCGCCGCACTCATCCAGTCGTGGTTGCTCTGCCCTAACGATCCGGCGGTGGTTAATGTAGAGGAGGAGGCGTCCCGGCTCTGCGCAGCGATGACGAATGTATGTGACGCGTCTATGCCCCGCGTAGGGCCGCGTCGTTGCTGCCGTCGGAATCGGGTGTACTGGTGGAACGAGGAGCTTGCGCAACTTTGGAGGGCGTGCATCATAGCCCGTCGCCAATACACCCGGTACCGCCGTCGCCGGTCCAGAAGCGAGCACGAAGAAGAGCGGCTGCACGCAGTGAGAAGAGAATGTGCGATGGCGCTGCGGGATGGAATTAGAAATGCCAAGTCGGCGGCGTGGGGCGAAATGCTCGAATCCCTAAACCAAGACCCATGGGGGAGGCCATACAAGCAAGTGCGCCAAAAGCTGCGCCCATATGCACCTCCCCTCACGGAAAGTTTAGAGCCGGAAGTTCGGGATCGGGTAATTGTGACACTGTTTCCAGACAGAGGGGAATACTTGCCCCCGCCGATGGACCCGCCTACGGCGCCTAACGATGGCGAAACGGAGGTGCCCCTGGTCACTTCGACTGAGCTGAGGGCGGCGATCAGTCGTATGTCGGCGAAAAACACCGCCCCCGGCCCGGATGGAATTCCAGGTCGTGCGTGGGCGCTCGCTCTAGTGGAGGAGGCGCTCGAGCCGCAGATGCGGGGACTCCTTTCCGCGTGTCTAGTCCAACGGCGTTTCCCGGCACGGTGGAAATCTGGAAAGCTCGTACTGCTTCATAAAGAGGGTCGCCCAGTGGACTCGCCGTCGGCCTACCGCCCGATCGTCCTGTTGGATGAGGCGAGTAAATTGTTGGAGCGAGTGGTTGCGGCTCGCCTCATCCAACACTTGGACGAGGTGGGGCCGAATCTGAGCGACGAGCAGTACGGGTTCCGCCGCCATCGATCGACAGTGGACGCGATCACGCGGCTGAGGAGCCTAACAGACGAAGCCACTGCCCAGGGAGAGGTGGTGTTGGCGGTATCACTCGACATCGCCAATGCATTTAACACACTCCCCTGGGCGTGCATCAAAGCGGCGCTCACGCACCATGGGGTCCCTCCATATCTTAGGGACTTGATTGCGGAGTACCTGCGCGACCGTGAGGTGGTGTTCCCCGGCTCTGATGGATGGGGTCGTAGGGCGGTAACATGCGGTGTTCCACAGGGATCGGTCTTGGGTCCGCTCCTGTGGAACATCGGCTACGACTGGGTTCTGCGTGGCGAGAACCCAAGGGGCGTCGGCCTTATATGCTACGCCGACGACACCCTTGTTACCGCCCGCGGCAGGTCCCACCGTGATGCGCTCCTTCTCGCCACAACCGGGGTTGCACAGGTGGTGATGCGGATTCAGCAGTTGGGCCTAGAGGTGGCCCTGCACAAGACCGAGGCCCTCTGTTTTCACGGACCTCGGAATAAGCCACCTCGGGGTATGCACCTGGTCGTTGGAGGTGTGTCCATCGCCGTCGAGCCGAGCATGCAATATCTCGGCCTTACACTCGACGGTCGGTGGGCCTTCACCGAGCACTTCAGGCGACTGGTGCCGCGTCTGATGGGAGCAGCCGGTGCACTTGGCAGCCTGCTCCCCAATATCGGCGGACCGAGCCTCGCCTGCCGCCGCCTCTATATGGGAGTGGTGCGGTCGATGGCCTTATATGGTGCTCCCGTTTGGGCAGACGCTATGACCGCCCGCAACAGAGCTCTGCTGCGACGTCCGCAGAAGGTTATGGCGGTCAGAGCCATAAGAGGGTACCGCACCATCTCTTACGAGGCGGCGTGCTTGCTAGCGGCGAGTCCACCGTGGGAGCTGGACGCCGTGGTGCTGGCGGCCATATATGGGCGCACCACTGAAGCCCGCGAAAGGGGCGAGCCCCCGTTCCCGGACGGTTTCCGACGTTGGAGAGATATAGCTCAGACGGAGCTCGTAGCTAGTAGCTCCGGGAATGGGCGTATCGTCTGGAGGAGCCGACGGCTGGGCAGCGCACTGTTGGCGCTATCCTGCCCGTCTTAAACAATTGGATAGGGAGGCGCCACGGTGCGCTGTCATACCACGTTGTGCAGGTGCTGTCCGGTCATGGGTGTTTCGGCCGGTACCTGCACAAAGTGGCAAGGAGAGAGGAAACACCGAAGTGCCACGAGTGTGGCTCCGCGGAAGACACGGCGCAGCACACGCTTGAGGTCTGTCCAGCGTGGGCTGCACCTCGAGCCGCACTCATGGTGGAAGTTGGTTCCGACCTCTCGCTCCCGGCCATAGTCAAACAGATGACTGAGAGCGAGAGATCGTGGGAAGCAGTGGCCTCCTTCTGTGTCGAAGTCATGACACAGAAGGAGGTCGCGGAGCGTGGTAGGGAGGTGGATCCTGCCGCCCCCCCGCTTCGCCGTAAAAGACCGGGTGGTAGGCGTTTAGCCCATGCCCGGCGACTACCACCTTAACGGGGCTTCCGGGCGGTGGTTAGGGGAAGCCGCCGCCCATGGAACGGAAGTCCCCAAGCGGAGCAGGCGCGCTTAAAGCGCCGCTGAAAGTGACCGTGACCACTGAGATTGGGTCTACGGACGCCCGCCGGCGGGGTTGCGGAAGTATCGTCAGTTCCCGCAGCCCCGCTGCTATATGGCGGAGAAGGTGGTAGTCAGTCAGGTTTTTAGTCGGTATATCCCTCAAGTGTCCTTGGGAGGGAAGAGCCCGACAGACCCCCGCCGCTTCCCCAAGTGGCGGGACATGCAGTAATGCATTTTCCTGACTATAAACAAAAAAAAAAAAAAAGGTTAGATTTGTGATTATTTATCAACAGCCTAGCGAGCGAAGCGAGCGAGGCTCGACATAGTATTCGAAAAGGACTGCTAAAAAGTGAGCTACAGACAAACAAACAGACAGTACTTATACAGACATACCAGGGTTTACTGTTTCTATCAGACTTCTAAAAAACCGCTGTATAAAATGCACTAAAAAGTATTAAATAAACAATTTTTATAAAAAAAAAAAACCGACTTCAAAAATGAATTTAAATAATATATAATTTCATGTGCTAGGTACCTACTGTTCTAATTGAAGTCGGTGCCAACCAAACCAAATATTACCTAGGCCACATGCATGAATGGAAGGCTGTGTACGACGAGTACGGGTGATCGATCACGCGTGGCACCGACTTCAATTAGAACAGTAGGTACCTAGCACATGAAATTATATATTATTTAAATTCATTTTTGAAGTCGGTTTTTTTTTTTTATAAAAATTGTTTATAATTCCTTGTCTTTCTGCTATTGAAATTTTTAAAACTTACTTTATGCCATGTCATGACGGTTAAGGAAAAGCAAGTACATAACTTTAATATTCCACAAGCAAGACGCCATTTTTTAAGTAGATCATAAGAACGGTATAGAGATTATCGTGGTACCTAAAAGGATTAGTCAGGTAGACCCTGTGTTACCGGGTACTAGCTGTCCAAGGTGCCCGCGGGGAGGCTCCTTTATGGACTCGATACGAAGAAAAACACAAAGCAGAATGTCCATATTTTGTTGGCGTGATCTTGATTGTGCATAGAAAGAATAGTAGATTTTACAACAAGTGCACAAAACGAATCATTTCTATCCGAGACTTTTAGCATAGCTGATAGTAATGTCGAGGATAGAAATGGTTTTGTGGACGAGTTATAAACTCTGCTTTTCACTTCGATTGCGAGGAAATAAATAAATAAACCCACGAAAAACAAGACCTGTTTCCCCTTTCCCGCCGCTTTTTTTTTAAATCTTACGACATTGAAATTAGGCTTGGGCTGCAGACCTATACAGCGTACTATTAAATTAATTTTGTAATAAAATAATTTTCTTAAATTAATTAAATAACCTACCGTACTTTAATTTAAATTTTAATATCTTTTATGACTTAAAAAACACATAAGGCAAATAAATTAAAGTAAATATTATAAAATAACAAATTCTATCTCTGAACTTTTTGTTGTGTTTGGCTGTATGGCTTATTTCCTTTGCCTTAATATGAGTAGATACGTTTTTGCCCTTGTGCACAAAATTCGATTTTGTGCAGCCTATACTGCCCTACTAAGCGCAAAAGCGGTATCTCAAAAAAAAACGTAAATTTGATTTTTATGGCATCGGATAGCTTAGAAAAATACGCGTCTATTGAACTAAGCCTTATAGCGGTATGTTACTTAAAAGGTATAAAAAAAACGTTAAGAAAGTTTTCTCTATCTCAGTTTTACCTTAAATTTCTAAGGATATTAGAGGTATATCAACATAACGTAGGCAACCAGCCGTATATTTTAATACCGCCAAATCTCTTAAAAAACAGGAGAGTTTTACGCACGTTGTGTTCGAAGCCAATAAGCGGCATAAATGTGACTAGTAGTGACTACTGACTTACCGCTACAACGCTTAGTATTTTTGTGCTAACTTGATCCGCAAATCATGAGATGCGGCTGCAGCTGCAAGTCAAATTGATCTTTATTGCGTATTCTATACGGTCGTATTTCTAATACCATCTTGCAATGAATTATCCCTGCCTTGGCTAATTCCCGTCATTACTTGTTTGTTGTTGTTGTAAACAAGTGTCAATGTTATGATTACTGTTAAAAATTATTATATAATATAGTTTGATTGGCGTGTGCTTCAATAATCAGGTAGGTAAGTGTTGATATACCTAGTTAAGAGTATAATTTGCATGTTAATTTTGGTAAAAGTATCCTCGTAACCTTTTTGCGGTCGGTACTTTGGTGTCTGAATTTGTGTACACGATATCTTCTTCTTCTTCTTCTTTCAGCCTGTCATCACCCATTGTTGGGTATAGGCCTCTTCATGGGCTTTCCATAAGGGTCTTGTTCTGGCAGTGCGCATCCAGGATTTTCCTGCGACTTTGGCGATGTCATCAGCCCAGCGCATGGGCTGCCTCCCTATCTTCCGACGACCGGTTCTTGGGCGCCACTCCGCAATCTTACGCGTCCAGCGACCATCATCCCTCCTACTCATGTGGCCTGCCCATCTCCACTTTAACCTGGACACCATTAAAGCGATGTCAGTAACTCCAGTGCGCTTACGTATTGTTTTGTTTGGGATACGGTCTATGAGCGAGATGCCTAGCATTGCTCGCTCCATGGCTCTTTGCGCCACCTGAAGTTTTCGCACAAGTTTGGAAGTAAGTGTCCAGGTTTCAGCTCCGTAGGTCATAACTGGGAGAACACACTGCTCATACATGCGTCTCTTGAGAAAGATTGGCACTCGCTTGCTCTTTAGCACGTCGGAGAGTTTGCTAAAAGCCGCCCAGCCCAGCTGTATCCTTCTTTCAATCTCCTTCGTTTGTCCATCTCCTTCGATTTTAATGAGCTGGCCCAAGTAGATATAGTCGGTAATTATACCTATATTGTGGCTGTGTACTTGGATGTACGTCGGGGAGGGTATGATCCCTTTACACATCACCTTTGTCTTAGTGGTGTTCATTTTTAAACCGACATTAAGATATGCAGTGTATAGGTCTTTCAGCATGGCAGTGAGCTCCTCGATAGATTTGGCGAAGAGTATTATGTCATCGGCGAAGCGTAGATGCGATAGAAACTCGCCATTCACGTTAACTCCGGTTTGGGACCAGTCTAATGTTTTAAAGACGTCTTCCAAGGTTGCAGTGAATAGCTTCGGCGATATTGTGTCGCCTTGACGAACTCCTCTTTCTATCCGGACTGGCTGAGTGAGCTTGTGTAGCTGAACCTGGAGTGTAGCACCCTTGTAGATCTCTCTAATCACGTCCACATATCTGGCATCTATCATGCACCGTTGGAGGGCGTTGAATACGAAGGGTCGAAATCTCCTGTTCCAAGGCTCAGTAGACTTTTCAATGACTTTGGTGGGTCAGCGGATGTGCATAGTATCACTTTGTTCGGATTTCGCAGGCATTTGATGTCTGCGCTTTCAAATTAAAATAGTGCTCGGGTATACTAATATATTTAGTTTGAGTGAATAATTACTTTAATTACTTTAGTGTCTGCGCAGTGCTTTTACGATTTGTGCAAGTGGTGTTTACCTTTAAAAGTTAGTGCAATTAGCTTAAGACAATTTACTGTAGATAGCCATAAGTTCATTATTGTAACTAATGTTGGTGAACCTATATATAAAAAAAAAAATAAAATACTGCCCAGTGTTCGACGGTATCGAACGCCTTTTCGTAATCTACGTAGGCTACATACAAGTCTTGACAGTATTCTCCGCTTTTTTCTATGACTTGCCTTACAGAAAATATATGGTCGATAGTAGAGAAACCCTTACGAAATCCAGCCTGTTCGACGGGTTGTGAGGTATCTAGTTTGTTGGCAAGTCTGTTGGTCAATACCTTGGTGAAAAGTTTATATGTATGGAGCAGAATTGATATCGGTCTATAGTTGGCTAGTTTAGCTTTATCGCCTTTCTTGAATATGAGCCTAACTATAGCATTCTTCCACGTCTTTGGTGTAACTCCTTTAACCAGTACCTCATTGTATAAATTTTGTAGCTCTTGTAGGACAGACACGCCACCACACTTGATGAGTTCGACTGGTATATCGTCTTCTCCAGGTGCTTTCTCATTTGACATCATTTTTAGAGCATTCTTTATTTCGTATAGGCTGATATCTGGGAGATCCTCCGTTAGGAGGATTCAATAGAGACCATATCACTACTAGTATAATAGGAAATAAAATTTTAAAAACTGGAGTTTTGGCGTTACCGACGAAGAAAACCGCACCAGACGGTATTTCCACAACCAAAAAGGATAATATTTTGAAATCTTTCGAAAATATTATACCCCAAAATAGAATGTCCTTTTGGAGAGAACTCCCTACTTCTGATTGATTACAATTCATAGAACACGTTTCTTTTTTGAATATTTTATTTATTTATTATAAATTTAAATAATAAAAGACTTTGTAAGTGCACTTTGATTTGTTTTTTTCTTTATAATAATATGTATTTTATTAGACTGAAAACTCATATCCTTTTGTATACAAGCATGTTAGGTGAAAAGCTAAACAAAAGGCGGCAACTCAAATATTAAGTTTGTAATTACTAAGCGGTGTAGCAGTATCTCATGGTTAAGGCATTTCCATGTATATTTTACATATTTTAACTATTGTGATAGAAAACATACCTAATATTATATTTAAATTACATTTAATAACCAAAAATAACAATCTATACATTAACGACAAAACGAATTTTACATAACGTCAATTATCTCTAAACTAGCTTTCACTGAGATACCGCTTTTGCGTTTAGTAGGGCAGTATATCCTGCGCAAATAAGCATTTTCTGAGCATGAGAAGTGAAAAAATGTTTTTTGGTTGCACGTAAACTTCTAATGCTGTACCAAATACACGTTTTTCTTATAAGTCAAGACATTATTATGAAGAAACAGTTATTTGAGTTTTCGGAGATAGAAGAGAGGATATTAAAATAAGCGTGTGATGCCTTATTTTTTGACTTTCTTTTTTTAAACGACTTAGTTAAACTAGTTAGCATCATGAGTATGTGAGGAGGTTACGATGTCTAGACGAAACCCTACACTGCATTGAAGTATCATATGGCTTAACGTTATATTTTTTGTTATTTATCACCCACCGCAGACCTAGGTAACTTTATACATTGGCCGGAGATCCTCTTACAACGGATGCTGTAACCTTTCAAAAGTTTAACAATCTGTGGTGGGATAGTGACCTTGGTTGGTGTCAATCACAATTGTTTCTGGCTGGCTCACTGGCTTCCAACATTTTATGAAACATATGGTACTATGGGAACTGGCTGGCTGGCTCCAATCTTTTATGAAAACATTTATATTTATAAATTTTAAAAATGTATTTTCTGTTTGTCTTTGTCAGTCGCTGTGTGAATTTGTTAACATTATAAAAATATACTTTTGATTTGAGTGTAGATGGACTTTTCATCCTACTTTATCTTACTTTCTCTTTGTCGTCTAACTTCACTTCACTTCGCTCAACTTCCTTAAAGTGAAGAAGCATTCAATTAAGATTAGTCATCTCGTCACGTTACGATCACAAGGAGCGAATTCAAGGAGCAAGGTAATGCCTAGTACCTTCTCGCGAATTCGCGGCGAATTCACTGTGAATTCGCGCCCTTTCTCTAAAGTCTAAAGGAAATCAAGGGCTGGTGAAGACGTGTACCTAAAACACCTATAAATAATGTAAGTAATCTGTAAAATATCAAGTATATTTTATGTTCCGCCCACATTGCTGTCACTGGCCGCTCTTGGAACAATGCTTGCACCTTAGTTAACCGTATTGTATGGTCCAATGAAAGTGCTATGACCGTCTACGCAAGGAAATAAATTAAAGCACACGACAAAATTTATAAAACAATTGCTCACAGTTTATTAAACAATTGAAAATCGATTGTCGTTATCTCGAACTTTGTTTTACGTCTGCGCGACTCAGCCGTGTTGGCGACTAGAAATGGTTTCATTTTTTATAAGTTTATATAATTTTTATTGCACAAAAGAAAGTACAATTGGAGGAGTTGGCATACTCTACCAGTCAACCATCGGGTGATGAAGAGAATATTGTTGGCGGGGCAAACTTAATGATAAGTTCCAGTTAGCTTATCCTCAGATAAACTATCGTAAATACAACTGCCAATTTATCTGTTAGATTATTGGAGGATAATAGTTATTATTACTCTGAAAGGGCAAATAGCACTTGATTATATAACCCTTAATCATCTTCGTTTTGACATTTAAAAAAGTATATAATTAAAATAGCAGCTTGACAATATGATTACTGTTCTAGCATTCGCAGCTTCAGGCAACCAGCTTGGTTTTTGGTCTTATTTACAATTATATTAACAGTTTTACTTTGTTTATAATTATATAACTAAATAATAATCTGTTGTTAAATAATCATCATCATCTCAGCCACAAGAGGCTGCTGGACATAAGCAGAGTAAATTAATTTATGGACTAGTAATGGTTGACTAAATTAATTTTACTTAATTGATTCTACGCTTGTCTATTTTATTTACATCTAAATAGGCAATACACAAAAAAAATTGTATTTAATGATTCCCATAGGTACAGTCAAGAGCAGGTCGAGGTCGACCTTTACATATGGACTTTGTACCGTTCATGTTATAAGAGCCAATTGTACTGCAGGTGTAAAGCTCGACGTGTACCTGACTGTACAATGTAAATCATAAATAAAAAAACTTTGAAATGAGAAAGGGACAATTTTAGATAAGAGTGTACAAAATCGCAAAATCGCTAATTTCTTTTAACTTGCATAAGTGCTAAGAATTCAGATGGACGATAGAGACTCTCCATAAAGCATAGTGTCGACTGATACCGCCCCTGCACCTTCGCACCACGGCAGCCAGGGTACATTGGCTATCAAGATGGTTTACGAGGACTAACACCGTTGCGTTCTTGCGTACAAAAGATAGATCGAATATGGTTTATTTGTAATACACGTACATTTTTTATAGAATATGCTTTAGGTATATACATTTACTAGCTGTGCCCGCGACTTCGTTCGTGTGGTTGTCGAAAACACTATCGCGATATAATTTTCCACGTTTTTGCCCCATTTTTCACTGATGCTTCGTTCCTCTTGGTCGCAGCGTAATGCTATTAGCATAAAGCCTTCCTCGACAAATGGACTATCCATATCCAACACAACAATGTTTTTTCAATGCGAACCAATAGTTCCTGAGATTAGAGCGTTCAAACAAACAAACAAACAAACTCGTCAGCGTTATATATTAGTGTGGATAAGTAACTTAACATTCGTGGGCGTCGATATCAAATTTCAATTTCATATAATTTTATTTGCGACAATATTATGTTTCTAAAAACTGATAAAATATACGATTCTCCGCGTTAAAATACACATTTTTGGGCGTCAGTTTATTGGCTTTGCTCCGGAGTATCACCATTAATGTCATCCAAAATAAATTACCGTATACCTGCTGTGTTGGCCAGTATGCCCGCACATATCCGATGGGAATAACAGATAAAATATCACGATTTGAGATATGTTAATTTTTATGTTGTTAAAGTAGAAGATAAATTACATTATAAGAAAATGTTGCTACACCTTTACATAGTGTTTGTTTTAATATATTCAACATTTCTTCTTATTAATAGCTATATGGTTTCTGACTGGTTTTAACTAAAGAGACTTGTAGACAGTTTCTGACAAGCATTTTAGTTCCACAATCTCTTCTTCTTTAGTTTAAAAATTCGTTTGCGATACTGGCTGATAATAATATGCCAAATATTGTGTAGAAACATTTTATTTTAAAAAAAGAACGTTGTTCAGTGAATAGTCTAGAAGATAACCTTCATTCATGATCAATCTTGAAAATTAAAAGTTTTTTTTAATAAGAAATAACATTTGTGGCCAGTGTCTACTGTCTAATACTTGTACAGTCTATTTTAGCTAAAAGTCGTACTGTTAAATTTATAATGGCATTTTTATAACACCGTCTTTTCATCGCAAAAGGACAAAAGTGACAAAACTTAGTACCGTTCTCTCCATATTGTGTGACATTATTATTCTAATTTTTAAGCAAGAACAAAAGACAGCTGTATCTTTAGTTGACAAAGATGGATTGGTAACCGCAGTCCCTTACAATGGGATATTCACAAAAACGGGAGTATTATGCGTAGTCGCGCCGCGTTCTTAAGCCTATTACCTGCGCATACGCACGGTCCCTTTTAAAAGTGTCACTTTAGATTTAAAAAGAGAAATGACGATCGTCCAGTTGTGACGTTTGCCTAATTAAAGCTGAATTGAAGAGGATTAAGTTTGAAAGTAAAATATAATTATTGCGGAATCGTTTGGTTTGGATTAATAGTAATTAAGTAAGGTTCATTGTAAATTGGTTTATTAATTAGTTAAATGAAAGGTTATCTGAATATAAAGTATTTATTACACGAGATAATAAGCACTCCGTCTTCAATTTCTATAAGCTAACTTGAACTTTATATTATGTTACGATTAAATTTTATTGGAGAAAACTTTATTGAGGTAACCTAATGTACTGAATACTAATTAAAAGTATTAAAACAATACCTACTACATTAATTAATTATATTCCGGTCCATATACTTGGCAAAATATATCCTGTGAAAATGATTTTTGGCGTCTAACTAAACTATACTAGTTTCTCATACCACAGTATAGTAAATAGTACCTACTAGCGTACCCATACCATACAAACAATAGTTTGTAGTAATTTAATTTTGAGTTTCATCGCGATAAAGTGATTTGTGACGTGTCATGTCGCTGGATGCAGCCTATGTCCAGCAATGGACTTCTTGTGGCTGAGATGATGATGATAAAACTGATATGTTATCGATATAAACATAAGTTTATTGCATGTCGATTTATTAAAATCAAACGATTCTTTTGACCTACTGGAACGGAAAATAATTAGATCAATTTTACGTGACAGCATAAAGCAAATCTTCAAGTCTCACCTCACAAAAGCCTTTTCTTTGACTTCTTCCTTCACATTCAAACGTGAAAACTTTCATATTTATAATATTAGCAGGACTGCAAGACTTGTTGCCAACAGAACCATCTGTATTCTTGGAAAAGTTATCATAAAGGTAACTTGTAATAAGGTTACAATGAAATGCGAAAAAAAATCGACAAGGGACATTATAATAATATAAAGTATTTGCGGAAAAAATCTTTTGTGAAACATTTAAATGGAATCAGAATGACAATAACCGTAACAATTTTGTTATGACATAAAAGATACTTGCAAAGATAGGAGAGATTTTCAGATATTAGATAGATAAATCTATTTTGAATTTATCTCTACTGTTATAAAGATATTTTATTAATATATCAAGATTAGGTTTGTTATTATCCTCTGGAAATGACTATTTATTTATACCACACAGGTGGCAAACAAGCACACGGTCGGCCCGATGGTAAGCCGTCACCGTAGCCTATAGACGTAAGCAACACCGGGGGTATTACTCACGCGTTGCCAACCCTCCCAACCCCCCCAAGTGGAGCTCTGGAGACCTTACTCACCCTAGGAACACAACATGGCCGAGACCAATGCTATTTGGCTACGATCTTCAAATGACTACATTGAAATTGGTTTCAATGTACTAAATTGGTCGCTGCTCGTGCGTCGCCAGTACGTAGTCGACGCACGAGCAGCGACGAATTCTATCAAACGTGTTGTTTATCAAAAACTGTCGACGGAAGAACAGCGACCAATTTAGTACAGTCAACAAAGGAGTTGACTGACCCCCCTCTGTATATATGAGTAAAGATTTCTAAATATTGCGTGAAGGGATTTACTTGAAAATTTGTAATTACATAGTACAATATGAATACTATTGATAAATAAATTTTTATTTTCAAGTAAATCCCTTCACGCAATATTTAGAAATCTTTAATCATATATACAGAGGGGGGTCAACTCCTTTGTTGACTGTACATTGATACCATTAATACTATTCGCTATTCGTTCCAAATAAAGTACTAACGAGGAGAACAAGTATTTTTTATTATTCCCGATATTAATAAAGAAAACGAGGACAATAACAGTTTTCATATTTGCACTCTACATTAAATTTTAATAATTTTAAAAGGTTGTAATTTTTTAATCGGTTTTATTTTGCTTGCCAGTTTCTGAAACGTCTTTTTAATTCTAATTGCACATTAGGTTCCTACTATCTCTCTTTTTCTTTTTTAGTTTGACAGCTATAACTTAATGTGTCATTAACTTTATAATACGTTTCAGAAATTGGTTATGAAAGTACACCTATGAATGGATTTGTATGAAAATTTTCAAAAATGATAAAAAATTACGTAGCAACGATTATGTTAGAATTAAAAGTTCAGGTGATATGGCTATGTAAATGCCTACACTACCTAGGTATATCACAACGTTTATCAGTTTACGAGATTAACAACAATGTTTTAACAAATTATCCAGGTACCTACTTAGCCTGTTTCAGTCATTATATCTAAACTAGCTTTTCCCCGCGGCTTTGCTCGCGTTAATTTTATGACATAGATCTCGTTTGACAACAAAACAACCCATAGCGCGACTTGTGGCGCCATCTGTTGGCCGATACAGCGCCCTTTAAAGTAGAATATTATTTTCCCATTGGAACGACATACTTTCACGGGATAAAAAGTAGCCTATGTTGGGCTCTGTACCCATAACAATATGTATGCAAATTTTCATAATGATCGGCTGCTTAGTCAAACCGTGAAGGAATAACAAACAAACAAACTCTTCTCTTTCTCATTTATAATATTAGTAAGGATATACTGTTTACCCTGGTCTGGATGTTTTCTCTATGTATTTATTTAGAAAAAAAAATTTATTTTTGTGTTTTAACAGCAATCTAATAAATTACCCCATAGTACAGTCGGCTGCAATTAAATGTAGACACGTATAGTTTTTAAGTCGTTGTGGTAAGGCCTAAATTAGAATGCACATGGATACATATAATTGCACGTGACTGTACAAGCTTAGTTGCTTCGTTTAGGACTAGATGGCGTTGTTTGAATCGTCCGAGAATATTTATTTATAATTGGACACAATTTTTCTAGGAAAACTCAACGATGAGTTTGAACTAAATAGGTGAGTTTTATAGCAATAAATGGATTTTGCAATCGTTTGATGTTTTTTCATATAGATTTTTATTTGAAATCAGTGGATTGTTTCTAGCTTTTGTGCCAAGTAGGTACCTACTATTGAAATGGAATACCTATCTATCTACCTAACCTCCTTAGACCGGTGTAGATATATTATAAACACTTTGAAGACTGCGATATCAAGTAACAACAGATTATGATGAAGTTTGCATTATCACACAGATATTACTATTTATGTACTTTGGAATATTGGGTTTGAACTCAGACTCCTTTGGAGAAAGACGTTACTAAGACGGGGTACTATACTAAATTATGAGTCGCCGAGGATATTCGTAGGCAAGTAAAGTCAAGATCACGTCAAACGACTGTAATCGTTGGTCAATTTATGTTCTGTAGCAAAAATAGCAAATATTAGTGTAAAAGTTTAATGCATTTCAATGGTTTTCATAATTCCCATCAAGCTATGGAATATCGCAAATAGTAATTAGAGAGTTGTAATTATTACTATTAAAATCGTTTATGATAATTTCCACTTACCTAATAATCTCCAGACTTCAGCACTACTCAGATAAAGATTCAGGTGGGCCAAACAGCACGGCAACAAAAACAGTATGGTTAGAAACCACCTCATATTTACGACTTCCAAAATCCAAACCCCACAAGAATTCTATAACCACCGCTCCATAGGTCCGTTTTGTTCATAACATTTCGTATCCCATTTTCATCCAACAACGTTCAACAAAATCAACGATACACAGTTCTCGCGCCGACACAAGATTACACTCGATTAAAACGTACAAATCCACAAGAAATTTCAGATAAACACACGAAATACAGCGTAAATACACAATAGTTTTAAATTACAATGATGAAAAAATGTATTAAAGATAGTATATTCACGAATTTCTGTTTATAAACATTGCAAATTGAACGTTACTTCACAAAATAGTGCGACAGCACCTTCCCGTGTAACGACTCCCGTCAAACTGGTTAGTTAGTTTTGTTGTTCTTTCATTCTCTCTCTTCGTTCGTCGTTCGTTCCTTGCCGGCTTTGTAGTGCATTATTTTGTTTGATGTTTGACATGATGTCAAAAGGAATCGCTAGAGGGCAGCTCTAAATTGAAATAAAATAAAAATACTTTTTTCTTGCAATCATTGGTTTTCGTAATTGCTATTAAACACTGATTTATATTATATTATACTGTATATGAAATTAATATTGTTGCAATGAACAAGAACCTGTTAGATAGTTTGTTTACTGTGCGTGCATAACGATAGACGAATAAAAATATAGAGACATCTTCATTGCATATTGTGAACTACAGTAATCAGTGGCATCAGTGCTTCGTCGTTCGTATTAACTTCGTATGTACTTCCATAGTTCAATTTTCAAAATTATTAATCACTAATTTTATTGCACTTGTCCCATATTTATGTAGGAATAACCACAATTTACTGTTGAAAATAAGTTACAATATTGGTAATATTGACCTTATCAAAGTTTCAATGTATTCCAATAGATGTCGCCCACATTGTGTTGTGCATTTTAGTTAGTGGTGTGTATATTTGCGTCTTTCCAAAGTTTATAAATTTTAGATCAAATATTCTTATTTTTTGAATGTTAGTATAAAATGAATAGTCCGCTCCAATCTTTATTAGTAAAATACTTATCCTGTACTAAAATGAAAATGATCAAAGATACTATACGCCTTTTAAACATAAATTTCGCCATAACAATCACATCTTCGGTAGTATAGTGGTAAGTATCCCCGCCTGTCACGCGGGAGACCGGGGTTCGATTCCCCGCCGGAGAGATCCTTTTTTTAATTATATTTTTGACGAGTTTGTTTTTTGACTAACTGCAGGTACTCTTTACGAAATAAAACATTTTTTCTGATTGCGATGGTCAGGGTTACAGCCTTATTGTATCGGAAGAAATTTTTCTAAATGTATGCATTTGCAAGAGTGACAGTTTTATTATAGATATAATCAGATATTTTAGGGGAAATTACTATCTACGTTTAATTTTAGATCTTTTAAAAAGATTTGCAACGAGCTGCTCGTCGCAAATCGTTTTGATGAAGGGTGGATTACACCGCATGCAGCGTAGCGCGTTGCAGCTTATGGCGTTAGTAGCTGCGCAGCGCTATACAGCATCGTGCGTTTGGTGTGTCCTTTCTCATAATATTGCATAGATTACAAAGCCATAAGCTGCAACGCGCTGTGCTGCGCTGCATGCGGTGTGCTCAGCCCTTAAGACCTAAATAAACAGCCAAGATTTCTTCTTCTAAATTTAAGAGCTGCGCCGTTGTAGGTGTAGGTAGAGCAACCTCCACCTTTCTTTCACCTCTTTCACCTTTCTATAAGCCAAGGTTTAGTACCTAAATCCTAAAGGATAACTGTGACAAAACAGGTTTTAGTTAATCCTCAGTTAATATTTTTTATTAATCAATAGATGGAGCCGGTTTCACCATGCCCGAATAGCGTATTCGTCAAATAAACTGACAGTGTGTTTCTTAATTATTATGGGTTTGATGGACTTTCATTTCATTTCATCAATATAAATAGGTATTTTTCCCATAGGTATGGGAACAAATCACACACGCCCCAAAGTAAGTCAAAACTCGCGTTAAGGAATACTAACTCAACGATACTATGTATATTTTATAGCAAATACATATACAAGTAGATAAAAATTTATGACCCACCCAGGCCAATCAAAAAGTTCGTTTTTCGTCATGACCCGACCGGGATTCGAACCCGAGACCAACTGGGTGGCAGTCAACCATTACGTCATGTTTGTTATGTATGTATATCAATTTTAAGAGAAAAAATTTATACCAACTGTGAAATCGGCCTTATAATCCTTCTGAATTAGTTACTTCGTTATGTAGCAGTCCGAAGTAGCAGTTCACAGTTTGTTACTGATCCTGTTACAATTTGTCTGACAGATAAGCTTACTGGAGGTGTGTGTGGGAAAGTGGGAATACAAAATAAACAAGCCAATGATAAAAATATTATTCCAAAATAGACTTTTAATACAAAAATTACATATAAACTTTGTTTTAATAAATACGTCTCATCCTTTGGTAAATCAATTTGCACAATTCAAAACCAAAATATTGACTGTTAAAATAAAATATAATTTATGGTAAATACTTAGTAAAAGAATAAAACATTTTAAACGAAACAATACACGGACGCGACGAGTAATAAAAAATTAATTCTAAAATAGATTACGCAGTACATAAAAGCATATTCGAAAATTAAATAGACGTTAACATTAAAAGGAGAGGCTACAAATTATGGCACAGAGGAACTATTAAGGAGCGTGACGCGAGCGCTCATTTCTCTTTGGGCTTCTTTTCCTTCTTGCGCGGCGGCGGCACGGGCGCCTCGGCGCCGCTCGCCGCGCCCTCCTTCTTCACCACCTTCTTGACCACCTTCTTCTTGGGCTTGGCCGCCTCCGGGGTGGTGGGCGACTCCGGCTCCTTCTCCGTCACCGAGGACTCGATCTGCGCGGCGATGGTGGCCTTCTCTTTCGCCTTAACGCCGATCTGCGCGAGCGAGACGGCGAGCTCGGGCTGCGCCTCGCTGGCGATGATGGACTGCGCCAGCGCGGCGGCGTCCTCGAGCTCGCTGTCGGGGGTGGGGAGCGGGTCGGCGGCGGCGGGCGGCCGCAGCTGCAGCTTGCCCGCGGGTTTACGGCGCTCCTCGGCTACACAACCAAATCCCTTATTCTCTCGTTCGATTATACTTGGCGTTAGTATGGCGGTCACATTAGAGAGCAAGCTCGGTTAGGGCCTGGAACAAAGTCGAGGGAAAACAGAACTACGTTGTTAACTCGAACGATGCAAGCGGAAAGTTAGATCTTAGTGTCAGTTTAGCGGAGATCCGAAGCTGAATCATTACAAGGAGTATTATTATGCAAACTGGTATTCATGGATCGATTAACAAATACATATGCGAAGATTGCGAAGTAGCTTCTACATGTGTGAATACAACCGCGATGGGTACTAAGCATTGAATAATGTTCCTTGCAACGTGTGATAGACATGTGAAGCAAATAAAACGAAAGTAGAACGTTGTAATATCGCCAGTTGACCGATACCACAACGTTCTGAAATGAGTGCATCACACAGCCATGCGCAGACATCTTCGTTCCGACTTAATTAGTTTAATAATATCATTAAATTGAAGTCGTAAATAATTTGAAATGGTCAAGAATGAAAATCTAAAGTCAGATCGATAGCTGTCTGCAGGGTCATCAACTCATTATACCATTCTTTGAAATTAATGTAAAGAAATGCATGAAAAAACAATTTCTGAAACTGTAACGTTGTTCATATGGTATAATGAATTTTCCCCAAAACGCCCTACTTACTGCATCAACTTGGACGCAACCCAACATCCACCTATCTATTTGGAGAATGTTCTGACATAAAAAATACATAAATATTATTAAATAATCCCTAATTGCGTTTTCCATATTGTTTGTTGCTTATATGTAGTCGTAAAATTTGGCACTGTTGTGGGGAAGAAACCTAATAAAAACCTAATTGTACATAAATCTTGAAAGTTGTGTTGGGTCCAAGTGCGAAATGGTTATTACCTGATCTATCAAAGCCGCGTCTCTTGCGCTGCCTCCTCGGTAGCTGGGTGAAATAACAACGAATTTTGAAACGTACGAATTAAAATTACATAAAAACCAAAAACACAAAACGGCACAAAAGAAAAACTTGTACACATCGCGCTCTACGGGTGACCGTCTAAGCTATGTAGATGCATCGGTACCGCGTAGAACAGATGTAGCTAATCTAGAAACATAAATTAGTCTGAGAGAAAACTGCAAAATGAACTCGGTGAGAACTTAAAAGTGCAAAGCCGTTAGCTGCTGGCGCGTCGTTTATGTCGTCTACTTACATTTGGCAACCGGCACTGTAGGTGCTTCCTCTTTTGAAGGCGTATTCGCCAACGGAGGGCTGTCGCTAGACGCCGGTGCCTCGGGACCTTTCTCTGGTGTCGCTTCAGCTTTAGCCGCATCAGTGTTTTCTGATGCTGATTTAACTGGCTCTGGAGTTTCTGCGACTATTTGAACTTCAGCTTCCACTTTGGGAGCGGATTCGCTAACTGGAGTTGACGCCTCTGGCGTTGATTTTGGGGTCACCGGTGGGGTAGCCGGTAATTTAGGTTCGTCAGTCTTTTCTACATCATCTACTACTGTAGGTGTTTCTACACTACCGGGGATTGCCGTACCTGCTGGAGTCTCTACTGTGCTGGGAATTTCTGAAGAGGCAGTCACGTCAGACGGTGGCGCAAGAACTGTCACGGGAACATCAGCAGCTGCTGGAGCTTCAGAAACTGCTGCTTCTGATTGTGGTGCGGCTGTAACTGGTGCAGACGCCTCTACTGGTGACGGCGCTGTTTCAACTGTAACAGGCACCTCAGCTGGTGCCGGAGCCTCAATTGGAGCGGGCACCTCAGTTGGCGCAAGTGCCTCAACTGGCGCAGATGCCTCAACTGGCGCAGATGCCTCAACTGGTGCAGCAGCTTCAACTGGTGCAGGTGCTTCTACTGGTGCAGGTGCGTCAACTGGCGTAGGTGCCTCAACTGGTGCAGCAGCTTCAACTGGCACAGGTGCTTCAACTGGTACAGGTGCGTCAACTGGTACAGGTGCGTCAACTGGCGTAGGTGTCTCAACTGGTGCAGGTGCCTCAACTGGTGCAGGTGCCTCAACTGGTGCAGGTGCTTCTACTACAGCAGGTGTCTCAACTAGTGCAGGTGCCTCAGCAACTGGCGCAGGTGCCTCAACTACTGCAGGTGTCTCAACTGATACAGGTGCCTCGACTGGCGCAGGCGTCTCAACTGGCGCAGGTGCTTCAGCTGGAGCAGACGCTTCAACTGGAGTAGGCGCCTCAGCTGGAGCAGGCGCCTCAGCTGGAGCAGGCGCCTCTACTGGAGCAGGTGCCTCGACTGGAGCAGGTGCGTCTACTGTAGCAGGTGCTGGTACAGGTGCAGCAGCGTCTATTGATTCCGCTTCTTGTGCTACCTCAACAGTAGCGGGCGCTGTTTGTTCTTGCGCTGGTGAAGGCTCTTTAGGAGGAGAAGGTTGTTTGGGTGGTGGAGTTTCCTCAACGGGTGCCTGTTTCGGTGGAGAAGCTCGATTGAGTGTCTGTGAGATTTTAGCCCAAATATTATCAAAGGAGTCTGCTCCCATATAGTCTATGTTTCCGGCTTCCCATCCTTGTCGGCGTGTTAACTCATCAATAGCCTCACGCTGCGAACTTGCACCAGCCACAACTCGCGCCAGGTTTCCTGCAACGCCGCTCTGAAATAAGAAAGAATGTTTAGATTAGTTACGTGCAACTTCATTTGAAGTTATTTCACTGAGTGGTAAATTCTGACAAATAATATTTAGTAGAAGTATAGGTATTGTTACGAAAAAATTTACGTGCAAATTAGGTTTCAGGAAATTATAACATGCAAAAGTATAGTATCTACAATACAGGATAACACTGCTGAGCGGCACTCAATTTCACGAGCAAATATAAATAAAAGTTTTACCTTTTCTGCAGCACATTACAGACAGTCATCTAGTTCCGTCAAAGTAGACCAAGGGTACATAGAAGTTAGTACCCATATCGTCTCGTGTACTGTTTAAAAATAAAAACTTACTTGAACTTCATCTTCGTACGGTGATACTTCATTAACAAAAAGTGTTGTATCATCTTCAGGAAAGTCGGGCTCTATCGGGGACGACGGCGGGGAAGGCGTTGGGGTCGGGGGTATTTCATGCGAACAAATCTTGCGCCCACAGGAATCTATAGTTGCACGGTGCCTTAAGTAGAAGCCATCATATGGGTGTCTCGGTATAATATCCTCATAATTCTCGCTATCCTCAGAAATATATCCATTCATATCATTAAGGGGTATGTCTAAACGATTTTCTCTGCGATTTCGCCGACTTTTCCTTTTATCATGATCAATGTGAACGTGGTGTACTTGGTGTGATAATTCATGTGGTGTAACAGCTGCCAGCTCAGAATCATTCTTGTGCTTATGAAAATCATTAAAATCTGAATGTTGGCTAGATATATTGAGATTATCGTGCGAGCTTTCATTGTGCTGATTACTAAAACTATTAAGTGAATAATTTATATGTTCATTGTAGTTATGACTAGAGTGAGTATAGTGAATATCTTGAGGATTATTTTTTTGCCCGTGTTCAAAGCTATCGTGTGTATGTTCGTAATAATGTTGAGTGCTATGACTGTGATCTTGATGTTGGTGCTGTTCATGGTGCCATTGTTCATTGTGTTCGTCTGTCTGGTGTTGATAATTTTGATCAATCCAATGTTGTTCATGATGTGGATTGTAACTATAATGCTGTTCACCGGGTTTGACGCTGTGTTCTACATTATAGTGGGCATCATGCTCTGGTTGGTATTCCCAAGCGTACTTTCTCATTTGTTCATGATCCTCCACTAATATATCATCATCTGTATTTGGGGGTATATGTCCTCTATAAATTTCCCAAGGATCGTGGAACTGTGTCATGTCTATTTGTGGCATATGTTCATTTTTTTGAGTATTGGTAACATTGGGATGATGCCAGGGGAACTCTGATTCCGCATCCACCTTCGGCTCATAGTGTTGGCGGTCGTCGTGGGCGTCGGGTGGTAACGTCGGTGGGGCTGGGCCTTCTTGCATCTCAACCTATCGGTTGAAGTGACAAAACAACTCAATAGATTTGCATGCAGACGAACACTTGAACTAAGCTTTGCACAGAAATGACAGTACAGTGCTATAAGCTTCGTCCAAGCGACTATTAGTAAATTAAGATACACAAAAGCGTACTAAATAAACATACTAATGAATGTAATGCACTAATTTGGGAACGGGATAAAACATTAACAGAAAAATAAACATTTGATGACGATGTTAGCTAGATTTATGTCTATTTAGATATCATAAGTATGTTTATTGTAGATCCGCGGTATTCCACCAAAATACCAACACCATCTAAACAATACCAAACCTAATCACCGAAACGTGCAATAAGCGAAACAAAATTCCATTGAAACGTTAGAGAATGTTAGTATTTTGGAGAAATTTCTAAATAAAAACGTGTCAAATGCTTTAAACAAAAGTGCGATAGCGGGTACAGGTGGACAAGCTTCAAAATGCAAGCGTTAAAATTTTGTTAATTCATAACAAAAATTATTTACAAGGCCAAACTAAATATCTATATAACTTTTCTTTCTGGCATGGAAATATCGAGAGGGTTGTGTAAAAAGGCAGACTAATAATTAATGAAGTTTGAAGACGTCTCACCTCTGTAAATTTAGAATCCTGATGTGAACGCTTGCAAAACATGTCGAGTTGAGTACGTTACTGAGCACGGTATCAGAATGGATCGGTTTACTGGCCGTTACTTACAGACCAAGATGTTTGTGGTCTTGCATGAGTAACCGCAGTAAATGGGGTTTGATTCCTCCGAGTCATTTGATACCGTAATCGATATCGTATGTTATATATTATAGAGATCATTACTTAGATCTATTTTTACCAAATAGATAATTTATACATATATGTATTTAAATTTTCAGACCTAAATGTGAAGATGTTTTACGAAGATCTAGTGGTTTACAATTATTCACAGTAAGGGATTTGATATTAGACAATACGGAAATCTAAACTTCTGAAGTGATAATAATAATAATATTCACAGGACTTAATAAATTTTATTACCTATGTATGTATGTGTACCAGTTTTTGTAACAGAAAATAACCGAATGTCATTCGAGTGGCTAAATACATAGTTTAAGTAATATGAACTGAACAAATTGAGTAATTGGAATGACCAGTCAATGAAAATAAATCATCTCAAATTTCTATACGACTCAGTGAGAGCTCAAAATCAATGGCTTATAATAAAAATATAGATGCTAAATACAAAATTATTGATGATCACAATGACGTTTGAATCATTTGGGATAAGTGTCAAGTTAATGTTCCTACCACTGTATCTCTTTTTATGAAATTCAAATAATGTGTACATTCAAAGTTTGGTAATAAAAAATGGGCAAGAACTCACGAATTCGCAAAACTTTGCAGACTGCAAGAGTAGACACAAGTATTTTAGAAGCTAAAATAATAGATCATACAATTTAAATTAAATAAATTGAAGATTTAAAAACCATTAGATTTTGAACGCAACTAAGACGCGTAAGTATTAGATGATAGTTAAGTAAGATGTCAGAGAATTGTATTCATTGACTTGATCCATTACAATCTGCTAAAAATCTTTCGACGAGATCTTTCGAGAACTTAACACAAATAGTTAAAATTATAATCTTACCATGGAGACATCTAGTTGGGGATGTACTTGAGACACGAAAAGATCCCACCACAGTTGTAAGAACTCCCGAAGATGTTCAGGTGCGTCCACAGACCGAGATTCAAAGTTAAACTGCTGCAGCCAAGGTTTTGCTGCGCCGATAAAATGAATGATCTTCAAGTTCTGGCCATAGCTGAAAACGTAATGGTTTGCTTCATAACTAATTGTTTTATTGTTGATATGCATTATATAGACAATTGTAGTTTTCTACAAATGAACGCCTATAGGCTACGGTGAAGGCTTATCATCAGGGCGACAGTACGCATGTTTGCCACCTTTGTGGTATAAAAAAAATAAAAAAAATGAACTTCAGTCCATCAGGACATGCACTGCTTATTGTTAATCTGTGGTCATTGTTGTTAATCCTGGCTCTGAAGAAGATACAGATAGGGGAATCTATGTTGGACTAAACCCGATGGTTGATATGTAAGTCAAAGCCAATGCTAGATGTTGCATAATTCGTTCAGGAATATTTGTGTTAAAATCCATGTAAGTAGATAAATAAAAATGGTTCTTCGAGTTACTCAGAGGGTGTTTTCAATTTTCGTAGCGATAAGACCGCTTGTAAATACATATCCAATTATGTAGTGCTATTGTTTTATATTATAAGTTAAATAAATAGTATTGTATTGTATAGGTTTGAGGCGCCGATCGTGAGCTGCAGATAACTAAAGCAAGTAATGTTAAGGGTAATGAACATTCCGTTATAAATTTTGGTGCAGAATTGTTGCAATAATTTGATTTAAGAAACCTTTGGAATCTAAAGAACTAATATTAAGTATTTCAAGGAAGGAAGTCCTACTGTTCAGCCAAAACCAACAGCACTAGGCTGGACATGTGTTAGTTTCTGAAGACCGAATTCTGGGGAGTGATGTTAAAACTGCGAACTAAAGAAAGGGTGCACATTTGAAAAAGTCACTCATTGAAACCACGAAGCCAAGTACGTAAATAAAGTTCATATTTGCAAAATTTACGAGTTGTGTCATACAAAATTATGTTTTCATAGTTTGTTATCTGATTAAATATTTCATGAAGATTCAGACATATTGCCAACATAAATATGTTTCATTATTTATTTGGCACATATCTGACTATTAAAATATTTATTTATTATTGTAAATAAACATGAAAATGTTTATTTTAACATCGTAGTATATCAAATAGAGTATCGACTATGGTCTGTTCCAAACACGAAGAGTCAAAATGTAAACAAACTGATTTAGAGATGAAAATTATAGTAAATATTTCTGAACGAAGCGAATGAGTGAATGAAGGAGAAAAAGAAAGAGTGAATGAGAAAAGGAGAAAGAGTGAGTGGCTGCTTTTACACCTGCAATAAATTGCACTCATGTGCAACGTGACAGTTGTCTCAGATTTAACTAGCAAAGCTGTTTGTAAGAAACTTCCGGGAGAAATTGCAGATGTGAACGCAGCCTGAGCAGATGTTAGATCGTAACACCTCATGCGTTGAGAATGAAGACTGCACCTCCATGAAACCTGTTCGTTCAGGCGGTTTCAACCCAGCGCCGACAAAAAACCATGCCGTGTTAAAACAACGAGACCGTTTTGAGCATGAACCTTTAGTGCACAAATAATGTGGAATAAAGCAATTTCGATTTCTATTTTCAAAACCAGCTAATAATCAGGAATCTGTGACCCACTCTAACCAAGTTAATTATTGCAACTTACTGTTTCAAAGCAGGCAAATATGAGTAGAATGCGGCCGATGTGACATTGTATAGGAACGGTAAATGTTTGTCGATGTTGCCATGTGCCCAGTCGGAGAAGAATGAGTTGAGGAGTCCTTGGTCACCACCTGTGAATAAATAATAAAGAATTATGACAAATTAGTTGCCTTGACTACGTATTGGCAAATGTCCCAAAAGAGATTGGGTGGTGTCTCAGGATGTGAGAGATTTCAACAATACGTCACAAAATAAATAATATGTACACAATTCACACAGCACCACCTGGTTCTAAAGTAAGTTAGGCTTAACCTTGAGTTATGACAATGGATATATTGTTGTAAATATATAATTACTAGCTGACCCGGCAAACTTTGTTCCGCCTTAGAGGCACTATCCTACTCTACCCCTACCCCTATCCTATCCTATCCTACCCTACCCCTACCCTACCCTACCCTACCCTAACGGAATAAAAAGTATCCTATGTCCTTCTCCTGGTTCTAAGCTACCTCTCCACCAATTTTCAGCCAAATTTCTTCAGCCGTTCTGGAGTTATAAATGGTGAACTAACACGACTTTCTTTTATATAAATACAGAGAAGACACCCAGACTCGAGAAAAATGGAATCGAATCAGCGGCCGCTGGTGCGGAAAGTAGGATCACTACCAACGCACCACCCCGGGCTGTCCAATGTCAGAACTCAAGAACAAAATGTCAGATTTAGAAGGTAAAAATTGGTCACCGTTTCACAGCACACTACTACAGATAACATTAAAGGGTCTCACCATCGAAGCTGCCACGTTCCTGTGCGAATTTGATGAGTTTGTCGTAGGTGTCTGCCGAGGGTCTGTATACGAAGACGCCGGAGTTAAAGCAGTCGGGCCAGCCGACGTCGGGCGCCGCAGATAGCTCCTCGCGGTCAAACAGCTCATCACAGTTTTGCACTATCTGTATAAGAATAAACATTATATCAGAATTAATAGTAAGTAATCTTTAATAATTTATTCTTTAATTTGATATGCTCTAACGAAAATATACAGAAAACTAAACAAATTTAAGGGTGTTTCTTGAAAACCTGGATTTTCGTTGTCCGGAAGTAAAAAGTGTACGTATAATTGAAATAAGCGTATGAAGTATTTTTTTTATTAAAATTTAAACTGTAATCTAACTGAGTCACTACGATAATTAAGAAAAATATAAAACAAAGTGAGTAAAAAAAATATCTGAAGTGTTAAAAATTGATTCCACTGGCGTGTCCGTACTCCAAATTTGTACACAATATCATCCATATCATTTTTTCCATTCAGTTCATAGATATTTCAATATTTTATATTAGATCCCAAATTGATAAGAATTAATAAATAAAATAGATGAACCACGTATTTATAGAACATTTAATTATATGAATTTTTTAAATGTTGTCCGGGCCTTAGCAGTGATTTCACTGGTACATCACTAAAATGTACGTACGTCCTTAGTGACACAATTTGGAAGCAATGTGTACCCCCCGAGCGTTAACCGTCAGTCATGTTTTGAGTGTCGAGGGAAGAGATGCGCGGCTGCTTGCTGCATTCCAGAAATATAAAGGTAAGTATCTGATTCCACTGGGTTTGGTTTGGTACATCGTTGATTACTTTGACCTCAATTTTACCATCAATTAATTTTATTAGACGACAAAAAAAAATTATGAACTATCGCCACTCTAATGACTACCTAGGGTGTAAAGGTCATTGTACTAGATACAGTCATTTAGCGACAATCGATAATTTTGCTACATTTTTTGATTCCCTGACATTGATTACTCTGTTTCTAAGGTCAGTGAAATCAAAATGTGATAAAGTTTTTGACTGAAAAATTATTTCATCATCATCATCTCAGCCACAAGAAGTCAACTAGGCCTCCCCAAACGTCTCCAGTGCGACCTGCTGGCAGCGGCCTGCATCCAGCGGCTTCCTGCGACTTTCCTTAGGTCGTCTGACCACCTTGTAGGCGGGTGTCCTACGCTGCGCTTGCCGGTACGTGGTCGCCATTCCAGAACCCTTTTGCCCCATCGGCCTTCGGTTCTGCGCGCTATGTGATCTACCCACTGTCACTTCAGTGTTTGGCTATGTCAGTGGCTATGTCAGTTATTTTGGTTCTGCTACGGATCTCCTCATTTCTGATTCGATCTCCCCGAGCATAGCTCTTTCAAGCACTGAGGAATTTTGGACGAGAAGATATGCCGTAATTTCCCGAAAGCTGCCCAGCCAAGTCGGATTCGTCGATTGACCTCTTTCTCGAAGATGGACCTACCTAATTGGATGGTTTGTCCAAGGTATACGTACTCGTCAACAACTTCGAGGATCGAGCTCCCAACTGAGACCGGGGCGGGTGCGACATGGATATTCGACATGATTTTCGTCTTGACCATGATCATTTTTTGACCCACCTGTTGGGAAACTCAATTGAGGCCTTCGAGCATGGTGCTGAGGTCCTCCAGCGACCACGATGTCATCGGCAAATCGAAGGTGAGTGATATACTCGCCGTTAACGTTGATGCCGCATCCTTTCTCGTCCAAAAGTTGAAGGCATCTTCCAGAGCGGTCGTGAACAGTTTCAGAGATATGACATATCCCTGTCTCACGCCTCTGTGTAATGAGATTGCTTTCGTGTTCTGTTCCTGTACTTGGACTGACATGATGGCGTTTTTGTATAAGTACGTCAAAGGTTCGATATACCTGCAGTCTATGCGGCATCGCTGGAGAGACTGTAGCACGGCCCATGTCTCGATCGAATCGAAGGCTTTCTCATAGTCCACAAACGCTAAGCATAATAGCAGATTGTACTCTTCGGTCTTCTGTACAATCTGCCGCAGCGTATGGATGTATTATAATTCTTTAAGATGGTTTTATCGCCCTTTTTAAAGAACAGAACCACCACGCTTCTGTTCCACGCCTCAAGCGTTTTGCCCTCGACCAACACGGAATTAAAGAGCTTCTACAGGACTTTAAGCACCGGTGTACCACCCGTTATCAGAAGCTCTGCTGTGATTCCGTCCTCGCCTGGCGCCTTGTTGTTCTTAAGCTGGATTAAGTAACATTTTTTTAAACTTTATTTTTGTAAAACATTTCTAAAATTTCGCAATTTTCCTAATATACCTTTTTTTATTGCAGGAATATGACAATAATGTTGTACAAATGGGGTGCTCTCAAGGAACACGAATGTGATTACGACACCAATAGATTATTAGATATTTATGTACCTATGTCAGACGATTGTTTACAAAAGTAGATAATAATATCTGAAAATTGAAGAATACATGTTCACATTTGTTAATTTTATTTAGATATGTATAACTGAGAATTAATTTTGTAATTTTTCATATGTAAAAACTTACAATTTCTTTAAAAAAAGTACAGAGTTATTGATTTTTGATTCCCCTGTAACTATTAATTGATTCCCCTGGTCATGATTTTTTTAATGTCTAATATCTTGGAATTTATAGGTTCAAAATGAGTGCCTATTCGAAATTTATACTTCAGGTTTAGCCTATTTTTACGTGTAGTACCAGGTTTCATTATATTTTGAAAAAAAAAAACTAGCCAGTGGAATCAACCGAATAATCGCATTTCCAAGAATCACCCTTAAACAAAAGTATTTCCTGTAAATGACTTGCAAAAATAAAAGATTTTAACTGAAAAATAAATTAGTAAAACTAAGCTAGTATTAAAAATAAGTTGGTTGCAGCGTTGCCTCACTGAATATATATGGACCCCAGTGGACCACTTCACTTCATTTTGATATATGAATCATGCGTGTTATGTCGTTTATGTAATATACTTTTAATAATAAAAATTCAACCATTCAGATCATCTTACGATAATAACAAGATTAGATAGTTGCAAAATATGTCTGTGAGTATTCCAAAAGGGATTATGAATACATGGAATACGTTAGGGATTATCATAAACTCTGATTGTTTTATCTAAAACATAGTATCTTTACGTACTATATTTACCACTAACCCTCACCAAGACTACAGCACAGAATACTACTACAGTAAGCGGCATAAATATGTTGTCACTTGAGTATATGTACCTTGTCACTACCCTACCCTGTTAACTTAAAAATCTTCAGTAATTAAATTGATAAGTCAAAAGTGGCAAATTAAATTTCTTTTCCCCGATAGAAGTTAATGAAATAGGTAGCAACACAATAATAATTATTAAAATTTTTAGAAGGTATATAATTAGTGTTGAGATAAGGTAGGCAGTCACATTGCTTCCGATTTTTTTTACATAAAAAACAATACAAAGTATTTTTTATCGGTGCGTGGATGATAAATGTTCAGTTGACATAATAACCTGTGATAATAATAATGGTAATGCTCAATGGATTTTATGGAACGCTATCTTTTTGTTTATTGTTGAAATCGACTTAAAATTGAATTATTCGGGCATGTCAGGCATTTTTGTATTATGTAATGATGATAAAAACACGAGGTGATATATGTTTTCTACATGTATCTTGTAAGTAATCTTGTGTGTAAATCTTGCAATAACATAGAATTTGACATCTTGTAGCAACCCACAACCATCTACAACTAGGTGCTCATCAAGGAGTAGGAAGTTTAGCCTACTCCGTGTAATTACTTTCTGATTAAATTTGTTGTAAGTTCCAAGACAGTTGTAGTCGTCAATAAGTTTAATTGCTTATTGTCAATCTGGTTGTCAGGTTGCCGTTGTTGATCCTGGCTTTACCGGAGACACAGCGGTGGAAATATGTGGGCTTGTCCCTTCTGTGTGCTTCTGTGATGGGTTGGTCGTTGCACCTTCTGTCGAGCGATAATGAGGTATGTGCACACCTTCGTATTATTTCGCAGCGCACTACGATGTCCAACACACTTTACGTCAGTACGCTCTGCGTCACAATACACTGTTATGTGTCTCTAATCAACCATGTATACATAAAAATATAAATCTGATAGGCTTCTGACGCCATTAACACGCCACAATTCCACCACATCGCAGAATAATACTTCTACCGTTAATCTTTCAATAAAACCGTCATTACCAGCTGTGGCTCGTTTTGTATCTGTTGTTGTCTGAAACGCATTAAACAAGCAGTTTCTGGAAGAATCGTCTAATATCCGAAAGCTCTACGTTGCTTTTAGCTATGACACATTTAACAATCTCTATACGTCGAGCCAATGCTGGCTAACCCATCAAGTGGTCGGTGCGGCAATAACAATGAAACCACGGAATGTTTCTACACGATGGCCACATACAAGTTCGTAGCTCAGGAATATAAAGATAAGATAGCATGAATATATTTCCTTTCTGATCCTTCCTTTGCTTATTAATCGAATGATACTTTTTTGATAGTTCGGTAGCATGGTTTCGAGAAGCCCTATCTTGAGTGCGGAAGAGCGTAAGTCATCTCGAGCAGCACAATTTGTGTTGAACATGAAATTTTGTTTTTGTCTAATATAACACCAATAATAACTTAATTTAGATCCTTAAAAATTGGGTTAATTTCAACAAAGCAGTGGAATGTAAAACGAATATAATTGCGCATAATAATATGATATTTTTGCCAACACCAACCTACATATGAACATTTTAAGCAATTGAGTAATGAAACATCTTCTGCGTCCACCTAATAGAATGACGTGTTAAATCAAAACAGGGAGACAACAGACATTTTCTTCATCCGTCATGTAACACGTCTGTTTTGTACGAAAAAATACTGTATAATGAAAAGTGTAGGTTTTGGAGTTGATCCAAAATTGTCGGGAGCAAATATTTGGGCCACGGTTATGCGTCCCGTCATCTCGTGTTACTGCGCTAACGTCCACATCCGGTAACATTGACTTTCTTATCGTGTAAACAATTGATAAAAATAACACTTTCTTATACAACTAATTACTATAGAAATATTTAATGTCGATTAGCTGCTGGTGTATCTATTGTGTCAATATTCACTTCTCCTACTGTCTTTAGTCTTCTTCATTTTGGGTGGGCACTACTTTTTTTTATTCTCCCCTTTCTTAATTAACTTTATTAACCACAAATATCACAATACACAAAAAACTGATACAAATTAGCGAACTTAATTCTAAGTGGTCTTTCCCATTACCTACATCTTCTTTGACATACATGCTTCTTTACTTTGGGTTAATTCTCCCTTAAACAGTAGCTTGTGGTGTAGATCATACATTTAGATAATTAATTTCAGCAGTAATTGAACAAGCATTATCACTCAACGCCCACGAACAATTATGTAATAAATAAGAATAAACGTCGAGTATAATGCACTGTCATGTCTGTGGTCCTGTCACCGTAAAATTAAATTTCATAGTCTAGTTTTCGTGCACCGAAATGTTTTGTTTGTAAATGATGACAGTGATACAAAATATGTTACTTACAAAACTTTTAAAATAAGATAACGGTAGGAAGATGACACATCAAATGTAATTCTGTCTTCGTCTAATAAAGGAAGATAAAAAGACAAAACTTCATAATCAAATGCGTCTGTGCAACTGAGTGACGACTGGTTCTTGTGCATTTATTTTATGGACCACAGAGATACCAGGACATGACGCGCTTTAAGAACACGCGACACACTATTGGGCTTCCCATAAACAATAAGTACCAAAATCAAGAAATAAAATCCTACCAGAGTATCGGCGTCAAGGAACACGCATTTCTCGTACTGTGTGAGACTCCAGCAGTGTATCTTCGTGAAGGTAATACCAAGTTCTGGCCGCTGGAGTAATGCGAGGTGTGTGGCGTCTCTGGAGTCCAACACATCCACTATAACCACTTCAGCGAATACTGCTCGTAGACGATCCCTGTGGGCATTTATAAAAATGTTATCAAAGTCCAAAAAGTATTTAGGTATTATTTCGATTCTCGTGCACATTTGGGTATATTTTTTAGTTCCTCGTGGACATTCAGGGCAGGTGTCAGTTAACCTATTTCTCTGAGACATTTTTATAATGATCAGACGAATAATCTACGAGGCAATCTAGAAGAACACGTTTTACTAAAACATCTGGACAATTTTAGATAATTAAATACAATTGGTGGCCAATTATGAGGAAAAACAAGAATTTACCAATTACATAAATTCAAATGCATAAATATCATATCATACTATTAATGCGAAAGTAACTCTCTTTTCACTTTTCACGCTTTAGATGTCTAATATGGAGATTAGACGACCGAACAGAAATTAGGATAGTTCTATCCCGAAAGCATTTCGGGATCGGAATCTTCTTTTCGCGTGCTTCTCAAAATTGGTGTCAACTGCAGGTAGCTGGTGTCAGTAGGTACACCAAGCAACGTGATGATCACTGACAAGGATTAACGACGGATTTTGCAGGTAAAACCGCGGACATCCGCTAAGGCAAAATATGTATAATACGCATATCGATTATTTGCATTGAATTTGAATTACATGCATTTATTCATAAACAGCTGTTTATTAAGTCTGTCTAGACGGAAACCGGTTGTTCGCAGACTGGAATGGATAGAATTAGACCAGCTGCAAACTAATTAAGTGCAGTACGAACTTGTCCTATAGTTGATTGGAATGAAAAAAGGGTAAAAATTATTAAGGAAAATCCATTAGGAATCCAGGAATATAAGTCGCCAAACTTTCTAGTAAAAGAAAGAGTAGTTCCTTCTATTATTCGACGTCATATTTTTCAACTGAAATACAAAATCGCGCAGTCATAGAGTTTTACAGTCGAGAAGTTCAATGATATGGTAATGTGGAAGAAACTTACAATTTTGGGAAAATCGGATATTTGGTTAATAAATTTTGTCCCGGTCACAATCACAATCCTGATTCTATATGACCGGTTCGTTTGTCACACTCAAATTGACTGTTGATTAGAAACATCAAAGGCAAGAATTTCGAATACATGCCAGCAAATGCATTTCTACACAATGAGTCAGTAAATCGGGAAGCTGGAGTAAATTCTGAATTTCACAACGCTTATTCGGTTATGTGCGAAAAAGATTTATCATATACACACATAAAAAGAGAGTTCATATTATTTTAGGAACTTGTTTACTAATCAACTAGTCGATAGTGAAATTTGTGTTTTCGTCACTTCTTTGTTTTTCAAATTTGTGTTTTCGAAAACATCTTGAGGCAACTGGACCTAACCTAAAAGAGATCCTTGAGGTCGTGGAGGTCTTATAGCAGGCGTTGTACAAATCAGTATTTTCGCCAAATCCTTTAAGTTTGGAAGTTTCTCGTCAGTAATACTGGGAAAACGAATAACGTTAGACAGAACATGCAGATACGTGCAAATCTTATATAGGACGAAGTATTCACCTCATCGGTTCAGTTACAGATGGGGTGATCAAGACTACGCTAGGGTAGGCAGAGCCGGCGCGGCGCAGAGAATGCGCCAGCACCAGGGCTCCCAGGCCATAGGAGTCGTTTGTCGCTAGTGTCACCCATGCTCGATCTGTGAATAAAAAATAAAGTGTAAACAGGTTTATTGAATGTAAAAAAAGTTTATTATGCCGCCTATAAATGACAACAACATCCTACCTATGAATATTATAAATATGACAGTTCGGAAGGATAGATGTACGAGTATCTCTCTCTTTCGAGCGAAAAAGTTTGGGTTGACTTGATTGAAAGTTACAAAAGAATAACTTGGATCACAGGATACTTTTTATACCTACCGGAAAATACGATGGTATCCGCGAGATCAGAATTAACGTTAAATTATAGGAAAAAGGACATAAACAGACATACATATATCCAGGATCATCAAACCCATGACCCAAAACCGAATTATCTTGCATCTTATTTTATTCACAATGACTGAAAGGACGAAAGACACCAAAAATACATTCAGGTTCTAATATGGGGTGACTGTGACCTAACCTATCCCAATCTAAACACATTCGAGTCAAACTTCTTTAAGTTTAACTAGGCCACGAGAATTTATAGCTCCATTTTGTGGCATTCATGAACTGAAAACATTACTAATGTCGTTCTCGAAGTCTATCTGGGTTATCGGGACTAGCCCACAACATGTTCCCATTGCTGTATTTGCTGTGTCTCCTATGTGGGTCTTATAATAGCGACAATCACAGTTTCACAATAAGCAATCAAGCTCATAGACCATCTAAGGAATAAAAGTACCTACAAGGAACTGACGACGAATTAAATCACAATAATAGATGAAGGATTGAAGTAGATTCATCTCATTAGGAGCATGATCTCATTAACGGGAACATTTAGGTATTGAATTACAACGGCAAAATCAAATCTAGTCTAGTTACCAGAGGAATCATTTATCTGGTAACTAGACTAGATTTGATTTTGCCTTGACTTTGACTAGATTTGAATCATACAACGTACATTTGAATACATTGAACATACATTTAAATTACAACGGCAAAATCAAATCTAGTCTAGTTACCAGATGAATTATTCAAATCTAGTCAAAGTCAAGGCAAAACCAAATCTAGTCTAGTTACCAGATGAATCATTCATCTGGTAACTAGTCTAGTCTAGTTCTAGTCTAGTTACCAGATGAATCATTCATCTGGTAACTAGACTAGATTTGATTTTGCCGTTGTAATTCAATACCTAAATGTGAACACATACGACATAATCTAATCTAAAGAAAGAGAATGAGTGTATCCCCGTTAATGAGATCATGCTCCTAATGAGTCTGTGTCGGAAATAGAGACTCGGCTTTATGACTTGTAAACACTCGTCGAAAATTTATGCAGAGCCTTTACACTATTTTTTATTTCATTACAACTTTCTAGCACTTTATAAAATCAACAATATCAGCTCCTCGTTACATTTAAATCACCCAGCATCGTAATGCTACCATTAACGCCAACGCTATGATAGTTAAAGAAGTTTATTAAAAAATTTAATATTTTCAAGACAGTTAAAAGTGTGAATTTTCAAGCATTGGTGACACCATATGTTTATGAGTTAATTTAAATTTACGTGTGAATCTAATCACTCTTCCACCACTAGCCTTGGGTGCCAACAACGTAAAATCTAAAATAACTGGAAATCTGTGGGAATTACGCAAATCTGTATTTAGTTTGTCAGTTTTAGTGCTTCGTCGCAAAATGGTATGTGCGCAGTAGCAGTTGCTTCCTGCAGAGTGACGTTGCAGATCTACGTAGATGTTTTAGTATTGGCACGTGTGGTGTGGAATATAGTTGGCGCCGCAACTTTGCCTTTGCGCATCAATACTCCTAATGTCAATAGCGACACGTGTTCATTTTAATTTTCATGAGATTTATTGTTCGCTATTCATTGCCTTCGATAATCGAAAAGATAAAGATTACATACGTTCAGTTTCATAATGTATTTGATATCTTAGTTAAAGTCAATATTATTACGACAATCCAACTCGACATCTGAGATCAGCTTCTAAATCTATCAGAAAAGGTGTGTCGTATTGTGCAAGTCACAAATTTTCAATTGCTGTAACCTAGCATTCAATTTGAAAATGAATAGATCGTAAGCTAAATGATATTTTCATTATTATAGGTACTTGTAGTTCCTTGAACTGTGTGCATTCCTATCATATTCGAATATTTTTACGCGAATAACTCCCAGCAGCCCGCGTGGGCCATCAGCCCATCACATAGACGCTATGTAATAGACAAGTGCCGCACGTTCTGCTCCGAAATAGCGCGACACAAATAAAATTGAAAATAAAACACACTGAATAGCGTCAGATATTCGGAAGCGTAGCACACGAGGCAAGCGTATTTTACAAATTAAATTGATTCGCAGACTAAACGATATAATTGTCAGCGGGTTATCGGGCAGATCTGCCTATGGATGGAAGCATCATGGAAGACAGATGGGACAGATGTGTCAAGATACCTCTGTTCTGTGGTCAGTTTATAATAGGCTGCTGCCATCGCCTTCATTTGTTACCGGTTTTGACAATCTTCGATTCTTTAAATTCTACATCATATCATGGTTTTTGAAATAGAGAACATTTTATTTCCTAATTAAATATACCATAAAATCTTTTACAAATTACGGTCACTCCTTGCTTAAAAGATTCGCTTTTTATTTGTTTACTACGATACGCATTGTGTACCAAAATTGAAGTTACAAAATATCTACGTGGCGACATTTGTTCAAGATTGATAGACTGAAATTATTTGTCCACTTTGGCATGTGCACAAAGTACATTAAACAGCTTGACACTAATCGTCTGCGACTAATAAATATTAATTCGATTGCGATTTTTATTGAAAAACTAGCTGCCCGGCCCGGCTTCGCCCGGGTACTGTTTCGTTTTTTTTTCAATCTTTCTGAGAGATTTTCTTAATATTTTTTTCCGTAAGAACCTTGTACAGAGTATTAGAAAACTACAAAAAAAAATCAGCCAAATCGGTCAAGCCGTTTTCATGTTATGTCGTGACAACGGAAAACGGGTTTCATTTTTATATATATAGATGTATTCTAATTAGACTCTAGGACCTAGGTGTTGTTTGGCTCAGCAAATGCCATTAAAAGGCGAGGTCAAGTTTTAGCTGCCAGGAACCAGAAATTTATTATTTTATCGGCATGGCTATCGACCAGATCAAGGCCTAAACATCCTCAAGCCATAAATATTTTAAAATCGATATCATTAAAGTACATTAAAATAATGTTATGATGAAACTTCTGACGTTAGGTGAACTTCTATGAGATTTATTTTAACTAAAACATTTTTAGTTAAAATTGAACGCAACTGCTGCCAAAAGGCGCCACAATAAGGCACTTGAGAGTCGAAATGCAGGATCAGACGTAGCTCGGGAGCAATGTCCCTGTGGTTTCTATTTAGGTGCGGCCGGTCCGGCGGGATGGAACCACGCGGGCAGTCAACCGTTTGAAGGAATAAAAGTATGCAATGATTATGGTGCTTATCTCATACTGAACATTTTCATAATGTCTAATGAAAACAATCGATATTCAGTCATGCAATGAAACCAGTATTCGTTTATCATACTTTCGCATCAAATAGTCGGTTCTGCGCTAAAAACTAGCTACCTGCAATTTAAACATAAAGCATTTCGCCTAAGTCAATATTTAAGACTTTAGAAAGCTGAAAATGCAAACTTGAGTTTACAGAGAGAAAGCAGGACAGGTTTGTGGTTTACTTGATACCTAATAGCTTACGGTAACTAACGGTGAGTCAGATACGTCATAAGGGCAGATAAATCAGAGTAATTTGTATATTTTGCATACTGAAAATACATTATAGGTACTAATGGCGAACAGGCCATTCTCAAGTCGAAAGAGCTAGTAGGATGAAAAAGTATTGACGTGTAAAAGAATTTCCTGTAAATCTACTTGCAAAATTAATGATAATTTTTTTTATTGATCTGACTTGAAAAAAACTAGGTCTCACGCATGAATACGTACATGCGTGTCAAACGAATATATTTTTCCGCCGTAAAGAAAATTTTGTAGTAATGAGCATTTTAATCATCTATTTTTATTGGGCTCATAAAATTTTTAGCAAAGCAAAGGAATTCATAGTTCCATGAAAAAAATTCAAGTAGTCTTTTTTTATACACCCGACCCGAGGGATGAGATTTTTATATATGCTGTAAATTTTGGTTGTGCACTTTTCAGTGTATAGAAAAATATTTAAAAAAAACTTAGTGGTTCTGGTCCCCATGCAATCAGATCCTCACGATCGTAAGTTTCATTCAAGACATAAATGTAAGTGGCGCAAATATAAGTATCATCGGGCTATGTTGAAGTTCGGGTTCAGTTTGCAAGAAACCGTGTAAGCGTTCAGTTTGCAAGAAAGCGTGTAACCGACAACCGAGCAAGGTCCACATGACAACAATGTCGATATAACGTTGGCGCCGATTAAACCACAATCAGGTCGGATGATCCTTTGCGGCCAGTATTGAATATCAGGCATAAAACCGCAATATCGCGACAATAATAGTCCCGATTCCGATGTCACGATCTTAAATAACAACGTTATCTTAATTAATTACAATAACAAAAAAAACGTCTTTAAAACGACCATAGAAATAACAAGAGTTGCAGATTTATTTCAGAGTATAAACTTTGGTTGATAACAGTTGATAGGCTTTACGTTGGATATACATATTTACTTAAGATAACGATCGGCTGTTTACAATCTCGTAATAGATATAGTACACATTATTATGTATATTAATTCATAATTTTTATAATGCAATTAAGTAGTTTGATTATGAATTTATGAACTGAAATGACGTCGATAAAATATCTTGTAGTGTCAACAACGATAATCGGACAGAGGCTGGACAGAAATAAAATTCAAGGCTGTTCTCTTCATCAATAAAAATAGTATCATGAAATTACCTACATTTAAAACTTCTTTTAAATAAAATACGTGTACGTCAATAACGTATGTATTCAAACGTAAAAATATTAAGTTGGGCAGGTATGTACTTATTTATTCGTTTAGTAAATACTTTTTAAATTATTTAAAATGAAAGGGTAGGATTAACGGATTTTCCGAAACGGTTAGCGAGTTGCAACAAAAAATATATTTAAGTTACACTTTAGTTAATATTTCTCTTTTTAATTTAACAATGATAGCACCAGATTCAATGTGAGATTCACTTATAACCGTTTTCAGTAAGTCTACAGTTATTCTGAATAAAAAACACGGAATTGATACCTACAAAATTATTATATCATTGAACGATTATTTGTTTCAATTACGGGAACAAATTAGATAGCCACAATCTTATAGAACTCAGACAGAAGCTGTGTGAGAGATGTAGAATAAGGTATCATTAGCTACTGGATAGATTATTCTCAATGGGATTTTCATTTCCAATTTATTGATTTAATTGCGTACGTATTATTAATTTAGTATTATAATTAGAAATAGGACTATTCTAAACTATTAAAATTTTAAAATACTATTTATATCAGATTATGAGAATTGACAGGGCAGTTAAAATATTTTTTTTAATCTACCCTTAAAATTACATCAAAAAGTAAGAGATTTTTTTAACAGCTGAAATTAGGGTCTAATTAAATTATAGAAGAAAGGGTGAAGAGGTCACTACATAGAGTACTCACTTGACATTTTGTGGCCGGGTGTAGTGGAAGTGACAGTTCCAGTCACCTCTGATATCACGAACTACACGCGCTCTTCGAGCAACACTAGCAAATGCACGCAGCGTGCGCGACCGGCGACTCGACCCCCTTTACCGCGCCGCCGCCGCACCGTTGACTCACACCAGCAAAACATAGGCGTAATCACTATTGTCCTACACACACATAGCTATTGGCGCATGCGCGATAAACATCAAGCAAATATCTCATATAAATAATATTTAAAGTTTTTAATTAAATATAATAATATTAAGCAAAGCAAAAGCAACTAAATCTACATTATAATTAAATTTAAACAATAGTTAAAATTAGCAATAAAAAAGCATTTGAGAGTTACACTGGCAACTCCGATTAAACAGCTGTTCGTTGCGATCGATAGATGTCGGTGGCTGGCGCTTTATTTTCGATGCCATATATAGAATAACGGTATCCGTAGTAAAATCTCTGCGCTATCCAATAGTTTCCTTCGTGGTCGGTGGCGGTCCGCGGCTTCTTTGATATACGTGCATAAATTCGGGTCGATGAACGAATTCGGCGAGAATGACGGAAACTTATGCAATACGAATTAATTTGGAGCGTCAGCGATGAATGTGTTGATTAATAATGTAAACTGTAAATAGTTTTAAATGACAGGTTAGCTGTAGTGTTTGTTTTCGATGTTTCGGTGGTAACGATGGCCACTTCTCCAACGAGTATCGAGACGCAAATAGACAGTTTCCTAGAACAGTTTAAAAGGAGTGCCTCCAAGGCGATGGAAGAAAGGATGGAGTGGCCTGATGGACCGTCTCCAGGTGCTGTCGTTAAATCCCGCAGTAGCTGTTTCGCCTTGGATGCAGCAGCAGGTCAGTACCAAGAGTAGGTAAGGAGCCGAAGAATACAACCGTATACTTCGATGTTTGTGGAAAAGAATCGTATTGGATAAAAATCGGTACTCAGGCTAGGCATTGTTACAAAATTTGAAATATTACGTCCTTGATACCCACCACGACATAATAAATTGAAACAAAATTTAATACACTTACCTATAACGAAAAAAACAAAATGGATTATGAGAACAATAACAAACAAAAACAAACCTATATAATAGTGATTAAAGAGTTAGGTAGGTAGGTACGTGTTGTAATAAAAATAAATATTTGTTCTTTATATATGTATGATACTGAAGAATGTAAACGAATGTACGTATAATAAACTTTCAATCACAAATAAACATATACGTAAACCGGTAAACGCCTTATATTCATACATAAAACTAAATAAGAGAGGTAAACATTGTTGATTTTATTGAACACTTTTTACGCACTTGCAATGCAATGTTTGCCAGATTATAGGTAATTTTTACCGCCTATTTTTGACATGACATTAAATTAATGACATATCAAAAATGGGCGGGCGTACCGGAATTAGCCCATAAAAACTAAACGCATAACTTATGAAAATGCGTTTTCAAGAAACAGCGTTTTATTATTTATAAATTAATGTCTAACTTGTAAAAAAACTTTGAAATTATTATTTTTTAAATATTACACATTTAAGGAAATATTTTTTGGTATTTGAAACAGTTTTAAATTACTTTATGTCAAATTGTCAATGAATCATTACAAATTTTATTAGAAGGGGAGTCGCATAAACTCAGGACGTCGTCCTCGAAATCGAAACTATGATCGGATACATGTAACCAGCATGTAACAGAAACAGGAAATGAATTTAATCGGACGGGTAGCTAATCATAATAAAAATGATTTTTAATAAAATATACACCATATTTTGAATGACTGAGTGCTTGTGTGTGTGCGTTCCTGTTCCACCTCGATGCGGACCCTCGTTTATCGCCCTTCATTAAAAAACTTTATTCTCATTATCAATTTTCCTGTGCACTTCGTGACTTATGCATACTTTTATTAGAGCACTACGTGCATTTATGGATCTTTACGTTATAAATGCTAACAAATAATCAGCTTGAAGAGTGATGGATCTTGGCTTTTGTCACTTTATTATGAATTTAAAAAAAAACGGGTTGCACTCCGGGAGTGCCGGCAGAAGTGAAAACTTAAACATCAACTCAACGTTGTGCATTTTTGAATATTTTGTAATGGTTACGGAGTCTTACGCTTTTTCGACGATCTGACGCGCATTTTTTACCCATCTAAAAAAAGTGCCCAGCGCTGCTAAAGAAGTTTTCATTTCTAAAATATATTGTTTTAAACTCATCTGGGTCTTCGCTGTTTGTTTACGAAGTTGTAATGCCAGCTATACATTCGAGAAATTAAGCGAAAACGAGAGTGTGGACGGGCTCTTCGTATTCATTTTTCCTTAGTCTTCTATTTGCGTGACTAACTTCACGTTATGTTGCTCAACTTACCGAGAATATAGAGAATAAGAAATTCCGCTAGCTCTATAATCTCTCGGATTTGAGCGAAAACAAGAGTGTGGACGGGCTCTCCGTCCTACTTCGGCTTCACTTTTCCTTTGTCTTCTAACTCTAAGTTTATGAGAAAGGACTTCATATTGAGATTTTAGTAACATGTTTAATTTAAACAATGCTGTCAAAAGTTTTCGAAATAAGCACGTACGTCGATAACATTAAATTAGATTTTTTTAATAATCCAAATGGTTAGAATTTTGATCACAAATCACAAGTATTATACACGGTAAAATAAATAAATAAATAATAAATAAATAAATATATAGGGACGATTCATACAGATCAATAAAATCATTAAAACTAAATTAAATAATTATGTTACATTATCTCTAGCTCTAACAATTAACATTATTACAATCATTCTAATGTGACAGAGTAAAAAGAAAAACGGTATGCGAGTTTGTTCGAGTGTATAAATTTTACTTTCATTATTTTTTTCACTATTGGAGATCTGCAGAGTCTCGCCTCGGGTGGTCATGTCATGAAATATGTACATGTAATGCGAATGCCCACAAGTGCGTAACATTGAAGGGTTGTCGCAATTCACGACTTTACAATGTAAATGTAAAGTTTACATTACTATCGTGTGATGATATCAAATTACGTAAGTAAGTAATGTAATTCAGGGTTCTTAATTAAGTGCATGTCTAGCTCACGTAAATAAAATATTAATAATTCAAATAAGATTCAAGTGGCTGAAACATATCGCATTGATGTTATGTAAAGTTTGGATAAGTTTTGCAAAAGTAGATTTAAGTACAAGAAATACTTTGAAATATTTTTTATCAAGCTAGCACTTCAGACATCATTCATATAGGTATCTTTTTCTTAGCTCAAACTGTATTTATTTTTTATTATTTGTTCACAATAAAAACAAAAACTTAACAAATTACAATCTTATGCATTACCAAAAACCAGAAATGGTTTAACCACAAAATGGTGTGATCACAGGCGATACCTAACAAGCTACGACCCTCCGAAATCGGTTATTCGCCTCAATTTAATACCTATTACTATTATTCAAAGTAAAAAAAAAAATGAAAAAATTAAAAATCTTTATTTATACCTTTTACATTACAATTACATTGTAGGGATGAGGTCTCCTTATAAGTAAAAACACTTGTGTTAGGAGACCCCAATGGATTAATCATTTGGTCAAATCATAGGATTTGGACGAAATTGTAATTTCTTAAAGATATGATGTTTTATGTCGAGGCCACAGAGGAGGATGTTCGTGGCTCGTGGTGTGTGTACTTTTTTTTGTTTTACGAAACGTATCTTTTCTGTCCACTAGTTTAAAGAAAAACTATGATAACTATAGTAAACTATTTATTTTATTCTAAAAACACTTATCCCGAGTGATGCATTGCATTTTGCATACGTAATTTAATATTAAATCTACTTTGCGACTGTTATTGAAGGAGTTTTTGAAAATTCGCGGGCGTTTCACCGAAGAGCGTCGATACGGAAACCCGATGTCAGCGCTGCCTGGTGGTGGCGCACTGTACTAATTACGTGTTCTACGGCGTCCTCCGATTTTATTCACGGAAAGTATATCGCCATATTGCTTCCGTGAATTCAACGAAATATTTGTGCATTTCTCTTTGATTATGACTGCAATATCAAAATGAAGTGAATATAAACTGAGTACAAACGATCAGTAATAGTGGGGATTCATTTTTATGCATCTCAAGCTCTGACATTAGGCGAAAAAGGTGAGTTTAATTTCTTCCTCTGCTATGGCTATATGGCCCAATATTCCACGGGAGTTCGATCCGCTATGCGATAATGAAACTTAAAAAATGCGATTAAGGTTAATAATTGCGCGGTTTTTGTTATGTTTATTTACATGAATTTGAAAAGTTCTCCGCGGTTTTCTTGTAATATTAGCGAACTTGTGGAATTATGAGGCGGCCAGGGCGGGTTTGTCGAGTCGCCTTTGCACATACACGTATGTAGGTACATGTGATTTGACGTGCACGATCGGTTGTAGCGCGGATCGGGGAGGATGTCGTTCGAGAAGCTGGAAGTTGTGAACCCGGCGGAGAAGGAGGCCAGCGAGGTGCTTCATTCGCTGTTGTCTGTGGAGCGAAGGAGCGTGGACAGCAAGGAGGCCATCATTGTGTCTATTCCACAAGACCAGAATGGAGGCGGCGAGTATGGGGAGAGCGCCCAATGGCATACACCCGTCATGGGCCAGCACTCGGTCTTCGAGATGGGCCCCGGTCAAAATTTACAACAGCACAATTACAATGGACATCCTGAACCGGTGAGTTCCTCGAACCAAATATATTCCAATTTTCTTTCTTTTAGCTTGTGATGAGTTGTGGGTATTGAATATGGGTAGTAATCATAAAAACATACATTTCAGAGTGATGAAATAATTATTATTGTAGGATAACAAATTTAAAATATGAAGTTATGGCTTACGCAAACTCTTCTTGTACATAGTTATTGAGTCTCCATGGGCTGTCAGTTTTAATAAGTAACAGTTTTTTCAATATTGATTAAGGTGATGTAGCGTTATTTTAGATAACGTTAAGACTTCTATTCATTAGAATTAAATCTTTTTATTAGGACGAACTGCACACAATCTAGTCACAAATTAAGCAAGTCTTAGACTACCTATGAGTACTAGATTGCTAATAAATAAATACTTTTTTAAATATATTAGAAAACAGTAAAATCAAACGTAACAGTGTTCATGCATATATATGTTTGTATTGCATGGAATTCAAATGTGCAAGCCATGGGATAAAGTAGACACTAGACATTCGTCTGCTGAGTCTGTCAAATTGAATGGCTTTGGCCAATGATAGTCTTTATGTTAGTATAGTCTTTCAACTTTAATGGTTTGGCATAAATCACTTCTACTTCTAGGTATACATACTTCAATTTTAAAAACAAAGCCATTGCCAGCGGCCTTTCATCTATTCCTTTTCTACACCCAAAGGTGAAAATAATAGCCTTCCATATTAATTGGAATGTCAAATGATTAAACATTTTGTCATTCATGTGGTATATTCTTTAATAAAAATAAATAATTTAATAGATTTAGTTATGGTTTTAGTCACTTTGTGGTTATTATTATCTTCAATTACAATTTAGTTTCAATTATAATTTAATTAATATAATAAAATTTGCCTTAAAATTCCTATTTAATTTTGTTAAATTCTCACAACAAAATCTGCCATTTCCAGGTGTTATGGCAAGGCCATACAATACAAGTGGAGAACGGAGATGCAAACATACAAAACATGACAGCTTCATATACCCTAGAGTTTGATCCTCATGTGGAAGGTGAGCCGGGAGACATGGAAGTAGACACAAAGCCAAAAGTTGAAAAGAAAGCTGGCATGAAGAGAAAGAAAAAAGCTGAATCTGATAGTGATGAAGAAGTCCTTGATAATAAACTTGAAGATAATCCGGCTCAGGTAAGATAGTCACTAAAGGTTTCCCTTGGGTTATACATGCTCAATCCAATTGTTCCGGTTAGGGATCATCTCTACGAGCGTGAGATGAAAGCTACCATGTGAAGACAGTATAAAAGTCAATGTATAGAATTAGGTGGCACTACGATGTTTTCGTCAACAATCTCTCGCTTGTGTAGATGGTCCCTAGGTATACAGGATTCATACTATTTTTATACCCAGTAATAAATGAAAAGGTACACTTTTTATCTTTTTCATTGTTTTTTCTCACCTCCCGGCCCAGCATGTCTGCAATTTAAAACTTGAATTGTGGTTGTAGTAAATACACTGCCCGAGTAAGGATTAAATAATGTTTTTAATTAAAAAGTAATTGCTATTTGATTAAAATTATTTAATATTTTATTTTCAGGTGAAAGAGAGATTGCATAGAGGTTGTGACTGCAAAGATAATTGTTATAGAGGGCTTAATCCCGAGGCCGTATACCGCCACAGATTAAATATAGCAGAGCTGACAAAAAGTGAACATGACATGTATTTGATGGGCATCACAATGGCGAGCTTGGCGAATCCAGCAGAAACATCACGACATAAAGTAAGAAGGAGACTAAGAGCGTGTTATGTGTATCAAGGACGTAAGGTATGTTTAGAAGCTTTCTTGTATTTGGAGAATGTGACTCATTACCAACTTAAACGTATCAGGCAACATGTAATGACTCATGGTGTCGCGCCGCGGATACACGGCAACGTCGGTAAGAAACCCTACAATACCTTTACACTAGACATATACAAGCACGCAACTAATTTCTTGAAGGAATATTTAAAACAACATGCAAGCTCCCCTAAAGATGTTCAACCCTCAGGAGAGGGCAAAAAGGCCAGCAAGACTGTTATCATCCAAGGCGATTCGCGCAAACATTTATTCGAGGCTTACAAAGAGTATGGAGAAATCTTAGAACCTGGAGTAAAACTTATGGGATACTCAACGTTCAGAGCTTTCATGAAGGATCAGTTCCCACATGTTAAGTTCGCCACAAAGAAACAAGACATACCCAAAGAGATGGTGCCATTCCGTAGTGGGAAGTGCATGTCTTATGACAAAAATAAGGATCCTGTTAGGATACAGCAAGAGAAGGAGAAAGCCGACGCGAAGAAGGCAGCTATGGACGCTAAGAAGAAAGAGGAACACGAGAGGGAGCAGCAGGTGCAGCAGCAGCAACAACAACAACAACAACAGCAGCAGCAGCAGGTGCAGCAGCAACAACAACAACAGCAGCAACAACAGCAGGTGCAACAGGTGCAGGTACAACAACACCAGCAGATGCAGAATCAACCGCATGTGGTGATACACCAACAGCAACTGCAGCAGCAACAGCCGACGCAACAACAGATGTTGGTGCCGCAAGTGAGCCAACACCAGCAGGTCCTCACGCAGCAAGGAGTGCAGCAGGTGGCGCAGCAGCATTGTGTGCAGCCTCTGGGCGTGTCGGAGGAGGGCGGGCAACCGGTAGAGATGGCGCAGCAAGTCATCCCATTGGCTGTGGTACAACAGCCGCAGCAGGCGTACATAGTAACCCCCGTCTCTCATTTCCAAACGCGCGTACAAGGAGCGTGGTACAGACATTGACAGCAAAACATCACGGCCTCTATTGAGGCTTCAGGAAATACACCGCGAATTATGGGTGAAGAAATAATTTTTACGTAACGCAAGATCTCGTGCCGGCATATGTCGGATGTTGGCTAAGTTCGCAGAGTTCCCTGGTTAATTGTAAACGCCACACGTAACTATGGCAATAAGTTAACAAGGATAGTTAAGTTAACACCTTTTCAGTATTGGTTGAGAAAACTGATTATAACACCTATGTATAAGTATAAGTTAATCGTATTTACACGACTTATGTATTAGCGCTAGCTATGTAGTTATTTTATATTTGAATTGAGGAATTTTTTTAAAGAATATTAATGAATTGGTTATTTTTAATGAATTCAGTTCGGCAGCCATAACATAGACAATCTGTATGTTAATTATAATTTTATGACCAGTTTCAACAATTCAGAATATTTAACGAATAAACTAATAGGGAGTGAAAACAGCCCATAGTATAAAAGAAAACAACCAATTGAAGCTCAAAGTATCATTAGAAATTGACGCTTCTAATTAAAATGTAACTGCCAAATATGGAACTGGATAATTGTCATTTATTTTCATAGTGACCTGTCTTGCTATAGAAACGCTTGGTTTTTAATGTTCTATGTTTGATTGGAACATTAAAAATAATAACTATCACAAAGACATACATTAGATTATAAGGTAAGTTAAAATAATTAATCAGCACTGAAATATTTTTAGATGTTTCAGTCAAACATATCTTAAGTACACAAATTGATCCTATTTTATACAGAACACGGATATTTTTAGACCATTGTATGAGTACTATGGTCATATTCAACGTTTTTCTTTTAACAAAATAAAGCAGTGCCTTTAAATTTTGATGTGAATTGATAAATGAAATCAATGTAATTATTATTTTCAATAATAGTGAGCAAATAGGGTTTTTTAATAAATAAAAAATGGGCATCATTTAAGGCCCATTGTTTGATCAGTAGTTAAGTATACTAATGGTTAAAATTCGTAGCAATTTTTAACAAATAGTTAGTTTTTTCAACGAATTTTAACCATTTGATCAAACAACGGGGCCTTAGTAGATATTTTTAACGTTGAGGCGAATGAAATGTAACATGAAAGATGGAGTTAATTTTTTTGTGTTATTAAAGAATGAACTTTGTGTACACTCAAATATTCGTAAATTTCTCTCATCACAAAATTAACTTTATTCATGTTGGATTAAAAAAATACACAGATTTTTAATGTTGTTCTAAAATATTTTCTTTAAAACGGTTTACAAAATGAGTGTGCAGAAAGTACTTTCACAATTTTGATTGTAATCATTATTAGAAAAATCTTTGCTTTTATTTTGATATATTTCGAATGAAATACGTTTATATCTTTCTGTCTACATCAAGTCTTATGTCGATGACCATCTCCACGATCGAAGAATCGCGACGATAATATCGTTGTGCCATCCAATTCTATATGTTGTCTTGGAACGTGTCTCCCGGCGATATCATCGAGACTATTTTCATTCGTACTCGTCGCAATTCTCTCGTGGAGATGATCCCAAAAACAAAGTTATGTATAAAAAACATTAAAATATTCATAGCTGCCAAAGAAATGAACTTATAACGTACATTTTTCGACGAATAGCGACTTGCGCTTTTCCACTGGGGCCGATGTGTTACTACATAATATACTAACGCACGTATGATTTTTTCTTGAATACTATAAATTCGATAGAAAATCTCAAATGCGTTTGTAACCCTCAGTGGAAAAACGCCTAATAGTTGTCGCACAGTATTTCCAACCCATAAAAAACATTTCATTCAAAATAAGAACATTAGCGCGCTTCGTCCATCGCGTACCGCCGCGGATTGCTCTCCGCGACGCGGCCGCTCCGCGTCGCACTTAGCGCACTTTCTTTCAAATCAAATCAAAAATATTTTTATTCTGTAGGCCCTCGCGGGCACATGGACACTCTTTTACAAGATAAATTATAACTATAAAATAGATAAGCTACTCTATAAACTACCACCAATTCGGAAACAAAGCAAAATGACCACCGGTAAAAGAAAATCCGAAAGAAAACCGGTTACGTCCTTTTTTGTCCATCTACATTCTTTTTTTTCCCTCCTTTTTTCCATTTTTTTTCCAATGTTAACAAAAAAGAAATAAACAAGTATGAAAAACCGCGGAGTGTCTTAAATAATAGTGTCGTGTTAAATTTAAAATAACAATGATGTAAAAGAAATAAAACTAAGAATCAGTACCGATGAAAATGAGCAGACCAGTCCCCCAGGCGGCACCCGTTCACGAGTTCACGCGAGAGCCAGCCATCGCTGTGCTCAACCATATTATAGCACTCGGCGACCCTTTATTTGCTATACTAGTGAAAACCGCGCACAGCAGCGCCATCTATATCAGACTTGACCAAATCCTACGGACATCGCGTACTTTTCGGGATAAAAAGTACCCTATGTGTTAATTCAAGATAAGATCTACCTAGGTACCAAATATCTTAAAAATTGGCCCTGACATTTGAGCGTGAAGAAGTAACAAACATACACATAACATAACTTTCGCCTTTATAATATTAGTAGTATTACGGTCGCGGACATCCGCGGCGGGCTGTCCGCCTTGTGTCAACGTGGATTGACATTATGAATAATACAACACTATTTAATCCTCTAATTTGAATGACAAGTTAATTGCTTGTATGCAGTTCGTCCCGGAGAAATACTGTGCGACAACTCTAATGAAATGACAGCTGCATAAATATTTTTTTAAAATGTAATACATATCAGTTTAGTCTCCGTTAATGTCTTATTTCATACATAATGCACTTAATTTTATAATATTTACTGGCAACTGGCGATCATTTTAACATGTATAAATACAATTTTAAATCAGTTATTACGCTTATAATAATCTATACATGGATGTAATTATGATTTAATGAATTATTTAGTGGAAGAAGTTGACTGTTGAAGCACCTAGCGATATGTATATCGCATTCCACGTAACCTTTTTAAGTAAATTATGGTAGTGTGACTTATTATTTCACTTTTTTTTTCGTATTTGAATGTAATGTAAGAATTGCTAGTATCACATGGGAGGTGAAAATGAAAATCTCATTTAGTTGATTTAGGTAGTAATAGTGTAATTTATGTAACTGATAGAAGTGTGTAATCATAATCATAAAATATACCTAGACAGTACAGAAATGTGCCTAGAAATTATGCTTATCCGTGTATTTTTATAGTGCAATAACTTGAGGTTCGAAGCAATGAGTGATCTATAAAAATTACGTCTTGTCACATTTCATTTTGTATCTCGAATCATGATAATTTATTTAAAAAATTATTTAAAGTTTGCTTCGAATTGTAGTGATTTGCCCTTAGGAATTCGACATCTATGTTCCAAAAATATTGTAGGGAGACATGATAATGATGTGATAGAAAATAAACTTTTTTACGCTACAAATAATGTTTTATTTGGTAATAATGTGGACCACATTTGAGGTCCGACACCGACTTGAGCTCCCACGCCTTCCTTCGGCCGGTGCAGTGTTACCGGAGATTGTCGGTCGGGGGTGTTCGTTCATCGCACTCGCTTATTGGCTTCCTGCGAACGGCTACTGCAATTTAATAAATTCTCTCGTCGTCCATTTGTAAACAAAAGTCATTGTTTCAACGAGGCGGTCAGTTTTATGATGACTACTTGCCTTAGCGGGCGCGTGCGGTGTCATCTGTCTCTCTGACCTCGCGACACACGAGAATGAAGTTTTGGAAGTGTAGTACAAAACGTGAGCGGCGTGCCGCGGCACTTGGTGAGTTTAAAAACATTTATATTGATCATTTTAACTGCAAACTAATACGTTTATTGAATTAACCCATTTTCTAAATGAACTAAACGATTTCTACAATTTATCTTGATCGAGTCGGAAGACATTGTGTTAGAAGCGAGTCGCCGAATTATTAAATCGACCTAATAATTTTAAATGCGTTGATAAATGCAACGTATGTACGTGATGTTGTACAATATTTTTTTATTACAATAAGCATGATAAGCGGCCTTTTTTTTATTATATTTTTTACATACCTATTCTATTATATTTTTTATTTGTCTTAATTACTCTAGGAATTTCCAACAGTTGTTCGACCTTGTAATTTTAAACAAAAACCATACGTTGCGACGTCATTTGCGCTGGATGATCAAATAAATTGACTTCAAGTACATATTTACACTAGCTTTAGTCTCTATACCTAGTGGTGTGTCATTCTTTATTTTGCACCTCAAAATATAGGTACGTACCAATTTTTGTTTAAGCGATAGTCGGTGGAGACCAGAAGTTGTAAATACTTTTTAAGCTAATTTTTCCTTTTATTTAAAGTGGCACTAACTATGTAAAACAACAGAAATAATCCATAAAGCTGGGTTTCATTGAAGTGATGTTCGGATCGGAAGAGATTTCGATTTATATGATCACTTCGGTGAAGTCGGACATTATAACTGACTTCGTACGTTACATTAATAGCACCCCTTCAAGTCATTCTACATCCGTGTCTATGATTAAATTTTGTTGTAAGCTCCAAAACGATTTTTCCCTCGAAAGGGAAGGAACTTCTGAAATAGGGGAGATGAGTTTGCTCTTGATGATTAGCTCACTCGTATTATCTATCTTTAAGTACCAATAGTTTCGATTTTGGCGGAAACTTAGCTGTTATTCTGTGTACAAATTATTGAAGCAACTCTTGTCTATTGTAACTGTAGCTGAACCAAAATATTATGTTACATTATAGGTACCTGAATGTAGACACATTACAACACTTGTGCATATTCATTTTGCTTATACATTAGCTTGCGTACATAATAGGTAATAATTAATTTATTTGACAAATGTATTACTGAAAATAAGATTGGATCTTTTAGAATAATTTCTCAACCACGCAAAGATAAGTTCAGAAGTAACGTTAAAGAAAAAACTGATATTCCTTCGGTAACTTCAAATGATCCTAACCATTTATTTAAAAATTTATTCGATCTTATCAGTAGGGAATTTAATGATACATTCCCAATTAAAAAAGTTATAATTCGCGATAAAATGAAATTTTGTGACTGGGCAACGACGGGTATATATATTAGTAGAAGAAATCTTTATGATTTATACGATCAGCGTCAATATAATCCTAGTCTACAATTTGATAAATATGTGAAGGATTATTCTAAAACATTTAAACTCGTGTGCACGGCCGCTAAGGCGCTTCATTTAAGTAAAAAGATCAAAAACTCCACTAACAAAACAAAAACTACGTGGAATATTATTAACAACGAAACCGGCAAGTCAAAGCGGAGCACTAATAAGTACTCGCTCCTTATTAATAACCATATTGTTTCCGCTGATGATGAGGTAGCTGATGCTTTTCAGGACTTTTTTGCAGATATTCCTATACAAACGACTAAATTCTTGAACTCTTCCCACACACTTGCGGATGAAATTCTTAGGTCGAACGTTCCCGAGCCTACAACAAGTTTTTCGTTTAATTTTATAAATGCTGAAACAATCCTCAAAACTTTTAAATCTCTGAACATCAAAAAGTCAGAGGATATATGGGGAATATCTGTAGCTATCTTAAGTAATATTATAGATATCATAGCACCACATTTGGCTTTAATTTTCAATGAATGTATTTCAGCTGGCATTTTTCCTGATTTAATGAAAGTTAAAAAATCATACCACTTTTCAAGAAAGGGTGTAGTAAGGATCCTAATAATTTTAGGCCAATATCTATTTTGCCAGCCCTCAGTAAAATTTTTGAAAAAATAATACTTGACCAACTACTACCCTATTTTCAAAATAATCGGTTGCTTCACCCGCGTCAGTATGGTTTCACTAAAGGTAAATCCACAACGGATGCAGCTGCCATGTTATTTAAAGTTATCGTGGAAGCTTGGGAGGAAAGCATGAACGCTGTTGGTGTTTTCTGCGATCTTTCCAAGGCTTTTGACTCGTTGATCACAAGACCTTAGTTAAGAAGTTAAAATTCTATGGCTTGGACAGTTATTCAATCAGTGTCATGTCCTCCTACCTTAACGCCAGAATTCAGAAAGTGAGAGTAAATGAAGCGACCTCTGCAGGCTGTCCTACTAGTATAGGCGTTCCCCAGGGCTCAATTCTGGGCCCTTTTCTCTTTTTAGTCTATATTAATGACTTGCCTTATGTAACTCATAATTTATGCGACACTATTTTATTTGCAGACGACACTTCTTTGATTTTTAAAGTAGACAGAAAAAATTCTAATGTCGATAACATTAACAAGACGCTGTCTCTTCTACTACAATGGTTCACTGTAAATAATCTGGTACTGAACGCCAATAAAACCAAATGCATAGCCTTTACACTCCCGAATGCAACCCAAGCTATTAGTCAGTCATCAGTCGTTATTAACGATGAAAAGTTAGAAATGGTTGAAACGATTACTTTTCTGGGCATTGTACTTGACAGTAAACTACAATGGCATCATCATATAAAAACCCTAGCAGGTAGACTTAGTGCGGCTGCTTTCGCTGTTAGGAAAATTCGACTGTTCACCAATGTCGACACGGCACGACTAGTTTATTTTAGTTATTTTCATAGTTTGCTGTCGTACGGCATTCTACTCTGGGGTAAAGCAGCGGAAATCGATACGATTTTCGTGCTGCAGAAACGTGCAGTGCGTTCTATTTATAAACTTGGTTACCGGGTGTCTCTACGCGAGTTTTTTAAAGCCACCAATATCCTCACGGTGGCATCACAGTGCATTTTTGACAGCATCATGTTTGTTCGTAAAAACATTCATGATTATAACCAGGTGTGCGATGTTCATAGTTTTAATACGCGTAATAAGAACAAATTAGCTGTTCCTAAATTTAGGCTGAGAAAAGCGGGAAAGTCTTTTATTATTCAAGGCTTGCGTATGTATAATAAAATTCCCGATTACATTAAAAACCTCTCCAATAATAGCTTCAAATTAAATGTAAAAAAATTCTTAATCAGTAAAGCCTATTACACTATTAATGAGTATTTAAATGAAAAGTCTCCATGGCCCCTATGCGAAAATGAAATGCTCAAACTTGTCATTAAAAGCCAGTCAATGTTCGATAAACTCCATAAATAATAAATGTTCGTTATCATATTTTTTTCTCATAATATCAATGGACACACGTCGTGGCGTCATCTAAATAGTGCTGCATTTTCATTATACTACTTTTAATTCTTTTTGACGGGGTTGTTTTTGTGAATGGGCTCTTCCGGGATTACGGTCGCATCGGGAGTCGGGTCGCTGTGTTCCCTCCAATATTGTTCATAATATTGTTGATGGTGAGCTCAGTGATGGAGGCTGGCGGGCCGACTCTCAGTTGTGGTTGTCATCTTGGGGGACTGGTCTGCTCGCTTTAATAACATTTACATATTCGACATATTTAGGATTTGACCATAGCGCTATTTGGATCGACATCCCGCGTTTTGAGCTTGATTTCTGTATGTACCTGGATCTGTATTTTATTTATTCTTATAAATGTACTTATACATTGTAACAAAAGAGTGAAAGGAAAAAAAAGAAATTGCTAAATGACAAAAAAGGCCGTAACCGTTTCTTTCGCCATTTCTTTTACCGGTGGCCATTTTGCTTGTGTCCGAAATGGTGGTAGTATATAACGTAGTTTATTCTCTTTATACATATATACAAATTGTAAATGACAAGAAAAAGTGCCTGTGAAGGTCTAATTTCTGAAATAAACGATTTCATTTCATTTCATTTCATTTCAGTGAGACGACTATTTACTTTGACTTCATTTATGTTAATATACAAAGTACCTACGTTTCAACTTTTGTGTTGGGAAATCGTTGTCTAAAGTCGTGTCGTGTTCTATTTCTTTCCAGTCAATGAAAGAAAAGGACGCGTTAATATTCATGTTTTTTTAAAATGGAGATCTTCTATTGTAACTGGTCTTTTTTTGCAATAATTTTATTGTAATAAAAAATAAATTTATATTCATCTTTTTTGGAAGATGCTGGCTGGAAATATTGATAATGATGCCAGGAAAAGTTAAAATGAAAATAAAGTGCCTATGTTGCATTTGAAGGTGCCTTAACTCCGACAAGCTTCCTTGTTTATCTGGGAAAAAGAGGTTTTTTTCAGATGCGAAGCTGGGCCAATCAAGTACGAATATTATTATCTCAAGATGTGATAGGAAAAACAGTTTTGCAACGACGACGTGTATCGGTCATCAAGAATGAAATGAGTACAGTGCCTCAAACTTATATTATGTGCCGGTGGCCAAAATTAGAACTAATGAATACGCCTTGAATACCTTCAATCATGGACCTAGAAAAAAAGGCAGACACCATCACTGAAACTTGAAACGGCCGGCTTACTATGGTGGGTAATTCAGCGACTGACACCACGAAGGATTGGAACCATGGTGTCAATCGCGGAAGGACTCTTTTTGAATTGACTGATTGACACCATGGTGTCAGTCGAGTAACATATAATTGGGACGTCGTCGATTGACACCATGGTGTCAATCACGGCAGGCGTTTATTGACTTCCTTGATTTTTTATTTTTTTAAATAATGGGTTTTTTGTACAGTCGGATAGAAAATACTTATTGAAATGAAACAAATTACTGGTACTCAATATTAGTATAATTTAATTATGTACAATGAATGAGATTTATATTTACAAAAATGATTAAATATTATTCAAACAAATTAACTCATATACAGGCAATCAGGGGAAATAATTCGTGTAGTTTTTACACAGTTATACCTACGTGATCTGTATGCCTGTTTTCCAACCTTTTCCATAAAAAAAAAATTATATCGGAATTTCAGTACGAAAAAATAGATTGAGACGAAAGATGTAATGAGGTTGCCCTTAAGTGAATTAGAAACAATATCAATATTGCCATTTCCACCAATTTAACTTGACAAATAACAATATTTAATTACTTACTATTATTATCGATGAAATATCGTAGTCCAATCCGTTTTGTAGTTCAAATTTTAGCTGTTTTTCCGAGATCACGAACAGAATAGTACGATATTATGAAATCATTTGTTTGAATATTCTCAAAAAAAATTATATTTGACATGACAGATGTCAAAATAAAATTTAAATCAAAAGCACCAAGGAGTGTTGATATCAACTTTGAAGAAAATTACCCACACAATACCTTACTTTCGAGAATTTTAATAAAATCCGAGGTCTTTCATCAGTCTTCTTAAAGAATTTTATGCAAATAAGAAATCACGTTGTCCCATACGAACTTTGTCCCCCTTTTTACTCCCGAGAGGTAGAATTTCGGAAAATCCTTTCTTAACGGATGCCTATATCATAGCAAAGAACACACCTTCCAAGTTTCCATTTTTACGATCAGCGATTTGGGCTGTGCGTTGATTCTTAGTCAGTCAGTCGTTCAGGGCAAAAAAAATATGTATAGGTTTAAAAATGTAAGTAGGATATACATAATTTGTTTAGAAGTTAAAACTATTAAAAAAAAGCGTGCACTTTGACATTAACCGATTATTCAAAGTGTGTCGCTACGGTATTGATGGGTTTATTACATTTAACATTTTTTATTTTATTTTTTGGAGTTAACACCATTAGAAATAAATTCTTTTTAAATTGCGATACTTAAAGGTAATTTAAAAAAGCATGTTAGCACTTTTTTACATAACTGTTTAGTTTCAATAAAATGTACTTGGTTCCAATCGAGCAAGTCAATAAACGCCTGCCGTGATTGACACCATGGTGTCAATCGACGACGTCCCAATTATATGTTACTCGACTGAACCCATGGTGTCAATCAGTCAATTCAAAAAGAGTCCTTCCGCGATTGACACCATGGTTCCAATCCCTCGTGGTGTCAGTCGCTGAATTACCCCTATGGTGTGAATGTGTGCGTGCCGGTCAGCCATTTCACACTCGCACATAGTTGCGCCGTCGCCATTAGGGTGCTTCAATTCTTTCTTATCAAGATTCCGTCCGCCTTTTTTTCTAGGTTTTCGGCACAGATAAGTTTGTGGCTCTGTACAAACTTTACCATTTTTATTATTATTACTTAGTTCATTACAAAAAGACAATGTATACGTACCATTGAATTTACGAAGTCTTAATAAAGGAAACTGGCATATTAGAAGTTGTCGGTCGGGCAGCGCGTGACCGCCAATCCTTATTAGTTTGTGAGCCAACCTTTCTTTTTGTGCTCTTTCTGTTAAGCTTGTTTATCCTGCCGGATCAAGGGCATTGGCCAATAAAGGAATGGTTTCCTCTTGTAAGTGACGACATTGTAGTTTCTTAATATTGTAAATTTTATTTTTATTTGAGCATCATTTCTGGTTGTCAGGCAATAAATAATTCTTTCTTGTTGTCTAATTCCCACAAATGGGCAGAAGCCTTCTCTATTTTCTCAGAACTATCATTTTTAAAGTTTTACAATTTATTAGGTGAAAAATAAATTAAAAGTAAAAAAATATATTTAAAAACAAGCTTTTATTTAATTGCGCTAAAAAGAATAAAATAAACTTTTCTTTTAAAATTTTTAACTATCAACTTATAACGTCATTACACAATTTATATGACATAAAAGCTTGTCGCGAGATTTACCTGTTTAGGAAAACATAATTAACGAACTAACATTTATTCGTACTACGAGTAAATGTTAGTAATTAAATCTCGCGACAAGCTTTTATGTCATATAAATTGTGTAATGACGTTATAAGTTGATAGTTAAAAATTTTAAAAGAAAAGTTTATTTTATTCTTTTTAGCGCAATTAAATAAAAGCTTGTTTTTAAATATATTTCTTTACTTTTAATTTATTTTTTACTTTTTTAGTTATCACTGGACAGGTTTCGCAGTGCCGTCTATTGTCGAGAGGCGGTACTTGTCTAATGAATTTATTTGTTATAACTAGCACCAGCAATTTGAATACCTATATAATTTCCTGATTTAACTACAGTCATCCTGCGACAAACTAAACGGGTTTATGTACCCATCAAAAATAAAATACCGACCAGGCAAGTAGAACTCGCGCGTGAGGGTTCCTTCCCATAATCATACTAGTCATCATCATCATCATCATATCAACCCATAATCATCCCACTGCTGGTCTCAGGTCTCCCTTCAATCGAAGGTGATTAGAGCGTACTCTGCCACGCTGCTCCAATGCGGATGTGCAGAGGTCGGTGTTTTCAAACCGCCCTAAGGCCACCGACTTGGCTTAACGACTGTCATCTATCGACAACAGCCGGGACCGTCGGCTTAACGTGCCCTCCGAAGCACGAAGAAGCTCGAGATAACGAAACCCATCCAAACGCTGGCTAGGGTCGCCGTCGCTTAACTTGTGTGTTCATATTAGAGTGTGACACACAGCGACGCCATCGAGCTCCTCATACTAGTCATACTATCATACTAATATTATAAATGAGAAAGAGAGTTTGTTTGTTTGTTATTCCTTCACGGCTTGACTAATCAGTTGATCATTATGAAAATTTGTATATGTCAGGGGTACAGAGCCCAACATAGGCTACCTTTTTACCCGTGAAAGTATATCAATCTAAAGGGAAAATATTTTTTCTACTATAAAGGGCGCTGTATGGGATGCTATCGGCCAACAGATGTCGCCACAAGTCGCGCTATGGGTTGTTTTGTTGTCAAACGAGATCTATGTCATAAAATTAACGCGAGCGAAGCCGCGAGGAAAAGCTAGTAATAGATAAAATACATTTTAATCCATAACCGGTATAAAAAGAGCCATGTACCAATGTAAAATGTACCAAGGGTAGGGTCACATTATATTGGTTGTTTAAAGAAGAAGAAGTAATTACAAATTTACGATTTTCAGATTTATTCCTGTACTTGTACTACATCATCTTGCTTCTTGCCAAATTTCATGATTCTAGGACAACCGGAAGTACCCTATAGGTTTTTAGTCGGAACTGTTTTGTACGAAAAACGGAACACAAACGGCTGTATCGTAATTTTGTTATCATTATATTGTATTGTCATCTGATCTACAGTTTTAAGCATAATTTCACTGCAATCGGTCTTCGGGAAGTGGTTCAAATTTTCGTTCCAAGATTCCACCCTTACATACATACATACATACATACATACAGGTCAAGTTAAATAAAAGCTTTTAAAAATGGTAAGTTTTAGATTAGAAGGTCGTACGTAACTCAATCTTCCTTGAAAGGGATTGGGTTAAAATTGGGTAATAGCTCACGGCTGCCAACTCCTGACCCAATAATTAAGTGACGGATATTCTCACACTCTTACGTGACTAGAAACGTTTAGAAGTATCCTAAAGATAAACGTATCTTTTCCATAATTAACACAGTAGTTAGTGTGAACGCACACTAACTACTGTGTTAATTATGGAAAAGAAAGAGTTCATTGAGACTCCAATCCAATAATGATACATGGCAATGCAATCTGTGATGGTGTCATAAACAATACATCATCGAGATAGTAAGTTAGGTACTTATATTTCGATGTAAAAAATGCCTTTTTAAAAGCTTTTATTTAACTTGACCTGTATGTATGTATGTATGTATGAATGTATGTATGTATGTATGTAAGGGTGGAATCTTGGAACGAAAATTTGAACCACTTCCCGAAGACCGATTGAGCTGAAATTTTGCTTAAAACTGTAGATCAGATGACAATACAATATTATGTTAACAAAATTACGATACAGCCATTTGTGTTCCGTTTTTCGTATAAAACAGTTCCGACCAAAAACCTATAGGGTACTTCCGGTTGTCCTAGAATCATGAAATTTGGCAAGAAGCAAGATGATGTAGTACAAGTACAGGAATAAATCTGAAAATCGTAAATTTATAGTTACTTCTTCTTCTTTAAACAACCAATATAATGTGACCCTACCCTTGGTACACTTTACATTGGTACATGGCTCTTTTTATACCGGTTATGAATTAAAATGTATTTTATCTATTACTAGCTTTTCCTTGCGGCTTCGCTCGCGTTAATTTTATGACATAGATCTCGTTTGACAACAAAAAAACCCATAGCGCGACTTGTGGCGCCATCTGTTGGCCGATAGCATCCCATACAGCGCCCTATGTAGTAGAAAAAATATTTTCCCTTTGGATTGACATAAAAAGGTAGCCTATGTTGGGCTCTGTACCCCTGACATATACAAATTTTCATAATGATAAACTGATTAGTCAAGTCGTGAAGGAATAACAAACAAACAAACTCACTTTCTCATTTATAATATTAGTATGATAGTATGACTAGTATGAGGAGCTCGATGGCGTCGCTGTGTGTCACACTCTAATATGAACACACAAGTTAAGCGACGGCGACCCTAGCCAGCGTTTGGATGGGTTTCGTTATCTCGAGCTTCTTCGTGCTTCGGAGGGCACGTTAAGCCGACGGTCCCGGCTGTTGTCGATAGATGACAGTCGTTAAGCCAAGTCGGTGGCCTTAGGGCGGTTTGAAAACACCGACCTCTGCACATCCGCATTGGAGCAGCGTGGCAGAGTACGCTCTAATCACCTTCGATTGAAGGGAGACCTGAGACCAGCAGTGGGATGATTATGGGTTGATATGATGATGATGATGATGACTAGTATGATTATGGGAAGGAACCCTCACGCGCGAGTTCTACTTGCCTGGTCGGTATTTTATTTTTGATGGGTACATAAACCCGTTTAGTTTGTCGCAGGATGACTGTAGTTAAATCAGGAAATTATATAGGTATTCAAATTGCTGGTGCTAGTTATAACAAATAAATTCATTAGACAAGTACCGCCTCTCGACAATAGACGGCACTGCGAAACCTGTCCAGTGATAACTAAAAAGTAAAAAATAAATTAAAAGTAAAAAAATATATTTAAAAACAAGCTTTTATTTAATTGCGCTAAAAAGAATAAAATAAACTTTTCTTTTAAAATTTTAACTATCAACTTATAACGTCATTACACAATTTGTATGACATAAAAGCTTGTCGCGAGATTTACCTGTTTAGGAAAACATAATTATCGAACTAACATTTATTCGTACTACGAGTAAATGTTAGTAATTAAATCTCGCGACAAGCTTTTATGTCATACAAATTGTGTAATGACGTTATAAGTTGATAGTTAAAATTTTAAAAGAAAAGTTTATTTTATTCTTTTTAGCGCAATTAAATAAAAGCTTGTTTTTAAATTTTTTTTTTTTACTTTTAATTTATTTGACTGTTTTTTTTATAGTTGTAACGATGGGCAATTATAGTAGCGGCACGCTATGATGGCCGTTTTGACGTTTGTCCACTCATGAAGTTTCGTATATTAATACATTTGAAGGAGCAAATTGCTGTTCTTTATTGTCAATAGTGACGTTCAGTGTCATACAATTTATCGAATGTATGATTTTAGGACACAAAATTTATTTATTACATTGATTTCTAAACTATTTAAATATGTATTAGAGTCCCGCGAACATTTATCTTTTATTTTTATAAGATTATAATTATTTTTGTACTTATTTACCACACAACTCGGCATTTGTTTTTCGAAATTCAAAGTGTGCATGTATTTATTTTCATTCCAATATTCAGTTCGTTCAAATATATTAAGTAAACATTTATATTTTTGTTTATTAGACCTTTTTAATCAGATACATACTAGTTGTAACAAAAACTTATAGATTTGATAATAATTATATTTTTCGAGAATAAATTGACATTTCACATCACTATTGTAATATGTCAAAACGGCCATCATAGCGTGCCGCTACTTTAAACCTGCATGGTTGTAAAACTATCAGGTAGATGGCGCGTATGGCGCTACATGGTACTCACGCAGTTAAAGCGGTGTATCCCACTAGCCCCCTCTGGCCTCGCCTCCTTGGGGGCATCTGATTTTTTTTAATAAAAATCTCCCAGTTGCCCTCCCGAGTTCTCAGCCTGATAGCGAGAGGACGTGGGTTCGAATCCCACATGGGCCGGGAAGGTGAAATTATTTTTTGAAAATATATTTACGAACTAGGAGACGACCGCAGTTTTATACACACAGAATTAAAAAAATCATTGCGCTCGCAAACCCGCCTGCCAAGCATGGCGAGTATTAGCAAAAGTCAAAACCCCCCAAAAATGATGACGACCAAATCGTTTGGGGGGAAGCCTATGTCCAGCAGTGGACTTCTTGTGGCTGCTAAGAGATGTGATGATGAGAATTTAAATAAAACTAGATATTTCTTAAAAATCTAGATTAGGGTACGAGTAGGTATGGTGGTTGGAATGCGTCTTTCGATTCTCTGAAACATACTTGCAAAAAAATACTTACACACATAGTGGTGATTTAGAACTAGCGAAGAAACAACTTTCCTTTTAAGGTTAAATTCTTGTGCGCCATTTCAGAAACGGGCGCCCACTTTTGAAGTAACTTATAGGCCAACAAGCCACACACAGAAGTTCCATATAAAATAGATTTATTTCATTATACCGTGACTTGACGCTATAATACTTAAGCATAATTAGCTATTGGTTAAACGACATCTAATGACTTCATATTAACTACCCATACACATATACATAATATTACCTACCTGATAATAATTTTTAGAGGAAATTATTTGAAAGGGACAAGGGACTAAAGAATCAAAATTCCTTGGTAAAGGAGATATCTTTAGAAATAATGTAGAATTAAGATTAAAATGCGTTTCGGCAACTGGATATACATTTATTCAGAGGCTACGTCTTCATACGCAGTTTCTTTTCTAGTATCAAGTGATTGATTACTAGATATTATAGATTATTATGAAATGAAATTGAAAAGAAATCGTTTATTTCAGAAATTACACCTTCACAGGCACTTTTTCTTGTCATTTACAATTTGTACAATATGTATAAGGAAATAAACTACGTTATATACTACCACCATTTCGGACACAAGCAAAATGGCCACCGGTAAAAGAAATGGTGAAAGAAACCCGGTTACGGTTTTTGTCATTTAGCAATTTTTTTCTTTCACTCGTTTGTTCCAATGTATAAGTACATTTATAAGAATAAATAAAATACAGATCCAGATACATTCACATATCAAGCACTAAACGCGGGATGTCGATCCAAATAGCGCTATGGTCAAATCCTAAATATGTCGAATAAGTAGATGTTAATAAAGCGAGCAGACGGGCCCAAGTCTGCTATTTTAAATTAGGCGACCAACGATTGCCATACCATCACCATCCTATTGTCATTATATTTCCATAGTGCCAAATTTGGTATTCTGCTAAAAGTTAACTACTATCTCAATGTTATGACTATAGAGTGTCAGTAGTGTATGATCGGAATGGTCGACAGTGTTGCCTGTTAAAATCTACCATGAACTACTATTTCAGTTGAATCGCTTTAATTCACATAAAACCGCTTTTAGGTGAATTAAATCTTACTTAATGTATAAATTTCGACAAATTATATTTTTACACAATGTAAATATTTATATTTTATAAAAATACGTATATATTCTTGAAAAATGAAACAAATATTAGGCTGTTTGTCATATTGCGTATGCCTATAAAAGTAAAAAACGGTGTCCGACAGTCAATGTCATATGACAATGACAGATGCTTTGCCATTTCTAAAATTAAAAATCGTTTTTACCGCGTAGTTTAAGTTTACGTAGTTAATGTATTCTCTTCGTAATTTTACCTAAGTACCTATAAGTTTTACGTTATGGTGGGGATTGATCAACTGGAAGCATTGATTGAGTTTATGGAGTGCTAGATGGATGTGATAGATGGCCCTTGGCCACCTCAACCGTTCAAAAGGACGCAGCCAGACCAAACGCCTGTGGGAGGAGTGTGCCACTATGTTATATAGCGTATCGGCTGACTGCGTCCGCAAGACCGACGTCCAGTGGAGAATGGTAAGTTTGAAGCACTTAAATTATTATTATTTATGATTTTAGCACAATTGTTGTTTTATTACAATAGATATTGAAAACAGGAGCAATTTTTCAACACTGGACTGGACACAAACACATACAGTACCTACATAAGTTATTGTTGTTTAGTGTTCCAAATAAATATTTTTTCTTTACTTTCTTTTTTTTTTTTTTCAGTATACAATGAAACATAGGACCTCCTCCTTGTTTCTTTCTAATACATACCTATTGCAAACAATTTTCACTTATAAAAACTTTTATTTTTCAGTATTATAATGAATACAAATCTAAATTAATGAGAAAAATAAAACTGGAAAAGGCTGAAGCTACAGCCACAGGTGAACCACACCCAATTACTGCTGATACCAATCGGTCCAAGGCACAGAGCGGTTGGAGGCAATGGAGAGACTAAATGCAGAAGCCACCAGAGAGCTCGCTCAAGCCACCCAGAGGCAGGCGGCTGCTTTGGAATCCATATGCGACGTATTGAAAGAGGCAGTTAATCATTGGAAAAGGCCACGAAATGAAAAGAATTAACCATTGGTGAGGGTTTCAAATTTTAATGTCATATTAAAAAAAATGTAAAGATAAGAATAAAATAAAAATACTTTTCACTAGCTCATAATGTAATGTTTACAAACATAAAATAGACTTAATGCAAAATTACATTCTATACCAGTCATATACCAGTCTGCCATCTGCAATCTGTAACAAAGTACATGTACATGTAATTACATAATTATTTTCTTTATTATTATATACTATATAATAAACTTGCATACATACCTATCTTTCCCTCCACAGCCTTTCAACCAGAGCTTGCTGCAATTCCCGGCCTCTTAGAAGCTCGGGATGGACTCGACGGTTCTGCTGTTCTGGATTCGATCTCTCATTCCCTCCTATTTGATCTTCAGCCTGATTAGTAAATGAAAGATTTTTTGGTGATCATATATATTTAGATAGATTATCAAAATTTAAGGCTGATTAAGTGCAATAATTAGTGAATAAAAGATTGTTATTTAAGGTTGATTAAGTGCAAGAATAAGTAAATAAAAGGCTGTTATTTAAGACTGATTAAGTGCAATAATTAGTGAATAAAAGATTGTTATTTAAGGTTGATTAAGTGCAATAATAAGTAAATAAAAGGCTGTTATTTAAGACTGATTAAGTGCAATAATTAGTGAATAAAAGATTGTTATTTAAGGTTGATTAAGTGCAATAATAAGTAAATAAAAGGAAGTTATTTAGGACTGATTAAGTGCAATATAAACAAATTATATTACATAATCTTTTATTTTTAAATGGAAAAACCTTATATATAAAACTTGCCTGATGTTGCCTTTCATTTTCTTCTTCGGCTTCCTCAGGTGTTAGAGAGAACAGAGGGGTTCTATTATTATTTAAGGCGATGTTGTGTAACACGCAGCATGCATTTACTATTTTTGCAGCAGTGATGGGGTCATAGTGTAGGGCACGTGCCACAAACATCTAAAAGCATGTAATATATTTAATATTTTCTATTATATTGTACAGGCAAGAGCACCTTTACACTTCCAATATAAGCTGGTCCCGCGTATCCGCTACGCCGCATGCTACACAGGGCCAGCTTATATTGGAAGGTGTAAAGGTCTACGTGCTCTTGACTGTACATGGAGGCAGTGAAATAGTGCCTATTCTATTTATAAATGTATTATTCTTTGTATCAACCAGAGCATATCAAGCTTTAGTCCCCATTAAATGGGACATAAGCACCAATACAAAATGTTAACCTTGATGTCGATTATGAGATTAAAATATGTATAAATTCTTAAACAAATATCTAACCGGAATCGAGCTTTTAGAACACCAATGCAACGCTCCACTACATTGCGTGCCGTCACCTGCTTCTGATAATAGTAATGCTCAGGTGACCCCTCTCTGGTGTTCAAGATAGGAGTCATCATAGTGGCACGCAATGGGTAACCACTATCACCTAAAAAATATTAATAACAATTTGCTGTACCTACCATTTTAATACATATTAATACAATTAAATAATGAACTAAGAACGTCTCCGGTCAGCAGCATTCGCCAGGGCTAAAATACGCCAACGTAAAGAGGCAGCTGAGGACCTCATGGTTGATGTGAAAATAGAAAATGGTACAAAAAAGGTGTTGTTGTTCAATTGTAAGTCAATGGCTAAATCACCACTGAAAGACTATTGATACAACTGTCAAACAAACGTCAAATAGCGAAGAGAATACCGTTTGCACCAACAATTACAATTCCATTCAATACAATTTATTAACAGACTACCGAAAAGATCAATAGTAGGTTGATGGTGTGTCAATGAAATGGCATCGGACTTAAACACATAAGAGAATACCAAATGTCAAAAACTATTCAAGTGACATACCATCGACACTCTATTAGTGCATTCGTATTTTAGCAGACTTGGGCCCAATAGGTTTTCACTTTACTTTCCTAGTGGGCATAACATAACACAAGTAGGTTCAACTTAAAGTTATTTATATGAGAACTAAGTCCAATATTCTATCTATTCTTGCAATAATTTTCGTTAAAAGATTCAATATCTTATATCGAAACAACTCCGACCGTTTCCGTGAGAGCAGGTGCGCCGATGCCAACAGGACATTATAATAGCTAGGTATAAGCTATAACATATAACGTAACTACCTACAGGTTACTGTCCCCACACGTACATTTGAGGCAGAAAGTGTTTATTTTTTTAAATTCTTCCTCTGTTCTTTTTACATGAGGTCGGCAATAACCCGTGTTTTCCTTCCACTAGTTGCAGGTATGTACAGTTAGCAACAGATGTATAATGCTAGAGTGATCAAGTAAAATCACCAATAACTGGCCCTTTACGTTTTCATATTATTATTTGTGTATTGGAAAGAAACACGTCACTTTTCACCAGTAATTGGCTGGTAATTGGCCACAAAATTTCAGAAATTCTCAACTTTACCCTATGTCACGTCAAATCCAGATATCATTATGTCGCGCGCGATATTACACACCACACACACCACAGTTATTCTAGTAGACCTCAAATAACTTCTATCATTCTTCATGCATCATCCGTTCATTCCGTTTTTTAAATTTTTTGGAGACAACATGTAGAAACATCCAAACTCAAGACTAACAAAATGTTTTCGTCACTAACAACGGAACCACCGAAATCTCTGGCTTTATATTAACGTCCTTTATATCTTCATTAAATGACATACTTTCTGCAAAAGACTACACGTTTTGAACCGGATTGATGGCATTATGTACCGTGAACCATCCGCCATCCGTCCTTTTGTCTGTGACCTGTATTGTCCTGTCCATACGATGCCCCAGTTTCCTAAATTAAGTATCAAATCCACCCTTGGTAATTAATAAAATGTCCTTGGCTTCTTTTCGTGTGCTGCGCGCATTTATACTAGTCGCCTACACGGCTGAGTCGCGAAGACGTAAAACGAAGTTCGAAACACTTAAGCCTGTCGCTCATTTGTGACTTTCTGTCACGGTGACTTTTTGTCACCGAGTCGATGCTATGAAGTCACCGTAATGTCACGTCACCATAGTCAGCGTACTCCCATATATCTTCATAGCACTCGACTCGGTGACAAAAAGTCACCGTGACAAAAAGTCACAAATGAGACTTATTTATTACTTAGTACCTTCGATCAGTTACATAACGATAATCGATTTTCAATTGTTAAAACTGTGCAAATTTTGGCGCGAACTATTAGTCAATCAATGTCAACTGTGGATAAGCTGGAGTCAGTGTTATCATGTCACATTACGATTACTAATTTGGCTTAGCTACTGTAATTTTATCGATAATAGTCTGGGTTGACAGCTCAGCTAACGTTCCCGAAGGTGGTCGAAATTTTCTAAACCATACTGGCTGGAGAAATTATTGTCGTATTCGCATCATCAATGTCATCGGGCTCCACTCTACAGTCTCCACACATAATTTCATATGAAACAAAAATATAAATTGGTTTCTATCATGCTCATTAGAAGCCTAGAAAATCATAGCAAAAGATAAGTTGATATGCTTTTGTTATGATGGAATATGTTTTTCCTGAAGCTGCAACATCATCAGCGGTTCTATTCTCAAATATCGTGTCCTCAATCGCTATCCCACTCAATTTCTATTTTGTATGTATTCTTACAATCTTTAAAATTAAAGATGTAACTATAATCCATTGAGGTATTCAAACGACAAGTGAAAAATTACTTCTTAGATTTGAGTCTTTGATTCCTTTCTTTGCCTATAAGTACAACGAAATTTTTATTTATTTCATTATTAGGTATATATGTAATGTATAATAAAGTATTATTATGTATTTATGGTAGGATGAATTTGAATATTTATATAATATATTATAGTAAGTATAGTGATATGGTATAATATTTGAAGTTATTAATTCATTTTGTTTTAATATTTAGATGATGTCCTAAGTATCTATCATTCTCTTGTTTAGTATTTATTTTCTTGTCGTGCTTGCCCTGCCCATTCCACTCCATACAGAAATTCTTTACCTTAAGGTTGCCTTGAAAAGATTGCTTTTTAGCAATAAGGCCGCCTTGTTGCATTTACACTAGTTTTGAAGATTGCTTTTTTTTTGTACTTTTTCCTGTGTGTAATGCAAATAAAGAGTATTCTATCTATCTATAATATTCACTTTCCGTAGTGAGAGTACTCGGGCATACCTCGATGTCCGGACTGATTGCTATGCGAGGTAGCCGAGCCGCCATCCGTCCGCTTTGTTTGCGGGGTATTGTGCCATCTTTTTTATACCGCCTGCTCTTTGGAATTAATTTTGTTTAAAACTCTGTATTGTTTAGATTCATTGTTCAACTATCTGTGTCTTGTTTATGATTATTGATTAAAATCTACGTCATAGAATACCAATCAGTACCTACTTCAGTTCGGGTTTTCTGGACTCACTACTTCGGATCTATTCTCGTAATAAAAACAGTTAAAATATAGTCTCAATCTCGAGACTATAAGGGTTCCGTAGTAAACTACACGGAACCCTTATAGTTTCGCCATTTCCGTCTGTCTGTCCGTCTGTCCGCGGCCTAGCGCGGTGGTCCAAATCTATCTCCGAAAGTCTTGTGTTTAAAAATTTGAACCTCAAAACATGGTAGTAGTACATATGCTGAACCTTCAATGAAAACTATTACGGTTAAGTAGGCTCTACTAGTTACTAGTTACCGAGTAATAACCGACGAACTTACAAAATAAAATTTATTTGATGAAAACGTACAAATGTCATAGAATATGGCATTGTACTTATCTGCAAGCAAGCAAAGCGTATCAAATAAGGAACCTTACATTATGCGTGGCCTGACATGTACTTACTTGCCCGGTTTTTTATATTTGGTACCTATGAGTAAGATAACGTTTGAGATTGATACTAAATTTTAACTGTTTTTGTTAATAAGGCCCTTGCTCTTTACCAGATGCGTCAACTTGTTTGGCTAAATAAAAAAAAATATTAAACACGTCACGCACGACCTTAGTTACTAGTTAACTACAAAAGAAATTCTGACGTCATCAAATCAGAAACACTCGATTGACATCATGCATTATTGTATTCATAATCATGCAGAAGTACGCATTGTGATTGTTTCTATTGAGTTCTCCCATTGTCCTACTGACACGAGCGGGTGACATATTATTGAATACATTTACGGGTAGCCGTAGCTGTACTACATTACAGTAGCTACATTTTGTATGTTTATCTTCCGTTGTTATACGCTATTGTAATTTATATTGAAGTCTAAACTCAAACTCAAATCATTTATTTAGAGACTAGGCCTTCACAGGCACTTTCTCTGGTAATTTACAACTTGTATAATTAAATTAAAATAAAATATTGTATGAACCACCACCAATTCTGAAACAAGCAAATGTAACTACACATTTACGAGAAAATACGCGGAATGTGTGGATTGGTGTGGGATAAACAGGTTTTAGATCTAAAAAATATTAATGTAGATAGTGTTCAGCTGACTGAATCAGACTACATCTGAATGTAAGTAAAGATTTGCCAACACCTCGAAGTTGCACGAAAACTATAGAGTGGACGGGTTCTTGGTCTTACTTCGTCTTCACTTTTCATTTGTCTTCTAACTTTGTGCCATTTCACTTTCCTCGAGAGTGTTGAGCAAGTATTTAACTTGTTGTGTGTTTTAGATCTATGACGATTAGAACTTGGCTAGCTACTAGCTACCTATGTGAAAAGTTCACGTGATGATGATTGTATCATTGTACCGTAAATGATAAAGTCTCAGACTTTTGTGTAGAGAAAGAAGGGGAACATTTCTTAAAAAAATTAAATTTATTATTTCCTAACTTACTACTAACCAAGCTTGACTGTTTAGCAGTAATATAACTGAATAAATGGTATTTAACGATTCCATGTCAACCGCATAATAATATAGCAACGTTTGGAATTATTTCTCCTGAGACAAACGTTGCTCTTGTTGGTCAATGCATGTAATCCAATCACCGTCCATTTCCCGTCTGAAAGCCAAACGGGTGCGAACTGAGTGCTACAATTTATAAATAGAACGGAGTGTTTGACCGAAGCCAGACTGAAACGTTACAAAATTTAAAAAAAAACTTTCGATGCGTCTTTACTCTCTTTACTGGTTAACATTCTTTAAGGCCAGAATTTCCCAGTAGGTACATACTTGTATGAAAACGAATCTTGTATGGAAGCGAAATTGAAAAAGTACGCCGTGCATTCGTCATATTTTTGTGTATTTCGAGTTTTATTTGAAACAAATAAAGCGTTTTTGAAGTGAAAACTTCTTTAGCGGCGCTTGGCACTTTTTTAGATGGGTATAAAATGTTAAACTCGCGTCAGATCCGTAGCCTGATCGAAAAAGTGTAAGATTCCCTAACCATTCCGAAATATTCAAAAATGCACAACGTTGATGTTTAAGTTTTCACTTCTGCCGGCACTCCAGGAGTGCAACCCGTCGTTTTTTTTTAAATTAAAATCTAGATCCAGTCATATAATTTTGAAAAAGTAAATTTTTGAAATCCATAAATACCATCAAAACAAAAATTAATGTAGTGTTTGTTCACTTTAATATTTTTTCCATCAAAAACTAAATCGAATCATGATTTTAAAACAACTTTAATGAGGGAAATGGCTGACGTGGTGGATGGAATCGATTTTTATTATACTGGGGCGTTTATAAAATATGTAAGCTTTTTTTTTATATACATATAAGTAAACGAATTACACAATAATAATTAAGTATGTAAATAATCAATAGAATAATACAAGTAAGTGACTTAACTGTACTTGCTTGTTAACTTAGCTTGTTAACAACGTTAGTAACAAGTTCTTTTCACTCTTCTATTTAATACTCGCTTATATACACACAGGAGGAGGAGGCCTACACCCTGAAATGGGTAACCCAATGAAAAAAAATGAAAAAAACAATAGATTATGAATAAATTATATACAATTCAAATTAATTAATAATTGAAATGATTAGTTAGATATATAAATTAATATATTTTATTTTGTTTGTAATTATTATATGAATGCATTGAATGTATATTATGTTGGGGAAATAAAGGCTTTATTTATTTTATATACACAGAAGTGATAAGTCTTTATGATCAGGTAACCCTACATCTTCTAATATCACACCAATTTAAATCGGTGGTAGAGTTAGGCTTTTAGACGTCGGGGTGGGGAGTTGGGATACCTCCACGCGGTCCACCCTGGTAACGTCGGCGAGTAATTCCTTAGTTTCTGGAACCAACTCTGGAATTACTTGCCGACGGCCAAATTTCCGACGCGGTGGGTCTGCTCCTCGTGCTCCTACCTTGGATGGAGTACGTGGGATGCGGACAAATCCGCTCCCCCTTGCATCCGTACTGGTGCTGGGGGTGGAGCGGATGGATTGAGGAGACAACCTCGTTAAAAAACAAGAGGTGGAGGCGGCCGCGCTTGGATCGGCCGGCTTTATGATGAGCGGTGGTGGACTCGTTCGCTCGCTGATCCTCCGAAAAAGCGTCTTCGCCCCGACTGGTGTCCGGGCCTACTCCACCCGCTGATACCGGGGGCGACCTCCGTATGGTGGAACGCGGAGGCCCTGCAGACACTGGGTCTCGCGAACCCAGACACTGCGGGGGGCGTTAAGGGTTGGGTCACATGGGCGAATGAGACCACCCTGGAAGAGGGAGTGCGCGGTGGCGCAAAGTGTCACAGAGTCCACTAAGTACGTAGTGGACGCTGTGGCACTTGGAGTGGCGCAGGAGGCGCGGTGGAGGAAGAAAACCTCGTTAAAAAATTGAAAAAGAGGGGCCGGTGGCTCTCAGAGCCGGGCCAGCGGTCGCACGTCGATGCGACCGCAAAGGTGGAGGGGACCCTTGCTCAGCCGAGACGTTGAGCCGGGGAAGGCCCGTCGTCTTGAGGGGGCAAAGGTCCTCGGTGTTCACGCAAAATGAACATGTTTTATTGATATCGGTAGAAATAATCATAGTCATGTCGTCTAGCTAACTGAATGTCATTCGAAGTCGACCGAAGTAAATGTTGATATCGTCATACAATTTTTACACTGGCAATAATGCATCGATTCATAGATTAATCAGTCCTTTGTTCTGATCATTCAGCATTCACTCATAGTCTCTCTCTTGTGTTCGAGACGCGGTCAGGGCGACACGTATTTTACAACGCAAGAGGGCACTTATAGTCTGTAGAAGGGCGCATGGCAACGGCCATTACGCACATGTTATAGTTCAAGTTCATTAGTTCATAAACCCTTGTAATAAGTGATGAGAATTACATCTATCAAGCAGACTAAAGGCTTTTTTATTATTCATCATCATCTCCACGTTTTTCGCCTAGTTTCGCGCCTAGGGTGGGCGACGAACTGCAACAGGCACTGAGCGGGGAGTCTGCTCGTGCGCATCATCATTTTCGATAGCTTACTGCTATCTGGTGGCCCATTTCATTCTCGCCGGCTTGGGGAAGGCCGCGGGACTTTATCTATCATCAACATCTCAATCTATCAGGCGCGTGCGGAACGTCGCGCCAAATAACTTCACCACTCGGTGTCGGCAGTGCACCTGGATGCGGTGTGCTGCTGACGGGGCGTTCCGGGGAGAGCGGGTCCGGAAAGTTTAACTTTGGCCGGACGGCCCTGGCGGAGTCGCGGATGTATCACAGTACCCGTGGCCCCGTCACTTAGGGGGCGAGTGGCATCCCGTCAGTTTTTTTGTGGTAAGTCCCACAGTCCCCACCGCATATTCCCCGGGCAGTGGGGCTGCTACAAAGCATTTTTCTGACGATAATAATAAAAAAAAAGGCTTTTAGACGTCTAAAAGTACGCTGAATTTCCTCAAGTTCATTCACTCGTCCCTTTAATTATCTGTGAACAATTATCTAATTATGCAAATTGAACTTGAACATTTACTTCAGGGATGCTTCAGGTCATAGAATGGTCAAAAATTCATTTGTTTTTACGGATTTCACGATATTTATCCTAAGTGCTGTCCGGTTGGTTAAAGTGGATGCCAATTTGGTATGTCTACCCTTTCTAAAATGGAAGGGTAATTTAATTCCAGGCCCTGGTAAGGTGTGCGGTCAGGTAGATAAGTGAAATAAATTACCCAGTGAATTGTGCTGGGAATGAAATTTAAAGCGAGAAAAAAAGAGGCTTTCTTTCTAACAATAGACATGACCTTACGGCTTTATATACAAAGGAGGATTTGATATTTAATGATATATTTTATGGTCTACGGAAAGCAAGATACGACCTGATGGAAAGTGGTTGCCGTCTCCAAAGATTCAGTAACACCAGGGTCGCTATCATTGCTTTGCCTATAAGAAAGGGAGTAGGAACAAAAGGATTAGGAATGGAGCTGGGTTTCCGGATCTCTCACTTATTGAACTAAATGCTGCTTCACACCATCACACCGGTATTCTGTAGGAGGGTACTTCACCGGTCGAGCTAGCCGTAAATTAAATGCTTGACCACTCCAAAAATTACTAGTACCTAAATACTCTACCATTCGAAAAATTCATGAATGCTCTACCATTCCAAAAATTCAAAATGCTCTGCCACTTCAAAAATTCATAAATGCTCAAACATTCGAAAAATCGATAAATGCACTGCCACTCGAAAAAATCATAAATGCTCAAACATTCGAAAAATTCATAAATGCTCTACCACGAGAAAAATTCATAGATGCTTTACCACTCGAATAATTCATAAATGCTCAACATTTGAAAAATCCATAAATGCACTGCCACTCGAAAAATTCATAGATGCTCTATCACTCTAAAAATTCATAAATGCTCTGCCATTCGAAAAATTACTCAACCACTCCAAAAAATCATAACTTTTATTTTATTTTCCTTTGTAATTAAAATGAACCTTATTGTTAATTTATATACGAAACCGCGACGCTGTCAAAACGGAGATAAAATGTTTATACTGAGTTTCAGTTACTATCGGAAACTTTCAGAAACTTCGCTATCTCCCAACTTCGTGTTCTAGTTCCATTGGCATAACTATTGCATTAAAGTTATACTTAAGTACCTACTCATAAATTATTGATAGTTAAGTGCTTAAGAATTTATAGTTTAATTTAACCTATATACTGAGGAGATTGATGGCGTCGCTGTACGTCGCATCTTTTCAGAGGTTTCGGTATGAAAAGGTAACAGATAGAATTGCTTTTATAACAATAATAAATATGTATGGGTTTACCAAAGCTATTGATTTAGGTAAATATACCTACTACCTACCTACCGGACGAGGGAAAAGGGTTTATTTACCACGGTTTTTGTAGAGTAAATAAAAATTTTAGGTTCCTTTTTACACAAAAACCTTTTTTTATTTCATGAGTATATTACAGTTAGTAGATTTTTTTTTAAAGACGTTCCAAATTCGATAGATTTGAAAAAGAAATCCATCTGGCTACATCTGGCTGGCTAATTAAAAAAGAAATATTCAAAGCATTTTGGCCAGTGACGTGTTATCAAAACAGATTCTAATCTGCATTTCGTCACATGCAGATTACATCACATCTCACGCGTCGCATGCGAGATGTAGGGCGGCGCGGCGGGAGCCTACCATCGCGGAAGGACGGAGTAGTCGGCCCGCGCTGTTGACAACAACGGCCGGTCGGGCTTGATACGCGCCAACGCTCACGCGAAAATCGAATTTAATATTTTGTGTCACATAAAAAATAAAATTCGTGAACAAGTGAATGAGAAAACGTTTGTGATATGAGAATAAGGTTTGAAGTGCCCAACAAGTTGGAGATAACGTTTGGGAGAGGTAGTTTTTCAGTATTGTAAAGTGTTAAAAATATATTCTATGCAAAATAATCAATTACTAACACAATGGCAAACGTTTTTCAAACACAGTAAGTAGTATTGTATAGGTTTTATTTCCATATCGTACTTTTATAGGATACTTACTTACCCCAATAACAGTCTTTCCAATGAATTATTGACTTTCCGAAATGAATATCTTTTATGCGCTCTGAAATGTAAAGACCGATTGAAATTCTTTCATTTTCTTTTGATACAAAAAAACGTAATTTACATACGCTTCGTAGTCTGAGAATTAATTAGTTTGCTTGACTAAAGTAAATATAAAACACTATTCAACTGAAAGATTAGATAATTTTAGACACTGTTTTTCCTTTTCAATTTGTTTTTATTCTAAACAGAGTTATCTTTCACAGACACTAAACAAACAAAGTCAAATATACATATAATGTTTGTTGTTGGTACGGTACGAGGAAATCTAATTCCTGTCCTTCGGCAGAATACACAATTAACACACTAATATAACTAACATCTGCACAAAAACATTTTAAAGTTAATGAAAAATTAAATTATGGATATCATATCACTGACAAACTCAATTATGAAATTAACGGACATACTGGGACACTAATGTGTAATTACCTTTTTTTTAATTTTAAAATCCGTGTCTGCAACTAGCTGTAAGTCAGCAGGGCTTTTTAATTCTTAACTTTCAATTTCACATAATCCTTGTGCGTCATCGAACAAAGTCACAAGACAATTTGTTTATGAGCCTTTACACCATCATCACAATAATTACAGATATTTAATAACACTTCATACGAGTATCAACCCATAATCATCTCAGTGCAGTTATACGGGTCTCCTTTCAACGTCGATTAGAGCGTACTTTGCCACACTGCTTCAGTGCGGATTGACAGAGGACGGAGGCTAGGGTTTTGAAGGTTACCGATGGCTTAACGACTGTCGTCCATCGAAAACTTATTAGCACCTTCCACCTTAGAATATTCTGGTTACCTGGTTTTCGTTCACCATTTCTTATACCAGTGGTCATTTTGCTTTTCTTTCCGAAATGGTAGTAGTTTATAGAGTAAATTAATTACATAAATAATTTAATACTGTAATATAATCATTGACGAGTGTAAGTAGGTACGGTAAGTAGGTACCTACTCTATGAATTTAATATATATAATAATTCTAAGATTACCACTTTAATAGAGAGATTTTCAAACCCATCCAAATACTGGCTGTGGTTGAAGTTGCTTAACTTACATGTTCAGTTACGTCACCTTAGAACGCAGTCTAAAAGCCTTATTATCACGTTAATCTAAGCTGCACACGTATATGCTCTCGCCGCCTTCAGACAAAGTTCAAAGCATAGCGAAATGAGCTCTGGGCATTCAGGGACTTCCACGACCTGTTTGACTAGCGGGATTGTTAAAAAGATTATGATAATCCCTGCATTTTTCCCTTTGCTTTATATGGTGAAATGGAAACGATATTATTTTACTTACAGCCAGTAAAACGCATTTTAAAGTGAATGACTTAGAAATTTTAGCTGTCACTGTTAAATTAAAGAAGAAGAAAAGGATAGATTGAGTTTGAGACTTACAGCCTTCGATCACAAATAAATGCGATCGAAGCTTACAGCCAATTTCTGAAATGCATTATTTTTAATTTACATCAAGCCTAAAGTTAAAATCCGTTTCAGAAACTAACGTGGACTTAAAATGCGTTTCAGAAACAGAAAGTCTGAGAGTTTAGGCTTCCAGAACACAGGTCCGAATGATTTTATATTGAATTGAAAAATAAAAGAAAATCATTTACTTTTTAAATATTTTTGAGATATTAATGGTTATTTGAGCCGTATAATAACAAAATCATAATCTACTAGTGGTGAAGACTTACATGTGTTTTACAACACCGATGCAGATTTAATCCTACGTGCCTGCATGTAAGCCAATGGTTGCAGTTCATAGTACACATCATTACTAGGTATAATCGACGACCTCCGTGGCGTAATGGTTACCACGCCGCCGCCGGACCGCCATCAATGAGGTCCCTGGGTTCGAATCCCGGTCGGATCACGATGAAAAATGAACTTTTCTGATTGGCCTGGGTGTTGGATGTTTATCTATACAATGTATTGTTTTGTACAGTTTAAATATTTTTGGAGGTGTATCTACTTTTTCCGCTATCTTATACTTTACCGCTTTCGAGTTAACAAATGATACTTAGAGAATAGCTCTACTGATACTGAACACGAATATGTGACAACAACATTTTATAAAACTTACATTTAAATTGAATGTTTTTGACGAAAATCCTGCATGGCACACCATAGGTACATTTTATGTTATGAAATGAAGAAAACACTCCGTGTGAGAGGGCGCCGACATCCGCCTGTTATATGCGGTGCGATGGTCACTGCCGCTCCAAAGAAACGCCGCAGAAAAATTAGGAAAATTCTTCGATCACTTTCATTGGTAAACGGTGTGAAGGAGGAATAGAAGGGAAAAAAGATAGGCAAGGTTGGTTTAAGGTAAGGCAACGTAAATTGGATGTTATACTGCCGAGATACGGTTTCAAATAAAAAAAAGTAATACCCACGGGTATCAGCCGTGAAAGGATGATTTCCATACTAAACCTTTTTCAGAAACAGAACAATCAAAAGAAAAGAGATTTTTACAAAACAGATACATGAGCGTAACTTGAAAATAGCATAAAATAATCTTTAGTGTGGAAAGCGATTGCCAAACGGAAGAAAAAAAAGTTTTGGAATTAGAACGTTCAAAGATTTTAAAACTTTAAATTCCGATACGTCTTATTCACAAGATGAAGTGACTTTAAATTTTCAATTCTGAATAAACTTTTTTTCACAGGCTGGGACACTACTCGTCTTGACATTTTCGAACTGACATAATCTATCTGCGATACTGGCCGAAAAAAAATAAACACCTTCTTTTTTATTAGGTACTGGCTGAAAAGGACTTTACTGAATTGGCACAACTGGCAGCTAAAAAAAAACCAAACTTTACTGAAGTTGAATTTTAGGCATACAAGACACGTCGATGCATTTCGGACAAAGGTCTATAAAATGTATGATGCTTCCAACATACCAATGAATGTTAACTTATCAAAATTGATCGTAAAACGGTTATAAAACCATACATACTCACTTAAATCTTTTGTATAGTATAACGGGTTTTAATCTCACAACGTTAATATTTTCTTTGTCTCTTTATTTCATTTCAGACAATGGAAATTAAAACAACGGTCTCCGCCGCTTCGCAGGCGACAATGGCCGAGATTAACTTACATTTGTAATATTTACCATGGTAAATAATCTGCATCAGTATAAAAATATCGTAAAAATTAATTACACTGCCCCTCCTTTGATCTTTCTAATCTGTTCTAATCACTATGATTACAAATAAAATTTCCCAGAATTTAGAGTCAAGCAGAAAAGAAGCAGTAAAGCACAAGCTCACAGTTAATGTGTCTCATTAACTCTAAAATTAATTTCTGATTATTTTTTGGAAAAATTTGGAATTTGGTCAAAATTGCGGATGTCCACGGTATTGCCGAACTTACATAAATTCCGTAAAAGGGATAAGTACTTACTGGACGATTCCGTATTAACACTTATAATATGTTAAACAGCTTATAGCATATTATAACATCAATGCTCCAATGTAACACATAGATTTATATGACCAAACCACTCGACAGCCGAAAAATTCGTAATAACAAACTTATTTATATTTCGTCTAACAAACCTCAAAAGACATTTGATATATGACTTTATGTGGTGTAAGCGTACATTAAGAGCATCATTGTGTCTCGTCACGCAATGTAATGCTCGGGGCTAGCACGCGAATGCTTTACAATTATTTTTGTCTAGATTGCACCAGTTCATTTCGCATATGGAGACCGGCACCGAATGGACACATTTCGATAAACTAAAATTATCATTACTTTTTCGAATCACGATTTTCTTTTTATTATATATTTCCATCCTATTAAGGTCTTGTTTCTACTCTTACGGATAAGCTCCGTTACCTCGTTTATTCTTTGTCCATGTCTTTTCCCTCATCTGAGGTCGCTTACTCGCTTTACTTATTCAGTCATTTCATCTCTTTTTGGGCCTAAAGACAAAAACTGTCTTTTTGGCTGTCAAAACCATACAAAAAACTTATTAACAAGGTTAGGTTATCCCCAAGTTGTAGAATCGGTAATATCAATAATTGTAAATGACAAAGTAACTGTCCTTTGTAAAAGTTATAGAGATATTTTGACACTCTAGAAAGAATATGGTACAGTTTTTATCCCAGAATGTAGTAGGTAATGAGAAAAACGAAATTGAAAACGCAATTAAAATAAAACTTTAGGCGTTCTCTTGTGATGATAGGTACATGTTTAGCTATAGAGAGAGTTAGGGGGCTCTTATCAATTCAACACATTTCACTATCTGCGAAATTGAGTCCACAATGGGGAGATAGCAGTCACCAGGCTTTGTGAGTCGGCACGCTTCCGGTATAAGGTTCTATTCTAACTATAGGAGCTGCTTGACATGAAAGATGAGATAACATAAAAGGCTTGTTGTAAATTGACTTGGATCAAATTCACACGATTTGATTTTTAATATCACTGAAGAAAAGATAGAAGGACTATGTTTAGCTATGTTGTGAAAGAAAAAATGGAAAGGAATGGTGCAGTGATGGCTGATGGAGGATAATAGAAAAGTAGACGTATTTGTCCTCTTACTTTCTATTATATGGTTTGTACAAACGAAAGAAAGAAAGAGGACAAATGAATGATGATGATGACTGCAGCTCGTTCTAAATAACATCAAATTCAAAAAGTTTTCCTTTCTTTTGTTATTATTTTATTGATGTAAATGTAAGAATACTAAATAAGTACAAGAATATTTCATTCTAAATCGCATAGGTACCTAACTTGTACTATTTTTGTAGGCAAGAAATCCGAAGAGGTTTAAATTTTTGTATGCTATAATACCGTCTACCGTTATAAATATCAATTATATAATAAATATCACACGTGTAAAAGAACTATTCTCTATTTGGTGCTTTCTCTAAAATCATAGATCATTGATGCGGAGTCATTCATTACTGTGATTCTCTTGTTACAAAAGAATTATAGTTATCTGTTTTTTTTATTTGTTCGTTGTTTATTTGGTGTAATATAATGCTTTTTTTTCTGAGTAATTGAAATGTAATCAAGTAGATAAGAAAAGTTTTCTATCATTCAATCCGTTCTCAGAATTTTTGTAATTATCTCTGGCGTATATTCGAGTACAAATGTTACTGACATGATGATACCTAATGTGAAGCCAACTGTGTACCCAATAGGCTCTAATGTCAAGTTTTATTGAAAACTCGCGGCTCGCACCGGCTTCGCGTGTTTTTTAAAAGCTTTTATTTAACTTGACCTGTATGTATGTATGAATGTATGTATGTAAGGGTGGAATCTTGGAACGAAAATTTGAACCACTTCCCGTAGACCAATTGAGCTGAAATTTTGCTTAAAACTGTAGATCAGATGACAATACAATATTATGATAACAAAATTACGATACAGCCTTTTGTGTTCCGTTTTTCGTATAAAACAGTTCCGACCAAAAACCTATAGGGTACTTCCGGTTGTCCTAGAATCATGAAATTTGGCAAGAAGCAAGATGATGTAGTACAAGTACAGGAATAAATCTGAAAATCGTAAATTTGTAGTTACTTCTTCTTCTTTAAACAACCAATATAATGTGACCCTACCCTTGGTACATTTTACATTGGTACATGGCTCTTTTATACCGGTTATGAATTAAAATGTATTTTATCTATTACTAGCTTTTCCTTGCGGCTTCGCTCGCGTTAATTTTATGACATAGATCTCGTTTGACAACAAAACAACCCATAGCGCGACTTGTGGCGCCATCTGTTGGCCGATAGCATCCCATACAGCGCCCTTTAGTGAAGGAATAACAAACAAACAAACTCACTTTCTCATTTATAATATTAGTATGATAGTATGACTAGTATGAGGAGCTCGATGGCGTCGCTGTGTGTCACACTCTAATATGAACACACAAGTTAAGCGACGGTGACCCTAGCCAGCGTTTGGATGGGTTTCGTTATCTCGAGCTTCTTCGTGCTTCGGAGGGCACGTTAAGCCGTCGGTCCCGGCTGTTGTCGATAGATGACAGTCGTTAAGCCAAGTCGGTGGCCTTAGGACGGTTTGAAAACACCGACCTCTGCCAATCCGCATTGGAGCAGCGTGGCAGAGTACGCTCTAATCACCTTCGATTGAAGGGAGACCTGAGACCAGCAGTGGGATGATTATGGGTTGATATGATGATGATGATGATGACTAGTATGATTATGGGAAGGAACCCTCATGCGCGAGTTCTACTTGCCCTTGGTCGGTATTTTATTTTTGATGGGTACATAAACCCGTTTAGTTTGTCGCAGGGTGACTGTAGTAAAATCAGGAAATTATATAGGTATTCAAATTGCTGGTGCTAGTTATCTATATATATAAAAAATGAAACCCGTTTTCCGTTGTCACGACATAACATGAAAACGGCTTGACCGATTTGGCTGATTTTTTTTTTAGAATATTCCTTGAAGTACGAGGATGGTTCTTACGGAGAGAAAAATTTAAAAATTCCCACGGGAAAGCGGGATACACGCAAACGAAGTTGCGCGGGTTTCGCTAGTAACAAATAAATTCATTAGACAAGTACCGCCCCTCGACAATAGATGGCACTGCGAAACCTGTCCAGTGATAACTAAAAAGTAAAAAATAAATTAAAAGTAAAAAAATATATTTAAAAACAAGCTTTTATTTAATTGCGCTAAAAAGAATAAAATAAACTTTTCTTTTAAAGTTTTAACTATCAACTTATAACGTCATTACACAATTTATATGACATAAAAGCTTGTCGCGAGATTTACCTGTATAAGAAAACATAATTATCGAACTAACATTTATTCGTACTACGAGTAAATGTTAGTAATTAAATCTCGCGACAAGTTTTTATGTCATATAAATTGTGTAATGACGTTATAAGTTGATAGTTAAAATTTTAAAAGAAAAGTTTATTTTATTCTTTTTAGCGCAATTAAATAAAAGCTTGTTTTTAAATATATTTTTTTTACTTTTAATTTTTTATTCATAAATAAAATAAATAAATATATAGGGACAATTCATACAGATTGAGCTAGCCCCAAAGTAAGTTCGAAACTTGTGTTATGGGATACTTACTCAACGATATTATATTTTATAACAAATACATATATAGATAAACATCCAAGACCCGAGGCCAATCAGAAAAAGTTCGTTTTTCATCATGACCCGACCGGGGATCGAACCCGGGACCTCCTGGGTGGCGGTCTGGCGTGGTAACCATTACGCCACGGAGGTCGTCAAATTCAAAATCTATATTTATAAAAGAGAAAATCACTGACTGATTCATCACGAAATCTCCGAAACTACAAGTGCCAGGAGTCCCAAATTTTGCATGGGGGTTCCTTTTGGGGCGTAGGTGCTCACTAAGAAAGGATTTTTGGAAATTCATCCCCTAAAAGGGTAAAACGGGGGTGCAAAGTTAGTATGAAACTTTGCCGTTTTTGAAGTTATTCGAATGAAATTCAGCATGAAGGTTCTTTACTGAAAAGCATGAAACATGAGTAAATTTTTTTTTTCAAAATTCATCCCCTATGGGGTTAAACGGGGGCGCAAAGTTAGTATGAAACTTTGCCGTTTTTGAAGTTATTCAAATGAAATTCAGCATTAAGGTTCTTTACTGAAAAGCATGGAACATAAGTAAAATATTTTTTTCAAAATTCATCCCTTAGGGGGTTAAACGGGGGTGCAAAGTTAGTATGAAACTTAGCCGTTTTTGAAGTTATTCGCATAAAATTCAGCATGAAGGTTCTTTATTGAAAGGCATGAAACACGAGTAAAATATTTTTTTTAAATCATCCCTTAGGGGGTTAAACGGGGGTGCAAAGTCAGTATGCTCAGTGATGGAGGCTGGCGGGCCGACTCTCAGTTGTGGTTGTCATCTTGGGGGACTGGTCTGCTCGCTTTATTAACATCTACATATTCGACATATTTAGGATTTGACCATAGCGCTATTTGGATCGACATCCCGCGTTTTTAGCTTGATTTCTGTATGTACCTGGATCTGTATTTTATTTATTCTTATAAATGTACTTATACATTGTAACAAAAGAGTGAAAGGAAAAAAAAAATTGCTAAATGACAAAAAAGGCCGTAACCGGGTTTCTTTCGCCATTTCTTTTACCGGTGGCCATTTTGCTTGTGTCCGAAATGGTGGTAGTATATAACGTAGTATATTCTCTTTATACATATATACAAATTGTAAATGACAAGAAAAAGTGCCTGTGAAGGTCTAATTTCTAAATAAACGATTTCATTTCATTTCATTTCATTTCATATGAAACTTAGCCGTTTTTGAAGTTATTCGAATGAAATTCAGCATGAAGGTTCTTTGCTGAAAGGCATGAAATATGAGTAAAAGATTTTTTTCAAAATTCATCCCTTAGGGGGTTAAACGGGGCGAAAAGTTAGTATGAAACTTTGTTGTTTTTGAAGTTATTCTAATGAAATTCAGCATGAAGGTTCTTTATTGAAAGGCATGAAACACGAGTAAAATATTTTTTACAAAAATCATCCATTAAGGGCGGTAAAACGGGGATGCAAAGTTGACTGATTCATCACGACATCTCCGAAACTACGTGCCAGGAGTCTCAAATTTTGCATGGCGGTTCCTTTTGGGGCGTAGGTGCTCACTATGAAAGGATTTTTAAAATTCCCACGGGAAAGGGAGTAATAGGACTGCAAGTGTATTATCGCAGGCGCTCTACCTAGAAAGCAGAAATTTTGAATAGAGGTTCCCTTTATGATATTGACAAGGACAAAGATGGGATTTTATTAAATTCCCACGGGAAAGGGAGTAATAGCACTGCACGTGTGTTATTGTGGACGCTCAACCTAGAACACTAGAATTTTGTATTGACGTTCCCTTTATAAAGTAGACAAGGACTAAGACGGGATTTTTAAAATTCCTACAGATTCAATTATCGGGGCGCTCAACTAAGAAAGCTGAGATTTTGTATTGAGGATCCCTTTAAGAAGTGGAGAATAACAAAGACAGGGTTTTTTTAAAATCCTACGGGAACAGGAATAATAAGACTACACGTGTATTATCGGGGGCGCTCAACCTAGGAAGCTGAGATTTTGTATATAGGTTCTTTTATGATGTAGACAAGGATAAAGACGGGATTTTTTAATTCCCACGGGAACGTGATAGATAGGACTGCACGTGTGTTATTGTGGGCGCTCAACCTAGAACTCCTAGATTTTGTATTAAGCTGCCCTTTATAAAGTAGACAAGGATAAAGATGGGATTTTTTAAAATTCCCACAGGATTCGGAATAAATAGACTACACGTGTATTATCGGAAGCGATTAACCTGAAAAGCTGTTTTTTTTTATAGAGATTCCCTTTATGATGTTGACGAGCATAAAGTAGTTTTTTTTAAAATTCCTACAGGAACTAAATCATTGGTATTTTCGCTTGACCACGCGGGCGAAGCCGCGTGTAACAGCTAGTATATAGCATAAACAAGTGACATACATACCCGGGAATACTGTAGTTTCAGAGCCTATTAAATGCAAACAAAGAAATCTTACCTCTTTAAAATATTAGAATAGATAAAGATTTATGAGATTTTGTAGTTGAGTAATTGAACGATATAAAAATAATTAATTTACCATTCTTGCAATATTGAACATGTGAAAATCTAATAAGTGAGACACTACAATACTGTTTCTAACTTATTTGCGCAAGCAGCAAGGACGCGGGAACAATAACACGAGCACTGCCATCAACAATAATCAACATATCATCCACAACTTGTATATCTACATTATGTATCCAAGGTTATGTCTTGTTCTCACAATAAATATCCATATTTTTTATTAATTAACCAAAACTACCAAATGGTTTCCATCTGGAGGAAGAGATAGACAGATGAACTGACGGAATTCGATAGCAATTGTTGAGAAGAAATAGCTGAGAGGGATAGTCGGAGAAAGAGAGGAGAGACCTTTGCCTAGCTGTAGGACATAAATAGCTATTGAAAAAATAACAAGTTTACATCGCCCCCGTCTGGTGTAAAGCGTCAGTGGATGGAGTCAAGTAAGACCCATTAATTGACAATACGTCCACGAACGTTTTATAGTTTTATAGGAAATTTTGATAATAAGAGATAATGAGCACGCGTAGACACTATAGACAACTCCAAAACTTGTCGCGATGAGTGATTTTTTTTATTGTGCCACAAATTATTTCTAAATTATCCTCTTGTCAAAAATCTAGATGCTTGCAAATCGTGTAAGTAGGTAACTCATAAAAACAGGTTATAATTTATAATATTTGGAAGTAATGCGAAATTGATTAGATACTTATAAAGAATCCGGAAATATGAACGTTTAGAGAATGTTTATTACAAACGACAAAGTTCAGGTCTCGTTTTCTTAAAAGAAATCTGCGTAAATAGATCAAGACAAATCATTGCGTTTCGGAAGAATGAATATCAGAGATTTGTTAACTCTAAAAACGTAACACTTTGTTACCTCATCTTAGAAAATACGAGCTGTTACCCACGACTTCGTCCGCGTGAAATGTAAAAAGAAAAGGATAACACCTTTTCCTGACATGCGATTTAAATGAAACAAAGCCTATATTCTGCTCCATTCCGAGCTCTATCTTTCTGTGAAAACAGCATTAAAATCCGTTCAGTAACTTAGAAGATGTGCGCGTTCAAACAGACAGACAGACAGTTAGAGTAAGGTAATAAAAGCAAAAAATGTTTTTTTGCTTTTACTCTAACTGTTCCCTCTCCATTTTTGCCAAATATGTCCAATGTACAGACATATCGGGGTCTACTGTTTTATTATATGTATAGATTAACTTATTTAAAAAGTCTTTCTTTGTCTAAATTTTCGGAACTCATCTGTTAAAAATACACTACAGTTCTTTTACCAAATATCTCCGTTAATAAAATAGCTGAACGTTGGTTTCCAAAAATTCCTTTTATAGGCATGAAAATTCAATTAAAATTTTGCGTGGATTCCTTTTCAATGTCCAATCGACCTTATCTAACAGTTTCTCATTTACTTCCTTTGTTATATCTTACCTTTGATGAGTCAGCTAAACGGAAGACGAATTTTGTGATAGAGATAATAAACATGATAAGTAAATCCTTTTATAGAATAATTTAGGTACGTACTTGTCATTCGCTATAATTATATCCAGCATGGCTGATGCGCGGTAGTTTGCGAATTTTGTTTTTATAATATGTAGTTAATTTCATATTTAACTAATTTAAAATTTTATCTGCTTTTTCAGGGCACCGTTCATCTTAATTTGGTCCTGATACAAATTTTGCTAAAATCATCAAAATATTCATTAAATGTATAAAAATTAAAACTATGACCCATTACAAAATGTATTTATGTCGATATTTTCCATTAAGGCAATATGTATTATGGAGAATGTATAGAGAAAAGTGTAAATTGAACGAAGTGGAATCCATTCGCATTGAAAACATTCAGAAATGTCTCTGCTATTCGAAGCTATGCAAATTTTGTTTTAGCCAGTACCTTCGGAAATTAGATTGTCGCCTTTGAAATTTTTGCGATATTTCAACGCCGAATCTGTTTTGAGTTTTAAATTGGAATTCTGCAGATATCTAGATGTCAGATTATATCTTGACATTATTAACTTCTATTAATAATTAGATACAGTCATCAAGAAGTATGTTCAGGATTAGTTGATAGAGCGCTTTTCCTTGTATTGTAGAGCTCAAATGTCAGTGCTCAACGAAAAAATCAGCATCTACTCCAATTCCTTTAGCTTAGGTTAGGAAGCGGACTCCTCATATCATTATAAATGATTCGGGATAACATAAAGAAGAAGTAATATCAAAAACATAATTATTTGTTGACTTTTGTTGGCCATTGTAACTATTTAAAATGCAAATTATTATAAACTTCAACCGGATTCTTGGTCAACAACTTAATGTCCTTGACTGTCTGAAGCCGGGCGAAGTGTCAAAATTATAATAAAACAAAAGACAAAAACAGGCGCAACTGATTAATATCTTCCGGTCTTCTTGCGTTTTAACAGAAATTTATTGGATTGTTTATTCGTGGAAATCCTAATTATGTGAATATTCTATATTTTGTATTAACTATTTTGGCATACCCTTATTTTGGAAGGTAAATTGTACGTCACGCATCACATCTTCTGCACGTTACCAGACAACAGTCTGAATCAGGAAGCAATCAAATAAAGGAAATTACTGAGATCATGCAGGCGTTGTGAAGAGACTAATTTGACACTATTGTACGTAACCGTTACTTTACTATAGGTATCATTCAATTATATTTATCACACGTTTAATAATATTGATCCTCTAGGGTTGGAGAGGATAAGGCTTCGTGTAAAATATTGTATTAAATCCTTCAATTTGGGTATTATATTCCGCCAATCCTTTTAAATCAGGATATGGGATAACGCTAGCTAAACAAATCACAATTAATATTCAACTTCTGATCTGATGACTACATATCAAAATTATTTAAAGTTAAAAATACTTTTCCCGTTTAAATCTTTCCTCTAACCTTTGTTTCATATACGATTATAATTATTTGATCCAGTATTGATTTAGTAATCATTTCTGTGTCGAATACACATGACGAAATTAAGCAGTTGTCATACGCATCAATTTCTAATCTAGTGTTGTGTTTCGGAAGTGTATACTTACTTGCTTTAACAACTGTTAAGTTTCTGTGTAACATGCTGTGTTTCGGTCTACATTCTGTTGGTAAATTTTAGTTTTACATTTCTCCATTTGTTGTCTGTTATGGTGTCTGCAGTTGTCTAGTTTATGGTGTTACATTTTCCTGCAGTTAGAAATAAGAATTACACATCATCATTACATCAACCCATAGGAGATTAGAGCGTACTCTGCCACGCTGCTCTAATGCGGATTGGCAGAGGCCGGTGTTTTTAAACCGCCCTAAAGCCACCGGCTTAACGTATGTCATCCATCAACAACAGCCGGAAACCCATCTAAACGCTGGCTAGGGTCGACGTCGCTTAACTTGCGTGTTCATATCAAAGTGCGACGCTATCGAGCTCCTCGAAAATTACACAATTCTTTAATAATTTTGTGTCCAGTGAATCCAGTGAAGCGTCCGTCCCGTGGTCAATCACCGCCAGTTCCACTCTGTTTGCCTGCATTCCACCCGTGGCCCAGTTCGCATCCGAACTAGATGTTTCGGATATCTGATTCGATTCCTTCCGCGTAAAAGATAAATCAAACTTGTTTACAGTGGGGTTTTTTCACGCTTCTTTAGTTTATAGAATACGCCATATGAAAGATTAAGTGCTTGGAATAATCCAAGCACCAAAAATATGTTATAGAGGAAATTCTGTATATAAATAGGTTAAACAATTACCAACTCAGCACAGCAGTATTAATGTTAAAATTAGCACAAATATTTTCTGTATATCATTGAATTTATATGTAAAATTTATGCAAGTACATCAAAACACGCTTACCTGTATCGTTTATTCTGTGTGTTCGTGTGTGGTTATAGTGTGTAGAAAAAAATGTGATCGAATGTTAAAATTATCTCCATTTTCACCAACCAGCCCAAATGTCCGTGGGTTTACTGGACAGTTATTGGTGTTCTGTAAAAGATTATTTTTTATAACTTCTGTTTTACATTGCCTGTTGCCATTTTTACTGTTTAAGACTGACGATTTTCCGTTCATATTAAGGATTGGTACCTAACTGATCCTGTAGGTGGCCAGTAAACATGATAATTTCTCACGATCAAATTCTGCAAATCATGTGCTGACAACTCGTTTGTCATCCTCTGCCATAAAAAAAAATCAAACAAAGCGGCCCACCGTTTTAACAGCTCATTGAAAACGTCCGATAACTGAATCATCTCGTTTTGATCCTGCGTTTATCTCATTGATTGTGGGGAGCGTTCCGATAATGCTTTCCAATTGATAAAATTTTGATCTCAGTTGTGGTTTGACACGCACTTTGGTTTGACTATTCCATGGTTGTTCACAATAGCTGTATTTTTTACTAAAGATATAAAGGCGTATGTAGCTGTAGGTACTTCAGTTATTATAGGTTGTATGTCAAAGGTTGTGATGTGGGAACGTGATAGCGCTAGTGTGAGTGTGGTTGCGGTCGGCGCGTGTTGCCGTGTGCGTAGAAGGATGCAGTGTTTCGGAATCCGAGGTAAATTTCAGTTATGCTATTTACTCTATAGTTCCCTTACTATTTATTTCTACAATGTGGTTCTCATCTCATGTATTTCTTAATGAGATATCATAAAAGAATAAGATAACAATCGTAATGAAATTAAAGTACATATTAAAGATCATTATAATAAGGTCAAAAGTTTATTTAATCTTTTACTAAATGAAATAGTTGTGTGATTATGCAAAGAAATACTCATGAAAATTTTGTTGTTAAATTGTTGGGTAATCTCAGAAACTACTGGTACGATTTTGATGAGACTCTATCATAAGTTGTAATGAGTAACCCAGACGATACTCTTGCTTTCGTTTCCATTATTACGGGAACAATTAGCGCGGACGAGCGTAAAGTAAAAGAATATATGGAATTTATAAGTACTTCCGTATAAAATCAATTTATTATATTTTCCCTCCAATAACGCGGTCGCTGATAAGTGGAGGTTTAGATATGTCGCTAACATGGTCTAGTAGTCTCCGACGCAGTGCCCATTGGCTCGCGGTTAGCGCAAGAACTGCGCACTCGCACGTGTTATAAAAAAGTTAATGTGTCGCATCAAATGTTGTGTCCTTCCGCAAATGAGATTCAAATCGTTTTTTTACAAGTCCGAGAGATTAGGCAAGTGTTTTTCTATAGTTTTTCTCGTACTGAAGTTTTTATTCGCACAAAAAGTCGTCAAATTAAATCGTATTTTCTGTGACGAATTTACATTATTATTCAAATTGTAGACTCGTGTAATGTATAAAAAATATTCTTTAAGATGTTTTTATTGCATCCGTAAGAGAATTTTTCAAGGGTCTGTAATATGACTTTAATAACTTTTCTAACACCAAACAGAAAGTTTTAGAAAGACATTATGTAAACTACCCTTGAACATAGACACTTGGAAAGAGATTTTTGTGTAATAGGATAATATCCTATATTAATCCATATTTGTTACTTGAAAAGAAAAAACAATGGGGACCCAATATTGAAAACAAAAAGTACTTAATATAAGTTGAAGTCAAACTTTTTATTCAAATAGATAATTATTACAAACACTTCGTCACTTTTTTCCTACCACCAGTACAGTCAGACGGCTCTTTTAAAATAATACTAATAAGTTACCATATTTATAAGTAAGCAGTTACGTATAAATAAAACACTGTTAAATAATTATAGTTTCTTTTATATTTTACTTATTCTATAGTCCTATAGATTTTATGACTAGTTGAGAAAGATGGAGTTCAATATCCATCCGTAACGGCCGTCATCTAACTAAAGGCAGAATTATATAGTTAATGTGTGATGTGTCGTGTCCCCGACAGAAAGATATCTCCCGACCGTCACCGACACCGACACGTCACCGAGATCGACATGACGGCACCGAAGTGCCGATCATGTGCAGATACATACATTTGCTATAGCACTTTGTGTACCGTCACCGTCACGTAACCGAGACCGACACAATATGACGTGACGGTGGCGGTAGACAAAGTGCTATAGCAAATCATGTCGATCTCGGTGACGGGACGTGACGTGACGGTCATTGTGGCGGTGGACAAACAACCTAATTGTGTATCGTCGTGACGTCGCGCCGTCATGCACATAAATGTATGACACTGATATCTGACGCGATGCCACACATAGCTTAACTATAAACTGGCTTAACGCTACTAATGCCTACGAGTAAGTAATACGCTGTCATATTAAGTTTGCGGCTAGCCTACCACGAAATTAATTTGAGATTCTCGGCTCACTGGAGATGAAAATTGTGTACTTTAGGCTATAAATAGATAAAAGAGGGCTACAGGAACTACGGTAAATTCAGGCCGTTATTTACGCTAAGTTAGAAATTGAATGTTTCATGTCCTAAATTTGTATTTTTTTACCTAGGTTTTAAATTGAAGAAAATCTTCGTGTTGTATTGTATGAGTACTAATCTCAATTAATTTAAAAATAACTATGTGTCTAAGCTATGTGTCTAATTTAGACAATACCTATGTGTTTAGATTAAACACCATATTATCTAACTTATTTTCCTGACGGCACATACCGAACCAAACAAGGGACCAGTCGGTTAGAATGCGAAATATTTTTTTTTGCAAAATTGGTGTTAATCGGTGGTTGGTGTGAATTTTGGAAGAAAAAATATATTTATGAGAAAATCTATATATATAAAATGCTTTGTCCTGACTGACTGACTGACTGACTGACTGACTGACTGAGAATCAACGCACAGCCTAAACCGCTCATCGTAAAAATCTGAAACTTGGCAGGTGGAACTATTATAAGACGTAGGCGTCCGATAAGAAAGGATTTTTCGAAATTCGAACTCTAAGGGGGTAAAAAAGGGGGGTAAAGTTACTATGGGACAACTTGATTCCTTGGTCCAATCTACTTCAAAATTTGCTTAAAAATTGTTTAAGAGAATTGATGGAAGACGTGATTCTTATTTTATTGAAATTCTTGAAAAAAATGTATTTTGTGGGTAATTTTCTTCCAGTTGATATAAATACTCATACTCCTTAGTGCTTTTGATTTCAATTACATTTCATTTTGACACATCCGTAAAGTGAAGGGTGTCATCTGTCATGTAATATTTTTTAAATTGTGAATATTCAAACAAAATGATTTTATAATGTCGTCGTACTATTTATTCTGTTTGTGATCTCGGAAAAACAGCTAAAATTCTAACTACCTATGTATAAAGAGGACTGAATCATATTCATCGATAATAAACAGTAAGTAATTAAATATTAAATTTTATAATATATGACAGGGTTCAAGTTAAATTGGTCAATGGTTAAATGGCATATTGATATTGTCTCTTTCTCACTTATAGGAAATCTCATTACGTCGACTCGCTCTAATATTTCGTAGTGTTGTTGTAGGGATGGTTGTAGGCTGAGGTTGTAGGTATTGAAATACCGATATACTTATACATTTTTTTTACGGAAGTGGTTGGAAAACAAGATCAGGAATATGGATCATTTGATATTAGGTGATTACCGTCGACTATGGAGCACATAGATTCTAGGGTCCCTGACCCGTTACACCTATAACAGGAAAAAACAATTTTTTTTTTATGTCATACAGTAGACAAACAAGCACGCAGGCCACCTGATGGAAAGCGGTCACCGCCTCCTATGGACATCAGTAACACCAGGGTCGCTACCAATGCGTTGTCACCAAGGAAGTTGGAGGAAAGGAAGGAGGAAGGGAAGGGAAAGAAGGAGGGGGAAAGAGGTTATAGGGAAGGAGTTGGGCTTCTGGATCTCTCACTCACCGAACGAAACGCATTGCTGCTTTACGTCGATATTCTGTGAGAGGGTGGTACTTCCCCGGTCGAGCTAGCCCATTTCGTAATAATTGCTCTACCACTCCATAAAGATCTAGCGAGAAATAGTATAAAGACGGAGTTAGATTTTTTTAATACCACAAAGGTAGCAAACAAGAATTTCGGATATTTCACTCTCCGAACGAAACGCATTGCTGCTTCACGTCAATATTCTGTAACAGGGTGGCACTTCACCGGTCGGGCTAACCTATTTCATAAACGCCCACTCCAAAAATTGTATTGAGAAGTACATATAAATAGAAAAATAATCATCTTATACACATGAAAATGTTTTGTCTTGACCGTCTACGGTCTAGGTCTCTAAACCTGAAACATGGGTGTGTTCTGAAAAATGAAATTCCCACGGGAAAGCGGGATAAACGCAAACGAAGTTGCGCGGGTTTCTCTAGTTGGCATATAAAAACATAAAAGGCGTGAAAAGCAGGGTGACAAAACAAAAGAATGATGGCCAGTAAAATTTGACTTTTAAATCATCCTTACTAATATTATAAATGAGAAAGTAAGTTTGTTTGTTTGTTTGTTATTCCTTCACGGCTTGACTAAGCAGTCGATCATTATGAAAATTTGCATACATATTGTTAGGGGTACAGAGCCCAACATACGATGGACATCCATCGTATGGAATTTTACACTTTCCTTAAGTATAAAAATACACAATTCTCTACGTGACTATACCATAATATTGTATAATTGCAGTGCTGATAATGACCTTGCAGGCCCTTTGTAAGCAGTTTAGACGGGTATTATGTAATTTTGAACGCTTGGTTTGCGACCACTGTTGACACAAGTACAAGTGAGCTCTGATAGTGGAAAATTGTTAGCGATATACTTATCTATGGGTTTACGGTAGAAAGGGTCGATATTTGATTTATTTTATAGGTTTGGACTTGGATGTATTATCTGCTCCATATAGATGATCGTACTCATGAGAATTTTGAAAAACTTGGTTTTTTTCATGACAGAGGAAGACAAACGAGATAGTGGGTCACCTGATGGTAAGCAATCACCGCTGCCCATGGACGACCCCGATTGTAAGATCTTGGATGCGTTGCCCACCTATGAAGAAATAAAAAAGGAAGGACGGGGGAATTAATGAAAGTGAAAAAGGGAGTAGGACGCAGGAGGTATAGGGCTATAGGGCTTTCGGCTGTGGGATTAGAAAATAAAGGCATTTGATCAAGCCAAATGCCTACTGCATGTCCCGCCACTTGGGGAAGCGACGGGGGTCTGTCGGGCTCACCTCTCTGGCCAATGAGGGATACCGACTAAAAACCTGACTGTCTGCCACCTTCTCCGCCTTCGCAGTGGCGGGGTCGCTGGAACTGGTAATACTTCCGCAACCCCGCCGGCGGGTGTCCGAGGACCCATCCCATTTGGACACGGCTCTACAGCAGCGTGCCTTTACAATATGGGCTCCCATCCCACCAAATTTAAAAAACTGCCAGGTACACATCTTACTTAAGTAAAGTAAACTTTATTAAAAGTGCCGTAAGAAAGGTCAACAATGCAGCCGCTATAATGTCCTCTCATTTATCATTGTTAGTAAGTTTTTTTACGACCCATATTTTGCCGCATTTGAGAAAAGTAGGCAGTTAATTTCCCATTTATAAATATTAGTACACCTAATTCTAATTATAGCTTTCCATTAAAAATATATCATAATATTTTATCTAACTAACTGATAGTGACAACATTATCTATTATATTTATTTTAGATATGATGTTATGTATTAATCAGCCAGTTCCTGAAACTCATTGTAATTTTGATTTCACACTAAGTCAAGCTATTTATTTTTTCTTTAGTTTTTGGGTGACAGACATAATTTGTCACTAATTTTAAAAAGGCTTTGAGTAATTCACCATATTGTATTTAATGTTAAGTTTCAATGAAGTACCTAATTAGTTAAGAGTTTATTTCATGAAACATGCCCACCACAGTTTCTCCTATCTTGTTTCTAGTCTATCCTAGACTTTAAAAAATAGGATAATGTTTCGTTTGAAAATCCAAAATTTATGAAGAGAGATGAAAAATCAGGGGTACAGTTTTTCAATTGTCCTATTTAAATAATACTTTAATTAATTTACGTAATCATGATTTAATTGGTTAGCAAGCACACGCAGAGTTTTAACCTGAAACGAAATACCACTTAACCTTACGGAAACTGCGGTCAATGAACTTGATTTCAGTTAATTTTGTGTTATAATCTAAAACCTAAAAGGCACAGCTAAAAGGGCTTTAAAGGAAATGGTATACGACCTTGATATGACGTGACGAGGTTAAGCTTTCTTTGAAAATTATTCGTGCACGAACATTTTTAATGATTACAATCTGAATTTATTTCGAACATGATTTTTCAAGGTTCCGTGATACCGTTTTCTGACGTTCAAGCATTTCCATTCCAAAACTATCCCTAATTTGGGATATTGGAACGTCTCTAGTCTCGAGCTATAGTTTTGCAAATAATTTATTATAGAAAATATTATCTTTAAAGAATATAATTACCAAATCGTCTCCTAGTTCTTTTAATATCCGAAAGAAAATGAAGTGTCTCATTACAGTGTGTCTGGTAATGAGACACTTATTATACTTACTACTTATATTGCAAATTATTTATATTACTACTTATATTCAAATAATTTGCAAATCATCTCATGGTAATTAGATAATTTAAGAAGTTCCTAAAGGTGGGTCTACGGTAGACGAGCCGAGCTCAAGCTGAGCGCAAGCCGAGCCGCTCTACTCGCGGTGTCAAGTGTGGTTCGAGGCTCGTAAGTCGGTCCACACTACACGAATCTTGGCCCGGCTCGTGCTCCGCTCGTGCTCAGCTCATCTAGCGTAGATCCACCCTAAGACCAAGGATGGAAATAGAGGTCTGCGGATCTATATTCGTAACAAAAATCGTTCAAATCTCGTGTCAATCTCAATCGCTCAATTCCTATTTTGGATGAGAGAGATATTTGGAGTGGTAGAGCAATTATTACGAAATGGGCTAGCTCGACCGGGGAAGTACCACCCTCTCACAGAATATCGACGTGAAGCAGCAATGCGTTTCGTTCGGTGAGTGAGAGATCCGGAAGCCCAACTCCTTCCCTATCCCCTCTTTCCCCCTCCTTCTTTCCCTTCCCTTCCGCCTTCCTGTCCTCCAACTTCCTTGGTGGACAACGCATTGGTAGCGCCCCTGGTGTTACTGATGTCCATAGGCGGCGGGGACCGCTTTCCATCAGGTGGCCCGCTTGCTTGTTTGTCTACTGTATGAGATTTAAAAAAAAGAGACAGCTATTTTGACACGAGATGAATGATTTTTGTTACGAGAATGGAGCCTGGAGGGCTACTACGAAACGTAAATCCGATACGTACTTCGGCCGAAGTAACGGAAGAATTTTAACCGTGAAATACAAGGTATTTCATGGTTATTTTAGTAATTCGTTGAATTCTATCCATGAAATACGTTGTAATTTATGGTTATTCGTTGAATTATAACCATAAAAGATCTTATATTTCATGGTTAAAAATCTTCGGCCGAAGTATCGGATTTACGTTTTGTAGTAGCGCTCCGTCTATTCCACGAAGAGGCGCCCGTCGCGCTCCGTCCTCACAGTGCCATTCGTTCGCTATATTAACTCATATAGCTATGAGAGGCATGTTTTCCAATACTGCTCATGGCCTTTGCATCGTATTGTGACAACGTGAATTGAAGCCTACTGTGTATGAATATGTATAGAATAGTATAGTATACCTTTGCTAAACGATTGTGTCCGCACTGTGTTCCGATTGGCAACGGGAAATGAAACGTCGTTCTACATACATATTAGGATACGCCTTTTCTCGCTTTTTTGTTTAATGTAAAGAAAATGCGAAAATCGCATTTTCCGTTTCTCGAGGATCTGAGTATTGCCTGCAAATGAGGAGCATACTGACTGAAAACCACACTTTCTGGCATTTTGTCCTCCTGGACAGGAGAGGACGGTGTAGAGAACAAGGTCGATTGTTGGCGGCTTACTCATGTGCCATATAATACAGCGACAAGTCCCCAGGTTTTCAACCTGTTTTGCCGCCATCTTCTCTACTTGCCGCCGTCATCTCCATTTGCCACCTGCTTTATTACCAGTCAAAATGGAAGTTGAATTACTGTCGGCGTGTCAAATGTATTTGGAATTTTGGATGCACCTTCAAGTGTTCAGTCTTTACAATATTACGCTTTAAAAGTTTGAGACATTATTTAGAATTTGTTACATTAACTTCAATGAATTCCACGATTACTTGACAAACCTATAGTCATTTATCCCTGTTCGTACTTAGCAGCACGAGTTAGCGGTAAGTTATAATTTTACTTTGTTGTTAACAAATGGCATTGTAGCACGCAATCAATATTAAAACAATTTCTTTTCAACCGACTTCAAAAAAGGAGGAGGTTCTCAATTCGACCCGTATGTTTTTTTTTTTTTCTATGTTTGTTACGCGATAACTCCGCCAATAGGCTATTTGACCACACTCTGTGATTTGACACTATTAAAAATATGCTACGAAATGTGGTCATCCTATTAGGTAATAACATAAAAAAACATATTTATCTCTGTTATATCCAAAAATATTTATAGATTTTTCAAAATAAACAAAATAAATCCAAATTATTTTTTGAATTTCTTCAGCCACAAGAACGCTCTGTGATTGGCTATGCCTCGCGTGACGTCACACGCAAGTCAACATTGTTCATTGTTACGACATTTTGTGTGATTTTATCATTTTATCTATTACTATTCGAATCAAATATTACTGGCATACTTACATCAAAGTGATCTTCACACATAAAAACATTTGTATGAGATAAAATGCTATTTGGGTCTCTTCGAGCTAACACAGAAACAAACAGTTTTTGTGGAGTTTTTATAGAAGTATTTGTACATTGTGGCACAATTACACCATTTATAAACCATTTTTTCCAGTAAAATAACAGAAAAAATATTCTAAACACGCTGAATGTACACTTTGGTACAAGTTTACTTGCCTGTGACGTCACGGCGTCCGCCATTACAGAAAAAGCGTTTTTAGCGCGAATATTGTAATTTAAATTTTAAATTATATTTTACGGAAAATACTGCAAATTTCGCAGAAATATACATGTGGTGTATTAATCATATACCAACGAATAATTTAAAACAGTTTTTCAAAATCAGTCAAATAGCCTATTATGAACCGATTTGAACAAATCTTTTTTCGGCTTATAGGTAATACCTCAAGGGTGGTCCCATTTAAATTTAATAATAAAAAAAACATTTGAAGTCGGTTTTTTTTTTTTTTTAAAGTTAATTATCGAAACTGACAGTGACTGAAGACTTGTAATTATTTTGTCATTTACATCCGTACAAGTCTTGACAAAACATCCCACAAAATGTATTTTTTATGTCATGATAGATGTGAGGAAACGAGCATGTATGTCATTAGGTAGTAGGTAATATTTAATCATCAAACATAGTGACATGAGTCAATAACCTATTTTTAGCTAATGGGAAAAGTAGAATGAAAGGAAAACTTGAGGACAGTAAAGACTTTTGATGTTGATTTAAACAATTTAAGACTTGTATAACATTTGTCACATAGTCTACCTAATTCCTATCATCATCTGCTGCTTTCTTGGACGAATTAACCACTCCTCCAAGGCTGCTTTGCATACTTTCGCGTGTACTAGGCGATTTTCCATTGTAGGATTCGACTCATGCCTATTCTCTCAAAATCTTGTTCGCTCGTTTATATTACACTAGTGAAACCCGCGCAACTTCGTTTGCGTGTATTTATTTATGCACAACAGCGCCATCTACAACAGACTTTAAATCAAATCCTACGGGAATTGCGTACTTTCCGGGATAAAAAGTACCCTATGTGTTAATTCAACGTATCAGCTACCTACACACCAAATATCATAAATATTGATCCAGCCATTTTAGCGTGAAGAAGTAACAAAGATACACACAACTTTCGCCTTTATAATATTAGTAGGATATTTTTTATGACCAAGATGGCGCTTGAGATTGATACAAAATTCTCGTAATAAAAAGACCTAGTACACTGCTGACAATTTTTTTCATAATGTCTATGAAAAACTTTTTTTAAATTTTTCCTCTGAGAGTAAAAAGTTACCTGGACAAGTGGACATAATTTAGTGTGCCATACATGATCAAAAAAGGACAGATTAAAATGATACAGCAATTAAACGGAACAAAGGATTCGAAGTTAGCTCGTTAGTGCTGCAAACAAGTCGACTGTGAATTTTCAGCATACTTCATTACCAGCCCGTCGCGTTGAAAAGTTTGCAATGGGTTTTAAATCGATTTTAGTACATTTTATTCAAACTTTTTTACGGACTTGCTAATCAACTTTACCTTTGATTGAGTTTATCACTTCGTTAACTTTCAGTCAAGTAATACATTCAGTACATTTGATGCAACTATTGCCTCATAGGTACTATTTACTTCATTATAGGTACTTACATGTAATTTATTCTTAAGAATGATAGTGATAAAACAGTAAATAAATAAGCACGCATTAATCTTTGTTGGTAAATAAGTTGAAATACAAAGTTCATGTTGCCAATTCTGCAGTTTTCAAAACTTTCAGAGTATATTTATTTATTAATAATATGTGACACTTACAAATAACGTAAATTGGTAAAATATTTTTTTAAAGTCGGTTCAGTCGATCCCCCCTATGTTAGAGATTACCCCCCTATAACCTCACAAACTATCATAATATCAGTTGAGTATAGACAAACTAACATTAAATATGTATGGAAAAGCGTTATAGATTAAGATAAATGACGTTCGACATTTGTCTAGGGCCGTGGTTCTGAACCTGGGGGTCGAAAATTACCTCCGCGCGTAAATCTGCTTTTTTGTGAGGGGTAACGAAGAACCTAATAAGTAATTAAGACATAATATCTGACTAAAATTATAGATCGCCACGCAGCATTTTTTTCTAGCTGCCGTCGTCGGCCCCGCGCGCGCTATCGCGATTGCAGGAAAATTGTCAGACTGATGTCCAATTTGTGATTAATAAAGATATTTGTATTTGCTAGTATTGTTTGTAATGATAACAATGTAAGGTCGGGGTAAAATAGGTTTTCATAATAGGCCATAGGGTTAACAATATTGAAAAGGTTAGGTACCACTGGTCTAGGGCTTATCGTCATAATTGCCAGTACGTTGACCGTCAGATGTTTTCGAACGTTCCTGACTTTAAGTGCCGCATCCTTTGTTCAGTTAAAAATGCATAACTTAATCATTCAACTGCAGTTTGTTCTACCTACTCGCTACGTCTCATTGGCTAATGGTTGTGGGTACATGCTCCATTTAGATTGTGCTGGTTTATGCATTGCAGCTTATAGTGCACGTTATTTAATTAACAAAGTGCATTGCGGAAATAATCTCAGCTAAATAAATCTGGTATCTACTTGCGTAAAGTAATAAAAACCTACTAATATTTATAAACGCGAAAGTTTGTATGAATGTGTGGATGTTTGATATTTCACGCAAAACGGCCATATTTTAGACAAATCCGTTGAGCGACATATATTTATTTATGTATAAGTACAATCAACAAATGAAAGAGATGACCATGGTAGAGAACCAAGTACCTACAAAGATTTTTATGCTAATAATGTAAGCATTGTTATGAAAAAAAAAACGATGTTTACATTTATCTTGCTGCTGCTTTCATTTTATTACGTTCTTTCAATTTATTTTACTTATGATAAATGAAAATTTGAGTAAATCCCTTCACACAATATTTAGAAAAATTGAATTTTATTTCGGTCATGAACACCTCTTTCACTGACGTACACAACATCTTCATGACTTTTTTCTAGAAAATATAACCATCAAAGAAAAGTCTGCATTGACATAAACTATGTGGCTCGCATCAAGCACTACTACGTAGCCATCGAACAAACTTTTTTTTTTATATTTATTAATTTTTGTCATTGTGTATTTTCAGAAGCAGAATGCGACGGTTGCGGCAGCGATTCGGACGAGGGCCGCAATGTCGGGGAGCTCCTCCTCCCTCAGTACGCCCTCGCTACGGGGGGCCTCGCGAAAGACCACAGGCCCCTCATCACATTCCCCGACAACAACAACTTTCATGTACTCACCCCATCGGAGTATAGACGACTTCTGCTTTACCTAACCTCTGTACCGTCGTAAGTAATTTTTTTCCATTGATTTTTTTTATTTTTATAAATTGTAAAGTGTACTGCACGTCCCGTCACTTGAGGAAGCTTCGCTACTTACGGATAGTACTTTTTAAAGGTTTTTATTTCAAAGTCAAATGTGTCCACTAAGGTGGCAAACAAGCATACCGCCATCACTCGCGTGTTGCCGACCCTGTAAAAATATAATAGTCAGATCGCTGTGGTCTAAGGCTAATATTATGGGCAGATGTAGGGGAAGGCTCACCGGTTTAATTTACAGTGTCCGCCTAGGATGCCCCAGAGGGGGGACTCCTAAACTAATATCCAATTTCCTGAAATGTTACTATTCCTTAACACAAGAAAGGTTTGTATGAATGTTACGTCTCGAAAAACAATACCATTTTTGAAACTATCTGTATTCCCTGTTGCCAAAAATACTTAATTTTATTTATTACTTCCGAAAGTAATAAATACCAAAAAAAATGTTCAGCTTTCAACATAGGCTTTTATTGAATCCCTTTCACGAAGTAAACAAGCTATTGACCTAAAGGAGAACTTTTCTACTCAATAACAAGTTTTTCTATATGAATTCAAGACCTAACGTTGCTAACTTTGTGACTCTGAGCTTTCTTCGTGAGAAAACCTAAAGTACTTAAGCTAGATTAATTTTTCTAGCCTAGTTTCAGTAGGATTTTTAACATCTCTTTGACGCGGCTGAGACGCAGTATAATTTCTAATAGTTTAGTTTGGTTAGGATAACCTTATTAATGTGTTTATGTGTCAGATCTGGAAATTTCACCCCTGTAATATATGAAGAATAGGTAGAGTTTAAAGAGTAGTTACTTACAGCCGACAGCACGTCAAGCCTTCTCTAATTTTTAAATTACAATTTTTTATGCTGTTGAACGCAAAGTTTAAAATCGAATGAATTTGGGTAGGTTTTGATGTGATGTCGGCTATGTTACGTTCAACCGCGGCTATACATATTTCAACAAAACGTGGTATTTCAATAAGAAAATATTTTAAAAATTCAATATTATTTCAATTTTAGGATATTGGAAGCTGACATGGGCTTCCATATAATCATAGATCGAAGGAAAGACAGGTGGAATTCAGTGAAGACAGTATTAATTAGAGTTTCTGTAAGTATGTGTTATTTTATTATTTACATTTATAGCTGTGTGTGACCCGTGGTTTCGCGTGGTCAGGGAAAACACGGCAAATGTATCTTTCTGTAGTTTTGTATTGTACATATTCAGAAAACCACAATCAAAAATGTTCTAAGTATTAGATAATGTCATTTGGCATTAAGTCCTATTGTATTGACCACAATGGCAATGTTTTCTATACCTAGTGAATAAATAACTTTTTTAAATAAGTCATAATAAAATTTTAGATTGATAAGAAAAGCAGTTATACAGTTCGTTTTTCCCATAACAGGACGTAGAACTTAGGAACAGTAGTAAAAAGTCTGAGTAAAACTCAACATAATTCTACCAGAGGTGCCGATGAAGCTGTCCAAAGACTGACTAGAAAGAAATTTACTTATATTTTTTACCTTTTTTTGTGAAAATTTTTTTTTTCTTTTTCCAGGAATTCTTTCCTGGTGTCATACATGCGGTCTACGTCTTACGTCCAGCCAGTTTCCTACAGAAGGCCTTGTCAGAGGTCAGCAGTAAATTCTTCAAGGAGGAATTTAGGTTTCGGGTCCACGTGTGCTCCTCAATCGACGAATTGTACGAATATTTTGATAAATCTCAACTAACCCCTGATTTAGGGGGCGAGCTTCAATATTCACACTCAGAGTGGATACAACAACGAATAGTAAGTCAAAATTTTCACTATGTATTTTGTTGCAAATACGATTCAACTGAACAATGTCCAGATAAGGTTTAGATAGATCTGTCGGACCCACCTCTCTATCAAACACATGATTTCACATTGTGAAACCATCCTTTAACTTTTTTTAAATTTTATAATAAGTATACATATAAATTCTCACTACAGTGAAAAGGGGTCTTTTACTACAGGTTTACTATTAACTTGACAAAAGAGCTCCCAACCCTTGTAAAAACACCTTTGGATATAATAAAGAATTGTGTTTTTTTTTTAAATACACTTTTTGTCATCTTTTTCATTTAAAAAGTCGTTGGAATTTAGTCTTGATGTCAATAATTAAACCATACTTGATCCTCTTGACCGATGGCACCATTTACACTGTTAGTACCGATAGATGTCGCTACTGTTAACTTTGAATCACGCTATTAAAGTTTTTGTTGCAATACATAAGTACAAAACTGCATGTAGATCTATAATCAGTATGTTTATACTGATTTATTGTTCAATGATGTGTATCCTTGCGCACTGAACTATGTTAGTGTTGTAAAATGGGACTTCTTGTATTGAGCTGACCGCCTTTATGAGAAACTGAGAACAATATAATTTATAATCACAATAACAACATACCCAAAATAAATTCCTTTTGAAATTATGTAGGTATGTAGTTTGAAAGTTTTTTTGTGGGGATGAGAAAAATTACAATAAGTTTCTACTAAACTACTTATTTATAATCTATGGTCGCCGTTACTAATGTTATAAAGAGCATAGATTTAGTATATACTAACGTACCTATAGATCGGCTTTGGTTTGATTAAGGCGAGACCAAAAACAAAATACACTAGTGTGCGTGGAATGTACATGTGTATGTGCAAGCAAGATATATACCTAATTTTGTAGATTTTCCTTTTTGTTTGAGTTACATTCTACACAGGTAACCATATTTAATCACGTCTAATTAACACCAAAACTACAAAACCATAAATGTTGTAAAAATAAGTAGGTTTTGTTTTTAACACAACTGACGTCAGGCCGATACAGTCCGATAGCGTGTATAGGAAAATGGTCTCTCCTATCTATCTCGCTCTAACCAACGTGTATGCTATATTTTTGTTTGTAACGAACGAAAAACTACTGGACCTATTTCAAAAATTGTTTCTGAAGCTACGTTATCCCCGAGTGACATAGACAATATATTTTTTTAAATTTGGGATTCCTTAAAGTGCCAAGCCAATAGTAGCCTCATACAATAAACAAAGATCAGCCAAGTTTTAACAAAAACTTGTTTTGTCACTTTCGCACTCCAATTATATCTCCTCAAGAATGACGTAGGTAATAAATAAGACAGGTAGTTAATCCTTGGTTTATCAGGTATATTTATTAAATGAGGCATTTCCCAGAATATTTTTTAGTTACTGCCTTGTTCGATACGGCTGTTAATAACATAAATTAATTACTTACACACTTTTTTTCAGGCATTGGAGAAGTTCTCAACATTGACGAAAGATATATCAAGTAGATTAGACTACTTCATGCATGAAATAGTTGACTGCGATATGGGAAACGACCCAACACAAACCAAAGATTTGTTAGACTTTCAGGAATCTAGGTGCGTATGAAACAACTATTTATCAGATTCCGACTGAACATAGGTACATTAAAAAAAATGTGCTGTGTGAATAGTGAAGAATTTATTTATTATTATTTATTTCCAGGTATAAAGCTTTAAAAACAGATCTGTCGTCGGCAACAGTGCAAGGGGAAGAGTTGTTGACACAAGTGCGGAAACCAAATCTTAATTATAATATTATTAGCCACGTTGCTGCTGTTGAAAGGTAATAAAACGTCAACTGTCCTATTCTTATCGTCTAAACCAATTGGATTAAATCAAAAACATGTAATTTTAATTTATTTTTCCTTTAAAGAGGGGGGCTACTGTAGGCACACATAGATACTACGCATGCATGTAGTGTGGAGGATGACGTAATGGTTGCTTGCAGTAGCACCTTCCGGGTTTATTATTTAGGTATATACCTATTAATTAATGTAATGATAATTTAGTTCTCATTTTATCGTAATACAAGTTAAACGTGTACGCTGCTGTTTCATTTATCTGGACCTTCTGAATAGGGTTTAAGTGAGGACATATATTAAAACCCTAAAACTTACATGTTATTCTCTCCCAACCCCGTGAATACTACGGTTTGTTATTTTTAACAAATAATTACAAAATAAATGAACAAAATACTCAAAAATTACGATATTCGATACTTCTGTCGGTGTTACTCGCCCACCCCACAAGGGATATTTCATTGTGAGGCACACGAACGATATTTAATATTTAGCTTTGCGGTAAAGAGAGAATAGATAAATTTCAGGTCGCATAAGTGAAGACGCCAGCTAATGTATTGTTATAGAAATAGTTACTGGGTGAGTATTGTGCTCTCTATAAAGTTAATTCCTTGTTTCAGGTTATTAGTTCAACTCGAAGAGACTGAAAAACAATTTGACGATTTTTGGCATAAACATTCCATGAAATTAAACCACTGGTTAAAATTTAGGACGTTTTTATTAAACTTTAAACAAATGCAGGTAATTATACTTAACTCTAAACATGCTTAATATATTGTCATCATTATGACATCGGTCTAAATTGAAAACTACGATGTTTATTTTTAGTCTTCTCTCTAAAGTCAAACAAAGGTGTTTTCGGTGAGCATATTCTCCGAGATTCGTCCATTTCTTTTGCTGGTTTGAATACAAAAGCGTCCGAAATTTGATCTGATCTCTGACGCATTAGAGCTGAGATATCCATACATGTCTCCTGATTATTATGATTTCCTTCTATATTATTAACATGAATGTCCTTTCTCTTCCGAGTATCGAGCTGAAATGTCAATTTCTGTATTTTTCTACACTTATCCTCGACTTGTGCCTTCAATTCCTCATTCTGTTTTTTCTTTTTATTCAATTCCTCTTGAAAAGAGGAAATCTTTCGTTTACATGTATCTAGTTCTGCTTTCATTTTCTGCATATTAATGGTATTAATTTCCTCTAAACACTCGATCTTTTCTCTGGAATGTTTGGCCATGCTTTCCTGGTATAATGTCTCCTGTTCGATTTGATAGGACCAAAAAGCCATAGCTCTCATTGTCACATCCATAATCGTGTCTGGTTTCAATCCTGCTAGAACTATTGACTTGAATGTCTCACTAGGTTTAAGGTCTGCTTGTATAACATCAAACTTATCTCGTAATTCACTACCACATGCTGGACAGGTTAAAGAATTTTCCGTGTTCCGCTTAAATTCCTTCTGGCCATGTTCGATGCAAAAAGCATGAGAGCATGTCGTCACCCACGCGTGACTGGATAAAGATCGTCGACATTTTCGAAAATTACAAATTATATCCATAGACATTATTTAATTATTATAATATAAATCACAAAATTATGCGAAATAATTTATTTATTACTTGATAATGTTGTCAAAATTCTAAAGCGTCACATCACAATAAATAGCTGTCAAAAATTTATTTTTAATTTTAGCGCAAAAGTATTTTTTTTTAACGTCTAGTGGCCAGTTAAAATTAAAAAAATATTAATTTTCACTAATGAGGTTTACTTAATAGCATTTTTGTTGTTATGAAAACCTTCGAGCGTTAACCTTATTTGTTTATTTGTGTTAGTTTAGTTATTTTTAATTTAGATGAGAATTATTGTATGATTGATTAGTATTTTATGAAAATTGTGTTATAAAACTAAATTGTATCTTTCTACTTGCTTTATCTTTTAAGTTTCGTGTGTATATTTCTGTAGAAATCTAACCGGGTTTTCAATTTTTACATCAATTTTGTAATATTGCAGGCGACTTTAGATGGTCATCTAAAGAAAGCGTGTGACATGACAGAGGTGGGGGAGACAGCGAACAGAGTAGAGAGTCTTATACAGGAAACTAATGATTTTGAGAAACTATGTAACTGTGATCTTGATACCGCCAATGAGGTTATAGAAGATGGTAAGTAATCAATTAGTAATATGTATATTACATACGATTTTAAAAAAGGTTCGGAATCGAACTTAACGTGACTTTACCACCGCAGTCGTCATAGTAATGCTATGTACAAAGCCTAGCCAGAGATAGGTGGTAGGTATATGTTACAGGCAAAGTAAAAATCCAGGTAATATAAGTACCTAATATCTAGCCATCATATGTAGGTATGTTGTGAGTATATAAATTTTTTGGAATTTAATCAAAGTGTTAAATGGCTGAATTAATCACTTTCTCTTGATTTTTATCATAATAACTAGCCAGAACTATTAACATTAATTCTCAAAGTATATTTCTATCTAATGGCTGCTGGTCTTATACTCTTGCGAAGTTGACCGAAGTGAATTGAAGTTAACATGTAGTTAGAAGACGAAGGAAAAATAAAAACAAAGTATGACGAAGTCCACACTCTCGTTTTCGCTCAACTTTGCGAGAGTGTAGAGCCGGCATAATATTAATTAAGTTTTTCTCAAATTTTTTCTATTGTAGGTGAGACTCTAATGCAAGACCCGCTGAGCCCAGTCGATCACATAGAGTCCAAATGCGAGGAGTTACGACGAACGAGTGCATTACTAGTCGATAAAATACAAAAACGAAATATTTTGCTGGTCAAAGCTCGGGAACTTATGGATAGGATAGATAAGGTAAAAAATATTGTTGGTGCTCCTTCACCCGGAGCATTCGCGTGTAATGTAGCGCTCAGATTCGAGCATTACAGCAGTAAGGAAGGCGAACGCTCGTCAGTCAGGGAGGTAGTATTGTAATGTAATGCTCAAAGTCGAATCTAAAATGTTACATTACACGCGAATGCTCGCGGTGAAGGAGCACTTTTAAGGTAGATGAGGTAAAAAATATTGTAAGAATTATGAGCCAGGGGTTCGCAATCCGTGGAACACAACTTCGGTTTAAAGATTCTTTATTCTCATAAGAAGACACAAAAATAGTCCTTTAGAGTTTAGACTATAATATGGGGTTCTTCAAAAGGGGCATTAAAAGATTTTTACAGGGTCGACAACGCGCGAGTGGTACTCCCGGTGTTGCAACCGTCCATAGGCTACGGTGACCGCTCACCATCAGGCGGGTCGTAAGCTTGTTTGCCACCTTAGTGGTAGGTATATAAAAAGAAACATGATAAAAAACAATCCTTGACGAGGCAACACACTTAAACTGAATTTACACCATGTTAGATACATTGAAATGAAATGAAATCGTTTATTTCAGAAATTAGACCTTCACAGGCACTTTTTCTTGTCATTTACAATTTGTATATATGTATAAAGAAAATAAACTACGTTATATACTACCACCATTTCGGACACAAGCAAAATAGCCACCGGTAAAAGAAATGGCGAAAGAAACCCGGTTACGGCCTTTTTTGTCATTTAGCAATTTTTTTCTTTCATTATATTATGTATTACAAGGATTTAATTTAACTTTATATCTAAGTATTTAAAAATAATAATCACTCATTCCACATGGATCAACAAGTGAAATGAGCGATAATAATAGTGTAAGATGGTAATGGAACACAGAATATTATGTCAAGTTACCTTGGAAATGGTGATGAAGACACGGTCAACAATAGAATACACAAAATAACACTTCAGTACCATGACATTGAAAGAACCAAACAAATTGATAGCAATAGACTCTGTGAAAGCAACACCTTGACGGTTTTCAATTCGAACTAAAACTTCAATCAATTTTATTGCGGGCCATACAAATGGTTGGTTCTTCTTGGTCCGTTTTCAAAAATCTTTCTGCAAATTACTAATAACTACTTAGTCACCGTGCAGACGTAAAAGTTCGAAACTCATATTTGTTACTCAGTGCATAACGACAATCGATTTTCTATTGTTTTATAAACTGTGAGCCCAAATTTTGGCGCGTACTATACCTTACTAGCGACATAGTTCTTATAGGTACTACCTGTTGCTTCAAGTTTGCCGTTACCTCGCGCCGCGCACACCCTACCACATCTCAAGGCAGATCCCGATTTACTAAGCAACTGCGGATCTGCCTTGAGGTGCGGTAGGATGCCCGCGGCGCGAGGTAACGGCAAACTTGAGGCGAACGGGTAGTAATTTAATTTATTTGCGTGTTGAGGTACTTACAATAAATTTAATTTTTTAATAGGCAAATGAATGGTGTGCGACGGGTGTGGAACTCTTGGCTGGAGAGAGGGGGTTGGTTGCTGTGGACAAACTCCTCGAGGACGCGAAGAGTTTCGGGTTGACGACGCCTGAACAGTTCCGCGAAATGCTGATGCAGTCTGCGACGCAGGAGACCAGGGCTTTAGTCACTCAGGTAACATCCGCGATTTTACATCTTGAAAATGAAATTATTCAGAAAATAGGCACATTTTCTAGTTATATCTTTACATAATTATTTTTATTATTTACTGAATAAGAATAAATTTTAAATATATAAGATCCATACTAATATCATAAATGTGAAAGTGTGTTTGTTTGTTTGTCCTCCCTTCACGTCGAAAGTAATGAACGGATTGATATGACTTTTTTTTTGGATAGTTTAAGGTCTGGAGAGCGACTTTTTTCCCACGGGATAAAGAGATTCCCATGCGAAAATTTATTGTCATTTTTCCTTGACCACGCGGGCGGAGCCACGGGTAACAGCTAGTGCTCTATATACCATCATTTCTAAAACAAACCAAATGGCATAAATATCAAAATCGGGTGCACTCCCCCGATTCGAAGGAAATATATTTCAAATAGTAGCTTATGGTAAATATGTATAATATAGGTACCTATTACAAAATTTCTGCAAACAAAAAAAGAGCATAAATAAGGTATACCGTACCTTTATATCTATTTTCTCCAAAGAAGCGAGTAATTAATTCATTTATTTTGGTTACCAGGTCTCACAACGCGTGGAAGACATGTGGCTAATGGTGTCCCTGAAGCGAGCGACTCTGCAGCGGGCGGCAGCGAAGCCAGCACGACCAGTACAATCCGTACCTCCTCAAAGTGCCTCGATACCAGCACCTACCAACAACCAGGTTAGTTTAGTAATAAGGGTAACATATCGACGCGTTTCATATTCCATTGCGGAGTACCAATCATGGTATGGTTAGATCTAACATATAAAAAGCTCAATGTAGCATCAAACAAAACGGCAACTCGCAATCGAGATTATTTGAACAAGGTTTAAAGGGCTACTGTTAAGTATTATCTGTGGTACTGATATCTTTTTATTCCTTACTAATATTACGTAGTACTATTATGTATTCTGTGCTAATATTATAAATGTGAAAGTAACTATGTCTCTCTGTTACCACTTCACGTTAAAACGGCTAAACCGATTGCGACGATATTTAGTATGAGAATATTTGGAGATACGAGAAAGGCCACAGGATACATTTATGGCAAACTCGGGTCCGATTCATATAAGAAAAATCGATCGGTCGAACTAAGAAAAAATCAAAACAATAACATTTACATACTAATTGTACTCCTGTTTGTACGGGAACTCATCAGGATCCGACGCAATGTATTTAATATAAGGGCCTATTTTATTAGTGAACTTCCTTTTAACACATGACTATATAGGTTACATACGATCGTTTAGGCAAGGAAATAATGGTCTAGTATGCAGTAAAAAAAAATAGATTGTATTGTAAGTAGTTAGAAAAATGTTGCTTACTACATAAAGCCATCCATATTCAACAATTTGATGCGTGAACGTGAGACGCGTTTATGCGCCCCTCGCACCGCAACCCTAAACATTTTTTTCTACTAATGGATGGCTGCTACAAGAGCCTATTTCTAATTTTAATTTTAATGCCTTTTTTTTTTACTGAATACTACACCATTATTTCCTTGTTTAAACGATCATATGCAACCCATATAGTCATGTGTTAAATGGAAGTTCACTAATAAAGTAGGACCTACCTTATATACAAACTGATACGGATACATTCTGTATCTATATATGTATATAAAAGAAAGTCGTTTTTGTTACAACACTTATAACTCGAGAACGGCTGGACCGATTGCCATGGTTTTTGATTTGTTGGATTTGTTTCCGTCCCGAATAGCAGAATACATCTTAAAAACAATGAAAACTCGATTAGGGTTAGGGTAGGGGTAGGGTAGGGGTAGGGTAGGGGTAGGGTAGGGGTAGGGTAGGGGTAGGGTAGGGGTAGGGTAGGGGTAGGGTAGGGGTGGGGTAGGGGTAGGGTAGGGTAGGGTAGGGGTGGGGTAGGGGTAGGGTAGGGTAGGGGTTGGGTAGGGTAGGGTAGGGGTGGGGTAGGGTAGGGGTAGGGTAGGGTAGGGTAGGGTAGGGGTGGGGTAGGGTAGGGGTAGGGTAGGGTAGTGCCTCTAAGGCGGAACAAAGTTTGCCGGATCAGCTAGTAATTTAAATAAAAATAATGCACGGTAAATAATATGAAATGATTGTTTATGTGTATTTTATGGTTACAACCTTGCCATGATTACTATCTTAAGTTGCACGACCACTTTCGTATGACATTCGTATGCTATGAGCGATGCGTGTCGTACTAGTAACAAGGAAAGTTTACCAGTTTGTACTACGCTACGAAAGTCGAGAGTGTTTGAGTGCTCTATGAGTAAGACTACATTGCAAAGCCTTGATTACTTAAATACTATGTACTGTATTAGTATTTTTTATACCACTAAGGTGACAGACAAGAATACGGTCATGGTAAAAGTTACCGTAGCCTAAGGAGTTTTTCAACACTAGTAGATTTACTACACGCTGCCTCCCGACCTTGTAAGAATATCACGCCCTTTTTAAAGAACCCATTGCTGTAGATATAGATGTTCCTTGTAGATTATAGTCTGAATTGTATGTCCGTGTACGTAGTATTTTTTTTTTGGTGCAGCAAAGAGTATTTGTATTGTAATGCATAGTCGTTAAACTGTGTTAATTTCAAGTAATTGCGGTGGCTTAAAAAACGCTGTCCGCCAACCAACTGACCAATATGGCTAAGCTGTGGCTTTATTCTCGTAACAAAAATCATTCAATTCTCGTATCAATCTCACTATCCCGCTCAATTCCAGGGGCCCGATTCTACTAAACAAATGCACCAATGGACTCTCAATGGTGTCTCAATCGTGTCTCAATAGAATGCCGATAGTGTAGGTATCAGTGGAATATTTATTGACATTTGTTATGAACTAAAATATCATAATGTTTAACTTATTGTTTAAGTCCATAACAAATGTCAAAAACTATTCCACTGATACACTATCGGCATTCTATTGAGACACGATTGAGACACCATTGAGAGTCCATTTGTGCATTTGGTTAGTAGAATCGGGCCCCTGTTTTGTATGATTGAGATAGATAGATAGAGATTTAAACGATATATGTTACGAGAAAAGAGCCGCTGTTCTAAAACCAATTTCATTGAGTGTGAGAATCATATCATTCTGTATAATACTAGCGGTTGATGATGTGCTAGTAAATGACTATATCGCTAAATTGAAAGCAGCAACTCATTACTTGTAATGCATACTTACATTAATATAATGCCGCATATGCAAAAACTGGCGATAACACTGTTGAGAAAGTTCGAGGTCGAGTTGAGGTGACGATGTCACGAAAGGCTTTTTACTACCTTATTTTATAGTAGTCATGTAAATAGGTTTCACGTTAACTGATCATAAAGTAGACCAGAGTGATATTGTAGGTAGGTAGGTAGGTACATACCTTAACATAATCATTCCACTGCAGGTTTATTAAATATCTCAACATAGTGTTTTAGAAGTATACTTACTATAAAAAGTAAAGGTATTTATTGAAAATTGTAGACTAGCTAGCAAGCCTTTTTCCTGGCGATATTTTCTCAAAATGACGGCAAAGGTTTTAACAGTAAGTATTTCAATGAGGTAGCTCATTGAAACACTTGATGTTGAAATCTAAACGTGGCCCTCCCTTTAGGAAAATATTCTATGAAATAAAATATCTTTAATACGTAGTTAATTAATATTCTGGAAAGGCATGTATGCTTTCTATAAACATTAATAGCTCTTGACCGTCATCAATAGTTACATCCTTATCGGTCCTAATACGAGTTGATTTCTAATAGATTGCTATTAGAAATCAACTCGTATTGGGACCGATAAGGATGTATTGACATAGGAAGAAACCTTTCTTTTATTGATTTACTAACTTCAAATGAGGAAGGTTACTTTCACTACGGTGATGCTTACCATCAGGCGGGCGGGCCGTATGCTTGTTTGCCACCTTAGTGGTATAAAAAACGGATTAACGCACACCGCTACCTAAACCGCTAAAACTTGAAACGTGTGTTGTTTATAATATGACGTAGGCATAAGAAAGGATATTCCGAAATTCCAACGGGAAAGATGGGATATACTCAAACAATAGTTATTTGTTATGCAAGGCTGCAAAGTTGTTTTTTGGCGCGAGTACTTAAATTGAATCCTGAGCGTAGCGAGGGTTTCAAAGGTACGAGACGCAGAATAACTTTGCTGCCGAGCGAAACACAAAATTTTTCACCTCACTACAGCGAGGAAAATCCTAGGTGCAAGAAAAACGCAAATAACATATTAAATAAGTGTTTATTTTTTTTCATGCGGTGTCGTGCTGGCCAGTTCGATTATTTTAAAAATAAGGTTGGCGCACTGGCATGAAATAAGTATTAATGCATTTTCAGAGTACTGGCGGTATAAAAAATTAAAGAATAGAAAGGTTCGAATTTTAAAAATACTTTCCACGCTAGGGCACAAAATGCACTTTTGCGCTCAGATTTCGAATGACAAACAGATTCTTTCCGAGCTTGTGAGGTGAAAAGTACTTTTTCACTTCTCATGCTCAGAAAATGCTTATTTGCGCAGGATATAGGCTGCACAAAATCGAATTTTGTGCACAAGGGCAAAAACGTATCTACTCATAAATGTATCTATATTAAGGCAAAGGAAATGAGCCATACAGCCAAACACAATAAAAAGTTCAGAGATAGAATTTGTTATTTTATAATATTTACTTTAATTTATTTGCCTTATGTGTTTTATAAGTCATAAAAGATATTAAAATTTAAATTAAAGGTAGGTTATTTAATTAATTTAAGAAAATTATTTTATTACAAAATTAGTTAAATAGTAGGCTGTATAGGTCTGCAGCCCAAGCCTAATATCAATGTCGTAAGATTAAAAAAAAAAAACGGCGGGAAACAAGTCTTGTTTTTTCGTGCGTTTATTAATTTATTTCCTCGCAATCGAAGTGAAAAGCAGAGTTTATAACTCGTCCACAAAACCATTTCTATCCTCGACATTACTATCTGCTAAAAGTCTCGGATAGAAATGATTCGTTTTGTGCACTTGTTGTAAAATCTACTATTTCACTTCTCATGCTCAGAAAATGCTTATTTGCGCAGGATATAGGCTGCACAAAATCGAATTTTGTGCACAAGGGCAAAAACGTGTCTACTCATAAATGTATCTATATTAAGGCAAAGGAAATGAGCCATACAGCCAAACATAATAAAAAGTTCAGAGATAGAATTTGTTATTTTATAATATTTACTTTAATTTATTAATAGCCTTATGGGTTTTTTAAGTCATAAAAGATATTAAAATTTAAATTAAAGTACGGTAGGTTATTTAATTAATTTAAGAAAATTATTTTATTACAAAATTAATTTAATAGTAGGCTGTATAGGTCTGCAGCCCAAGCCTAATATCAATGTCGTAAGATTAGAAAAAAAGCGGCGGGAAACAGGTCTTGTTTTTTCGTGCATTAATTAATTTATTTCCTCGCAATCGAAGTGAAAAGCACAGTTTATAACTCGTCCACAAAACCATTTTTATCCTCGACATTACTATCAGCCCTCGCCTTAAAGTCTCGGATAGAAATGATTCGTTTTGTGCACTTGTTGTAAAATCTACTATTCCATGAGGACATTGAAATACGTTGCATTGCGTTCCATTATTCAGTTCATCACGTTCAAACACACCTAAACTGATTTTGGTTATAGGAATACAATACATTACTTTGAAGTATGTTATTTGTCACCTAGTAGATTACATCGATAGAAACATGTAAAAGAAAATAATTTAAAGTAATTTCGTTATCTTCACAATAGATTACACAAAATTGGGTGTCGCAGTACGTAAGCAGTGTAGGGGTATCGGATCGTTCATCCCCAAAAACCCTTTACGACGACATTAGAGAATGTAACGCGGAAAATTGGAAACATGGTGTCAAGACCGCAAAGTTACATGAATAATGGGTTCCGTCAGACAATTGTTTCGTCTTGTCTAAAAAACGTAACTAAAAAGTATTCTTTATTATTAGTAACATGTTTTAAAGGTTTTTTGATAATGTAGCATTTTACTAATATTAATACAATACAATACAAATACAATACAAAAAAAAAATATTTCTCTCCAATTAATATACAAATACAGAGTAACTAAGAATACAAAAAAATACAACGTCATCAACATCAGGCATGAAAAAGAAGCCTACTTGGAGAGAACTGGTGCCCGTGATAGGTATGTATAAATACCACCTGTATTACAGGTCACCAGACCCCTCGCCCCTGACAGAAGTCTAACATAATATGTTGTGTGTTGTGAAAGAAAATAACAGCATTAATTAAAACAATAAAAGGAAAGATAACTTTACTATACTAATTAGTTTTATTAACATCGATACCATTTGTTTGTGTGTGTCCGAATGAGTGCGTATATGAGTGTGTGTATGAGTGTGCGTGTTGAGTGTATGTGAGTGAGTGTGCGTGTGTGTATGAATTTAGTACTTGAGTATTAGTTAGGTAAGAAAAACAATTAGAGACTAGGATATTGGAGACAGCAATGCTTCAGTGGAAATGTAGTCCAAGTTTCTGAGCCATTTGATAGTTTCCATTTTACATGTTCGTGTGGGTAAAGAATAAATTGACAGCAATTTATTGGCTTTGTTGTAAAGGAAGGTCCCATAGAAACAATAGAATTTTTGTGCAAAGTTGGTAGAGAATTTATTGACTGTGCAGACTTTATCCTTTCTTCTTCTTCCCTCTATGATGCCATTATCAAAACCGATCTCCTTGTGCTTTTTGACAATTACAGACAGAACGAAGCTTTGTCGTACGGATAGGACATCCCATAACATATAGAGGTCCGTCGTGGGAAATTGATAGGGCAAACCCGCTGCAACTTTTAAAATGGCTCGTTGTGCACGTTCAACTTCCAAGAGTGAGGTTTTTGCAGATCCTCCCCAAGATGTGATGCAATCTCGATGCAATAGGTGATCAAGGAATGACAAAGTGCGAGATATACAGTCCTTATAAGTTTACGGCTTGCTATGTATCGGAGATTTTAAAAAATATAAATAACCTTGCGAAGTCTAGTGGCTAATGTTTGGATATGGGTTCTGAAGTTAAGGTTATTGTCCAGAGTGATACCAAGATATTTTATAGTATTACTCGATTTCAGTTTGGGACATAAGCAGTTCAACTGGTTTTAATTACAGGTGTGTGCCGTCAGGTTTATTTCCTTTGGTAAATATTTTTTTTTTAAAGAGAAAGTGAGATATTTAGTTTTGGAGACATTTAGTGACAGAGAGTTGTGGTTTAGCCAGCGACACACCACATTCAAACCGTTTTGAGCTTGAAGGACTGCATCCTCCCAGGTCCTTCCGTGAAAAACGATAGCTGTGTCATCGGCGAAAGTAAATAATTTTCCATTAGTAAGGTTCAGCTGACAAAGACCGTTAATGTAGAGTAGGAATAATGTTGGTCCCAATATGCTGCCCTGAGGAACGCCATACGTTACCGGAACCTCCCGACTAACCAAACCTCCTATCCTGACACATTGAAGTCTATCTGTAAGATAATCCGTCAACAATGACAAAGGTAATAAAATAACTCTGGGTTTATTTCTAAATTTCTCTTCACAGGTAATAATTTTGCTATGTTTTCGAAATGGTGGTAGTTTATAGAGTAGCTTACTTATTTAATAGTTAATAATAATATGTACAACATGATTAGAGTACGTGCATGAGAAGACTTATTCTCTGAATAAACGATTTCACTTCGAACAATAAAATACCTACATCACTTTTATTTATAGCAACAAAGTTGTACAAATCTAAATAGTTTTCTAGAGTTCTCTACATTATCTATTTATACTGAAACTATTACCTGTTGCGATAAGACACGGTACTATAAAATGACGTCAGCAACGTCTTACTTAATCTTACTACAGAACTCTAAATAAGAAAGCGGCAAAGTGGTATGAGGACATAAAATAGATTCCCAAGCGCAATTTCCTTGACTTTACAAGTTCGATTTCCTCCGGGGCTTGCGAACAAGAACACTGATGTTGTTTCACGTATTTTGGCTCTGTATAAGACTCGTTTATTACGGAAACCCCGCATTACCATTTTTTGTTGGTTACCCAATTTCGCTTTTTAATTACATCATTGATTGCAATCTAAGGATATGTAGATCAAATGTTAATGTGTGTCTAATTTTTATTTCTAAAGACAGTCAACAAACTAAAGGGGTAACCAACGCCTTAAATAAAATTCAAGTGTTCCGAATATTGATTGAATATACAACAAAGTAGTACCTTATATTATACATGGATAACTTAAGACTAATGAATTTGCAAGGCGACCTTAATGCTAAAATCTTTTCAAGGCATAATATTGCATCTAAAATTCGAATTTATATTTATCAATATTATTCATATTGTAATTTATAACACAATGCTTATATTTCAGCTTAATTTTTTTTGTTAGAAACTACTGGTTCGAATTGAAAAACAGTTTTAATGTTGGATAGCACAGAGATTTTACATACTGTGTTGGATAGTCGTTTATTGAGAAAGGCACGAAGTTGAGGTCAGCTACGTAGTTATTAAATACGTTTCTTTCATAAAAACTTTTTTAATTTCTAAAGACTAATAACAACCATAATATCTGGTAGTGTCCGCAAGCAATCATGCGGATGGATCGCGTAGCTAGTTTGATCATAAAACTAGACAGTAAACCACAACAGGTCCTCAACACGACTTTTGATTCCGCATTCCATCATGTCAATGTTTTGATGTAAAGGACTTGTTTCGTTTATCTATATAATATTGGGTTCCGTTTGTGTCCGAATACGGAACCATAAATAGAATTATGCATTATTTGCAATACACAATAAAAAAACATGTTAACTTCAGACTCTTGTATTGGAAACATTTTAGAAACGCTATTTAAAGTTAATGACACATTAAATTGTACCGTCGATGTTAAACTAAAGAAGAAAAAAGATAGCTTAAGACTCAGTGTGGAATTAACATTAAAATGGATGTCAGAAACTGACTAGAAGGCAGTCAGTGTCCGTCTAACTTGATCGAAGTGTAATGAACTTCCCGAGATAGCATTCGATTTTATTTAAAAATACTACTCTCTACTTGAAGGGATCTTCAAACCCCCCCAAATGGAGCTCTGGAGACCTTACTCACCGTAGGAACACAAAATGGCCGAGACCAATGCTATTTCGCTACAATCTTCTGTAAAGGTGGAGGTCCTGTCCATCCCCAGACGGGCTGGTCTGATTTGAGCGGATTATCCGCTGTACCCTACCCTATTTAAAAAAATATTAATCCCAGCAAAAACATTTTCATGTAAAAATGTTGCCAAGACGAGTCTACATAGCTTACCCTGTGAAAAAGTTATCAGATCTCATATAAAGCCAAAGACTACACGCTCTAAACGTACAAGCTTTACACTACACCTTAATCAAAATCTATGAAAAAGAGTGTAGAGCTTGTACGTTTAGAGCGTGTAGTCTTTAGAGCTTGGCTTTATATGAGATCTGATAACTTTTCCACAGGGTAAGCTATGTAAACTCGTCTTGGCAACATTTTTACAAGAAAATGTTTTTGGTGGGATTTCATTTCTTTTTGTAAGTTGCTTATAATTTTTTTTTCCTTTTTTTTTCTTTTGGACGAAGTTCCAAGTTTTATGATATATTATGTTGTTTGTGTACTAATACTAGCATACATACCAAATTTCAGCTTTCTAGGATATTAAGAAGCGGAAATCTCATACAAACTTTCATCCCCTAAGTTAAAGGGTTGGGGGATGAAAGTTCCAAGCTTTATGATTTTTTTTGTTGTCTTTGTAGTAATATTAGCTTACATACCAAATTTCAGCGTTCTAGGACTTCAGGAAGTACCTTAAGAATTATGATGATCAGTGAGTGAGTGAGTGAATCAGTGACGAAATCGGAGGTTTTTAGACATTAATAAAATCTAAAGTATAATAGCTACGACATTCAGACTTTGTATGTTTAATGATTATACTGGTAAAATTTTTAACTATTTAGCATCATCCAAACCAAAGTTATGTGAGTTCAAAAAAACGACGAAACTCACATGAATGACAACTTTTGAATATGCGTAAAAGGTAACCAAAACTACGTAAACGTAATGTACAAACTGGTAGACATGTAATGAGAATGTTCCATATATTTTTCCTGAGAAATGTTGCATTTTGAGCATAACTTTTCACTGCACACATATTCATTAACTGAGGTAATGGCTTATATCATTTGCTTTTTACGAGGTAAAAGCAGGGTAAAAGTATATTATAGGTATAGATAGATTGGTATGTTGATATTAGGATTAATTTTATACACTTTCAATAAGTGAAGTCCTGTTTGACTGGTTGATTAACACCCAAACCAATGGACTAATGCCCGATAGATATCGAAATTTATAAGTCTTGGACAAGATCTCGCGGCTTTTTGTAGTAGAAGGATTATGTTACAAGGCTCTGGCTTTGACTAACTAAAATTGCTATGTTTTGATGGGATGTATATTTTACACTAGCTGTTACCCGCGACTTCGTCCGCGTAAAATGTTCAAATAAGGATAACTTATTTTCCTGACATCCGATTTAAATGAAACATAGCCTATATTCTGTTCCAAGTCGAGCTCTATCTTCTTGTTAAAACAGAATTAAAATCCGTTCAGTAACTTAGAAGATGTGCGCGTTCAAACAGACAGACAGAAAAAAAATAAAACCCTTTTTTTACCTTTCTCCATTTCCCTCTACATTTTTGCCAAATATGTTCAATGTACAGACATATCGGAGCCTACTGTTTTATTATATGTATAGATAAATAAAGTTGTAACACCGATATTATAATAGTAGTAGTTGTAACAACATTGAAAGTTATGAAGGAACGTCACGTTTTCGGGGTAATGAACCTTATTCCTATGTTAAGAGACACCATTTGACCCAATTATTTCGTTTTAGATAACCGTACGTGTTTGTACATTAAGTATTATATCCTTATTTACATACATATAATATGTACCTATGACATTTCATCTGTGTGTATAGATAAATTTAAGAAATCTTTGCATAATGATGTCAAATATTATTTTGGCATACATCTATAGTTAATGTAATATGATCATTCCGATGCGGGATATTTTATTTTTATTGGAGATCTAATTTATTATGATGTTTATACAGATTCTATTTAAACTATTTTTAGTTGTTTATGGTTTTACTCAACTTTTTTGTCTGCTTGTCTGATCGTCCCTGATAACCTTCGAACCGGTTTATTCGAAAAGAAGCATCTAAAAGTTGTGTTTTTGTTTAATCTATGGTATCTAAAGAACATGTAAAACCCAAACAAGCCCCCGAGTTTCAAATCTGGCGAAGCCGCTAATAATTACTTACATGCAAAAATTAAAAAAAAAAACCTTCGTATATTCTGTTGAACTATACTTGCCACATTTCCAGTGAAATTCAATGATGATGTTTGAACTCATCATAACACGTCATATCTTATTGTGTAAACGTGTTATTATGATTTTTATAACAATAAAGTGTTTTGCGATCAATTCATGTTTTCATATCGATTTCTATTTGAAATCCAATGAATGTTTCTCTAGCTTTTGTCCTAAATAAAATCGAACGAAATATAAGTATTGCAGTACCTGGTAATACTTACATTCTTATTACACACCGGTATTATAGAACGTTCTTGAACAATTTGTGACATTAGCATAGAATAAGTAATAACCCGAGGTAGAATGGCCACTCTCCGCGCCGCACCGAATCGCGTTACCTCAACCCCAGGCGGGTATCGTGGCGGGTGCAGTCGCAAAGATATGCATTTAGTGAACGAATGTGTATAGTTGTGTATACGTGTGCGCATACGTGTACGCGTGTACAGACGACATTGGCCTATGTAGTAGAAATAGGTAATTGTTTCACGCGCGTTGTATGGAGTGTCCGAGCTGTGACATTAGCTAACATTTTAAAACATGTAATTTGGCTACGTTATCAGACACCGGTGCGGTGTGGGATCATGCACGCTTATTCCTCGACTATCGACTTGACACAAAATAAATCTTTTGCTTCTAGATCGAATGTAAATATATAAGAATTTGTAGAGAGTTAGAGCGACAAATTTTATAAAATGTCAAAAGACGTGCGTGTGTAGGCAGTAGAAAATGTATATTTGACTTTTTTAAATTAATGGCTCCGTTTTGAAACTAGTTATAATTTAATGCGATTTAAACACGAGGACATTTTGTGGAATATACAAATGCATTTATTAAAATATCTCGCATAATATTAATAAATACAACTCGTATTAGATGTAATGTAGGTGATTCAATCTACATATTTAGTAAAAGAGGCGCTAAATATTTTTATCTTTTTCTTATTTTTTTTTTCTACCACGAAAAAAAGATGATTTTAAAGAAAATGTTGTAATTGGTGTATTTGTTTTTTTTTAAATACTTTCACTTTAACCTGTATAAAATAAAAATATGTCTAATTTATAAATAAAATGTTAATTGCTGGTTGGGCTCTTTAAATCATCAAGCAAGTAACCACACAGTCCTAGAGGTTTTGTCAAATGGAATATTAAAGTGTTCACCAATCAAGTCCATTCTATAACATCGCAATATGGGAAAACATGTTAATATGAACTAAGTTTTTATATATATTTGTAAATATAGTAGGGTTAATTTCTAATCAGTGTGTTTATAATGTTATGCCTCTGGACATGATTGAATTGAACTATCTTCAAATATCAATTCATGTCGTAAGTAAAAACAAAATATAGTTTCACATTAGTATTTCATACGTCACTTCTAAAATATAGTATGTCATACGCCATGGTACGAGTGAAAGTGTATATTATTATGGTGTTACAATAAACCATAGTTATTGATGCAATATCCGTGACGGGGACTTCGCGTTCCTTGGCGGACATTACTAGCAAATTGACATATAACCACGTCTGTAATCGTAAGGGGAATAGGCAGAGTTAGATTTTTTTTGGAGTTTATTAAATTTCTTGAATGTTGTTGATTTATGATTGAACCTTGTACTAATTTAGTTGGTAAGTTTTGTGCCAGTCCTTAGTACAAATATGCAAAGGAATATCTCTGATCCTATATTAAATGAGCTAATGCTCATGATATAGAAGTTACATTATGGATAATGTGTGATGGAATCTGCAAAAGAGTGTCCTCTGATGTTAGCTGGAATGATAATATAAAAGAAGTTAGTAGATATTGTATGAGATGGAAAAGGAGTGGACTAACTAACACATTTGTGTAAACTAATTATTTTACTCGATCAAGATCAATAACTCAAAACTGAAAAATTTTTCTTTTCTCGAAATTGTACCAAATATAACAATTATTAATATATCTATCATAGTCATAAAGCTGTATAGCAAATGTTGTAAGCACATTTTAATAAGACTAACCTCATCACGTTCCTGACATGACTATTCAACTTTCATAGACCGTCTAGGTTTCACTTTACAGACCACGGAGCGAAGATAATTATTATAAATTATCAGTAATACCGTTAGCATGACTAGAATCATAGGTTTAATACTTGTAACCACCTTGTAACCAACATAAGTTAGCACACTTCAACACAGTTAATCAGATTTTTTTTTAATTGAATTTATCGCGTTCTGTTTTTAGCAAACGAGCACTGAAATGAAATCCTGTTACACGGGATAAAAATCATGTGTTAATTTGTATTATAATAGTTACCTGTGTTTCAAACAAATCTGTACTTGTGTACCAAATTGCAAGAAAATCTTTCCAGCCGTTTCTGCGTGAAAGAGTAAAACATCCATACATGCAAACTTTCGCATTTATAATATTAAGTGAGGATTCTGCACCAGCAGACGCGCACAATACCTTTTTATTCATATCTCCACAAGACTTTTCGAAAGTCTCTTCTTAGTACACATAGCATAGTTCCCTAATCAGTGGTGTTCCCCTATTCCTATGCATAGGGCCTATTGCACTGCAGAGAAACCTTTGTGTATTTCGTCCTGAGTTCCCTATCTAGCTAGTCAGCGCTATCCTTCATTAAATATTCATACAGACAGCAAAAATACCCAACAAAACATATTGGCAACTTATTAAATTAAAACTAAAAAAAATAATGGAAATTTTTAGTTAAAAACTTATTAATTAGGTACCTTCTATCTTTTGTATTTTTAAACACAAAACTTCTACATGTTACGGACTTTTCTGAAGCCCTATTATCAAAAATTAAAAAAGTTTCCTACCCAAGTGAAGTTTTGAATGACACAATCTGAGAGGTCATCAGACCACAATTACTTTATGACAATGAGTTTTATTTTTAAACGTAGATTGGTAAGTACGGCTCAAGAATGACACGGGAAAACATAGCGTGTTAAAACTATTTTAGGCTTAGATGAAATCAAAACAGTAGGTGTCTAAAATAAAACATGTATCCATCCATGTTTTAGTGCTAATTTCTAAGCCTGTAAGATGATCTCCGTATATAAACGGCGCCTGAATCCACGGGCGTTATGACGGTCAGCAACAAAAATAGATTAATATTTTAATATCGACGTGAAGCAGCAATGCGTTTCGTTCGGTGAGTGAGAGATCCGGAAGCCCAACTCCTTCCCTATCCCCTCTTTCCACCTTCTTTTTTCCCTTCCCTTCCTTTCCTCCAACCTCCTTGGTGGACAACGCATTGATAGCGCCCCTGGTGTTACTGATGTCTATGGGCGGCGGTGACCGCTTTCCATCAGGTGGCCCGCTAGCTTGTCTACTGTATGACATTAAAAAAACTATCATATCAAAAACTCAAACAACAGTGCTTATTATTGCGCTTAGAACTTCACGCTCTCGTAATTGCTCAGTGTAATAGCAAAAGACCTTAGCAGGACTGGTTACATTTTGACTATTCAAAAAAACAGCAACTATGCATATTATCAATAGCAACAGGGTTTTAAGCTATACTAATGTGTTATTTTTGTTGCTGACCGTACTAGGTAACCTATCTAATCCTTCCTTGAAAAGATTGCTTTGAGCAATAAGGCCGCCTTGTTGCATATACACTAGTTTGTAACTTTTGCTGTTTACTGTATTAATTGATTGTGTGTCGCAAATAAAGCTTATTCTATCTATCTATTTTTGTAACATCATTGTTATAACCTTTTCTGCTTTTGGTGATCATAATTGTTGTTGGTAATAATAAGTGGAGCCATTATTAAAGGTCAAGGTCCATTGTACAGATGCTTTCAATTGTGGTCCCCGATTTAACGACCGTATCGCCCATTGATGGGACATTTTTTAATTTAAACTTTACTGTTATTGTCCCATATAGATGCGTACATGGGACAATAATAACATGTAGCAATAAATGCTTATTGCTACATGTTGTAAAGTTTTTTTTAATCACAGAGAAGGACGAATTAGATAGGGGAACAAGGGTAAGTAACTACGTTCATAAGCGACGATGACTACCTTCTATCATGTGGTCCGTAAGCTTGTTTGTCTATCGTTTGTCATAAAAAAAATCTATTTAATAATAAAATTAGAGGAGCTTAATGATATCACAGTGTTGTACGTATCAAACTGAATTAACATACAAATTAGCCAACAACGATCCCAAGCAGATTTTGGATGGATTTAAAAACTCGAGCGTCTCCAAGATTCGGTCGAAAAAACGTCGGTCCTGTCCTGACTATTGATAGTCAAGTCAGTAACTGTCAATCAATAGATAGTATGAAAACACTGGCCCCATCTAACCTCCAGTCAATAACTACGGAAGCACGCAAAATGATGATAACCAAAGGCATCATTCAGAACAAGCTATCTTTCACGACTAATGCACGTAAGTTTCATCACGGTATGCCTCAATTGATGTCTTGTCACTTACATAACATTGCAACAGCTGTCCGGTGATGCAAACCCAATATATTGAAGCGTTTACCTATTTGGTAGGTTCGCGACCTCCACATTAGCGATACTTAGCGCCTCTGAGAGTTGCCGCTCTTGACACTTATGATAGAATCCTTATAAGGTTCACAATAATAAGGATTAGTTTTGTTATAAACTCATAATAAAATTAGTTATATTCAAATCTATATTGACATCTACCTGTATTTGACAAAGTTTCTTTCAGCATTTCTTCTCGTCAATGGTCATTCCGAAATAAAATATTCTTCACGTCCTTTTTAAACCTTTATTGACACCATAATATCTGTGATAGACATAGTTGTTTTCGGAAATTCTTTTCATCAATGGTCATTCGAAAGTGCTGGTAGTTTGACATGTCGATTGATTGATTCTGAACCTTGCTATGTTCATTCATTCATGCCCATATTACTGCTGGGACATGGTCTCACTTCAATCGAAGATGTTTAGTTACTTTTTTTCTTTTGGTGACTGACACATTACAAAAATAAATATATTCTTCAATTTACTTTCACGGTTGGTCCTATTTCCATTCATGGACACTTCATTAATCCTATCTAAGATGCCTACGACAACACCTTCAAATAATCCACCCAAGAGTTTTCTAGGGTCTGTGTGCTAAAACTGGATTTGTATGACTACGTCAGGATATTCTTTTTTTTAAGCGCAAAATGCAAAATCGATACTAGTCAAAACATTTTTGCTATATGTCAATGACACTGTAGACTCCTAAACCTTCCAATAATTTCGATCAAAGCCAATGTCGATAATATCAATGCGCGTGGGATATTTTAAAGGCTTTACGAAATAACCTTTATGCATATTTTACATAATATTATTATCAATATAATCGTAATATTATGCGCTATGCATTTCATAAAGATGTCATTGGAATTATTCTTGTTATATTGTTAGATGTCTTCTAAATTGGATCAACTACATTATGCTTTTATTAATGCGAAAGTTGTCTTCAAATGTTGCAATTTCTGAATATTTTATTTCAACATATAAAATTAAGTACTTAAATAAATATAATTATCCTTTTCAACAAGTCGATTATATCCCACAACTCTGGCTTCTGCTGTTTCTTTTTTCAGTAACTATCAAACTTTGTTCGTCTGTCATTTTTCTTGGTCGTCCTCTTGCTTGACTCCTATTGCAGTGTCCAACACCTGTTGTCCTTAAATATCTGTTATTTTGTAAGTTACTGATAATTGTATTTAAGGAAGTAATAAATATTGAATATTGGCTTGACATAGAATCCATGTCAAGTTGCAGGGGCAGGGTGCGGTAGTTTTATCTTTAACTTTTATCACAATTAAAAAGATTTCAGAATCTTTTATATTGGTGATATGGTCAGCCATATCATACAATGTGGATACGTATGACATACATCACAGCTTGAGACATTTTAACTCTTCTGTACACATACAATACAAACAAACTAGACAAACATGCGATAAGAAACTATGGAGAGTAACAGGGAGATAGTTTCATTGAATTATAATCAAGAATAAGTGTACGAGAACGTTACAAAGAAGTTCTCAGCAAAATTTATAGTGGTTCAAGTGATAATGTCCACAACGAAGGTCTTTCCAATAACTAAAAAAATGGCCAATAGGCAGAGACTTAAAGTTGTTGTTGCTGCTATATATTTTTTACACAAGGTAAGGCAAATCAACCATTATGTATTTTAATTATGTAATAACTTTTCTCGAATGGAATAGTAACAATATGTCGTATATATTCAGACATATTTAGATATATATTCTGAATACCCCAATAGTAAAAAGTGTAGGTATCATTCGACAATGATACTTTTTCACAAAGTGAAAAATAAAACACACACTGCTGATTAATAAAGAAAAATAGCAGGCAAAGGAGAAGTTATCTTACTTCATGTTTGTACTAAAAACCAAAGAAACTCTTTTATAACAATAAAGAAAGATAGAAGGATATTAATATACAGCAAGGATTTCTAACTAGACTCCAAAGGTTCCTGCATTGACTACAGTTTTATGGCTTTACTTATTCTCCTTGACGTTAATACAAAGCACGATATATAATTGGATTAAAGTAAATTCATAGTCATTGTTCAAACTGCTAAGTAACCTGTTCTAGTTACTGACCAAATGGTAACATTCCATTCCCAAGGTGAGACACAGAGTTTATCTACAGTGTATCTTTATAATGCATTAAACGAATTATGTCATGTTCAACAATACTTAATACTAGAGACTTGAGTATTCTATTATTGTTATGTGTTATTTTAAAATTTAATGACATATTATTAACTACGAGATTGTTATGAGTAATTAGTGAATGATATGTCGAACTTTCTGTATCATTTTGTATACTTGAAGCATTAATTCTAATACAAAATTTAAAGTCATTCCCATAAATGAAGAACTCGCGTGTGATACACACATAAAGAATTTGAATTCATGTTCAGAACTTCTTTATAAGACCTGTAAAGATCTCTTTATTCTGTCGAGGTCTCACTATTCTTTGTTAAAGTGTTCAAACTTATCAATTACCTATGTCTATCTTTTACACGTTACTTAGGAAAGTTCCCATACGCATCCTGTCTCCCATGTTTTTTCCGCGCCACTTCACATGGAACCACAGTAGATGCTTGAGACCTTGGGAACCTATCCGTGTCAATAGCCTATCGTTATTGCAAAGTGCTGTTAAGTGCCATAGACCATTATATTTACGCCTTTGACCCTTTGTTGCATTTGTTACTAATAGCATTATAATATTTATTTCGTCTCAAGTCATTTACATAATTCTCACATTTTTCATATTACGCAAAATATAATTTTCACGTCTTTTCTTTCACAATATTTATTTTAACACATTCAAAAGAATCTCTCATCATTATTGAGATTGGAATATGTCATTTTAACAGACGACCTCCGTGGCGTAATGGTTACCACGCCAGACCGTCACCCAAGAGGTCCCGGGTTCGATCCCCGGTCGGGTCATGATGAAAAACGAACTTTTTCTGATTGGCCTCGGGTCTTGGATGTTTATCTATATATGTATTTGTTATAAAATATAATATCGTTGAGTTAGTATCCCATAACACAAGTTTCGAACTTACTTTGGGGCTAGCTCAAACTGTATGAATTGTCCCTAAAAAAAAAAAAAATATATACAACTCATTGCTTCATGGGTGTACTAGTTTTGTTAACTAGCCATGTGTCTTAGTTCTAGATCAAATCGACTATACTGTTTGTATTGTCTTTTCATAAAAATCTTTCTCAAGTAAAGATAAAATTTCAACTGTGACTTTCATCATATTCATTACATATACAATTATATTTTCATTCTCAGTCTCTCATATCGTGTATGAAACCCATCAGCTTCTTAGAACGCACCTGCTTCCTGCATCAGTCAGAGCGTATCGGTATTGTCTCCGTTTTTGTCTCCCGCCCCGTTAACAGACGCTTTGTCTGCAACGATCCCATGTTCATTGGTGGCCTGTTATACCCTGCTGGTGGGAAAATGTGGATGTTTTTTTTTTCCATTGCTAGTACTGTACTTTACATTTTTATAAAATGTTATTGTATAGATATGTTTGTTGTTCCCGCATAACAACAACGACTATATAATTACTTAAATGAATCGTTTTCCTTGAAAATCGACGGAACAGCTCCGGCTTTTTTTCATAAATTTCGTAAGATCAAGGATATTATTGAGATTAAAATCAATTCTATAGATAAAATCATCAGGCTATGAGATAGTCTTGACTTGAGAACTTCTGCAAATTACCAGATTTAATTTGATGAAATGTTTTGTGTCATCAAGATAAAATACTAAAAATGTTGGCGAAACAAATAATTTTCCAACACGTAGGAGCTATGAAGCAATGGCCATTACTTTATAGAAAAAAATGCTATAACTATGTAAAAACCTCGTTTTTCCATATATGTGAGATGAAATGGACATATTCGTCTGCAAAATTTCCAATTTTGTACATGAGCCGCCCAAATGTTGTTCGCCCACTCTTCACCTTGTATGTAACTTAGCATACCGCAGACTGGTCAAATAAAGGTCTCCTCCAATGGTTGAATATCCTGCTGATTGCTGATCTCATAGCTGTTATTAAAAGAAATTTAAAAAAGTGGTCTCCTAGAAGAATTTCAAAATGTTTATAAAATATCATGCCTGTAAATAGACTCAGATGGGGACATCTTATATAATGCCAACTCAATATTATATTGTCCGTATAGTATTTTGTATAGTTTAAAATTCTAAACATTTTTGTAAATCATCGTACTATTTTTTTGAAAACGGTGTTAAAACTCTTTAGATACTTACTTTCCAAAAATCTTATACATCATGCCTAAACACTAACTATCTTGGATTTAGCATTAAATTCGCAAACTAGGCCGCACAAGTACAACAAATTGAGGTTCAGTGCAGAAACAGTTACGTTAATCAATTCCGTGGCGTACACCTTGAACCGCCGGCTTCGGCTCTCATTCCTTCCACCTACACGACCATTCACAGACGCCAAAGAGACAGGAACTGATTGCCAATCTCTCCTTATTTGCTACGCTCCAAAATATGCGGAAATATTGTTTCTTGCTTTCTAAATCCTTTTGCTCTTTTTATATCTACTAAATATTACGAAATATTGGATTTAATAGAATTGTGGATATCATTTTATTTTTGTAAATAATCTTTAGCACTCATAATCACCGTTAGTCACATTTTCTCGTCACAATTTAAATCACCTACAACTTGCGTAAGTGTTATACGATTTCCACCAGCTATCTATAATCAAGTTCAATGTTGCCGACATGCTAGAACATAAACGATGACTTCGCTGTCCGCTTATAAAGTGTTTTTTTCTGCAAATCACCGTCGGCGCAATACAAAAGATCTCGTCGGCAGCTCGGTACCACTGACCTACAATAATAGCTTATGATTTTTTATCTCACAGTATTCAATCAGTTTTTTTTGTGTGGGTATTCATGGTCAAGGTAACATTTAAAATAAACAGCTGCACCTTTAACTCTTTCCATTTATTGGAAAAGCACTTCAGAATAATATTTCAAATCATTAAGCATACCCTAATGATTAACGATTTCAATAAAATATATTTATAAATACATCATAGCCGTAATGTATTTTTCTAAATCATTTTGAGAACACTTAATCACACCAGTGACTCGTAACACTGTTCTTGATCAAGTGGGATAAATTTAATGGGTAATTAGATAACATCAATTAAAACATTATCCCTTCGTCTTCGACGTAACGACCACTTTAACCAGATCGTTTACAACATCCAAACAAGGAAGGGGGTCAGGAGCCCACGTTTTACAGATATGGGCAAGGCAATACAGGCGAAATTCTTTAGCGCAATACGAGACGAGATCAGCAAAATTGGCACAGTACAAACAATTTTCGCACCCATAAACAAAACAAGAAACAGATTGTTGATACGCTCTATTGAATCCTACTTTAGCTAGCCCTACCAGGATTTAGAGCCAAGTGAAATTAAACGAAAGTTTACACTTTCATCTGAACACATGCAGATCGCAGTGCAATTGTGGTACAGTTGAAAAAAAAAAACAAATCACGTTCTCACGATGACCCCAAAAGTGTGCATGGCTGCGCACACCCGTTTATGGCTAATTTCATCAAATGTGTAGATCACGGATCAAATTTCTCGGATTTTTTTTATTTATAGCACAAATTCAACGTATTTTTAATTTATATAAGATAGGTATTAATCATCACGTTCTATCTAAAGTCTGACATATAATCAATTACTACATACTATTTATGTGCATATATGTAAAAAACCATTAGAAACGGATAACGTGCTTGATGCATTAAGAACGTACAACACAGTACTGCTGGCACTGTAACCTCGATACGATCTAATAAAACTACGGTTTTATTGGTAACACAGACAGATCGTGAAAATTGATGGACCATTGATTGACATCAGAAAATTAATGCCAAACACGACTATGAAATCAGAGAATAACTGGACTTCACAAATGAAGATACAATTTCAATGATCATTGAGCAAAACTTAATAACTAATCATACTAATGAATATTACAGTTCCTGTTAAGTTCCAGTTAGCCTATCTGTCAGACAAATTGTCGAAAACTCATATACAAAATTTGTCAATTGAACTAAGACTGAAAAGTAGGTTAAATAAAACAGTATCAAAAAGCTGTAACAAGCCTTTTGTAATAATGTTGCAAATGTTATTTTACTGAAACTGCATTATTCCATTCACATACAATTGGTTCTTAGTTCTTATACGACACAGAAATATTCGAATTTACATGTTTAAGTTGCAAAAATATTATAACATCACTAAAATGGTCCTCAGAAATTCTCATATAATTTTGATAACATTGTTATAGTTTCGATTGCGTTGCCAATGTTACCATTAAGCTAATCTAATTTCTTAACTCTTTGTTCATCAAAATAGTTTCTTTGTTGGAATATTTTTTGTGTAGTTCTGTGGGAAGTGTCATTTGCTCAACAACATCTTTATTGTTCAAACTTTAGTCACCGTGGATCGGTAAACTAAATAAACAAAGGTCATGCAAGGATTAACTAACATTCTGCTTTGTCACTTAAATTCTTGACGAGAATTAAATCAAGTCGAAAGTGGTTAAACAAGTCTTAGTCTGTTAATCCTTAGCTGATCTTTGTCTCCAAGTAATGATTAAAAGAAAGGCATCCATGACTCTTTTATGAAACAGAAAGTAAGGAATGCTTGTTTTTATTCAACATTTTATTTGTCAACATAATGTCGCATCCAATTGATATACTAGTTATCTTCATCTAACCAACGATCAGTCGTTTCGATGATGTCAATAAATAACAAACGTACACTTATTATTTAATCTAAATAGTACGTGACTAGTGTTCAGTCTTTTTATCTAAATTGTTATAGAAATGTGCATCGTTATGTCCATTTGTAAATTCTTAGGAAAATCTAATAGGAAATTGTTACGCACCAATTCTATAATTCAAAGCTATCGTGAAACCTAATAAAAATTACAAATCGACAAAAAATATTTTTACTTACCAATTTAATATTTGCTGTGGCAATTTATAAATTCTTCTTTAGAAATTCTTATGTTTTAATAGTATAGAATCCTGTTCATGTAAGATAGTTACATTTTGATAGTCGTGTTAACAGAGGACTTCCTAGTTGGAGGTGAGCGCAGGCCGCGTCGCAGCTGTTCTGGCTCGCGCGTGCAGTAGTCTGCCTGATGAGCCGTAGCGTGGCGGTCCTGCCGCCTCGCTCGCACACATTCACCCGTTTATGCTAACCTGGTACTATATTTGCATAACCGTGACATTTTTTACTTAAAAACTTTTTTATAGTTTTTTTTTTGTGGACTCGAATTAGCATTTGTGTGTGTTTTAGAACTGATCGGAAAGTTGCTAGTGACGTTAAATTGTAGAGTGACATATTTTGGATTCAGTTGATAGTATTGCACTTTGGTGATGTTGATTTTGGATCTGAAGTGACATTTGTGAGGACAACTTTTTTTGGAAGTTGAGTGCTCGGCAACCAGGTTCATCCTGATGAAGCGGACGACGTGGGTGGACGTTGAATCGGGCGGCCGCCTCGGCTGCAACGGCGAAATCTTTTGGAGCGAATGCACCGAATGCGACTGCTCTTATTGCAATCCAAACTACGTTTGCGTTTGTAGCGACAAGGTACATTACTTACAGTAATTCTAACCTTATAATTTTAATGGTTTATGAATTGAAATATCGTACTAACATAATTTACTTAATTAGCGAAAAAGAAATTATTTTTGAATAACCTAAATATCTAGTATATTTCGTTAACAAGCTTTAAAAAATATTGATCAGAAAATAAACAAAATGACTTGCATGACATAATCTTCAAACAAATATGAGAAGTGATGTCCAATAATCGTAAGTGTAAATCACATAGAAAATGAGAAAACAACGTAAAAGTACCTGCTATCTCTCGGTGGGTAAACATTTTCTGATGACACTCAAGGTCTGTCGACCTTTCTGATGACTGAAGCGTGGGATAAAAACCAAAAGGTTATGGCATGATAATAATATGGGATGGGGACACTTTCTTCTAAAAATCGGAATATTCTTAATGTCTTCCAAAGACATAATTTCGTTCATAGATTGAAATATTTCACTATTTATGGTTACTAAACCTTTTCTTACATGAACGATATTTAATTAAGATTTTTTAGGAAGAATCCATCCCAGTGGGTTTTTATAATGGATTGATGTGTAACCTCTTGTGTGATCCAAGTATTGGACTCAAGAATTTGGAAAATAATTTTGTTTGGAATGTACTAAATCATTCTCAGACTAGATATGCAAATTGAAATATGATATATAGAACGTGCGGGTGTAATGATGTGTAATAAATACAACTTTTTGTTTATAAGCTTGTATTTATTACACACATGTTCGCCTTCCTTATTATGTTACGTTGTATACATCGTGAAACATTCGTGAACTATCCGATGTTATTGTATAAGTTTGTCATTTAATTAATTTCACTTTTCCTCGACCTCCGCCTGATCATTAGCGATTTAAATATTTATAACCGACCTTGTTAAGATGCTAGGCTTTTCCTTCGCATAATTGGCATACAAATTCTATTTGTATTTTAGACATGTTAACCTACTTTCTTTCATACAAATGCAAAATTGCAAAAACGTTCATCATCGTTCATAGATTGATGAGATTTTAATGAGTTTAACATTTTACGTGTACTGAAGATACATTTCTAAAATTATTTGCGTAATTAAAAAAAAGAAAATTTCTATAAAGAGTAGCTATAATGTTGTATGTTATTTTTAAGGATAAGCTAGATTCGGGAAATGATGTAGTAAGAATGTCTTCCAATCAAGCTCACATTACATCTCAGTAGGTGCAACAAACTATTAAAAGTCACTGCGGGAGACCAAGAAGATGAGGGATGAGCACGTTGCTTTTTTGAGAAACTGTTCAACAGAAACCTGAATGAATGAGAATTGATGTTGGAAAAAGATCTTTGCCCTGAGTTAACTATTATAGTACCTTACGTTTTGTCGTTTAAATGAATGCTACACATATTGCTTTTACAATTTGTGCGTATTATTGTGCTATAAAAATGATTATAATCTCGTGCATAGGGAGTGATGTGACAATACAAATAGCTCGATTTAAATTATTATTCCCTTCGTCACGCTCTATTTAAACACCCTGTTACAATGGTGATCGAAATCCGCTGTCAACATGCAACGTATTTTCGGATAACATCAAATTCATGACACTGTAGAATAAGGCAATTGAAAATAATTAGGAAATTATTACGTATTATGTACCTGTAGACTAGGAAGTCTACAGACACAGCAAACGAAATAAGTATTTAGATAGAACTAATAACAACAAAGTTGCTAGTACATATTTCTAATTTCATAAGTGACATGCATAGGCTATGTTGCTAACTTATTTCGTAAACGAATATGTTTGTTGAAATTAGCAATTTTATATTAATTGATTTTTAATTGAATAACAAGTTCAATGTTCTTTGATGTTTCATCATTGCGTTCAAATATGGAGCGGTCTTGCCATATAAGTCGGCTGGTTTATTTCTCAATATAGAAACATCTTTATGTTTATCAAATGGAGATTAAAATGTCGTTTTTTATTAAACTACTTTTATATTACAATAATGATGAATTTTAAGTTATCGAAATTTTGAAAATTTCATTTTGTAATTCTATCAAATCTGAATTTGTAAATTCACTGTATTTGTTTACTTTTTAATTCATTAGGATTGAACCAAAGTTCCTTACACAATTTTAAAAAGTGACTATTTTGAAAGCATAGTTACCAGTTTTTTTATGATCTGCTGTTTGACCTAATGATGAAGTATGAAAAGATGATTCGAGAGAGCTCTTAAAAACTATTCATTGAGTTCGAACATAGGTTTCGAATGAAAACAGTAACAAAATAGCGTCTAATGTATTGTGCCTTTATGTAGAGTCACAATAGTGCTCATGTCAACATGTAAAAGTGAAACTATAGTCTGGAAGGTTTTTTAGTCCGCTCTTTGTCTTGTGCACATAAAACTGTTGTTTTGCTCGAACGAGAAAACCTTTTATCATATTGTTTATCGATTGTGTTGTGGACTTCAGAAGAAATTTTTCAGAAATCCAACTCTCATGAAAATTTGCATGAATTTTGTAAAACTATAAATGACGCATGTATTTTTTGTATTATTTGGAATTGATAACTTTTATCGACTGTAAGATCTGACTATGGTTTTATTTCAATAATTAAGTCCAGCATTTAAAAAGTTATGTTACGATACATAAGTCTACGAACACGAAATTTAATCTATGTTTCTTTCAAAGATTTTATATAGAAACACTATTAGACCCTAAGACGTTTTAAAGAATGTCTATACATTGTAAATACACTCAAATCTCAATATTTGGTTGCAAAAAGTGCATTTTAGAGTCAAATAACTGACGACGAAACCCTGTACATACGGTATGATCAACACAGGTTTCAATTCGCGATTTACGAGTAACGGATTGTGTTCCGAAGCAAAACAGTTAGGTGATGTGTAGTCGGCGGTAATTGCACTGCGTTCATTATTTACTCGACGGCAAAGACAAAAGATTCATTAGGATCTGTCAACCGAATTTCCTTTCGTGATTATACAAGTGACGTTATGTTAAGTAGGATATATAAAAATCAAATCAGGGGGGTTACCATCATCTTTTACCTAACTACTCACGTTTTGAATTGGTTCCGTTTAGGTACCTAAACGTAATCGCATTATTTCGTACCACCATCTCTCATAAACAGGATCTCATTTCGTCGGATGACTAGTTGCAGCGGTACGTTCAAAACAAACCATAAATTCGTTTTGGTCATTACCGGTTTTTTAAAACAATTTAATTTTATTATTCATCTATTTTAAAATTGTTTAAGATGTAAATTAATCTATATTCAAACGAAAAACATAGATTTTTTTATAGATGTTAGATAGACAGATTAAACAAGGTTTCTTATACTTGCGTAAAAAAAGAATTTACCGAAAATTAAATATTACACGTTCAAAACGCACCCTGTCGGATCGGACTGACACAACACAAGTGTCAAGTCAATCTTGTGAAGTGAAATCGCGTTTTACGAATTTATATAAATTTACGCCACGTTATTTTCCATCTGCGACCGTAGCAGCTACGCCTCAGCATCTAACTCCTAGACGCAGAACAACGCGTCACAGGCGGAGACGTGGTGGCGGAGTGGTGGTGTGGTGATATGAATTCTGTGGTGATGGTGAAGCGGCGTTGAAAGAAGATGCAGCACGCAGGCCGTTGTGTGCTGACTCAATAGAAAAAGCCAATTTCTCGAGGGAGAAATTGATCTTTTTTAGGAATTTAGTAGAGGAGATTAAGAGATATAAAAAATATATTCATTTCTATAATTTAATTTTTACTACTATTGTTAACTAGCATAACATTATTGATGAATATCATATCACATCATTACATTTTTTTATAATGTTCATAACAATAAATGTAATTTATATAAATGTTACAACAATACATTTTGTGTGGTCTTTTTCTTTATTTTCTTATTTATTTATTAGTTTCTTATAATTATTAAATTATATAAAACAATTCGCACCAAGTAGCCATATTTAGATAGTTTGATAGATATACCGTCAATTTTTATAGACAACAGCGACATTTGGCGGCTGGCGGGTGAACTAAAATAAAAAAAAGCGGTGGCCATTTTCCAACTTCACATGGCGTCTGATGGACCGCGGACCATTTGATACCATTGACGTTATTTTTTTATTAGTTATTTATTTACTTAAAATGTAAATAAAATACAAATTGGATCCTTAAATACTCAAAATTTTATATATTCCGTCGGTTGGGGGATGTCTTTAGGCGTGTACGCACGACCGAACACGAACATGGTAAACATTGAACACGAACACCGAACATGTCGTTCGCACGTAAATTAGCAAAGCGAACATGAACACCTACAAACATACAAACATAGTTCTACTTGTGTTCGCGCGCAACCACTCGTGACCAAACAAGAACATGGTGTCGAACAAAAGAGGCTACCAAGCCTTACTCTTTTGGTTCGATGTTCGTGTTAACAATGTTCTTGTTCGGTGGTGCTGAGAACATCGTCCACACATAACAACCAAATTGGATCGACACGAACACTTTTGACGAACAAATTGTTTGATGTTCGTTAGTGGTACGTACGTTCGAACAAAGTGTTCGTGTTCGATGTTCACCATGTTCGTGTTCGGTCGTGCGTACACGCCTTTTGGGGCGCTAACAAAGAAATATATTCAGAAAATAAAGGGTAGCGTATACAGGGTGCCCTGAGGGCGACCGACACTCCCGAAATTTCTTAAGAGGTTTATACATCTGCTTTATGCTGGTGAAAGATCTTTTGTCTAAGTATGATAGTTTCGGAGTAATTGACTAACAAACATTAGTTGTAAAACTGTGTGATTTCATCCCTAAAATCAGCTGTGAACGCAGCAACGGGGATGTATTAAGGTCGTTTTTTTTAAATCGGTCATTGACCTGACCACGATTATTTTTAACCATAAGTAAACATAACCATAACATTGATTTCATAACTTTTTAATCTTAGATGTTGGTAGCGTAGCCTAATAACGACCTTTAAGGCTTTTCATTCCTTTATGCCGTAGTGATTGGAATAAAACATGTGTTTTTTGTTAATTGTACCGCCAGCAACTCATACTATCATTCCTTAGTGATAACGTATTTATTATTTTATTTGTTTTAGTAGGTACTCCTTAATGGCCTTTCTGACACTAAAAAAAGGTATGTACGTATGAGCGCTAGGTACCTACGGCCTAATAAAAACTATTCGTAATTACTTATTCTTTTTAGCGAAGAGAGTACCTATGTTAAAACAAATACGCCAATAATCAGACTTACCGAATCCAGCCCTGAATTAATTGAATGAACGGATGAATGAATGAAAAGTTTATTTGCCTTTGGTACATGGTAATTGTCACGGTTACCATAGTGATACAAAAATATCCTATTGTCAATAGGTACATGCTAGAAGTAAATTGTGAAAGTTTCTATTATTTATTAAATGGTATTGGTGTTTTAAGTGATGTTTAGTGTTTTAAATGTTGTTTAGTGGTTTTGAGTGTTGTGTCGCATGAGTCGCATGAGAGAGATGCGCTCAGATACATCGAGCATCGTGTTGTAGGTAAGTTCCTGGCGTACCTACTTCATGTTTGCTAGATTTTTTAAATGATAATCAGAATTACTATTAATAGGTAGGTATGTGTGTATCGTGGGCTAGGCAAGGGCTAAGCTAGGTACCTACAGCCTGTCCGTAGCGTAGTAGTACCCGTCCGTGTAGTTATCTTATCAAATGCACTGTTGTTCTGGAATTAGGGTTATCGGCACGTAGGAAATTTTCAAATCTGTGCCTTTTTTTAAAATAAACTATTTTTAAATGAAACCTATATAAAACGCATGTCTGTAAGGTACATATCATCAAACTTTCGGCTGTGTTCGTCGCCTTTTTCCTCCCTGTATATACTATGTATAAAGGTATATAGTTGAAATTTTAGTTTATATCTCAGCCAGTGCATGGCAGCACCTTCCATACCTGACGATTTCACCCCGGAGTTGGCACTCTTTCCTCCTTGACAGTCCTTGATTCAGTTTAGGTTGACAGCTCTTTTGACAGATAAATCCTTTCAATTTAGGTCGTGGAAAGACATGGTGGTACGAAAGTTCATACAAAATGAATGAATAATATCTGCTGAATCGCTGTCACCTAAACCGAGTCGTTTAGAATACATGATGGTACGAAATAACGATTCTATTCTGTTTAGGTCCTAAATTGAATGGAATTAAGAGATGGTGGTAACCCTGCAGGCTTATGTTAGATCGCGATTGTTTGTATTCGGAGTTTAAAAGCACTCGGAATTTTCAAAATCGGAATAACTCGATTCGGAATAAAATATTTCGGGGTGTTGTACTCAATTTCACATAATAAAAGGTTGTGTGTGCATTTGCAATTACAAATGATATTTAAGGAAACCTCAATTGTATGCCACCATTAGGTAACACTGTTGATACATTTAATGGTGGCTGGAGACAAAACTAGTATCCTCTTCTTCCTAGCGTTATTTCTCATTTTTGGCTGTGTCCACAAATGAGGGAGTTGAGGGTGAAAACACTTATTAACATTCTTTTATTTATACGTGTAACGACTGCGGTGTGACATCCACAAGCCAGATCTGTTTTAGATAATTAAATCTTCGAACAAATAAGTTTTATAACTGTTAAAAGTAATCTGAAAACAACAAATGGTGATTTTATTAATGATTGATACGAGTAATTTCAAACATCACATACTAAAACTAAACTAAACATATTATTATAAACAAATTATAATGAACCTAAAACTAAAAACCTTAAAAAATAACTAAAATATATTACAGCGTTCCCCCTTTGAATAGCTAGACTAATTCTTTGGCCGAGGTAGCTACCAGTTCTTCGGTCTCCTGTGATGTCGACTAACCTTTTTGCAATTTCCTTAAAAAGTCTTATAGCACAAGGACCCCACGGACAATCTGAAAACTAGTTGATCAGGATTCAACGTAGCATAAATAGAGTAGCAAAAAATTGAAATAAATAATCCACCACGGTATAGAGCTGTGGGGCTCTGCTACCGCTTCCAACATAATGGTATTACAAAGGGTGCATTGTGCAATTACATTCTGAAACACATCTCGAACGCACCTTGGTTTATCCGAACAACAGAAATCCATGAGATTCTTAATGAGCCGATGGTCAAAAAGAAATAGATAGTCGTGGATCCAATTATCGGAAAAGAATGGAAATGCACCCGAATCAGTTTGCGGGGCAACTCACCATCCTAGAAACCATACGACCGACGTCTGAAGAAGCAACGTGACATGAGGACAACAGTCAAACATAATTACTCCTTAAATTCAAGGCCCCGTTGGGAGTACCATCCTCCACGTCACATATATCAACACATCTGCTTATAGTCAATAAGACTGATCGGACGATAAAAACAGAGAAAATAAAAAAATAAAACCACCTATTCATAAAATGTTATAGTACCTACGGGACAGACACAGATAGGCTCGTTTAAATATTACAAATGCCAAATGTTATCCATGACATTCAAACAAGTCAACCTACTAAAGTTGAAATCGTGAAATTTGTGATTGATCTAGAATTCTTATTCGCAAGCCTTTAACTTTTGATGTAACGGTATTATAAAATTTCGCTTAAAATAAACATGGTGTCATGGTTATTCATGATAAAATGCATCTGATTGGGTTTTTATATATTTTAATAGAATGTGAAACATCCTGCGAAGATTTTGAGAAATGTAGACAAAAAATCTTCTCTTTTTCTAACGTTATCCTGATTCGTAATCCATTTTTTTATACCACTTTGTTTTTTTTTTTTATACCACACAGGTGGCAAACAAGCATACGGTCGGCCTGATGGTAAACCGTCACCGTAGCCTATAGACGTTTGCAATACCGGGGGGTATCACTCACGCGTTGCCAACCCTCCCAACCCCCCAAGTGGAGCTCTGGAGACCTTACTCACCGTAGGAACACAGCATGGCCGAGACTAATGCTATTTGGCTACGGTCTTCTGTAAGGTGGAGTTCATTACGATTGGCAGACAAAACATAAGCTTATAGAATACACATTTTTACGGGAAGCGTCTGCCATCAAACATCCAAAGGGATGGAAAACCAGAGCTTCCTTATGTTAGGTCCAAATTAATTTATCCATGAGCTAAAACATCATAAAGACAAGTAGGTTGATTTACCCAAGACCTGAATTACCACTCATAGAGCTGCTTTATCTGTAACATTAAGAGACACGTGTCCTATATGTTATATATCAACAACAACAATAAAATTACATGTTGTGAGAAGCGCTCGTCTCGAAACTGTATCAGTAGTTATGTTATTATGCGTATCGGTAAATTTTGTGGGGCAACCATGTATGTACGTACCTCAGCAATTATCTGAGCAAGGTCAGGGACGCAATCATGTGCAATTTGTGCAAGATTTAAATAAATTATCTTTTTATTAATAATATTGCAGCGTAAAATTTCGGTGGCCCGAGTGTAAACTTTCAATAACAATTCGAGTAGTAATCGAAAATGTAGAAGTAACAAGATTACGAGAAAAAAATATAAAGATTTGACTTCCCTCAATTCGCTAAATACTTAAAAGAAAGAACGGCTAAATTGTGAAAATCTTTAACTTTCGATAAAATAATTTAGTTTTTCTTTTTGTTTTTGTAAACATGGTCTTACGGTTATATGAGAAAGAGACATTTCTGTATTACGAAAACCTGGTGTGCAAAACTATTAAACTTCAATAATGACCTCGTTATATCAGTGGGTGGTTGGTAATTGTTTAGCTGGTTTAATTCCAGCTTGAGGACAAATAACACTATGATACATTTTGGGTGACTGTATTTTATGCTTCAGTAGGATTCATGGAAATTCTAATTTATTCTATCGTTATAGGTATTACATATGTCGTTGATACAAATTGATAAATTATACAATAAATGGTTAATTAATCTAAAAACGTCAATTTAATGATCTTGACGATGATGCAACATCATCTAAATATAAATAGATCCATTACTTAAAACGTTGCGTTGTTTATAGTGTTAATAACTTTTTGATATGGATTACCTTGACACTTCAGAAGCTAGTTAAAAGTTGCAAACGTAATATTGGTAATACAACAGACAATTACCTAATAAATGGCCTCATAAACGATCAATTTCAAAGCAATGCTAACCTCATTGATAGATGAGTTTATAGCAATAGTCTACTTTAGACATTTAGACATTTTGTTACTAAACCTAGCAACGGACTTTGTACATGTAAATCCCTTATTAAATAAGACTTTTTTTAAACTCTCAAGTATAAGAAAATCTTACTTCTTGTCTACATCATAAGGAGAACCTTTGTGCAAAATATCAGCTCTCTATATTCAACGGTCGGTTGGGCGTTGATCAGTCAGGTACTTTGAAAATCATAGTATAAAAATAATTTCATTACGTATATATTATTTCATCATAATAATAATTATCAACGTTTACTATAGACCTGTTATCATCTATCCTCTTTCGCACATCTTGTCCTGTAAGCCAGTGCTAGAAAGATGTAAAATTTACTTACAGTCTACATTTGGCAATACATTTGCTACCTTTCCCTTTATTAATTTAGCTAAATCGGGGTATTATTGAGATTACAGGTTTCCTAGTCTGCAATAGACGTTGTTTGACTACTTTGCTAAGCAAGAATGACCATAGGTTAGGTGCTCATGTAAAAACAGACACCTGTCGTTGTGATTATTTCCTGATTGAATTTAAAGATTTATATCTAAAGTTATCTAATGACAAGTTGTTTTATAAGCTTGATATTATTGAATTTTTCTCGATCATATGTATAAAAATACGCAGAAATCTATCAGCATTTTTTGTTCGTGACTTTAGACCTATACAGAGAATACAAATAAATCCATTTGTGTCTTTTCACATTGACAAGTTAATTTGAGAAAGATCTGAGCAGGGTGTGAAATGCGTGACAAATTGTTGCCCAAAGCAGGTTAAGCTGAATCTGTGGAAATGGAAACAGATTTAAGTATGTAAAATAAATCAACTACATTGCGATCACATCCTCAAATTCCATGAAAAGTGAAACTAATACTCATAGGCTAGAAAGCGAAAATGATTCTAAAGTTAAAAATATACAATATGTGTCAAATGAAACTGGTTCCGTACAGTTTTGATTGTACACATAGCTGATTTTGCGCGCCGGTGTTTTGTCGGGAGGCGTCAGAACGGTCCGCCACGCTCGTTTTCCGATTTCTAATGGCCATAATGTGACCATATTACCATACGTCGGCCTTTCACGATCTCATCTCGACTATTGGGCAATACTTCTGCGATCTTTACGCTCACACGATACTTTTTAAATTCGATAATTGAAGTTATTGGCGTGGAATAGAAACAATGGTACAGTTAATCGAATCTCAATATTAATTTCCCAATGATCCGAATAAAACTAATCGATATATTAATATCGATTGTCTAGATTCACCAATTGATACATTCCGTGTTGTTGACATTTAAAACAACTTGGTTATAGTAAGTACTGAATATAATTTTTGTATGTCCTCCAAGTTTTAATTCTATCATTAAAGATTTAAAGGAAATCCGCGAATCAGATAATACTTTGGAAGTAATTAAAGGTGCACCAAAACAAGGGCAGTAGGTGTAATTTTAATATTACTCTTGTATTATATTATAAAACTAGTGAAACCCGCGCAGCTTCGTTTGCGTGTATTTATTTATGCACAGCTGCGCCAGATCAGGGAATCGCGTACTTTTCGGGATAAAAAGTACCCTATGTGTTTAACGTTATGTGTTAATGTTACACACATAAGCTATCTACATACCAAATATCATAAAAATTTGCAGGGCCATTTGAGCGTGAAGAAGTAACAAACATACCCACAACTTTCGCCTTTATAATATTAGTAGGTTTAGTAGGATTCTTATTATACTAATTTAATTATGATGAACCCAAAAAAATCATAATAGCACTACGCAACGCATAACACAAAATTTAATATTAAATATTTTACAATAAATGAAACTACTCTACTACATATGCTTTTTTAACAAGGACAATAAATAAGTCAACGATTAAAATAAACACTGAAGCAGTCAGTTTTCCTTGATCCCGTGAAATCATAACACGCGAATTGTGTTACTGAATAATTCAAGATTCGGATTTAATTTGTCGGTGACAGTTATATAAGTTATATCCGAATTAAACTCATTCAGAAATTAATATTCAAACGTTCTAGATTTTCCTTCCACGTTACCTAACTAGTGCGTTATGTTCATGTGATTGTGAGTTGGTACGATGCATAATAGCAAATTCACAGACATAAACCTTAATACATACGGCAAATCAAGCATGGCGTATAACATTGTGGTGATAGATGTGCGGAGTGAATCTGTTTCATCTATATGATTTATGTCTGACACAACCTTCAAAATCAGTGTTCCGAGTGTACGCATAGATCATTGCAAACAATGAAGTGTTTAACATCATAGGAGGTGCTAATTGTGTGTTTGGGGAGCAAACCAAACGGTTAGCACCAATTCGTTCGCGTTCGCTACCAGTTTTTTTTCACACTAACCTTAAATTATTATGCAAGCCTTTCTTCTATTCGTGTTTATAAAATATTTTATATATCTTTCATTAAAATTATGTTAATGATTTTTTTATTACTGCGATATTTTGTCGGTAACTATACTTCCTTCTATTGATGTTTTGTTTTTTTATGTAGGTAGTAAAACTGGGTCTAAAATGTGCAAAATTGTTATTCGTGCGTTATTTTTTATCACTTTAAATGTTATAAACAAACTTACTACTTTCAAATGTTACCATTTAGTTAAATTTTCATTTCTTAAGTATATCATAATATCTGTTCTCTTCTCACATGGTAATTTCAAAAAGTCACTTTTTTGCTAACGACTTCTGCCTGCTTTTCAGCTTCATAGGTCAAGCAGTTTTCAAGATTTCGTATTTAATGATTGAGTCGGTCAGTCAATGACCTTCTTTGACTAAGCATGAAATCTCGAAAGCTTCCTTATATCTGAAGTGGATTTTTTAATCTTAGGACGGATTTTGTACTATAAATTCTATTATATTCTTGAAAGACGTCTTACAGTCCTCTTTGTTTATACGTCTTCGTTCGTCGACCTCTTCAGGCGGTTCCATAAAACTTCTCGTGGTCCCCTTTGTGGTCCAACTTGTTTCAACTGCGCTTAACAGGGTTGCGGTTTTGTGGCTAGACATTCTCAGCATCAACATTATCTTTAGTATCTTATGGGCCATTCATATTTCTAAACACTAAGCCGTTTTACATTTCTTGCTATTCTTTGCCGATCTTGTGAACAGAGCTTACAGTTGCTATACTTGCTATTTTATATCAATTGTCGTAGATTCGCACAAGACGATCACTTGTGCGCATGAACATGACTGTCTTGATCTGGGTGTCTTTTTGTATAATTATATGTATTTTAAAGAAAGTATTTAGAACAAGCTTGCTTAGTTTGTGATTAGATATCGTTGTGTAACTCGTCCAGGAATATTTCTTTTTGGTTTGGCATGTTAAAATCATTGATAGATTTCGATCAGTTCTTTTGAAACTGTAAACTATTACATTTCCACCTACCATTATCAACAATGCGTAACGCCCTTGTATTAATAACTTTTTATGTTCTGCATGTTTAATTATTTTTTGGTTACTTAGAACTTCAAAACTACGTTTAATATCGTTACCTTTATTTATTTATACTACAAACATACGGAAACTACATTCTTCAAATTTTTTTCCAGTATTTTACTGTTTGCACGATATATTGAGGACACTGCTACAATTAAGTATATCAAGTTTCCTGAGATTAAGTTAATTGCAAAAATTTGTTGTTCAATACTCATTTGCTGTATCGGCGAGTTAATTGCCCGATTTCTCAGTATCCGTCGGTCGTGTGACCGGTGAAAGTCTGCACTTTGACAGACTAGTTGGAGCTCTAACATTATGATTTGCTGCCTACTATTATATAAATGTATTTTTAATTTCAAATCATAAATTATATACGTAGACGTTATTGATCACTTCTAAATTTTGCATTTTCAAGCTTTTGCAAAACCCGAAATGCGTAGAATGATGCTCAGTGCATTGCTTTTTACAAAACTTATCATAATCGCCATCATCCGGTATCATCTCACTGATCACTCATATTATCGATGACATTTTTGAAACATTGACATAAATCTACTGTATTTTTACTTCAAAACCTAAACGTATTTCCATTTTCTACTCAAAACATGTTAAATCTAATTTTGTCTTCCAAATCTTCCCATAGATAGTGATAGAAACATATTAATACCAACAAAGCAGTCACCATTAGCGACTAATTATGGCCCGAAATAAAAGTCTCTATTTTTGTTTTCAGTAGCCATGTTTTCTTGTCCATGAAACAAGTGTCTATGGGTATCTTTCGACTAACCGACATAGACACGACAACGACACTATTTATATTTTCATACAATTTTGTTTGCCCGGCTATCGTGCCATAGCCATTGTCAGTAGGTGGAAATAGAGCCAATTTTGAAACACAAATTATCGATCTGAATATCAGAAAAGTAATATTTGTTCGCATTAGATATCGTAATCAATGAACGCATTCTAGTCAATGATCTGACACAAAATTTTATCAAGCATACCAAACACAGTTCTAAGAATGGAAACTTTTTGTCAAAGATGTCAGAAGTCATCAGACTGATGACTTGGGAATTTATGAACTGCTGGTTTACAAAAATAATTGCTGCAGAAAAGCATGTAATGGTTATTAATAAATTAACAGTAAATAAGAATTTTTGTAACGGTACGTGGTTTTATTAAAAATTTGAGATCACAAACATGACTCTAAATCCTTCATTCAAAGTCAATGACTCGTTCGTTTTAGCGTCAAATGCGGCACGGCGTGATTCCGCCGGCAACCTGATACCGATATGAGGAAGTTACGTTTCCTTATAATTAGGAAAAGTATTAATAAAAAACTTAATATTCACATCATTAATAAATGCATAATTTTAATATCTTTAATACGAAATTAACTTTTTTGTGTTGTAATAACCGATCTTGATGAGTTTTGCTGTAAATAACATTGGAGAACATAGGTTGCTTGAAAATTTACTTATCTTATTCGTTTTATTTAATGCAGAATCTACAATAGTCCCATGTCCTAAATGATGAAAAACTTAATGAACAGATGTACAAACACTATAGATTTTCAGACAGCTAGGTTAACTTAAAGACGTCTACATTGTGGTGTAAACTTCTTATATTAACAAAAAATATATGCATATCCCATATTATGCCTTTAAAAAATATGATCGTTTAGTTCTCTGGTATTTTTGTGTCAGCATCACCCAGTTATTTTTTTTTTATAATTACTTATTTTACGATTAGTTACCTTAATATTCTTCATCTCAACATGTTCGCATTAAACGGATACCAGCCGGGTTAAGTGGCATTATTAACTACTTAATGTACAATAGTCCCATGTCCTAAATGATGAAAAACTTAATGAACAGATGTACAAACACTATAGATTTTCAGACAGCTAGGTTAACTTAAAGACGTCTACATTGTGGTGTAAACTTCTTATATTAACAAAAAATATATGCATATCCCATATTATGCCTTTAAAAAATATGATCGTTTAGTTCTCTGGTATTTTTGTGTCAGCATCACCCAGTTATTTTTTTTTTATAATTACTTATTTTACGATTAGTTACCTTAATATTCTTCATCTCAACATGTTCGCATTAAACGGATACCAGCCGGGTTAAGTGGCATTATTAACTACTTAATGTACATCGTGTACGTTATAACCTAAATAATTCTAAATGTAACCGGTTTCATATTTATAAACTTTAATTTTTTTGACTAAATAAATGTGTACTTTGTTGTTATCTTTACTGATGACAATAATAAGCTATATGTATTCATTATTATCCGAATTTCCGAGGTATAAGCTTACAGTATGTTTTTGTTCACTTTCAATTTTAACATTTACATATTTGAAGGGTCCGTGTCATGTTAAACTTACTAACATTACCAAGAAAATCTACCATCTAATCTACCTTTCTGAATCTGAACTTCTTTTGCCATGTCTAAATTATATAGGGACAGTTGTTGGTTTTCTAATAAAGAACTTGACATTGTTTTAATGATATAAGGTCACTTCACCTTAATGATTTCGAAATATCAGCACATCTTAATCGTCTTAAATACATTCAGAAACTTCGAAACTGTCACTAGAAACACAGTAATACTGATTGATTTAAATCGGATTGATTGTCACAATGTACGGATTATTCGATAGCTGACCGAAATTAAATCGTTAGATGTCGGCCATGCATGACCGTAAACTATTGAGAACTAACGTAACAATGGATTTTAACTGATTAATATCTGTCTTCTCGTTTTTGAATTTAGATATTTTTAAACTCATCTAAATTCTGACTAAGGTTGTCGTTGCTTAACTTGTGTTAGTGTTCATTCAATTTGAGACATGCAGTACCATAAAGCTTTTAATGTTTATAAAATTGGGGATACGGAAAAATGGCGCTGATGAAAAGAGACTTAGATCCAACGACGTGGGTCGATGAAGGATGACGATGACTTTTATACAAATATTTCAATAAGTGACTAAGTAGTCATAGACATTGAACTTCAGTTCATGTCAATCCAGAAAATTTATCAGCGACTCACCAGCAGTGACTCACGCTTGTCCAGACTACAAAGTATAACATAATTTAATAAGTGCGTCGCATTTAGTATCCGTGTAACAGAAATAAAATTTTACCAGCATAGGTTCTGGGTCAAAATTTTATTTCAGGTACCATCCAGCGTCGAAAGTCCTGCCTGACTGTTGATCAACCAACACACACCATAAACTTTTATCTAGGAACTAGTAAACACAGATGAACCAATCTTTAACTAAAACAGAATTTAATTAAACCTTGTTTTAGTAAATTCTTGCTTTATGTTTTTTAAGTAATAAACCCTTTAGATTAGTGCTGTAATTAACACAGAGGTTCCCGTATTATGTAAAAACCGGGCAAGTACGTATCGGGCTACGCACAATGTAGGGATCCGTATCATTTCTTGCTTGCAGATGAGTATAATTCCATATTCTATGACATTTGTACGTTTTCGTCAAAGAAATTTTACTTCATAAGTTCGTCGGCTATTACCAGGTAACTAGTAGTGCCTACTTAACCATTATATTTTTTCTTGTAGGTTCACTATATGGACTACTACCATGAATTTTTTCTAAACTCAAGACTTTCGGAGATAGAGGGGGGGGGGGGGGGGGGACCACCGTGCAAAACGAAAATTGACACGTTAAATGTAAATAATTCGCAAACTGATAATTGTATCGGAAAATGATTTTCCCACACCCTCGATGTTTTTAAGAGACCTATCTAACACCACAAGATTGGGGTCGGTGCGAAAAAATATTTCATTACCACATTACCTGCAGGGGAGGCACCCCAAAAAAACCTTCCGGCAATATTTTTTTACAAATTTTATTTCCACCAATTTGTTAGCATTGTTAATATGAGCATACATACCAAATTACAGCTTTCTCAAGCGTCTAGGCGCTAGACCGCGGACACGGACAGACGGACATGGCGAAACTATAAGGGCCCCTTGTTGTTTACTACGGAACCCTTAAAAGGGATAACATGGGACATGTTTTGAAAACTATGGGAAAACAAAACGAAGTTTCGCGGGTTTCACTAGTACACAAATTCTTTCACGTACTTATCGATCGAAAGTTAGTTTATGGTGTTCGTTAATTAAATATTTAACCTTGATATTATAATTACACTATTATGGTGTGAGTTATGCAATGAAAAGTTAATTAAATTCTTAATTATGTTTTGACTACAAGTACAGTTATGATTTTTTTGTTGTATGAATTAACAATACTGAAATTAAGTGGTTTATTGCTCTCTTTTTTTTTACCACAAAGGTGGCAAACACGCATACAGCCGGCCAGGGGCCCGATTCTACTAACACAAATGCACCAATGGACTCTCAATGGTGTCTCAAGAGAATGCCGATAGTGGAATAGTATTTAACATTTGTTATGGACTTAAACAATAAGTTAAACATTATGTTATTGTTTAAGTCCATAACAAATGTCAAAAACTATTCCACTGATACATTATCGGCATTCTTTTGAGATACGAGTGAGACACCATTGAGAGTCCATTGGTGCATTTGTGTTAGTAGAATCGGGCCCCTGATGGTAAGCCGTCACTGTAGCCTATAGACAGACGCTTGCAATTCCGGGGGTATCACTCACACGTTGTCAAGTGGAGCTCTGGAGACCTTACTCACCGTAGGAACACAGCATGGCCGAGACCAATGCTATTTGGCTACGATCTTTTGTAAGGTGGAGCGGATTATCCGCTGTGCCCTACCTCTCTTGACTCCTCTATATATGATGTTTATTATAGGAATTATATAGAATACAAATATAAGTACTTTATAAGTGCGTATAAGTTAACATTATCCTTATGTCAATAATATGCAATTGTTATTAACTAACTAGCGATGACGTAGCGTGTGGTATCTGAATAAGCAAGTTAAGCGACAGGCCCCCCAGCCAGTGTTTGGATAGGTTTTAAAAAAATTATGTCTTTTACGGGAAGCACAAATTAACAACTTTGACACGTTTCTACATTATGTAATACAAGCGAAACCCGCGCAACTTCGTTCGCGTGTACCCCGTTTTCCTGTGGGAGTTTCGGAATGTATTAATCATATAAACCTTCATCATGAATCACTCCATCTATTTAAAAAAACCGCATCAAAATCCGTTGCATAGTTTTAAAGATCTAATCATACATATGGACAGACAGACAGTGGAAGGAACTTCATTTTATACTATGTAATTAGACAGAGACACAGAGATACAGCATTCGTTGCTAGTTCAGAGGACTCAGGGCTCCAAACCCATTATTATCCTACTGTATTTGTTCTTAGAGCATTAAACCAGAAACCAGTCTGGTTTAATGCTCTAAGTATTTGTTACATGAATAGTTATAAAAAAACTCGTATAATTATTTATCTATGTAACCCTCGATAACATCTTCACTTGGTGAACAATGTAATGTACTATTTGTTGTAAATAAAAATAAATTAATAAATAAATAAATTCTTATATTCTGTTTCCATAATATTATTGCAACAACATGACGACCTTGATCTGATGCGTTATCACGAATCTGCAGGATATTTGTTTACTTTTTTGAGGTTTCTGAGTCGGGGGTTTTTTAAATATAAACTTCTTATTTATTTTAACTTAAACAATCAATTGCATGTAACTTTCCTATCATTACGTCAAACACCTCTCAGTTGATTGATAAACATGTCCTTGACTTTAATTTAGTTGTAGAGAAAACAATGTATATTAAATTATTTATAACATGTACTGAATTGTATAATAAGTTCATCTATATGCTTAGAGTGTTACTGAATATACATATACCTGAATACCGGTCAGAAGTAACTTAATTCATGTGTTAATTTTAACCTTACATAGTAATGAGTAATGTAATTTTCAGTTTGTACGACCACCATGGTAGATGTCAGTCATATTCCATCTAATATATTCGACAAAAGTCTACAATATAATACTGTTTGCTTAGACTAATATCTTATAAAAGTACCATTTTTTTCGGGGCAAGCCCATCAAATATTCCCACCGTTCTGTCTCCTGCAAAGCCAGGATCAACAACGGCGACCTCTGATTGATTAAGCAATGAAACTTAGTGATATAGCGGGGGAGAAACTACTAGGTCTTATATCACAACGATTTTAATCAGAAAGATATTAAATGGAGTAGGAAGTATTGAAGGACTTCCTTCCTTAGCAACTTCGTGAGATACATAAAGGCATCATTGCCTAGACTATAGAGATGGCAAAGGTCTGGGTTTATTAAAAGCCAGCACTTGTATCAAAGTCCCTACGCCTGCCCATGTCGTAGCAACGTTCATACGCATTACTATAATTATTACAACTATACGTATTAATGAATGACAACTGTATTGTATGTACATGTATAACACTACTTCCATAACATCTTGTATATCGTTACGTACAAACCATAAATTTTTTAGTAACATTTTGCTAAAAATATCTTGGATTTTCTCTTAATCTACTTACATACCATCACGACTCCGAGCTGGTTTCACTTGCTAGTCTAGTCTTTGACGTGAGAGTACCTAATCGCACACGCAACTACTATAACGACATGTGTACATCATACGAAAGCGTAGGTCACGTTACTTGAACCATAGGCTACACGCACACATGCAATTTTTATGTCAATATTATACATTGACAATAATATTGTGTGTGTGCGAGCGGTATTGTCTTATTGGTCATATAGTATAGTTTACGGAGCTACTTATTGTTCAATATTATTCATCATCATCAACATATCAACCCATAATCATCCCACTGCTGGGATACGTACGGGTCTCCCTTAAATCGAAGGGGAATAGAGCGTACTCTGTCTGTCACACTGCTCCAATGCGGATTGGCAAGGCCACCGACTTGGCTTAACGACTGTCATCTACCGATAACAGCCGGGACCCACGGCTTAACGTGCCCTCCGAAGCACGGAGAAGCTCGAGATAACGAAACCCATCCAAACACTGGCTAAGGTCAACGTCGCTTGACTTGCGTGTTCATATTTAGAGTGCGACACATAGCGACGCCATCGAGCTCTCTTCAATATTTTTGTCAATACCATGCCGAATTGCCAATAATTGAGTGCGTGCGATTAGCCATACAGATGCAGTATGCACCTGTAATTCCTGTAAATATCAATTTTATTACAACCGAATAAAGTTTACTATAACATCCTCAATATAGCAGGAAAAGTTTGTAGTTCTCAATCGAGCCGGTTCTTTATTATTCGATTAAAACAGTGTTATTTTCGATGTTTTTGGTGATAATGAGATGCCATCGTTTATTTCCGGACACGAAACAAGTTTCCGCTTCTGGAGACATTAGACAATTTAATAGCATGAGATTTACTGTCCGCCAATTAATTTCAAGAAAGAATTTTACATCATCGTCATCTCATACTACACAATTTGTATGTAATTTTTGCTCAATCTGAGAATAGGGAATACGCATGCATTTTTATTAAGTATATTCTTTGGACATTTGTATGCTTAAATTGAACTTGTCTTTACAGCTCTATTCTGAAAATCAAAATCTGTTGGACGATTTTTTTAATAAATTGTACTTGTGTTTAGTCATCGAAGCAACTGAAGAACGTTGTTTTAAAAGCCTTCAATTAATGATGATGATTGAACTAGCAGTAAAATGAGTTAGGTTTGATGATGATAAAATGAGAAAAACCAAAAATAAAAATATTTTTGACCAAAATTTCGATATCGAATCTTCTATATTTAGACAAAAGCAAAACTTTTGACCGGTAGTGTTAAAATTGAATCTTGGTTGTTTCAGTGTATTTTCTAAAACAAAACACTTTCACTCTTCACTCATATGTTGTAACAATAATGTTTTTGGACATGGCATTGTCACTGTTCACTCACTTTCGACCATTTGTTTGGAAACTACACGATTGGAGCATTAAGTTTCACTGGACATCCATGACATCTCCACTCATTATCATTAAGTTTAAGTTGTGTACGTGATGACCGACAGTCATTTTTCGTGTCATAGATCTCTTGATGCACTAGTGATGTAACGTTTTTGAGTACGGGATATATGTATAAGTTGAATAATATTGTAACTATTTGTATTGTGCAGATCAGTAGTTCCCAACCTTCGGTCTTGTATCATCCATCAATCATCTCAGCCACAAGAAGTCAAAAATTTTATCCTGTAGTGTTTTTTATTTTATTTTTTATTTATTCATTACAAATCCACAGCCCTTAAAAATTAAATAATAAAGATCTTAAATATAACACTGATGGCCAATTACGGATTTCCAATAGTAGGTAGATGACAGTCGCTAAGTCATGTCAGTGACCGTAAGGTGGCTTAAAAACTTTGGCCTCCATTTAAGGTAGTGAGGTATTATCATAAATAATATATTATATTATCTGTTATTTTATTTCCGCCTTTTACTTTGTATTGTAACATCTGACAAATAAAAAGAAATGTTTTATAAAAATAATTTATATTTTTAATAAGTATTTATGATCATATTAAGGCGTCTATCTTAAAAATATAAATAATAAAAAATATTTTTGGATATTCAAATATTAACCTGTCTATAAAGCTATTTATCGCTTTTTTATTGTCAATTTGCATTTTGTTACGAAATCAAAAACTGAGGCCGGTTTTTTTTTGGAAATTTTTAACGCAACTTTCTTTTATTTCTATTAAAAAAAAACTATCAAAACTCGCGTAACTTCTTTTGAGTGCTTTCCCGTGAGAATTTCTAAAATCCTATTTGTTTTTTTTTATCGGATGCCTCCGTCGTTAAAAAATCACACCCCACATGTTTAGGTCTCTACGATCATGGTTTAGACTGTAGTGTAAGTTGATCCGTAAGTCATGCAAAACAAACCATTTTATATAGTACAGAAAATACAGATAAAACAATGTTTCTTTTAATTGAAAGAAATTCTAATTGATAAAACAATGTTTCTTTTAATTGAAAAAAATGCTAATTGATAAAACAATGTTTCTTTTAATTGAAAGAAATGCTAATTACTTATGTTCTTCTCCTGAAAGGCTTGACTACACGTCACGATTTACATATAGTTTGCGACCATAAAAAGCAGAAAGCTAAAGAAATTGAAATTACATAGTACTTATACGAGTTTTCACCAGGATGATGTCTCCTATTTTATGACCTTTCCCGTATATAAATTAGATAAATTGTTTCATTTTTTATTAACACATTTTATATTATCTCAAGCTATCTATTTTATTTTTTACTAGCTAAACCCACGCAATTTCGTTCGTGTATCCCACTTTCCCTTGAGAATTTCCGAATGTATTATACTAAAAACCTTCTTCTTGAATAAAAAAAACCGGGCAAGTACGTGTCGAGCCACGCACAATGTAGGGTTCCGTATTTGCTACGCTTTGCTTGCTTGCAGATGAGTGCAATGCCATACTCCATGACATTTGTAAGTTTTCATCAAAGAAATTTTATTTTATAAGTTCGTCGGCTATTACTCGGTAACTAGTAGAGCCTACTTAACCAAACCAAACAAATGTGTAAAGATTGTCAGCGGCTTCCCTCGCGTGCACCTTTTTCAACCGACTTCAAAAAAGGAGGAGGTTCTCAATTCGACCCGTATGTTTTTTTTTTTTTTTTTTTTTTTTTTTTTTTTTTTTTTTTTTTTTTTTCTATGTTTGTTACGCGATAACTCCGCCAATTATGAACCGATTTGAACAAATCTTTTTTCGGCTTATAAGTAATACCTCAAGGGTGGTCCCATGAAGTCGGTTTTTTTTTTTTAAAAGTTAATTATCTTTGGGTTGAATTTGTCGCTGTTCGTGCGTCGAGTACGTACTGTCGATGCACAAACCATGCACAAACAGCGAAAGCGACCAATTTCGGGTAAATATTCAGCCTATGTCACTCACAAATACAATGGCTTTTAGTTAAAAGAATCTTTAAAATCTGTGTCTGAAAATCGAAATTATGATAATAAACAATGCAGGTAATATTTCTGATCTGAAAATCTACGATAAGAGATACGGTTTTTACCATATCCCATCATAGTATATTTCTGTTTGTTACCTTATAACATATTTATGCCGCTGACTGTATGTAAATTGGCAAAAACGATGATATGACACGATCTCTCACCTTTCAAAGCATAATCTGCGTAATAATTAGCTATATTCTTATATAACCACCCATAAACCTCTCAATATCTACCTTGGAAACAATGATGCAATATAAACAAATTGAATAACATGTAATTAACCCAATCTGTCTTTGCTATTAATTCGTGACATCCAAAAAATGATTACGAAATTTCTAAATACATTAGCTATTTACTTACCTAGTTTCACACATAATATGAAATGTAGATATCCCAATTAATTCACTTAATTCAACCACTTGACTGAACTGAACTCAATCTATCAAAAATGTAATAGATAATGCAGGTTTTGTAGAAAAAAAAACTATTACTTAACTGATTTGCATTTTCAAAACAAGTTAGTCTTTCAGGTCGTAATCGTAATATACCGACTCGTTTCAAAGACTAGACCAGTAATATTAGATAATTATCAGAGGTAAACGAGGTAAGAAACCGCGTTGACAGAACGTAAATATATTAACAATAATAACAAAATATAGGAAATATATTTTGCAGCCTAAAATAACAACTTTCTAAAAAAAACTTCCTACTGCTTTCCGGCTCAACGTTACCTATCTTTGTTGCAAAATTATCGTATGACCGAGATATTAATTAACGGTAGCATATGCAAGAATGTTGTCTGTTTATCTTCATGGATAAAATGCTGCAGGAGTCCAAAATTTAATCTGTAATGGTTCCACTAAACGTCTGGATGTTTAATGGAACCAATGGAGTTCACTGGCTATACTACGGTAGAGCTAGAGGGAACTTGTCTAGCTGATATTCGCCCTGTATCGAGCCACTGCTGGATATTAGCCTTTCCTAATGATTTTCACCAAATGAGATCCTCTGCTCTCCGCATCCATCCGCTTTCAGTCTTTTTTTTTGAGGTCGTCAACTTTCCTCCTCCACTTGCCCTATGTGGCCGACCCATTGCCATTTCTGACTTTGAGAGCTATGTCGACTTTATTCTCTGCCGAATTTCTTTATTTCAGATCTTTGAAAAAATCCAAGCATAGTTCACTCCAATCGCCCAATGTTTGATTTTAAGCATCCTTATTTCAAAATTATTTCTTATCATACTTAACCATTCATCAAACTGCTGGTATATGGATTTCTCTTCTACTAAAGGTTTATAACTTTAAAGCGTAATAACATTTCTCAGCTGCATAAATCAAGCCAAACCATACCTTCAATTTAATTTTAAAAACAAAACACTTTCGCAGATAAGAGTAGAATCAGCATAGCAATGAAACCTTTTTAACGGAATGCCGACTCAAACTTAGCCGTGTTTTTTAATTAAGTTGATTAATAGATGCAGTTAGTGAGAACCTTCCGGAGTGAAAGTATAGCGTATGAGATGTCACGGCGGGTCGTAGGTCAGACCCACTTACTAGTATCGGTACTTACATCGTTCTGACCCGCAAGTGATGCAACAGATTCACGTGGGTGTAGGTTATGATGTGTGTCGAGTTACAATGCTTCTCATAATATGAATATTTAATAGACTTTTTTGTTATGTACTTACATTAGAGGAGCAACATAAATTGTGAGGTTACTAAGAATAATAATACTTTGACTAATACGTAACAGATTGGGGGAATATGGAGAGAAGGGAAAAGGAGAAGGGAAGGAAGAAGGAAGGAAGGAAGGAAGGAAGAAAGGGGTTTAGCTTCCTGATCTCTCACTCAGTGCTGCTAATCTGATATTCTTTAGGAGGATGGTACTTACTTTCCCACAAAACTTACATTGTTACCTCTATAAAATTGTATAATAGTCATGTGTCCTCTACGCATTTCTAAACCATTGTTCAAACTTTGGTAAGATGTTCTGTTCTCCATGGTTTCTGGTCCAAAAATGAGTCTCAGCAAGTACCCAATAAAGTCTTGCGATGACACATTACTTCTATATACTCTTTGTAGAAAGCCATTTTTCATTGTAGCAAGTTGTCTGCAAGGGACGGACTCAAATTGCCGTCTGGTTTCAACCTACCGACATCCTCATTTTGATTGATAAAGTTGAACCAATCATGCAGTTGTCATATCATTCGCAGAATGTGAATCATCTTTTGCGATTTTTAATCTACTTTGTATTTTTTTTTTAAATAGATTCAGGTTTTCGGCAGCGAGTTGCATTCTAAATTCCGAGTAAAAACTCACATTGACTCCTTTATATTTATTTGTTGCCAAGCTCTTGTCGGTAATTTCCGACCACAGATTACATAATAGTTACTTCGTCCACGACGTCGTCGTCGTATTTCGCCGACTGAGTCAACAAGTTAACATTATCACTACTTCTGTGAGATACTACAGTCTTATTACAAGTGTTGAAATAATATAATGCGCAACTGTTAGAATTCTAATTATCATTGCATGAATATGTACCAATATTATTTTTTCCCAGGGATTAAAACTTGCCATTTTGTTTCTCATGAGGTTTTATTATAATGTTAAAGCGATTATTCACACTCTTAATTACTTTATGAAAAACTTAGAAATACAATACTGACCTATCACGGTATGTTTCGAGCGATAATTTGGCAAACCTTCGACGACCTTCAACTTATAATTTTGTTGTTACAACACAATGAACCTAAACTACAATCTTATTGTTATAAACAAAGTTTGAAAGTTTAACTTTAATAATAAATTAGTTATATAAATTTGTATTGTTTCGTCAATTCGTCAATGGCAAATTGTACAGTCATTCTAAACTAATAATAGTTATACTGGATGAGTAAATTGCTATTGTATCCATTCCATCATAATCATAAGTACTTATTAGGATTTTTATTTTTCATTAGGATTATTCAATACTGTCTCTGTTATTTCTTTTTCATTCTGTATCTATTGGAAATAAACATATGTCTATCTATTAGATAGACAAATTATTATATAATCATTTAAGAGATAATCTATAATATAAATTATATTTTTCCCTAGCATAATTTTTAATGATAGATTATATTTCTCCCTTATGAGCAAGGAGTATCCAAGGGGATAGTAGTGTGCTCTTGTGAGATAGATTATTTTATATGAAAAATGGGCCCTTATGATAATATAGCCCTCTACATTCTCACAGCTAACAAGAAGCTAAGATATATTTTGTTCTGTTGCCAGAATTATTTATCATTAGTTGCTTGCCCTACTTCACTTCGAGGACAATTTAAATGGCCTATGTTATTCAGGGATAAAGGATAAAGATTCCATTCCAATGGTGTTCTTTTTCCTTTTTCTATCATTGTAGATTATTTATTTGTCCAATTATGACTATTATGATGCAATGTACAAAGCTCGGTCCTGTCTATAATATTAGTTTTAATCGTGACTTGAAACCTGATGATTAAAAGGATGTAGATTTGCCACATTCCTCGCTATAATCATCATCATAACTTTTTTATTTCTTTACCACTGGCGAATCTCAGCTGTGTGGCTATGAAAATCGACAGTATCATTTAAATTTGAAGGTCGTCTATGTTTTCAAACTGGTTATACATATTGATGCAAGTTTCTACTTCTGTCCCACTTCCCGTGTTTCCGTGATGCCAAACGTTTCTGCACAACGTGATTTGAATATCGTTGAATCGGAAACGATACTATACTTTAAAACATATGACAGTAGCCAATAAAATGGTTAACGTATGAGGTTTGTTGACATTAAGTTGTAAAATTACAATTTTAATGTAATACTTAGCTTTTACTTTCTATACGAAATAAATATTAGCCACATTTTTTGAATACACAAAGAGAAAGATGGAAGGAAAGAGGGTTTTCCCTTTTTATTATTACATTAATTATGGGAAATAAAATTAATGGAATCACTTTTGTTAGACGTAAGTTTTCCAAAAACTGTAAAATAAAATAAAATAAAATAAATTCCATACAAAAATATATTCTTAAAACATAAACAATAAAATTAGGATCAGAGCAATAATTCTTATTCTTTGAGGGAATCCTCCATAAATTCTTACTTTAACTAACTTAGTAGCTAATTTAGAAACTGATTAATCCTATGTATAATCATATTTCATACCGTTATCTGTAGCCGGAGTGCACTTCGACCTCACTAGTGCATGTGTGCATAGACTGTCACTCATTACTACTGACCTTAATAATTTGTCCAGTTACGACATATTAGTTACCAAACGCCATGATAACATATTACCGCATTTACGCGTAGTGCACGACATTTATTTTCTATATTATAAATATAAAATGTTATTGCAAAAATAACTTGTTAGCTAGTATTAAAATTAAAATGTGAGTGAAGTGTTATCATCATTTTAGTGATCTAGTTCTTTTTCTTTCTATTATAACCTCTTTCTGTTCTACTCAAAAAGGAATAAAACTTTTTTGAGTCGGGTGTTTTATTAAATATTAATTTCTTGTTAGTGTAACTGGAAAGTAGTTACTTATCAGAGACACTGAAACGAATGAGTAGACAGTTACCAAAAATATCGCAGTAACCATTTTCCTATTAGATTCTACAAATAATTCAAATGGAACTAAAATGTGAATTAAATTATATGACTTTGTGTGATGATAAGTCTCAAGAGTTAGTCTCGAGTGAAATGAAGTCTCAAATTAGTCTTGCATGATATGGAGTCTCATGTGATAAGAATGAAAATAGACATGGAGCAGTTAAACAGTACAAATATGGTGAAAGACCCATGGGAAGTAGAGCTCAGAAGTAAGAAGATCCCACCAGAAATAGCCCCAAAGCCCCAGGTCTTCAAGAGCCCAAGGGTTGTTAGCTACCAAATGGGATGGGTACAGGTTATGGAGGAGCTATCATGGAAAATAAAAAATGTAAGTTGTTCTATCAATGCATACTATTCTTGCTAGTATTATCCGGTTTCTTAATTAGTCTTTCAGACTTTAATATTTTGAATGATGAATTGGAGTACAACACGTGGATACAACACAATATTCTTTTTTGCACCAAAAAAAAATGTTACAAGATAGTACGTAAAGACAGGTAAAGTACAACAGACCGTCTAAGCAATCTCTTCCAGACAATCGTAGGGTAGAAAAATTAAAATCAAAAGAACCGAAGTTCGGTGGAATACTCTCATGTGGCATAGGAATAGGAACGAAGAGATTCCGCGGATTATACGGTGCGCAAGTAACAAATTATTACTTTTCTAACTCTAAACAATACTTGCTATCACTTGGCACGCAATTAATACATAATGACGTGAACATATGTTCGTGAAAACATACACCACTGAGTGAAATGGTCATTGTTTTTACACTCCCACGGCCATGTAACACGCTATTAGCAACTATCACACATAAATCGTCAGTAGTCTTGACGTGAAACGGAATACTATCAAACATCTGAACTAATCTGAAGTCTATTAATCTGTGAGAAGTTAAGGGATATGTACAGTCAAGAGCAAGTCGACCTTTACATATCGGACTTTGAACCATTCTTAAGTTCTATGTCATAAGAGTCAAAAATTGTCCTCAACGTGCTCCTGTACTGTACTAAAACTATGGACATAAAAACTGCTGTATTCTCTGATACTTATGGACCTTCAAGACACGAGCTCAACGTTTGTTGTAAAGCCGGCAACGCATCATCGATTCCTTTGGTGTTGTTGAAGCTGATCTTTAAGACTCTTCAAGGAAAGACAGCCTCCCCATGCCTAGAACTTGAATTTTATAAAATACTAGCTGACCCGTGCCCACTGCGTTGGGCATAATGTTAATAATCCTTTTTTAGTACAGGCGTTCGTAAGAAACGCTTTCATTCGATCGTTTTTTCTCCGATTTACTTTCCAAAACCGACTACCACGTAAAAGCCTTTTTATTTTTCGGTTTTTTATAACCTATGACACTCAGCAATAATGTGGCTTTCTATTGGTGAAAGAATTTTTAAAATCGGTTCAGTAGATCCCGAGATTACCCCTTACAATTTAACAAATATACAAACACACAAACTTTACTTCTTTATAATATTAGTATAGAAGTATAGACTAATGGACCGCCCCAGTTTCGCACTAGTTTTACTAAGCCTATCTATTTTATTTTTAAATATAATATAGCCAATTTTACCCGGGGTTAATGTACCTTCACAACGGTGAACTAATTTTTGAAATCAATACATTCGTTTTTTGAGTTTATTCGTTACAAACAAAAATACATTATTTTCCTCTTTATAATGTTAGTATGTAATTAATATGTACAATATTGCTTTGATTTTTTTCCTTGCTTGCCCCAAGCCTGCCCGCTACAAAATCTGACCCGGGTTCGCTCCCTTCCCGGCTATCATCGGTACGTTTTTATGAATAAATAAATAAATAAATGTATAGGGACAATTCATACAGATTGAGCTAGCCCCAAAGTAAGTTAGAAACTTGTGTTATGGGATACTAACTCAACGATATTATATTTTATGACAAATACATATATAGATAACATCCAAGACCCGAGGCCAATCAGAAAAAGTTCGTTTGTTCATCATGACCAGACCAGGGATCGAACCCGGGACCTCCTGGGGCTGGCGTGGTAACCATTACGCCACGGAGGTCGTCATTTTGTGTTGCTAACCAATCTACACTTTACAAAATTGGATATAATTTTGTCAAGTTTTTTGTTTCCATAACATCATCGCTAATGTCGTTTTGTAATAATATACCATCTAAAACTTATGTAACACCACCGAAAGCTATTTGAAAGATTTATTATGTATGGAGCAAGATTCCAATCTCATACGTAATTTAACAAAGACATCTATTTCTTGTTGTAAACTAGAAAGAGCATTCCATTGCTCTCATAAGGTTCCTATTTCCTACCAGATTTGGTTGAGACTTTTTTATATATTAGCTGATGCCCACGGATTTACGCACAAAATCCCATTATTACTATCCCCAGGTTAATTTATTTTTATACTCATAATAATATTTTTGTTTATAATATCAAAACATTCGAAATTCTAGCCACTTTTTTCTACGTTTGAAAAATTCTAATCTCGTTGTATCCGAAATAATATACGCGATTTAAGAACCTTACTCACCGTAGGAACACAACATGGCCGAGACCAATGCTATTTGGCTACGATCTTCTGTGAAGAGTAACAAAAATCCCAATACATCCCAAAGTTTATAATATTAGTAAGGGTTAGTAGTTATCTTGTCACTTGTTTTTCATTCCTATTCTTATCTGAAACGGATAGTACTAACATTGATTTATGTGATAACGGTGTTGTAACGGGAGCGTGTGCCGCTTACCGCCAGTTAGTCAACTGTACACGCTTAGATAACCTAGGTATTAAAATAGTCGTACCTATACAATGTTTATAATTTAACTTCTCTTCTTTCTATACCTATAATCTTTGTGATCCAATGTCTCCTTTATGTCTCCTCTTCACAGTGGGCCATGATGGCTCATCAAATGATCGTCCATCATCGCCGCCATGATCGGGTAACTCTCTACACAATCGTGAATTCAGAGAAAAAACAGCGCCCTCTAGTGGCGGATATCAGTAACTACGTTATTGTCATAATAATCCAACAGTAATCGGCGATTGTGTAGACGTGCACGCAATCATGGGCCATCATTCCTTTGATGTACCGACACAACGCTGATTCCGCACGATCATACGCGATGATGGCCGACATTTATGCCCTCTACGTATCGTGCGTGCCTTTAGTCGGCCATCATGGCCCATTGTGAAGAGGAGCCTTTACACTATGAGCCATGGCTGGTCCATCACCATATCAACCCATAATCACCCCACTGCATGCAGGGATACGTCTTCCTTTCCCCTTTCCCCTGGAATCAAAGAATAGAGCGTACTACCAAACTGCTCCATTGCGGATTGGCAGAGACCAGTGTTTTCAAGCCGCCTGAAGGCCCCCGACTTGGCTTAACGACTGCCACCCATCGACAACAGCCGGACTGGACCGACGGCGGCTTAACGTGTCCACCGAAGCACGGCTGATCCGTCAATTGATCGGTTTTCATTCATTTCATGGGCTTCCCGCAAATAAACATCATTTACATAATTAGATCACGAAGTATTCATTTGACATGGCCGTTGGTCGGTCAGCAATGGCTACTTTATTCCATGGGTTGTGGGTTCGAATATAGCTATCTAGCATTCCAGGGCTATTAAACTAAACAGGCTCAATGCAGGGAAGTCTGGAGGAAATTTGTCCAGCAGTCGGAGCATGATAGTCATGACCCTCAGTCATGAGGAATCGATGAAGAAAGGGTTCGAATATCGTTTAAGGCAAATTTCTGTGCTTGAACATGGCTCTTTTATAGGCATGATTAAAAGCAATAAGTGGTGGGCTAGTCCCGATTATATAGAATACCTTAATAGGTTGTATGAATCACTTTAGCTGCGCGGACGCACTGCCATACATCAATTGAAGTAATGCACAATCAGTTCAAGTGTGCATCGGGGTCACGGATCTGAACTGACTAACTGCAAATGTGCATTAGTTCAACGTTTTAAAACTATGGTCTTTCTGTAAATTCATCATCATCAGCCCATCGTCCCACTGCTGGGTAGGGTATAGCCTCTTCACCCCCGGGATCCTTTTCTATCCCAAGCCATCTCAATCCATTTTCTCCCAGCAATTTTCCTGGAAGTTATAGGACGAGAAAAAGACTCATGATGTTGTACAGAGCTGCTGAGAAATCTCACCCCCCAAACTGGTCCGTGACAGCTCTGTGAGCTCTGGACAGGGACGAGTGGAGAGAAAAGGGGGAGGCTTTTGTCCAGCGGGACATATGTACATGGCTATTAAAAAAAAGTGTATAGTGGACATGGGCTTCTACAGTGTAAACGAATACTTATCTTTAAAATTATAATATTGTTGGAAACAGACGAAAAAATTGGAACACTGCAATCATTGCCTTTTGCATGTCAGCATTGACTAAACGTGTGAAACAAAGGTTTCTGTATCTACTTACTATCATAATGTACCATGTTTAATGCAATAAAATTTCATTTCATAAGTTTTCTCATGTAATTTTCAATGTATACAAACCAAAATTAATTTTAAAAAACATACATTTTAATTACGTTTAGTATTCGATGAAATTAGAGTAACTTTTAAGAGAGTTAGGGCACAGCGGATAATCCGGAAGATCGTAGCCAAATGGCATTGTTCGCGGCCATGCTGTGTTCCTACTACGGTGAGTAAGGTCTCCAGAGCTCCACTTGGGGGTTGGGAGGGTTGGCAACGCGTGAGCAATATCCACGGTATTGCTAGCGTCTATAGGCTACGGTGATGCTTACCATCAGGCGGGCCGTATGCTTGTTTGCCACCTTAGTAGTATAAAAAAAATATATATAAAAAGCTTAGAGTTACCTAAAAAATCTAATTCATCTGGGGGGGTCAGGTTTTCTGCAGCTATCTGTAAATCTGTACATGTTCTTTCCGTTCCCGAGTTGATTTTGGGATTAATACTATATCTCCCTGGATGCGAAACTATCTAAACACCTTTCATCTAACTGTGAGCATTTACTAGTAGTCAAACTAGCGTCATTAAAAACTGTTAAACACCTCCATTGTTTCTCAAAAATGTTAACTATGCTTGTAACAAAGCTTACTTAACAAAAGAATACTTTCGGTTCATAAACATTTTGTTCCTGTTTTTTTATTTACATACCTGTGTGGTTCTCGTACACATTACTAAGGTTTTTATAATTTATTCAGTGTTAGCTTGATCGTTAGGATGCTCGATAAGAATGTTATTATAAATCCACGAAATAATGTTGTTCTTGTTGTTGTTCTCGTTCCCGGGCTGATATCAGAAATAAATACTATGGTATATATTATTCCAGGTAACAGAATACCTATGTACATTTTAAGCAAACATTTGAAGTTCAGCCGTTTTTGTGTGAAAGAGTATTGATATTTATTTATTTCATAAAAATAAAATTCTGCTGAAATTAATTTTTACAATTCGGATTAATTAACTAACTTTCTCGTTTATATTAAAATAAGAATATTTTTGGTTTTGATAATAAGTATTTTATTAAAACGTAAAAAGGTTGGTTCTTAAAGTTTGGACAGGTAATGCTCAAACTGTTGTATTTTTATGTCATACAGTAGACAAACATGATGGAAAGCGGTCACCGCCGCCCATGGACATCAGTAACACCAGGGACGCTACCAATGCGTTGTCCACCAAGGAGGTTGGAGGAAAGGAAGGGCAGGGAAAGAAAAAGGGGGGAAAGAGGGGATAGGGAATGAGTTTCCGGATCTCTCACTCACCAAACGGAACGCATTGCTGCTTCACGTCGATATTCTGTGAGAGGCGGTACTTCCCCGGTCGAGCTAGCCCATTTCATAATAATTGCTCTACCACTCCAAAAAACTTTTACTTTAAAATCCCATATTGTCATATTGTATCGACCGTAGCACGTGCTTCTGTTAAACAAAACAACGGCCCAGATGGCTCCAAGACATAAAAGGAAAGGAACAATGAACCTACGGCCTGCTTGGACAGCCGGCACAGATCAATACTTGTGCATATATAACGAAGTCCTTTACAAATATCAAAGGGAGACATTGTAAGGTCAAAATGTAACGTTTTCTGTACAAATATAGTTTTTTAAACAAACTTTACTTATTGGATTTTGTATGTTATATATTTTCATTCGTTCTAAAGACAAAGTCAAAGTTAAATGTTTTTATTCAAATAGGCCTATTACAGAAAATGACAGGCCTAGTTAGATGGCTACTGATCATCTACCAACTCATTTGGACAAGTGTAGTTTATTGTGACATCAATATTAATTTACGGCCGATTATACAGTCGGTATTATAAAAATGTTCTTTCCAAGATTGTCTGTTTATGTATTCATTCGTGGAGGCATTCGAATATGGCAATGGCAACCAAACCTCTAGAAAACAAAGTGAAACTGTGACAAAATATCTTCAAAGAACTCTGTTGCTAACATTAATAAGAAAACACCGAGCAGGCAGGTGTGTTGCTCTACTAAACTGTGAATTTACCCCTCCAAACTAGTAATCCACAAAATTATGGTATCATATTTTGCCAAAGCAAATTAGTATTTATGCAGGAGGCGTAAGATGGTGTAAAATACTGAAAGGACTTTCTGGTTCGGGCTCACGAACAACGTGCCCGGAGTAGTTGATGCCTACCGTACATAACTACACGCTAGCCTTTTTATTACCGTTGCAGTGACAGCTGGTCGGATGCTCTACTTCTTATTTTTTTAACCTATTTAAGATATTTTTCATTTAAAAACATATTTTCGTATGAAAATGCATCTAAACATAATGCTCTACTTCATATATTTTTTACCTTAAATTGGTTAAAAACTTAAATAGGTAGTATAAATCTTAAATAGGTAAAAAAATAGGAAATAGAGAATTCGACCTCCTGTGTTTCTTTCGGACTATGACATGAGACTATTTAAGAGGTACATACCTTATAATTTTACATATTGATCAAGTATGCATCCTTTTTGATATTTATAAACTACATATTATTTTTTTGCAACAAGTTCATTGTTTGCGATTTAATTTGATTTTATGAAACATAAGTATAGGTTCACCAAATCCAACGGTCCATTAGCGTAGCGTAGAGCAAGGTAGAGCATCAGTCCAGCCGATTTCACTGTACCGAAGTGGAGGCAACAACTTTTTTTTCTCCAACGTATTCCCGCGCCCCATCCCGACAGACACCGCAGTTCCTTATTCTTGTTCACAAACCCGCGCCAGCATGTGTTCTCAAAGACATTTGACAAAAACTAAATTGTCTACGCATAGTGAACATACTTTATGATAAATATAATAGTGAAAAATAGTGAATATGGATAAATTGAATGTTGTGCTAAAGACTGGTTATAAGATAGTTAAGGATTTTTCTGAGCAACATAAACAAGTAAGTTTTTAATTGCATTTTACATTTCCTAATCCAATCCTAGTGACCAGTAGTAAACATTGTATAAATTACATATACATATCATTAGCTAATATTGTCGCCAGCTACTATTCATCTCAATGTTTACTTGTTTTAATTAAATCCATATTGATTAAAAGTTATTTTCGTAAAAAATTAATTAAAACCACTATATTTTATCATGGTTTGTGATTCCCTATGCATTACTAGTTGAATTCTGAAGTAGAATTAAACAACATAGCTTTTTAAAATTCTAAATATTATACCCTATACCTACACTAGTATAAAGTAGTTTCATAGTTTAAACCTTACAAAAGTCATAGGTCTACCTTTGACTTATGTTTTCTAAAATTATAGTCTTTAGTAGTGCGTATATTTTGAATGTTTCTAGGTACATTCTGATTTAATGTATCAATGTGCATTCAAATTTAAACCTTATAATTTCAACTTAACAACAGACTACTATAAATTTCATTGCAATCAATTGTATATAAGTACATACGTATACTTACTCAAGATCGCATAATTTTTTACACATTGAACTTAAAACCGTTCATATGTTACACAGAATAAATTGAAAATTAAAATGCAAAACTTAAAAGAAATACATAGTACTATGTGAATGTAGATAATCTCCATGAAGTAATAAACTTAAGAATTTTAAACCAGAAAATAACGGTTACTAAGCCGCTGTTAAAAATATAGTATTATAAAAGGAAGTTGAACCACACAGACACACACGTGCTATTCCTCGGCACCTGGCACTCGAGGGGAACACGAAGGACAAACTTATCATGAAAAGATAAAATTAGGGCGATCCACGACTTAACTATAAGCTACTGAAGTTTGTAATATCGTGTTTTACCTTTGAGTGATATTTTAAGATTAACAGCCAGTTTTTTAAACGCATTTTTAATAAAATATTAAATTATAGCTGTCTCTGTCAAATCAAAGAAGAAGAACAGCGATGGCTTGAGACTAAGTAAAGAATTAAAATTGAAATGTATTTTACAAACTGTCTGTATGAGTTCCATGACAGGCTAAGAGGCAGTTTCTCAATTACATGATACGACAATGAAAAAAAATTCATATTTTCTTTGCATACTGTAGTCAAAACCGCCATAGCCATTTCAATATTACTATCCACAAAAGGCTCCGTTTAACATATCTGACGGAAAATGAGTAAAAGCCTATTTTCGTTAGTACCTACCTATGTTCGACACACTAATCTGTCTAGTGTGAAAGGTTGAATTTAACAATTTGATAAAAAGAAAATACGCATCGACAAATTAAATATGCACCGTGCACCGACCCTCAAGAGGTTAAATGAAGACCGTTTGAGATCAAATTTATATTCATTTAAAAAAAAAAAAAATACTCTTTGGATTAATGTCAAAAATTTAAAAAATACATAACCTGTACAATATATATAACATACCATACAAAAATAGACAAACAATTTATTAAACTCTTCGATCACAAACATTGTGATCGAAGAGTAGAAAATATATTACTTATAAAATTTCCAAAATAAATACAAATTGAAGAAAATGCAAAATATTACTTTATTATAAAACAAAATATGAGATGAAACAGACTTGCATTTTTACAAAGGTATACACGTTGTCGCTACAGGGAAGAGAATTTTGAGAAAAGGAATAGTAAAGTTGGGTTTCGGGACAAGCCCACCACACATTCCCACAATGAGTCTCCTGTGTAGCCAGGATCAACAACGGCGACCTCAGATTGATAATAAGCGATGAAGCTTATTGACTTGGGGAGAAACTAAAGCTGTCTTGGAACTCAAAACGAATTGTTGAAAACTATGTTGGGTTTCCCAGATCTGTAACTCGCTGAACGAAACACCATTGCTATTTGCTATAATATAGTAGATAGTTATGGCCTTGATTAGCATTTAATAGGATTAGCTTTAAATTCGTGTGAACTAAGTGAATTATATAAATAAACAAACCCTAAAACGAAGCATTGTCTTGGAGGCTCTCATCAGAAGAACGAGTTGAATTATAAATTAACTAAACACAACAGGATTACAGGAGATAAATTAATGTTGTTATTTTGTCCTCAGATGGAGACCTCAGGTGGGTCAGAGAGTTCTGGCGGAGAAGACGCAGAAGCTCGGCGGTCGCGGCGCGGCCATGTGCTCGCGGAGCTGGTCCAAACTGAGCGGGTCTATGTACAGGAGCTCGGATCTATACTCAATGTAAGTTACTCAGAATTACCTTACCCAAAGACTCCTGTTCTCCATAAAATTCTACATAAACACTTACAGCGTAGCTTCCAAAGAAATATAAAATATAAAATACGCGTGATAGAGCCATGCTAGAAGATGCTTGAAATAATGTGATAGATCTTTAAATAGAATACGGACATGTGTCACAGTTCACAAGCTATTTAGTAACATAGTGATCACTTTTCTTGATAAGCATAGAGATATGAATTTGATGTTAGACAACGTAGTTAGTAAAAATACGTTTCTGAAAGAAAATAAAAACAGTATTAAAGATCAATTAGTCAGTAAAATAAAAGAGCAAATAACAAACCTCGATGAGAAAACGAATAATAACAATAATCAGCCGTATATTAATTTCGCTTGTGATGAGCAGTAAAATGTTAGTCATGCAGTTTGCAGAATTTCTGGGTCAACGCATGTGAATTTCTATAGGTAGGTAACATATGAATAAAAACATTCTTATAGTGTTAAAATCGAAAGCTCAAAAGAAATAACTTTCTTTTCGGTAATGAATATAAGTGGGAGCTGAGATTGCTCCATTACTGTCGTTTCGTGATTGTAACTTATCGAAACTAAAATTGTACAAACTCGCTTTCTTCATTACTTGAAGTACATTTTTTAAATTATTTAAATCGAAACCAATTAGAAAAAATTCGCGATTTAACGATTTGAGTCATTATATGCTTGTTATGTGATGACAAAAACAATTGTAAATACACATTGTCGATAAGTAATGACGACAGACGACAGAAAATTAATTCGCTTTTATTGTCCGATATCTCCTTCATTACGCGCTCTGAAAATTAAATGTGCCAATGCTATGTAGCCTATAGTAGCCACAAGCTCTATATGTTGCACATACAGTGCCGTATCTAGTGCATCCAATGTCCAGCACGCAAGCAGATGCGCTACTCCCTGGAGCGGAACGCGGTGCATGCATGTTATACATTCGCCAAGTGCACTTCGCGGCGGGCTGCACGCGCGTCACAATTCCTCGCTCGTTACACCATGAAATATGGAAAATACGACCTCCATAAATCTTCCGCGAATATCAGTGTCGGCACATCCTACTCCTGGTATTACAGAAAAAATGATAATCTCACCACACGAAGCAAGAAGCTCATTGTCAGAGCGGCTTCTGATTCCACTCTCTTCAGCGATTATGCAGATCAGATGCCCCTATTCGACAGAGACAAATACGGTGCTTATAAAAAGTGTAAAAAATCGGTGAGTGATGTTGGTAAAAATACTCGTGTAAAATGCATTACGCGTAATATTAAACCAGTGTACACGGAACCGTTCATTGGAAATTTCTTTTATGGTAAGCCGCTACCCGGTTACGATGAATATTCTCATAAAAACAACGAGACAATTGCGTACTTACCGGATTCTGACGCTGTTACTGCTTCTGAAGATAATACGGGGGAATCGCTCACCACTGCTGCTACCATTATTGATGGACCGGAGTATGTCAGAAACCCACTTTACGGATGCTCGGACGCAGATGCACGATTAACATCATCTGAATATTTAAGCGTCTCATCTCAATCTAAAGATTCTCAATTGAAATCATCAAGTTGTACAGAAATAAGAAACACGATGCGTAGCAGCCAACCCCCAGTAGATATTTTACCAACAATCCTAAAAGATTACCGTAGGATAATGAAGGAGTGGAATCATACTATACAAGATCATTATTCTTCTATATCCCATTGTAGTAAAAAAAGTTCAACGATGTGTCAAAAGAGCAATACTAACAGCTATGTCAAAAGTTTACATTCAACTTTGTCATGTCGGAAAGCAAGTAAATGTATTAGACCAAGTACAAGTGACACATATACCTTATCTCGAGATGGTACCAGATATCCAAATATGGGTGCATATGTAAGAAAAACACAGAGTTTGCACAGAAATCACACATTTAGCAATTGGTCATCGACATTACAAAAGCTGAAGAAGAAATCCAAGTTTTGGAAGTTCAAAAATAGTATGACGTCTTCGGATTGTGAATGTCTGGAGGCTATTTATGAGGATTACGATAGACGACTACAAGATTGGTGTGATGCAGTCAGCTACTGTTCTTCATTGTTAACTTCGGTATATTAAAATTAAATTTAAATAACCAAAAAACCGAAAAACTATGTTTTGTAACAGGATATTCTCTTGTTTCAGGGTTACAAAGAAGAAATTGAAAAGGCAGAAAATCAACATCTCCTTCCTTCAGCACTGGTTGGTCAAGCAGACGTACTTTTTGGCAACCTGCACGAACTATTCACATTCCACCAGGATATATTCCTCAAAGACTTGGAGCGGTCAATCTCAGCGACAGAACTCGTCGCATTATGTTTTGTTGAAAAAGTAAGTAAAACCAACAATCACCTTTATTTTATTTTAAATTTATTTTGTGGAAGAGGAGCTCAAGGTTGTTGCACAATACATGTCAAACTTAATGAAAACTCAAGTTAAGCAATTACACCCCTAGCTGATATTTGAATTGGTTTAACATTTTTGTGCATCTCCGTGCTTTGTTTGGCACTTTATGTCACTTCAGCAGAATTTAGCAGCTACGTACTCAATGTTTCAGCATGATATGCCAAAATATTATGGTTGCCTGACCGTTATAAATCTAAATAAATTAATAGCTATTGATGATTATGATCCTAATTTTGTGAATATTTTTTTCCAGAGGGAGACGTTCTTCCGACTGTATAGTTACTATTGCCAGAACATCCCTCGTTCAGAACGATTACGAGAGACACTCGTCGACACACACTTGTTCCTTCAAGCGTGTCAATTGCGGCTTGGACACAAGCTACCTCTAGCGGCCTACCTCCTCAAACCTGTGCAGCGGATCACTAAATACCAATTATTATTAAAGGTACATTCTACACTTTCTACTCAATAATTTTAAAGGTAACATAGAATATCTAATATAATCAATTTAAATTATAAGCCAATTAACTGTCTGTAAATGTCTTTGGTGGTTTTATCTTTTTATGCGTTTATTGTTACTTATTGTTCAATTGAAACATCAGACTGTAATCCTGAACTTCATCAATTAATTATTCCAACATGGTCTCAATTTCGAGTAGTTTTATGTAACCTATTTATTTTTTTCTTAGGATCTCTTACGATACGGCGAGTGTGGTTCGATGACGACGGGCCTACAACAAGCACTCGATTGTATGCTGGTTGTTCTAAAGTGTGTCAATGACTCCATGCACCAGATAGCCATTACCGGCGTTCCTGTAAGTTTATAATCTAGAACAATTTGCTTTATTAGTTTATTTTATTGATTTATTAGAAAATTGATGTAGTCTAAAACTGTTATGGTACCGAACCAAATTTCTATATGCATAAGCACCACCACCGTAATCATTATTTTTAAGATTTACATAATCATCATAAATCAATCTTTCTCTCTACTAATCGTACATTTGTCTTACTACCTCGCCTTTTGTTACATTCTTTTTTACTCCTTTCTCTCAACTAATCGTACATATCTCTTACTACCACGCTATTTTTTTCAATATTAAAAAAAGATAGGTACTTAAGTGAATTTAGAAATATGTTAAGTAAAGTTGATTACTCTATTATGCATTTCCAGGTGGATCTCAATCAGCAAGGTGACCTGTTGATGCAAGGGTCATTCCTTGTAGTATCAGAAAACAAACGGGACCTCAGGTTGAGGATACGACCGCGACGCCGTCATATATTTCTCTACGAAAAATCCGTACTATTCTGCAAGCCCGCTACCAAAAACAGTCATAATAAGGCCACTTACCATTTCAAACATGATCTACAGGTATGCATTTTGTAACATTACTACATTCTGTTATTATCTATTCGTAATAGAACATCGCACCTAATTCTTTATTTTTTTGAAATTAGTATGAAGAAGGAATTTGTGAACTCGTCATTAAGATGTGTGTAACTCCTTCACACTGGCGTTCGTCTAGCAACGACTTCAGATGAACGTATACGCAGCGTTTCTGCGGCGACATAAACAATGGTCAAAACTAAGCGAGGATGCCTTTCAAAATTTAAATTAATTGTTTTTGAGATGCATCGCTACTTTGACACAGCAAAGAAGCTCTTAGAGTTTTTATTTACACACTGAGAGTTTCTTGATTCATTAATAATATCATATTAATCATGAATTTCCAGATGACACAAGTCGGTTTAACAGAATCGGTGAAAGGTGACCCTCGCAAGTTTGAAGTATGGAGGCAAGGGAGGCAAGAGGTGCATACGATAACAGCGGGCACAGTGGAAGTGAAGAGAGCGTGGGTGGACCGTATCAAACGAGTGCTGTTGGATCAACTCAAGGAGCTAAAGGGAGAAAGAGTGAGGCAGTACGGCGCTCAGCATCACAGGTTTGTGAATATACAAACGTATAAATAACTGTGCGAAATATAATGAGTTCTAGTGTTATTGTTTTTGAAGTTGATTCTAACAGAGGTTTAGCATGTGCTAACAGAGGTAGCATTTATCATTTGCTCTTCATTAAGTTGAAGCAACTGAAAATATAAGATAGAAAAACACCAATTGGAGTAAATTGCGTTTACCTACCAATTAACTCTTTCAATTTAAAATCATTTTTCAGCGACACGACTTTTTGTTTTATCACGCAAGCGAATTATTTCAATGAAATGATTAGACAATAAGAGCATACCTGAAAGATTTTATAACTTCTTCCGAATCTTTTCTTTTATTTGTAGACTTCAATGTTGCTTTTTCCTTCCAATCCTTTTTTTCTCCGTATTCATTGTTCTGGAATTATGGAATTATGGAAATCGCTCTAGCTACAATATAAAACGATAAATTTCAGGACATTAATTCAAACTAACTCGTGGGACGTGGGCCCGCCGGGCAGTCAGCCGCCTCGAGCCGTGGCGCCTGCCACCACACCAGCGCGCACGGCGTCCTGCGACTCCCACGACGAACCCTGCTGGTCGACCGACCCTTCGGAAGACGAAGAGGAGGAACCAGAACATGCACCTGTACGTATCATGTTTTTAAATTTAAATATCTTGGTGACTGCGGTATAAGTTAAAAATGTATAAAGGGAAACGTGCAATATTTGTGCACATCTAGTACTAGATGCATACAATTGTATAATGATAAGGAGGGGAGCACATAAAGCTGAAATAGTTCTAGAATGGTAGAAAAATTAATAGCAATTTTGCAATTGAAATTAAGGGCATAGAATGTAATTGTGAGCATCTAGATGGGGGCACGGTACGGTCGTATTAAGAAATAATTTTTATGTGGAAAAAATATTTTAAGTTTAATGAATTTAGGAAATGGATTCATGTCGCTTTTGGTATAATTTTGTTGTTTTGCCGATGTGGCTATATTTCAGGGTTTTGGAACATGATTTCTTAGTATGTACACGTTTGAATATGTTTGGGTGTATTGAGGTGGGTGGGAGGACAGCTAGTATTAAAAGAGATCTTTTTTTTTACATATGAATTAAAGAATATGATCTAATTTCATGTTGGCTTTGTAGATGTCATGTCAATAAATTGATCAACATAAATAATTTGTAATATAACGGTGGACTAACATTAAATTAGAATGCTTCTTTAAGAGTAGCTTCGCTTTAAAACCGGGTATCTAATTAATGCCAACTAATTTTGGGTTTGCAGTGTTGAGTGAAGTGAAAACCACTCTTATGTAAGTGTAAAGTGTATTATTCAAGGAATGCGGGCTGATATGTCACGGGTAGCGCATGATAAAAGCTGGCAACCCGACTGCACATAACGCTTCCCCGAATAACATTTCAATTGTACAGAAACAGTGCGATTACATCAATGCGGTGGTAGAAACCTCAGTTGTTATCCTCCAATGAGAATTCGCAGTAAATACTGGCTTACAGTAGACATAGATGCAGTAAATACTGTAAATTCCCCATTAACTATAACAATACGTCCTACTGAGTCCGAAATTCACGCTGTCACTGCCTAATTAATTTAGCAATACCACCCTATCATCGCTTTGATTAGTTCCTTTAAGATTAATCAATAATTTAGACACTGGCACGGATTTTTTTTATAGTCACGCAAATCTAGTGGACGCACCTCACTGCAAGTGATTTGCCCATTAACTTGACGAGGTGGATAAATGTTTAGAGCGGCCATTTTGAGAGAGGCCAGCGCCATTTTTGTTAGTATTGCGATACAAAATGGCTGCCTTGTTTTAAGTTGTATTGTTCAACAGGTGACGGAGGCCGTGGCTGTCGGCCTCAACGGTACCATCCACAGAATGGTACAGTTCTTTTCGATATCGGGCTCCACGCAAGCCACGTCCACGTTTTACGTGTCACAGTACTGATAGACCTTTCCGAGCTAGCTGCCGGTAGAGGGTTTTGTAAATACAATGAAAAGAGACTGAATTTAATATCCAAAGTTTTATAACCAAAGAGTTAGACAGCGATTGTGGATATTTCAGTTGTTATTGACGAACATTTAATATCGTGTAAGTCATGTTTTGTTTGTATGTCATTCATTGTCAGTGTGCTTTGGTTTTGTTAATATGCGCTTGCTTCGATTAAATGTTTGAAATACGCTGTTGCCGATGATTTATTGTTTTAATTTCTTTTTATCAGATGTCTACACATTATCCGAAGTTTCTATAAGTATGTCTACGTAAATATGTCTAATTACATCTTTCACTATGATCTAGGTATATTTAAATAAAAATCACATCAATAACGTCATCAGAGGTAGGTGCTATTTATATAACATATCGTTTCCATATTTATATACATTTGTATATTATTCAACTCCCAGGCATTCAGATTGTTTGCCTACAAGGAAGTTTACGGACTAATCTGATACCTATAGCTTATATCGATGTTCAATTTCTTAACCTGTGCTTAAGAAATCGAATTTGCGTTGCAATCGTCTTCAGCTTAGCCCGTAACTTCCAGCACAGCTCAGCACAGCATCAGCTTGCCTCATTCACGACACAGCCTTGGATGCGACTGCTTATTTTATGTGTTGGTTTATTACACGAGTGTGACACAACATTCTGATATTTATAAGAAATAAATCGATTGACTTAAACAGTTGTTGTGTCGCACTCATGGACATTATTGGACGTGTGAATCTAAAACACAAAACAGTTAGGTATATTCTTCAAAATCTTCCATTTATTTATTTACAACATTATTAGGACGATAACTCTATTTATCTTATATGGTCTAGGTAAAAATCTACAAACAAATCATAATTATTTAATTTGCAACGTCTAGACTGAGCTGCACTTATTGTATATCTACGTATTATAATTTTAATTATACATAAGACTAATGGAATGGATTATGTAAGTTTACACTTACACATAACGCTTCTACTACTAACATGCATGGATTTAATGCGGTTACAACCAAACTGTAAGAGATATACTAAGTTACTAATATTATCTAAATGATTCGATGAAATATCTGCCTATTGTCTTCATTAGAAAAAGGAGTTCATAAGTTTGACATTTCTGATTAATTTCATCAAATCATTTCGACTTAACACTACAAAAAGTCCCTATAAGCAGTTTGGTTGTTGACTTTGGGATGCATGTGGCATTCAGTGTTATTTGATTGGTGTAAATTTGACCGTGAAGCTTAAATACACATAATTTCACATAAATATTGACGATCTGGTACAGTATTCATACACCTTTGATGTGAAGAGTTTTATGTATAAAAAACTTAGTATTAGACTTGTTTTAGATAACAAAAGTGCCAAAAGAAATATTTCTTAAATAAGGAGGCATTTCACTTTAGGTAATTTCTAATTATCATTATCATGATGCTTAATATCTCAATTAATTTAGACATGCATCAGATGAAATACCAATGCCACTGAATCAATAGAGCCAACTATAAGAGGCTAAATAGACTCATACATCATAAACAGACTCATAGGATTATAATAAAATGGAGAAGCGTAGAGCGAAGTATCCAAAGAAAACAAATCTACTCCACATTATTATCTCCACTTCAGTTGACTACAGCAAGCATATTGTTTAATGCAACGCGATGTAATTTTCAACTGTGAACCGTCAAATTCTGGATTCCAAATTGACGTTTGACAGTATTAATCACACAAATATCGCGTAATATGTTTTGCTGTAGAGATTAGAAACTAAGAAATATTCAAAGACTTTTCAATATCTATACTCTTCATACTCGCACATTGTTATGGTTACACCTAGCATTAAGCGTTATGCGCATGTAAATTAAGTTTGCATTGGGTGCAGGCTGTGGGGTGCTCGTTGGTGGCGCTATCGGACTACACGGCAGTGGGCGCGAGCGAGGTCTCGTTGCGGGAGGGCCAGCACGCCGAGCTGCTCAAGGTGGGCTGCGCGGGGTGGTGGTACGTGCGGCTTGCAGGTGCGTACGAAGTAGCAAATACAATTTATCTATATTTCATTCCACTATACTTTGCTCAGAAGCTCGAAATAATGGTCAAATTTAGATATGAAATAAACATGAATCTATTACAAATCACTTTATTGCGCACTCATTGTTACCACAAAAAAGTATTCAAACAATCGTTGAATCTCACTGGAAATCTTCTGCCAAGTATAGTGGAACGAAATATAAACCTTACCGTGTTTTCGGTTCTGACTTTTGCTGAAACCGTTATTTCCCAAATCGACAATGGAGCAAGACAAGTAATCATGGTAAGTATAGTCTTATGCGTTCTAAAGTGGTAGAATTTAATTCGCGCAGGTATCATACAAAGTTACGTAATGCAATAAATTCTATAAAGATATTTGTCTTATTTTTATCAACAGCAGCGTTTGCAGACTGGACTGACGCTGAATCCATATCCCGTAATTTCTTTGTTTTTCCTATGTGTTTACTGGTTAACTCTTAACTCGCCAATTTCATCCAGTTTGTGATTTTCTGTTCTGAAAACAGAGGACGTTCGCAGCTTCACATGCCTCATTCTATTGTTCCTGTTCTTATTTACTTTAGGGACAAATTTCAGTCTCTTCCCATTCGGAGCAACCATTTCAAAGATTGTGGTCATTTATCATTAAGTAAGTTGGCAACTTTGTGACCAATTTACTGCATATAACATAGGTAAAATAATAGATGTGTTTCACCACCAGGTGGCAATGGCGAGGGCTGGGCACCGGCGGCATACCTCGACCAACGAAAGACTTCACGCTCGTCGTCCCGCTCGCACGACCGGTTGCACGACCACTGAACACAGAGACCGCCTTCACATAGTCATGCGACCGCACTCAGGGGTCAATAGCCTGGTCGACAAGTGGGATTGCACTTGCACCGACTATGTCATACCGGGAGAACTAATCGTCAGTCTCCATATGCAATTTCCGAAACTCAGTCTCAAATAATAGAAATGTTTCTCGTTAGGGACACAATCTATCTCTATCTTCTTTTCGGGAATAAAAGAGATGACAATTTTTATCGGTTAATTTTGGGTAGAATGGCTATTGGCGCCCAACATGCTTGTTTGTGGATATGTTATTGAAGCGACTGCTAAGACGGATTTCACGAGTGAATTAGTGATAGTGTAAATTGCATAATAGCTACAGAGTCACTGTATTTGCGTTTGCTTTGAGTGGTAAATTGTTAGTAGTAAAATAAATAGGTTTTAGATTGGTATATCGACATGTGAAAGCAAGTCGTTTTCTATCATATGTGGACTACACTTAGCCTAAAAGTATATCTGGGTAAAATAAGTACTTAATAATCTATGGCATGCTCAGCTGAAGTACATAAAAATACTGTCCATGTCCAGTCAGGTGACTTGATAGTGCTAAGTGGGTACGTGGTACGGACACCGATATCCCAACTGAAACCTGAGTGGCTCCCTTCTTGGCAGACGCGACAATTTGTGTCGTAGGTAATTGAACAGTAATATTGTTAATGTATGTAAATGTTGTCTACAAAGCTTTATTGTAAATTAGTGTTAGAATAGGCTGGTGTTATGAGAGTATCCAAAGTTAGACGTCGCGTTGTTGAGTAGCCGCCAATCTGTAAATATATTTTTATTTAATTGTAATAATTTATTTCGACTTGACGCTAAACGAGCTATCGATGTTAATGTTTAAGCGCCGTTTAGGCTATCTATGATGCGATGATTTCATTATGCGATGAAATGTACGCAACACATTATCGCACGACCATCAATTAACACAGTAGATATTATATGTTTGATCGCACGGTCGTGCGACCAGTTTCATCGTGCGATGATCAATACGTACGGCGCCACGTCTCAATCCATGACAGTTACTGTGGGTGTTGTATCCATGTTATTATAGGGACCTGTGAGATTTTAATTTGTATAAATCGCTCCGGGAGCTTTAAGGCCTTCGCTCACGACGGATTCCGTCATCGTGTTCATGTTAAGTGAGGGCGGAGGGCCCTGCTTAGAGCTATAAATAATGGCGAACTTTGTTGTGTTTACCAAATACTTACCACTGGTAAAAATTCCGTCGTATGCGCAGGCCTTCATCATGCATGTTTCTATACTTATAATGAATTATGCATTGCGTGTGCATTACTTTATTGCATATCTTTGTTATTGGTGTGTACCAAACAAGAGAATTATACGTAGCTAAAGTTTGCTAGTCGGCGTGTTTATAATTAATCTATATTTTGATAAAAATCAAATCATTTACGATGCATATCATCTCGAATTCTTCATATACCTTTTTTTTTCATTAAAATCATTATTATCGTATTTTCCACAGTACCTGTTTGCCGTTTTTGTATAAAGTGTAATATTTTCGTATCCTAAAAATATCTTTTGTATAAAGTTACGTTTTGACCTCACAATTACACTGAATTTTTCATTTATTATTGTTTTATTTTTTACCTTTAAATGATTTATAATTATTTCTCGCTCATTAACACACATTTTTTATCATATAGGTATGAATTTTATTTATGAATATCAATATTCATCAGTAGGTTCAGATGTCCAAAAAAAATTTCGTCTGACACCATGTGGTCAAGCCCCATTAACCTCGTTAATAAAGTGTCATAATTGTGTTCAAAACGCAATAATTTAAAAAAAAACGTGTGGTATGTTAAATTTCATTTACATACATACAAGTAAACTTGCATGCAATTTGAAATATACAATGCAAGAATTCGACACGGTACAGGACACGTCACCATCTTTTTTGGCAGTGGAAAACATAGAAGTGAGTTAAATAGCATCGTACTTATTGCAACTAGCAGTAGGTAGGTGTCCAAATTGATAGCAAAAAGAATTGGTCTTTTGGGTAAAGTAGGTGGCACGTACAAAAGGCTGTTATTCAAGTTAGCCAGTTAAATTTTATGTTTACTGACCGCGTGCTACTAAAACTGGTGTGTATGAAAGACAGAGTTTTAAAATTGTCCGTATATTTCGGTTGATGCGAAAGTGCAAATATATGCGGCTGTGAAAACCTAGTGATGAAGTTTACACACTTAACGTTTCCATAAGAAATAATGTAGAATGTTCATAAATAAGTATAAGTAACTGCTCTTTTTCTTCTTGTAATGTCAATAATATACTTAAACTTAATAAAATCTTGACTATTAAATTTACTCGCTTTTGTAAGCAAGTGACATTCAAATTTTAATCTGGACGACCGACACAAACATTTTTGTTCCTATTGCAAGCTCTCTAAGCCTAACAAGCCGACTCTATTTCGACGTGCGTGTGGTTGTGAGCAAAATTAAAGATAAAGTAAAAAAGTATTTTGCTGACATAGCCAGCAAACTGATATATTATATTCATTTAGTTTCATCATTTTTCTTTTTTATTTACATACCTAATAGGTAATTTTATTCATATTCCGATATGTAACCCCAATTCTTATTAATTAACCTACGTATGAATTTTTCTCGGTTACTTGCATCGATCTATGTAGTGTTACTTGTCTAATGCGAGAATGTTCTATGTACCTAGACATATTAATACTTGTAGTGGCAAAATTTTTAGACAAATATTATATTCAAGCATTCCATTTAGGTATTACAGCAGCTACCCAGGCCCATGTAGGTATCACATAGCTACAATAAGTTGCACACAAACATTTTGAAGTTAATGATACTATAATCAAATACCCGTTAATGTCTATTTAAGGAAGAAAGAAAAGATAACTAATATAATACGTAATGCGTGAAAATATTTGTTTGTTCACCCAGTGACAACCCAGTGATTATTCTATTATACCTACTTACTCGGGACGAGACCAATTTATACAGCGTAAAATGTAGATATTTATTAATATCTATGGTAATTGGTAATTTCTTACGCAATATCAAGAATATTAAACAATTAATACTAGTTATTTAGGTTGTGCGAAAAGACCTCCAATTAAATCCTCAAAAGAGATAACGTAGTGTTTGTAACGTAATCCACCCAGTAGAGATTAGAGTATGGCCCTTTTATGACTACACGACACGACTCGACATAGGACACAGTAAAGACTGCGCTCACAGTCAGTCCGTTCACAGTTATTTTTCCTCTGAGGCTCTGACAGATGTATTCAATCAAAAGGTTTAAAACCACAGACATTAAAAGAAGCAGACTAAACATAATTTTACACACACACGGACACAAGCTGAACATATAGCTATATAAATACCTACCTATTTATATAGTCACACACGAGTCACACACACACACCCAAACTCACTATCGAGGCGTGATCGGAGCCATTGGAATATTGTTCGATGTTGTTAAAATTTTATTTATTAAAAAGTCGCACTTCCTGAATGCCCCCCTCCACACCATTTGTGTCTGTGTGTACATTTGATAGTGTGCGTTTTTGACACGATTTCTGATAATATGGAATGTTATGTCTGCTCTATTATTATATGTCTGTGTTTAAAACACTCAAAATAAGTGTCATAGGAATAATTCCGGAGCAGATGTATGAGCCGAGAGCCGACCTATACGGACTGCTCGAGCAGTTAGCCATTAATCAACATCATGAAAGTAATAAGTACTACGTAGTACTTATTACTTCCAACAACATGCACGGACCGCTCTTATTTTGAGTGTTTTAATAAATAATAAATAAATAAATATATATAGGGACAATTCATACAGATTGAGCTAGCCCCAAAGTAAGTTCGAAACTTGTGTTATGGGATACTCAACGATATTATATTTTTATAACAAATACATATATAGATAAACATCCAAGACCCGAGGCTAATCAGAAAAAGTTCGTTTTTCATCATGACCCGACCGGGGATCGAACCCGGGACCTCCTGGGTGGCGGTCTAGCGTGGTAACCATTACGCCACGGAGGTTGTCAATCCTGTTTTTACTTCTGTCAGAGGTGAAATAACTGTGATTACTGTGAACGCTCTTTACACGGTTATGTTTTCACCAACGCCTCCTAGCGGTAGGAATAACCTTGTCATCGAATGTCATACAAATTGTTCCAGTCAGATTATTCTTCACGCTAGAAGGCGTTGGTCAAAACGGCCATTAGAGATTTAAAACAATGCAGACAGCACAGTTTCATACCAAATATTTTTGTCAACACTGATTTTTATCTCGATTCCAAACCACTTGTCCTACTCTGTCATAAAAAAAATCCGAAGCAACAAACAGCTTGTGAAAAATAATATTATGAAGTCTATGATTGTTTTTTAAAACTGTTAGGCAACTAGCCATTCTTATTTTTAAAATATTTTTGAAAGAAAAATTTCGCCCCAGGTGGGATTTGAATCCAGGCCCTCTCGATTTCTGATAAGAGCCTTGATAAGAGCATTCGGCCAGATAATTAATAAATACCTATTTTTCATTTTCAAAATATTATGAGATCTTTAACGTGTCGTGTAGTAAAACGGCTAATTGTTGTTAGGTGTTTATAAAATATTTTATCTTCTACTTATCACATAACATTTAGAATTATTGGGAATCAAAGTTTATACTATCGATAATATATATATATATATTTAATTTTATATTTAAGTGAAATATTTTAAACTGTTCATTGGTCCTAGAATTTATGTAGATTTAGTTTTTTTTACTGCAGAAAGACGCATGACAAGTAGGTACCTTTATATAATTTATCTGTTATGTAGTTTATAAACCTAATCTATCTAAGTATTATAATTACAATATTTCTAGCGCCGGCTCTATAGAGTGAGAGTACCTAGACGAAAGTATTAAGCGCCCTGAAACTAGGCCTTTGCACTTTTTAAAAAATAGTGATTAAATACTGCATAAGTTATAACTAATAAGAAGTATTAACTTATTTACTTCTCCAATATATGAAAGGGTCCTTTGTAAAGCGATAACTTAATTCTTTAACACTAATATTTAAGTACTTAGGTACTTATTAAAGTATCCAGTCTTATTTTTTATCAAACCATCAGTTTTTACAGTAAGTGGGTATGGTAATTTATGTTACTTTTCATAATTTAAGCTATATACTTCTTTATATTTATGTATAACCAATAAATTATTTATCTGTCAGTTAAAATCCCGTTTCGCAACAAACAAATAAATGAATATTCTTGGACGAATCACACAACGCCATCTAGTTCCAAACTAAGCAACTAAATCTGTACTATGGTTCAATCAATATGGTTGTTGTAAATAAGCAACGAGACGAGAAACATAGTACACAGAAATATAAATTAGGTTTATTTATTTGTATAATGTACTTTTATGATTTAATGATATTTATTTAATGTAAGTAAAATTTATGTTTGCTGTAGTTCTAACCAATCTGCTATTAAGTACCTACCTACTACTTTATTCAATAATCCCGACATAATAGGTACATACTTTGAAAATACAACAAAATATTAGCATTCTAATCAAATTCTAAAATTTTATTTGGTGTGTAAAGTGTATGTCTTCGCCTTTATTCGAGCTTATAATGAAAACCTACATTACTTTGTACTCGTCAGACCTATTACTGGAAATAAACTACCCTGAAAATTATTTCGTTTTTTATTGTAACTATTTACAGTATCAAATAATATTTTTAACATTTATAATTAAAACAACTTTATGATTCAACTTTACATGGCAATGGGTATTGGTATTGAGTATGTATCCTACGTATTTGGCGTTAATTGTTTTTGTTGACGCTTCTAGACCACAGCTCTAAACTCTAGACATGGTGGACAAAACACAACATATCCAACTTTATATAAAAACCCTTTGATGTGTGTCGAAACCCGAGTAGCGGATACAGGCGTTTGTTATTTTGTCAAATAGGCAAATAAACCAAATATTTCGTCAAATATATTGTCCACAAATGGTTAATGTTTAAAATAAATAAGTGCCACCATTAGGATGATGACGTACATGCCTTTAAAGTGTAATGAGTAAACATCTCTAAAAGTTGACGACGCATTAGTATTTACATAAATCTACGAATTGTAAATCGACCATTTTGCAACTTAAAACGTAAAGCGAAGATAATATTGTTTGTATATTCAGTTTTTAGAAACAATGCCCATTTTAAAACCGGCTGACTGTCATTTTATATTGTACCTATTGGTGAAACTACTTAATTTTGCGTCTCAATGGAGATCCACTCTAGAAACTCCGCCAAATTAGCTCCAGTATAAAAAAGTTGAAATCTGCGCGTAATACCGACCGGCTAAACACGCATGATAAGCAAGAACGTCCACAACCAGTATTTAGATGGGATTAAAAACCTCGAGCTTCTCCCTACTTCGGAAGGCACACAAAGTTGAACCTGACTGTTATTCACAGAAAAGTCGATGCGTGAGGCGTGAGGCGTCAATGTGGCCGGAAAACCCTAGAAGCAGTTCACACCACTTGCGGAAGGCACATGAAATGTATGATTGAATAAAAAAAAAGTCATTACAGTTGCGACTGATGGAAGTAAATTATACATAACATATGGAGGCATTTTAAAGAAATTTAGGTCCCTTTCACATGTAATGCAACTTCATTACAAGTTTGATTTTTATATAACCTTTAATTAGTGGGTTGGGCATAATTAAAAACAAATTATATAAGTTGTGATAGCGCGGCCTTGATTACTTATTGCAACATAGATAATATCGAAATTACCAAATTTTGATAACAGCTATCTAAAGAAAACAAAATTTACATGATCCAGTTCATTGTATTAACCAAGAAATAGTCTATAAAATAGATAAACTTATTTCTCACATAGCAAAATCAATAACAGTATCAATTAAAAACAGAATATCAAAAAGTTGTTTTGTACATTTACACTTAATTGATCTAATCACTGAGTCTGTCGTTGCCTGTTGAAGATTCTCGTTTTAAATATGTTGTCAATCTTACTGAAGACGTCTTCAGCTGCTTTTGATGCGTCCACCCTGTAGTGTAACCCTTTCCTCATGTAGTAGTCGACTAGAGGAACAGTTTGGGCATTGTACGTGGCTAACCGTTTCTTTAAAGCATCAACATTATCATCGGACCTTTTAATCAGAGGTTCACCTGTCTCATCGTCCGTCATCGGTTTCTTGGGTGGGTGGAACTCTTCGTGATAACTGCGGCCGCTGGGTGGATGGATTAGTCTTCCAGTGATACGACGGACTAGTAGACTGTCCTGGATTCCAAATTCAATTACGGCATCTAGTTGCGCCTTCCTCTTTGCCAGCAGATCATCCAACTGAAACATAAGTGTTAAATTATAAGAAAAATATGGAAAGTTGCCTGACAATCTCCAGACCATAAAAATAGTAGATTTTACAACAAGTGCACAAAACGAATCATTTCTATCCGAGACTTTTAGCAGCCCGAGCCAAAGGCGAGGGCTGATAGTAATGTCGAGGATAGAAATGGTTTATTGGACGAGTTATAAACTCTGCTTTTCACTTCGATTGCGAGGAAATAAATAAATAAACGCACGAAAAACAAGACCTGTTTCCCCTTTCCCGCCGCTTTTTTTTTAAATCTTACGACATTGAAATTAGGCTTGGGCTGCAGACCTATACAGCCTACTATTAAATTAATTTTGTAATAAAATAATTTTCTTAAATTAATTAAATAACCTACCGTACTTTAATTTAAATTTATAATATCTTTTATGACCTAAAAAACACATAAGGCAAATAAATTAAAGTAAATATTATAAAATAACAAATTCTATCTCTGAACTTTTTGTTGTGTTTGGCTGTATGGCTTATTTCCTTTGCCTTAATATAGATACATTTATGAGTAGATACGTTTTTGCCCTTGTGCACAAAATGCGATTTTGTGCAGCCTATATCCTGCGCAAATAAGCATTTTCTGAGCATGAGAAGTGAAAAATCTATTGGTTTGTTTCAACATAGAAAAAAAGACAATGAAAAAACATTTTCACATTTATAATATTAAATAGTTTGGAAGTAGGAATTAAATTTTTTTGTCTCCACTGACTACAAGTTAAAATATAATTGTAGATTACTCAGTGGAGACACTCTTAAACCTTCAAAATTAAAATATCTCTTTGAGCTAACAACATTTTGAGAATAGAGGATTAGTTATGACAGTCAAAGTGTGACTAAAAACATATCAATAATTTACCTTTTCGGCTTGTGGCACAGTTCTTGGGAAACCGTCAAGCAGGAAACCGTTTTTGCACTCAGGCTGATCTAAGTTCTTATCAATCATATCAACGACCATTTCGTCAGAGACAAGTTTCCCTTCATCCATGACTTTCTTGAGCCGACGCCCGAGTTCTGAACCTGATGATACCTCAGCACGTAACATGTCACCAGTAGACAAGTGACATACACAGTATTTTTCTTTGAGACGTGGTGCCTGTTAATCATAAAATTTTATTTTATTTAATAGGTATTATATTATAATAGTACTACAGTGATTATTTTGTTTGACATATTTTTTAATAGACAAACAAGCCAACAGATTATGTGATGAATATAATAACTTCAAAACATTTTAAAAAAAATGGTTACTCATAAATTGCTGATAATAATGTTTATCTTATAAGAAAAGTAAAAAGAATAAACAAAATAAACATGAATGTACTATGTACACTTTATTTTTTTATTCTTTACTGTGACTTTATTAATTTTTTTTAAAATATCAGATAGGGACAGCAAAAACATTTACCTAGGCTATAAATAGGACCACATTATAATTGTTCTGACCAAAAGACTCTGACCCAAATGGTCAGTGTTACACCACATCCCTCATGGGAAATAATAGAGAGATATAGTATAGCCTGCCAGCAGGTCGCATTGGAGGCGTTTGGGGGAGGCCTATGTCCTGCAGTGGACTTCTTGTGGCTGAGATGATGATGATGATAGTATAGTATCTTATATAATACATTCCAGTATTAATTAATAATCCTTACAAATAATAAAACGGTAAAAATATAGAATGTGGCCCGTCGAATTTTAAGGGGGGAGGGGGGGGGGGGGGGGGGGGGGGGGGGGGGAGGGGGGGAGGGGAGGGGGGGCTTCCCCCCAATACCACTCCCCCACTGCGGAGATGCCTAGTTTTCGAGATATTCAAGGTTGAAGTTTGAGGTTATGACTGTACTAAAAGTGACTTTTCTGGCCCATATACATTATGGACCGTCGATTTTACAGGTGATGAGGGGGGGGGGCTACTCCCCAATACACCTCCGGCGGCGGGGTATTGCGAATATGTTATAGTTTTCGAGATAATTCAAGGTTGAAGTTTGAGGTTATGACTGTACTAAAAGTGACTATTTCATCAATTGGAAGGATTTTCAAGTTGACTACCGAAAGAGTCGCGCCTCGCTCGCTTCGCTCGCTCGGCGGTGTTATGATCACAAGCTAACCCTAACCTAACCCACCATATCCCATTCATCTAAAATCAAATTGACTGACACAAGTGACGCAACAATATGGCGGCCGTACTTGCGTTTTGTTATGTCACATTTTATAATTTGTTAAAATCAAAAGTGATGTTACAATAAATAATTTAGCATATTTTAATAAATGAATTAGCGTATTTAAAGTAATAATTAAAGTATAATTTATTTTTAAGTAAATTGGGTCAAAATAATAATAAAAAAATTAAAAAATGTGTATGAAGGAAATCAACATGTGTAACAAAACGTTTGATAATGCCAGTGAACGTCATCTATAGCTGTCAAAATACGTCTGACACCTCCATAATACTCGAAAATAATACAATTTTTTTTTAATTTTTTTTAAGAAAACTATATTGTTCCGCAACTTGAAACTTCGCACAGTGACTCTAAATACTGTTATCTAATTGCAAAAAAATCAGGGGCATCGAACTCGACGGGCCATATTCTATATTTTAGCCAATAAAACTAATGAGTTAGTAAAATACAATAATATTTATCATAAAATTATGACAAACATAAAAAAGTCAAACAATGGGTCATGTTATGATTAAAAACATAATTTAATTGCGGCAAACAAGCATGTTATTATATAAACCGTTTAATTTAGGACACAAAAGGTTAAAGTAACAGTGCAAAGGTCAAAGAACATTACCAACCTGGGTGCCTTTACCGGACCCTGGGGGGCCCAGTAGCACTGCACGTATCCCAGTAGGGTCATCATCTGGTCTAGGTTTCACCGCTGTTGCCGCTGGAGCCATAATTACGGTGGCAGTGTGACGTTCACTAAAACTCGAACAAGTGTCGTTAATTCTCCACGCTATTTTAATTTATCGTGTAAATTAACACACGTAGATTAGCAATATCCATGCACAGATAGCCGGCAACTACCTAATGAAGTTTGTAATGTGGAAGCGAAGATAATTTTGGTGAGTGTGATTTTAAAATAAATTTTGATGTTTTAAAATGAAATGAAATGACAGCCGACAACCACCAGAGCAGTATGCAGTGGTTGACAGACGATGACGTGCCCGACGTTTATTTATTTGAGTGACAACATCACATTCTTCTTCTATTATAATTTAGGCAACAGTTTCGAATAAAAAAAAATGTGAATGAATCTGTGACAATGTATCGAACTTAAAGATTATGCAGACTCTACACTGTCGTGCAGTTAAACAAAGTGAAGTGAAGTTCCCAAGCTAAAAACAAAAAGCCCGTCATCAATAGAGCGTTACATAATTTCGCGAGAGTGTACAGAGCTAGCATAAGCAAGGTAGCCAAAAAATTGTGCTTGCCATATGCCAAGTTGACAGCCAATTTCAAACTGACAGTTGGTTGCGCGGAATATAACCCCCAAATCTCAACAATGTATTTTTGTGAAAGGCGGTAAATTATATAAAATAATAATAGTAAACATAAAATTTGTGCATTTTCTACTTTAACAATATAATAATGACGACCGCCAGTGTCAGGTACATAACATTCACATATTGCTTTTGTTTTTATTTCAATTATTTAATAACAATGCATAATCATCTCTATTATTTAGCTATTGGAAGCGACTATGGCGTTGGACTACGTCTGAGAGCCTTTCAAATGAGGAATTAACAAATGTGCTGGGCTCTAAAGACGTAACGGCTGGATTGAGCCAAGGTTTGGCTAGCTATAAACCAAATAAACCGGAGTTGTACTCACAACTACAATCTAAGAATGCAAGTCAGACCAAGTTACTTTCAGTGGTGCAAACACTACAAAACTATATGGTAAGCGAGTTGCCTTAGGGGTAGAAAATATTCTTACAATACCTGCACTATTATTATAGTGAGCCTTCAACAGAGATTTTTTAAAATACTTTATTCACACCTGTTACCTGATCCTAAGTTAAACAAAACTTGTACTTAGTTGTGTCATGACACGACACAGTCATAATTAAATTCTACTGTTATTTAGTAAGGAATTCTGTTTTATTTATTACTTACCCAGATACAATTTGAAGACTACCTATATTAAAAAAAAATTATTACAATCTTTCAGGACGTTGACTGTTTCCAAACATGGGAAATAATACAAAATTATTTATGTGACATTTCATATGGGACACCAGCCAATGCACTCAAAAACATAGCATTTGTTGACACCAGACCATCATTCCTTCTTCCAAACATCTGGAGATTCTATTACTCTGAACGATTGTATTTATTGAAGCTTTTACAGTATATAATTGAGTTTAAAGATGACACAAATAATAAATACAATAAAGAATTTACAAAAATTTATAATAACCTTGGAAACAAGTTGGGTGATTCGTTAATCAGCCAGTTTGAGAAACTAGTGACTGCAGCACCACCTGTCAGAAGAATACAGAGTGACTTCTCAAGTGAAACCGTTAGACAGGAGTGGGCCGAATCGAATCTCAGAGAGCAAGTTGCAATCCTACAGAATCTACTTCTGATTGTCAATGAAAATGGGATCAGTGCATCACAGTTCAATAACCTTATGGTGCTGTTCAAAAAACACAGTTTCGGCAAGAGTCAAGGCTTCAATGAATTCTTGGAGGAGAGACATAAAGAGCTTTGTATGAAAGTCATGTATATGGAAGTATGTCTCTTCATGGTGATCATAGATAAAAAAGTTGTGTAAGTTTAAAAAATATTGATTATGTTATTTTCTAGCCTATGACTTTACCTTTGCAAGCTATTTATTTATTTATTTATTTTATTAGTTAGGCACACAAACAGATATAGACATTAAAGCACAGAGTTTTGATTACAAATAAATGTTATAACTAGTCTATAATCCATTATAGCGTACACAGTTTGACAAAATATATGAGGATTATTGCAAGTTATGAATATATATGTAATATTGTTATAACTAGCAATTTTCACATAGCTAAGTTTCACATATTCCTTGTTTTAATGTCATACAGCAAGCAAACAAGCAAATGAGCAACCTGATTAAAAGTAGTTCTGGCTACGAGCATTGGCAATACCTAAACATTGCCTGCTATAAGGAAGATGGGAATAAAGAGAAAAAATTACTCCTCAGTGCCACTTAACTTTCAACTAAAACAGGTTATAGCCACTCAACAAAGATACCTACTTATAATTTTTTTTTATGATGAGATTTTCAAATAATTATTATAAACTTTAAATAAATATTTTTTTAACAAATAAAGTAGACTACAAACAAATCGTCTCTAACATTGTATTAGTTCAATATTTAATTGTGTTTTAGACAAAATCCAGGTTCATGGATAGAATCTACAAAGCAGCATGTGGAGTGCGAACTCACGAAGCTACAAATGAACCCAGAGCACAGTGCCATGCTTATTTCATGGATGCAACTCACATTACAGGTATTTTATTTAAATTAGAAAAGCGAAATTGGTATGTATGTTTATTACTCTTTCAGGCAAGTTTTGCTTTAAATTTGGCGCACGGAATTTCCGCGAGCACCAGAATCTGTTATTATCTATATATTTTATTAAACCATATCTAAGTTTATTAGACTAACCCCTGTTTTTAACAAACATAATTATATGAACTTCTTTGAGTGGTTCTATTTCTAAGATTACACTTCTGTTTTTATTATTACAGAGTGAACAACATGCAAGGTTATTTGAGAGTCAGTACCAACACTTTGGATCAATTGCACTCAAAATGCATGTGTTTGAGTTCCTACATCAAATGTTAAATAGTACTATATTCTCGGTAAGTGTTATTATAATACTTCTAAAGACATGTGTTTATACTTTAATTAATAAAACATTTTGTTGCTTGAACTCGTTTGCGTGTATTCCGCTTTCCCATGGGAATTTTAGAATGTAAAGGCCCCGATCGAAGTACGAGCCTATACCGTGGTTTTAAAGAACGACGGTTTTACTCGCGGCTCGTTAGTGCTGATCGACTAGCGAGCAAAACGTCGCGCCTGAATGAGAGAGGTAACATGTCTTGTTCCGAGTCTAAAGCTTTGTGTTATCTCGCTTTACATGAAGAGCCGAGTAAAAAATATAGCAAACATGAGCTGCGAGCCAGGCTCGTCGGTGTTAAACCGCGGTTTTGCAGTGATACACCGGTGAGCTTTACCGCCGAGCCATAAAACAACGGTTTTACTCGCTCGTCCATCAGGGCCTTAATATACATATAAATAAACCTTCCTCTTGAAGCACACTATCTATTAAAAACGCATCAAAATCTGTTGCATAGTTAAGGTCTGTAATCTTATCTTGTTATTAACAGTATAACTAACTACATATATTTAATGTCACTTAGCCTTATTTAAAATATATATGAAACAATTAGATATTGATAAACAATAAATAAAGGAAATAATATGTTTTGATATCAACAGGACAAATCGAAATGTTCAATAATAATAAGAACAAGAGTGTTCAGTTTACTCAATGAGCTATGCGACAAGTTTGACGGTGATGGTACGCTGAGCCAGCAGCCAGGCATCATGCAACTCTGTGCTGATCTTCTACGTACACCAGATATCGCAGCTCAGTTCTGGAATCTTCAACAGAGAGACAACAATAACGGAGTGGTCTCTTTATGGAACAGTGCCTTAGAGTATTTCCCTTATAACTTCAGTACGCTGTCAATTTTAGCGGCTGGATTGGCTGAAGCAGGGAAAACAAGTGTTAGGAATGTAAGTAGTTATTTTTGTCGAAGTCAAATCGTTTATTTAGATAAAAGACTTTTACAGGTACTTTCTTTATGTACATATATGTGGGATGGCGGCAGGAAAGACACCCTTGTATCGTTTATAGAGTTTAATTTCTTCAATCAACAGAATAATGCACTACAATCACTTTTTCTACATCTTTTTTCACATGCCACGCCCTTGACCTCTGACATCTAACCTTAATTGACATCTGTCACTTGTCAAAATAAATCTTCTTCTTCTTAAAATTAGCAACCATTCCCACACTGCCATCCTGGGAATTCCTCAGCCTCTGAGGAATCCGAAGAGTAACTAGTCATCCACGGTTTCATCATGTCGGCCGAACTGGAGGTGTTGATGGGACCCTCGCTTTGGCCTACCTTCCTAACATCGTACCTGTCGTTTCTTTTGACCTTTATTACCTCGAATGGCCCAAGGTATTTCGGGTACAGCTTGTAACCTTGAACAAATTGTGTCCTTTTTATAGCAACAAGATCGCCGACTTCATACTTATTAGACTCTCTCCTCTTTTTATTATACGAAGCTTTATTCTCCTCTTGAATTTTCTGGATGCTCAACTTAGCGTTCTTGCGGAGCTCTTCCCTTTGATCACAAAACTGTTGTACTTGTTCTTCGTTTATTAACTTCAGGATCACATCATTCTTCTCTCTCATCTTTACACCTGTTAAAAGCTCAAATGGAGTCATCTGTACACTCCTCTGGTGAGTACTGTTTAAGCTCCGTTGGACTGCACTAACATGTCTGTACCATTTAGTTGGATCATCAATGGCTAACTTACTCAGAACGTTAATTATTATCTGATGGGTCCGCTCAACCTGTCCATTGCCTCTTGGCTGCCCTGTGGTTATAGTCAGGTGACAAATATTTTCAGCATCGCAATAATCTTTAAAAGCATTAGATGTAAAAGAAGTATTCCGATCAGTTACAATTCTTTGCGGTGATCCAAATGTCTGTTGTTGAGTCTTTAATTTTTCCAATACCTCTTCAGTGGAAGTAGTCTTTGTTGGGTAAATCCAGGTGAACTTGGTAAATCCGTCTATCACTGTTAGTAAATATTTATAGTTCTTGTGAGTTGAAGTTAATGGACCTAAATGATCAATATGATACGTACACAATGGAGTATCTCCTTTATCAATTGGATTCAGATAACCTTCCTTCTTTCCCCTTTTATGCGAAATAAGTATACACTCTATGCAATTATTGATGACTTTTCTGACTTTTTCTTCTAACTTTTCAATATAATATTCTCTATTCACTAGTTCTCCTGTCTTACTGATACCAAAGTGTCCGTTTTCATGTTTCTTCCTTATTATTTCATTTTGCATTCTTCTCGGAACAACAATATGTCTTGTACCATCTTTCTCTTTACAAACTATTCCCCCTTCTATCACATAGTCCTCATATGGTCCTTCTAATAGCATCTTCTTTAACAAACTGATGTGCTGGTCTTCGTCTTGTGCTCTTTTTAGTCGAGCTGCTGTTTCGGTAACAAGCAGACAAACGGGATACCTACTTAACGCATCGGCGTGTTTCAGTCGTGATCCTGGTTGGTGCTCAATCTCGTAGTCGTATTCCTCCAGGAGTAGAGCCCAACGAGCAACACGCGGAGGCAAATCCTTCTTCTTTAAGGTACTAGTCAAAGCAGAACAGTCAGTGACTATTTTAAAACGAATCCCCAATAAGTACACACGAAACTTCTTTACAGCTTCAGCAATAGCAAGAATTTCTAAATAATAGCTATGATAGTTCCGCTCAGCGGGAGTCGTCTTCTTGCTCATGTAGTACACGGGGTGCATTTGATTATCCTTATGACTTCTTTGTAGTAAGACTGCTCCATAGCCGTCTATACTCGCGTCTGTATGGAGTTCAGTTTCTAAGGTCGGATCATAAATCTGTAGAACAGGCGAATTTACCAAAACTCTCTTCAAGTCTTCAAAAGCTTTTTGACATTTATCATCAAAGTTAAAATCAGCGTCCTTCTTCAAAAGATTTGTTAGTGGTCTGGCAATTAAGGAATAAACTTTCACAAATTTTCTAAAATAACCAGTCAATCCAAGAAACGACTGTAATGTTTTCATATTTTGAGGGATCTTAAATTTATCAACAGCAGTTATTTTGTCTTTTGATGGTCGTATCTCCCCATTAGAAATAATATATCCGAGGTATTCAATCTTTTGACTGAGAAAGTGGCATTTATCCCAGTTAAACTTTAAATCATACTCTTTAGCTCTTGTTAACACTTTCTCTAACATTAAGATGCCTTCATCTTCGGACTTTGAAGATAAAATGAAATCATCGAGGTAATACAGTTCCGTCTGAAATAAGATCTTTGAAAATATTATTTATAAATCGTTGAAAAACCGAGGGTGCTGTACACAAACCGAAGGGCATCTTCATAAATTCGTATTGTCCTCGGGGAGTTACAAATGAAGTATACTTCTGACTATCTTTATGAACATTTACGTGTAGAAAGCCGTTCTGAAGGTCAAGCGATGTAAAAAACTTGGCACCTGTCAATCTGTCCAGTTGATCTTCAATTAAAGGCAGTGGGAAGTGTTCCTTGATAATGAGTTTATTTAACCTTCTGTAATCAACACATAACCGATAAGTTCCATTCTTCTTTGCAGCTAAAACAATTGGACTGGCAAAATCTGAGCGACTGGGTTTTATAATTTTCTGTTCTGTCCATTCTTCTATCTGCTTATTAACTACTTCTAGTTCTAAGGGTGAAAGTCTTCTGGGATTTTGATACACTGGTTCTTCATTAGTTAACATTATCTTCAGTTCAACGCTTGATTCTTTTCTTATTATAGGCAGTTTCTGTTCATAGTCATGTAACAGTTCACTTATCTTCTCTGTATATTTCGGACTTTTAATGTCATATTTATCAGTTGGTGCTTCTTCATGATCCATAAGTGAGGATAGATGCAATATCCTTTTAACTGTTATTCCATCTGCCGTGAAATTTACTTCTATTTCCTTCAAAATTGGGTTACCTAAAATTATATTAACTGGGATACACTCATCTTCTACCACATGGATAGTTGTGGCTAACTCGATATCATCTATCTGAACTTGTGAGGTAAAACATCCATTAGTGTAAATCGTATGGTCTGCTATGCCAGTTAAACATAATGTAACATTTCGGTTGTACTCCATATTTGCTCCATAAAGCTGTTGTAAATGTGTGCCCCGTATTAGGTTTACATCACTTCCGGTGTCTATCAGTGCTATAGTCTTCATGTTATTTATCTTTACTTCTTTATTAGGTATCTCACTTCTTGTTTTATTCTTTTTCTCCAATTCTATATTAAGTGTCTTCTTTCCTAAATTTAGGCATGCGTTCGACTTGTGTCCGAATTCATTGCATTTAAAACATTTAACTCCATTCGGACAGGCAGGTGATTGATGGTCAGTGTCACCACAATTGAAGCACCTTCGAACATTGGTTGGTTGTTTCCGTTTATTTGCATAATTCACACTGGCGGACTTCGGCAAACTATTGTTTTTCTCCGACATCTTCTTTTTTATTTGTGCGTAAACTTCCAACTTGTCTCGAAATTCCTTTATATTCCTTGCACCATATAAAACCATTTTATTCATCTCAGAGTCTTGTATGCCATCAATAACATACTCCAGTAATGCCACATCTTCCACATTACCATTTACAGCCATTTCTTTCATAGAGAGGAAGTATTGTTGATATGTCTCATCAGTCTTCATCCTACGTGATGACAACATTTTGTGTATGACTGCACTGTTTAATTTGGGACCAAATTCCTCTTTTAAAGCACTTTTCAAAGTGGTCCATGCATTGATAGATCCCACAGATCGTAAAAATAGTTTTGCAGTTCCTCCTAGGAGGCGTTTTGCATAGATAAGCTTCTCGACATCGGACCTTTTCATACGTAACTCATTGATTTTCCCTCAGACTGCATAACTTGCGCAAATCATTTTTGTAATGACCGTGGCCACGGGCGTACGCTTGACAAATTATACTCTGATATTGTGACTGCACTCCGTGAGGCTGCCGCGGTAGGTCGGGGTAGCGGTCGGCGGCGGGGTGGGAGTGGACCGCGCATTATGGGGTGGAACAAGCATGTCAGGGAGGCTCATGTGGAGGCCAGGTCGAAATTTAAGGAGTGGGTCCTATGTGGCAGACCTAAGTCCGGTATTGTTTACATAGAGATGTATAAAAGTAAACAAATTTTTAAGGGAAAATTAAAATGGTGCCAAGAAAATCAGGACCGAATAAAAATGGACTCCCTAGCGGAAAATTATTCCAAGGGCAACTTTCGTAGCTTCTGGAGCAATACGAGTAAATTAAATGTACGGCCTGGCCTTCCCGTGAGCGTCGCTGGTTCCAGTGATCCAAGGGATATTGCCAATGTTTTTAAAGATTATTTTTCTGTTTGCTCACCGCTTGGTCCGCAGGGGAAGGTGCTCAATGCTGACTTAAGCGCGAAAATCGTGGGGGCCTCTTTTCGTGCTAAAGATGTCTCCAAAGTCATAAAGTTCATTGCAAAAGGAAAATCACCAGGTCATGACGGTCTCAGCATTGAGCACTTACTGTTTGCAGGGCCTCATATCAATAGAGTATTGGCCATGTTCTACTCCTTGTGCGTGAGCCATTCCTACCTACCAGGGGATTTTATGAAAACGGTGGTTGTGCCCATAGTGAAAAACAAAACAGGTGATCTTACTGATAAAAGTAACTATAGGCCCATATCCCTTGCCACCATTATTGCCAAGGTATTTGACGGTTTGCTTAATACACAGTTGGATAAATACATAGTGCTTCACGATAACCAGTTTGGGTTTCGTCCCCGATTGTCTACTGAAAGTGCCATACTGTGTCTTAAGCATACCGTCAAATATTATACAGACCGCAACACTCCTGTATACGGCTGCTTTCTCGACCTGTCACAGGCTTTTGACTTGGTCCGATACGACATACTGTGGAGTAAGTTAAGGGGCGTAAACTTACCACAAGAATTTATTAACATCTTTCAGTACTGGTACGCGCATCAGACTAACAGTGTTCGCTGGGCGGGGGCAATGTCAGACCCATACGGGTTAGCTTGCGGCGTTAGACAGGGGGGATTGACATCTCCTACCCTTTTTAATTTATATATCAATGAGCTGATCGCCGAACTCAGCAGCCAGCCTGTTGGCTGTCACGTTGATGGTGTGTGCGTCAACAATTTAAGTTATGCGGACGATATGGCGCTGCTGAGTGCGTCGGTCTGCGGCTTGAGAAAGCTTGTGGGGATTTGCGAGAAGTACGCGTGTGGTCACGGATTAATATACAATGTAAGGAAAAGTCAATGCATGGTCTTTAGGGCAGGTACGAAGTGTCCTAAGAATGTACCACCTGTAAAAATAAATGGTTCGCCTCTAGAGTGGGTTTGCCAATTTAAATACTTAGGTCATATAATAACTGCCGACCTTAAGGACAATGCCGATATTGACAGGGAGCGGAGGGCATTGTCGATTAGAGCCAATATGATTGCCCGCAGGTTTGCGCGATGTTCACAACAGGTTAAAATTACATTATTCAGGGCTTATTGTACATCGTTGTACACCTGCAGCCTGTGGGCGGATTGTACTAAACGGAGTTACAATGACCTCCGCGTCCTTTACAATAATGCGTTCAGGGTGATACTGGGGCTGCCCCGATTTTGTAGCGCCTCGGGTATGTTTGCAGAAGCGCGAACTGACTGTTTTCATACCACTATTCGCAAACGAAGCGCGTCCCTGGTGCGCAGAGTACGGGGCAGTTCCAATATCATTTTAAAAATGATCGCCGATCGACTGGATTGTCCGTACACCCAGCGCTGCTGTGAAAGACATGTCGCGGTGTCTGTGCCGCTGAGGAGGTATTGACATCCTCGCGTTTTGTTTTGTTTTTTTTTTTATTTTTTAAGCATGACATTTCATTATTTATTATTATTATTTAATCTAAATTCTAATTTTTCAATTTCATTTAATTTTAATTTATAATGTTGTATTTTATTTTAGTAATGTCTGATTTTATTTGATTAATTGTTATTTATTTTATTATTTCTACAAATTTTAATTTTGTGAATATGGGTCTATGCTATCCGAAATAAATGAATTTTATTTATTTTATTATAAGCAAAGCATTTTCTTCAAATTCACTAATCCATGAAGAAATGGGATAAGTGTCATCTCCAGTAAACTGCACCATTGATTTCTCCAAATCACTAAAAGAAATTCGTGTAATTTCTTCTCCTTCCTCCTCCTTTTCGGCCTTACATCCTAACTTCTTTGGCGGCATGTTCTTAGCGTAAAGTCTTAGTCTTCAACATTAAGTAAAAATCGTGTTGTTTAAACAAGGCGTAGTCTTCATTCAACTTAGCAGTCTTATAACGTTCAAATCTTCTTAAAGCAGCATCTTAACATCTTTATTATCACTTCAATGTTTTATTAAAGTTGTATACACCATGCGTGGCACCATCTTAGAGCAACATGGCCAATAAAAGTCATTGAATATATCGTCGTAACTTCTTGTAAACTCTTCGAAATAGATGTTCTTCACCATCCCGGACGAGCCCCCATAATTTTGTGGGATGGCGGCAGGAATAACACCCTTGTATCGTTTATAGAGTTTAATTTCTTCAATCAACAGAATAATGCACTACAATCACTTTTTCTACATCTTTTTTCACATGCCACGCCCTTGACCTCTGACATCTAACCTTAATTGACATCTGTCACTTGTCAAAATAAATCTTCTTCTTCTTAAAATTAGCAACCATTCCCACATATATAAAATCGTTACTTATATTATAAACTAGCGAAACCCGCGCAACTTCGTTTGCGTGTATCCCGCTTTCCCGTGGGAATTTTGGAATGTATGATACTTTAAAACCTTCCCCTTGAATCACTCTATCAATTAAAAAAAACCGCATCAAAATCCGTTGCGTAGTTTTAAAGATTTAAGCATACAAAGGGACATAGGGACAGAAAAAGCGACTTTGTTTTATACTATGTAGTGATGTGAAAGTTTGTGAGGGTGGATGCATGGATGTTTTAATTTCAAACAAATCTGTCCACGTCCAGCCGTTTTTGTGTGAAAACGCCAAAACGGCCGAACAGATTTATTTGAAAGTTTGGTAGATGGGTAGTTTATAACCTGGATTAACACACAGGATAATTGTTATCCCGGATATTAACCCGGGAAAGGGAACAACGAGATTTCGCGGGTAAAACCGCGGGCATCGGCTAGTAAAATATAAACTACCGTAGAAACTACACCACTTATGTATATATATATATCTTTATTTTTATTTTACATGTGCTTTTGCTTTACTAATAATTAACTTTTAAAAAAAAAAAAAAACGACTTCAAATGTTTTTTTTATTATTAAATTTAAATGGGACCACCCTTGAGGTATTACCTATAAGCCGAAAAAAGATTTGTTCAAATCGGTTCATAATTGGCAGAGTTATCGCGTAACAAACATAGAAAAAAAAAAAAAAACATACGGGTCGAATTGAGAACCTCCTCCTTTTTTGAAGTCGGTTGAAAATAGAATACGCCAGCCAGTTACTAATATTCAATTTTTTTTTTCAGCTCATAGGAGAATTAAAAAACTTGCCAATATACACGGAGATTTACAATCCCAATGCAGTACCGGTGATGTCCTTGCAATGTGACGATGCTGTTATCGGTAGAGACTATTACCCTTTACGCAATCCCGCTTATCGTATTGACGCTGGATCAAAAGCCACGATCATGGAGAGAAAAGAGGGTACCATGATACATTTCCGTACCCCGTATTCGTATTGGACGGTGTTTAATAATGAAATAGAGAAAGCATTGGATAGAAAACAACATCACCAGCATAATATTAATGCGACGTTACAAAAGGTTTACGAGGGTACTCGAGTTTTGAAAGGTAATTAAAATTTTATGTTTATTTAATATTTTTTGTATGGGATTGAGTTGTAGTTCATCATTCAATTAATATGCAAAAACAGATGGATTTACTTGAAATTTGGTACACACTAGTTTATAACCTCGATTAATATATATAAATAGTTTTATCAGGGATATCAGTCTGAGGACAGGAACCGCAGGATTGGGCGGGCGAAACCCAAGGCAACCGTTAGTTATAATAGACATGATTGAGAACCCAAATCTGACCAAAACATGTTAGCTTATCAGCCAGATAACTTGACAAACATTTTTTTTTTAAAAGACATGTTTTTTATTTTATTAAGGTACACCATCAGTGTACAATAGTGTACATACATGTTATCAAGACTCTGTGAAATCATTAAAATTCCGTAAAATAATTTAAATATTTTCAGGAGTTTTAAAAGCATTAGTAGAAGATAAAGAGATACCAAAAAGTCTTGTGGCGCCCAGCGAAGGTGTGTTCGACGTGTTAGTGCGCTTCATGCGAACGGACGCGCCCGCACTGCCGCTATTGGTCGAAAGTCTTGACGTTTGCACAACATTGATACCTGCTTTTCCAAACGAGATACATTTAAGGTAAAATGTTTAAAATCATATTATATATCCTTTTATTAGCTTTATTAATCTCCAATGCGGATTTATCGTATTACAATTTCGTTGTAACTTGGTAAAAATAGTACAAAAGATTTAATAACGTTTATTTAAAAGAGTATCTTCACAGACACTTTTTCTCGTCAAAGAGTACACACGGTAATAACTTATTTGCGTAATTAATTAATCTACTTTATAAGCTACTACTATTTCGGAAACAAATTCCATAAAGAACGTCCTTATAGATCTCAAAATTCAAAACATGCAATTTTTTTTAAGTGGTGTAACATTACCACTTTGTTTTATAGAAGCAATAGTGTATTGTAATGTCTCCTAATCTAACTAACTTGTTTGTTTGTTATTCCTTCACGGCTTGACTAATCAGCCAATCATTATGTAAATTTGTGTACATATTGTTAGGGGTACGAGCCCAACATAGGCTTTTTATCCCGTGAAAGTATGTCATTCTAATGGGAAAATATTTTTCTACTATAGGTGGCGCTGCAATTGCGATGTTGGCCAACAGATGGCGCCACAAGTCGCGCTATGAGTTGTTTTGTTGTCAAACGAGATCTATGTCATAAAATTAACCGCGAGCGAAGCCTCGGGGAAAAGTTAGTTGTGAATAATTTCTAAACATATTTTATACTTTTTTAGATTGTTAAACACAGGACTCCTCCCTCGTATAATAAACCAGAAGTTGAGTCACGTGGAATACGCCAGTGGCGCCTCCTTCGATTCTGCGGCCGTCGGCTCATACTTAGTGACGATCGAGCAACCTAGCGGCACTTATAAGTTCTTGGGTGCTTATATTGATATGCTATGCGCATTTCATGCGGTTTGTATTTTTTTTTTGACGTAAGAAGTCTAGTTAAAAAAAGTAAGTTTGGTACCTATAATAGAACTAACTATAACTAGGGTGAATGACCCTAGGACAATATAGTTTAGGAAATATATTTATTTAGAAAACGAACAAAATAATTGTAATAGAACGCCCTAATCTGAGAATCTACATTTGTATTTGAAAAATCTCTTTGTATTTCACAGCAGAAATATTAATTAAGGTTGATAAAGTAATTTAACGGCTATGAAACAAGCAAGTAAAAGGCGGAAAATTTACGGGAAATATCCAATGAATGTACGAGATGCTTAGAATATAATCTAAATAATATGATATCAGATATTAGAACTACAAAATAAGTAGTATTTTTTATTTACAGGCATCAAAAGATGAAAAAATTACAATAGACATTCTACTACCCGGTCTAATTCTAATACTACGGGAAGTGTTTCCTAATGTGTGTGGTTGGCGGTATACTAATAATGAGGAGCGACGGGACATGTTACAACGCTGCGCTGAATTCTTAATGATGGTGTTACAACATGCTAAAACAACTAATAAAAATATAGAGCTGATGAAACGAACATGTCTGTACAGCTTGTTACATTCCGAAAACGCTTTGGAACTCTTGAAGATAGTTTCTGTTGGTATGTAATAAACACGTTTATCATTTAACAAAATACACAAGAAACTTAACGAACTTGAAAATTATAAAATGTTAAATAATTATTATCCCATAGGTGTTGACAGACTTATCATTGCACAGTCACAGATAGCTTCTTATAAGGATTTTTTCGAAATTCCCATAGAAACCGCTAGTAGTATTTTATAGAGACTTAATAAAGAGAACATTATGAGTTCGTGATTAATTTTTTTTGATATTTTGTAAAAGCTTTGTTAACCACAAGACAAACATGTATGTGGAAAATTGGTAAAATTTGTTTAAAGCATTTTGAAAAAAATGAATCTTAATGAAGTCGTGGTAAACACATTTAAAATAAAAATATTTCAGGTAACACACAACTAGAAATAATGATGCAAGACGAAACAAACTGGGTATCGGGCAGTGGCTTCAAATATCTATCTACTTTACAAAGATGCGTCGCGATAATCATGTTTGCGCTACGTCTAAAGTCGCAAGTAGCAAAAGCGACCGAGATGACCCCATTGGAACACTTAATATTCGCTCAGAACAAACAGACTGACTCTCTGAAAGTTGTGCCAAAAGTCACTAGCTATATCAACCACGCTTTTAATAAGAGTCTACCGGTGCTCTGCTGTTGTCTTTTGAAGAGGTTTGCTGATGTAAGTATTTGTTCATTTGAAACAAAGATATAAAAGAAATCTAGTACTGAATAACACTCTCTCGCTCGGACATCCCTGTTTTAAACAAATACACTGAAACAACAATGCGAAAAGATATCGCAATCTTGTCGTACGTGTCGGTTGGTGTCTCTAAAATGAAGGACAATCAAAATAGAACATTAAAGTTATATACTGGTATGAGTCGTAAATTGTCACTCCCCTTCAGTTTATCTTTTCTATCTGTTACAGAGTTTCCAAATGTCTCTATTTGCGTCTCTTGACATGACTGCTTACCAAGTCCGCGTCATGTTCCTAGACAGATTGAGAGATGAATATGAGACTAATGATTTGAAAGTGGCCATTTTGGAATTTGTGGCTACCTGTGTTGGCAAACAACCCGGTCTTACAGAAGCTTTCTTCATGATGAACCATGAGAAGGCGAAAGAAGAAGAAAAGAGTAATAATAAAAGTATACAAGCAAAGGCTGACACTGATGACAGTTTCGAAGGCATTCTAGGATATATGGCTGACTACTTGGGAACTGTTAAATCTGTAAGTCGCATTTGATAGAAGGTATATGGGACCGGAGACAGTAAAAAAATAAGTATAAGTAAAGTGATATGGTTTAAAAACTTAACAGATATAACTAGACGCATTAGCTATGTCACCCTGATCTCATATCCTTTCTATGTATATATCAGCATAGAATTTTGGTTAGGTGTCCCTCAAGGTTCCATTTTAGGCCCAACTATGTTCTTACATAAAATTTCACATTTCAGGATATAAAACTGCTTCACAGTCCACTGCTCGCATGCATTATGGCACTGTTTCATGAATTATGGAAAAACAACATGCAAATACTTGTGAAAAAATTGCGCGAAAATTCAAAATTTTGGGAACATATGACAAGTCCGTTGTTCAATGAAATTCAACCGAACTTGAGAACTTATTCGCAAATATTCAACATCCTCGGCATTGAATTGTTCACATCTAGAGACAAAATTGAGCCTAATTTGAAAGAAGTGTTAGAACAGTTTTTTGATACGAATAAGAAGCATCTTGATACATGGATTGATTATATATTTTCATTCAATGGCAGACATTGTGCCGAATCTATAGATAAAGTACCCGTCTGGTTAGGCTTGTTGACTTCTTGGAAGGATTTCACGACAATTTTTTGCAAATGCCTACCGATTAGTCTAAATATTGCACACAAAACAAAGATGGTTGCACCGTGTATGACTGCCTTGTTGAACGAATTAGAAGACATGAAAGACAGTAGATTAGTGGTTATTCTCGCAGAACTGTACGTAATAATGCTATCAAATTGGAAAGATGATTGCTTCGATAACCGTAAAGCGAGCGCTAAACAGATAGATAATCTATTAACAAATACGGCAATTGTGTACGAATGTTTGCATCCTCGTGCGATCCGCGCTATACTCTCAATCGGTACTGTTGCAATTAGCAGCTTAGATTACGAAATAAAAGCTAATAGTGTCACCGCGCAGAGTATAATAAGATCGGTGACTAATATCAATAGTATTGAGCTTGAAAAGTTGTTTGACGATATTAAAGAACCAAAGGCTGAACCAACAAATGGACTTCCCGTTAAGGAGAGCATACCACCTGTGGTGCTATCACTAGCAATGCTAGAACAGTGTCTGGATTTATATGATGACATGTTCTCTGGTTTATCCCAGTGGTTCCAATCGAGTAGATTTATCAACAAGTTGCTCTGTTGTTTGCAAATGTGTTTGCAAAATCGTCGTCATTATTATACTTGTTTAGCAGCGCTTCGATGCCTCACTTCATATTCTAGAGGGCCATTCTCTAAGGATCTGCTTATGAATGATGTTGATCAGTTTCTATGGATGCAACTCCTGCCACCTAAGATTGATCCAAATGGTGGTCCGTTGACATGGAAGCCACAGGAATGGTGGAGAGTATACGCTTATAGTTTAGACTTCATATCAATGATGGTCATGAAACATGGCCAATTCTTTGCAAGTGATGCGATTACTTTTGTTGGTGTGCACTTAGAGCATTTGGTAGAAGCTGTGTTGTTACCACGACAAGTATTTAGTATTGAGGCTTTGAATGTATGTGCGTCTACATTGAATCTGGTGGTACAATTGGTCAAATTTGAAGCAAGATGGCGTATACAAAATATCAGTTCCTTGATTGGTATAATGGTAAGTGAAAAATGATTATTGAAAACATGGTCTTTCGCAAGTGGATTAGATTAATAATTATGTAAAATATTAATTTTTCAGCGGAGTATAAGTGCGTGCTTATATCAATGCGTAACACTGATGTTGCGCTCTCGCCGCTCATCCGATCCTGCTCTACAAAATACTGATGAAATTGCTACGACCCAAATACCCTCAGCATTGCACAGGTATTTTTATTTCTTCTAAATAATCAAAGGTTAATTTATGACGTTTATGAAAGCATGCAATTGATTTTTTAAATAATAAATCTTTATTCTACTTATTGCGAAAACATTTATATTTCTTTTTATTTACAATTAACATTTTTTCAGAACTTTGGAAGTCATGCACATGGCAACCCTATGTCTCTTGGCGTTTAGTCCGGATCTACTATCCCTACTGGCCGACCCAGGGTTGGATCTAGAGCGATGGCAACCGCTAGTAGAACTACACTTCGGTGCGCCGAAGATATCTTACGAACCCTTCCCACAACTCACCTTTGGGACTTTGTTAGCAGCTATATGCTTGCTAACTAGATCTTTGAATCATGTACGTGTTGTATTATTGTTTACAAAGTGTTCAAAGTTTTATATTTTAATATGTAATTTTGAATCTATAAATAGGTTTCCAATAACGAAATGACGAAATCCACAAACATATTTTTGTGGTATCGCTTTTATTTACATTGACTTGTCATGTCACCGACGCGTGCAACCTAACAACCACTATTTATTGACAAATGTTTTTTAAGAGGCGTAAGACAATGACCCTTATCCGTATGATCCGGTTAGAAGGACCATAACTGAGTTTGTTTCATCTCTAGGCATACCATGTGGAAGAAGGCAGCTTCGTGGGCGCTCGTTCGCCTCGGCGCCGCCGCGCATGCTCGTGCGGCAGCCCCGAGGCGCGACGGGCGGCAAGGAGCGACTCGCTCACCAGCATCAGCTCGGCCGCCAGCGCGCTGCCTGCGCTCGACGAGCGCCTGGTGGCCACGGCGCTGGAGGCCGCTGCCACGCTGCTCGCCTCGCAGGTGACCTACCAGCCTTTTTAGATGCCCTGCTTTTCAAACCTATGTGGGTATAGACTGCTGTAACGATGAAAGAATTTTCCGTACACATGAGCATTATGTGTACGGGAAATTCTTTCATTACGTGTTCGTGCGCATAGTGTGCACTGTTCGTGCGCACAAGGCGTCTGTACGCACCATAAGATGGATATGAAAATTAGGCCAATTATTAATTGAATGTTTATTTTCAAATTCGAATATTAATGGCTTGATTGATACAAATTATGTATCTTCGAGTAAACAAAAATAATTTATTGGTCTTTAATGTTTCCAGGCCCTTTTAGCAGTACGTGACGCTAGCGTTCCGTCGCGCCACAAACAACTTATCCGACGCGAACTCGGCTCTGAACTGACTGCGTTCCACGACTTCGTACGTAAGCGCATCCTCTGTGCTGCACACGCTCGGCCGTATCTTGTCCGCAACAAAACCGAGACATGGCCTCTCCAACCGAATGAAGAAGAAGTAAAAAGAATTGAGGAAGCGAGAAAGGAAAGGAACACACTAGGTGATCAAGAAGAGTTAGACCAAGACGATAAATTGCCCCCGCCGCCGCCTCCGAAGCGGGCGTCAAATGATTCCATGCGTGAATATATCCTACGAAAACATTTCCTCGACAAGTGCGCTCAAACACCGACTAAAGGACCTCCGTCTCCTGTCTCCCATTCCACCCCAGCTTCAGATAAAAAGAAAGAAACTTCTAGAAGTTCCAAAAGGGTGTCCTGGGCGGAAACCACGAGGGATAGCGATGAAGTTCTAGATAGTTCGCTACAGGAAATCGAACCTGTTTATTCAAATTTGACTGATGTACAGATAAATAATGATGAAGACTATTTTCATTTCATGTCCGTTGTATTCCTTTACATTTGTCAAAATGAATTGTAAGTTTTAAGAGTAATGATAAAAAATTTTTTAACTCGACATTAAATATTATTTTTAAATACAATATTAATTCGTTTTATTGTTTTAAATTAAAGCAGGATGATAGCAACACTGGGATGTAGTTAGGAATGTTTAAAAATTTGCTCTCTTTCCAACTTAGGAAGAGACAGAAGTTATTATTTTATTATTCCATTCTAACTTACTATTTGGAACACTAGAGATTTTAAAGAAATATTTGGTGTATTCAGTTTTCGGATCACCAGTCTAGTACAGTTATGTTTCGAAGACCTGATGGTGCCCATCTAGCCTGGTTAATTTCTGTGATTCTGCAATCGAACACACCCATGCAAAAAAAAAAAAAAAATTTCTTATTCCTATCCTTGCCATAACTTAAATCTTATGTGGGGTCGGTACAGCATGTAAGCCTGTTACAGTAGGCAAAATAAATCCAATCCTCAAAAAGGATCAGGGTTCAATGATTCCCAGAACCAGATTATAAGTGCACGTCACAGGATCCACAAAACCTGCAACGCTTCTTAGACACATACGATCCGAACCAGAAGATACAACCGGGCGGCGAAATAGAATATTCTAAGAAGATGAGTAGGTAAATGGGGGAAAAATGAACTACCGTTATATGCCAATTGAAGTCACACGAGGATGAGGGCAGTGATTGCTTCGGGTCGTATTGTTATTCAAGAAATAAAATAATGCCGAACCGAATCTGCCAGCCCGAATATAGTGTATTCGAGCTGGCAGATGCGGTTCGGCAGCAGGATTTTAAATCTTTTTCAAAATTGTTGCGGATTTGTATGATTTATTTTCGAATAATCTTCAAATAAAAAAATATTACAGTAAAATTAGACACATGTTTAGAATATAACAAAAAGCTTTTGTTTTTTTAATATTATGCCTATTTGATTTGAAAACATTTTTTTAATTACATTTAGCTTCAAAAAAAAGAAACAAAATTTTTGTGAATTTTCGTGATCGTTGCTTTTTTTGTTATAGCAACATTTTTAACATGGCCGCATGTTGAACGAGACGATTTTCTTTACTGTTTGCCAAAATAAAATAATACTGACGCGATTGTAAGCGTATTTATGTTGATCGCATAATTTTTTATCTAAATAATACGTGACAGTATTTATCGGTAAGGATTTCAAAGTGTTAATTTGTGATTAGCTGTTGGAATTAAATGGGCGCTGTGTTATGTTTATTTTGTCGGTTGGATTGATATTTACAGTTTATTTTTGGTTTTTATGTGGTCACGACGCAGCGGTTATCGAAGATGATGCATCACCCGAACATGCATCATCAGCCGATGTCGGGGCACCCTCCGCAACACATGCCCGCACACCAGGGTATGCCTGGTCATCATCAGATGCCACCACATCAGATGCACAGGGAAAACAGGCACGTAACACTCACTAGGTAGTGTAACGTTCAGCTTTTTTACTATTTTAGTTGCTACATCACTAGTTTAAGCCATCGTATTATTGAAATTGTGCCATTCATATGACATCTTAAATAATTGAGTGTACCCACGATAGCAAGTTTAAGGCGTTATGCTAAAGTCACTTGTGTGTTCTGTATCAGACATAAGCCACCAAAACTTGATTCAATAATAGAGCGGCTCTTGAAGAGAATATTATACTTCCTCGATACTTATATTGAGTGTGAAACCCTTTGATCTAAATACCTTGTCTATATCTCGCTGAAACTAAGAAAAATATAGATCTCTTTGTTTTGCAAAAGGCATCGCTACAATTTGGTTCGCTGACGGAAAGAGACAAAATATTTCTAAGATGTGTAATTAAAATTGAGTCCAGTGGTTACAGGGTTTAATAAGACATGTGCCTCCACAATGATTGTTTTAAGACCACATGTACAATGTACTCCAGGTATGGAAAATATAGAAAAATGCTTCAGCGAATGTGTTACCTAGTTGGAATATTATTACAAATTATTGTGAGTATCAATTTTGCCACTCTCATTCTGGCTACTCACTCGGGGCATTTGTCTATTCCTCCTGCAGATCTTGCTGATTACAAGCATATAATTATCATATTGATTTCTATATGGAAATCAATTGCTCTCTACCCAGACATAGGCTATCTATTTGTATGCATTTGTTTCCACTTGCTAACCATACTATCTTGTATTGTTCTAAACTATCGCGTTTATAACACAAATTTAACTGGGCTTGATTGAACGCACACATAAACTTACTTGTTTTTATACACCAGAGTTGCATCTGCTGTTGTCATGGGGAGACTGCTGTAAAAACAATGTTTGTAATGTTGGGTGTAAAAACAAGTAACTTTATGTGTGCATTCAAGTCCAATTAAATAAGTGTTTATAATAAACTATCTTGATTGCCCTATTGCTCTCCAAATATGGTTGCTTAAGTTCTAACACCATCGGCATCGTCCATAAAATCAAATTTTGACTTTTGGATGTCATTCAATAGATAGAGGATCGAAAGCTCTATCAAACGACTTCCAAAAGTAAAATTAATTTTTTTATGGTACTTCGGCGGTTTTAGAAGAGTGAAGATATTACTTATTAAGCGCGCCGCTAAAGGCGGGGTTGCGAAGTATCGGGTGGGAGATGGTGGTTAGTCATGTTTTTAGCAGGTACGGGTGCCTCGAAGATAGGAGGACCATTTTAGAAAAAAAACACTTGCACATCTTGTAAGCGGATTTTTTTTTAGCTCCATCCTTTTCATTGAAACCAAACAGGGTTTTTGTTTATTAGAGGGACATGTGTCCACTAGGATGTTGGATGTTGCAACCAAAAATCATTTTAAAGATGGTACTGCTATCCTCGAGACGACTGTACATCCCTAAAGTTTCTTCGGAAAGAAATATCCCCGCCATCTCCCCACGTGGCGGGACATGCAGTAATGCATTATCGTGACAAAAAAACAAAAAAACAAATTGATAAAATATTTAGGTTTACATTTTTATTTCAAAGATAAAATGTTAGGTGGTCTATTCTCTAATGTAAATAATTAATTATCCTAATGTCTCATTAGTTGCCTTTTACTAATTCTTGATTCATAGAAAACGCCTATTACATATTCATTGACGTAGCCACCAGTATAAATTAAACCCATTAGTGCTGAATCAATCTATGTATAAAACATTTGCTCATAGACTACTTTTCTCTGTTAATACCTAGTAGTTAACAAAAAAAGTATTCATAGATGCAACTATTATCACGATATTCATTACAATTCGTATTATATAGAGTAGCTATTGTGTAGTAATTGTAATCACAGTAGTTTCTTATTTCTTACCATTTAACATAACACTAGTAAAGTGAGTGGGTCACTCAAACATTGACAATGTTTAATAAAATAAGTCTGTTTTATGTGGCAGCCTGCAGCGTCGCCGCTTTCATATGCAAATTCTGTGTAATTTGTTGATAAGTCGAGGGTCTTTTGCGGCACTCTTTGTCACTTGAACTGGTCTAGAATGAGTCACAGAAAGGAACATATGACGACGTCTCTATTCATTCGCGGAGTCTCCGCTATGAATGGAAAGTCGCCCTCTTTCACTTTAGACCAATATATCATTGAACTGGGCAGTTGAAATAACAGTGTATTAGTGTGCAGGGTGCCACAGGGTCAGACGAACGCTCTTTTATACTGAATTGCAAGATCATACAAGAATTTTTTAACAAGTGATTTTAAAATAAAAAAATAATTATATGACTGAAAGTGAAGTGATTAAATTACCGACGTATGTTTCTAAATAAATAGTGTTGATTATCCACTAGCTAATTAATTCACTAATTCGCCTGCATGGCATTTAGGATAAAATTTGTATAAATTTTTCATCATTTGGTCCATTTAATTATGAATTATTCTAATTATATGTACTGTTATAGTAAGATTGAATAGCACAATTCATTAGTATGCAGTTACGTCAGCTGTACAGTAGATGATGTGTAGTTCTATCTACTAACGTCTACTAATAATTTCAAGAATCATTCTTGCATTGGTAGTGCCATTTAGAACACAAGAGAAAAACTCCATGCTTTTTTCTTTCTTCAAATCGAATCATTTAAAAAGTAGAACAGAGTAGAAAACAGTAATAGGTACAATATTTTGCATCTCTTTATTATATTGTCTAGTGTGTACAAGTAGAAGAATGGTGATATTTAAGTAGAACTTGCTCGGCGGTGAAGGAGAACATCCAAAAAATTGCATGTTCAACAAATTATATTTGGAAAAAAAAACGTGCTACTTAACCTAGTAAAGGTTTCATCTCTGGGTTGTAGAAGTCTAATGGCAGTCGATTCACTAAAAGATCTCCAATCTATTGAGCTGCTATTCTTACGCCCGAACTCAATATGTGATCTCAATCCTTTTTTTACTATGTCAGATTGCAAAAGTCACATCACGCGTCTTTATAGCCAATCAATCTATTGTATTTATGACGCATCGAAGTAAACTACCAATCAATACTTCCGTCAATCATGAACAATAAGAGATATGGTTATGAAGAAGAAGTGTACAAGTGGTTGTGTCGCAGGGTGCCTCTGGGGCCGTCCGGCGGCATGGGCGGCGGCATGGGCGGGCACGGGCAGGCGCTGGGCGGCATGGGCGGCATGGTGCACCACGCGCCCGCGCCGCGCCCGCCGCACCCCATCCGCGCGATGCCGCACCACCCGCCCGCGCAGCACCACTCGGTGCCACCGGTTAGTTGACACAATCTATATGACACGTATATACACGCTTTGTCCTGAATGACTGACGGGTCAGGTCTCTGTAATCAGCGGTTTAAGACTGCGTTGACAGCCTTAAACAGCTGATTGCAGAGACCTGAAACTTGGAGGGTATGTACAATCCACGCCACGAGAGATGAGATCTGACGAGTACGCGATTAGACTTGCGCAGTAGACGTCTTTAGTAGAAATCGTCTACTGCTCAAGTCAAATCACGTGCTCGTCTGGTCTCATCGCTCGTGGCGCGGATTGTACTTTGTATGAAGTAGGCTTTCGTTAAGAAAGGATTTTTCGAAATTCCCACAGAAAAGCAGAATACACGAAAACGAAGTTGCGCGGGTTTCGCTAGTCGATCTGATGACTGGACCTCTAGTTCATGTTCATGTGTATATCAGCTAGGTATTGCATATTAGTTTTTTATGTTTAGTCGTAAACTTTTATTTGTATATTGTACTTTTGCACTCTTACAAGACGGCTACGTGTGCTGCAAATTGTTTGTCACCTTTTCATTCTTCAATTATTGAAGATATTGATTAAAAACTTTTTTGCAATTTTAACCGCGAAATTCCGTTCCCCTGACTGATATCTGGGATGAAAACTATCGTATGTGTTAATCCAGGCTATAAATTACCTGTGTACCAAATTTCAAGCAAATCTATCCAGCCGTTTTCGCGTAAACGAATAACAAACATTCATACAATCATCAACTTTATTATATTAGTAGGATTTGTGTCGCACTCGCCGCCCCGTTGTCAACTACTTTATAAGAAAAGACTTATGGTGTTGATAATGTTCGCACAGCAACAAATGAAGCCGATGCGGCGGCCATACCCTGTCAGCGGCGCGTACGGACCGGGCGTGATGCCGCCGCATTACCCGCAGCCCCAGCCCTCCGTGCCGCAGCAACCACCGCACACAGGTACAATATCATATTTCATTTGTATGGTATTTCATCGTTAATCCATACTTTTACTTATAATTTAGTTTGTAAATTAAATTGTCAATAAATGAAGAGCGTGATCTTCTAACACAGGTATTGTATACTTAAAAGAAGACCCATGCAACTATGTAATCTACCTGTAACCTATTAGATGAAAAATAAAGATTGTTATTTTTGGATTATTATTATACTTTATTGCGAAATTCGAAAGTGACTTTGTTTGTCCTTCTTTCGCGTCAAAAGTAATGAACCAATTGACGTGTTTTTTTTTTGGAGATACAATAGTTTAAGGTCTGGAGATTGAGATCCCGAAAAAAACATCTTATTCCCACGGAAAAAAAGACCACGCTTGCAATTCGCAAGGAACTGCCAGTTTATTTCATAAAAAGCATATTATGTTAGAAAATAGTGATTCCTGAATTTTACGGTGAATTGAAACAAAAGGACAAGAGCAATGGACAGACACTTTTGGATATATTTTCATAGGTGTATACGGCGTCCGTCATCGGTCACCATAGTCGAAAAGAATATTTGCGTCGCTAATTGTAAATTAAATTGTAGCCTATATAAAGATGATTAAAAAAAATTGAGTTACTTACTAACGAGCGATAAAATAACTGTCAAGCAATTTTATTATCATTTTATCATTATCTAATGTTGTTTAACTATTAGTTAATAACTCCGTATATTATTCATTAAGGTCTGGACAAGACGTCATCAGTGTTGGCATCTAAGTCTAAGCTATGCTCCAATTATGGTCAGTCATAATTCAATATTAGTAGACATTTTTTTTGTAGTGTATTATAATTATAGCTTTTGCACACTATCGTTTTCCCGTGGAGGATTTATCATTTATGTTTTATTTGTTTTGCGAAATTATTTAATATTGGCCTATTAGTTATACAGGTCGCTGATAAATTCTAGTTAGATTGTCTGCCAGATAAAAGTAGTAAAAATGCAAAAAAAAAAAACTGTTTGTCCAACAAATAGTGAAGAAGAAAACGTCGTTTAAAATATTAACACAAAATTGAAATATAAAGGTGCGTCTACGCTAGACGAGCCGAGCACAAGCTGAGCTCAAGCTGAGCCGCGGTGACAAGTGTGGTTCGAGGCTTGTAAGTCGGTCCACGCTACACGAATTGTGGCTCGTCATCTTAATAGTGCACTATCTTAGTGATAAAAGTAACTATAGGCCCATATCCCTTGCCACCATTATTGCCAAGGTATTTGACGGTTTGCTTAATACACAGTTGGATAAATACATAGTGCTTCACGATAACCAGTTTGGGTTTCGTCCCCGATTGTCTACTGAAAGTGCCATACTGTGTCTTAAGCATACCGTCAAATATTATACAGACCGCAACACTCCTGTATACGGCTGCTTTCTCGACCTGTCACAGGCTTTTGACTTGGTCCGATACGACATACTGTGGAGTAAGTTAAGGGGCGTAAACTTACCACAAGAATTTATTAACATCTTTCAGTACTGGTACGCGCATCAGACTAACAGTGTTCGCTGGGCGGGGGCAATGTCAGACCCATACGGGTTAGCTTGCGGCGTTAGACAGGGGGGATTGACATCTCCTACCCTTTTTAATTTATATATCAATGAGCTGATCGCCGAACTCAGCAGCCAGCCTGTTGGCTGTCACGTTGATGGTGTGTGCGTCAACAATTTAAGTTATGCGGACGATATGGCGCTGCTGAGTGCGTCGGTCTGCGGCTTGAGAAAGCTTGTGGGGATTTGCGAGAAGTACGCGTGTGGTCACGGATTAATATACAATGCAAGGAAAAGTCAATGCATGGTCTTTAGGGCAGGTACGAAGTGTCCTAAGAATGTACCACCTGTAAAAATAAATGGTTCGCCTCTAGAGTGGGTTTGCCAATTTAAATACTTGGGTCATATAATAACTGCCGACCTTAAGGACAATGCCGATATTGACAGGGAGCGGAGGGCATTGTCGATTAGAGCTAATATGATTGCCCGCAGGTTTGCGCGATGTTCACAACAGGTTAAAATTACATTATTCAGGGCTTATTGTACATCGTTGTACACCTGCAGCCTGTGGGCGGATTGTACTAAACGGAGTTACAATGACCTCCGCGTCCTTTACAATAATGCGTTCAGGGTGATACTGGGGCTGCCCCGATTTTGTAGCGCCTCGGGTATGTTTGCAGAAGCGCGAACTGACTGTTTTCATACCACTATTCGCAAACGAAGCGCGTCCCTGGTGCGCAGAGTACGGGGCAGTTCCAATATAATTTTAAAAATGATCGCCGATCGACTGGATTGTCCGTACACCCAGCGCTGCTGTGAAAGACATGTCGCGGTGTCTGTGCCGCTGAGGAGGTATTGACATCCTCGCGTTTTTGTTTTTTTTATTTTTATTTTTAAGCATGACATTTCATTATTTATTATTATTATTATTTAATCTAAAGTCTAATTTGTCAATTTCATTTAATTTTAATTTATAATGTTGTATTTTATTTTAGTAATGTCTGATTTTATTTGATTAATTGTTATTTATTTTATTATTTCTACAAATTTTAATCTTGTGAATATGGGTCTATGCTATCCGAAATAAATGAATTTTATTTATTTATTTATTTTAGTTGTATCAGTCATCAATGTAATCAATAATAGAAACGCCCAGTATAGTCAGTGTCTATCATCGTCGTTCCTGGTCTGCCTTTCTGATCAAAAACTCGATAATAGATTAACTAAATCAGAAACCTGTAAAACTGAGCCAAAATATAAGTTTATTGACAAAAAAAAATATTTATTAAACAATGCAGCAGTATCGACGCCCAGCAACCACAGCCACAGCGCAAACACGTCTAGCCATACGGCGGACGTGAAGGAGCCGGTGTCGCACGGGCCGGCGCCGAGCGGGGCGAGCGCAGCGGCGAGCGGCGCGAGCAGCGGGGCGAGCGGCGCGGGGGACGAAGCGACGCCGGGCGACGCAGAGGCGGCGCGCCCGGTCGCCGCGCAGGCCAACAGTAAAGAGAAGACTCCTATGTGCCTGGTCAACGAGCTGGCCAGGTACAATAAGGTAAACATTTCTTTTGTACCTGTTCTATATATAATATAAGCAAGCATTTTTTCAAGCAACCTTATAACGTCTATCATTCTTTGGTTAGAAGGCCAAAATCTGCATAACAATTATTGTGATAATATTTGAATTATCGTACTTGATACTGTATTTGTATTTCTGTAATAAAGCAACAAATGACGTTTTGAATATTTAAAAATTATAATGATCTTCGTATTGTTTTTTTTTTTTTCAGATTAAGCATCAATATCGCCTCACATCAGAAACAGGACCTGCTCACAAAAAAATATTCACAGTAACACTCCGATTGGGTGATACTGAGGAATACACTGCTGAGGTGAATTCCTTCTTCTATTTGTTGAATATTATGATTTTACTTCAAAACGATTTGTGTCAGTAAGTCTTGTTGGTAGTAGGTGAGTTAAATGTCAATAAATTAGTATAAAATATATATTTTCCTATTAATGTTAATAGGGTACGTCAATAAAGCGCGCGCAGCACGCGGCGGCTGGCGCGGCGCTGTCGGGCACGGGCTTCCCGCCGCCGCCGCCGCGCGCCGAGCCCGCGCACGCGCCGCACGCGCCGAGGCACCAGGGCGCCGTCATGCCCACCGTCGAGCTCAACGCGCTCGCCATGAAGCTGTGCCAGCCCGCCGTGTACACGGCCGTGCCGCCCGTCGCCGCGCCCGCGCCCAGAGGCCGGCGGCCCGCCTTCGCGCCGCCGTACCGCATGCTGGCGCCGGGGCTGCTGTACCGCGTGCGCGTGTGCGTGGGCGGGCGCGCCTGGCTCGGCGAGGGCGCCACGCCGCAGGCCGCAAGGCACGACGCGGCGGCGCGCGCGCTGCACGACCTGCGCCCGGAGCCCGCCGCCGCCGAGCCGCCGCCGCCGCCCGACCAGCCCAGCGGGGAGGCGGCAGACCTGCTCAACTCGGACGTCAAGTCGCCGGTGTCGCTGGTGCACGAGCTGGCGCTCAAGCGCAACCTGTCCGTGCTGTTCACGGTGAAGTCGGAGCGCGGCCCGCCGCACATGCGCGTGTTCGTGACGGCGTGCACGGTCGGCGACATGGAGACGGAGGGCGAGGGCAACGGCAAGAAGGTGTCGAAGCGGCGCGCGGCCGAGCGCATGCTGGAGGAGATGCGCCGCCGCTGGCCGCCGGCGCTGGTGCGGCACGCGGCCGCCGCGCACGAGCGCCGCCGCCTGCAGCCCGCCAAGAAGAAGCCGCGCAACCTGATCAAGGTGGGCGAGCTGGACGCCAAGGAGGCGGGCGCGGGCGCGGCCGGCGCCGACAACCCCATCTCGCGGCTGGCCGTGGCGCGGCACGCCGTGCGCGCGCGCAGCCCGCAGTACCGCGTGCTGGAGGAGCGCGGCGCCGCGCGAAGGCGCGAGTTCCTCGTGCAGTGCGACGCGCCGCCGCACTCCGCCACCGGCCTCGGGCCCAACAAGAAGACCGCCAAGAGACGCGCCGCACACAGTACGCATTAACATTCACCATACCTGGCTCTCACACAAATGTCATTGCAAATAAAAATATTAATTTTTCATTACAGATGTGCTACTAGCCATGGAAATGAGCTCCAACACAACTGAGAATTCTTCCACAACCGTTGCCAACAATTCTGAAACCACCACGAACGGAACCGCCGATGTCTGCAAGACCAATAATAATGATCCTAAACGAAAGGTAAACCATTATAGTTCATCCGACGACGTCCGACGACCTCCGTGGCATAATGGTTACCACGCCAGACCGCTACCCAGGAGGTCCCGGGTTCGATCCCCGGTCGGGCCATGATGAAAAACGAACTTTTTCTGATTGGCCTCTGGTCTTGGATGTTTATCTATATATGTATTTGTTATAAAATATAATATCATTGAGTTAGTATCCCATAACACAAGTTTCGAACTTACTTTGGGGCTATCTCAATCTGTGTGAATTGTCAAAAAAAAAAAAAATAATAATAATAAATTTAATAAACTACTTTAGACTTATTAAAGACGACTAACTTGTAATATTATTAGCAAATCATTCACACAGGTATCGTTGTAATTAAATATTTTTTTCACATTAGACTTCGATAAAGTATGTGTACAAATATTTCAAAATAGGTGTCGTTATAACGTAGGTAGGTATTCCTATTCGAAAAAGAAATGAAAAAAAACTGGTAGATTACATGGCCTGTTGTGTCGTTGCAGGAAGGCGAGGCTATGGGCGGCGCTGCAGACGTGCGCCAGCCGGTGCCGGGCGTGCTGCTCATGGACTACCACCAGCGCTCGGGGCAGCCCGCGCCCGTCAACGGTACGACAGTCACCTAGTTCATTTAAATACATTGAGATTTTTTTTGCTTATTGTCAATTTATAAAAAAATGTGACATAATTTCTCAGTGACTTGTCAAATTTTTAACAAATAAAACTGTTTTCAGGTGTGAGCGAGACAAGTGCAACAGGCGGCGCCGGCAGCAGTACGCCGGGCGCCAAGGACCAACTGATGTACCTGTCCAAGCTGCTCGGCTTCACCGTGCAGTTCTCGGACTTCCCCAAGCGCAACCACGGCGAGTACCTGTCGCTGGTCTCGCTGTCGACGGAGCCGCCCGTGATGTGCCACGGCGGCGGCGCGAGCACGCTGCTCTCGCACGAGCAGTGCTCGCGCTCCGCTCTGCGCGCTCTCGCGCTCATGGGGCTCGACGCGCCCGCGCCCAAGCCCAAGCCCAGCGCGCTCGCCAACGGGATCGCGCCCTCCTAATGCAATAAATAAATGGCACGTGTCGTGTAGTTCGGGACGACTTTCAAATTTATATTCTTCTACATTTTCATTTATGTACCTATGAACTTATTTACAAGCGCGATTTTTGATCTCGGGTCTTGCAACAATACTTAGTTTTTCTTTAACTCTAAACGTCCTTATTTTAGAATGACATTATGTATATTTTATGTTATGTTTACGGTCTGTAAGAAGCTATTTAAGTTACTCTCAAACTTTAATGCACTGATATACTGCCGCTCACAAACTAGGAGTAGTTTAAGTTTTTTTATATATTGTTATTTTATTCGTGTAAATTTATGAAATAGCGAGATGTTTTACTACGAGATAGTTAATTTTAAAATGGATTTTTATAAAATTGTATCTCGTAAAATAGTTCCCTGTAGTGGAAACATTTATAGCTCTTTATATCGACGACATTTAGCGATTGGTTATATTTGTAAAATGTATCCGACATATATGTTAGATAAGTAATTGGAAGTGAATGAAATATCAATAAAATTATGTAGAAACGAATATTTTCGAAACTGAGGCTGTGAAGCCAAACCAAAACAGTTTCTTGGGATTCGGCAGCGCGGCCACCGCGGGTGTGAGCGACGCTCTTTCATGCCGTATATAATATACTATTGATATAAAATAGTTAAATTTAATAATTTTCCTCCACTTACCGGTCTGGTTTTATCTTACTATAATAACAGACTGGATTGTTGGTGCGAATCGCTCTACGGCTGGTCTCGCCTGCCGTCCCGACGAACGCTAAAGTTACATCATGCGGCCATGGTGTCTCCTTAGTTTAGTTTAATAGTAGTAATCGCCGTAATTCCCGCACTTCACGCCGTATACTCTGGTGACGAAGCACCGCGCCACCCGTACTATCCAGCATTCGCGTCGCCTCCGTCTGCAGCCAGTTTCGACGCGGGGAGTGCGGCGATTATAACAGTGGCCTCGATTTTTAAGTAACCACTAGCTAGTGGGTAAGCGTTTACAAATTTTCCCGACCCTAAGCTATGAAATGTGTAATTTTAGATTTAAGCTAACGAATTCGACTCGAAATCGCATTTGACCATCGACATAAAGTATAGACAAGCTGTCCGGTACTGAGATTTTACGGCATTGCGATGGTGTCGATCAACGATCTGTTAAAAATGCCAAAAAACGATCTGTTACATAATAATTGTCAATTGGACACCACTGCTTCCGTCGCTCGCTCGCAACTGACTGAAGGGTGGTGGTGTGCATTTACACCATCGCAATGCCGCAAAATTTAAGTACCGGACAGCTTGTCTATACTTTTATGTCGATGCATTTGACTAGCAATTATGCTCCTTATCAATTTAGGCTAAGGTTGAAGGTTGCTTATTATTAAACTATGTAACCTATGTCTAATGCATACATGTACTCCTAATTAGTATAGCGTTTCGACTAACATAGCAATTTCATTCTAGGTGTTTAAAATGTATTTATGAATACGATTGATCGGCGACTATACGCCATTATAGATGTGATTAAGAATCGCATGTTATGATCTCCGGGAGTTGCGTCGATCTCTTGTACGTGCAACCTGCCGATTGTACATTTCATTGTATTGGGTCCTTATAGCGGTAGTAGTATCGCGGGCGTAAGTTTATTAGTCGAGTCGACTACATTTACTCTTAGAAAATGTACTCGTAACCGCTTGTAAACCTTACTTATTTATCGTGTCGTGATAATCCGACACTTATATATTTTCAACATGTAATATTTTTACATGATTGTGTACTAAACTCTTCATTATTTGTTAAAACGATTTTAAATCGAGGCCATCATGAATTTCTTGTTGTTTAAAGTTGCAAAAGTAACTAGATACATGAAGAAATTGATAATTGGTTATAGAAAACGCCAAAAAGGGCATTAAGAAGTGTTTTATTTATTTTGTTCTAAGTAACTAATATTTTATATAACTGGGGTGGAGTCCCAAAATGAACTTCGTGCTTTTAGCAACTATTGTAAGAATGCAACAATAAAGTTAAATATTTATATTATTGTTTTATTTTATCCTGTCCTACTCCTTATCCCAAGGTTTGAGTGTGCTCCCAGCATTAAAACATTTCCACCGGTGCAAAACATAAAATTATAAAGTATAATATGTATTACTAAGAAATACCACCCGAGTTATAACATTTCCCGACAAGGTTACCCCCTAGATGTCAGTTTCTCCCAAAATTTTCACTTGGTGGTCTACCTTGATGTGAAGAGCCTACACTTTGGTAACAGGAATTAATAAATTTGGTGGGGTGTGAAATTATCTAATTAACTACCACCACACCAATACTTTTCTGTATATTATCTGTGGTCATCGGAGTTGGTGGCATGATATTTGTGCAATTTACAGCTGCCAGTATCTTCGGAACCTTGCCTAAAGGGACTCCTTTTAATAATATATTTTAGTTATTTTATTTTATTTTTTAAGGTTTTTAGTTTTAGGTTCATTATAATTTGTTTATATTAATATGTTTACTTTAGTTTTAGTGTACATACATAGATTTGTTTCTTATTTGAATAAACGTTAATAATTTCGGTCAAAAAAAAAAAAAAAAAATTACGGCTGTTTGTTATTCTAATTTCACTGGTTGTTGATCCTAAAATATTTTTTTTCCTATGACAAGGAAATAGGTATTCATTTGTTTAATGACACTATAAACATAGAATCAAGAAGAAATAAGCCACATTTCACATTTAAGACATCTAGAATAACAGAATATTGTATTGAAATGTTTTTTTAATACTGTTAATTAAACTACAAAACCACGTTTTGTAAAAAGGAACGGAATAATAAATTTATTTGGTACTAACACAGTACTAAATAGTCGCTGGATGATCTACTATTTGTAATAACATTGAACTTTAGTCGACGATCTAACTTTTATACAGGATCCGGTTTAAACTTTGAGTAAGTTTTTTTAATAAGAGGGTGTATAATTTAAAAAAATATATGTATTAAAAAATAAAAACAAAGTTTTATTAATAAAAAATAGTAGCAATGCGTAACAATATCACCAGTCTTTGCAAGACCCGAGGTAATCAACAGACTGTCGTGGTATATTTACATAATACTATTTTCGTCTCTTCAATTAATACTATACTCGTGGCATGGCGGGTGTGGGGCGTTCACTTCACGTATTTCAAACCGAGGGCCTGGGTCATGAAGCAAAGGATATCCGTGTTTTCATCAATCTGGAATAAATAACAAAATGATTATTGTTTTTATAATAGGGTAAATGCCTAGTGGTGTCTTCATTTTCTTTCGGGTTTTAAAAGAATTATAATGCGATTGGGTGATATGTTCGACGGGGGATGTGATAAATTATAATCTTAGATATATCCAAATTCCATCATAATGTTTAAAATTGATTGCTAACAGTGAAAAATTTGCAACTGAATTTCGATGTAGTAAGTTCAACTGATTGAGATGAAATTTTGCGTACAGTACACATATCAAATCGGAAGAGATAAAAGTTTGTGTATATGTGTTTCTTCTTCACGCTCAAATGGCTAGGCCAATTTTCATGATATTTGATATGTAGCTGATACCTTGGATTAACACACACTTTTTGTCTCGAAAAGGTTTGATCGAAAGTTTGATAGAAATGGCGCGTTATAAAATAGGTGTCGCTACTGTGCATAAATTCAATATGCGGTCTAAGAGTGGCTTACAATCTTAGCGGTGGGCTTGCCCCCGCCGTGGCCCGCCTTGGTGTCGACGCGCGCCAGCAGCGGCCGCCGCTGCGGGGACGCCTTCACGGCGTGCTGCAGCTGCGCGACGAACTTCAACGAGTGCAGCGGCACCACGCGGTCGTCGTGGTCCGCCGTCAGCACCAGAGTGGCGGGGTACTGCGCGCGCTCTGCAGACAAGTGCCATACACACATTGTGAAATATAATAAAATACAGAATTCGCTGTTATTCATGAATGAAAATGTAATGAATTAAAGAGACAGCAAGCATTTATTATGTGTGAAGTGCAGCATTTATAAAATAGCCCGATGAAGCTACATCGGGAAGGTATCCCGCTTTCACAGAGTATCGGCGTGAAGTAGCAATGAGTTTGTGTGAAACTCCGAAAATCCAATTGGATTTCCTTTTCTCTCGTGTAGCCGGCAACACATTGGCAGCGGCCTCTACCGCTGATGTTCACAAACGGCTGTAATCACTTTGAATATGTCCGCAAAAAAAGTAGGTAACCTATTCTTTGTGACGTTTGGTCTTACCGTTGTTAGGTGTGTACACATTGTGTAGCGGCGAGTATTTGAGCAAGTTATTGAACTGCGTCTCGTTGTCCGAACTGCCGTAGTCCGACACCCATGCGTGTCCAATCGTGAACTTCTGGAACCGCAGCATATCCAGCACTCTGTGTAGAATACAGTGATTCTCATAATTAAAAAATAATGGTATTTGAAGAGTTAAAATAATTATATAGGGAGACAAATGACACAGAGACTTGTGTTATAGGATACTAACTCAACGATACTATATTTTATAACAAATACATATATAGTTGCAAGACCCAGGCCAATCATGAAAAGTTAGTTTTTCATCATGACGCGACCGGGATTCGAACCTGGCCTCCTGGGTGGCCGGACCGGTTTGGTAACCATTACGCGACGATGGTTCTCAAAAAGCATTTTATGAATAAACTAGCTTTTTTGCCCGCGACTTCGTCCGCGTGAAGTTCCGGACCCGTTTCCGTGGGAACCACATTGAATTTCGGGAAAAGCTATAGCCTATGTCACTCCCTGATAATGTAGCTTTCTACTGGTGAAAGAATTTTTGAAATCGGTCCAGTAGTATCGGAGCCTATTCAATGCAAACAAACAAACAATAAAATCTTTCCTCTTTATAATATTAGTATAGACTAATAACTCACCCGACTTGCACGATGGCGGCACCATACAAATCAGGCCGTTGGTTGATGCAGGCGGCGACCAACAACCCGCCGTTGGACCCGCCCTGTATGGTGATCATGGACGGCGACGTGTACCGCTCTTCTATCAAGTACTCCGCCGCCGCTTGGAAGTCATCGAACACGTTCTGTTTGTTGAGCAACCGGCCCGCGTTGTGCCATCTCTCGCCGTACTCACTGAAAACACGTTTATAACTTGTTTAGTACTACATAACACGGTTAGCTGTAATTTTTGACACGCATCGCTTTGTGAGAAGACTGACATTAAAAAAAAATGAAACGATGATTATTTTTAACTATCGGACTCTTGTTTTACAATTTGTAGTAATGAGATAAATACGGGCGTGAACATACTTGTTCATATTTTCGTAAAAATTTATTGATAAATGACAAAATTTCCTCTACCACAAAAGATAGAGACGCGATTTTTATATTTTTTTATTTTAAGATATAGTTCCGTGGTTGTTGTTGTCTAACCTAACAATTACAAAAGTAATTGTTGATGAGGAGACATGGCATGATAAAAGGGATCTCACCCGCCGCCCCTGATGTTGGGTATGGCCACGAGCCCGTTGAAGTGCTGCATGAAGACGAGCCTCGTGACGCTGAAGCTCGGCTGGATGTTGATGTTGAACCCGCCGTAGCCGTACACCAGCGCCGGGTTGGACCCGTCGCGGGGCAGGTCCTGGACGCACATACAAATATTTGTAGATGCGGTCCAATAATGATCATACAATTTTTAGATTGTTTTTTATTTAGTAATTACGGTCCAACTAACCATTCTATTTTTGAAAATATTATTGAAATATTTTTTTTTCACCTGCGCCCATATCACACCTGGGTTGAAATGGTGAAAAAATATTTCAATAAAATTTTAAGATAATTATTGATAGTTGTGGAGAGTAGACATTTTGAACTCTCTCAACATGGAAACTTACCTTCTTAGAAACAATAAACATAGGAACTTTAGTGCCGTCTTTGCTTGTATAAAATATTTGTTTAGCCTCATATTGCGATGCGTCGAATCCTTTCACTTTCACCTCTCTGAATACCTGAAATTCAAATAATTCTTCATGAAAACTTTATAATAACATAGTACAATATTAATACTATTAATGCATAAAAACCACTAAACGCAATATTTAGAAATCATGAATTATATTTTACATTTTACGGCACCTTTTTCATTGGCCGACTATACGAAAGATTACTTTTTTATATCATTACGATGAGAGCTAACGCATCAATCCGCCGTCATTTTTAAACATTACCTTCTTAGTGGTGCAATGCAAACGCACAGATACGCAGCGTCAGCAATTTACGCTATGCGCGTCGTTTTATCTATACTAATATTATAAAGAGAGAAGATTTGATTGCTTGTTTGTTTGCATTGAATAGGCTCCGAAACTACTGGACTGATTTCAAAAATTCTTTCACCAATAGAAAGCTGCATTATCAGGGAGTGACATAGGCTATAGCTTTTCCCGAAATTCAATGACGAAGTCGCGGGCAAAAAATCTAGTAATACATATTCAAATTAGTTCGTTCGTGTATCGGCTTGCGAGCCGTCGTACGTGCTCCCAATCAAACCAATCAGTCATTTCATCCACGTTCACTTAATAATAAGTTACTTAATAATAAGGACAATATAGACAATTTCCAGTTATTAAGTTGTTATCATTTTCTCTATCAATTATCATAAACTTAAGAGTAACAATAGACCGTACAGCTGGTCTTGTTAAAAAGATGGTAGCACAGAATTAATTTTAAAACTTACGGTGGGTGTATATGGTTTATTCTTGAAGTCTACGTGATAAATGATACCGGGGGTAAGGAATGACATAAAGTGGTAAAAGATCTCCGACTGGTCCTTCTTGCCGGAGAAACCGACTATGGAGCCGACATCCAAATTAAAGTTCATAATGAGATCGCCCGTGGTCATGTTGTGAAGTTGGAGCACGCTCTGGAAAAATAAAATCATGATTGTTATGATTTTATTTACAAAAGTTTTCGTGTATGTCTCTTCGCAGTAGCAAACCGGCTAAACATCATCAGGCAATCGGGGAACAAGTGATCTAAAGCAACATTGTGGTTGCTGTTGAGAATAGTAAATAATGATTTGTAGTTTGACAAAATGTTTTAATCGAAAGCTCTTTTTTATAGAGTGACATATCTATTTAATAACAATAATAAAATATGACAAATATAAAGTGAGGAGACAAATAGGGACTCCTGCTTGTAATGCCGGTCGCCAACAGTTGCCAAGTAATCAAAATACTTTTGTTCAAATTGGCTTCTAGGCTCTTTGGAGTCACATTTCTTTCTTATCAATTTTTCGCGGAAGATGTACTTTCCGCGAAAAAATGATAAGAATGAAATGTGACTCTAGTAGAAATGTAATAAATAATTTAGTTTTTCGCTTGTGATGGTGTATCAGCCATTCATGACTATCAAATAATTAAAAGGAAAATTATTTAATTTACTTACCTTTACATCTCTGACGTAGCTGACGACGAGTTTGTCGTTGTCGACAGCCGAAGCCCAATCTAACACGTCGCTTGGATGTTCCTGTCAAAATAAAATAAAATATTTATTAATATTGTTTACAACAACGTTGCGTTATTCTTTAGCTATAAAATGTTTCAGGAAATTCCCATGGATTGATAGGAATTCGGTACAAAGAGCAATTTATCTACTTGGGTCGTGTTCATAAGCGTTTAGAAGAGTGTAGATCGTGATCCTAATTTATAAGTGGTAATTTTTTTCCGTAATGGTGGTACCGTTTGTCCTCTGTGATAAAAAGGCTTGTCGAGGAGACTATTTCCATAAATAACTTTATCGCATGTGAAGGCCTATAGAGTATTATTTACTTGCTTCTTTCTCTTAATAATAATAGACAACTTAATCCTACCTACTTAGACAACTTAATTATAAATAGCATGAAATCCCAAATAATTTTTAGCTGTTTTATAAGTAATATTTTTTATAGTTTTTACTCTAGATTTATTTCTTGTTTTCTTGTTCACTAGGTTTTTTACCTACTTTTTGTTGCAGAATCAAACAAGCTTTTTTTTAGTATCTATATGCGAAAACTTTGTAAATGAGTACGTTTTGTATACAATTTGTAATTAATTAAGTAGATATATTCTGTACTGTATGTTTTCCAAATAAAATAAAATAAAATAGTCTCGGAATGCTATTTCTTAAATTTAATACATATATAACACAATACATACTGCCAAGAGAGTCTCCCAGTTTTCTTCCGCGGGGTTGCTGAGATCGATCTTGATTAGCCGATAGTTTGGAGCGTTCTTGTTCGTGCGGAATATGCATATGGAGCCTTCATTTGTGATGTACTGGAATATTTGAAAAATCACAATTATTTAAAAAACAATTGTTAAAATAACTCTTTACTATGTGTATTGTGGTACAACTATTTGTTGAGTCGGGTACAAACTGCTGTGACGTAACATAAAAAAAATCCCATAGTGTGGACGCCTTGTGCGCCGCACCAACCGTGCACACTACGCGCACGAATAAAGCATTATGTGTATGGTAATTTCTTTCATTGCATGTTATATGACATGTTAAGTTACAACAGTCTGTGCCCACCATTGGAACTTGCACGTGCGACAACGCCAGATACAAGATCGCTGAAACGGAGTGCTCATAAAAACCAATTAATCTGAGCGTTAAGTCTATATAATAATAAATAATAATAATAAATTTATTTATTTGGTCCACAAACATATACAGTTTGAAAGTACTGTTTACAAAAATTCTTAATAAAAACATTTAGCCAATATATAAAGCTACTTCCTAAAAACTAAAATATATGTAGAGTACAGAGTATTTGCTTCTGCAGCTGTGGTAGGTTTAACCCTGTGTTACAGCTAACAGTGCTCATCCCCTGTTTTTCAAGTTTATATAAATTTAAGGCTTTTAGCTATGTAGAAAATAATAAAAATATAAACATAAAAATCAAAGAAAAGAAAAATAAAATAAAAATAAAAAGGTGACTTGTACGAAATGCTAGTGTTCGTGTATGAGTGAGTGTGTGTGTATTTGTGTGTGTGTGCGAGTATTTGTGTGTGTGCGTGCGTGTTGTGTGATTAAGAATATTTTACTTCATTAATTCATTTTTTAATCGTGATTAAATCTTCAGTTTCTTCATAAGACAGTGTTTGTAAAAAATTGTAAATTGTAGTCTTGCACATTTTATTATTTAAAGGGTAAATGTTCAAAAATTTATTGATTTTATTATAAATATAAGGGCCAATAAAAGGAAAAAATCTATTCATAAATTTTGTTCTAAAAGCAGGTATTTCACATATCCTATAATGCCTGCGTTTTTTTAATTTTTCAGTATGATATATTAATTTACTATGTTGGATCATTAAAATTTTAAGAAGAAATAATTGTCGAACAGTTAAGACTTCACAGAAATAATATAGTTCGGCAGTTGGAAAACGAGCTTTTTTGAAGGTGCAGACTTTTAGCACTGCTCGCTGGGCAATTTCAATACTTTTAATATTGTATTTAGCCACCCCACCCCACGCAGAAATGCAGTACGTCAGAATGGATTGACAGAGTGCGTAATAAATGTTTTTCATTAATCTGGGATCAGCAACTTGTCGAAGATTTCTGAAAACGTATATAAGCTTTCGGACACGGGCACATACAGATTTTAGGTGTTCTTTAAAGTTTAAATTTTGATCTATAATTACGCCAAGGTATTTAACACTTCGATTTCGAATTAGAGGGGCACAACAGCATTCTGATACTGACATGCAAGTATGAGGTATAATACTTAGGGAAATATTTTGTGAGCATTTATCGCGCATACTAAAACATACGTAGTTAGTTTTACTCAGATTTAGTGTGAGAATGTTATCACAAAGCCACCCTCTCGCAAGGTTGAAACCTGACTGCGCAGCTACAAATACCTCTTCCCAAGTATCGGCCGAAAACAGGAGAGCTGTGTCATCAGCATAAGATATGATCTTGCCTTTGTGGAGAGGTAGCGAAGTGAGATCGTTAATATATACGAGAAAGAGTGTTGGGCCAAGAATGCTTCCCTGTGGTACACCATATGTCAGTAGTAAATCATCACTGACCAGTTCCCCCACTCTGACACACTGCCATCTATCAGAGAGGTAGCTTTTGAAAAGTGATAGTTGATTCCCTCTGATTCCAAGTGCTTCGAGCTTGCGGAGTAGTAAGGGAACAGAGATTGTGTCGAACGCTTTAGATAAATCTAAAAAGATAGATAAGCATTTTTTATTTTTATCCAAGTTGGAGCTTACATAGTCCGTAAGAAGCCTGACCGCATCTTCTGTCGATTTTCCACTTCGAATACCAAACTGATTTTCGGACAAAAGTTTATTCTTCTCTAGGTATGTAACAAGTCTTTTATTTATAATCTTTTCCAATAATTTTGAAATAGCCGGTAATATCGAGATAGGCCTATAATTGTTGACACAAACTCTGTCCCCACTCTTGAAAATAGGACGCACCTCAGATTTTTTTAGGACTTTTGGAAATACGGCATTTTGCAGACAGGAATTGAAAATATGAGTAAGTGCCGGAATGAGGACATATTTAAAATCTTTTAAAAAACGATTATCAATTTTATCCCATCCAGTAGTGCAGTCATTTTTGAGCGAATTTAACAATTGTTCGACTTCCTCTTCATTTGTGTCTTCAAGCATGAACGAGTTTACTTGTGATTTATTGACAGTATGTGATTCAGTTTTGTCTTGCTTAGGTTTATTATCTAATATATTTTCAGCTAACGATTTTCCAACGTTGACAAAAAAATTGTTCACATTATGCAGTGATAGATGAGGTGAATCAGACAAGTTTAATAGTTCATTCGGCACATTTACATCTCTATTTATATTGGCAATATCTTTTATAGTTTTCCATAATTTTTTATTATCATGTTTAGAACTTTCAATCAATGATTTTTCGTAAGCTATCTTAGTCTTTTTCAACAAAGAATTACAGAAATTTCTATATCGCTTATAAGTTAATATCGCAGTTTCATTTGTAGGAATTTGTTGTGATTGTTTTTGTAATTTGTCTCTATTTTTAATACATCTAAGTAAACCAGGAGTAATCCATGGTTTAATAATTTTTTTACGATTTGATAATTTTATAGTGACAGTATTTTTCTCAATAAGTTTTTGTAAATTAGTTATTAAATAATTAATCGATACATTAGGGTCAGATGTTTCATAAACCGGGTCAAGTTTTAGATTAAGAATATCTTGCTTCAAAGTATCTTTGTCAATTTTTGTTACAGAAGTTCGCACTGAAATATTTCGCGGGAGTTTGAGATCAAGTCTATTGACAACTGGGTAATGGTCTGTTAACGACACCTGCGGTATTATGGTGATGTTTTTACTTTTTGTCTTCAATAATATATGATCGATACATGCTTGAGATTCACTTCTTGTTACTAGGGTATGAGCCGGCAGAAGTCCGTGTGTTGCGGCCATAGTGAGAAATCGTTCACCCCTATCTTCAATTTTGTCCGGGTTAATTTCAATATTGATGTCGCCAATAATCATTATTTTATTGAAAGAAGAATATTTGCTTAGTATTTCGTCCAAAGATGAAACAAAAGGATCAATATTGTCGCACGATGGGGACCGATATATAGAAATAATAACGATTTGGTTTCCTAGCGTAGCAACAAGACAATTACCATCTTTTAGGTTAGGTTCCTGAATTGTAAAGTTTAAGTGGTTTCTGTAATAAATAACAACACCATCATTTTGCCTCTGATTTTTCAAGGTAGCAGCAGAGCTATAACCTTTTAATCTCGGAATGGATGAGGTACAAGACAACCAGCATTCAGTGAGAACTATAATGTCACATTGCACGTTTAGTCTTTTCAGTAAAACTTCAAACCCCGGGAAATTACAATTTATACTTCTAATATTTTGAGTGAGAGTTATTAGACAGTTCGGTTTTTGCGATATAAACTTAAAAGCATCCTCAATATCACATGTTATTGATTTAGAGACCAATAAGTTGTCAATATTATTTGCAATTTCATTTGTACTATCGAATTTTGATTGAAAGTGTAAATTTATCAAAAATGTTATACGGTATTTTTGGGAAAAAAGACCGGACTAAGATTGCTGCCAAGAAAGAGAAAAGAAGTCTGAAGCGTACGGTAAACTTGTTTAAAGTATTGTGTGTAAAGTGAGTGTGTAAATAATGTTGTGAGTGTGATTGTTTATGTATGTGTGTATTTGTGGTTGATTTTGTTACGTTGTCACCTTTACAATCGTGTTTATAACTAATTTTAATATTACATAGTATTATATAGGGAGTGCTAGGGTATTTTTTAGTTACATAAATATTTACTAGTTGGTAATAGACACTAATCAGTTTGTAAAGCACCAAAGTTAGTCACGCTTGTTTAAGTTTATTTAGATCCGCCTCGCTGTTTATGCGAAAGTGTTGTGAACTATCCCTGTCATCTTTCCGCATGTAAACTATGCCATTTGAGGTCCAACAAAAGGAGTAAGCATGACTTTTTTGAAATGATCTTGCTAGATAAAAAAGCTTCTGTGTTTTTTGGGTTAGGGCCTCCGATATATACAACGGTTTAGCTTTTGATTTATCTCCCTCACTTACGTGCGAAGAACTCAATTTTTCACCCTTCTTCTTGTTCTTGTTGAAGTTTCGAGCTGATTTTATAAGTTTTTCCTTCAACAAAGTACTACCGAAATCAACTATGACCGGATTTGACCCATCTTTTGATTTAAGTCTATATATGTCTTTTATGTTGCATGCATCGATGCTTGTGTTCAGTACGTTTCCTAGTTTACTTAATGAGTTGCAGAGACTGGACTTAGATTCATCTTTGTTTTTCGGCAGATTTCTAATTTCTACACATGCAGCTCGAGCCTTACGCTCTAGCATTTCAACTTTTTCCTCTAATTGATTTATTGTTATCCTATCCTGCAACTTTTCAGACTCAAGGGTTGATAGTCTTGTTAGAAATTCGTCGTATTTATGTGACATTAATTCCATGCTTTTTTTAAGCTCGATGTTGCTTTCTGAAAGGGATGTGATGGTGGATGTGAGCTCATCGAAACGTTTGTCCTGTTCTTTTGAAAAATTCATTAGGAAATTCTGCACTGTGTCCACAATACCAGTATCCTCATCGATCTTCCTTTTTTTGCGCTCCGTGAGCGTTGCTGTCAAGGAGCGCAAGTCCGATTCTGAGCGACAGTGTGTTAAATTTGCCGATGCGACATTTACTACATTTTTGCATGTCTTTTTTTCCGGGGTTCTAGATGTCATGTTGACTTGTTACGAGAGGATAGTATTCAAAAATAGTACATATAACAGAATAAATCCGGCGTGCGTTTAGTATTTGATTTTTTGATTAAGCATGCTCGTCTCCAACAATAATAATAATCAGCCGACTCACCGAAAACGTAGTATCAATATTAGAATCAATAAATTAAGTTAAGTTATTCTACACGATATAAGACACTGGGGCACTTGTGCTATACAATATGTTCGTAGCACTCTTGGTCGTTAGTAGCACTCGTAGAACACGTAGCAGTCTGTCGTAGCGCTGCCCGCTGCGGTGCGCCGTTCGTAGCCGTTGGTATATGGAGCTAGTTGATATTTTCGTCGCAGCCGCTTACTCGTTCGATGGCGCAGCCGTCAAACACGCCCAAGATCGTCCTCACCAGTCCAAGCGACGCTGGTTCGAATCCGGTTGAACTCACAAAAACTTTAATATTTGTAAATATTAATTTTAAAAATTTATATTTAATTTTCAAAACACTTTGACACTGATTGAGCACGTCCGCGCTTGGCAGCGGTCCGGGGGGGAAGAGGTATGGGTAAGTGATTTCAGAATACGATACTATAATGTTTGTAATGTTGCATGCCCGATAGGGTAAACTGTTGTAACCAACACCTTTATGTAACCATCTTCCATGTACACACAGTTGGCAATAAAAGTCTATTCTATTCTTTATAATGTTAATTTTGACAATCTAAACCGATATACAGTAAGATCCTGAAACGCATCTTAGGCTATCTCTTTTTTCTTCTTTAGTTAGACAGTGACAGCACATTAAAATTTTGTTTTAGTTTTTTTTAACACTCACCTCATAATCCGCCTCGAATTTGTGCACGATTTGTGTGAGTGGCAGCTTCCCATTGATTTCTGGATGCTTGCTGAGGTCCGCGAAGAAGAGCAAATTGTCGCGGCAGTCCTTCACAGGAGTCACTATTAGATACTTGCCGCAGTCAGTCACTTCTGCGCCGCTGAAATGGACAAATTTAGTTGATTTAATCTACGATTTAGAATTACAACATTACTCTCTAAATTTACGGGAGGCGCAGACCTAATATAAGGGAATAGGCATCTACGCTTTGTTAACTCCTCCCAAAGCGAAGGCTAGACAATGTGCCGGGCCGGGCCGACCTTTTGTTTGAGTAAAAGCCTGCGTCTCACCGCGCCATGATCTCAAAGCACACGGCGGGCAGCATACAGTCAGAGTAACGCGAAAAAAATTACGTGTGTGCCATAAGAATATTGTATTGTGTGATTGTCTAAAGTATACTATTGTTCGCAATTAAATTGTCCGGCCCGACTCACCTCGTCGTCTGAGCAGTACCTTATGTATAATTGACTTGTACAGTCAAGAGCACGTCAACCTTTACATATCGGACTTTGTACCATTCTTAAGTTCTATATTGTCATAAGAGCCACAATTGTACTGCAAGCGTAAGCGCTCATGCAGACGAGACGGTTTCTTGCCGGAGCTAAGCTCGGCATCAAACAAGCGCCGTGCCCGGTTGCGAGGTGAGCCGGGCGCCGGCGTCGTGTGATTGGCTTCATAGTGTCCCATACAAGACTGACGACCGGACGTAGACCTGGTTTGACGCCGGGCTTAGCTCCGGCGAGAAACCGTCTCGTCTGCACGAGCGCTAAAGCTCAACGTGCACCTGACTGTACATATTGAACAAAAAAAAATTTTTTTGCGACAAAAAAGATATTATTACATTGTTTGTCACAATATACACAAGTTACTTTTTCACCTCACAAGCTCGGAAAGAATCTGTTTGTCATTCGAAACCTGAGCGCAAAAGTGCATTTTGTGCCCTAGCGTGGAAAGTATTTTTAAAATTCGAACCTTCTATTCTTTAATTTTTTAAACCGCGAGTCCTCTGAAAATGCATTAATACTTATTTCATGCCATTGCGCCAACCTTATTTTTAGAATAATCGAACTGGCCAGCACGACACCGGATGAAAAAAACAAACACTTATTTAATATATTATTTGCGTTTTTCTTGCACCTAGGATTTTCCTCGCTGTAGTGAGGTGAAAAATTTTGTGTTTCGCTCGGCAGCAAAGTTATTCTGCGTCTCGTACCTTTGAAACCCTCGCTACGCTCAGGATTCTATATTTGAACCACTTGCTTCGCTCGTCGTTCAATCCTAGAATCCTTCGCTAGCTCAGGTTTCAATTTAAGTACTCGCGCCAAAAAACAACTTTGCAGCCTTGCATAACAAATAACTATTGTTTATCAATAAATAATGAATATTTGTAAATTTAATTTACGTCTACTACAAAATTACATGTTTCTATACAAGTAAGTAATGTTCACGTACGATCGTCTGCCTTCGCACGAAAGTCGGCTGTGGGTATCTCTGTTGATGACGACATGTTATTAATATTATAGTTTTAGCTTTCAGTACGTAAGTGTCTTTAGTCACTGGACAATAACCAAATAGAAATTTTGAACAAGGATAGTCGAGCAGATTACAATTACACTCGCACCGCTACGTTACGGTTAGCAGAGCCAGAGCACAAGGCGTATTTTAAACGCGCAGATGACTCGCGTAATATTATCCAAGGCGGAGTTACAATCATTTCATCGTGAGGCCTGACATACAAAGAGATCAATGTAGCACGAAACACGCGTCCTCTGCGTGTGTGTGTGTGCTCTGACTATAATCATCTAAATTGAAATCCGGAACAGGCTATTCGCCGATTAAGAAACTTCAAACGCATACTAGAATTGTCAAAAAAAAACAGTGAATAAGCTATTCGGCACTATTGTTTTTGTGTTTGTCTTACTTGTGTCGCTTATGTATTTCATCCATATTATCCATACTAATATTATAAATGGGAAAGTGTGTGTGTCTATTTGTTTGTCCGTCTTTCACGGCAAAACGGAGCGAAGAATTGACGTGATTTTTTAAGTGGTGATAGTTGAAGGGATGGAGAGTGACATAGGCTACTTACTGTCTCTTTCTAACCAACCACTTCCCTAAAATGGGAGGTGAAAGTGTGTATGGAGCATTCCGCAATTTTCAAGGTAGAAAGCAAAAAATTGGTATGTGGACTATTTGTGACTACCAAAAAAACATGCATATTTTTTTTTTCGAATTTAATGCGAGCGAAGCCGCTGGCAAAAGCTAGTAACTCATAATGACAAATCAGTTTATTCATATAGATTGCAAACGCTTAAATTTTATTTTAGATGCAACCTACTCACATTCTCCATAGCGGCTCCTCGGGGAACTCCACCGTAATGACGTCTTCGGACTGCGGCGTGTTGAGCCGGTGGTAGCACAGCTTCTGGTCGCGGTTCACCTCCGTCTCCGAGCCATCCGTCTTGCCGGTTTGCTCTGGATACCTCTGCAATTTTTAAAGCATACTTTAACAAACTCAGCCTACATTTACCGACTGCTGGGTATAGGCCCCTTTCTGACTCCACTTTACTCGGCCCTGTGTGTCAATCTCATCTAGAGGGTTCCTGTCACCCGGACAAGGTCGTCTGACCAACTTTTTTTTGACATGATCAAGATTATTAGTTACTAGTTTTTTCCCGCGGCTTCGCTCGCGTTAATTTTATGACTGTATAGATCTCGTTGGACAACAAAACAACGCATAGCGCGACTTGTGGCGCCATCTGTTGGCCGATACAGCGCCCTCTATAGTAGAAAAATTATTTTGCCATTGGAACGATACACTTTCACGGGATAAAAAGTAGCCTATGTTGGGCTCTGTACCCCTAACAATATGTATGCATATTTTCATAATGATCGGCTGCTTAGTCAAGCCGTGAAGGAATAACAAACAAACAAACTCACTTTCTCATTTATAATATTAGTAAGGATAAGGATTTCATTCATTATTTTGAGACCTGCGTAACTTTATTTGCGTGTATCCCGCATTCCCGTGGATATTTGGAAAATCATTTCTTATCGGATGCCAAAGAACACCAACCAAGTTTCAGGTCTCTCGATCAGCGGTTCAGGCTGTGTTGATCTGTAAGTCAGTCATTCAGGACAAAGCATTTTATAATATAACTTACTTATGGGTCATTATATGTTAAATGACTTTTGTGCAAGGCACTGTTGATCAGTAAAATTTTCACTTACCGAATAAAATAAGCCTTTATTATCTTTCGTCCATGACATTGACGCAAATTTAACTTTTTCTAAAACCTCTGGATAATTTTTCCCTGGAAGCAAATTTTATTATTATTACAATGAGGTAGTTTTCAAATGATCGATATTTTCGAAAACATCATTTCCAAAAAAAAATCTTACTTTCTTTGATAACCTTGATTTCGTTCGGTCGAATGAACTTCATTATCGTAAAGTCGAAGAAAATCAAGAGGAAAGAAGTCGCGCATACTTCGTGTGCGGTATAACGGTTTCGGTTATAGTACGCGACAAAATTCTGGCTCACAGTATATAAAACAATTAACAACGTCTGCGCGAGCCAGCCGTGTTGGCGACTAGTATCAGACTATTAATTTGTTACCTGTAGCCACATCCTTCAAATGTATAGTGATCCAATCAGAGCCGCTGGCGGATAAACCGTACGCGCAAGTGGCGCCATCTTCCGTAAAACGACTGCCGGAGAGCGCCACCGTTCCGTCTTCGGACAGTGTGTTGGGGTCGAGAAAGACACGTGGCTCGCCATCCAGACTGTCTTGTACGTATAGGACACTGGCAGGAAAGAAATACTTAGTTTAAAGATTATGAATAAAAATAACTAAAATAGTCATCTGTGTTTTTATTATAATGTCATATTTTTAAAAACATGTATAGAATGATATTGGTGGATCAATAAAACAAAACTTTTTTGAAACTCAAAATGTAAAAATAATTTCATTGCTGTTATTTAATGTAGTCTTACCACTATAGTAATAATTGTCATAATTTGGATATTTAAATTAATCGTGCGAACAATGCTCAACGGATTTGCATTAAAAACATAACAATATATAAGGAAGATATTTTTTGTTTCCGAAAAATACAGCAGTTCTCTTTTGATAGAAATGGCAGGAAACTAAGGTTACCTGTAGTAAAAGTAAGTTTAATATGACATTAAATTATGTAATGTAAGAACCATAGTACTCACTTTTGATTTTGTAGGCCGGTGTTCTTAAAGAAAAAATATCTGTCGCCCCGTCGGAAGGGACACGAGTATTTCGGGTAATTCCACAGTTCCGTCAGTCGCTCGTGTACCTCTGACTTTATAGGGCACGCATCAAGGTACGGCCGTGTAATTTTGTTTTCTGCCTCAATAAATTCTTTGGTCTCGTTGGAATCAGGATCTTCTAGCCAGCGGTACGGGTCTGAGATCTGTGAAATAACGTTAGACATTATGTACGACTAACTTATTATAATGAAATCCAATTCTCCTGGCGTGTGCAGACATAAAACGAAGTTCGAAACTCATACTTATTACTCAGTGCATAACGCCAATTTATTTTCAATTGTTTTATAAACTGTGAGCCAGAAGCATTGGCGTTGAGTATAGCAACTGTGCTTTAAACGTTTGGATGTCTTTGCCAAGGTTGCTTTCGCATTATATAACACGCAGTCAGTTGTGACGATTGACCTAAAATGTACAAAAATTATCGAGGGCATTGTCGCGTGAAGTCACAAAAACGTAATCGTTTTTTAAATACATTTAGTCAAGTTAACGCGTATAAAAAACATTATTATAATGTATGGGTAGTCCCTGTAATAGACGTTGTTTATACCCAACATGCACACGATAAAACAAAGTTTTTACATAAAGTAAATAATTATCAAAATAAGATACACATGGAGCTATTGATAGGCGACTAAAAAACAAAATTAAAATCATGTCAATGTTGGTGACAATCGTGCTTGTCATCCCTTTAAAATGATATTAAAATGAGCGCAAATGAGCGCATGATGCCGATACAAACAAAAAACAAATAATATTAAGTTTAAATTGTTTGTCCCTTAGAGCGCCTTGACACATGGTGTCGCGTTTCAGTTTTTACAATATTAATCTATGGTGTCGCGTAGGCGTTCGATGAACACCTATGCCATGTGTGAAGGAGATTTTAATGGTATTTGTATTAAACTTTTTATATCAGACAGTGTATAATATTACACCGCCTGATATTACATTATTGTTCTAGATGGTAACTCGTTCATTTCATTCTTATACACAGTGAACGTCGTTCACTGCTTATACATGATATGATAAGGATAAGGATAAAACCATGAGAAGTCTCATAAGTCGGCCTTCGTCTTTGAAATATACTAAAGTTGGACGCATGTGGAATTAATTAACCTACTAAGAGTTTCAACTTAAATTTTCTATTTGATCGAACGTATAATCCATTTATTGATATGGAAAATATATGCATGTTAACTATTCTAAAACATATCTATACTAAATTAGATTGTAATACCTCTCTATTAAAATCAGGCGACAGGAGTAGCAGAACATTTTGATCATCTGTATTGCTTTATACTGGTTCTTAAACTGATTTAAACATCAGGAATGCGTACAATTTAACGAGTTCAAATTGAATATAATCATTCCTAATTTAACATAAATAATAATATTCGTTTAACATAAACATGAATGAACTGTTGAAGTTCGCGGCACAGTGTTAATATTTCTTTTACTTGCAATTTGACGGCTGTCGGTTTTTCCTCTTTACGTCGTGATTTGTATTTTACAAATCACGACGTTTTCCTTAACAATATCGCATATTTTCCCGTAATAGTCGAGGTAAGCAGCCCTACGCGTAACCCTCAAGAACAGCAAGTTTGAGATTTTTTAAATTACCTATAGTTTTTAATTAAAATCATAAACTGAGAGCTTCATTTTGCCTGATTTATGGATAACATAATTGGTACGCATAGTTCCAATAACTAAGCAAACATTATAGGCCGTCAGAAATACTCTACATTTCTAGAAAGTTGGTTAGTGTAGTGTGAATTCAAATTGTCAACTTCTTAAAACCTGTTCAAACTGAGAAAATCTAGAAAAACTTGGAAATTTTAAGACCTATTTTACTGTTTGCTCTCCAGGACCAAAACTGTGCATTTGTTGCAATGATTTTTTACTACACATAATATTATAAACTATATTAAATTACCTACAACTTCAGAATACATACCTACATAGTTTGGCTCCTCTGGGGTCAATAGAGTTGCGATTGGGCTGAATTAACATTTAAATAATAATAAATTTCTTTATTGTTTTCAGGCCTTTAACAGATTTACTATGTAATTATTCGCTTTATTTCGCTTTACGAATATTTACCCTCTTCTTTTGTCTCTTTCTGACGTTTCAAAGCAAAACATTTATATAAAATTTCATAACATTGAAAAATATAACGAACATTTCCAATAACAATAACTGACCATGTCTTACGCGTAGTTAACTTTCTGTTACAGTATTCACATAATCATTGTATAAGTAGATGTAATCTACTTCCTACTAATAATATAAATGTGAAAGTTTTGATATTTATAACTTATTGCAAGTTGCCTTGCTAATAATGTCGCAAACAGACTATTTTCCAATTAAAAAACGTCTAATTCATACTAGAATTGTCAAATATTCTATTATTGGGAGTACTTTAATAGCCAGTTTCTGAAACACATTTTTATAGTTAACGAGGCATTAAAATAAGTCATTAAAACTAATTTTCCTTTAAGTTTCACAGTCTCCAGCTTTAATTTATTTTCTCCTTTAGTTTGACAGTCACAGCTATGATTTAATGCGCCATTTACTTTAAAAATACGTTTCAGAAACTGTCTGTAATTTTCCTAGTCTCGCACTCGTGAATTTCCTTATGGACATAACCCGCAAAGTTTTCATTGACCGAGAACATGACTATACTATAAATAGACTAAAATAAATTATAGTACACAAGAATCGACCTTGAAAATTTTCATTGACCAAGAACTGTGTATATAAATAAATTATATGATATTTGATTTAAAAAAAACTCGTTTTTACTACGCTCGTGTGATTGGCATATTTGTAAACAATGAATAGAATCATTGACCCCATGAGAATATACTTGGGCTCTCTTTATACGTATTCCATTCATACTGGGTATGTTAAGTGAAAAGAAATTTATGATTTTTATCTTACCCTAATTTTGTCGAAGGACATACCTACGGCGAATTATAGAAAACCATTTTAAACGTAAATGGCCCATTATACACTGTCAAACTAAAAAAAGAGATAACTAGAGACTTAATGTGGAATTAAAATTAATATGCATAATGAGATACTGGCTAGCTAGACTAATATCTATACTAATATTATAAAGAGGAAAGATTTAATTGCATTGAATAGGCTCCGAAACTACTGGACCGATTTCAAAAATTCTTTCACCAGTAGAAAGCTACATTATCAGGGAGTGACATTAGGCTATAGCTAGTAAACTAAATTATATAAGTAAAAAAATATTTTCAATCGGGAAGGACCTGGACGCCCAAGACACAGGGAATCCTAGTGTGGAGTTCAGGGATACTGAAGTGTACACGATCATTAATTTTAGAATAAAATGTATTAGTTTTAAGTTACTGTATGTAAAATTGTTACAAATAAAGAATTTATTATTATTATTATTATAGCTTTTCCCGAAAATTAATATGGTTCCCACGGGAACGGGTCCGGAACTTCACGCGGGACGAAGTCGCGGGCAAAAAAGCTATATTTAAATAAGCGTAGTAAAGTGACGCATTTATAGCGTCCCTGGTCGCCCTGGTGTTTCTGATGATTTATCAGTCGTTTTATTTATGTTTGTTAAGGTATCCTAATTTTATTTTATTTTTGATAATTGATACCTAACTGCATTGCCGCGTTGGGTGTTATAACCTGTAATGACATTGTGGTAAATTAATTAATAACAATAATCAGCGTTAACCACTTTCCATCGGGTGGTTTGATTACTTGTTTGCCTGTCGTATGAAAGGAAAACAAATATTACTTGAAGAAATAACTATTCTCTGCCGAGATGCCGTAAAAACACTAGGTTGCGTTGGTACTTATTAATTATTCATGATGGACATGACATAAAAAAAAACCTTACTGTAAATACTTTTTATGTGACTTTCCACGTTTCCATCCCAAACTAGGACGAAAAGAACTTAAGTAAAAAGGCTTTCTAACAGCTAAGAAAAAGTAGGCTAGCGCATTTACTAGTTTCTATTTAAATACACATTCTATTCTAAGATAGATACAATGCTTATCTTTCTTAATGATTACGATTCTATATGAAAGTCTATTTATAATGTAATTAAATCTGGGGCACGATTCTACTAACAAAAATGCACTATTGGACTCTCAATGGTGTCTCAATCGTATCTCAAAAGAATGCCGATAATGTATCAGTGGAATAGTTTTTGACATTTGTTATGGACTTATACAATAACATAATGTTTAACTTATTGTTTAAGTCCATAACAAATGTCAAAAACTATTCCACTGATACAATATCGGCATTCTCTTGAGACACGATTGAGACACCATTTAGAGTCCATTGGTGCATTTGTGTTAGTAGAATCGGGCCCTGATAAAATATAGTTTTATGACATATTGATAGACAAAGTCCGATTTGCTGAAACTCAGGGCGCTCGATGCGTACCCTTTCAAAGGTAAAGTACCTATATCGTTATGTGTTTACAAATAATGAAAAACGTAGCATTGTATTGCATTGAAAAATGTATAATTCGCAAATGAGGTCTCACCTTTGTCCCGTGGTAGTCATCAACAACTGTCTCATCCCTCCTCGCTTCTGGGTATTCGAATTGCATGATCCCGACTGCAGATGATGTCGATGCTCTAACCGTCTGCAACAATACACACACTAACAACCACAAATAACGTCCCATGGCGTCTAACATTCACAGACACCGATCACAAACTGAACCGAAAGAAACTACAACACGGTTTTATAATACGGTGGCAACCAACCGTGGTATGACAAGAGCATGTTTTGGACGTCACACCATGCGAACAAGAGGAACATGCTGGGTCATGCATTGCAATTTTTTTTGACAAGGATTATCTGTCAAATAAAAAATTGGTTTCTGTCAAATATATCAAATGACGGAAGATTTAATTCTTTGTGATTAGAGCCTTTTTGAAGAATGATTAGTACGTGGGTCCAAGCTGCTGTATACCCTGTCCAAGGCGTTTTACATGAAGTACATCCCGGACGGGACTTGAAAGCGACACGGTAAAAACATTAAAATATTGATTAAACTTTGAATCACCTCAATGCCTCGGATAACCTGTCCGAGGCATGGAGGAGGCAGGGAGACCTGTCCGGGACAGGACACGGGATCTGAGAGGATACAAAATAACGGGTCACCTGATGGTAACTACCAACGCACCTTGCATAGGTAATACGTTAAAAGAGACATGTAATGAAACCATATCGTGTTCGTTAGTTGCAGTGGATATTAAGATAACATAACACGATATGTTGCATAAATGTTTCACTTATCTATAGGTACATAACATTATATATTTTCAATCAAAGCGAAGATGATAAGTCCGTGTCCCTTTTCCCCAAAAGGCATGATTTACGGAAACTTGTATTAAGAGTGTGAAATAGGGTATTGTGCCTGTGCCTGTCCTCAGGAAGAGCTTAGCCACATAAGAAGTCAAGTTCGATATAGATATTACGTATGGGTGCCGAGAGAGTGTGGCTCTATTTCGTTTGGTTTAGGGCCAGAATGAACTTGGTGATTTCTTATTGAACTAGTTTGGTCGATTTTGCATTCTGTATGGAGGGAGATATAAAGAGGTATCGTTGTCCACAAAAGGCGAATTCGCCGCGAATCCTTTCGCGCGAATTCACACGCACGTTGTTTCGTGCGTTCTTGATGAGACTTTATACACACTAAGCGTCCACAAGCATTGCGCGAAATCACCTTTGGACAAGGTCTAATTTTCAATATTGCGCCCAACCCAAAACCATACTTGTGTTTCGCGTATTAACTGATACTATTTTTTACTAACGCAATGTTTTAATAAAAATAAATGCATATACGTACCGCAGTACAAAAATACCTTTAAAATTCCTTCGAGTTCTATAAGCACTAATATTACAGGCGTTTAACACACTATTGCTCTAGATGTAAATGTGCAAATGAACTGATAATAACTGTTGAACTCGTGATAGCAAGGATTTATCACAGTGAGTCGCGTTTATTCATATAAATTGCAAACCACTTAGGTATACAGATAGGGCATTACAATTACAAGGTAAACTTGCATTCTAATAGTCTGTCGTCTTAAACATGTTTGTCATATCGTAGAGAATTAAGAGTAACTTTTTTTATATACCACTAAGGTGGCAAACAAGCATACGGCCGCCTGATGGTAAGCAGACACCGTAGCCTATGGACGTTTGCAATACCAGGAGCATTACTAACGCGTTGCCGAAGGTAGGTCCCATTTGTTCTATGGAACATGACGTAATAGAACAATTTTAGAAAATATTGTCCCTATTTGTACTGTAGTACAGTTTGTAGTTTTTGTCTCAATTGTTCCATAGAACAAACTAAGTAGGTATATAAAATTCTTGAAGTTGATATGTAAACTGGCCGCTCGAGAATGATTTGCTACATATATACGTCTTATATATCTCATCATGGAAGAATTTGGGAAAAGAGATTCCCATTTAGTTCTGTGCATTCATAAACAAAAACAGGAGCAAAAGCTAGTATGTAGTTCTATAGTACAAATAGGGAGAATATTTTCTAAAATTGTTCTATTACGTCATGTTCCATAGAACAAATGGGACCTACCGGTCGCCGACCCTGTAAGAACCTCTTCACACCCTTTTTGAAGTACCCCATGCTATAATCGAGTAACTTCTATACTATGTAAGCATTGATATGAAATAATAAACTTTGTTATTACATAGTAAATATTAAATATAAATTCGAGTAATCCTTCCATGCAGTACTAGCGCTCACGCAACAATAAATATAATTTTTATTTCAAGCTGTGCCCGAAACTCCGTTGGTATAGATTTTAGGTAAGGGTAGCCTCTTCCCCTCTCATCTTCCATCTACAGTACTTTAGTTTAGAACAATAATATAAAATAAAATATCCCATACGAACTCCCACACTATACTAAGGTACCGAAATGTCGGAACAAACGGGCAGACAAATAGCCCCCCCCCTACGAAAACCGTCTGATTCTGCGTAGGTACTTCCTGTATTATATAGAAATAATAGAAATAATGCTGAAGTTTTGGAGCTCATTGCGTTTAATGTTCCAGACAACTACCTTAGGTCTAGGTCACACTGCCTTTTTTGCCATACCTTATTGCAGGGCACAGATAGGATTCTACGCCCCAGTGCCTCGAGCGCTTCGCCTGCTCAATGATTTATTGTCTAGGTACAGCTCATTAGATCTATTCTCTTGTTCGCCTGCAGAGTTTCACAGAGTGGCTGTAGTTTACTTAGAATCTAGTTGTAATAATAGATAAATAATTACATAATATAAATTGTTAAATAATAATATATAATGTTGTAAATGGTCCCTGACGAGCGAATTGGTTTTGAAACTGTAATGCTATCAAGGATATAAAATAATATAAATAAATAAATAAAATTATCTGGGATTAACGTCTTTTACGCGTTAAACCCATTGTGGACTGAGTTTTTCGAAGGTCTGGGATTCGCGTGATTTTAATATATTTTACTGATATGGGTCCCCAGAACCCTAAGTCAGGCTAATAAATTAGATGCAGCGCCTACTTCTGAAAAAAAAGGCCGGTGCCACATGGCACCGCTGGCCTCTTGTATAGTAAGTAATTTATTAATATATTATACTAAACGAGCTTAGCAATCTCATCCACACAATGTAGGAACTAAGCGAAATAGCGATTGAGATTCATTTTTGTTACGAGAAGAGGCTGATAATACGAAAAACCAAAATTGCATTCGAATTCAAGTAGTCAACTTAATTAATTTATAAAACTTTATGAAACATCTAAATTTTATCTAAGTTCGTTCTGGTCAATGTTATTGGCTATTGCCATAGTTAAATCCTCATATTGGTTTTGAAACTACGTGATTTTATTACACAATTATTAACATGATATTTATAATGTAATAAATTGTTGCATGTGTGATAAGAGTAATGTATGTAAATAAAGATAAGCAAAAAATATTTGAACGATAAAAAACGTGTCTATCATAGAACAGATAGCGTAAAGCTTCCTTTAACCTTACCCATGGTTGTGATAATAAATAATAATATCCCACCAACATTATAAAGGCGAAAGTTTGTGTGTATGTTTGTTACTTCCTCACGCTCAAATGGCTGGGCTAATATTTATGATAATACTAGCTGCCCGGCCCGGCTTCGCCCGGGTACTGTTTCGTTTCTTTTTCAATCTTTCTGAGAGATTTTCTTAATATTTTTTTCCGTAAGAACCTTGTACAGAGTATTAGAAAACTACAAAAAAACATCAGCCAAATCGGTCAAGCCGTTTTCATGTTATGTCGTGACAACGGAAAACAGGTTTCATTTTTATATATATAGATTTGGCATGTGGGTTATGTAGGTAGCTGATACCTTGGATTAACATTAACACATAGGGTACTTTTTATGCCGAAAACTACATGAGTCCCATATTATTTGGTCAAAAGTCTGATAGTCAATGGTGCTAATTCTGTTGTACATTTAACTACACTAAACTAATTTTGACAGGACCAAAGGTGTTGTTGTCCTTCCTTAGTTTACAATTAGTGACAAGGATAGCAACACTTCTAGTCCTGTCAAAATTAGTTTAGTCTTCTAGTCCTGTCAAAATTAGTTTAGTCTAGTTAAATGTACAACAGAATGAGCACCATTGGCGCTTAATAAAATAGGTGGCGCTACTGTGCATAATATTAAAAGCGGAAAACGCAGGCAGTAAGTAGCTAATGATTAATATTCTTAGACAAACACAAATCACCCTAGTTTGGGACGAAACCAAACAAAACAAAGCTGGGTACTAGTAGCTGATACATTTACATAAATAGATTTTTTTGTAAATAAATACTATTTATACATAGAAAACATCAACCCCAAGACAAACATAAGTGTTTATACATTAAAATGTTTCATGTCAATAGTGAAATAAGGATTTCACATAAAATAGGTACTTAATTAATTAATAGGTACATATATGATTAACACCCGGTTTCTGAAACGCATGTCAAATATTGAATTAGTTAACAAACTGTAAACATCTGTGGGTTTCTGAAAAGCTATTTTCGACGACCTCCGTGGCGTAATGGTTACCACGCCAGACCGCCACCCAGGAGGTCCCGGGTTCGATCCCCGGTCGGGTCATGATGAAAAACTAACTTTTTCTGATAGGCCTTGGTTTTGGATGTTTATCTATATATGTATTTGTTATAAAATATAAAAACGTTGAGTTAGTATCCCATAACACAGGTTTCGAGCTTACTTTGGGGCTAGCTCAATCTGTATGAATTGTCCCTATATATTTATTTACCGAAAAATTAACTAATCGACTGTTAACATGTGATTTGTTTATTCGTCTGGCCACCCTAGCCAAATTTACGTCACCATATTCACTCATTCATGTTCTGTTTCTGTCTAACGCATAGTTTTATCTCTACTGTTGACGACAAATGTCAACTTCATCTTATTTTTTTTTGTTTTTTCGCCCAAGGGCAGGCAAAGGGGCTTTAAGCCCATACAGCCAAGTAGTAATCAACTTATAAAACGTTCGGTTTTGTGTTTATTTATTTTCGTCGAAGTTTTGTAAAAATGTCAAGCATAATTTCTACAGACAGAGAGAAGAGAGATCTATTAACAATAGTTATAACAATGTGTAATCTGCTTTTGAAATTTAAAATGTGTTTAAATAGTAAAAAAAATGTAAATACATACTAATTTTATGTTTGTCTATTCAGGTTTAAAGTAATAATAGAAAATAAAAGCACGAAAACACTGGATATTATGAAATATCGGGTATATTTGTTTTAACACTTTGTTAATTAACCAATTTTTGCCAATTAAGTAACAAGACGTTAACATGCAGTCAATGTGCTAAAAGCTTTCCGGAAACCCAAAATTAACCTAATCGGCCAGTAATATTCGAGATTTGACATTTGAAATGACAAATCACTGACAAATTGTCACTTGACTCATTCAGAAACTCAAAATGGATTCGAGATCGCCGCCTTGTCAACGAAGGTCGTCAAGATGGCGACCTCGGATCCTCACCGTACCACGTTGCTTTTTTAAAGTGTACTTTTTTGATAAAAAGCACAGATATCACAATACAAGAGATATGGTTTGTGGGCGGGGCACATGACGCCATTTTCTGCACAAATGTGCAGGAACTTGATTGTTCTAAGTCATTCACAAAACAACGCTTCCGCGAACACACGTCCGTGAATGTCAACAAAAATGCCGGCTTGTGCTTTAATTACGTGCAAAAATCGCAGTGATACGGTAAATTCAAGTAATAGTGGTGTTACTTATCATAGGTAAGTCATTTATTTAATATTTTTCTATATAAATGACAAATTAACGAAATATTTTTGAGGCATAGAAATCATTAAACAATATACGGCATAGTCGATACTTCCGTTAAAAATATTGTCCATTGCTTGTTTTGGATACGCGTTTTTCAATGTTTTGCGGTATGCACGTACAATGGAATGCAAACGTAACGATAATTACAATGTTGTGAAAATATCGTGGTACCGCCGCTTGTAGCTTCCGCGATCTGTCAAAGTGATAATGGCCGTCGCACAAGCCATGTAGTGCTGCCAAAAGTAGAATATTTTAGTATCGATAATTTTGTATTTCTAATTTTTGAAAGTATAATAATTTGAAACTTTTACTACAGTGCATTCCTTGTACAGGGTGTCATAGTCTCATAAGTATTGGATCAAACTCAAGGGGAAAGTAGCTCACCTAAAATCTCATTTGATTAGTTTAAAAAAAATCGCTTGTTATTATGTACTAATTTTTTTAAAGTTCTTTCTTTTAATTGGTTGTATAAAAATTACTATTTTCCAAAAATAAAATAAATAAAAACTAAAAACTTTGGTAATTTTTTTTTCTTTTTTAATTATTTAAAATTAAATAGGTATTAAAGTTCATAGTTGTAGTCCGTAATAAATTGTTATTGTAAAATATCGAGAGGTAGTTATCGATAATGCTTGTCGCCCTTTTTCATTAGGTGGCCGTCACTATAATACACTTCTTACATCTGTGTTCGTAATCGAACTGCAAATCACGGGCTTACGATTTGTGTGAGTGTGACTGTCGGAGACACAGAACACAGAAAGAAGGAGAAATGTCATTAGATGTTTTTTGTACCGGAACCGATGTCGCCACTTACACACACAATTACATTTTAACACATTAATAGAATAATCTCGACAGTCACTCTCACACAAATCGTAAGCCCGTAATTTGCAGTTCGATTACGAACACGGAGCAAAAAGTTCATTATAGTGACGGGAACCTAACGAAATAGGGCGACAAGCGACTTAGAAGAATCAAGTTCCTGCACATTTGTGCAGAAAATTGTGTAGAAAATGGCGACATGCGCCCCGCACACAAACCATATCTCTTGTATTCTGATATCTGTGGTCGGAGATTATTCTATGAATGTGTTAAAATGTAACTGTGTGTGTAAGTGGCGACATATCGGTTCCGGTACAAAAACTGTCTTATTACATTTCTCTTCTTTCTGTGTTCTGAGATAAAAAGTGTTCATTTAAATACTCGACATTGGCGAAATTGTCAATGTGTCGTCAAGACACGACAGAAACGCCATTAATTAAGAAAAGAAAGAAGAAAGAACTCAAAATGCGTTTAAATGGAGATTAACAACTTGTTACAACTTACTTATATTTGATGAACATGCGTTTCAGAAACCAGGTGTAAATGTTATAGGTTTACAAGCAATTTACAAGCATTAAAAAAAAGGTAAAGTACTTAATAAATATGATTGTGCGAGAAGGTAGAAAAGGTACTTCCACATGTTTACATAAACAAGTCGCTTCAATAAAATTACTATGACCATGTGCTAAGTACATAACTATGATTGTCCTAATAGTTGTTTAATAGAGATGTAAATTGCAGCAATTCATAAGTTTTTGTTATAATATATTTTTTGTTATTTTGTATTATTGTAATGGCATTGTTTTTCTTAAAAAAAAAAGGGGGATTTATTCAATTTGTATATTTATGTTAAAGTCCATTATTATGTTTCAAAAATTTATTACTGTCAGAAATAAAGCAGAAACTCTTTTGAGGTAAAGGTAGAATAATTGCTCATCTACCCTCATATAAAGTAGATTTTAAAAAAAAGTCTAAAATGTCTATTTTTAACAAAAAAAAGTTTAATTCTAAAATAAATAAAGTATTAACAAAATGCAAATATGTTTTGCAAGATGTTTGATTTCTGCATCTGCTAAAAGTTTTAATTTACTCAAGTGAACTATATATTTTTTTGTTCTACTTGCAAAGTAATCATAATATATCTATAAAGTTATTAATAATCATATAAGAACATAATGTTTAAGATGATACATTGTTGTTAGGACAATGGGCAATAAGAACTATTGTGACACTGCCTTGCCTGAACTGATGTCAGCTTATGTTGATGATAGTATGTTTAATTAAGTATTTTAATATCTTATTATTTATTCTAATATAAGCAGAAGAGTTTGTTTGAATGAAATCATCATCAGACCAAGTCCTGAGGATTTAAAAGTTCCAGATTTGAACGCTCGATATCAACTATTTAAGCTATGACTGTTACGAACTTAGAACACTTAGTAATTACATGCCATAGGTAATAGGACTTGCACTTTGCATTATGATGGGACAGGGAAAGTTTTTATTTTCTACCCTATCATTTATCTCTTTGAATGTACTGCTTCATGATGTATCATTCTTAATACATGCAATGAAATTAAGTTTATTTTCCAATAGTAAATACATACTACGGTTATGGATAAGTGCTTAGTGCCGATTTATTATGCAAGAGAGATCTGCAATCTTTACACTAGGCAAGCCTGTATCGTGAAGACCCGAAAATGTCTTTCTGAACATCAAAAACAACAATATAGTTAATAAATCAGGCAATCCTTGTCTAATATCTACAATCTCTATGAATCTACCATTTCTATACTATTTTAGGTCTTACTGATTATATGATTATCTGACCTACAACTTCATAGTATGGTAGTTAAGAAAAAAAAAACATTTTAATAAGTATATTATCAAAAGTTATATTTCTAAAATGTATGTATGTAGGAAATTAGTAACTAAGTATTTCAATCTATCAAATAAGGAATAAGGTCAGAGAGTCGCATAAGGGGCAGGGAAATATTCAAGTTGCATTCCAATTAGAAAACTTTATGTTTTAGTTTAAAACAATTTTTTATGCCATCGGGACTGATATGAAAGAAATTTTATATTGTATTATAATGTAAAATTGGTCATAGTAGCATAAAATTGTGTTAAGCACTAATAAACTAAGGTAGGTACTTAATAACATAAAAAAATCGAGGGTACTTACATTCCACTAAGAAAGAAGTGAGGTTATGACACGAAACCAACTGTATCTCACACACGATAATAAAAACATCATTTCAAATGTCCCTGCCTCTTCAATTGTACAAATTGAACTCGTTATTTCAATTTTTATTAGGTACCTAAGAAAGATTGCGGTTTTTTTCCGATCGGAACAAAGTACATAATGTAAACGTAACAAATACTTACAAATTTATTGCTGAATGCTGGAAAGTTGGATGTATAATTAAGGCGTCTGGTTAATTTTTGTTGTTTAATTGTAAATAACACTGAATTTGCGGAAGTAAGGCAATGATTCGCATAAAAGCGACGCACCGCCATGCAAATTGACATTTTAGATAGTGTTGCCGTTGTAAATTTTAATTCGCAATATTATTGCCAGGACAATTAATACTTAATTGAGGAGCGCTGCCAATATCTTCTTCTTCTATATATATAAAAGAAAATCGTGTTTGTTACAACACTTATAACTCGAGAACGGCTGGACCGATTGCCATGGTTTTTGATTTGTTTGATTTGTTTCCGTCCCGAATAGCAGAATACATCTTAAAAACAATGAAAAGGTAGGGTAGGGGTAGGGTAGAGGTAGGGTAGGGTAGGGGTGGGGTAGGGGTTGGGTAGGGTAGGGTAGGGTAGGGGTAGGGTAGGGTAGTGCCTCTACGGCGGAACAAAGTTTGCCGGGTCAGCTAGTTGTAGGTATGCATATTTTAATGCCGCAGTCAAAGTGTTAATTATCCTCACTATGTCTCATAATCTAATTAAACAGTAATTAATGCATGTTGAAACTATTACGTAGACACGCATAGTGAGGGTAACAATAAGAAAAAAAATTTGCGCACATGAAGTCACCGCGCTTGTTATCAATGTTAGTACACATGATAATCCCTAGAGATGTTTCCAAACGCTGGCTTTCGCCATTATGATATTTCAGGATTCAGATTTCATTGATACAATATCAAAATGTTGCGCAAGGAAAACAGCATTAGCGCCGATGTAATGATCGGATGAATACTATTGACAGGCCTGGTAGTCGAGAGACCGCTGCTGGTTCGAATCCTGCGCAATGCAAACTTGAGAGTGTTTAATGTTTGTCTTGGTCTGTATGTTTTCTATGTAAAATATGTATATTTCTACAAAAAGTTGATTTACCTGAAAAATACCCATAGTACATTGCTTAGATCGCCACTAGATGGCGTTGTATGATACGTCAACAAATATAAAAAAATGGGAGGGAGAAAAGATACACAAAAACTGGGATCATGTTGTTTATTTTACGATGAATGGTCACAGCGTCCTACATGAGCAACGTAACCCGCCGTCCGCTGTAAGGCACTATTTCAGTAACGGACGCATTGGACTATACCAAATCAACCACTACTTACAGATGGCAACACATTTAACTACCATGCTACCATGGAAATACTACAAAAATATAATCTTATTTTTTAGAAGAAACATTTCCAAGATTAGAACTAGCATTGGTTTTGGATACGTGTCAAGCAAGCTGTTTGAAAGATGAGGTGGGGAAAACAAGCACCACCAATGCTATTTCTAATCTACCGGCATTTTCATTCTCCTTGTTATTAATTACCCAAAATAGTTTTTAATACATACAAAGCAAGGGCGATGAGTTACAATGATTATGTGTTGTTTTACTATAAACGTTGACCAACATCTGTCAGCACAGTATCGTATTTATTTATTTCTTACAGCGAGAAAGGTATACTGTATTTCACATCACTAATGCTGTCCTGCGTAATTGCATTCGTTTCTGATCGACAGAAATGCATCTAGAATGCAGACAAAAGAAGTTGAGTTGTGTAACGTTTTTTTGAGATATGTAATATAAATTTTAATCATGTTGTATATAGGACGACCGTTGTCATAAAACTAAAAGTAATCTTTACCGTTACACAACTCACAATTTACGCTTGTCTGGAACCAGCCTAAGGTGTGAAAAAATGCGATACTATGCAGACTGCAAAGCAAGTACAGTCGATCTAGAATCTAACATTACACCCTCGTTTTGTAAATTTCAGACTATGTTAACATTTAATAATTTGATTTTAACACAGATATGTCCTCATGATATTTACAATGGAGTTTAGAAACTACAAATAAACACTTGGTTCTTTCATGTATAGAGAAACTCAAGAAAGTATTATATTTTACTTCTTATATAAAGATTCTATCACTTTGGCGAAATAACGTACCACAAAAATGACTGTTAGTTATGTGACTGGAAAATTTAGATAACTAACAATACAAAGGCGATTTAAATTTTCCGAGAAACTAATTGTGTAGCTGTTTACTAAGTTTATTATATATATATATATATATATAAGTATATTATCACAATATTTTACACGTAATGAGTTTGAAATGGAAGAAAATTTAATATAGTTTTAATAAGGAAAAGAAACGAGAATTGTGCTACCATCCCTCGTTAGCATTAATAATGATATTTGAAAAACATCATAATAGCCAGACCTTCTATTCTCAAAATAGCACATACTCGAAATATGGTGGTAGTTTATAGAGTAGCTTATTTAATTAGGTAATTCATTGTAAGTGACGTGTCTAAGTACCCACAAGGGCCTACAGAATAAAGTATAATAGCTAGACATCATCATCGAAAACAGTCACAATTGACGGTAGGTCCCATTTGTTCTATGGAACATGACGTAATAGAATAATTTTAGAAAACATTGTCCCTATTTGTACTATAGAACTACATACTAGCTTTTGCTCCTGTTTTTGTTTATTTTTTACGTTTCGGCATTATAATTTCTGTCGGTGAGTAACCATCTAATCATCAATGTCACTAAGACAAGTGGTATGTAGCAAATCATTCTCGAGCGGCCAGTTTACATATCAACTTCAAGAAGTTTATATACCTACTTAGTTTGTTCTATGGAACAATTGAGACAAAAAGTACAAACTGTTCTACAGTACAAATAGGGACAATATCTTCTAAAATTGTTCTATTACGTCATGTTCCATAGAACAAATGGGACCTACCGACAATTGAGCGCAAACAGCAAGTTTACAGAATATTTCGAGAATTATTTTGAGAATTTAATGTCAATAAGAGCAAGAGCTCTTATGATGTTTTGCGAATATCATATTGCGACTGAGGGGTTCGCCTTGGTAAAACTAAACGATTTTGTTTTATAACGCTTTAGAATAAAGTTCAAATTCAGCGTGCCTACAAAATGGAACAAGTGTGTCACATAAATTCTATTGAATAATTAAACTTAGATTTTATTTCTTATTTTATAGGGTTTATTATCGTAAATAATACATTAATTTTTATTTTCTACATGTATCATTTCGATCGCTATCGACAGAAAAGCGAAGTTTATGAATAAATAATTTTGAGATCAATATTTAGGATACACAAAACTTATTATTAAATCACACATAACTACCAATACTTGTACGGAACAGTGACAATATGCGCGGTACTATTAGTCCCAAATAAGAATGGGAATGAAAAGTGTAAAATTACATAGTAAAATAAGTAATGAAAAAAGTAAAAAAAAATACGTTTTTTTTTATTACTACTTAATTTAACACTTTTGTCTCACTCCTATTTTTATTTGGCACGGATAGTACAGTCAAGAGCAGGTCGACCTTTACATATTGGACTTTGTACCACTCTTAAGTATGTCTTGTGAGCCAAAATTGTACTGCAAGCTCAACGTGCACCTGACTCTACAGTTGCAATTAATTTCATACATTTACGGTCACATGCAATGACATTGACATTCATCATCGAACAAGACAGTAATAAATGTGAAAACATTTCATTGCTGTTGACTATACATGCTTTAAATTATAGACAATAATGAATGCATGGATGTAATAAGTGATACATTCAAACATTAACAGAATCTATAGGTATTATTTGAGACAAAATGTGCTTAACCTAATTATATTTTTTTGTTTGAGTCTTAATGTAAAATCTAAATTATTAATATTGGTCAATTTTTCTTCTACGTCTACTTGTAAAGCGAGATGATAATTCCATAAGAAACGTTAATACTGACAGTTCAGAGTTATATTACGTACTATCCGAGCCCCGAGAGAAGAGACCTGACGAGTACGTGATTTGACTTGCGCTATAGGCGACAACTTTCGGTATATCCCAGCAGCGCCCTATAGCGACGCCCCTTGGGGGGCAACAGATTTTTTTTGTATAAAAATGACGCAGTTTCCACCCGTGTCAATAGAAAGAGTTGCCCCCTCCACTATGACACCTGGGACAATATAAAAAAATGCCAGTTGCCCCCAAGGGGGCGTTGCTAGAGGGCGCTACTGGGATATACCGACGACTTCTACACCATTTTAGTAGAAATCGTCTATTGCGCAAGTCAAATCACGTTCTTGTCAGGTCTCATCTGTCGTGGCGCGGATTGTACGTCGAATGATGATGAGATCGCCGCTCTGCCTTCGAGACCAGTCTCATATAAATCTATACATTTCAGCGGCGCCACTCACAGCGCCGCTAACTTCCGAGTTCTCGTTATACTAAGTAATGGATGGTTTACATTCGATTCAAATTCTTATTCCATTAATTAGTATTAATTAAAGGGTTTACAATGATGTTATAGAAGAGTACATTGATTACTTATAATTTTAGAATGTTACAAATGGCATCATAGCGCACAGATGACATGTGGAAGTAGGAATTATTTAATATCAAGAGCCAAAAATAGAAGTTTGGCTAATTAGCAAGTCTAGTACACTATTCTCGGACCGCTTTTATAACCTATCTACACTTTTTTAATTAACATGATAGGCTTTAACGATTCTGTTGATTGACTAGATAATAATTTTATGAAATTGCCTTGAATAAACATTATTCTGTGCCACACACAATGTTCATTGTGGTAAAGCTGACTGTAGCGCCGGTAAGTTTATGTGAAAGGAGATTGGATCAATTTGGCCTAAAAACCAACACGCACATGTCATTTATCAAAAAGAGTAGCATAATTTATAACGTATTTTACAATTAGTATAATGTGACGGACACTTCTTTTTATAATACTAATTTAAGTAACTGGAAAAAGTATTGAGAAGACTTGTTGCCGGTTTCACAATGTATTAAGTTCCAGATAGCCTCTCAGATGAATTTGATTTTTTAACATTTCGCATCTAGAACGTATCAAGACATTATTTGATCCGCCTTTGGCAAATTAATAATACGTATTCATTAGAAGCTCATGCTTGTATCTAACACTACTTGATATTGAATGCTTACGTGGTAATCAGTTCGCCGAAATAGAATATAATATTTTAGAATAAATCTTCGATAATTTGGCTATTATGCTTTGCCATAAAAGATCTTAAAAGCCACTCGATTTCGTGAATTGCAAATTTTTTTGTTATCACTGTTTTATGGTGGGTACAGGCTGCTCTCATGTAACGTGCAATGAAAGAATTTCACGAATAATGCTCTGTTCATGCGCGTAATGTGCACGGTTCGTGCGCACTAGGCGTCTACGCTATGGGAATTTTGTTACATTGCATGTTTTTTTTAATATCACAAAGTTGGCAAACAAACATAGCAACAACGCCTGATGGTAAGCATAACAGTTGCCTATAGACGCTTGCAATGTGGTATCACTCACGCGTTGCCAATCCTCCCTACAAAGTGGAGCTCTGGAGACCTTACTCACCGTAGGAACACAACATGGCCGAGAACAATGCTATTTGGCTACGATCTTCTGTAAGGTGGACGTTACAGCAGTCTGTACGCATCATTAAATCGCTCTATCGACAGAAAAAAATAATATTAATAGTTGGCTAGAAGCTAACCTTCTTTATCTAGAATAATCTAGATGCTGAAAAAACTACACAACTTTTAAAGCATTGCTTGGTCGCATAGCCTCGGACGCAAGGTCATTCTTAAAATTTATTGGCAATCAACTCTTATATTCAAGTCGATTACTGACATAAATATATCTTTTTCAATGGTAATGATCTTACAAGATTTTTTGACATTATTAGTTACAATCGTATGCGTGCTTATATCGTCGTATGCTTTACTGCATATAATTGCATAGGTCCTTTTGTTTTCACAGACTAAAAAGTGCGTCACAGATTATAGTCTGTCGTCTATTAATATCGTCATTACATCAGTTTAGGAATCTTTCAAATAAAGAACTTTCTTGACCGTAAACGCAAACATAACGCATTTTGTATGTGCATCTCTGTCGTTTACGAGAAGCTATCCTGCTCGCACTCGTCCCAGCTGTCGCATTCGTAGTGATCGCAGTCGTAGTCGATGTCGCAGGCCGCGTGGCCAGTCGCATCAGAACTTATGTCTGTTAGTGCTGCATCGGATACTGGTTTTGATGATATGTCTAAGATCTGTAATGAACGACAAAAGAGTTGGTATGCATTGTCTTACATCTTTTCTATATGGACATGTAAAATTTCAAGTTTACAAATTCCCCGTTTGTGACCTTTTTCATTTATCTATATAGCCTATCTATATAAGTCATTTCAATACTTCCTACTCCTATCATCTTCTTTCTGATTAAATTCGTTGTGAGTTCCAAGACAGCTGTAGTTTTCTCCCCCGGGACGTCAATAAGCTTCATGGCTTATTGTCAATCTGAGGTCGCCGTTGTTGATTCTGGCTACACAGGAGACACATTGGTGGGAATGTGTGGTGGGTTGTCCCGATTATCTATATAGCCACAAAACGACTAAACTAACTAAACTAACTAACTCTAACCCCTCGTTTTCACCGAGTTTTAAAACATGTATTTTACTAATCATGTGCAATGTTTTCGATTCTCATATACATGTCTACTCTATAATATGTTCAATACAAAACTTGTATTAAACTATCTTAATGTTGAAAACTTTATCCAACAAGCATGAATAACGTTTACGATTTGTTTGCAACTATACTCAATCCACCGAAACGAGATAATGGAGCGTTGTCTCTGTCACACAATCCCATACAAAAGACAAGGACACAGAACCGTCACTGGACGTCAACTAAACAGATTTAAAGTAAAGGTGTATTCATATGCGATGATTTTTGGAAGCTGGAAGAAATGGTGCGTAGTAAATAGGTAAAATAAAATAATGTTTTAAATTAAATTATTCGAATTATATTAACTAAATAGCCGTAATATAAAATTAATTATTCCGACGTATCACTACTGTCGCTGTCACTTCCCACATTTATTATGAATGATTCGGTCATTGTTTCCACATTTCTGTCCATGGCATTCATTTTTGGTTCTATTACCTCTTCGACATGTTTTATGAATTTTTTCCATTTTGTTACGTCAATATTTTTAATTGAATTATTTAATAAGACTTTAAATTCTGCCATCTTACAAGCCGCAACAAAATTATCAAGAGTCCAAATAATAAGCTGAGTCAAAAAATTAAATAGCAAACTCGCGCCCTGTACACAGCCTTAGCGTTATAGTTGCACCAATCACGTGCCAGCCCGTTTTTCCCCTATTATCTCATTTCGGTGAATAGAGTATAGTATTATCCAGAAATTGCAATAAAATAAACATGTTGCAAACTTCAGTCGTTAGTACTTGTGTTACTCGTTTTAATACTTGTTGGCGACACAGTGTGAAAGAAATAATGTTCAAAACAAATAGTTATGTAAAGTTTTGTGTGAAACTTGTTTCTTGGTGAAAACACTTACGTCTGCGGAGGATCGCAGGCTGTAGTTGTCGGAGTGCGCGTCTCTGTCGGCGGAGAGCGCGGGCGGCGGCGCGGAGCCGCGCTTCGGCGACGCGCGCGCCACCGCCAACGACGGGTGCGAGCGCTCGGCGACATCTATCCAATGTGTAACATTGTACGATTGTTATGTACGATTTGTTGACTGTTCTAAATAAATATCAATCATATGCGTTGTCCTTCTTTAAGGACATCGCCAAAAGATTGCGACAAACCACAGGTGACCCAAAGGCTGGCAGTTATTTCGCTCAACGGATTTCTATCGCAATTCAGCGAAACACGGTTAGCATTTTGGGTAGCCACATTTTTAAATTGTAACATAGTTTAATTTTTAATGTTAGTTTAGTCTTTAGTTAAATTTTAATGTATTATTATAACTATATTATTTCTCTCGTCTCTAGCCACATGAAGTTCACTGCTGCACATAGGCCACTCTCAAACTGTTTCCAGCGACTCGCCTTCCAGAATAATCTTGTAATAAAATGAAGAAAAAAATACTATGACGTTAACTCATGGACGTAACGTGTAAGTAGTAAATTTTTTCTTTGCCTGACACTTTCTAGACGAATCCAGCCCAGGTCAGAATTCATGCCCTGCCCATAAGTCCGTCAGATGCGAAATATTACCGATTAACTGTAGTTATAGAAATATTATGTGTTCATAGCTAACCTTTGACAAGCGGATCTGCGAGTGACACGGGGGAGCCAGTCCTTGGGGAGCCCAGACTGCCGCTGAAGTACATCTCGGGGTTAGCCTCGTGACGATCTGAAATCACAAGGAAAAGTTATGTTACAATTTTTAGTTTTCAAGTAGCAAAAATAATTTGTGGCACAATATTTAATTCATTGATATAACGTTAGCAACATCTCCGAGACTGGTATGACGCGATCGAATATACGCGACGTATGATTATTGCTTTTAGCGTTCCAAGAAAGTATAAAAGGTTGTAAATCGACGATGGATCAATGCACTCGTAGAAGAAGTGATTTCAATGATTAAAATCGTAATTATTAACAAATAAGAACTTACCACAGTCCACGATCTCGTGGAAGACGTAGTTGGCGATGTTGACGGGCTGCCGGATCCAGGCGTGCGCCATCAGCTGCGCGACGGTGCAGCGGCTGGCAGGCTCCTTGCACAGCATCCAGCGCAGCAGTTGTTCCAGGTCTACAAAATTTATAAATTTAGTAGACCTGGAACACGCTGAGCATTACTCTTGCAGTACAATTTTGGCTCTTATGACATAGAACTTAAGAATGGTACAAAATCCGATATGTAAAGGTCGACGTGCTCTTAACTGTACACCTAAATATTTATTAAATTTAATCATGTCACGGTAACTAATGAATCAATACTACTGGTATCCAAAGCTGTATTTATTAAATACGAACAGTACTACCCTGACTGTGGCAACTGTGTAAAATGAACTGTCAAAGTTGTATCTCGAATTATGGATTCTTATACAAAAAAATCTTGTATGTCTCGGTGGTAGAAAAAAATTGTGATAATTAGAAGGATCTTGTATTTGTATTGAAAGGCTTATTTGATAAAATATATTTGACTATTGACTATTGTAAAGTGCTCATTGAGTATTTTTTTTTTTAATCGAGATTCCTCATATTTATTTCAGACTAGCTTCTGTCCGCGGCTTCGCCCGCGTGGCCTACTAACAATTAGCAAATTTTTCTCCCGAAACAAATTCCGGTCCGGTTCGATCCGATCCGGCACGGTTCCATCCGATGCCATCAGGTCTGATCCGCTCCGGTCCGGTCCGGTTCAGTCCGGTCGGTCCGGTCCGGTTGGTCCGGTCCTTATAAGGAACCTACATATTGTGCCAAATTTGGAATCTCTAGACCCAGCGGTTTAGGCTGTGCGTTGATATACCCTCGCAACTACGTTTGCGTAAATCTCGCTTTCGCGTGGGAATTTTGAAAAATCCTTTCTTAGTGCTCGTCTAGAGAATTCAAGAAATATTCTGTCCAAATTTCAAGTCTATTTATCGAGTAGTTTAGGCTGGGCGGTGTCCGTAAGTCACGGTTACGATACGATTTAAGAACTTTCTACCCCCAATTCTCCCTCTTAGCAAATAATTATCAGAAAATCTTGAAACAGGTGTTTGTTCGTTTGCTTTGTAGAGTATTTACATCAAGATTTGTTTGAATCGAGCCACGCGTTTTTGTTTCCCCATACAAACTTTGGCACCCCATTTCGCCCCTTTAGAGATGGAATTTCAAAAAATCCGTTCTTAGTGCTCCCCTAGAATACTCAAGGAACATTCTCTCCAAATTTCAAGTCTATAGGTCCAAGGGTTTAGGCTATGCTTTACCTGTATGTGTATTGTTTTATATGTATAGATTTCAGATTTTTTTTTTCACGTCGTCGCGTGTAATTACTATTTCATGCCTTATATATAAACCGAAACACAACGATAGTCTCAGCCTCAAGAAGTCCACTGCTGGACATAGGCTACCCACAAACGTAGCGCATAAATAGAATACGATAAGAAAACTTAGATTTCGAGTAATGTATTTAATAATAGCTACTAAAAAATCTCTTATTACCATCCGAGACGACTTGAGGCAACGCCAGCGGCCCCTGTATTGTGTCTTCGATGTCGGAGAACGGGTTAACGAAGAATGTGAGCACATACAGCGTTATTCCCATCGACCACATCTCTAGCTCCGGACCCGCGTACCTGAACAAAATTTTTCATAAGTTTTACAGACAGCCAGGGTTAAAACATTTCTGAAAGCAGATAAACTAGTATTAATTTTATAATTTTATATAATTAGATGATTCATATCTTAGTGGTAAGAAAAAAATGTGACGATTCGAAAGAACTTGTATTAGACTTATTTAAAAAAAAAATATACTGAGGTTAAATTATTGTAAATCTAGTATAACTACTTTCAAGAAATAGGCTCTGGAAGGGAATGAAAAAAAAACTTCAGAGACAAGTGTCAAATTTTATAGTGAAAAATTATTCACACTTGTCATACTTATTGCCGAAAGAATCTTTTAGCATAAATAAACACTCTATAAATTAAAAATGTTAATAAGGGTTGTTATAACACAAAGTAAATTCGTCACGGAGTAAACACCTATGAAAAGTAGAGAATTAATTTTAATGTATGGAGGGTATAATGACAAATTTACTTTGTGACGAATGTACAGTCAGGAGCACGTTGAGCTTTACACTTGCAGTACAATTTTGGCTCTTATGACATAGAACTTAAGAATGGAACAAAGTCCAATATGTAAAGGTCGCAATGCTCTTGGCTGTACAAGAACCTGTTAATAATATACTTACTTATTGCCAGCCAACACTTCTGGACTACAATATTCCGTGGTGCCGTAGAATGTCGAGAAGAGTGTGTCTTTACTCATAAAAGTCGCCGATCCAAAGTCAATGAGTTTGACGTGAAACCGATTGTCTATAATCACGTTCTCGTCTTTTATGTCGCGATGTAGAATATTTAAAGAATGCAAATACTCTACGGCTTGTCCAATCTGTAACAAATATTGTTCTTTAAAAATAAATACGTTTCTAGTATTATCTTATTTGCAAATAAACAGTAAAATTTGAATTGTGAGGTGGTAATTTTCAATTTAACGGCAATTTTTTTTTGTTTGTTACGATTAAACTTCGATATGGCGACTCGTGTGAATGCCGTTTCTCTTACACCAATATTTAAAGGTGCTCCTTCACCGGGAGCATTCGCGTGTAATGTTGTAACGTGGGTGCGTCTCGGGAATCGAACCCGGGACGACCCGCTGGTTAACAATGGAGGTGAGGGAGGTCAATCTTGGGCGGAGGGATCGAATCTCCAGGCCGAGGATACCTTTCACCTCCTTAGACCCCCTGAAGTCTCCAGTGAGGCGACAGGAGGGGTGTGTGAGTACCTATGTGAGACTGGGGTGATTGAGAGGGTTGTAAATGAAATCCGTGATACCAACAGAGTAATACAAAGTTTATTTGCTTATGCTAGGATTTAGACATGCATATACTAATAATCTACTCCCGGGGGGACCCGCTGTCCCTTACAAACTGGATATGACGGTCGGACGGTGGCTGTGTTATCTATCTACCGGTGGGGCTTGTTCGATACGGAGGCAGGCGGTGCGCGGCTACTATCATTCATCAAACGGGGTTATCGAATCAGGACTGTGCTTCGATCTCGAGGCTGCGTGGATAAACGTTACGGGATTCTAAGACGGGATTAGGGTCGGGATGACGAGTCCGCGAGTACGGGGTCGAGCCTACCGGAGATAACTATACTGTGACAATCACAGGGCGGGTTCAGAGTCAAATCCAGTCCGCGCCCCAGAAGGGTCCTGTGTGTCTATTTACCTATGACGCTTACACTATTCAGAGGGTTGTTTCAAGGGAGCCCTATCCCACCTAAATGAACTATCAGAACTATGTGAGTGCGGGGCGGGTTCAGAGTCGAATCCGGTCCGCGCCCCCGAAGGGTCCCGTCTCACGGATTTACCTATCGAACCTAGGCTAATCGCGGTAGCTATCCTGGGCAGGACGGGGCGGGTTCAGAGTCAAATCCAGTCCGCGCCCCAGAAGGGTCCCGTCGTGCCAATTTACTTATGGTGCCTACACGAGTCAGAACGGGAGTCGGGAAGGATAGTTGGGATACCACGCAGGTCGAAGTAGAAGCCACGGGAATTTATACAAGAGGTACCTTCCAAAGGTCCGACCACAAAGTAGTATTTACTAGGAGATAACAAACTAATAACCACGAGGCACGTGGCCGGGGTTCTCACATTACAAATTAATCAAAGGGCAATGGAACAATGCCCGGCAGGGGTCCGACTATCGGACGGTATTCGGGCAGCGTAACGACGTCTAACAAGAGTCCGACTATGGGACTGGATTCGGGCAGCGTAACGGGGTCGGAAGAGAGGAGCTTACTAGAGAGATGTACGTGCGCGTGGGCTCATATCCGAATGGCCGAGGAGACGCTTGTGCGCAGGGCTTTTATAGTGGCCTGGTGGGAGCGGTGGCGGTGAGGGCGCGGTGAAGCGCGGCGAGGGGCAGTGCGCATTGTTGTCCGGTCCGCCTGCCTCGCGAGCCGCGCGTATGTGTGCGTTGGGATGCAACGTCACATTCTCCTCCCCCTCCGGAAGATTTTACCTGCAGGGGAAAATCACCTGAGTAACACACTTTAAATTATACATATGACCCTCCTGGGGTCCCAACTTATATATCTAAGGAGGCAAAACAACAACTAAATCTTCTCATTTACTCTTATGTCTGTTTATAGAGGTGAAACACCACTTAACTTTGTTTCTCACTTATCATATTATCTATATAAAGGAGCAATATAACACTGAGTTATCTTTATGTACTCTCATAGTACCTGTGTAAAGGGATAAGATCAAAATTATTTGCATTTACTAACGGGTCGCCCTTCTCTGGGCGCGGCTTGTTTGTTCCCGCTTGGAACAAAAGCACATTTGTATTTCTGTAGTGACTGTTTGTCACTCGGCTATTTATCATTGAACCACCTCATCACTATTTCACTTTAACTATCAGGTTTCACCTCTTCACAATATCTGTTACCTATGTTCCGGCTTATTCTGTAAACAACATTAATGTTTATTGATATTCCTATTCACTTATGGTATACTTGGCTCTATAAATGACTTGGGTATATACTATCTTAATCTCACTGTTTTGTTACTTAAATTAGACATCTAATGTTTTTGCTATCATAGCAAACTTAATAAAATATTAACCTAACTTTCACGTGTCATTTTGACAGGCAACTTATTGTTGTGATCACACTTATACTAGCGATCACAGCACAGACCACAGACTATAGCATCTAACGTTAAATGTCACTTTTGACATATGAACATGTTAAATCTTTGACATGAACAACAACAAAAAACTTGATATGACCTACGGCTTATTTCATATGAAAATAACAATGCGAATTTAATTCGCTTGTTAGATGACAACAAAACTAAAAACTTATTATCTAATTACTGGCCTTTCTTTTCCTTTCTTTTTCCGGGCACGTATTGTGGACCCCGGACGAGTCCGTACCGGTTTCCCCTGTTGCGTTTTCTCCCGCTGCGCTTCTTCATCTTTCTTTCTTCCGGAGGCAGCGGGGTTGCCGCGGCCAGCTCCACCGCCCATCTTGGCGGTTGGGCATTGCTGTCGCCCGGCGGTGGGATGGGTGGCCACGGCGGGTGCTGCGGGCGTATGCGCCGCAGCTGCGTTGGCGTGCGCCCTACTAGCGCGCCTGGTGTGCGCGTGGGTGTCGGTGCGGGTGCGCGCCCTTTCAGCGCGGGCGCGTGCCCTGGTGGCGCGCCCTGTGCGCGTACTGGCAGAGCAGGCGCTCGCGGCTGCGGCGTTGTTTGTGCCGGTACACGCCCTGTCGGCGCGGGCGCGCGCCATGGCGGCGCGCTCTGTGCGCGTGCTGGCTGGGCGGGTGGCCCATTCCGGGCGTGGAGGGCCTGGGGTCGCGCCTGTGGGCGCGGTGCTGGCCGCAGCTGCGTGGGTGCGCTCCACGCGGGCGCGCCTAAGGCGCGGGTCGTTTGGTACCGTGCTGGCGGCGCGCTCTGTGCGCGGATGGCCTGGGGACGCGCCTGTGGGCGCGGTGCCGACCACAGCGGCGCGGGCGCGCTTAATGCGTGCGCTGGCTGGCGCTGCGCTGGCTGGCTCGGCGTCGGTCGCCTCGGCCGCGCCGGTCCGCTGGAGGCGCGCGGTTGCGTCGATGGCGGGGCGCGCGCCACCGCTGCCAGGGGCAACTTTTGTTGTCTCGGGCTTGGCGGCCGCCGTGAGGTCGACGGAAGCGATGGCTTTGTCGGCCGCCTCGGTCCTCCTGGATGCTCGTGGTCGCTCATCCTGTTTACTCGAAAAAAAAAACGTTATTTTTCTTATTATTATTGTCCCGTGTCCCGTGTTGTTCTGTCTGGTTTCTTCCTTTTGTTTTCCCTTATATAGCCCTTTATATTTTCTCCGGGGGTATGTTCAAAAAATGCCTCCACTGACGTTTTGTTATTACGGTGTTGCCCGTTGCTATTACTGTAGTTGTGGGTAATTGTTCTTTTTATTGCTTTTATTTCTTCCATTTTTAATTGTCCTGGACTTGTTTTATATGTTTTTTTTTTTTTTTTTTCTGTTGCGGAAATTGTTTTCAAAAAAAATTGAGGGGAACCTGCTTTGTTTCTTTTTTCTATGCAATTATGTGAGTATCCCGGACCGGACACTGATTTTCTTCTTAATAATCATTTTAAAAAAATCATTCTTTTGTACGGCTTGGACAGTTTACGTATTAATCATGTAATTTTTGTACGGCTTTGATATTTTACGGATTTTTAAGTTTTTATGCGGCGGGACTTCTATTTTTTTCTGGGTTTTGTTTCAGTATTGCGGGGGTTTTATTTCCTACGTCGTCGGTTTCGTCGTCCGGGTTGTTGAATCTTTTTATATCTTTTATGTGCGTCGTATATGTCTTCCTTCTCTTTGTGTCTTCTAGGATAAATATCACTGGTGACTTTTCTTGTTTTACTGTATAGGGGCCGGAGTACTTCGGTGCTAGTTTCGCGGAGAAGTTTTTCTCTGCGTCGGACAGGGGGAAGTCTCTTTTTAGTACTAATTCGTTTAATCTCGGTTTCCATTGACGCCTTTGCTTGTCATAGTGATGTTTCTGTTTTTGTGATGCGGTATTTTGGTGTAATCGGACTAATTGGTACAACTCCTCTAGTTTTCTGTGGCTTGCGATCGCTGGTGTGGGGAATTCGTTGTTATCGTTGGGTCCTCTCAGTTCTCTTCCGAACATTAGGAATGCCGGTGTATATTTTGTGGAGTCCTGTTTTGACGTGTTCAGTGCGAAGTTTAGCTCTGGTAGGAATTCGTCCCACTTCTTGTGGTTATTATCAATAAAGGCTGTGATCATTGTCTCTAATGTTTTGTTTACTCTTTCGGTGGGGTTACTTTGCGGCGCATACGGGGCTGTTAACCTGTGGTTTATATTATACTTTTTTAATGTGTCTTCGAATTCTTTACTAATAAACTGCCTTCCATTGTCGCTCAACAATGTTCTTGGGCATCCGTGTCTCAAAATTATGCATTCTCTTAGAGTTTTTATTATCGCTTTCGACGTTGCGTTGCGTATCCCTTTTACTTCTGACCATTTTGTGAATTTGTCGTGGTACACTATTATCCAGTTGAATCCCTGTGATGATCTTGGTAGCGGGCCTATCAAGTCCACTGATACCGTTTCCCATGGTGTGTTTGCGTTGTTTATGTGCATTTGCCCTGCCTTTTTTTCCTGTGGGACTTTGGTTTTCTGGCATATTACGCACTGTTTTACATACTTTGCTACGTCGCGGAACATGCCTGGCCAATAATATCTTTGTGCTATTCTACTTAGGGTTTTTGATGTTCCCAGGTGTCCTGCTGTCGGAGTATCGTGATTTTCCGCTATCAACCCTTGTATTTCCTTTTTTCTCACGCATAGCTTCCACTCGGAGCCGTCTTGTAGCGTGACTCCGTATGCGGGATTTTCAATCTTTCTATATAACTTTCCATTTGTTATTTGGTAGTCGCTGCTCTCGATTTCGTTATTTGTGAGCATTCTTTCTTTTCTCGCGTACCAGTCCTCGTTCTCTTTCATTATTGTGTTTATCGGGTTTCTGGATAATTCGTCTGCTAGTATATTTTGTTTCACTGGTTCGTTATGTTTTAATTTGATCTTGTGTGTTGTCCAGGAATTCCCCTTCGGGGCTTTTTCGCATTTCTCGAGTTCCTTCTGTACCACTTCCTCTATTGTTTCTTGTTCGTTTGTTGACAGACTGTATATAGTCTGTGGTGTTGTGTTTTCTATTTCCTTCTTGCTCCAGGTTAACATCATTCCGCACCGTTGTAATACGTCCATTCCCACTATCATATGCTCCGCTGTAGGCAAGTACATTATGTCGTGTGTAAATTCTTTCCCATTAATTTCCAATTTTATCCCTGTGCTTCCTTCAATTTCTATCTCCGTTCCGTCTGCCAGGATCGCTTTCTGTCTGTTCCCTGTGGTGGTTTTTATGCTCTTTCCGCACTCTTGCAATATCCTGTCGTTGATGTATGTCCCTACCGAGCCTGTGTCTACCAGTCCGTCATATTCTCTCCCTTCCACCTTTACTTTTACAAATGGTCTGATATCCTTCTCTATATTTCCGCTAAGTGTGCTTGTTTTTGTCCTCCTGCAACAGTTTCTGCTTAGCACTCCCATTGTCCCACAGCTGCTGCAGAATATCTGTCTTTGGTTTCTGCATTGTCTTGCGCTGTGATTAGCTTCTCCGCAATTCCAGCAGTGAGTTGCTTGGTTGTAGTTCCCTCTTATTTTTGTCCCTTGCCGCGATGTTGTAGGTTGGTCCCTTCTTCTGTTGTCTGGTATGTTGCCCCTAGGATATCTGTCTTGGAAATTGCTTCTCCTTATTTCCTCGTGGTGTATACTTTCGAAATCTCCTGCCATTGCTATCAGATCTCTCAGAGTCCCGCAGTCCTGTCTCTTTATGTAGTACTTGTAGTTAGGTTTCATATTATTGTACACCATGTCTATTGTTTCCGTTTTGTCCATCTTACCGTACCTCCTTATAAGTGTTTGCATCTGCGTGATGTAGTCTATGAATCTCTCGTCCGGGTATTGCTTCCGGGCCGCAATGCGGAACAGTAGGTTCCCCTCGTAATTCTGTGGGAAATAGAATAGTTTGAAGTCCTTTTCGAAGTCTTCCCACCTTTGCCAGTTTTGGTGGTTATTCCTGTGCCATAATAGTGCTTTTCCTTGTAGTAGTCTGGGGATGAACTGGAGGAGGTCATCTTTGTTTCTCGTTATAGTATATGTCAGTTCTTCTATCCTTTCGAAAAATTCCACGGCATCGCCTGTTGTGTCGAATGTTACGTTCCACCTCGTCAGTGTTTTCTCTAGGCCTCTAAGTTCTCTGGAGTCTTCCATGGTTGTGTCCTGAAATTTTTCCTCCTCTTGTGATTCTTCTGCCTGTTCTTGGCTGTTTTCTTCCGGGGGTTCCTTTTCCCTAATAAATTGTACCAGTCGCTTTCTCAAGTCATCGACTGTACCGGTGGACTGTATTCCCTCTTCTTCCAGCTTAAGTACTAATTGTTCCTTTGTCAGTTTATAGAGCCAAGATGTCGCCATCTACTATTGTGGCTTTTGTGTATAACTTCGGTTATAAACTATGAACCTTGTTCGGAAATGTGTACTTTTACTAAAGAGCAGAATAATAAATCCCGTCTGCCTCCTCCGAGTTAAAAAAATCAATGATTTATTTTCTCTGTTCGTTTACGTTATAATCCGCGTGAGTGTAGCTTTCTATATCAACTGGGAGACGACAAAAAGAATTTATCCTGTTTGCCTCCTTTGATTACCAAAAAAAAACTTCTACTAGATTATGTTTGTTTCAATTTACTCCGTTTGTAAATTGTGAAACAACTAAGGAACGAAACGAAATAAAGAGAAGGACTGTTTGCCTCCTTTGGTTATACAAAAAAATATCTATATTCTTTATGTCTACTTATTTATCTTAGGTTATTGTGAAACTTGGAAGACCCCGGTCAAAAAAAAAAAACTTCTTGTTTGCCTCCTCCAAAAAAAACTCTTATTTATCTATTTTAAATCCCTATTAACGTCGGATATTTTAAGTTTTACCCAAAAAAAAATGTCTTGTTTGCCTCCTCCAAAAAAAAACTCCTTATTTATCTAATTTAAATACCTCTTAACTTCGGATATTTTAAGTTTTACCCCAAAAAAAAATGTCTTGTTTGCCTCCTCCAAAAAAAAAAAAATCTCCTTATTTATCTAATTTAAATACCTCTTAACGTCGGATATTTTACGTTTTACCAAAAAAAAAAAATGTCTTGTTTGCCTGCTCCGGTTACCAAAAAAAAAATCGCTCCGTTCCTCTACTTAGTTTTATCAAAAGCAGATTTGTTTGCCTGCTCCCGAAACAAAAAAAATATTTACGCGTTGTATGGTTTTTATCTCTGTTTAAACGTTTTATTTTATTCGTTCAATGTTTACTTAACTTTTATTCCTACTTGGTCCGCCCGACCGGCGACCTCAGGTCGTTTATTTTTTTCTACCTCCTTTTATTTTCACAATTACCTACTTTTTATTTTTCTTTATCTACACTATCGATTATTTTTACCGAGTTGTTTCTTATATTTAATTTATCCTACTTTAACTTTTAAATTTACTTCTATCTACTTCTTATTTATTTATCGGGCCATTCGGTTATGTCTATTTACTTCTTATCGGGGTTTTAACTTTCCGTGATTACTCTCTTGACAGATTATTGACAATATTTCTTTCGCGAACGCGAACGTCTCTCTAGATTATTTTACTTCTTATTCCTTATTTACGCTGTCTTTCGGGTTTATATTTTATTTTATCGGCGGGTTTTATTTTTGTCTATTATAACACGGGTTTTGCTTCTATATTATTGTTTATACGGAATTTTAAGTACGGGCTATGATATGCTATGATTAATTACGGGATCTGTACGGGATATTTTGCTCTCTCTCTTCCTGTTTTACGCGACTTACAAAGTTTCTTATTTCTAGCTTCTATTCCCTCTTTCACCGGTCTCAAATAGGCACAAAAATTCGTTGACCGTTGCTGTAATTTAAGCTGAACGTGTACGAAAGATTTCGCTGGGCACCTGTGGGACGTAGGGTCACAAGGGGTGCAAACGCGAAGGGGTAAGTACGTTGGGCGCCAGTGTAACGTGGGTGCGTCTCGGGAATCGAACCCGGGACGACCCGCTGGTTAACAATGGAGGTGAGGGAGGTCAATCTTGGGCGGAGGGATCGAATCTCCAGGCCGAGGATACCTTTCACCTCCTTAGACCCCCTGAAGTCTCCAGTGAGGCGACAGGAGGGGTGTGTGAGTACCTATGTGAGACTGGGGTGATTGAGAGGGTTGTAAATGAAATCCGTGATACCAACAGAGTAATACAAAGTTTATTTGCTTATGCTAGGATTTAGACATGCATATACTAATAATCTACTCCCGGGGGGACCCGCTGTCCCTTACAAACTGGATATGACGGTCGGACGGTGGCTGTGTTATCTATCTACCGGTGGGGCTTGTTCGATACGGAGGCAGGCGGTGCGCGGCTACTATCATTCATCAAACGGGGTTATCGAATCAGGACTGTGCTTCGATCTCGAGGCTGCGTGGATAAACGTTACGGGATTCTAAGACGGGATTAGGGTCGGGATGACGAGTCCGCGAGTACGGGGTCGAGCCTACCGGAGATAACTATACTGTGACAATCACAGGGCGGGTTCAGAGTCAAATCCAGTCCGCGCCCCAGAAGGGTCCTGTGTGTCTATTTACCTATGACGCTTACACTATTCAGAGGGTTGTTTCAAGGGAGCCCTATCCCACCTAAATGAACTATCAGAACTATGTGAGTGCGGGGCGGGTTCAGAGTCGAATCCGGTCCGCGCCCCCGAAGGGTCCCGTCTCACGGATTTACCTATCGAACCTAGGCTAATCGCGGTAGCTATCCTGGGCAGGACGGGGCGGGTTCAGAGTCAAATCCAGTCCGCGCCCCAGAAGGGTCCCGTCGTGCCAATTTACTTATGGTGCCTACACGAGTCAGAACGGGAGTCGGGAAGGATAGTTGGGATACCACGCAGGTCGAAGTAGAAGCCACGGGAATTTATACAAGAGGTACCTTCCAAAGGTCCGACCACAAAGTAGTATTTACTAGGAGATAACAAACTAATAACCACGAGGCACGTGGCCGGGGTTCTCACATTACAAATTAATCAAAGGGCAATGGAACAATGCCCGGCAGGGGTCCGACTATCGGACGGTATTCGGGCAGCGTAACGACGTCTAACAAGAGTCCGACTATGGGACTGGATTCGGGCAGCGTAACGGGGTCGGAAGAGAGGAGCTTACTAGAGAGATGTACGTGCGCGTGGGCTCATATCCGAATGGCCGAGGAGACGCTTGTGCGCAGGGCTTTTATAGTGGCCTGGTGGGAGCGGTGGCGGTGAGGGCGCGGTGAAGCGCGGCGAGGGGCAGTGCGCATTGTTGTCCGGTCCGCCTGCCTCGCGAGCCGCGCGTATGTGTGCGTTGGGATGCAACGTCACAATGTAACTCTCAGATTCGAGCATTACAGCAGTGAGGGAGGCGAACGTTCATCAGTCAGGGAGGTAGTATTGTAATGTAATGCTCAAAGTCGAATCTAAAATGTTACATTACACGCGAATGCTCGCGGTGAAGGAGCACCTTCAGGGAAAGACTATTTCTAACTATAATATGATTGATTGTCCGAAGGTAAAGATGCCACTTTCACCACCTTGATGGTTGGCGGCAACTACAGTTAGTTTTTTACGGAAGTTTCGTTTATTCGCAATCTGTGAAATACACATGTTATAATATTGATTAGATACCTGTCTAAAGATATAGCTGAGCAGTGGTTCGTCGAGACGTGGCCGCCGCTCTATAAACTCGAACAAGTCCATCCCAGCGCCGTGCTTCTCCATAACCATTTGAAAGTATTTGTCGTTCTCGAAGACGTCTACTACGCTCACCTATAAGGAATTATAATTTTATTTATTTGCTGAATATGGGTACATGTCGAATAAGATAAGTTAGAACTGCAGACCCGAAAAAGGCGTCGAATTCGAATACCGTAAAAGACAATTACGTGTAACATGACTGTTTATTTTATCTAAACCCTGTTTCTTTTAACTTGACCAATGTAGTAAAAAATCTTAGCACGTCTTTTTAACGAAAATAGGCAATTAAAATTATCATTCACACCTAAATAATAATAATATAGTTAGAAAACAACACTCTTATTCTGGCGATTTTTCGATTTTACACAATGGATATTTGAATAAAAAGACACGCTAAGATTGTTTATTACATTGGTCAAGTTAAAAGAAACAGGGTTTACGTGTTTTCTATGCATCAAATGTATTTAACAAAAAAAGTATTTATGTATTTTTATCAGGTATTTAGCAACAAAGGGTTGACCAGGGTAGCGAAAATGCCAATAATGTATGTAAGCATCGTTATGAAAGTTTGTAATTACATAGTACAAAATAGGTACTACCTACTGATAAATAAATTTTCTAGTAAATCCCTTCACGCAATATTCGTTTTTTGTTGTTAGGGAATGTAGTAATTATTTAATGAATAATTAATGATTTTATACTTACAATGTTCGGATGGTTGAGTGTTAATAGAAGACTAAGTTCTAGAGGTAGTCTTCGCCCGTCAGGCGCGTCGACCCAGAACTGGGCGCCCACTTTCTCTTTCAAAATGAACTTGGCTACCGTCAAGAGACGATCCGACCGGCGGTATGCCATTTTCACGCAACCGTATGCTCCTTTACCTGAAAATACAAGAAGATCATCGAAATAATATTACTACGTATAGAAATGACAGCGCCTTCAAATTTTGGCGCCGCGTTCGGCCGTGAGGGGCGTGCCCCTCCCTGGCCCCGCCCCCAACCGAGTCATAGAATATGACATTACTACGCAGGGGCGACACTTTGTTTATATTCTGCCTATTGGACATCTAATTGATTATTTTATTTTATTACAATATTTTATTTTACTTAATAGAATAAACTTAATAGAAAATAGGTATAATATTAGCTTTATAGGTAGGAAGCTACATTAAATTTTTGTTATTAACTAAATATTAGTCAAAAATAAACTGAGATTAAATCAAAACTAACTTTATAATGAAATTTTATTTGTTCGAAAACGGTTGGTCGAAATTTAAAATGCTGTTTCGTTTTCCTTCTTTTTATTTTCTAGAAACTATTTTTTTTACTTAGTTAGTAACTTTATCCACATTTACATATTTTATACCTACTATATAAAAATATTTTGTAAATATAGTTGAAAAAATCTAATTATAATAATTACGACAACATAAGTAACGCGTTATACGTGCCCATGAAATTTGAGGGTTGCCCTCGATTTTCCTGGAATTCCCATCATCAGATCCTGAATTGGTGACAACTTGGGAGTATGCACTTATGAATAAAAAAAGAATTTTGAAAATCGGTCCACAATTGGAGTGTTCGGCGGACCTCCAAAAAAAAACAATGAAACATAGAACCTCCTTTTTTGAAGTCGGTTAAAAAAAAGCAAAAAATTTTTCAGAAATAAGTACCTAAATTATATTATAAAATTGACCTACGCTTAGTACCTACGTATCCCATCTGTACGATTACTTTTTGATAATCTATGATTTTCACATAGAAATGGCGGATGCAATCATGATGCAATAGAAAATAATTAAAAAAAATTGTTTTGGTTGGTTTTACTTAATTTTTTGTATACTTACCGATGATAAGTGACGCCGCTATCTTTCTTTCTTACTGTTGAACGGTTTTTGCAAGATTTTATTGAACATGACGGCATTTTTTAATTATTTTTTTTAACATAAATCAGAGGACCAATCACGATGAGCGTCGGCAAGTTTCTAAACGAGTCATAAACGAGTTGATGTCTATTGGCCTCAACGTATGGGGACAAAAATTTTGTTCGCGGTGTCATTTCTATACGTAGTAATATTATTTCGATGAAGAAGATATAGCATTTTGCTGTAACAGCAATGCGTTTTGTTTTCGTGTAGCCATACCCCTTTTTTTATCCTTCCTTGTTAGTGTGAACTGTTTTTAAGCGATCCTAGTGTTGCCAATGTTCATACCGCTTTCCATTAGGAGACCTGCATACTAGTCTGTTGAATGACTTAACAAAAAACTAGTGTGTAAGAAATTTTGTGAGTAGACCCATATAATCTGACATAGGATCGAAAGTAATTAGTTAATTTTATTCTGATATAAAGTTTTATTTTTAGCACTCACCGATCTGCTTGAGCGTGACGTAGCTCCGGCCGTAGTCCCCGCCGGCCTGCTCGTCGCCCTGCGACGCCTGCGACGCGGAGTGCCCCCGGCTGCCCAAGGACTTGGTGCCCAGCGCCAGGGAGTTGTCCGCCGTTGAGGCCACGCTGCCAATCCAAAACAAACATTACGCTTCCGCACTCATTACTTCTGGACGAGGCAGGAGCGCCCAGCGCCCTATTATTACCTGGAGGCGAGCGTCGTGTGCCTCGGCGCGTCGTCGAGCTGCACGCCGAGCCAGACGCAGCGCACGCGCGCGCCAGCGCTCAGCTGCATGCTCGACACCGTGTACAGCACCGCTGCAACCATACCATTCATTTATTCTTCACACTTTTTACTACTAAACATTATATCTGAATTAATATATTTTAAACTAGTGAAACCCGCGCAACTTTGTTTGCGTGTATTCTATATCAGACTTTTGATGAAATCCTACGGGAATCGCGTACTTTTCAGGATAAAAAGTACCCTATGTGTTAATCCAAGGTATCAGCTACCTACATACCAAATATCATAAATATTGGCCAAGCTATTTGAGCGTAACAAACATACATATAACTTTCGCCTTTATAATAATAGTAGGATTTTCGCATTCTTATAAACTAGTATTAAACAATTAACGCGATCAAACCTTGAATTTGTCTGACGTTTCGATCACAGGCGAACTGTCTCAACTAGTCATGGTAGTACGTGATAGGCCGGTAAAAGTCGAATTGGAAGAGGTGGATTTGAGTGTCCTTTTACACGATTTTCATATTTTTTTTACGTTTGTACATTTTTACTTACAAGTAATACACAATTATGTTTATTCCAAAAACAATACAGAGACAAATATACGTACTAAGTTCGGTGCCATCCCTGTGTAGCACGGCGCCCCTGTAGGTCCCATCGCTGGGGCAATCCGTCGCGCAGTCGCAGTCCGTCTTGCCCCCCACGCCGCTGCCCGCGCGCGACTGCTGCGGCGTTGACGTCGTCACGTGCGCTCGGAGTAAACGCTTGGCCACGCAAGGCGTTTCTGGTGCCTCATCTGCGTTTCAAATTACTTTATTAGAGTGATCTATACTAATACTGTTTGTTTAGACGCTCTAATCTCTAGAGATCATATCATATGAACAATTCTTGTTGCAAGAAGTTATAAGTACGCAAGTACCCATTGCAGTACATGTTTCGTCTGTTTCATATTAGAGCTAAACATAAAGTTTATGTTAAATAATTTAAAAGCCCATAAGCTAGATCATAAAAATTAAGTGTGCAATCACGCGTCGAAAAAATAAATAGAGCATTATGATTATAAATACCGCAAAGTCTGTTTATTAAGTTAAAAATATTTATTTACATTAATAGTTATATAAATACAAACCTTCATAGTTCTTTCGTGGTGCAGACTCAGTTTGCGTATCCAATTCGATATCTGTACTAATACTACAATTTCCATTTTGCTTTGGCAAATCTTCAATTTCGCAGCCTGGAGGCGGCATTTCATTAATAGGCGTAAGAAAATCCGCACTAGTCTCGTTAGAATCACAGAAATCTAACGACAAACTACTCTTATCATCTCGTACTGATAAATTGTTCTTCATTGATCTATATTTACTGGAATCGAATGACAATCTTAACGATGGATCGTTCAACCTCACTCTAGGAGTATTTCCAGTCGGTGTCACTTCTTGCGAATGTTGGGAGGTATAATAAATTGAGTCGGATTTCTCTGACGGTTTAGGAACTTGTTTTAATGGGTTACTATGTTCAGAGCGTAGTATATTTTCCGATCGGGATTTCGAGATGCTGCTATGGCAGTAATTTTCATCATCTATTGATATTCCCGACATCCCTGACGTCACATCCGGTAATGCTGAAATATCGTTTCTCTGTTCTGTCGTACTGATACTGGAGACCATGTCTTGTGTAGGTGTTGGTGTGTGTGTGACTAGACTACAAGATTTGTCTAGGCAGAGGGCGCTCGATGATTTCTCTCTAGTCGTTGACAGTAATGAAGGCTGTACGTTTAGGGACATACACGCAGACTTTTGACTGCCGTTGAATGCACCGCACGAGTCCTCGTCCGTGTCGGAGGCTGCGGAAAACAGAAAGCCATTATTGCTTTTTTATTTTAAAAGTTATTTGGCGGTATTTTAAATTTTATTTTTACAATTGTTGTATATTGTACATGATGTAATGATTGATGACTACTAAATAGACATCCCGTCAAGTCACATAGTAGTTTTAAACTTAATATGCTTGTCGGATGTGTAAAGTTAATCGCGTCTCTCTCATTGTGGACAGTGGTTCATTAACATACACAGTTTTTAAAAATTCATATAAAATACCAGGCATCATTTGCTAGTCTCAAATATAACTTACCTGATCCGTTATTATCGTTGTTAACAGGCGACAATGTCATATTTCTATCTGGCACCTTAACCATATCGCTTTCCCTGCAGAAATTGTTTATTACTTGGTCAATATGGTGGCCCACTACTTCTGAGTGAGGCTTGCCAAATGTTAACATTGCGAAGTGATGGTTACATGCCGTGATGATGCCATTCTCATCGACTACTAGGAGACCACTCACGTTGTATGTTACCTGGAAATAAAATATAATGTTTGTCATTTTAATACCTGTACTGAAGTACTGGACAATTTTTGGGCGAAATAACTTTGGTTTTCGTGGAAGACCGAACTTCTCTTTTACAATCTTTACGTCCTTTAATTGTCTATGTTTTTTGATATATTTTTCCTTTGTCTTTCACTTTCCTTCATTCCCTAACTAAATAATTACACCAATTTCTCCAATAGGTAATATTATTTTCCATAACTCCCACAATGCGTAACAGTGTTTATCAAGACACTGCAGACAGTGAGGTAGATCAAGAATATTGGGGCAAGCTGGATTTTACTCCAGCACTAGATGGTGACTGTCGAGTGAAATTCATGGAAGACGAAGACGGTGTAGTCATTCGACTCGTCCAGTGAGTGGGAAGATTCACAGACAGTTTCTGAAACGCATTTTTAATTTTAATGACGCATTAAATTATAGCTGTCACTGTCAAACTAAAGAAAAAGAAAGGAGATAGCTTGAGACTTGTAAAATGCATTTCAGAAACTGACAGGTTGTAAAAAAAATGTAATATCTTATTTTAGAAGTAAAAGGCGACTAACGTCTTTAAGAACTCACCCGCACGTTGATATCAAACAGTGGCCTATCCTTAGTAGTCTTCATGGACGACCATGGCGAATTCTCGGCGTTATCAGAACGCGATATCCATAGGCATAGCGGGAAACAACCACCATCCAATGTTCTACCTAAATACATGGAGATAACACAATTTTCAATAATAAAAAAAATGAAGTACTGTTTACAGGTTGCTACGTCACCTACGGCCTATTTGTGAATCTAAACTGAACCATAAACGACACAAACAAAACAAACATTTTAACCATCTTAGGAAAATACAGTGGATATTTCAGATTGATCAATTGATTAACATTTTAGTATAATTTTCGAACCACATAAATATTAATCACAGCCTCGGTGGTCGAGTGGCTAGCAATGGCTAAAAAAAGTATTTATTTCGATGTCTCAGCAATCTAGTACCATGGTACAGCTTTGCTTAGTTTGGAACTAGATGGCGTTGTGTGATTCGTCCAAGAAAATACGTATGTAACGCTACATAACATTGTCGGGCAGTTGCCGCCCTACACGCCTCTGGTCACGTACGCCAGTCAGCCAGTCGACCCGCGCGCAGGACACGTGAAACACATGCGCAGAGGTTATTCGGAGCCGACCGACCATTTTATTATTACCCCGTAAAGTCGTGCGCGCAGTGTGGACAGTTTGCTATTGTTTATCTATTCTATTTTAACATTAAAGTCACTGTTAAACATATATATTTTTAAATTTGTAGACATACCTGTAACTTTCTGTTTCGATATACTTTTCGTGATAGGTGCATCATATGCTGGCAAATGTATGGACGGTATTAGCGAGGCGATAGGCAAGCCAATCAATTTCTCGCTACACTCCGCTTGGAACAGTAAAGCTGTGTCTTCACCTAACACTGATACGATCAACCCTGTATCGGCTTCAACGGTTAACTGAAAAAATAATTAATAAATAACTAGAAAATATTGCTATCAGCAATAAATTCGCACATTACGTCGACTCCACTCCAACACACAGTGTTACATTGAAATGTGAGCTTTGTATCGAGGTTCTTAGAACTTGCGAGCCTTCTCTGTAAATAGGTAGCAGATGTGCCATTTTTGCATGCGAAGAGTGGGAGCTGGATTACTCCAGTCATCCTAATTTAGAGTAGAATTTTCAACATTAAATTGAAATAATTGACTAATGGTCTATCCATTGCGCGACTATGACTGTCGACCAAAAATCCACTCTATGTACCTACCACATACATAGTTCACATTTCTGTTTCATCTCGATGTTTTATAATAAAATAAAATAAAAATTGTGAGCTTTCTTTAGTGTGGAACTAAATAGTGTTGTGAATGTGCCAAGAATATTTATTTAGTTATAGATTACATTAATGTAATGGGAAGGAAAATGTCTAAAAACTTACTATAACATTCTTACAGCTAACAGGCTCGGCAACAACTAAGCAAGGTCCATCACTATCCAATTGTCTTATCCATAAAGAGACTTGAACAGTTCCCCCATCCTTTGATAAAAGTTCCACAACCTGTTACCAATACAATTATTATTATGGTTTTAATAATATTATTAATAAGATTAGTTCTTAGCAAACAACTTGAGCAAGAGTTGTAGTGGTGGGGGAAACTCCGCGCATCGTACACTTAACTGACCAATGTGTGACGCGCATGTGACATGTTCCTATCTGAACTAACCAATCGCGCGCGCAGAATATATTCCCCGCCGTCGCGCCCCGCACCCCACCATCAATAGGACCCAAAAAACGCTACGGCGCAGGTTTTTCTATTGCTCAAGATGTTTACCTCAATTATATCTATGATTTTCAGGCCGACAAGGTGAGATTGATCGGCGAGTGCGCTCCCTGTCCGCGGTGCCGATGGGTCTCACTAGGTGGGGTGGAATAAACTTGCTTGGCTAAATAAAAATAAAATGATATGGGATAACAATATGATGTGGGATATCACTTGCTACTTTAACGGGGGAACAGACACCGTCGCACTAGAATGTTGGTGAAAATTCACACAGCCGTCGAAGATGTATACACAACCACGCCGCTGTTAAGGCGAAGAAGATGGCAGGTGGTGACAGTCAGGTTTTGGTTGGTATGTCTCTCATTGACTAACGGGAAAAGAGCCAAACACTACTACCACTTCCATTAGGCCTGAATTATACGCTCGCGTACGGTGAAGGCGCAGCGCAGGCATGTCGCTTAAGGGGCTCCATATAGCCGATGACCTTGAAGATTTGACCTCTAAGTAACGTTACTTCACCCCTTCACCCCGCTTTAATATTACGTAAAATGCCAAAAACTTGACATCTATTGAGCCTTTTGTAGTACTAAGTTTTGTTAAAAACCTTGCCTTTTTCACCACTAGAGGGCTGGCAATGACGCGCGGCGCGGTAATATTAACGACATCTAGTTGAGAAACCAATTATTAAAATATTTGAACACTTTCCATAGACCTCTAGAACTAAACAATATCAGTTGACACTTTTAAAATGATATATGAATTATGATAGAACTAAATATATATTATTAAAAACAAATCTTAACATTGCAAATGAAATTTTGCAGGCGATGTATGTTATGTCGTATTTGGTTGGTTATACAAAATTATTAAACAAATCCCGTTTTTTTGCTCTAGTTGTACCATACTATCTCAGGAACTATAAGCCCTATCAAAATATGGATTAGACAGAAAAAATGGGTATTTTTCTCTGATTCACATTCAATGAAAAAGGTCATTTTGCTACAACTCGTGTTGTACCGGTTTTCACAGATTTTTTTGAAATATTGATCGGCTGGATTTTACTATCGATACAGTACCAAAATAGTCATTTTCAACAAAAAAAACTGTACGTCTGCGTGTTATACCGTATCACGCAAAAACCACTGAATTTAAAGAATGAATTTTGATGAAATTTTACACGGAGATCTCGAGTCAACATTTAGAGTGCTTTTTATCCCAGAAATGCGTAAAACTAGAAAAACCAAACTCCACGCAGGCGAAGCCGCAGGCACCCACTAGTATGGTATGAAAGGCACTATGAGTCAAATAAATGACGTAATCTATATCATAATTTTATTTGCGACATACAATACATAGTTTCGCCACATCTCTTATTGTTTACTATGGCTTTGTGGTAAATAATGTCTAGTGTCCAAGTTCAATCCTTAGTTGGTGCTCATGTTTTTTTATTTGATTTTTACACTTCTTTTTAGCAATATAATTTTATGTTTTACTTTTTACCTACCTAACAATAAGTTACGTACGAGCAGTAAAAAAATATTATAATAAAAATGTCCTCAAAATTTTAAATTGGTATCTGATATTGTCTATTTTTATACACGTCATTAGTAAATAATATTTTTCGTTTTATCTCTTATTTTCCTCGTCTAAAAAGAGATAAAAAGAAAAATATAATTTTAATGTGTATAAAAATACTTCGACAATTTCAGATTCCTATTTAAAAAATTTAATGCATTTTATTACATATTTTTATTATAGTTTTTTACTGCTTGCAATTGTAGGTAGGTAAAAAGTAAAACATAAAATTTTAGTGTAAAAAAAAGTTTAAAAATCAAAAAGCATGAACACCAACCTAAGGATCGAACCAGGAGACACTGGACTAAAACTAGCGATTTGTTGAATCTACCAAAAAACCATGTAACCAATAGGAGCAGTGTCGAAATTTAAGTATTGTATGTGGCGCTGTAATGAGCCACAATCATTATCGTGGATAATATAATATACGTCATAATATTATAATTCAACGTATTTGATTTGACGACCTCCGTGGCGTAATGGTTCCCACGCCAGACCGCCACCCAGGAGGTCCCGGGTTCGATCCCCGGTCGGGTCATGATGAAAAACGAACTTTTTCTGATTGGCCTCGGGTCTTGAATGTTTATCTCTAAATGTATTTGTTATAAAACATAATATCGTTGAGTTAGTATCCCATAACACAAGTTTCGAACTTACTTTGGGGCTAGCTCAATCTGTATGAATCTGTATGACGAAAATATCCAAATAAAAAAAATATCAACTAAAAAAATACAATAAATGCATGAAAGTTATTTATCTTTATAAAATAAATATTTTATTTTATTTTAAAAAATATCAACTAAAAAAATACAATAAATGCATGAAAGTTATTTATCTTTATAAAATAAATATTTTATTTTATTTTTAAAAAGATAAATAACTTTCATGCATTTATTGTATTTTTTTTAGTTGATATTTTTTATATTTGGATATTTTCGTCATAATAATAAAAAATCGAGAGCATGCATGGTGCAGCGAAAATTTGGCACACGTCCATCCATCCGAAAGCGTGGGAGCGCACTGATTACCTTGTGTCCAGTCACCAGCTATCCAGAAATTACGTAATTGACGGAAAATTGCTTGTGACTTGGTGGAAATACACTCAAATTCAAAAACCAAACAACAAATAAGTAGATAATATTATTGCCTATGTATTAATGTAAATTTTACACGAATCGATGCATAAATACCCAAGTTGAATCGCATTCTTTCTTTGATTACTAGGTTCCTTAAATATTTTATTACTCCATAAATATTCAGTAATTTCAAATTTCGAACAGCATAAATGTAGTACAATGACTATAGCACAACATATATTTTTTTGGTGGTTATTCGTTATGGTAGCTAGGAGTAGAGACAACTTGAAAAACAGCAAAATTTTAGCGAAATTTGTTGGTACAGCCTTAAAAACGTTTTCATACAAAATGTATGAAAGCTACGCGCGATGTAAATTATACTGAACTCACCTTCCCACTTAGCAATACAATAGTCCCATCCTCTGACACGTCACCATCTTCGGGCTCATGGAGGCTGAACGTCCTGCAGTTCCTGTTCCGAAGCAGTTCCAAGAAACGCAACCCACACAGTTCGCCCGAGGAATAACCAAGTACTGAACAGGCCTTATTGTTTACTATAAGAATCTGAAAATATTATTCAATCAAGTAATGATTTCACATAGTGTTCTACAACACTTTGAATGTTTATACTTTGAACTTTGAAGTCATATTTCTATATTTAACAAGCAGCCACTCATAGTCTCCAGGAAATCCTATTTCCCTCTTCTAATGGGACTCTCAAAAGTAAGAATTAATCTACGTATTTGCTTGTTCTTCTCGTACGAATAAGTCAATTCAGAGAATACAAAGAAAAATGTAATGGGTACAGATTGCTGTAACATGCAATGTAACACACAATGAAATAATTTCCCGTACCTACACATAATACTCTGTGCGTACGCGTAGTATGCACGTCACAGCAGTCTGTATGAACCATAAATTGAGTTTTCTGAACTTAAAAATATTAAGATTCTTACTTTGGAAGTATTAGGTTCTATGGTGAAGACAGCCTTTGACGGGTTGATGGTTTGTTGCAATCTATCAGTTTGTGACTGTGCAGGGGAGCCGCTGACATCGCCAGCGGCCAGGGAGGTGTTGAATCGCAAGCCATTTGGTCCGTCAACTGAAAGGATTGTATACAAAACATTTTTAAAGCATGCTGTTTGTTAAAAATAACCCGGGGCCTTTGTGTGACAGACGACAGAGGATTTCAACATCTGGAAATGATGCTACAATCGTCTTTCTCAGGCCACACACACCAAAGCCGGCACGACCCGGCGGCATGCAACCCGATAATTTTTGTTTATATATTACGACAGTGGCAAACCAGAACGGCCCACCTGATGGTAAGTGGTGACCATAACCTATGGACGCTTACAATTTATTTATAGTCTACCAGATAGATTATCCAATTATTTACATTTCTTGCAGCTTATACAAAATATCAGAGGTGCTTAAAAAATTACATTAATAAATGCATTATGAATGTTCAGTCAATATAAATTAAGTAAGTAAAGAAAAGTGGAGATTTAAATAGAAAATGTATGTGATAAAATGATGCATGCAGAGCTTACAGCAAAACTCACCTCTAACAAGATCAACTGAAGGTTTAACTTTGGTTGGCGTCTCCAGCTCCATCCTTATTGGTCGTACCCTGCGATTCAAACGCGGGAAGCTCTGATTGCCCTCAAACGAGCTGCTAAATACATTGTGAAAGCGTGGTTGTGGCTTGACAGTTCTAAAATTATGAATTTTTTGTTAAAATTGTAAAACACAATCTACTTACAGCGCCACAAACTTACTGGTGCGTAATGGTTACCATGCCGGAGCGCCACACAGGAGGTCCCGGATTCGAATCCCGGTCGGGTCATGATGAAAAACGAACTTTTTCTGATTGGCTTGAGTCTTGGATTTGTTATAAAATATAGTATCGTTGAGTTAGTATCCCATAACACAAGTCTTGACCTTAGTTTGGGGCTATCTCAAACTGATTTGTCCCTATATATTTATTTATTATCTGTGCCGATGGAGGTACTAGGATTGAATGCTATTGAAGGTAATTGTCAAGGTATTCAAGGCGAATTCATTAGTTCTAGTTTCGGCCAACAGTACAGATAAGTTTGTGGAACTGCAGCATTTTGTCTGATGACAAGTGGATAGCATGCTATGCACTCTACACACATCATGCTAATGTTGTGTGTATGTGACGAAAAAAAACAACAGTCTACTGGACCAATTAGAAAAATTATTTTACCGTTGCAAAGCTAAACTATTCCCGAGTATCATATGCAAATTTAATTGAATTCGGGTTTCTTTTTTTAAAATCAAATAGTGTGAAGCCTGGCTGCTACTCAAAATAAAAGAATATTTTATTTTGTAAATAAAATTGGATAGGGATATGTGATTAGAATGTTTGGTTACAGTATTGTGATAATAAAAAATTGCTATAAAATAGTGTAAATTCATATAATTTGTTCATAATGTTATAAACATGTATATTCTGTGTAATTTTACTGCCTAATCATTATTATTCCAGTAATATTTCCAGTTGCATTGGTGTCTGAAGTCTGATATTTGACTATGTACTTAGAGAATATAAATAGTGGTAAAAAAAAAATATTACGATTGGAAAGAGCTTGTAATTAGTTGTAATAAGCATATATGAATAAAAAATCGATACTTTATTTAATTCAAATTACCTACTAATTAATAAATTAGTAAATGTTTCAAATTGAGTCTATGGGAATATACAGGGGAAAATGGTAGGACAACAAGTTCATTAGAAATGTGGAAAAGAAATTTTGAAGGCACAAGACGAAGGCTGAGAAAGGCTGACATGGAAAAAGTTAAGGAATAGGCTAGCATTGTGTTATAGAACAAGAGGTGAAAGGACACAGGATAGGTCAAAGTGGAGACTTACACAAAAAAAGAGTTCATTTTATAGAAATGAGTAGATATATATTAATTAGATATATTGAAACAGTAAGCAACTGATGTCACTCCAGCCACACCATGGTCAATTTGAGGATACAATAAATAATAATGATAATAAAACGGGAATTATTTTGGGTCAGACAATTCGATCTCCTCTTCCACTAAAGGTTTAGGAGCAATTTGGAAATGATGTAAAATCTAAAGATTATTTTTTCTTGGCGTTTCAGAGTGCCCCTAAGCCTATACTCCAATTCTTCCTCCCTGCCCTTATGGCGACTCTCTGGCCGAGATCTTGTCTTCGATTTTGTTATACTGAACAACATGTATACAAAAAAACAAAATGTGTACATACCTGCATTTGTAATCAATTTCTGTATATTTTTCTGGTGTAAACAAGTTATTGCTTTCATTCCTCAAGTCATTAGAGCCTAAAATACGAATCTGAAACTTATAACTTATTATTTATATTGTCACTAATTTGTGTTGTATAAATTCAAAATTTAAGGTGCATTAAAGGTAAAGTTTATAAATTTTTAACAACTTACAGGTCTTGGGGTTAAATTTAGATGTTCAGGGGAGTAATCATCAACGAATCTTCCTAATCTGGGTTTGATTGGTGTCAATCCAGACGTATTTCCAATATCATTTCTATTCCTGTACAAAAATAATGGCTTTACAGTTTATCCATTATCGTAAAAACCGGCACTATTTAACTGATCTTAACGATAAATACCGCGAAAAGGTTACACGAATACGCTTAATGATTTATTTACATCCTTCAAACTTATTTTTGGAAGGAAAATCAATACATTACAGCGCGCAAGTTCAAATAATGTCGCCGGTAAAATATTTATAGTTAGAAAACTTTTACCTGTCATATTTTAAGATATTTGTGGTTTCCATAACTGTGAGACTATTATTAGTATGTAGTATTTCCTTTTTCTCCAACAATATTCGCAAGATTTGCCGTTACAGAAGAAAAGTTTGAAACGTTTCACTTTTTTTCGAATTTTAATCTTTTTACAAATCAAATTTGTCAAATCAATTATTGTCAGTATGACAGTTCTCTCAAGTGTTGCCAAGTTGAAAAAATAAAGATTTTCATAAGGGCCCCATATACGGTGCGATCCGTTTGTACGATCCGTCGCATCAGACCGATCGTAACGACGAATCGATAGTGTACTGTATGTTCAGATCGTTAACGATTTACTTCATCGAACACGATATTGCAGATCGCAACAAAAACCCTTGCGATTTGATGCGATCATGGATATCGTAACGATGAATCGACAGTTTTTTTTAAGTAAATGATCGATCGTTGCGACCGATCGTTTCGTGTATGTGCGTCATTTTTGTTGCGATCAATCGTCACGATTTGCATCAGATCGATCGTCCAGACGGATCGTACCGTATATGGGCCCTTAATGGTTGACTCCAGCCTTGTTCTTTTTGAAAACAACACAAATTGAGGACGTTTTGCTTTTGGGAGGTTATTGTTGCTGTTCGCAAGCAATTAAGCAACAATAACTTTTTGCTTCGAAAACTAGCAAATTATTTCAATTGTGGACGTTTTGCTTTGAAGACGTTTTACTAACTTTTTGCTTCGAAAACTAGTAAACTATTTCAATTGTGGACATTTTGCTCTAAGGGCTTTTATTTAGCGGTGAATATGATAATAGTAATATGATACCAAGAACGTTTAGCTTCGAGGACCTTCTCAAAAAATGGGTACTGGTCGGTACCCTCGACACTACAGCTAATTATCTTAGTTTTAAATTGTCAATGACCAATATCAGAGATTTGTAAACTAATACTAACGTGTGATGATTCCCGACCACCACGACATGGAACGGAGTTGACGGGTCCATAGTATAACAGAACACTGAACACCTTAACAGCTAAAAAGTGTGTCAAGCGGGACGTATGCCATTGGAATGAAGCGAAATAAATAGTATGGTTGGTAGTGGTTGGTATTGTAGTTACACTCACTAAATCACTTATTTCTCTTTTAATTATTGGTCTCAGAACCTCCAGTTTTGTGCGAGATACAAAGCTTTACTTCCCGGGGATGTAATGTATATAATAATATGTGTGTGAACCCCTCAGTGAATTAAACAAGGAGGAAAAATTGCGGGAACCGGTTCCGCACGTAAGCACACAACTTAGGCTCGGCTAATAGCCTATCAGATAGTGATTGTAGTATACCTGCACCACAACCCTAGCGTGTGCAAGACGCATAGTGATTGTAGTATACCTGCACCACAACCCTAGCGTGTGCAAGACGCACCACAACCCTAGCGTGAGTAAGACCTGCAGCGTGTGTAAGACCCTAGCGTTTGTAAGACCTGCACCACAACCCTATGTGAACCTAAACGAGGTGAAAATGAAAATCAGTAATACGCTTATAACATATTTATTTCCACAGAAACGGCACTATAGTCTCGAAGACTGGCCCAACAAAGTCGCCGCAAACAGCCCATGTCCATCTGCGCGACTCCGCCGGATCCACAGTAAGGCAACGGCACTAAGGACGCTGCGAAATTCTCCACGTCACACGTAGCACATAGGAAGCGTTGGAACTGCAGCTTCAAGGCATTTGCGGCGCATTTGCAGTGCCCTCGTGGCACTAGCAAATCTTAGTACAGCACGTGTAGATAGTGATGGTTGGGCAGCAGGGACCGCAGGGTCCGCAACAAGGTCCGCAGGGGCCGCAACACCTGAAACGAAAAAAATCAACCCGTTAGTCTCCCGGCAGTTTCTATGGACGGCCGGCCGACCGTTGTCAAGTCGTGGACTTGGCTTAACCCAGGTCTGCCAACCCATTGAAGCATCATGGCAGTGTACAAAGTTCCACATCAGGACGACAATTCCGCACTCGCATGCTTATCCCCACTACGTTGACCCTCTCCTTGGTGTCCACGCGAAGGTTCGAAAGAACGTTCTCGCTCTACGGATGTTCGCAGCCTAGCGGTTCCTTCGGACATGGGACTAAGAGGTGGGCAACGCATGCATGGTACCCCTGGCGTTGCTGATGTCCATAGGCGGCGGTGACCACTTTCCATCAGGCGGCCCGATTGCCCGTTGGTCCGTGCCGAAAAAAAAAAAAAAAAGGTACGCTAGTACTAATTAGCGGAGCACTGGCGCCTGGCGCCCTGACACCAAAACAGAGCCAATAGGACCTGCCCATCAGGTGGACCGATCGCTACGTCTCACCAAGACACCGGTGGAAAGAATTTCATACCCCTCGAAGTATAAGAGGTCCGTGGGGGCAAGCTACTAGCTCCGAGCGAGCCAGGCTACAGAGCTTGACGGGAGAGTCTTGAGAAGTTGCGAGAGGTGCCTGGTAGTCTTGGTACAATCCCGAAAACGCTAAACGAAAACACGAGTCGCCCCTCGGGCAAGGGACAAATTCCCTTTTGGCAGGTTCCGCTACCTACCCCATACCAACCCCCTTAAATCCTGGAGAGTACTTACATTTTGATATTTCGTGTGAAAAGAGTACTGGTAAATCGAAAAACTGACTAATAAGGCCGGTAGTGACAAGTGGAAAGCTTCCAAAATCTTCGTTATTATTATATTATTATTTTTTTTGTAACTTTTTAGTGTGTGTTTCACACAAAGGATTTAATTGTACTGACCTATTGAAGGAAATTACTTCTACAAATTACCTCTGCTGCGATTTGAAATGGATAATTTCGAATACTATGGAAGAATAATTTTGAATATTTTTTTTAATCAAATATCTTTGCGGCCAGTTTTCTTTGTTTCTCAACTCCATCAAGAAGTTTGGTTTTCCGCATAAAGAGGTCAATTTTTTATTTTGGCTTAGAATTTTTATGTGCGTGAATCCCGACGTGTACCTATCATACATATATTTACGGCCCGGTTCTCTTTCCTTTCCTTTGTTGACTAAGCCTACCTACTTACTTAATTTTTTTGGTCTTACTGGATTTTATGGAACAGTGAACACTATTTTATACTGAAATCAAATGAAATGATTCAGGTTCCAAGCTATGAGTAAAAAAATCTCAAATGAAAACCAATCACGCTACAGTACTACATAGATTTATTAAAAATTATCTTTATATCCGTTTTCATTTTACATGATTTGTGTGAAACAACTGTATATATTGATGCACGGGTTCACTGGTATACAGCGTTGCGTTGCTGGTGGATTGCTCCTGCAGGTAAATGGTGGTGGCTGACATCCAGGAACTGGTATGCACGGCGAACATGGCATAACACATGGACTGCACGGGTTACAATCAGGCATTTTTAACACTTATATTTATTAACACTCACTGGAAAATTTTGACAGTTGTCCGATAAGTTTAACTGATAGGTGATGAAATGGGGCTCCTGTAAATTTGGGATCTATTTATAATAGCCGGGAAACCTGTGAGATTTCCTAAAAAAATCTAGAATGCAACTATAAAGTTGAACGGCGGAATGTAGACGTCTATTTTGGGCGAGGCCATTTAGATTTTATGTTTGTTTAATATTGAATTATTGATATTGGTATTTCAGATTATAGTCATTTACGAAACGATACCTATTCTTGCAAAATTTCTAAAATAATAAAAACTTTTTTACCCATTTATGTTTTAGTCTATTTTAAGTAAAATAGCCATCTATTGAATTCATTTAGTTCTACGTTATGAGAGATTAAGCAACTTGTCAAAGCATTCTCAATTGAGAAATAGTTGCAGAAACTTGTAATAGATGGCGCTAAAAAAAAAATTTTAAATTATATTTTATTTTTTGTTTTCATAGAACGATATCAATTCAATAATAATATTTTTTCATAAAGAATTTGGAAAATAGGCAAAAAGTGTTTTTGTGTATTTATAATAAATATAAATAAATAATATATCAGTTAATATGATCTCGTTTTTCGTCACTTCTTTCGACTGGGAGCGTGGCGTCTCCTGTAATCCGGCTACTCGGAGGTCGGAAATGGAGGATGGTTTGAGGTCGGGAGTTCTGGTACTGAGTGGCCCATGTTGACTGGACGTCCACACTAAGCCCGGTATTAATATGGGTCCCTCGGAGGAGTCTGAGGGATGCAGGTTAACTAATGAAAGGCGAACCGGGCCAGGGGGGAAACCCAGCAGCCAAAAGTCTCCGTATCGGGCAGTAGTGGGATAGCGGCCGGGAGTGGGTGCTCTGTAACAGCCTGACCAATACAACCAGACCCGTTTCTTTTGTAAAAATTATACATAAAGATTAATTTAGTGAAGTATGAAACATTGAATTTTAAAAATAAGTAGGCATGTATTTACTTAATTATTTTTTTTCTTTCTAATTGTACTTTAGTAGGAATTTAAATTTTAGCAATTTACCAATAAGAATACTAAAAAACATTTCATTGTGCAAATTGGAGACGAGAATGAACTGGTGAAATAAACTTTATTTTGAGTGACATGAATAATTCTGTCTTTCGATGGTGTAGTTCGTGTCAAACTTAATGAACATTCAAGTTAAGCAATATCGACCCTTATCAGTATTTCGATGGGTTTAAAAATGTTGAGCATCCCCATGTTATCGGCCCAGGAAATTGCCGTTAGATGTCATATTAAGACCGTCAGGTGTCCTGAAAATACCTACTAAAGCACCAGTTACCCCGCAAATGACTTCATTGTCAAGAATGACGTTAATTGAATTCAACGCGTTCATTGTGAGTTCCAAGACAGCTGAAATAGAACGGTGAGAATTTGAATTAATGTTTTTAGCGATAAGTCTGCTTTTTGTACCCAAAAATTGTGGTCAATATAGCTTAAATATATAAATAATATGTGGTGGGCTTGTCCCTACTATTGGCTTTATGCAATTGATATCTTGAATAAGCCATAAGTAAATACAAAATTCCATAGATTGTACAAAAAGATTTTATAGCTATTGTTCCTTCGAATGTTTTTGCTATAATCTAGATTTTTCCTAGAAGGCTATTACGTTCCGGTTGCTGTCAGCACTTTCGAAACCCAAGGTCCTTTACACATACTACGCCCAGCTGGGCCTATACACTGTCAATGAAAAATGTGCTTTAATCCAATTCACCTAAAGTGATTGAATTTAATAACTGGCATAAAACGTTAAATTCTATTGTTGCTATAAATTGTGGCTATTAATTGACTGTAGCCGAGTTATAGTTGAACGGCCAATGGTTCACGGATATTGTATTTTGAAAGTCACGTAGAGTAGCTATTACACCTACAGTCCTACATATCTACTAAGATTATAATAGACAACTACCCTTAGTTTGAAAATATTTTTGAAAGAAAACTAACCCCAGGCGTGGCGTGGTATGGTGAAATGGGGGAGGTGAAATTTTTCTTTAAAATTTCAAATTCATTTAAGTACTATAAAAACAAAATGTAATGCCTCGGATACTATCTCGAAATTAGAACAAAGTTAACCACGAATTAGAACGAAAAGTCAGTCTTCGCGAAACTCTTGTTTTCGCTCTACTTCGGGAGTTTGTAGAGCTGGCATCAAACCGACTAATAAAAATATTACTACTTTTTACTATGTAAGTAATTGATATTTTTCTCACTTTAATTAGGGTCGGACAGTACCTAATTAATGTGGTCCTAGTGTTAGGCAAAATCGCACACATAATTTTTTTGAGGAGTTCGATGGCATCCCTGAGTTTCGTACTTTATAAACGACTAGCGTGCCGCCACGGCTTCGCACGAGTTTTATAGAGTCCTATTTAAAAAAAAAAAAATATTTAGCCTATGTCACTTGGGGATAACGTAGCTTCCCAACATTCCCAACAGTGAAAGAATTTTTGAAATCGGTCCAGTTGTTTTTAATATGACGACCTCCGTAGCGTAATGGTTACCACGCCAGACCGCCACCCAGGAGGTCCCGGGTCCGATCCCCGGTCGGGTCATGATGAAAAACGAACTTTTTCTGATTGGCCTCGGGTCTTGGATGTTTATCTATATATGTATTTGTTATAAAATATAATGTCGTTGAGTTAGTATCCCATAACACAAGTTTCGAACTTACTTTGGGACTAGCTCAATCTGTATGAATTGTCCCTATTAAAAAAAAAAATAAAAAATAAAAATTCATTACAAACATCCCACAAAAATACAAATCATTGCTTTTTATAATATTAGTGTAGAATACGGTTCGCCTAAATCGAAGACGAAAATGTGAAGCAATTTTTCCTTTGTCTCCTTCCTTGCTTTCACTAACTTGCATGTCGAAACTACATCAGCCAGTGTCGGCATACAAGTTGTCTTCCAAAAATAAGATTTAGGACTTAGGTATTTATAAAATACTCTAGGTGCCCTGTAAAATGTTAGTGAATGTAATGTCAGACCAAGCCAAAGGTTACTAGTTTCCACTCGCCAGTGGACTGAGGTATGTCCGTTTAGTTCTATTTAGGAGTGACAGTAATATTTTATTTCTCACGAACATTTGTACATTTTTTAAGTAACTCTAAGGAGTCAATACAAATTATAGGTATTTTGTTTATGTTACTGTTAATTTTTCCTTTGTTTCTGAGTGGTGAGAACCTGGTGACCTGTATTACAGGCTTTTCAAGCCTACTTCAGGCACCAGCATCTCACACAATCGATAAGAATTTGTAAAATGCATTCTATAGTGTAATCTTAAATAAAATTTATTATTATTATTATTATTTTTAAATACACTTTTGTGTTTCTCGGCTTGATTATTGCCGGTAAATTAATGCACACGGGCCAAAGCCAAGTGTGCACCAAAGGATTTATCGGTTTTGTTCAGATTGGACTTGAGGTTGTTTGTGTGAGTGGTTGATTATGGTCGTCTGTTTGTCTGTCTGTTTGTAGAAATTTTCTAACTATACGGCATGTGTTTAGTACTATTGCTTTTTGTATGAGATTGTAGGTGTTAGGTGGTAGGTCCAGTGTCCGTAATGATTCGTGTAATTGTTTTGGTATTACTGCTGTTGTGGAGACGACGACGGGCACTATTGTTACTTTTTGCAGGCGCCAGAGACGAGTTATTTCTTCTTTTAGTTCAATGTATTATTATTATTATTAATCCGAAACTTAACATGGCTAATTCACCCTTATCTTCACAAATGAATGTACATATTTTTATTTCTTCTTAGATAAAAAAATGTTTGCCCTCAGCGTCATCACATAAAATGTTTGCCCTGAGCGAACCAGAGCGCCTTCTGGTTCCGAATGTAGGATACACTACCAGTGCACCACCGCACCGGTCTGTCTTACCAAATACGGATTTACTTTTGAATGACACCATGACTGATTGGAAGGCAATTGGTATCGAGAAAGTGTACCACGTGTTTCGATTGATAGTATTAACATCAATGATTAATCATGTGTGGAACTCATCAAATTGTTTGCTTTGTTTTTGTACGAGTAAAATCCGGGCTGTTATGTAACTGCCGATTAAGTGGATCAAGTATTAGTATTAAGGTTTCAGGTATTTTGAATGATATTAATGGATGATATAAGGTGTAACAAGTTGATAAGTAACTAACGGCCAATTTCTCAAACGTATTTTAATTTTAATTTCAAATTAAGTATAAAGAGATCTCTTTTTTCTTAAAAAGAATTTCCTATAGGAATCGTAACATTGAAATACAGCTGATGTCCTTTAGTGTAGTAATGCCTATGGTGTTGCTGATGTCCATAGACGGAGGTGACCACTTACCATCAGGTGGCCTGTTTGCCTGTTTGTGTGCCGTATAACATACAAAAAAAATTGTTTTTAGCTACCTATCTATACTAATATTATAAAGAGGAAAGATTTGTTTGAATTGAAAAGGCTCCGAAACTGCTGGACCGATTTCAAAAATTCTTTCACCAGTAGTAAGCTACATTATCAGGGTATGACATAGGCTATAAGCTTTTCCCGAAATTCAATGTGGTTCTCACGGGAACGGGTCAGGAACATCACGCGGACGAAGTCGCGGGCAAAAAAGCTAGTCTAAAATAAATTAACAACCACTTTGCGATAATAATTGCAATATTATTTATGTGTAGATAATATCACAAATCTAAGGTAATTAATCGATTATAGTAAATAATATATTCCAGTACTTTTGTTCGTAAAACCTTGACCTTTGAATTTATTACAAAGGCAATAAAATCAAGGAAATGGAACAGATATTAACTATTTAATTGTTATAATTCTTTAGCGTTTGCATTTCAATTGAGTCAGAATTTAATCAATTAAAATGATTTTATTGTAATCGTAGGAAGTGTCTACAGCATGAGAGAGGTAGAGCACAGCGGATAATCCGCTCAAATCGGAGCAGCCCGTCTGGGGAAGGACCTCCACCTTACAGAAGATCGTAGCCAAATAGCATTGGTCCCCCGCCATAGGCTAGCAAAAAGGTGGTGAAATAGACGCAAAAAGTTCTTATAAGGTCCATATCGCGTAGGTAATGCTCTTGGTATTGTAAACATTGTGACATCGTGCTTAGATTAAACCATGATAGGAGATTCTGGAGCCATGGTGTAAATTTTCTTCCAGGTGGTCGTTTATAGCCAATTTTACTCAAGGATAATAATGCATAATAATGGTGAAAAAATCAAATCGGTCCAATAGATTACGAGTTGATACGTTACAAGCATACATGTCTTTCTATTTTATAATATTAGTATGATTTGCAAAATCATTATTTACCTTACCTTACCTTACATTATTTAAACATTATATCTCTTAACTTTCACATCGAAAATATTTGCGTAGATAGTAATAAAAATATTCCATACAAGGCAACAAGATTTCATATTATTTTCTACAAGCCGAGAGCGTGTGTAGATAAATTGAACCAGTACTGTAAAATAGAATGTGAGCTGTCAGACAATACAAATATAATCATTTTGTATCGTAGTAATAACACTGTTTCATAGCAATAAGAACAATTTGAACAAAGTGAATTATATTATTATCTTTAGCATTGAGTTCTAGAACCGCAGAATGTTATTTTATACTAACACAGCGAAACCCGCGCAACTTCGTTTGCGTGTATCCCGCTTTCCCGTGGGAATTTTGGAATGTATGATACTTTAAAACCTTCCCCTTGAATCACTCTATCAATTAAAAAAAAACCGCATCAAAATCCGTTGCGTAGTTTTAAAGATTTAAGCATACAAAGGGACATAGGGACATAGGGACAGAGAAAGCGACTTTGTTTTATACTATGTAGTGATTGTGTAAGTACAGACTTTCAGTATAATATAAGGTACTCTGTGGTACAGACAGTCAACGAATGATAGGTAACCTGGATACAGAACTAAGAACAAAGATTTTTATGCTAATAATGTGAGCAACCATACCGGGAAGCGCAGCGTAGGATGCCCGCCTACAAGGTGGTCAAGTCGCAGGAAGCCTCTGGATGCAGGCCGCTGACAGCAGGTCGCATTGGAGGCATTTGGGGGAGGCCTATGTCCAGCAGTGGACTTCTTGTGGCTGAGATGATGATGATGAATATGAGCAACGCTATGACACTTTGTAATTAATTACATAGTGTAAATGAATACTATTGAAAAAAAAAACGAGTAAAAATTGGAAACTTGAATATGTTTGCGGCCAGCTGGTATCTTGTACGTTATTTATCTATATTTTAGAAAGATAGAAAAAACTGATTAGGCACTTTATGTACGTACTTAGTCGAAGTGTACAAACTAATAATGATTTGTATAGATAAATGTATTCTAAAAACTACAAACATTTAGAGCGAATACCGCTCGGTTTGAATAGACCTCACGGCTTTTATTTCTAGATCACGTCCAAAATAACACCTCTAATACATGAGTAGTTTCCACTGTACCATGTTATATGGAATATAAATATCCCTTGAACTTTTACAAATTGCTATACAACTTTGATGATTTATTAAATGTATTATGAACAATAATTTATTATCGCTAGGTGTTGAAGTCTGGAAATATATTTCAAAATGTTATGTAGACCTTTGTTGCCATTGAAATGTTACAGATTTGATTTAGTTACAAAAGGACATTAGAGATTTACAGCCAGTTTCTGAAATTTTTTTAAAGCTAATGACACGTTTTTAAATTTAATGACGTATTTTAGTATGAGGAAGCAAGATAGCGCGTGAAATTTAAACTAGCCTACCATGAAACGAAATTCCGAAAATACTGACTGACGTTTCACGAGAAAGGGTGAGATGTTGACGTTGACATACTGAAAATGATGAAACTTTCACATTTTTCAAGAAGAAGACGGGCTGTTGAATAAGGTGAAGCTTGACACACACAGGATCACGCGCGAAGACTCCAGCCCTGTCGGACTCAACAAGTTTGAATCGTATTCTAACTAGTAATGTCTTTTTTGTCAGGGCTACGTGTTTTGTTATTTCGGTTGGAACTTTCATGGTTGCCTCCTAGATTTTAAATTGTTTTTATTACGAGAATACCCGCTGAAGTTTGAACTAAGACAGCCCCAAATAAACAAACGCGTTACCCGATATTAAAATTCGTCTCACAGTTAACAAAGTAATCGATTTTCCAAAGTCTGATAAGTATTAGATAATATAAGAATTTCACTATTACTTCAATTATGACATCATTATTATAAATAATAAAATAACTACTTGAATAAATTCAAATATTAAAATTTAAACTACTTATCTTGTTTATTGAAATACATTAAAACATTTTGCATGTCTAATAAGGTTGTTAGCGAATTTGTCTCGTATTAATTACTGAAATATTTAGATTTAAGTCAGAAAAATATTTAATTAAGTACTTATTTTACATCTTGTAGCATTGAGTAGTCATACTAGGTATGCATTATAATTTATATTCAATATGTAAATCAGTGGAGGAGGCGTTTGGGGAACCCGGCCTATGCAGGATGCCCAGCAGTGGACTTCTTGTGGCTGAGATGATGATGATTTAAATCAATCAGGAGCTCAATCGCCAATGTGTGGCACTCTAAATGAAACACCCAAGTCAAGCAAAGTCGACCATAATCAGTGTTAGGATGGTTGTCGTTATCTCGACCATCTCCATGCTTCGGAGGGGTCCCAGCTGTTGTCGTTGGATGATAGTCGTTAAGCCAAGTCGGTGGCATTCAGACGGCCATGGAGCTCTACGTTTAATTTAAACATTAAATTAATTAATATAAACTGAGGAGGACGAAGTAGAAAATGTTTCTGACATTATTTATTGCAATATCTGTGTCTAACGAATAATTACATCTCTATCAAAAATGGCAGCAATAAATAGTTTCTTTTATAAAAACTGTCTGCAATATTTGCAATATGTCACAATGTCCGTTTTCTTTGATTAGTTCGTCTGATTGCCGGCTTTATTTTTATCAATACCGAAACTAATACGATTGTGTGTGTTAATACTATTACATAGTATAAGAAAGCTGTCAGTGCTTAGAATGTAGGCAGAGGTATAATAAATCTAAGGAGTTTATTGTATGTAAGTTGTACGTAGAATTTATTAATTACTTAGTATAAAAACAGGGTATTATTACTCATGTACATGTACAATGATTAATTCCACCAAAAACATACCTGTTAAAAAGGGGGCCAATTTTCTATCGGCTAACTGTTCGCCTAAAAAAGGGTTGAAAATACCCTTTTTCAAGAAATCGTAACTATTTTTTTCTTTTCGTGCCACGCCCGCGTCCACTGTTAATCTTAGAAGTCATTTTGCGTTTTAGAGCAACTTTTTTTGTAGGCAAATCATCTGAAATTTGAGCTCGAGCTAAATCGGGCCGCAGAGCCCACTCCCGGTCGGGTTTTTTAGACCCTACGTTTTTTATACGATAATTTGGGTAAATCAGGTCGAAGCAGTTCCCTTAGCCTATTATATTCAATAGCACGCTTGACCGATTTCTTAAATTTCTTATGACATATGTTATACCCCCTCACCCCGCCTCCCTCCACCTCGTATTCTCATTATATCACTGGTTCATAAATATTTTTATTAAAAATTCAATATTAGATTGAACGCCAACTCGCGCTTGACCGATTTCTTAAGTTTCTAAATTTTTTGTTAATCTACATATAACACACGACCAGGTGTGCCAATTTTATAACGCTAGGACAAACTGGAAGTGGTCTAAAGGTTTTGATTAACGGTCAGTGAGTGAGTCAGTGCCAAAATTAGCTATTTTCACAGTGTCATATTTTAGGATCTATTGAAGCTATATCTATAAAATTTAGCATACTGCTTTAGTACTAGTATATGATTACGTAGGTACAATTTTATCTCTATGCTTGGTATAGGTACTGAGCTATAGGGGGGTCAAAAGTGGGTCGAAACGGTTCGTGTAAATAGTGCAATGCATGCGCGCGGCCTGTTGCTGGAACTTGGCCTGTGCACTGCCATGCACTTAGATAAGTCTATAAATAAATCTTTATTAAATAAGACTAATACTTCTAATATCCTACGAATTTAAAAAAGGCGAAAGTTATGTGTACTTTTGTTACTCTTTCACGCTCAAATGGCTGGGACAATATTTATGAAATGTGGTACGTAGGTAGCTGATACCTTGGATTAACACATAGGGTACTTTTTATCGAGAAAAGTACGCGATTCCCGAAGGATTTGATCAAAAATCTCATATAGATGGCGCTGCTGTGCATAAATAAATACACGCAAACGAATAAATCAATAAAAAAATCGTTATCTCTAAGAACATATTATTTATCTAGATTGCATTTATTCTGTTCCAATAAAGCTAATTGGCACAAAAGTTCCAAACAATCGCCCGATTTAAAATATAAATGGACATGAAATAAACATGAATCACATATAATCACTTTATTGCCATAAACACAACATTATGTTATATATAGCTATATAGCATAGCTCATTCAAACACAATCGTTGAAAAAGTACAGGAATGGAATATAAATATTAGGATCGTGAAGGTTATTAATGGATCATCGAGTATGCATCCTTACTTTTTTTTTATACCACAAAGGCAAACAAGCATACGGCCCGCCTGCTGGTAAGCATCACCGTAGCCCATAGACGCTTGCAATACCGAAGGTAACACTCACTTGTTACCAACCCTCCCAACCCCCCCCAAGTGGTGCTCTGGAGACCTCACTTACCGTAGGAACACAACATGGCCGAGACCAATACTATTTGGTTACGATCTTCTGTTAGCTGGAGGTCCTTCCCCAGACGGGCTGCTCTGACTTGAGCGGATGATCCGCTGTGCCCTACCTCTCTTGAGTAAGGTGGAGGTCCTGTAATAGGTAATTGTTCAGGACACGCATAAATCGTTTATATAGCAAAAATATATTGCGAAACGTATAATTATTAAGTAATTTTAATTTATAAATGTCAAGATAATTTTTATGAAACGAAAAAAAAAAGTTACTTGACATTTCACCAATTTCCCGACAACGTAACACTCGGTGCTCGCAATATTAAAACTGGACCAGAAAACTTGTACCGTTTTTGCGAAATACCGCCCGCATTACAGTGTCGTTCAGTAAAAATGGCCCGTGTTACCAATTGATAAATATTGCACAACAATGTCCCCTTTCACTATTGTGCAATTTCAGGCTGTAGTGCACTGACAGGTGTATTCGAGGTTAAGTAGGTTTTGCTATTAAATATTTCCGATATTTTATTTTTTATATGAATAAATGAGCTAATGTGTCACCTGTAACGTATAACTAGCAATGTGCGAGGCCAAGGGAGACACTTGAATTTAGCAATAGTAGAGCATTTATAAAATGGGCTCCTTCGATCGGGGAAGTATCACTCTCTCACTGAATATCGGCGTGTAGCAATACGTTTCGCTCGGCAAGGTAGAGGTCCTGAAGCTCAACTCTTTCCTATCCCTTTTTCCTAGTAGCGGTCAATGCATTCATGATCATAATCTCAGCTAAAAGAAGTCCACTGCTGAAGATATGCCTCCACTAAACGCCTCCAGTATCACCAACGCATTGGTAGGAACAAAATAATTATGTAAAAAATACTGAAAAAGTAATTTACTTGTCTAGAACTAGAACAAGAACTTGAACCGGTAACCCATTCATTGCAAAGGATTAAAAGTAGACTGAATTTGCATTGGACGGTGGGTCAGTTGCAATAATTTATATTCAAAATTCGACCTTGACTTCGAATTAAGACAGAACGTAAGTATATCCATTACATTGCACTTGACAGTATCATTTTTTAAATTTGTGTTTATCTTGATTTAAGATTATTAAAAAAACGTAATTCAAGTTAAGTTTCGCCATTTCTTTACCAGTAGTCATTTTGCTTTTGTTTCCGAAATGGTAACTTATAGAGTAGATTAATTACCAAATAATTTATTACTGTTTGTATTTTTTGAAAGAAAAAGATGTAAAACGGGAGAATTCTTCTCTAAAAAAACGCCCTTGAATCTATGAATGTTAAGACTGAAAAAGTAGTCAGTATGCAAACTAAAAATTGTTCTTTTACATATTTTTAAGGCTGTATATTATATATCGCAGCACCTACGCATCGGCAAGTTTATTACATTGTTACTATCAGTATCAGTAACAACTAAGAGAACATATAATGCTCTTTTTAATTCACTAACAATGATTGATATCACGGTCATAATCTGTATCACACGGGGTTGCCAGCTCCATTAATTAAATTAACTATAAATTAATAAAATGCCTTAGCGAAAGGTCGTACCTTTGACCTCGCATGGTCTAGCTAGAGACCATTAAACTAAGATTAAATTACTAACAATGCAAGAACAATTAGTTTTGACAAGCTTTGAGTAATGATCGATACAATTGACAATCGATTTTGACGCTAATCGCAGTTTTGACAGTAATTTGTTAAGCGGAAAGAAATGGACAGAACAATGTTTGTCAATAATATCAAAGTTTAAAGGTCATTTCCTTAGGTCAATTAAGGTCGATTTGAGGTGTTTCCTGTTATTAATTCGGAGTCGGAATATGGTGCATGTAAAGAGTGCGTAATACGGAACTGTCATTCAAATGATTTAAGTCATTAATCGTAATTATCATAAAATAATAATTAAAAATGTGAAAGTTTAGAAATTCGAATGTAATGTTACTCAATCAAATGAAATGGACTGTATTTGAACGAAAGACACTAAAATGTACGTTTTGGATGCACAAACAGTCAACTTTATTTCGAATTTTCAATCTACATATCAATCAAAATAATTTATTTACATGTGACATGATAAACATTTTATTTGCTACAATTAAATAAATCATAAGCCTGTTTAAGTTTAAGATGATGATAATGAATGTTTACAGGTCTTAGAAAGCCGCTTTTTACATGAATTTATAATAAAATCTCTTCTTTACACTAACTATAAGTACAAAGTATTGCGTATTGCACGATTATTTATTTAACAATAAAATGTTATTGCGGCATCCTATCCCTCGGTCAGAGTTGATAGTTGGCAATACCGCCTTATGAAACAGAAAAATCTTTTGTTTTCTTTATGCTCTAAGTACTTTTATTTACCTGTCTTTGCACTATGCTCCCACGCGTTTTTTTCCTTTCGGGCTACATGTAAAAATAGTTCTATAATGTAGAATGTATGTTCTGTTTGACATTTTTAGAGTGAGTTATTGCACTCGATGACAATTTTTTATATTTATTTTATATTGCTTTCACGGGCGGCGCGTTTGTTTTGGTACGCGATCGAAATAATTTCAATAGTATTTTTTATTGAGAACCTATTTATCTTAACTAATATATCATACAATAAATGTTTTTACTCAGTACTTTTTGCTTTGTATTTAAATTATGTTGTGTTTTTCTTTAATTTTAAAGTGGTAGAGCATTTATCAAATGCGCTAGCTCAGTCACAGATATTGGCATGAAGAAACAATACATTTTATTCGATGAGTGAGAAATCCGGAAGCCTAAGTAGTTTCTTTATCTTTCCTTTTCCTTAACCATTTTCACCATATTCCCTTCTTTATAGCGAACGATGCATTAGTAGCGCTAGCGCCTCTAATATTGCTGATGTTCCATCGACATAAAAGTATAGACAAGCTGTCCGGTACAGAGATGTTGCGACAAAAAACGCTCTGTTAAAAAAAAGACAAAAAAGGATTTGTTAAATAAAAATTGACAATTGGACACCACTGCTTCTGTCGCTCGCTCGCAACTCACTGAAGGGTGGTGTGGTGTGCATGTGCACCATCGCAATGCCGTAAAATCTCAGTACCGGACATCTTGTCTATACTTGCTGATGTTCATAGGCTGTCACAGGCATCACTTTCCATCAGATAACCTGCTTGCTTGTTTGCCTACCGTCTGACACAAAAGAAATGAAGTGCACAATCCCCATAATGACCCTTTGTGTCAGGTCACATACCATACCATAATTAACTTTAACATAACCTTGACGTTAACTAAACTAAAGCGTGTTCAAGTCATCGACTCTGCAGATACGGGCGTGTCGATAATCGAGAACAAATACTAACATGATCGTGACGAAAATGACATTGACTTGTATTGTCTTTTGTCTCGCGTGCTCCGGATTTACTCGAAAATAGGATCAAGTATAGAAAAGGCGTGTCAGATTTCGGAAGGTTATTTTTTAAAACTATTTTAATCGATAAATCGATACGTTTTTTATTAATTAAATCGATTACGAAATTTAGAATTCGCAGGTCACATGAATGCAGTATGCACCGCAATTCTGATAACCTTGATTTTGCTGTCGCCGTTTTAATTTATAAACGGTTAGGAGGCAAGTGGCTTTCTACAAGCTGACATGTTTGTAAGAAATTTTATTTTTATTTTTTTGAATTTTTGTCGGTGTCTATTAAAGAGCCCGAAATACCCTATCGCCAAGTGCCGCGACGGGATCATTTTCCTAAACTTTTATTCTATGTAATAACAAAGTAACATAATGATGCTAACATTATTAGCGTCAAAATATTTGTTCTTAGTCACCCTGGTCACCTCTTTCGTAGGTTTACTGTAAATTTTTCAACCTCTATTATGAACTCACTCGATATACCATTGAACTTGTGTGACTTTCGGATCGCAGTTTCGAAATTGCACGCTCATTGTCAACTCGGAAAGGTCACGAGCGAATTCTATCATAAAAATTAGATGCACAGTGACAAAATTAGATATAGTAAGTAGGGGTGTGAATGGGGTGTTGAAATCAACCTTCTACTCAATGAGGGTTGTGAAATGTTATGATTGAATAATTTTGTTAGCGTATGTTACTTATTGTTACGTCTCTACTGTAATACAGTTTTCGCATGTTCGATAATTGACCTCTTCGGACAATGTCATGCCTTTGTTTCAATTGTTTTTGCCTTCGATTGTACTTGCGGTACAGTCAGCCAATAAATGAGACGTTAATATGCTTCAAGTTTTCTAAATAGTGCGTGAAGGGATTTACTTGCTTTGTTCTTAGTACTCTACTCTGCTCACCTTTTAGGTGGTACGTTTCGGTCCGTGTGGGAAATTCAATTTTTATGGGGTTTTTTACAAATTGCATCTCAATCATTGATAGAATTTTCGTGAAAATTGATTTGGCGACAACAAATAAGTACAATATATCTACTGAATAATCATCATATAAATTATAAATGTGCATAGGGAAAAAGATGCATGCATGATAATAAGAAGAGCTAATATTTATAATTTATTTGATAATTATTCAGTAGATATATTGTATTTGTTGCCGCCAAATCAATTTTCACGAAAATTCTATCAATGATTGAGATGCAATTTGTAAAAAAAACCCAAAAAATTTCGGTACGCGTACCTACCACCTTAACTGATGCTGCACAGAAATCTGATTCCCCTGAAATTTTCTCGTGTAATTCTCAATGTATTTCAACGAAAATTAATAAAAATGACATTTTGATTACGTCTAGTACTAGGTGAAATTTCGTTGAAATCTGATTATAGCATAGATTTAGTATACACTAGCGTATAGATCGACAATGGTTTGATTAAGGCGAGACCAAAAACAAAATACACTAGTGTGCGTGTAATGTACATGTGTGCAAGCAAGATAGTGATTTTCCTTTTTGTTTGAGTTACATCCAGGCACTGCACAGGTAACCATATTTAATCACGTCTAATTAACACCAAACTACACTTAAAAACCATAAATTTTGTAAAATAAGTGGGTTAACACGACTGACGTCAGGCCTATACAGCCCGATAACGTGTATAGGAAAAATGGTCTCGCCTATCTATCTCGCTCTAACAAACGCGTATGCTATGATCTATCTCTTTTGCATTGCCAATCTAACTAGTATATAATAAATCTGCGGATTATAGTTATCTAAAAAACCTAATTCTTACTTTGTTTGCGGGTCAGTCTCTGCAGCTGTTTGTACACACGAGTGGAGTCCATTATTCTACAATTAGTTATTAATTTTCCTAGATATATCATTACAGTTACCGCCCAAAAATTGCATGTTGCTGTAACATTTCAAACTATGTTACAATACAAAATAGTGACAATTTCCTAAAGGCATTAAACAAAATGTAAATTTGTAAATTGTTTATTTCAAGGTTCAAAACTTCAATTATTCGTTACAAATTAGGTCTTTCAACATACCCTGATTTGGTTTTATGGGTGATTTAGGTTTTATAGGCATATTAAGCGTTTTAATGAAGCATTTTTTGGTGTATATCAATTACAATGGCCGACCACTTAATTTGGAGGAGACAATGGCTCATACAGCGTGAGATGAGACGAGCATAATTAGTTATTTTGACCGGTTCCAGTGTTGGACGGGACGCGAAGAAGTATCGGATTAAAGCTACAGAACAATAGTAGTTTTTGTTATAAACTAATCGATTTAACACGGAATCTTAATTAGTAATTATTTTTAATTGATCCAAAGTGTGATGGTCAAAAAGTTACGACTTCAAAACCACTGTTTTTACCTCCTCGGTTGAAAGGAAGTTTAAATTGTTATTGCATGGGAACAGCCTTTTTTACGGGATATGTAATTCAACATTCATTTCATTCAAATCCGTAAAGCAGTTTTTATGTATATTTATTTATCGAACATTATTGGCCACAATTAAATACACAATAGTTACAATAAGAGAACTATAATAATATGCTGAACAATATTAATTATCTTAACTAACATTCTCTACGAGTTTATCCGTGCATAAACGGCGAGATAGATTTTTTGTTTGAAGGTACACGGGTAGTTTATAGCCAGTATTGACACATAGCATAGTTTTAATCCTGCATATCAGCTCGGCAACGGAAACAACGAGATTTCGCGGTTACAACCGCGGGCATCAGCTGTCTATAAAACAACTGAAAATCGATTGTCGTGATGCACTGAGTAAAGTATGAGTTTCGAACTTCGTTTTATGACTGCGCCAATCAGCCGCATGGGCGACGCATAGTATGAATTAATTAAATTATCGCACCATAATTACGTTTTATATTTAGAAGGGTAATTCTGGCTTTTGCTTTTGATAGCATTTCGGCAGGCGTTTCATTGTATAGATCACACATTTTTTTTTGGCAAAACAACGGACAATGGAACCACATTTCGCATACATTGCCAAAGTGTGTACTGGCGTATTTCTATTGTTATTGTGTCAATATATATGTTTTTGTATTATGCAGTGGTTTCCCATATTCGTGTAATTCGTGCGGTGAGGTAACAAAAAGAATGGTGTATTATCAAATGTTTGTAATAAACGCCTGACGAAATAGCAATTGAAATATTCTTAAGTCGTATTGTTAAGTAATTAATTGATTTGACTGATGGCCAAATAGTTAAACCATGGGTCATTATTTAGCAGTGAAAATAAAACTGACAAGAGATATCGATGATTCTTCTGGACAGAAACTTTTATTAAGTCAGGTGGGGAAAGACTACCACCGGAGCAAGACTGTCACTTTCAAAGAAGTACAGACTTTTTTATTTTGATATATCGGTTAAAAAGCGGATATATATTTATATATATTTTTACTTATTTTATTAATATTATATTATTTTGACAATAAAAATAAAAGCTTTTAATGAGTATTTATATCTAGTTTTACGGTACCAATAGTACATACAAACTTTCTTAAATATGAAATCAGTTGTAAAAAAAAATGTAAAGAAAATTCAGCTGATATTTCGTAATTTTGTTCATAAAATGAATTTAAAACAGATCTAAGTGCAACAGTAATGAAATATTGTGTTAAACCAGCCTCCAAGATCTTAGATATAAATAAACGATTTTTTACAGAATTACAATTTGATTGCAAATAGTTGAAATCTCATCATGTTTAATTTAAAAAAATATTTTAACACTGAAGTAAATTACAATCCTATTTTTAACTCATTGCAAACTATTTCATTACGACCACAAATATCGAAATATTTTACTTCTGTAAATTGTTTTGTTAGTAACAGGTTACTTAACATCAAAATCGAGTAAATCATGTTCTTTGACAATAAAGGAAAACAATGATCGAGGAGGTAACGATCGATTACGTAACTAGACCACGGTGCGATTCCGCGAAACGATCTTATTCGAAATACTCGAATAGTTTACCGATATTCGCCTGTTATATAAGTGCTTTTAAACTGATGTACCGTAACAGCGTTGTTAGTCATCTTATTGTCTCGTTGAAGAGGTACGGTGGCTACGAGGTGATAATTTCCATGAAAAATCTGTAATAATGATCAGCTATGAAATGAAATGAAATGAAATTCTTTATTTGCAAGGAACACACACACATTACATTAAAAGAGATAATGAATATTTTGTTTCCCGCCTACATATGTACTAGGCATGCAAAAATTAAATGTTGATATTATACAATAAAAATAAACAATAAAAATTTTAAATTTAAAAAATAATAAAAAGTGATTAAATTGATATTAATTCTACATTACATTTATAAATACTATGAAATGTCTAATATTTTAAAGATAAAAATTCATTAATATTATAAAAACACTTATTGACTAGCCATTTAAATAATTTGTGTTTAAAAATTCTTAAATTAAGCATTTTCATCTCAACTGGCAGTTTATTATAGATTTTTATTATCATGAAATAACAATTACTGTCCAGTACCGTACCCTTGCACGTTGGCTTCAGTAATAGCGTAGGATCTCTGGGTCTAAGTCTCGGGTTTGTAGGTTTGACTACAAAATAATCCGGGTACAATTTCACGAAACAGCAACATTGGTGTATATATAATCCAGTTAGAGTCAGAAGGTTATATTTCTTGAATAAAGGCCTGCATGATACTAAGGGTCCCACACCAGCTATTGCCCTTATGCACTTTTTCTGACTTATGAAGGCCTTATGTATATCTACAGAATTCCCCCATACCAACAAACCATAATCTAAGTACAGACGCGACATAGCCGTGATACGCAGTTAGCGCAGATTTAATGCCTGGTGTACACCTAAGACGTTTTAGTGCATAAACGAATTTTTGTAATTTCGCACAAACATTTTTAACATGTGTTTTCCAGTTACAATGTCTGTCTATGGTTATACCCAAAAATTTTGTTAGTTCCGTTTCATGAATAACTTGATTCTGGCAATGAATATTTAGTTTGTTTCTTTGAGCTTGGTAATTAAAAAATTGGATATAGTTAGTCTTCGATAAATTTACTTTTAAGTCGTTTCTCTCTAGGTAAAAATATATTGTTTCAATTGTCTCATTTATTGAATTTTTATAATTTGTTTCGGCAATGTCATGTGGTATTACTATAGATAGATCGTCAGCAAATAAAATACATTTGTGATCTGTGATCAAGGGCATGTCATTTATATAAATAAGAAATAATAAAGGCCCAAGAATGCTGCCTTGTGGAACTCCAGCAAAATTACGTAAATAAGAGGACCTGAAATTTTCAATCGTCTTATCTATATTAACCCTTGTTACTTCAACACATTGCGATCTATCACTCAAGTAGCTTCTCAACCATGTAAGTGCTACACCCCTGATCCCGTAATTTTCACATTTGCTTAGTAATTTGTCGTGATTGACCATGTCGAATGCTTTGGTCATATCAAAGAATACAGCTGTAACTGGATTTTTTTTGTCGATATTTTCCGTTATATCTTTTACTAAGGAGAACGCTGCGAGTGTCGTCGATTTATTTTTTTGAAAGCCGTTTTGTTCTTTGCATATAATATCATTACTATTCAAAAAGTTTATGATCCTATTATGAAATGCTTTCTCAAAGACCTTTGAAAGTATAGATATCAGTGTGATAGGTCTAAAGTTGTTGACATCTTTTTTATCATCTTTCTTATGCAAGGGTTTAATAATTGAGGCTTTAAGTTTCGTGGGAAAAGCCCCTGAAGTGAACGAAAAGTTAATAAGATATGTTAATATTGGAGCAAGTCAAGATGCGCATGATTTTAAGACACCAGTTGAAATGTTATCAAAACCTACTGCTTTCGTATTCTTTAGATTCATTATTATTTTATAGATCTCATCTTCATCGATCGGTACTAGAAAGATACTACTGCTTAGCTTATTTACGAGTGTTGTGATTTTTGTTCTGATAGTTGTATTGCTTGTATTTACGAAAAACCTGTTAAATTCTTCTGCAATACGCACGGGGTTGGTTTCGGGTTTACCGTCAATGGTTATGGATTCAATGCTTCTATTTGAAATTATAGCACTGTTTTTATTTTTGATAATATCCCATGCAGTTTTACATTTATTTGTTGATTGATTTAATAATTTATAATTGACGTTTTTTTGAGATTGAATTATGCATGCTTTTAAAATTTTATCAATTTTTTTAAACTGCTTTTTGGAATTATCCGAATTGTTTTTATATAACTCGAATCTGAGTTTACGCTTTGATTTAGAAGATATTTTAATTCCATTTGTGATCCATTTAGGTTTCGTATGATTTGATTTTATTTTAATTTTGATAATTGGAAAGCATAGATTATAGAAAGTACATAAGGTATCATGAAATAAATCAAAAGCAGAGTTGAAATCACTCTCCTCAAGTACCTCTTGCCAAGTTAATTTAGATAAGCATTGTTGAAATTTTTTCTTATTATAGATACTGTAATCTCTTCTTTTTGCAAACCAATAATCTGCTCTAAGTATCTTGTTAGCTATATTAAATTCCAAAATTTGGCACGTATTATGATCTGACAGGTATACCTGGTGTGTCGAACCTTTAGCATCAGGAATATTACTAATGATATGATCTATGCATGAATCAATTCTAGTTGGTTCATTGATGTGCAATTGTAGGTTGTAGTTATTCAGCAGGTTTTTAAAAGTGAGGCATTTTTCACTTTCTACCAGTGTATTTACGTTTAAGTCCCCCGCGATAATTAATTTTTTTCTGCTCATTTTATAAGATAATTTATGTAATAGAATGTCAAGTCGTTTATAGAAGGTGTCAAAGTTTTTGTCGTCGGGTATTCGATATAAACATATCACTATGCAGTTTAAATCAGGTACCTCTACACCGCAACACTCAAAAGAACCATCCGATGTAATTTCATCACCTAGTACTAAAGGTTTGGATGTGATATGATTTTCCAATAAAATAGATACTCCACCCCGTTTATAGTTTCTGCAGTATGTTGCCGCTACGTAATACCCTTTTAAAGAAATATTAGCCTCACTTCCTTTTTTTATAAAAGTTTCTGATAGACATATGATATTTATGTATTGCTTATTGTCTTTGAACTCATCAAGACATAATTCCAATCTTTCAAGCTTTGATAGAAGACCCTGAATATTTTGGTGAAATAATAAAATCTTGTTACTATTATCTTCATTTTTTTTGTTTACGAAAAAAGGTTGAATTTTCCCTATCTGCGGCATCTAATGTTTCGCATTCCTTATTGTTTTGTTTAATATTTAGTATAGGAAAATAATAAGGAATAGTTCCTCTTTTTGGTTTATATAAATGATCAGTTTGGAAATCGCTAGTTTTGTTTGTGAAGTAAATTTTATCTATTTGTTTGTTTATGACAGGGAAATAAAACGGTATTGTCCCCTTTTTCGGCTGCACTGGAAAGATTTGGTCTTTAACATTATTGTACGAATGTGGTTTCACTTGTGAGAAGTTAACACTATTTCTGCGAACCTGAGAATGAAAATGCTTATTTTTAAACATAGGTAAATATTTGTTGTCATAATCATTGCTGTCAATATACATATTCAATTTGTTGCTAATAATTTCTAAAAACTTTGAGTGCTTCAAGTTAGTTTTGTGGTGATGGCAGTTAAAAAATTTACAATAGTTAAAGCAAGAGCACATATTTTTAAGACAGTTATTTAATCTAAATTCATTTATATGACTATTTTCAGACACTCCTAACAGTATTACATTTGTATCTTGTAAGTATTTTATTGCCGCTGAAAGTTCAATTTGCAATTTAGTTGGATTACGGTCATTTTCATCACAGCTAATAATTACATAGTCCTGCTTAGTGGCTTTAATGTTGTAACAGGATTTTAAAACATCTTCTGCTAGAGCATGTGGTTTAGTGACTGCTGAAATTTTGTATTTTTCGTATTTTGTGTTGTTTCTCAAAAGGGCTAGTTGTGATGCTAAACCAACGCATTGCTGGCCCCCTACGATAAATATGTGCTTGTTGATCTCATTTGATAGTATCTTTCCTTCTGAAGCGGATTTTGTTGGTGAGCTCAAGGTGCATGGTGTCTTGGACGCGTTACATTCGTCCTGGGCTTGGGAACACGGAGAATCACATTGAAAATTTAATTTCTTTTTACTAAGATTTTCTGTCTTTTTATTGTTCTTTCTTGATTTTTTATTTTTTTTTGCGGTGCCAGTTAAAACTGTATTCATAGTATTCATTAAGCGTTGTTTTTTTTCGAGTTCGCATTTAAGTGATGAATTTTCCAATAATAATTCATCAATTTGGTTATATATCTATAATCTCTATAATCATTATTATTACAAATTTTTTTGCGGCCTGCTTGATGGTTAGTGGTTATAGTAGCAGGAAGGTAACACCACGCCGCCCTAGGGAATATCTCTGAATTCATTATAATGCAATAAAATTACATTGAGCACAAAAATATTTTTAAAATGAATAATAAAATATATTTAATGCGTTTATTATTATTTGCTTATATAGCTTAATTATTTAATTAGATATTTTTTTTATGATACATTTGTTTTAAGTAATAGTAGTAATCAGCAACACCCTTCATGATTCTTTTCACTTGACACTTAGAGTACTTTCACGATCGAAGTAGTGGTCTATTTCGATCGTGAAAGTACTCTATTATACATGGATAAACTACTCGAGTGTGAACTCTTTTCATAGAAGATGCATGCTCTGTCCTTTATAGAGCAACAAATTCAAATGACGAAATGTGATAGTCAAAGGACACCATGCTGTCACTCATAACATACATCGTGCGTTAAAATCGTATGTAATACGCGACAACAATGACAGGCTGCGTTTTAGAATACAAAAGCCAACAGTATGGTACAAGTAGGATTGCCTTCTACGGTAAGAGATGCATGGAAATGTATTGCATCTCTGGTTGTTATATAAATAGAAAATAAACTGGCTAATGCTTGAATACTCGTGCAATATCGTTGATTGACAAAAAAATATGAAAATTATGTACCCTATTGATGTACAAAATAACTTTAAAATTATTAAAGTTCTTACTACATACGTGTAAAGTAGTAATGCTTTTATTTTCCCCACCCCATATGGTGTGGTATGTTGTTACAAAATATTGATGTTGTTAAAAGATCATTTCGATATAATGATGCGTTTGGGAATTATTTACGTTTAACTTACTATTATTTGGTAGACAGTCTTCGCCCACAAAAATAAAATGAAAAAAAAATGAGAGCGAAAAAATATATGGTAGTAGTCTATATAGTAAAGTTAAAAGGAAAAGGCGTAGGCTTTTACCGAGTAATAGCGGACGAACTTAAATATTGTTTTTTATATAGACGTACAATAGAATGTGACATTGCATCTGCAAGCACGAAGCCCGACACGCACTTGCCCGATATTAAATCCTCCTTTACATAAGACACAGCGGTGGGACAAAAATATGTGACTGAATAACAATTAATCGTATAGTTGTAAAGCACAGTCCAAGCTAGGATTGTAAGTACGTAGATATAAATACACATAATTGTGTAATAGTTTACGATAGATGCGACCTTACGATCGAACACCTGGTGGTCCATAGTTATTGCTTGGCTTTAGATAAGGTTCCCTTATAATGCAACTGTATAAATGATGGATATTTGTGTATTAAGAACTAAATGTTACCCGCAACTTCGGTGAATATCCTATCCTATGACTTTCACAAACGATTCCCGGTCGAGGCAAATATTTATGTCTGTTATCGAGTCTGGGTATTTTCAATGTATTCTTGTTTGTTTGAAATGAATAGGCTCCAAAACTACAGGACCGATTTCAAAAATTCTTTCACAAGTAGAAAGCTACATTATCAGGGAGTGACATTGGCTATAGCTTGTCCCGAAATTCAATGTAGTTCCCACGGGAACGGGTCCGCAACTTCACGCGGACGAAGTCGCGGACAAAAAAGCTAGTGTAATATATTATATTCGTTATCTGGAACCCATAGCAAGCAGGTTAAGCCTAGATTACTTTGGAACTAAGTGACACTGTGTGAATTATCAATTTTTTTTTGGGTTTTGAAATATGACGTAATAATATTATTAGACATAATTTATAGTATTATGATAACTTTCTTTATTATCTAGTCTTATAAAACTGGATATATCTAGATAACATAATGTTACGGTACACTGCATAATATTAGTGGAAATATATGCTATCGGTATTAAATTACTTTCATTAATTAATCATACTATAAACTGGTTTAGGAATTAAATAATAATTTACTTAATAACTCGTTTAATTAATGTATGTTTTATAAGCCTTGCAGCTTCAATGATCTAGCTAGAGTCTAGACTTATGTTCAGTTCTTAACATTTTACTTTTGCTTCTTTTCCATATAAATCAACCCATAATGTCCCACTGCAGGGATGCACGTCTCTCTTCAATCAAAGGGTATTAGAGCGTACACTACCAATGCGGCGTCCTGCCTGACGACTGTCATCATAGATAACAGGCGGCCATTAGGCCAATACTCTGATTATAAGTTGGCTTATAATAAAAGGAATTTGTATCTAATTACGCATTAAACAAACAACAACGCAAGGCAAGGCCACATTAGTTATCAATCTAACATTTATCAATCATATGGTCCTGTCCTGATACACTTAACGTACAAATGCCAAGGTATTTTAGTCATTCCATTAAAATTGGACATAGTTCACCACCTAGTATAACTTGAGCTATCATTAACTATACATGTACCCCTCTGTCCTCTACTTTATGGTAAACAGTGGGGGGAAGGTAAGTTCTAATTGAATTGGTAGCAATATTTCTTAGGGCACTAATAATAACTAATACAGTGGACTGTTCCCACAGTCGCAATTGAAATTAGTTTAACTTTAAAGGTCGTATATCTAGAATAGGCTTAGATTGTTCACAGATAACATTGAAATTTAACTGTGTTATTCTAATGTATACCTGAGTGAATGGTTTTCCTTATGTATTATAATATATCTATTATCCTTACATAGAAACTATGTGAAATAGCAATTTGTATTTGATTACAATTTACTTTGCTTTATTGATCATAATAATATATAAGTATATGGTAAGCATTCTCTATAGGTCAACCATTTTGTCCCACAATTGGTGCAAACAACAGCGGCTCAGTTCTCGTAACAAAAATAGTTCAAAATTCGTGTCAATCGTTATCCCGCTCAATTCCTACTTTGTGTGAGTGAGACAGCGTTTGATATTGACACGAGATTCGACAATTGGTTTTACGCTGTAGACGACAGAGTGTCAGATTTATCGATAACAGTCTGTGCCGACCAGCAAAAACTAGGCCGTTGCTCCCCCCAGGTACATTACAGTTGCTGAATACCTAGCTCCTGGCCATTAACTACAATGGCCAATCTGGAAGTCGATTAATAGACTTCGGACCCAGGTTGGCCGTTGTCGGGACAGTCTGGCCACGTGTGGCTTCATTGATCCATCCCACATCAACTGCGACTGTGGAGGCCCAGTCCAATATATGGCACATTTGATAGCTTGCCCAATGTGCCCAGCTGTGTGTACTCGGGAGGATCTTCTCATGGCAACCGATAAGGGTGTTGCTGTTGCCAGGTATTGAGCAAATCTGATTTGAGCTGTGTGCAGTCATTGACTCGAAAAGAAGAAGAACCAAAAACTTCAATATTCTGTGGTGCAGTGTGGATTGGCGGAGACAAATATTTTTAAACCGGGCCTGAAGTCCACCGACTTAGCATAACAACTGTCATCTATGGACAACAGCCTGGAAAGACGGCTAAATATGCCTTCTAAAGCACGGAAGGCTTGAAAGGCTTGAATACTCTTAATGAATAAGAATAAAGTAAAGATGTATTATGAGTTATGACACCGAAACGCTTTGTCGAAACTTCATATTCATTAGCACCATAGTTAATAATTTAAATAATATATAATCAGATATTTTCCTAATTAGGATACATAGTAATTATTAACTAAGTTGTTTCAAAATGGTCTCACATCTTAGGCTTGTGACATATAAGAGGCGAAACTGGTATAAGACAAGTAAAATTTGAAAAAAAAAAAGCTTATAAAACAAACTTATTTTACTGAAAAAGAATTAGAAAAACTTAATCTGCTGGTATTACAAAAATGATTCCGCCAAATTCGTGGTGTCAATTCCTGCGCGCACCCTGGTTATTTTTGAAGATCTATATCAATATTATCATAATTGCGAGAACGCTAATTAAAAAGTTATAAGTGCTACAGGTATAATCAGATCAGTTGAAATTGGATGGGCTGGTGTTTATTACACCATTATAAGCGCAATGCCACAATACGATCCAGTTATCCAGAGTCCAATACCCAATCCGCCCAGGGTCCGGCTACTTATAATTCTGTTCCAATATGGGACTACATTTCCAGTGAAATTCAACGATTTTGTTTGAATTAGCTTCAAGTCATGTCTTATTGTGGTAACACAATGTTGTATGCTTTATTGCAATAAAGTGATTAAAACCGATTTATGGTTATTTCATAACTATTTATTTATATCAGACGATTGTTTAGAGCTTTAATGTCAAGTAAATTGGAATGGAATAATATACGCGTACCTACCTACTCGACGTGGCAGACATATGGGTCAGCGCTGACAGAGAGGAATAATCTTCGCGCGGGGCATTTTCTTTACGAATCGCGTATGCTCGAGCTTGCACGCAACCTCGGGAGCCTGCGCGAGCGATCAATAAAGTTTACAATCACTACAACTTCATTCTGACAAGTGCTTTACTTTTGCACCGCAATCGATCAATTCGGCGGGCGGTCACCAATCACGAATGATTATTGTTAGCAACCATTATGGTAATAGTCATTTTGAAAGTTCACTAAACAATATGCTCCGAATAATATCGATTTCTATTGGCCCTATGGAAATCGTGTTGGCAAATCGATATGAAATATTGCGTTTCTGTTAAACATTGTCGCAACACTACATGTTATACAATGTATTATTATATTTAAGGTAATTTAGAACTGATTATTGTATTATGTATTACACATTACATCAGTCATACAATTTAAACAGAATCATAAAGAAATCATAAGCATGCGACAAAGTGCATTGGTGTCTTTTAAAAGATGAAAATGTCGATTATCGCCTGTCAAAATTGTATTTTGTTAAATTGGCACCAAGATGAAAAATCTTTAAATCGTATTCGGACTCATTTTCATCGCGACATTTGCTGAGCCATCGTGCGTTATATGATGCCTCAATTTGGTGCTATCTAGAATAAGGATTTTTTTAGATTTAAGTCAATGTTTAGTATATAAATAAAAATATTTTCTATCGACTTTCGGCGTCATAGTCCGTCACTATTTGGTCTCACATCCTGTCTCCAACATCGTCCGTCTCCACCAACTTACTTGCATCATTTGCTCATAATCTCATTCATCTATTCCGAACATAAGTACAAAAATAATTAAGTTTATAAATAAACCTGTATAAACCAAATTTAGAATAATTCACGACGAATTGCCATCACGTAGGTGTGTAATTATCTACGTGGTACGTAAAATGCGGCGGAGTCTCTTATTAACTTAAATTACAACGTGTATTTAAAATTATGTACAACTTAAGTAATGTTGGAGTCTACTTGCATTCAACATGAATTATTTTGAAATCATAAATCCTTAAAACCGGATTTGTATTATAAAAACTACTGAACAACTTGTAATGTTAATAGGATTGCAAAAGGAGGCATGAAACTTGAATTTTCGACGGTAATTATTGTGTTATTATGTCAGAGTTTTACATATTAAAAGTCTTAATAATTCAACTAAAACGAATGATCAAAAATTAAAATTATTTTCCTGTTAATTGAATTTTGCCATTGACTACACATGCAATCTTGTGTTTAGACTGCCGTTCAGGCCAATTGTATTATTAAAAATAATTTTTATTCAGATAAGCCTGTTGCAAGTTCTTTCAAATCAGACTTCAGACGGTACATTGTACTAAAAAGTACTGATGGTAAGAAACTTTTCTTGCATTTTTAAATGATGCGTGTACATAACGATCGTATATAAACAAGAATGTATGATTAATTATATATAGCGTACATATCCAATTACAAAATAAAAAGATAATCTTACGAACGTAAATGTTAAATTCATTATACTTTGCTTGGAAATATATCATCAATGATTCCTAGTATGATATTTATTCTCTATTAATAGAAGAACTTAACCTTGTATTTCAGAGGTCAGTTCTATACATCACGGCTTTATTATAAGAAAAATACCTATTAAAGACATGGTTATTGACATAAAGCACCTCTAGGGTCAATTAATTACCATAGCGCCAAAATATTATAGGCTCGTTAATTTCATACTTTACAGCCAGTGCCATGAAAATATATAGCAGTACATTCACCGTCCATTAGATTACTATGTCCATGTTATGTTTTTTAGTAGTTACGACAACTAGATTGTCCTAAGTTTTTTCTTTACATGTGTGGCCTTTAAAATAATGTTAGTCAGAAAGAGATCAAAATAGGAAGTATTTAGCAGATCAATATTTCATAGGATTTATTGTTGGGCAATCATTGAATAAATGCCATCAGATATAAGTCGTTCATTAATTTCAACATGTAGGTGCAAATAATAATCGTGGATCTACATGTCCGCACTACACAAGGAAAAAATTAAGAAGCATTAATGTGTCCTGCGTAAATTACTTATATAATTTCGTGATTATTGAATAAATACTAGCAGAGCAGCCCACTCTGACTTCGAACTGGATCCCCGTCGCGCGCGTACGTTGGGCCAGTTACGAACAAATGAGTTCTACGATTAGATCACTTCGCGCGAGGTCTTAAGTTTCCTACCTAACAGTGAAATATTTTACTCTTCATAATATTAGTATATACATAACCCTGGCTGGATAATGTCGGAGCCGACGAGAATTGTCACAAGGGTAATGTCGTTACATCGAATACTGATTAAAAACGTTCCTTACAGTCCTCACGCATCGTAATCACAGGGAAGTGCGCCATTCTTCTGCAACTCGTCTCTAATCTCAGTTGACGACTTGATGACGGGCTACGAGAACATTTATTATAAATTGTACATTGATTACCTTTAAATTTATTAAATAATTTATAAGTATTTAACTAATATTTACTTAAAACAGTATTTCGCAGGCCCCTCCCTATTTAAGATGGATTCTCGAAATAGTTTGCTAGTTCTGTTCTTAGCAAGAGTAGTGTATTATTTAGAATGAATGGCATTATGCCACATAAAATATTACACACCTTGACTATTGACATTTGATTCAATAATGTAGGAACAAACCGATTATGGTTTCTGATCCATTTTAGATAATACGCAAGCTCATGGGGAAGTAATTAATGGTAGTAATTATATTTTATTGTTCAAAATATGTTTGCGTGTGTCCCGCTTTCCCGTGGGAATTTCGGCAAACTGCATTAAAATTCGTTGAGTAGTTTAAAAGATCTATGCGAACTGACAGCGGAGGCGAGTTCACTTATATAATAAAAATACAATATTAGATTGAAATCAACTGTAGACTAAATCAATTGACACGAGAACATCTGATCCCAAATTAAGCAAACATTAAACATGCGATGTGGTATAGGAAAAATAGAATAAACAGCGACATGATTTCATATTTCAAGCATAATTTTTCAGTGAGTAAATGAAATCGTTTATTCATAGAGAAACATTTTACAGGAACGTTTAAGTCATGTTGTACATTATACCAACCCATAATCATCCCTCTGCAGGAATGTCTCCCTGCAATTGAAGGGGATAAGATCGTTCTCTGCCACTCTGTTCAAATGCGGATTGGCAGAGGCTAGGGTTTTAACCGTCGACCACGTTATCGCTTTCCATCAGATGAGACAGTGGTCAATCGCTGACTAACACATAAAAAAAGATGTGTCATCATTTTTCCTTGGCCCTCGCTTTTGAAAAAAGCATATTTCGAATGATGTCCTTTACCATCAAGTTTCATAATACAACACAATATCGAGAGATTGCACTCGAGGTCACTTATAACATATCATTGAACTTTCAAATCTCATTATATCACAAATTCATAACATTTTAGATTTTTTATAAATATTTAAAGAAATTTCAAAATTCTCAATATGTTTAAATCAGCGAATGTACAATGTCATATTTTAATTAATTTTTATGTATTTTCAAATACCAATAGCGCCATCCACGGGCTAGTTAGATGGTCTACTGTTCATCCATTAACCCCCATTTGACGAGCGTGGTGGATTTTCTTGTCCAAACCCCTCTTTTCAGCTGTAACAGCTGGGACAGCTTAGGCTAAAGCCACGTTATACCGTGCTGTATACGGGCACTTTTTGTATGAATTGAAACAATTGAATCATGCTTGACCGTGTCCCGGCTAATGTCAATTCATCCAAAAAGTATACCGGCCCGGCCCGGCCGGGGCACGGCACGGTGTAACGTGAATCAAGCTTAATAATAATAAAAAAATATGTGTTTAAAATATAAAAAAATTAAACCCATCCAAGTATTCGCTGGGTTTAGTGTTCCTTGACGTGGATGAGATTTTTCTGCTTTGACAAAGCCATCGAGCTCCTCATCTTGAAGATGTTGCTATCTACATATATCGGGCATCTTTATAAGAAGTTCTGAACTTTAATAAATTTCCAAAAAAACCACAACGGCACTACATTTACATAAAAGCACTAAATCTTCATTTGAATTCTCTGCAAATTTAGACGAGATAATAGCTGGCTGATTTCAAGGCCGCCTTTTATGGTCGTGCAGTTAGCTTTGTTAACGTGTTATGGCCACCATGTCTTTGTTAGATGGTAATTTGTGCCCGAAATGGTAACGTCGGAAACAAAATTAGCAAGGGTAATGAGACAAATTCTTATTTGTGTCCTCCTGTGCGAATTTTACCGTTTTGGTGTTCGTAATTAGTGAAGACATATTTTTGGTAAATTGCTTAATGTGGTTAGTATCCATGTTAGGGGAAATAAACTTGTATTTGTAGTTTCATGTTCTGGGACATAGAACATTAATGTACCTTATGTTACTGTAAGTCATTATCACCCATCTAGACATTTATAAAATAACATGCTATCAAAATTACCACTATCAAGGATATTTTTTTGTTTTGCAAAAACCTACAACAGGCGCCAGCCTCCCACTTTTTATAGCTTATAAATTATAAATCTAAAGACAACAAAATGTTCTTAACTTCTAGAATTAAGCTGGTGAGAGGAAATAAAGATTAATTTTATTTTATTTATTTTATTTTTTATGTCTATTACAAAACTTATTGTTGCATATATTATGCGGATAGTTAAAATTGATTGTATTGTTATAGCTATTTAATTTATTAGGGTCGGCAGTGTAGACGGTACTTTCTATCGTTAATAAATTATATGATAGTCGTTTACTTTAACGACTATTAAGTACCTACAATTTTATTTCGCTCTCATTTACCAAATAGTAAAGTACAGTTTGCACACCGTAACATAAAATGTAGCAGAATCTAAAATATTGCTTTTAACACCTACTTGTAATGCCTATTCTGCCCTACTAAGCGCAAAAGCGGTAACTCAAAAAAAACCGTAAATTTGATTTTTATGGCATCGGATAGCTTAGAAAAATACGCGTCTATTGAACTAAGCCTTATAGCGGTATGTTACTTAAAAGGTATAAAAAAAGCGTTAAGAAAGTTTTCTCTATCTCAGTTTTACCTTAAATTTCTAAGGATATTAGAGGTATATCAACATAACGTAGGCAACCAGCCGTATATTTGAATACCGCCAAATCTCTTAAAAAACAGGAGAGTTTTACGCACGTCGTGTTCGAAGCCAATAAGCGGCATAAATGTGACTAGTAGTGACTACTGACATACCGCTACAACGCTTAGTATTTTTGTGCTTACTTGATCCGCAAATCATGAGATGCGGCTGCAGCTGCAAGTCAAATTGATCTTTAATGCGTATTCTATACGGTCGTATTTCTAATACCATCTTGCAATGAATTATCCCTGCCTTGGCTAATTCCCGTCATTACTTGTTTGTTGTTGTTGTAAACAAGTGTCAATGTTATGATTACTGTTAAAAATTATTATATAACTAGCTGACCCGGCAAACTTTGTTCCGCCTTAGAGGCACTACCCTACCCCTACCCTACCCCTACCCTACCCCTACTCTACCCCTACCCTACCCCTACCCTACCCTACCCTTACCCTACCCCTACCCTACCCTACCCCTACCCTACCCCTACCCTACCCCTACCCTACCCTACCGCTACCCTACCCCTACCCTACCCCTACCCTAGTTTTCATTGTTTTTAAGATGTATTCTGCTATTCGGGACGGAAACAAATCCAACAAATCAAAAACCATGGCAATCGGTCCAGCCGTTCTCGAGTTATAAGGGTTGTAACAAACACGACTTTCTTTTATATATATAGATATAGTTTGATTGGCGTGTGCTTCAACAATCAGGTAGGTAAGTGTTAATATACCTAGTTAAGAGTATAATTTGCATGTTAATTTTGGTAAAAGTATCCTCGTAACCTCTTTGCGGTCGGTACTTTGGTGTCTGAATTTGTGTACACGATATCTTCTTCTTCTTTCAGCCTGTCATCACCCATTGTTGGGTATAGGCCTCTTCATGGGCTTTCCATAAGGGTCTTGTTCTGGCAGTGCGCATCCAGGATTTTCCTGCGACTTTGGCGATGTCATCAGCCCAGCGCATGGGCTGCCTCCCTATCTTCCGACGACCGGTTCTTGGGCGCCACTCCGCAATCTTACGCGTCCAGCGACCATCATCCCTCCTACTCATGTGGCCTGCCCATCTCCACTTTAACCTGGACACCATTAAAGCGATGTCAGTAACTCCAGTGCGCTTACGTATTGTTTTGTTTGGGATACGGTCTATGAGCGAGATGCCTAGCATTGCTCGCTCCATGGCTCTTTGCGCCACCTGAAGTTTTCGCACAAGTTTGGAAGTAAGTGTCCAGGTTTCAGCTCCGTAGGTCATAACTGGGAGAACACACTGCTCATACATGCGGCTCTTGAGAAAGATTGGCACTCGCTTGCTCTTTAGCACGTCGGAGAGTTTGCTAAAAGCCGCCCAGCCCAGCTGTATCCTTCTTTCAATCTCCTTCGTTTGTCCATCTCCTTCGATTTTAATGAGCTGGCCCAAGTAGATATAGTCGGTAATTATACCTATATTGTGGCTGTGTACTTGGATGTACGTCGGGGAGGGTATGATCCCTTTACACATCACCTTTGTCTTAGTGGTGTTCATTTTTAAACCGACATTAAGAGACGGTCTTTCAGCATGGCAGTGAGCTCCTCGATAGATTTGGCGAAGAGTATTATGTCATCGGCGAAGCGTAGATGCGATAGAAACTCGCCATTCACGTTAACTCCGGTTTGGGACCAGTCTAATGTTTTAAAGACGTCTTCCAAGGTTGCAGTGAATAGCTTCGGCGATATTGTGTCGCCTTGACGAACTCCTCTCTCTATCCGGACTGGCTGAGTGAGCTTGTGAAGCTGAACCTGGAGTGTAGCACCCTTTTAGATCTCTCTAATCACGTCCACATATCTGGCATCTATCATGCACCGTTGGAGGGCGTTGAATACTGCCCAGTGTTCGACGGTATCGAACGCCTTTTCGTAATCTACGTAGGTTAGGTACAAGTCTTGACAGTATTCTCCGCTTTTTTCTATGACTTGCCTTACAGAAAATATATGGTCGATAGTAGAGAAACCATTACGAAATCCAGTTGAAGTTGTGAGGTATCTAGTTTGTTGGCAAGTCTGTTGGTCAATACCTTGGTGAAAAGTTTATATGTATGGAGCAGAATTGATATCGGTCTATAGTTGGCTAGTTTAGCTTTATCGCCTTTCTTGAATATGAGCCTAATTATAGCATTCTTCCACGTCTTTGGTGTAACACCTTTAACCAGTACCTCATTGTATAAATTTTGTAGCCCTTTTAGGACAGACATGCCACCACACTTGATGAGTTCGACTGGTATATTGTCTTCTCCAGGTGCTTTCTCATTTGACATCATTTTTAGAGCATTCTTTATTTCGTATAGGCTGATATCTGGGAGATCCTCCGTTAGGAGGATTCAATAGAGACCATATCACTACTAGTATAATAGGAAATAAAATTTTAAAAACTGGAGTTTTGGCGTTACCGACGAAGAAAACCGCACCAGACGGTATTTCCACAACCAAAAAGGATAATATTTTGAAATCTTTCGAAAATATTATACCCCAAAATAGAATGTCCTTTTGGAGAGAACTCCCCACTTTTGATTGATTACAATTCATAGAACACGTTTCTTTTTTGAATATTTTATTTATTTATTATAAATTTAAATAATAAAAGACTTTATAAGTGCACTTTGATTTGTTTTTTTCTTTATAATAATATGTATTTTATTAGACTGAAAATTCATATCCTTTTGTATACAAGCATGTTAGGTGAAAAGCTAAACAAAAGGCGGCAACTCAAATATTAAGTTTGTAATTACTAAGCGGTGTAGCAGTATCTCATGGTTAAGGCATTTCCATGTATATTTTACATATTTTAACTATTGTGATAGAAAACATACCTAATATTATATATAAATTACATTTAATAACCAAAAATAACAATCTATAAATTAACGACAAAACGAATTTTACATAACGTCAATTATCTCTAAACTAGCTTTCACTGAGATACCGCTTTTGCGTTTAGTAGGGCAGTATATTTGCAAATAAAGAAATTGATTGATTGCTTGATTGAGACAATATTTTAACTAGAAATAGAACCGCATGTAACAGGTATTTTGGAGAGTTTTTGACATTGGAAATGTCTTTTCGTTCGCTTCAGTATAGGCTTCGATTTCACGAAAAAGTGCGATCCCCTTATATCTCGGAGAGTTGTGAAGATATGATATTCATAATAGGCTCAAAAGACGTGTATTCACGAGAGCTGTAAGGTGCAAAAAGAATTATTTGAGAAAGTCAAAAACGAAAAAAGTTATAGCCGAAATTGTGAAAATAAAAATCATTTCTTTCCGAATTTTTGATTTTGGCGCTCGATATTTTGGAAACGAAGAATGATATCAAAAATTTGAGAAAAACTCGTCTGGACAATTTAGTCAGCTATAATTTGAGCCTAAAACAAAGATGATCGGGTTAAGGGCTTGCCCTGTAGCTTAACCTTTTTGAACAAAGTCAAAAACGTTGTAGTTTTATTTTGTAACCTTTTCCCGACTTTATCGTCGCTCATCATCATCATCATATCAACTCATAATCATCCCATTGCTGGGATACGGGTCTCCCTTCAGTCGAAGGTGATTAGAGCGTACTCTGCCACGCTGCTTCAATGAGGATTGGCAGAGGCCGGTGTTTTCAAACCGCCCTAAGGCTTGGCCTAACGACTGTCATCCATCGATAACAGCCGGGACCGATGGCTTAACCCTTTATAGGGCATAAGCATCTAGGGTACATTAAAAAAAAACTATGTTTTTAGATTGCTTTTTTATGTTTTTCAAAAAATAAATATAAAAACACGGTGGTAAAAATATTCCCTCTGCCCGTGTGGCTTGAGGTTCTGAGGTCTGCTGAGTACCAGATATATTGAGTAAAATTTCAAATCTTGCTGCTCGCCTAGAAAGATCGCGTTGGGATGGGACGATGGAGGACGGAGGGCTAGATGAAAAATCAACAGATGAACTGCTAGGTACGACTTTCGAGAGGTATTATGCTGCGAGGTGGATCAGATGTCGGTGCCATAGGCCCGTCATTAGGCTCGTCATAGTTTTTTAGGATCGTTCAATACAGTACGTATTGTATGAACCTCGTCTTCAACAGATTCAAAACCATCATCAGATACATCGGGAATACAAAATATGTCTTCCAATTCATTGACTAATGGTAAATCTATATACATATAATAAAACAGTAGACCCCGATGTCTGAACATAATTTGGCAAAAATGAAGAGGGAACAGTTAGAGGAAGGTAATAAAAGCAAAAAAAAAATTTTTTTTTTGTGTGTCTGTCTCTCTGTTTGAACGCGCACATCTTCTAAATTACTGAATGGATTTTAATGCTGTTTTCACAGGATGATAGAGTTCGGTTTGGAGCAGAATATAGGCTTTGTCGCATTTAAATAGAATATCAGGAAAATAAGTTATGGTCATTTAAAGGTCTCTACCCTGTCAATGTAAGAAGAAAAATATTTCTCGCACTTACAAACTTGAGACTTGGTACACCATAACTACCGACAACAGACTAGACCGGACCGGACCGAACCGGACCGAACCGAACCGAACCGGATCGAACCGAATCGAACCGGACCGGATGTCACAAATAGAAATTACCCTCATTTAAATTTTCAACAGCCTAAAAATTTTTAAATTGTCACTCACTGCTGAGTCGGAATCGCCCAATATCTCATAACGACCATTTTTAAATTCAGTAGCACTATGTTTGAAAGTTTTTTTTTACTTGAGTTAACCATTTAAAATTTTGTTCCTCTAAAATTCACTAGATGGCTCTGTTAGATTCTGAATCGCGCTATGAAAGTTTTTTAGTATAACTGAGCTGACCATTTCAATTTAAATATAACTAAAATTTTTCATACTGATTTTACATTAGGTATTTTGATTAGGTACGATAAAATTAAATAAAACACAGCGGCGAGTAAATAGACAATGAGCAATAAAGAACACTGACGTCTCGGGGAAAAACTATAGCAGTAGTAATAGGAGACTGTTAAATCCGTCTATACTATCATAGTCATAAGCCCAATTCCACTCGGGCGAAGCCGCGGGCACAGCTAGTCGTTAAGTATTTTTCTACTCCTACTCATTTGCCAGATAGTCTGTAATAAGCAAAAAAGGAAATAGGCTTAACGTGGTCCGAGAGTCTCTTCGCGAGTTTTTCAAAAGCACTAATATTCTCACGGTGGCTCACAGTGCATTCTTGACAGCATCATGTTTGTTCGTAAGAACATTCATGACTATAACCAGGTGTGGATATTCATAATTTAAATACGCGTAACAGAAATAAATTAGCTGTTCCTAAATTCAGGCTTAGGAAAGCGGGCAAGTTATTTATGATTCAAAGTTTGCATTATGTATAATAAAATTCCAGAATATATAAAAAAAATTGCCCAATCGATTTAAATTAAATGTCAAAAATTTCTTAACCAGTAAAGCGTACTATACTATCAACGAGTATCTAAATGAAAGGTCTCCCTGGCCCCCTTGTGAAGGTGAAATGCTAAAACTTGTCGTGAAAAGCCAGTCAATGTTCAATAAATTATATAAATAAAACATTGTTTTCAATATTGTAATATGTACACGCGTCGTAGTGTCATCCAAATGGAACTGTTTTTTTTATATTATTTACATTTTAATATAATTTACATTAAATAATTGTTGACAAGGATGTTAATGTGTACGGGCACGTCATCACCATACTCGCAAATTGTCCAAACTGGCGGTGGCGTTGTGGGTCGGGTTACTGTTGTTCCCTTCAATATTGTTCATAATATCGTTGATGGTGAGCCCAGTAATGGGGGCTGGCAGGCTGACTCTCACGTCAACTCGAAAATACACGAGAACGGTTGCTGCCTTGCGGGCCTGGTCTGCTCCTATCTTTAACACCGATTTTGCATTTTATATTTTAGATTTAATTTTATGTTAAGACAAATTAATGGCACTATTTATTGATGTAATGTTGTATGTACCTAGTTTTAAATTTTATGGTAAAAAAAAACACGATATATTTATATTTTACCAGTGGTCATTTTGCTTTTGTTTTCTAAATAGTAGTAGTTTAAAGAGTAGATTAATCCCACCAAAAACATTTTCATGTAAAATGTTGCCAAGACGAGACCATAATGACTCGCATTGTCAAAAAGTTATCAGATCTCATGTAGAGCCAAGCATCTAACTCTACACGCCCTACCTCTACAAGGCCTAACTTCACAAACTCTACACCTTCAAGTGACGAAATCGGGGGTTTTAGGACATTAATAAAATCTAAAGTATAATAGCTACGACATTTAAAGTTTATGTTTAATGATTGGACTGGTGTTATTATATCTTGAAATTTTTAACTATTTAGCATCATCCAAAACAAAGTTATGAGAGTTCAAAAAAACGAGGAAACGTTTCGAGAAAAGGTAGGTAGTGCCCTTGCACTCCGCTTGGCTCGTCTCGTGCGAGATTTATACAAATCATTTATTGCAACTGTATACTCTGACAAGAGAACGTGTTTGTGAAAGCTTATTCTCTAAATAAAAGTTTTGAATTTGAATTTGGTCACCCCACGGGCAAAGGGAATATTTTTACCACCACAAAAAAAGCGTGTAAGAAAAGCCTCGTAAATACATAATGAAAAATTAAACTTATTCCAAATGCAATATACATTAGACATTAAGTTTAATAACAACTTATCTTTCGAAAGTCGCAAAATTTGAAGATGCATAAAGATTTAACAGCAGGTGTCGAAATTCAGTTGTTTTTAAACTTCTTGTAACTGTCACAGATAAAAAAAATATTATGACGTCCGTTCTTAACTCCCAGATAAAAAAAAATAATATGAAATCCACAATTTGTTGCCATAGGAATAAATTCGATCACTAGTTTCGTTTTCAAAAAAAATCCAAAAAAATATGGTGGGAAATATATTCCCGCTGCCTTATAAAGAAAGGGTCGTGCACACGGGTCGTGCCCTCCGAAGCACGGAGAAGCTCAAGATAACAAAACCTATCCAGACGCTGGCTAGGGTCGATGTTGCTTAACTTGCGTGTTCATATTAGAGTGCGACACACCACACAGCGACGCCATCGAGCTCCTCCGACGCCATCGAGCTCCTCGTCGCTCAGCGACAATATTTTTTCGAATTCCGTAGATTCATTTCCAATGTGCACGATAGTCGTGTGAAGCACGAAATCTGTGAATTTTTTAAAATAAAAAATAGTGAAATTTCATTACTACTTAGGCCTTAGCATCATACGTAATATTTTTCCCTGTCTCTTTTCGAATATTTTTGGTGCTAAATAATATTATACGGGGTGATGTTATTTAATTATTTCGTAGGAAAATCAAAATTCCTAATTGTGGGGGATGGAGAAAACTGGGGAGCGATAGATGTTGATAGGTGGATAGGAATTGGTTTTTGCCTAATGTTAGAATCAGAATCCCTACGTAGTTTAAAATGAAGTCGCTTCCACTGTCTGTTCGCTTAGATCTTATAAACTACTTACGGAATTTTCAGCAATAAATAGAGTACCTATTTCTTTTTTTTATATTCTTTTTTTTATGTCATACCGTAGACAAACAAGCAAGCGGACCACCTGATGGAAAGCGGTCACCGCCGCCTTTGGACATCAGTAACACCAGGGGCGCTACCAATGCGTTGTCCACCAAGGAAGTTGGAGGAAAGGAAGGAGGAAGGGAAGGGAAAGAAGGAGGGGGAAAGAGGGGATAGGGATGGAGTTGGGCTTCCGGATCTCTCACTCACCGAACGAAACGTATTGCTGATTCATGAGCAAGGTTTATAAATATAATTTATACATGGATTTTCCGATATTTCCACAGGGATACACACAAAGTTCCTAACTAATATTATAAATGCTACTACAGATGGCGCTGCAATTGCGATGTCGGCTAATAGATGGCGCTACAAGTCGCGCTATGGGTTGTTTTGTTGTTAAACAAGATCTATTGATGAAATTTACCGCGAGCGAAGCCGCGGGAAAAAGCTCGTAATTAATAAAATAGAAATTACTGAGACTAGTATTAGCCTAAATTGCGAATGTCTAAATAAAAAAATATGACTCAACAGATTTCAATTCTAATTACAACGTAAACTCGTTCCAACGTCTATTAACAGTAAAATAAGTAACGAAAAAACGCTCTAATAAAACATTAGTGTGTGACGAAAGGGAGTCGAACACAGTAACACATTAGCCGGCTATTGTTGAAATAATAATTAAGCAATTTGTTATCAAGCGGCCCCATCTCGTGCCAAACTATTGCACCATTTAGCAAGATCCCCGTAGGACTAGTACATAATATGTAAACATGATTCTTTCAATTGGAAATTTCCTCCATATTAGGAACATTACGAAAATGGTTAAGCTCACATGCTGTGGCCTGTCGATACATCCATACTTCCATACTACTACTTTTTTTATTGGGGATAGATTAAGGTCTGGAGAGTGACATAGGCTACTTTTTATCCCGGAAAAAATTCTCATTCCTACGGGAAAAAAAAGTATAACATTATTTTTTCATAATTTTTTGACGGGGATAATTTAAGGTCGGGAGAGTGACATAGGGCTACTTTTTTCCCACGGGATAAAGAGATTCCCATGGGAACTTTTATTGATATTTCCCCTTGACCACGCGGGCGGAGCCGCGGGTAACAGCTAGTTATATTATACCTTTAAAAATACACGTGCATGTGTACATTATTGAAACAAAAATAATAATAATTAAACATGTTATTTGTCTGTTGGTTTCTGTAACATCTGAATCGGTTTCACTGGTAGTACCATAGATTTAGTATATACTAGCGTACCTATAGATCGGCTTTGTTTGATTGAGGCGAGACCAAAAACAAAATACACTAGTGTGCGTGGAATGTACATGTGTGCAAGCAAGATATATAATTTTGTGGATTTTCCTTTTAGTTTGAGTTACATCCAGGCACTGCACAGGTAACCATATTTAATCACGTCGAATTAACACCAAAACTACACATAAAAACCATAAACTTTGTAAAAATAAGTGGGCTTTGTTTTAACATGACTGACGTTAGGGCAATACAAGCCTATTAGCGTGTATAGGAAAAATGGTCTCGTCTATCTATCTCGCTCTAACAAACGCGTATGATATGATCTATCTCTTTTGCATTGCCAATCTTCTTACGCTAGTAAGTTAGAATAAATCTATGGGTAGTACTGTGTAAGTATTATAATGTCTGTGCTGGCAGCAACTATGGCTTTTATGACTTCCCACACGAATATCGCGGGAGTCTATTAATAATTGAATAATACTGATACTGAAAAACTTATTTTGAAAACCTCTATTTTATTTTTATTATATTTCGCAAATATGTGTACCCTAGCAACATTGGTAGAACTTATTTTTGTAAATCTCAGTAATGTCTCTCTTTTGCAAATATTTGTAAGTAACATTGGTAGTTAGTAAAATGTGTATTAAAATAACAGTAGAGTTATTAGCAATAAATACGTTATGAATACATCTTTAGTTATCTATTAATTTGAACAAATATGCAAATATAGCTGGCTCAAGTAACACTGGCCGTATCATCGTGTGCTACACCGGTATTATTTTCAGGCAATCTAATAAATCATTTGGACACACTCGTGTTGGCAACATTAAATTTGTAATTGTCTTTTGTTTCGAAAAATCAAGAATTCATTTCAAATGAAAAAGAGGCCTAGAAATAGTGATACTAATTTTGCACTCGTCTTATGCCTGTTTACACCAACGACCCCTAGCGTAGATAATCCCTAACTCATACAAAGTTAAACCTATGCTAGGAGTCATTGGTGAAAACGGACATTATGGTCATTATACGATGTTTAGTGGTTTAACTCTTTAGGTGGTTACCTACGCTATTTATATTTCAATATAGTGTATAGGTCAGTCTGTCTCATCTTTTAGTTAGACTATTGAAACCATAAGGACGAAAATTCACATAAGTTTCCTTTGCGTCTTTAGTGCCAACTGTGGCTCGATTTCCAGATATTCCCGAAAGAATAGATATAACAGGCTTGCCCGGAATGAACTAATGATGCGGGTGCACGGAGCACGATGGCGAGTACTGAGTTCCCATAAACAAGTCACTTTTAACAAATACTATAGAAGACTAATACGCACAGCTTCGGAAGAATTCGGGCAAGACGCGACACTAGCGCCCCTACGGCATAAGGGCGGCATGAGGTGAACGATTTCAAAACTTTTGTATGCAAAATGTTATAGCGCCCCTAGCGGCATGAGGTGAACTGTGCGTTTTGTATGCAAAATGTTATAGCGCCCATAGGCGGCATGAGGTGAACGGAGGTTGCCAAGTCATTGTATGAGAAACGTCAAGAGCTGTGCGTATTAGTCTTCTATAGTATTTGCTTTTAACACAGTCCTTTTGATCCACTATGCCGTATCACGTATGCCGTGTCACTTCTCACACCCCCCATTCTCCCAAACTCGGACTTGGCATTCGAGAATCACTCACTGCATAGTCGAAGATATAAACAACAATAGTTGTCACTTGTCAGTCATAATTAGAAGTCTGCTACTTAAGTAGCATAAAAAATATTCTCAGAACGGATCCGTGAAAAGTAATTAATCATGTATTCAAATGTCCAGTGCGTTGATCCGTATAGATATTGTTGCGGAAATAGAACGCGGAACTTATTACCGGAATGTCACGTACGTAACCATACCGAAATGTAGGTTTTATAGTCTTTTAGTCGTGTATGTCGCCTTAAGGTGTTGTTTTCCCCAAGGTCTCCAATAAAGGTGTTGAATACGACCTATGTGGTTTGAGCTGGGAGTTTTTTAAAATAAATTTTAAATTCCTTTTTGCTTCTCCTTTTGTATATTATACGAATATCTTTTTAGATATTATATTACAGCTTCTTTATTAAAAATTACTGACATGGAAATTTATAAAAATATTATGATGCTTATCTACTTAATTCGTGTTTTCAAAATGATCTATCTGAAGTTATATCCTAGAAATGATATCTATACTTCTATACTAATATTATAAAGAGGAAAGATTTGATTGTTTGTTGGTTTGTTTGTTTGTTTGCATTGAATAGGCTCCGAAACTACTGGACCGATTTCAAAAATTCATTCAACAGTAGAAAGCTACATTATCAGGGAGTGACATAGGCTATAGCTTTTCCCGAAATTCAATGTGGTTCCCACGGGAACGGGTCCGGAACTTCACGCGGACGAAGTCGCGGGCAAAAAAGATAGTTTATTATAAAACAGCGCTCTTATCTACCTGTGACTCTACTCAAAAATTAATGAATGAATTTAAAAAAAAAAAGTTTAAGGAACCAATAATAAATCCTGAGTTGCCAGTATCTTGAAAAAAAACTCTGTTTTTTAAGAATTATATTTTGTTTGTTTCGTGTCTCCTTTTCCATATAGTATTGGTTTAAAAATGACATTCTGAGTTGCCAGTACCTTGAAAAAAAAACATGTCTGTCATAAAGAATTATACTTTCATGTAAAACCCGCGCAAATTCGTTTGCGTGTATTTATTTATGCACAGTAGCGCCATCTATATGAGATTTTTGATCAAATCCTACGGGAATCGCGTACTTTTCGGGTTAAAAAGTACCCTATGTGTTATTCCACTATTTGGAGCTACCTACATACCAAATATCATAAATATTGAAGTAAGAAACATACAAATAACTTTTTCCTTTATAATATTAGTAGGATTCTTCTTGCCTCGTGTCTCATTTTTATTTTTGTATTATTTTTATGTCATACAGTAGACAAACAAGCAAGCGGGCCACCTGATGGAAAGCGGACACCACCGCCTTTGGACATCAGTACACCAACGCGTTGTCCACCAAGGAAGTTGGAGGAAAGGAAGGAGGACCGGAAGGGAAAGAAGGAGGGGGAAAGAGGGCATAGGGAAGGAGTTGGGCTTCCGGAACTCCCACTCACCGAACGAAACGCATTGCTGCTTCACGTCAATATTCTGTGAGAGGGTACGGTAGGCGGTGGTACTTCCCCGGTCGAGCTAGCCCATTTCGTAATAATTGCTCTGCCACTCCAAAAATTTTCTTTGATACATAATAGTCCTTGGTTTAAAAATGTGAAGTGCAGACGAACTGTGACGTCAGGTATTTGATAGTGATCCAACGTGTTAAGCGTGATCGCGTGCTCGCGATTTTTGGCCGAATTTCCGCGTTCCGCTCAGCGGGGCACAGTTTTACATTTTGCACAGTACAAGTAGAAATTATGGCGTGTTATTACGGTCTGTGTATATTACATTAAGGCCAGCCAATCACTATTGCATTTTATTTTAAAATTAAAAAGTATCATTTAAAATTGCATTACGTAAAATATTTTAGGTCTCATTTTTAAAGAATTAAAAATTTATTTCGAATTTCATTGTAAAGTTTTTGTTTTTATTGCTTCATTTGTTAATTCAGTGATAAAATGTTAATAGAATTTATAGGTACTAGTTTTTAATGTGTCTAGACTAATCGTTTGATTTCCTCTTTGAGTTTTGAAAATCTGATAGTCGCTTCATGTATTGTATACAAATTATTATAAACAATGTTTCATATTTTTACGCTTTATCCACATATATCTAGGTATTCTGAAATAAATATTAAACTTTTAAGAAAATATTCTATTGTAGCTGATGACTCTATTCAATTTAAGTAAGCACATAATCATACAATTTAGCATTTCATTTATGCTACAGAAACGTCACAACACGGATTCTAATTAAAATACCGCTGTTCTAAAAGTCTAAGCTGTCACTAAATTTAATTAAATATAGATTTGATTTAAAACTGATACTGACTCATTAAACAACTCGTTCTCAATTCCTAAACATAATTCGTGCATAATGTCGGCGTAGCCGGCGGCCGCGCGTCGGCCTTGCGAACGGCCTTTGTGTCAACGCGTGAACCTTTCTATCATAGCATTTTTGTCTTATAAACGTATATTATATTAAATTGATATCAATCAAAAATAAATAGATATTATTAAAGCATTTAAGACGCATTTAGACGACGCGAAAATCAGGCCTCCAGATTTTCACGTCATCAAAACGCGCCCTTATTAGACGCTGGTACGTGAGAGCTCTGGACAGGGACGTGTTGAGGGAGTAAGAAGCTTTTGCCCAGGAGAGGAAAATGCATGGCTATTAATAAAAATATATTTTTATGCGACATTTTCTTTCGGTCTAGTGTTATTTTCTTTCCTACAGGTATAATAATCGAAAATTAGTGAAAGTATTTTTGGTGTCTAAACAAATCGATACTGCCAAAACTTAACTTTTTATCCTTGCATACCTCAATGCGGAACAACAAAATACATAACATATCTCATTTTCTCGTTCACACCATTTGATCGTATTAAAACTAATCAAGTTATGATTGAAGCAATCACCATAGCAAAATTATTCTTGTTTCTTGCGTAATAAAAAAAACAAATTGTTATAACACCCTGAAATAACGATGCAAAATTGGTTCTGCGGTTTGCTCAGGTGCTAACAACGAGTTTATGATATTTGTAGTGTATACCAGTGTTGATTGCTTACTATCAGTTAATATTGCGAATTCCATAACATTACATTGTACCCAAAGGCTGGCAGCTATTCACTCAATGCATTTCTTTTGCTATTCAGCGAGATATCGCTGCAAGGGTTTTGGGAACACATACATACGTACATAAACAAGGCTACCTTTTTATTGATTAATATTAGTTTTGTTTTAGTATAAATTCAGTTTCAGAAACTGACTAATCATTATTAAAATAAAATTAATGACTTAGTTTAATTTATTTGTCCATCATTCCTGTTGGCCATATGGTATTTGAAGAAACAGAAATATAAATCGAAAACGCAGTTGCAAAATGAACAATTTTGCATATAAATTGATAAATTAGTACGATAAATTATGAATTATACTTATAAAACTTTTTATGTCTCATTAATTGTGTAAAAATTGTATTTGCATTTATTTTTAAAAGCGTTGTTCTTAAATCGGTAAATTGTAACGCTGTTGTGATTTAATCGGTAAGTTAAGGTAGCAGTAGCAATAATTTTTAAATGATTATTTTAATTTGAAGAATAACTACCAAATTTTGCTCTGTGTTTCTTTCTGGTGCTGAGCGCAATGCCAACGCGCGCCATATCGCTCTACGTCTAAAATGAAGACATGATTTGTAATATTTTTCATAATAGACTTTAATATTATTTTGACTATTATAAAAGTGCTATATTATAAACTCACAATTTCACTAATTATGACCTTGTATAACTTGGCAGGTAGATTTATATTATATAATAGAGCATCTTTATAACACACCCAAATCAGATTTGATTGTAACACAATTATATTTTTGCATGACTATGCTGTAACATTTAATTTTGAAAGAAGTTAACACAATATTAATAATTGGATTGGCATTATGTGTCGAATTTATGGGAATAATAACATAAGTACGCAATAAAAGTAGAATGACATGCATAGGAATACAATACAATATAAAAAAACGTCGAACAGTTTTTTTTTTTGTATGGACTAAACAATTTCGGATACTACTCCGTCTTCTGTGACACCGGACAGTTGCGGGAGCGTAGAGCTTTCACCGCTATTATATTATTTCTTGTTGCTTTTATGCTGTATGAAGAGTTGTCGTTTAGTAAAAGGACTATCTAGTACTAGACCAGTATTTTAGTATATCAATATACAACGGGTCTATCATCCTAACAAAAACAGTTTCAATTTCTCAAACTTTTGTTATTTTTATTTTATTTTATATCACTATGGTGGCAAACAAGCATACGGCCGCCTGATGGTAAGCAGTCACCGCAGCCTATGGACGCAGCCAAACTCATGCGCTATCCCGTTCAATTCCTGTTTTGTATGAGTGAGACAACGCTTGAGATTCACACGAGATTTGAATGATTTTTGTTACAAGAATTACTCTCAGAGTATTCTTTCTTTACACTTAAAACGAAGTAACTATTTATTAATCTGTGCTTAAATCCATACTAATATTATAAAGCTGAAGAGTTTGTTTTATTGAATTTGGAACTACTGGTCCAAATTGAAAATTTTTTTGTTAGATAGTCCATTTGTCGAGGAAGGCTTTAAGCTATATAACATTACGCTGCGACCAATAGGAGCGAAGCATCAGTGAAAAATATTGCAAAAACGGGGAAAATTATTCATATCGCGAGTGTTTTCGACAACCACGCGAACGAAGTCGCGGGCACACCTAGTGTTAAATAATTTATTTAAAAACGGCTATATAAATAAAGTAAGAGAAAAAACACAACATTAATATTTATCACAATCAATCACTTACACATATCACGTACTCATAAAATTTAATCACGCGGCCACCCACCATTGACGTGATCACAGAGATGGCAAGTGCAACGGTGCATTGGTGCATTGCGTAACAGCCGAAACGCAAGTGGGCCGCGAAACGAGACACTTTCCATTTCACACGACACGCCGCTTGTTTAATTAGGGTGGTCGGGATTAATGAAATATAACTTTTAAAGTTAATAAATATAATAATAATAAATATATAGGGACAATTCTAGCTAGCCCCAAAGTAAGTTCGAAACTTGTGTTATGGGATACTAACTCAACGATATCATATTTTATAACAAACTAGCGAAACCCGCGCAACTTCGTTTGCGTGTATCCCGCTTTCCCGTGGGAATTTTGGAATGTATGATACTTTAAAACCTTCCCCTTGAATCACTCTATCAATTAAAAAAAACCGCATCAAAATCCGTTGCGTAGTTTTAAAGATTTAAGCATACAAAGGGACATAGGGACATAGGGACATAGGGACAGAAAAAGCGACTTTGTTTTATACTATGTAGTGATACATATATAGATAAACATCCAAGACCCGAGGCCAATCAGAAAAAGTTCGTTTTTCATCATGACCCGACCGGGGATCGAACCCGGGACCTCCTGGGTGGCGGTCTGGCGTGGTAACCATTACGCCACGGAGGTCGTCAAATATCTTTCAAGATGCCAAGCGTTCCAGCAGTGGCTTGAGGTTTATAGAGGACGATGGACTTTATACAGGTAATCATAGATCTGTAAAGCGTAGGTACTGCGTGTTATTTTAAAATATAATCAATGAAAACAAAAAAGAAGATATACTAGACAGACAATGAGGTACATGAGACATTCAAAATACAAACAGAATGTTATGATGTTTCTGATCTACAGGTTCTACCTAACTTTGTAACTGCACCATCAGTGTACAGTTTCAAAAATTGTCTCAGCAAAATCTCAAAGATAAAAATATTTAGATACAATACTTACATAAGAGATAAATATACTATTAGTACCTAGTTAAACAAACTTATTAAATAGAATATAACTTTTCTTAATGAAATTAGTTAATTATAAATGAACCTAGTGAATTAGTTATATAAGCGCCCAAAAACGTATGTGGGCCACGGAACACTTTCCTTTCGCACGAGTGTCGGTGCTCGCATGACCGAATTATTGGCTTATAATTTATATGTAACAGTAAACACTGAAGCAAAGTCTAAAAATCATTTCCACGAACTATAAAAAATAAAAAAAAATGAATTTATCTTGAAAATAAATTAATAAAATTCGTACATAGGTAAATGTATTACCACATCCATTAATATTTTATAATTAATCTATACATATAAAATTCTAAGTCCTGACTGATTTAACTATATGTCAACGCACAGCCCAAACCGCTGGGTCTAGAGATTCCAAATTTGGAATGTAGGTTCCTTACGACGTCTAAGGGTGTACTGAGAGAGGCTTTTCCAAAATTCCCACGGGAAAGCGAGATATACGCAAACGAAGTTGCTAGTATTTTACTAGTATTTTATAAAGTAACGTTGTTTGGATGGTATGATTAACGTAGAAAATGCTACGCAGAAGTTGTCTCGAGAAATAGACATAAACGGGTATTTTGTCATCCTACTAATATTATAAAGTCGAATGTTATGCGTACGTTTGTTACTTCTTCACGCTCAAATGGCTGGGTCAATATTTATGATATTTGGTATGTAGGTAGCTGATACCTTGGATTAACACATAGGGTACTTTTTATGCCGAAAACTACACGAGTCCCATATTATTTGGTCAAAAGTATGATAGTCAATGGCGCTTTTTATCCCGAAAAGTACGCGATTCCCGTAGGATTTGATCAAAAGTCTAAAATAGATATATAGATGGCGCTGTGCATAAATAAATACACCCAAACGAAGTTGCGCGGGTTTTGCTAGTACAACATAATTTTGATGACACACTCTTTGTTATATTTTTTTGGAAGAGCAAGATCTTTTAACACAGGTCACCACAGGTATTGTATACTTAATAGAAGATCTCTGCAACTATGTAATCTACCTGTAACCTATTTGATGAATAAAGCACTTCCCAATGGTTCGAAATGAAATAAAATGAAATCGTTTATATCAGAAATTAGATTTTCACAGGCACTTTTTCTTGTCATTTACAATTGTATATACATATATATACATATAAAGAAAATAAACTACGTTATATACTACCACCATTTCGGACACAAGCAAAATGGCAACCGGTAAAAAGAAATGGCGAAAGAAAACCGGTTACGGCCTTTTTTGTCATTTTGTACTTTTTTTTTTCTCTCTTTTTTTTCCACTCATTAGTTACAATGTAGATATAAGTACATTAAAATTTATAAGAAGAATGTTATACACAATGGTGTGGAATGAACAAGTCTTAAATCTACAATAAAATAAAAAAAGTCAGTACTATAAATAAATAAAATAAATAAATAAATATATAGGGACAATTCATACAGATTGAGCTAGCCCCAAAGTAAGTTCGAAACTTGTGTTATGGGATACTAACTCAACGATATTATATTTTATAACAAATACATATATAGATAAACATCCAAGACCCGAGGCCAATCAGAAAAAGTTCGTTTTTCATCATGACCCGACCGGGGATCGAACCCCGGGACCTCCTGGGTGGCGGTCTGGCGTGGTAACCATTACAAGAGTGAGCAGACCAATCCCCCAGGCAGCACCCGTTCACGAGTTGACGCGAGTTCACTGGTAGAGAATGCAATACATTACGATTATGGATGGGTTCTTCGTCCTACTTCGGCTTAACTTTTCCATTATCTTCTCACTTCATGCCTAACTTCACTCCGATCAACTTCGCCGGAGTGTGGAGCTAGCACTGTAATAATCATACTTAAATATTTAACAAGTAGTATACTTTCAATCAAGTAGTTACATTTATGTCTAGTTTAGGTCTCAGGTATGATCTATAAAACGAGGTAATGACCGACATGAGACATATTCGGGTCATTATTTTAACGTTGGTCAGAAATGGATCAAGAATTAAAACACAATATAAGGCAGCGTTTTGAGTACCCTGAAAAAAAAACCCTATTTTTAAAATTTTATTTTTTGTTTTAGTTTTGTTTCAGTTTAATTTTTATAGAATTGTAACGATTTGTAACTATATAGGGTGTTCTGAAATTATATGTTGCATAATGAAGTGGGACATAGTATCCGTTTCATAGATTTTATTTATCCAGCAATTATCAATTTTTAAGCTCATACAATTTTCCATACACACAAAAATAATATTCATGTTCTGCCTTGGTAACAAACTGGGGGTGCCGCGTGGGGGCACCGCGTTCATTCATTATAACAGCTGTTACTACGCGAGCTATACGCCCCGTCCTTGTCTGCGTCGGCGTCGAGGGCGGCCGACGGGCGGCGGCGGCGGCGTTCCCGCGCCTGATACTCCGCACCGCGCCGCCCGCGCCCGCGCACCCGCGATGGCGTATATCAAACACGGTCACTGACCTCTGCCAATCCGTAGTGAAAGGGCGTGGCAGAGTAAGCTCTTATTCTATTGAAGGAAGACCCATATCCATGCAGTGGGATGATGGTTGATTTGATAGATGATTTTACAACTGCGTACGTACGTAGCCTGTATTTGATGCCGTCACCACGGTCGGGTCGCGTTACTCTTTGATCAGACTCGACAAATAAATGCATAGATTTTTATTTTATTCATTCAGACATACCAATAAACAGTGTACGTACACATCACAATTACGTACATTAAATTAATGATACAGTATTATTCTCACGTGTACACCAATTACAGGTATTACAAATTTCACTATTACATTATCAAAACAATCTCTTATTGTGAGTTGCACGAACACATTTTAAAGTAATAATGGCACCTTAAAACAGGGCTCCCAACGTCTAACTAAAAGAGAAAAAGAGGCCCGTTCTTCACCTCTATTTTACCTAGTTACATTGTAGTTACCATGTAGTTACATTGATGTAACTAGTTGGACATAAACACTGCTTGCCTCGTAGTGCAGGTACTGATTTGTGTATCGAAATAGCATTATTAAAAGCTTTTATTTAACTTGTATTTTAACCGAACCGAATCACGGAAAGGGGCTGCGCGGGGGTTGCAGGGCGCGGCACGGGCGGCCGCCGGCTGCCGGACGGCGGCGCTGCGCGGGCGTCGCGGGCAGCACGCGGGGTCGCGGGCGGGACGAGGGCGGTGGCGGCGTGGTCAAACTCAACTCAAACGAGCGGCACCTTTGACCGCGGCGACAACGATTTTTCGCAAAAAATATTATTTCATTCTTTTTGCTTTTTTCTCTCGTTCTTACTTACGTCAGACAGAGTAAACGGTTGTGTTGTGTTGTGGTCATTTATCATCTTGCCGTACGTAAACAAATGAATGATGAGTGTTTGAACATAGTGTCAATGTTGTGTACAGCGAGTATTCTTGGAGCGGCATTGGGTCACTGGAGGCGCGGAGAACTCCCGCTTTCGAATACCTACAGTTGGATTTAGGATTTTCTGGATTTCTTTGAGAGAATGCGAGCACTGAGGATGGAGTGATAAAGGCTTTGCGTGACGAGTGTAGTCGATGGACTGATTGACTTGACAGCAGTGGTCATAGTGAGTGCAGTGAGTGCTTATTGGCACGTTAAGTGTGTTCGGTGAAGAACAACGGAGGAAGATACTTTTTTTTGTAAGTAACCTTGACATTTTATGCCTAGGTACCATTTTGTAAATGTATCTAATGAACTTTTATACGCCAAATTACTGTACGATAGTTATTTGAAATCTAATATGTACTTATCTATCTACTAATACTATCAGCTGTGAACATTTCGATTTATTTTTTGTTAAATTTAGCTTGATTGATAGTAATTAGTAGGTAAAGGTAAGTAAATGCATATGATAGGTAAGTCGTTTCCCCGCTTCATTCATAACTTTACATTTTATTGAATGAAAGACAGAGATCGAATGAGTGACAGAGAAAGATAGATGTGGCTATGCCGTAAAGATGCATCTACATATGACGCTGTTTGTCGGCGGAAATCCGCCCGTTTTTAGCCTGTTTTAATGCCAGATTTAGTACCTGCAGCCATGTTTTCTACCACTTAAAGTTAAATTTACAAGCGAAGCGAACTTTTGTCTGTATTCAAAAGCCACGCGAGCCTAATAATGCTAAACAGTACAACGGTTCTCGCGCGGTTTTTTAATTACGGCTAAGACGCGGCGTGCTCCGGTCATAATGTGAATGCCGCTTAAAAGTTATGTTCTTTAGAGGCAGAACACGAATATTATTTTTGTGTGTATGGAAAATTGTATGAGCTTAAAAATTGATAATTGCTGGATAAATAAAATCTATGAAACGGATACTATGTCCCACTTCATTATGCAACATATAATTTCAGAACACCCTATATAATATAATAAATTATTTATTTTGAGTGAGCGTTATATTTGGTATTCATAACGATTTGGAATTGAGATTAGAGATATCGACCTCGCTTGCGTTATTGAAGTTTCCTTTACAGGAGTCAATTCTTAATAGGATAATGATTTCCTTTCCATATTAGTTTACGTAATCCACCTGCTTCATAACACCAAATCTCTCTTGTAAAGCATGATTAACGCTTTACAAAAGTAATTTCAGGATATTAGATTGTAAGCAAATTATGTAACATTGTAAAAAAAAAATACTTTATAGCTTCTGATAAATTGTATTGGTTTTCCTTATGAAATACTACATTTCAGAGATAAAGTAAACAATGTCTAGACAATAAAAACAAATGTCAAAATAATTAAGAATAATTATGTTAAAATCGACTTTTTTATTTCATCAGCAAAATACCTTAAGGTATCCTTGTAAAGAATGCGATTCACTCCTGTATCCGCCATACTCTGGATCCCTGACATTTCATATGCTTCCGTAACCCTTCAAGCCTTCGCCCCACCACGGGTATACTGCGGGCGCGCACCGAGTGCAGGTTCCACGATCACTCCCGCGTATGCGCGCCGAGCTATAGCGCGTGCTGACAGTGTCATGCTTTTGTGGTGAAGTGTTGTGTGTGTTATCAAAAGACCGTGAGTGCGAAAAAGAGCAATGATGAGGTCTTTCGGCGCTGCGGCGCTTCTTATCCTAGCTATCGTTACAGGTATTTTTTTTACGTAATTTTCAGTTTTAAAAAAATACGGGAAAAATGGTTTTCCATTTGCAATTTTACATGTGTTTTGTAGAAAGTATGCAGAAGTCTATCAAAGATTAATCTATAATAGACCATAAGTTTTGACTATAAAATATCTAAATAATTTTTTAATAAAAAAAAAATGTGAAAAACAGTTTTCCACTTATAAATTTTACATATGTTATTATATAAATCGGTTGAGGCAATAAGTATTGAATATAATTTTTTTTAAAATATTTTAAAAATAATGCAAGGAAGTCATAAAATAAAACTAACCATAACAATTAAGTTGCATTTCTAATAGCGCAATGCATACAAGCTAATTAGAAGTGAATTGCTAAATACTTTCTTTTACATAATTTGATTGACAACTGTTTATTAAGTAGTTAAATAATAGATTATAACATCGAGTTTAGTTTAATTTTAATCAGCTTTCATTTCTAAAAATGACCTTGGTTAAAATATTTTTAGATTTTGCAATTATATTTTATAAAATGTAAAACATAAATCAAAACTTAAATATCAAGGCTTTAATATAATCTAGTATAATTATATACGGTTACTTAACTTTAAAATTATATTATTTTATTTTAGATTCTTAGCATAAATAAATACGTAACTTTCCCCAAATAATACTCCGCTTGAGTCTAATTTGTTATTTAAATATCTTTCCTTTTTACTTTTCGAACTGATTCGTATTCGTAGTTCGTTTATAAGCGCTACTAAAATTACAATATAGGTTTGTTATTGCATTTGTTGCTAAAAATGTATCAGACGAGCCTTGGAAATACACAGTTAAATACAACACCTTCACAATACCTTTAAAACGAATTAATACAATCCAAAAATTGGAATTTTATTTTTTATTTAATTTATTATGGTATATTTACAACACAAATTACAATATAATATACAGTTGTTACAAATTTCACAGTCTAGTCTTAGAAAAATATACGTATGTAATTATGTTCGTACGTAAATAAAAAAATGTATTAATTGGTGATATGGCATGAAAATAAAGTACTAAAATAAACGATTGTCATAATAATAATATACTTTCCATTATAAAATTTATTGCACGCTTTAGTTGAGTAAATTTTATCCAGCACTTTCGTTCTCTACATACGTTTTCATCGCTATGGGAAATGCGAGCAAAAAACAGTACACACGGAGCGAACCGAGGCCATTTTCTTGAGCAATACGCTGATCCGAAATGATTATAACACATAAACCTTAACATTTAGTGAACGTTACAAGTTACAACCACTTTTATTGTAGTTAAATGTTAAGTGGGCCCAAATTACGATGCCCTATGCAGTAATTATTACTTTTTTAAAAGCCCATACCTATAAATGGGTAACGAATATATATATATATATATATATATATATTCATTACCCATTCATTACTATAATATCTTTAAAGTTTATATTAACTATTCTAGTTTCTCTATTGGGAAAAAGCCTTCAAACATCAAATAAAATACTGTTTTCCATCATAACCTATATATATTCCTGTGGTATATGGGAATTTAACTAAAAAACAGGTTTTGATGGAAAACAGTATATATATTTTATTTCAGAAATTAAAATTATACAATTGACGAATTCATAGCTTGTAATTTAACGTATATTTAATTTATATGGAGGTATATTCACACAACATTTAAAGAGCAAATCTAAGATTCTAACAATAATTAGTTAAATTAATAAAGAACTAAAAAAAGCATTTGTTTTCTATTAAAAGAACTCGACCAAGCAGATTCTAAAACTATTTCTAACACTAACTACTGAAATACATATAACAATATAAAAAAATACATATTATATTATCATTAAAAACAAACCTTATGAACAAATACACAAGTCTACTTAAGTGTGAATATTGCAACAGAATAATTAGAGTATTTTTTGTGCAATCTCCGTTTTAGCCGTGAGTACCGCGCCCGTTCGGCCGTGACGTACCAGGTGAAAATTCACAACCATTTTTCCTGTTTCAATGCGTACTGTAATACGCAAATGTGTTAACTGTTAATTAATGATTTCAATTAACGATTATATGAACGTTTTGTAATATGAAGCGATATGTCATTATAGTATAAAATTTGACATTTACGGTTTTACATCTATTTGTATGAACGAATGGTGTATGATTTGATTAATTACTTTTTTATTATCATAGATAACATTTAAAAAATTTATAAAACGGGATTTCGAAGAGAAAATCAATGAATCAATCAAATCGTTTATTGTTCTCTCTTACAAACTAAGGTTTACATGTTTTGTTCTTAAATTAGCGTAAAATAATTGATTTTGAGATACTGGCGACTGTGGTAAGCAAAGTTTGTGGTACAGTACAGACCTCCAGATATCCACAGGTATCAGCTAGTAAATACTTTTGAAAAAAAAGGAACAATAGGTTATTTAGTATGTCAGTAGGGCCAGCATTTATTTTTCTTGACACTGTAATACTTAACAGTAGAGTTTTACTTATTGTTACATAAAAATCACAATTGCAGCAAGTGGAGCAAGGTTAACTTTAAACAGTTTATAATACGCATAACTATTATGTATGTTGCACATAGTTGCACGAGCCGGACGCAGTATGCATCTTAATTACATAATTATTTTACATGCGAGTAAGTTATGATTCCAAAAATTACATTATCTATGAACCATTGATTTGTCTATAAGGATATTAAAAAACGTTTTGACTAAGTTTGTGAGGCTAATTTTTTATTTGAACTTCTAATAACATGTAATCCCGATTTAACATTAGTTACAAAGTTTACCGAGGTTAGGCAAATAGGAGTCAGGAGAGGGCACTTCGTTTAACTTCGTTTAATTTGTCTTTTGTCTACTAACCCACAGTTTCATCTATGCAATGACATTTTTGTTGATACCATAGACTTTTAGAAACACAAGAGACTCTCAAACTACTATTTGTAATAAATATCTCAGAAACCAAAGTAATAAATAAAAATATGATTATTATCTATAAATTAAAAACAAATAGGTTTTCGTTAACGCATGTTTCGTTCTATCTCTGTTATTAAGCATCAGATAGAGGGAGCAACGAACGTTACCGTTGAAGATTACAGTCTACGTTTCTTGGTATTATCTCATACGAGGCCTTTCGATCTGGCGTAAATAATTCGTAGTACCATTAGCTACTCTATATTCTATTGTAACTCTATGTATGCATTAGATAATATCAGTTAAGGATTTTTTATCTTTTTCTACATAAATTGTATGTTTGTAATTTACAAATTCTCATTTACAGATCGAGAGATTAGAGAAAAATAGTTGACGCCTTTTTCCGAGAGGTTTTTCAGTTAGAATGGATATTATTTAGGTATTAAGCAAAAGTCTTGACTTGAGTAAACGAATTCAGGCTATTTTTATATTTATATAGATCCTACGTTTATGTATTCTTCACTCACTGTTTGCGTGTACATCATTAAGTGATAACAAAAAAAAAGTGCAAAGTAGCATTTCATTCACAAAACGATAAAACTTCTTCTTGAATTATTTTTGTTCAGTTTGCGTTTTAATAATATATTAAATAAATTTATGAAAATGTTTATCTGTAATCTTTTAGTAATTAGGCCATACTTTGAGTACAAAATTTTTAGAGGCAACTTTGATTTTTTTATAACGAGGAAACAACAAGCAATCTTGTTTCCGAGCCATATTCTAACTAATCCTTACATAACTTAAATAAGAATTCCATGGCCAAAGGTTTAGTATTAACAATACAGAATGTGTTTGCGCTAATTTCGAGTAGGACCGTTTTAAGAAATATTTTCGTCTGGTCCGACTATAGTAGGTACGCGCCAAAATTTGGAATCACAGCTTATAAAACAATTGAAAATCGATAGTCGTTACGCATCGAGTAATAAGTATGAGTTTCGAACTAGGTTTTAAGACTGCATGATTCAGCCATGTTGGCGAATAGTATAGTTACATTTTGACTCTAGTCCCTTTTAGTCGATTACTGTGATTTATGCGTGTACATCAACTAACATGTCATATATTAGAGAATATGACAAGACATTCGCCACGCTTTGTATCAACTCTGACAATAGGTGAACTATTTCGAAAACCGCGAGATTCGTTCCGAACATTTTAACACCCTATCCATCATGCGACATATTTGTGTTGCGTATACGATATGTTTTCACGAAAACTATTACTTCATATTTTACTATACCTTGTCGTGAATCTTTACAATATTATATTCTATAAATGTAAGGATAATAATTTAGAATGAAAAATAAAGTAAAATAAACTGTCTCAATTTCTTACAAACTGTTAGCAGCCTCTTTTAGTACGTATTTATGTACTTAATAAATTTATTACTTGCCCCAACACAGCACACAACACAAACTTTTTGCGGCATCAGCATAGATTCGATAATTAATTATTTTAAGCAACCTTTATAAACGAATCGGAACAGCGTCGAAACTTTTTGTTGCTGAAAAAGCACAGAAAAGTTAATTTAAAATCTCAATTTAAAAAACGAAAACCAACGTATGTGTAGTTTGACCCGGCCTTATGAACCTTCACTGTTTATTTTTTAAATAATAATATTATAAATGAGAAAGTGAGTTTGTTTGTTTGTTATTCCTTCACGGCTTAACTAGTCAGTCGATCATTATGAAAATTTGTATTTATATTTTCACTGGTACCGAGCCCAACATAGGCTACATTTTATCCCGTGAAAGTATGTCATTCCAATGGGAAAATATTTTTTCTACTATAGAGGGCGCTGTATCGGCCAACAGATGGCGCCACAAGTCGCGCTATTGGTTGTTTTGTTGTCAAACGAGATCTATGTCATAAAATTAACACGAGCGAAGCCGCGGGGAAAGCTAGTTTTTTAAATAATTATTTTTTAAGTTTCTTGTAAATATATTTAATCGAACTTTATTCTATAGGTAACTTGTGGTATTGTACGTGCATTTTTCTGGTTTATCTGAGCTGTGAGAATTAACTTTCGACGGTCATTGGATTGCATTACAACTTTCTTGTGTTATGGTAGTCATTGCTCTTTCTAACATAATATTTTATTATGCTCTGTGAAATGTGATTTAACATTTATGTTAGATGGTTATTGTGATCTGTGACCTGAAGCGATGTTACAAATATAAAATGAAATTTCTTAATCCTTCTTCTAAATGTGAAAGTTTAGTTGAAAAGTAGTATTGATTTTGACACTCAGTTTATAAACCGAATACACAGATGAATTTATAAGGATGCTTTAAAAATAACAATGATTCCGGCCAATTTTAAAGAAATTGTTTAAAAAGAAAAACGATGTTCGCAATAAGGACGAAGTTACGGGAATAACTTTTAGTATTCATGTACACTGTATTAATAAGATATTGTCATATTTCAATTCAAATTTCTAATAAGTGGTATTAGTTAATGCTTGATTCATATCTTTGTTTATTAATAAAAGGGGTAGAGCAGAGCAAGACTTTATGCAGGTCAGAATCACGAGTGTCGCCGAGTTAGGTATTTCGATGTAAAATAATTTAGAAATATCCAATTAATGTAATTATGATAATTATACTCTAGACTGGTTTTAAAGTCACAAAAGAGCAACTAATAGTCAGATTTGACACCTCGAATTGTATGCAATTTTAGAGAATTGGTATGAGTCATGCTGACTGGTAGTGACCAGTCAGTGGACGCTGACATTCTATTTAAATATTTAACTTTATTGACCACAATACTGGTAAAATAGGCGGACTTAATGCTAGCAGCATTTTCTACCAGTCAACCATTGGGAGTGCAGAAATTCACTATTACGTTTTGAATTTATACAATAACTAGCTGTACCCACGGCTTCGCCCGCGTGGATACTGCCTTTCCCGTAGGAATTCTATAAATTGCGTCTTTATCCTTGTCAACATCATAAAGGGAACCCATAAACAAAATTCCAGCTTTCTAGGTTGAGCACCTGCGATAATACTCTTACAGTCCTATTACTCCCTTTCCAGTAGGAATTCTATAAATTACCGTCTTTATCCTTGTCAACATCATAAAGGGAACCTCTATCCAAAATTCCAGCTTTCTAGGTGGAGCGCCTGCGATAATACACTTATAGTCATAGTCCCTTTCCCGTGGGAATTCTATAAAACCCCATCTTTATTCTTGTCAAAAGAACCTCTATACAAAATTCCAGCTTTCTAGATTGAGCGCTATACATATTTTTTTGGTAACTTGAACCGTTTATGCAGCGCACGCAACGAAAGCCCTAATAATTTTCCCCGTTTTTGCAACATTTTTCACTGATGCTTCGCTTCTATTGGTCGCAGCGTAATGTTATATAGCCTAAAGCCTTCCTCGATAAATGGACTATCCAACACAAAAAGAATTTTTCAATTCGAACCAGTAGTTCCTGAGATTAGCGTGTTCAAATAAACAAACAAACAAATTCTTCAGCTTTATATATTAGTATAGATTTTTAAACAGCGACACCTAGTGTAATATACTTAAAGTGCTTTAATTTTCGCGCGATATTTATAATTTGATGAAAACGTAACCATAAGCGGCGTGATGTAACTTTTGAATAGCGCCATCTAGCGTAGAATAGAAAGAACTTGAATTAATTTCGGCAAGCGCGTAAATTTTTTGCCATAAGTTCTAAAGTATCTATTAAAATTATATGGTGTAAAGATTATAATAATGTACATGAAATGCTCAAGGTAACTAACGTAGTTAACTGGATAAGGATTAATACTGTATACGTCAAAATCGGTTTCCAATTTCTGCATTATTACTCGGAAATCGCTTTTTATTTTATAGTAAGTTATCCGTAAACGATAAATATATGCTATCGCGGAGTTTTTTGGAGACCTAAATAAGAGGAGTATCCTAAAAAACTAGTTGTGCTTAATAGTTGGTCCAACAGGAAATGGTGAAAATAAAATTTGTTTGTTTTTAGTCATTTAACAAAGTATACAATATTTCACAGGCAAAACATAGATAGCATAGAATGGCACAATAACACGCAAACTTTCTATGTCAGTAGGAATAAGACTTAGGTTCACATTGCATGTAAATTCTAGTGCATTCACACGAGTATCTAGGCTATAGTAAGTCTATATAGATATTATCAATTTGCTTTTAACAATTTTGTTTAAATTTTTTATACTACTAAGGTGACAAACATGTATACGGCCCGCCTGATGGTAAGCAGTGGTCGTAGCCTATGGACGCTTGCAATACCGGGGACATCGCTCGGATGTTGCCGACTCTGTGAAAGTGGAGCACTGGAGATCATACTCACCGTAGGAACACAACATGGCCGAGATCAATGCTGCTGCTATTTGGCTACGATCTTCTGTAAGGTGGAGGTCATTCCCCAGACATGCTGCTCCGATTTTAGCGGATTATCCGCTGTGCCCTACCTCTCTTTAATTTTTTTGTTTCAATTTCATGAAGAAATAATTGTTTGCTTAGAGAGTGAGCTGGCAACGATTGTTTCTATGCGTTATGAATTATTGTCTTGCTCAGGTTCCCATTATTTAGTTCAATCGTTTAAAATGAGCGATAACGCCCCCTTGTGGTTAGAAGTTGACAAGTATGTGGTAAAGAATACAGAGAAAATAGTGTTGCATCGTTTTAGATGATGTTAATAATGTTAGAATAAACGTAGGAGCAAGATAATGCACAGGAGTTAAATGTAAAAATATTTTAGTAGCACCAAAAAGGTTAGGTTAAGGAATGGTTTTACTACTTCTGAAAAGTTTATTCGCCAAACTGACTGTTTTAGTATGGGTTTGACGTTACTTAATAGGCAAATAGTCTGTTTGGGACTTTATGCACTGCTAAGACCACTTAACGGTCTAGAAATAACTTGTTTCTGAAAATGGGTGATAGAAGATTAGTTTGAGAGTCTCCAATAAACATTTACTTCATTAAAAATAAAGTTAAAGGTATCAGGCCATTATAAAAATTCTTGAATTCAAGATATCCGCATTATTATATTCACTACATTTTGAAAATAATTCAGTTGTTTCAATATCAGGATATGGACCCAGATAGACAATTACCATTATTAAGCCAATCCAATATAAATCTTGCCATAACTGTCCTTAATATGTATTGTTATTAGAATATATGTAAATTTTATTGACTCATTCATCCTACGTTGATTACTAATCTAAAATATAGCCTAGACAAAACATCATCGAACTAAGTAGACCAAGGTCGGCTTCTAGTATTTCACAAATACTAACATTACATATTCCACTCTTGTCCGTTTGTTTGTCTCTCTATACAATAACATACGTACAGACAAAAGGACTCACATGTTTTTGTCTATATGTCGAAATTTAGGAATGCGTTTGGTTTCTTAAAATTCGGACCAGTGCCATGTTTAATATGTCCGAGATTAGCATTTCTTTTGTTATAACATACGTAGGTAGTATATTAATGTAATTTTACACTACACGTTGCAAGTCCGCATAAGTTTCCCTTCCGTAAGAACGCGTGATATTGCGGTGTAAAAGCGGTTAAGTAATTTTGATACATTCAGTTATTTCGATGCAGCAATTTTAGAAAAAAAATGTGGAAGTCTATTTTTTCTTATACCACTTTGAGCAAGCGATTACCACAGCCTATGCATATTTTATAAAGGCCACAAGGTTCAACTAAGTGGAGTAATGCTGAACGAATAATATGTTCAAAGTAAATAGAACAAGTTGGTTTTATACAATAGCTCAGTAAATTAACCAGGAGTTTTTTTTTTACAAAATTTTCTCAATTTTCCTGCATTGCTACTGTATTAATTAGTCATTGACAAATTGACTTAAGTAATACGTAATACAGTTAAAAACTGGTTCAATAATCCACAGTTTATTTTAATGAATACTTAAATTCGTTTCTCATTATTCATTAGGTTATGTATTTGTTTATTATGCCAATTTCGATAATAGCTAATTACATTGCAAATTGATGTGTTTTCCGCCTAAATTCCGGATTTTGAAATTGCAACTCAAATTGCTAAGTATTTATTGCTTTAAGATAAAATCTATTTATGTAAGTAATTTAAATTTACATTGTAATGGATGTTTTTATATTTTTATTTTGTAACTAGATTTTAGGCGGTTCTTACGATAATTTCAAAGATGCGTAAGGCGCTTTTTCAAAAATGGGAGATGATTAAAAAACATTATATTTATTATGTCTTTTTACGCATATTTAATTGTTAAATTAGTACAATTTTTTATTTACGTTTTATTATCATATTATTGTTTATTTCTTTCCTTAATAAATCAGTTAATGCGGTGTAAAATAGGTTAACATCAACATAAAGCAATTTGTAAATACAGAGTGCTTCAAAGTAACCGCCGATGCATTCGAGTGAGGTAATTATGCTGTAATTGACACATGTTTGGTAGATGCACACGTAATGTCAACTTTACCATATTTAGATGTGTTTATTGCTTGTTTTCATTTAAAAATATTTTTATTAATACTAAAATTTTAATTGTAGGAAGAAACTGTTAAAACCTGACATCAATTTAACAGGAAAAATCTTATAAAACACGCGATTTTAATTATCTTCCGATTTCTAACTTCCGACTTAACTCATTCAGTTTAATATTTATGAAATGAGATAATACAGAAATAATGATAATACCAATAATTTTTAATGTAAATGTATGTATGTACTTAATGTGTACAATATTGTCTTTTACGATTGATATATAGGTTTTATATAAGTGGATTTTTATTTGTAATGAACACAAAAATATTTAATATCACTTGTTAAAAACGTGAGAACATTAAACACATTTCTTTAATAAAACTAAAATATGAACATTATAATAAAATAATATTTAAGTTTTATAACAAACATAAAAAAACAACAGATCATAAATAACGTATTAATACGTTATAAAAAAGAAAAAAAAATACATTAAATCGATTTATTAGGTTGTAAATTTTATTTCATATAATGTCGGCGAAACAGTGCGGGTCATTGCGCACATTCAACTTCATCTTATAGGTCGAAGTTTGCTCAATTTTAGTCATTAGCATCGATATCGCATAATGTACTACGCGCGTGTTCGCACAAGGTGATCCGGAATTGTGAATACCATTGCTAGTTCCGTTACTAAGTTTTTGAAGATTATATAAAAAATATCGATGCATGCTTTACAAATCACTCATTTGGTCCATACAATACAAAACACTTTTGCCATTAATCTATACTTCTATACTAATATTATAAAGAGGTAAAGTTTGTGTATTTGTTAAATTGTAAGGGGTAATCTCGGGATCTACTGAACCGATTTTAAAAATTCTTTCACCAATAGAAAGCCACATTATTGCTGAGTGTCATAGGTTATATAAAAAACCAAAAAATAAAAAGGCTTTTACATTATGCCCAACGAAGTGGGCACGGGTCAGCTAGTAAAATATAAACATAAAAAGTGATCAAAAAACAATACCAGTAGAGGTAAGAACATAACCTTAATGGACAAGTAAAAAAAATTGTTTCTGGAGTGTCCCGTTTTCACAAAGAATTTTAAAAATTTAAAAGTCTCTTAACAGATTTCTCTTTGTCCAAATCCTTGTATTTGGTATACGTGTATGACATATAACATTATCGATTATAAAAACCGTTATATTTATCGATTATTTTAGGAATTACTGGTGAAACAGGAATTAGAGTTCGACAAAAATTGTTAAGGTTTAATGTGAAATAATGGGTGTTATTGTGTTCGAATGAATAGATTTTAATTATTCTAGGTATATTAATGTTTATTTTATTTATTTTATATTTGATCTATTTATTATTCTGACTACTACATTCCGACAATGCTAAAGTAGGTATATTATCATATTATTATTCCGACATTTTGAATATCATTTTTAGCAATAAAAATAAAATATTGTATGTTTCATCTTACTTATGTGTATTTCAAACGGATACTCTTAATTATTACTTATTGTAGAGTTCATATTAATTAACCAACAGTTATTTATTATTTACGATATGTAGCAACGTGTCTAAATATAGACATAATATAGATGACGCGGAGGAGTACTAAGTATATAGCTAATAACAGCGTGTTTACTTTTTCCTATTCTCTTCCTTTTCGAATGTTCAAATCGCTTGATCATGTTTTTTTTTGACACATAAATTGATATTTAAGTGTTTATGTAGTTATTTAAAGTAAATGTGTACTAAAATGCAATTTGTTTATATGTAAACATTAGATTAACAGCATCTGTATATTTAGATTTATATCTGTGTCAAACTTATGTAACAGTTACGCCCCGCACCGCTCAGACAGACGTAAAATGATGGTGGCATCATTGTGTTTCTTACTTTCACGGTCAGATAAGTGGGCTTTCTTCGCATTGTTTAAGACAGGTGGATTCTGCTCATTAGTTAGCTAAAATTATGCAATACTTGTAATTATTCCGGATAATCACAACGGTGACATAATGTCGTGCTGTCATTTCGCACTTTCAATTTTTTGGCAATAAAAACAGCTGAAGATCAATCGCGCATCAGCGGAGCGAAATATTAGCTCTTTATTAGTTTTTTAATGATTTGTTTTTAATTTGTCCTTTAAATACTTCCTTCTCCGCCTAATTTGTGGTCGAGCAACAGAATTAATTTATCCCACAGGCACATATTTTATAATACAGTTACAGTACCAAAGGTCCATCCAATAATTGGCTTTTATATGAAGGGGAGGGTGTTTATCAAGTTTTTAGCCAACTCGAGACAAGAAAATACCTGTTTTTCTTGATTATTATTATGATAATAGTATAGTATTTTTCTATTAATATAAAATTGGTCTTTTCTATTCTTTTCCGAACACAATCTTCTTTTAAAACTATGAGTTCTTCATAAAACACTACGATTTAATGTTTGCATAATTTTGAGTATGTCACTCTGTTACAAAACAATCGCAGAAGATTTCTTGTTGTTTTAAGATAGTTTAAAATTCTAACGCAACTGTCAAGTCAAGGTCGCCCGTGATTCGCTAGAAGAGGCTATGGATATCCATTTGGAGATTTGCATTAACAGTTAGAAGTTGAATATACTTGGTTTGAAATATTATTATTTTCTATGGTTTTAGGTGAACTATGGTTCAAAGTAGACTAACGTTGGTTAGCTAGCTAACTTTGATATTTTTGACTAGAATCTTTTAGTAAGACCAATTTTATAAAAATACACAAAATTGGGATTTTTGAAACGTGAAAAAGTATCATAGTATTAAATCAAAACAAATGATAACAATATTAGTTAAAAAGGATAATTTTTTTTGTCGGAAATAATGTTAGAGACCTCTTAACACTTTGTTTTAAAACACAAAATTAAATAAAACGGCTATTTAAGAAAAAAATACGTCTTTTATATTTTTCCATTTTTTTAAAACACGTTTTATTATTAGGAATCATCGCTAGATAGATACGAACCGAGGCGACATCGTTAATCACGCGACCATATAATATAAGAGAGGTCGCGTATGCAAATTCATTGTCGACAAACAAACAGTCATAACGAGTGGTAATGACTTGTACACACGCCTTGATGATTATATTGCAAAATAAATAATGATAATTTCGTTACGCGAGATGTTTTTTTAGGTGGCAGTCAACCTTTTTGCACTACATTAAAAAATCATAAAGATGCAAAGAATAAAATGTTGGTGAATGCTTAAAAATCATTTAAATAAACATTTTTATTAATATGTCCATAGTCTGGTATCCATAATATAAGCAGGTTAAAGGAGCTCGATGGCGTCGCTGTGTGTCGCACTCTAACACCCCTTCCACACGGCCCAATCTAATTGGCCAATTTGTATACCTGTCCTTTTCTTTAGATGTCACCAAGAACAGGACAATAGATCAAATTGGTCCAAAAATTGGGTGCGTGTCGACGGGGTGTTATATGAACACGCAAGTTAAGAAACGTCGACCCTAGCCAGCGTTTGGATGGGTCTCGTTATCTCGAGCTTCTCCGTGCTTCGGAGGGTACGTTAAGCCGTCGGTCCCGGCTGTTGTCGATGGATGACAGTTGATAAGCCAAGTCAGTGGCCTCAAGGCTGTTTGAAAACACCGGCCTCTGCCAATCCGCATCGGAGCAGCGTGGCAGAGTACGCTCTAATTACCTTCGATTGAAGGGAGACCCGTATCCCAGCAGTGGGATGATTATGGGTTGATATGATGTTAGCCTAGCCTAGCTTACTTTGAGAACACATGATGCTGTGTGAGTTGTGAAGAATTTATTGATTTATAATAGCTATTAATTATATCGACTTTAGGTTGTCTGTTATGACGATGATATCCTACGACACAAAAACTAATTTATTGCCAAATTCCCGAAGCCACATAAAATCTCTGTGCACACAGCAAGATTTGAACATTTTGAAACAAGGACCATTCGGTAACCTGGTTCTTTGGCTATAATCATTTTCCAGAATTAAAAAAAAAATATATATCATTCCCCCAGTCTGGCGTAACTCCACATACTTGCAAAGTCAGCGTGAAATCTGTCGGCAGTATTTAGTGTAGCTCGGAGAAATGCCGGCAACTTTCGCATTTCACGAACATAAGCCAAGTTGCGTAAGTCCACACGGTCATCTAATTACGTCAATGATATTGGATTATTTAAGTATCATTGAATGTATTAACCATTAAACATTTATATCATAAAATTGTTGACTGCAGAGTGAATTTAACGCAAAGGACTCTTATAAAAATTGTTACTAACGAACTGGTAATTTGCTATTTTCTTTAAAGAGCTTTGACGACCTCCGTGGCGTAATGGTTACCACGCCAGACCGCCACCCAGGAGGTCCCGGGTTCGATCCCCGGTCGGGTCATAATGAAAAACGAACTTTTTCTGATTGGTCTCGGGTCTTGGATGTTTATCTTTATATGTATTTGTTATAAAATATAATATCGTTGAGTAAGTATCCCATAACACAAGTTTCTAACTTACTTTGGGGCTAGCTTAATCTCTATGAATTGTCCCTATATATATTATTTGTTTTATTTTTATATACAAAAGCGAAAGGTCACTCTCATTAAACATGAAATCATCATCATCATCTCAGTCACAAGAAGTCCACTGCTGGAAATAAGCGTCCCCCAAACGTTCCCCAAAATATTGAAAAGGCTTCAAGGCTTGAAAATGCAGGCCTCCGCTGTTAGACATACCGACAACTCATCCAAGTAAAATGTGTGTGTACAACGGCACGCCTTAGATACCTGACAAGTCTATACATATTAATGTTCTTAGATCTGGTTTTCTGCAAGGATAGGTGCAAATGGCTATCAGGAAATTTCATAATCCCTAACATGATAAAATTTTATCAAAATTGCTAGTTTAAAAAATAATTTATGTAGATGACAATATTTCCATGTCAAACGGTGAAAGAATTGTTCAAATCGGCCCAGTAGTTTCCGAGCCTATTCAATGCAAACAAACAATCAAATCTTTAAATAAATAAATATTCTTAGACGAATCACACAACGCCATCTAGTCCCAAACTAAGCAACTAAGCTTGTACTATGGGTACTAAATTGCTGATAATTATACTTAAATACTTTTTTTTGTAAATAAATAGGTACTTATTATACATAGAAAACACCCAGACCAAGGCAAACAGACATCTTCATGCATACAAATGTTTGCGTTGCGCAGGATTCTAGCCACTCGACCACCGGGCCTTTCCTCTATATAATATTATCATCATAGATGTTAATGTAAATCAGTTCTATCAATGAGTATTAATCTGTCTCAATAAACTGACTTTACTTTTATTAAACTACACATTTTACTATTTATCGTCTGCCGTGAAATAATTTTACACTTCGCTGGATATTTTTAATTCGTCATTCGTACACCTTTCCTACAGCGTCGAAGGAAACTTTCCTTCCTATATTAATATGTGTTTGCAAAGAAACGGAATTTTTCAATTTCGTAAGAAATCAATTAAGTATTACATTACGGAAACCGATTTTAATTGTATCCTCAATACATTTTATACTTAAATGTTTATATTTTTCAAAATGATTATTCTGAATATTACTCACAAAAAAATAAGTATTACGCACTGATATTAGACAGACCCGATGGTCGAGTGGCTAGCAATGGTCACTTTATCCCAAGGGCCGCGGTTTCGAATCCTGCGTAAGGCAAACATAATGTATGCATGAACATATCTGTTTGCCTTGGTCTGGGTGTTTTCTATGTATAATAAGTATTTTATTACAAAAAAAAGTACCTATTTAAGTATACATATTTATCAGGAATCTAGTACCCATAGTACAAGCTTAGTTTGGAACTAGATGGCGTTGTGTGATTCGTCCAAGAATATTTTATTTTTTATTACTTTTAATAGTAGGAATAAAATAGAATTTAGTTGCAGGTGGTTTCTATTTTCTGACATAATGTCTAAAATTACAGTTTTTAAAGTAAAATAATGAAAAAACCAGTTTATTATTTATTTTAAATGACAGGAATTTAAGTGTGAGCTGTGGAATATAAAAATTGTTTTTTATTTACATGATATTAACCAGTAATTTAAGCGTGGACTGTGTAGATATGTCTAATACAATGTATGCAAAAATAACAGTAAAACGATAGCTCTAACGCAAAATAAAAGATAATAAAAAAATAAAAATAGGCAAAAGTATTTTTTTATTTTTATCTCATAAAATTTTATTATTGCGATCTAAATCAATAATGTCAGTTTCGAACCATTAAAGTTAATAAAAATCTCATTATACATTTGTAAAAATGTCAAATATATTGACACTGACCTTTGATATTATATTATCCCAATTTTATGACTATAGGTGTCACTTCACTAAGTGAATACACATTTCTTTCGGAAAAAAATATTAGATTAATGTATTCAAACGTACCTTGTCGACGACGTCTCTTATTAATCACAAAACTAAAAACGAATATTTTTTGTTTATTTGACGCCCAGGAGGTCCCGGGTTCGAATCCGGGTCGGTTCATGATGAAAAATAACTTTTTCTTATTGGCCTGGGTCTTGGATGTTTATCTAACATCCAAGACCTAAATGAGGCTGTTAACAATTGCTACTGTTAAGTATTATAATATCTGTGCTATTGTATAACATTAATGGTAAATAAACTTATTCTTAATCTTATCTATATGAATTTGTTATAAAATGTAGTATCGTTGAGTTAGTATCCCATAACCATAACACAAATTTCGAACTTACTTTGGGGCTAGCTCAATCTGTGTGATATTTAATATTGAAACCCATACAAATGTTAAGAACTTAAGAGTAAGATACCTAACTTTTTCCATACTATAACAGCCAGCGATCCTTCTAAAGTATGGACATAACTGGAGGAAAAGGAAGGACATAGTATAGTTATAACCCTGGTAATAATTCCGGGAACGGTAATATGCGTTCAATAATGTGACGACTATACATCGCATATAATTTAGACGATTAAATAAAAAGAAAAAAAAAAAAACAATTAAAATATAAACCGTTCATAATAAACTATGCAGAAACGAGAGCCGGTACATAGAATGACATAGGTAATAATTACAATGAAAATATATTGGTCAGAGTCTAAAGCTTGCGCTGCACGGTTTACCAGTTATCTTCAAATTAAACCCTCTCCCCTAAAACATTGGATTGGAATCATTTAAAACAGCGTTGACAAGAACATCTTGCACAACACCACTGTCTACTGTAGACTCTACACCAAGGCTGGGAAATGGTCTTTACTGAAGATTTCCTAACTTGCTTGCTATGAAAATTTTAAGCAGGTTTAGTTCGACCGATGTGTCTAACTAATCTAATCGTTTTGTGGCCTGCCGCCGCCAGTCTTAAAAAATTTTGCACACCTGCATAATCTATTGGCCAGCCTTGGTCTACACTGCTTTAAATGTCAGCCGTATTCTCGTAACAAAAACAGTTACAATCTCATGTCAATCTCAATCACTGTCTCACTCATACAAAATAGGAATTGAGCGAGGTAGTACGTATGTTTGAGATGACATTTATACGGGCTAAAATTTTTTTTTAACACAGCACTGTTTTAAACAATTCCAATACAATGTTTTAAAACGTGTACCACAGACTTGTTAATCGAGTCGCCAGCCTATTTGCATAAAAATTATAAGAAACTCGAACTGTCAGTATATTTGCTATTCGGGAGTGGTGAAACTTACCTTAAATATCATAAATTGAGGGCTATTTAGTCCGGACTAGTTTAAGGAAACCTAAAAATATCTGTCAAGTTTTTATATGCGGGATAAGTAAGAAGTTGTGCTCCTGTCTCACTCACAGATCAGCCCCCCAATTCTCGTAATAAAAACAGATTCTTTTCCGATTCAAATTCTATCACTGTCTCACTCATACAAAATAGGAATTGAACGGGACAGCGAGTGTGTTTTAATCGAAATCGAATCGGTTTTTGTTGCGAGAATTAGACCACAGATACGCTCCAATTTAATTTAAACTTTATAATGCGATTCATGCCCTGTATAATAATATTTTGTCAACACAATTAAATTTGAAAAATTATACCTTTACACGTCAAACTAATCGACTGTTTACATGAAGTTTAGAAGCTAACTAGTATATTAGTAGAAGTGTGTTTTTATATGTGTGCATGACTGCGCCCGCGCCGTCGCCGCCTTGTTTTCACTTGCCGCCTCGACTTGCTTGCAAACTTATGTAGTTGTGACGTATTACCTACACAAGGTGTTTTACACTTAGTACCATTACTGTGTTAAGTGAGCATTTGATTTAGGTACACATAAATAAATGATTGTTTGTGTTTGTAACGGCAATATTTACAAAAATAAAACTTTTTTACCGGTAAACTTCAAAAACCCCCCATTGAGCTCCCGCCTCTGTGTTTCCTTTGGACTATAGAGGTACATAGGGGTCTCGTCAGAGGTCGGCAACACATTGGTAGCGCCCCTGGTGTTGCTGATGTCCATAGGCTGCGGTGACCACTTACCATCAAGTGGCCCGCTTGCCTATTTGTCTGCGGTATAACATTACAAAAAAATAGAATAAAATATCTGGGCAAATACCTTTATAATAGAAGTAATACCATGTTTATATATTATTGCACTAAAATCGATGTTTCAGAGTACAATTCAGGGGTCTTTAAATCTAGAGTAAAGAGGTATTTTCTAGGTGAGCGTGTTACGTCATAGACCACAGCGATGCTTATCATCAGGCAAAGCGCGGTAAAACGCAAACCTATTTTAGGTAAAAAAAATGGGTATATATATAATAGGTAAATGTTTTCAAATTTAAACCTTACTACTTTGGCTTAAGAATAAGCATGTTTATATCATACTAGCTGTTACCCGCGGCTTCGCCCGCGTAAAAATTAGCGTATGTAGGGCTCTGTTCTGTACCCCTGACAATATGTATACAATTTTTTATTTTTCGAAAGCTATAATATAAGCGATTCGAAAGAGTTTATGTTAGGCCTATTTGAATAAAAATATTTTGAATTAGAATTTTGAATTTATAATGATCGGCTGCTTAGTCAAGCCGTGAAGGAATAACAAACAAACAAACTCACTTTCTCATTTATATTATTAGTATGATTATAATCATACATAAGTCTTAATTCCATCATAATGTTTACTACTCAATCAAAGCCTTCTTCAACTATGTTTCTTATAATCGATATGAATAACGAAATTGGAAATTATGTATTTACTGTTAGATATCCGGTTTGTCAAGCGACGATCATCGCACTTATAGGCTATCGTCCGAACTTCGTTTTTAGTATCAATATTTTCCCCCTTAAAGACATTGGGAGTGTAGCAATTCTAGAATGTACATTATTATTTTGAGCTTGAGTTTTTTTATGCCACATGGGTGGCAAACAAGCATACCCGCCTGATGGTAAGCATCACCGTAGCCTATAGACGCTTACAATACTGGGGGTATCACTCACGCGTTGCCACCCCTCCCAATCCTCCAAGTAGAGCTCTGGAGACCTTACTCACCGTAGGAACACAACATGGCCGAAACCAATGCTATTTGGTTTGGATCTTCTGTAGGTGGAGGTCCTTCCCCTGACGGGCTGCTCCGATTCAATGATCCGCTGTGGCTACCTCTCATAAAATAATTAATATGACATAAAATATATCTTTACATAGTAAAAATGAAGTCGCTTCCAATGTCTGTTTCCTTAGATCTTCTAAACTACCTACTTAATGGATTCTTAATGCAGTTTTCAACAGAGAAAAAGGGATTGAAGAGAAATGTTTATACCTAGTCAGGTCATAAGTTCTGTCACATATTTAATATGAAATAATTAAGACATGTTTATTATATATGTAACCATTTATATATCAAAATGAACTTAATAAAACATAGATTCTTATGGTAATAAATTTTATTCAAAATAACTCCCGCGATTTTGCAATCTGCGCGGCCAGTCGTCTATCGCAGCACGAACGAGGTCCATATCAATATCGGCCGCTGCCTTAATCAAGGATGCCTTGAGTGACTCTAAATCAGGATGAGGCTTTGAGCAGACCTTTTCCTCCAAATGTTGCCATATCTTGTAATCTAACGGACTCAAATCTGGACTGGAGGAAGGCCAGTCTTCGTGCCGGATGAAGTCGATTTCACTCGCCGCCAGCCAGTCTTGTGTGCTTTTCGATCTATCAGCTGGCGCAGAATCTTGTTGGAATACCCAGTGCCTGTTATTGGACATGGTATGAGAAACAGGTTCCACAAGGTTCGTGAGGACTGTATTTTGATACACAACTGCATTCGTTTTTACGCCTTTCTCACAAAAATGTACCTCAGTTAAGCCCCAATAAGAAATTCCCATCCATGAGCGAGGAAGGAAAATGACCTCGTTGGACTCGCGGAATACGGTTGCTCGCTTCTTCACTGCTGTGTGCGTACACCTTATCATTTTGTTTGTTGTGGCTCTCTTTCACGGTAAAAATTTTTTCATCCGAAAAAAGAATTTCCCGATGCTTTTTTCCCGCGTGCCGCTTCAACAAAGTGCGGCATCTCTTCAGTCCCAGGTCCGTTAAACGAGCGTCCAAACGATGTCCTGTTTTTCTTTGATATGCCCGAAGCCCTAAGTCTTCATTTAACACCCTTTTCACCGTGGTTCTGCTTAACCCCATCTGAAGGGCCAACAGTTTTTGCTTACGTATGGGATTTCTTTGAATTCGCGCCTTCAGAGCTTTTATCACTGCTGGAGTCCTAACAGAGCAAGGGCGACCACTTCTTGACCTGTCATCGACACTAGAGTCTTCACTGTATCGTTTGAGAGAACGATAAACGAATCTTTTGGTCAAATTTAAATTTTTCAGTATGTCGAAAATCTGTATTGGTGCGTAACCGCAACGATGCAACGCAATAACCGCCACACGGTGTTCTTTAAGTCCACTCCATATTTAAAAATGAGTAAAATTCTAAAAAGTATACATTTTTATTTTCATGAAAAATTCGAAATTCGAATTCAATAAACTTTTTTGTGGCCAGCATTCTAAATTCAAAAGTTTTAATTGTGTGACAGAACTTATGACCTGACTATGTATGTACATATTAAACATACATACACACAAGGATTTTCCGGCATTCTTACGGGAAAGCGGGACACGCGCAAACGAAATTGCGGTTTAGCTAGTTAGTAATAAATACATTTACAACTAAAAGAATATTTGTATTAGCTTGGTTGTAAATGAAGAAGTCACTTTTGCTACGAAAAACGAGGTTTGGATAACGGTCTATAATGATGTAAATATATCAATGTATAATTTTGCGGAATCTTTACTTTCTTTTCAATACTGTTAAGTGTAACAATCATGACTTTTATTGCTATGTACATAAGATTCCTTTTACAATAATTGAAACAACTTTCGATTTCAGTGATTTTGATACTTGCATTATTATAATGAGTACTGTTGAATTGATTTTTTTTACTAGCTTATCCCCGCGGCTTCGCTCGCTTTAATTTTATGACATAGATCTTGTTTGACAACAAAACAAACGGGTATAACGCGAAAAAATATTTTCCCATTGAAATGTCATACTTTCACGGGATAAAAAGTCTATGTTGGGCTCCGTACCCCTGACAATATATGTATATACAAATTTTCATAATGATCGGCTGATTAGTCAAGCCGTGAAGGAATAACAAACAAACAAACAAACTCACTTTCTCATTTATAATATTAGTTAGGATTAGCCATAAAGCAAAACATAATTTAGATTAATGATTTGTTTTATATTTATCTATCGATGTCGTTACTGGCGTTGTGCTTATTCCTACGGGAATTGGGTAAAAAAATATGTTTTTTAAGATGACGGTTATGAAGTAAGAAAAGTATGTGAAAAAAATCAAAAAGTTTCATGGTTTAGGAGGATTGCAATAAACCTACACAACTTTAACTGTACCATATAGATTTTTACGCTGAAGTCAATGAAGCGAAGTTCACCTTTTAAATTTTATTTATTTACTAGCGTTTCCCCGTGGCATCGCTCACCGTAGATCTCGTTTGACAATAAAACAACCCATAGCGCGACTTGTGGCACTCTAAACGTACTGCAATTAATTTTGTGAGAGAAACAATGCCGGTGTATCTGCCGGTATATTACACATTATTGCATCTGACTAGATCATTAATAACTATACAACCATATTGTCGTGTCTAACAACTTTTGTGGTACAAAAGCTCCAATCTTCTCACATTACAATAAATATTAGTAAAGTCTATTTCATAAACTAGGTTGTGTTAAGTTGACTCATCAATTAGCCGTGGTGTGAGCAACCTCTTTTGTTTCTGGCTTCCCACACCGGTTGCGAGTTGCGAATCTTCATTGGTGCACTTTGCAAGAAAGTGGTAAACACTTGTGTTGTACTGAGGTTACACGGTGTGATGCCTTGCTTTGGGGTTTGGGCGCATTTTGACGACACGAAAGCGGCTACAAATTATACTATTTTGATTGATTGACTAGTCCACAACGTACACCGAGGGCCTATGGAGTGCGATGCGGATTCGCGACGATCCGCGACGGATTGTCAAGTGTATAATCCGTGACGCACTGAACGCACTTTGCGGATTCAATACCGCGGACCGTCAATTGCGAAACCAGCACGGCACTGCATAAGCTCTTTTAGGCTGTGCTGACAACTGCAATTTCTCATGGAAGAACCATCGAGTACGTATTCTGGAAAGAGCTTGAGAAAATTATTACAAGATCGGGTCACAAATCATATAAATTTTTGCAATTCATTCTTGCAGTTAGTTGTTAGTCCTCGCGTGAGAGACTATTGTAGCGTCTGAAGTGTCTGAACTAAAGGATGTCACGAAAAGATGACAATCGGTAAAGCAAATCATCACAAAAATACTTACTGCGAGAACCTTGTAATATGAAAATAAAAGGTTCACATAGACTTTGTTTACTTTTGTTTGAATATTATAATTAAATTACGCAACAAAACGTTTAATTTCTCCGACAAAACAATGCAGAAAGTTTTTCTTAAGATTTTAAGTAGATAATTTTATTTTGTGTGGCTAATTATAAAAATCAATATGAACAATTCGAAAACCATCCAAAAACCATCTGAAAATAATCTGAAAACCATCCAAAAACCATCTGAAAACCGTCCCGAAACCATCCAAAAACCATCCCGCCATCCCAAAACCATTACAAAACAGCAAAAAAAAAATTGTTGTGTGTGTGCCAACAGGAATACTTATTTTGGATTGCACAACTAAGCACAACTTTGTTGTGCGAACAGGATTTTTTTTGCGGATTGTTGCTGTTGGACCAACTATTATGCACAACTAGTTGGTCCAACAGGAAATGGTGGTTTTCTACTTTTAATGATGGAAATAAATAAAGTGAGATAAAAGGTTGAAATGCAATGATTTATTTCAGAGACTGGGCCTTCAAAGGCCTTTCTCTGGTCATTTACAACTTGTGTACTTAATTAGATTGATATGAAATAAAATAAACTACCTCCTTCCAGAATATTTTAATCCACTTTGGACCTAAATAATGTAGTTTTAGACGATTGAGGTATCCGGGATCATCACTCCTTCTCTATAACCTGACTTCCTTTATTTCTTTCTTTTATATTACAGGTAGAATCTTCTCTGTTTTTTTTTCGTGCTTTTTCCTCAATTCCTAATGTTTTCCTGATATGGTGTTCTTCAAAAGCGGTATTAAAAGATTTTTATTGGGTCGGCAATGCGTGAGTGATACTCCCGGTGTTGCAAGCGTCCCTGGGCTGCGGTGACCTCTTACCATCAGGCAGGCCGTAGGCTTGATTGCCACCCTAGTGGTATAAAATTCGTGTCAACTGAGAATCGACCTCTTTTTATATTTGTTATACAACCAAGAGGTCGATCGCTTTATTGGTTACCAATCAGATGACCCGGCGGCTTGTTTGTATTATAAAAAAATTGGTCTACGTGTATTACGTAAGACCAAATCAAAGGCAGTGTAAATTCCTTACGTTTTTTCTCTGTACACCTGTCTTAAGTACTTATATACGGAATGCCGCGCGTAGCAAAGAGTTTCCCATATGAAATGTGGCCGAGTAATTGGCGCTATCATATAGTCACAGGCTGTGTGCAATATAAAATCTAGTACTTATGTAAGATAATGCATGCGCATTTAAGCTATGGAAATCTTTATACGTCTTCTGTCATTATATATTATAATTATTAGAGAAATAGAATATTCTTTAGTAGCAATACTAGCAATATACAACAAAGTAATACATTAACCCATGTACTAATTAAATACTAATTAGTCCATACCTAAACAGAAATTTACTGATTATTTCATTGGCAACAAAGTGGCCATTATGTCTGAAAACAATATTTTCAAGACAACCTTAGGATTATGAGTTTTTGTATGCAGTGGGCATGCTAGCAAGGCACGAAACATTAAGTTCTAGCGAGTATTTTGTAGAAAAGAGTCAACATTTTTTGGACAATATTATAAGTTATACTATAGTGGTAGAGTATTTACGAAACGAACGAACGAACGAGAAATTAACGGTACGATATCCCAAAACGATACCCCTTGAGGTATTTGTAACAATAGCATTTGTTAACAACACCCTTATACAGTGTTGTTGCCCTAATATCATATTTGGTATTAAATTGCTGAAAGCAGGCCGCTGCCAACCGGTCGCGCTGGAAACGTTTGGGAAAGGCCTAAGTCCAGCAGTGGACGTCGTGTGGCTGAGATGATGATCTGGAAGTAAAAAGAGACAATATTGATTTATTATATTAATATTTATCTTCTTGTGAGACCATAAAATCAATCTTTGCACACATTTTATGATTTCATAGAATTAATTTAAGCAAACCGATGATTTGTACAAAATATTTCTCAACGAATAACAAGCAAGGTTGTTCATTTTATAAATGACTTTGTTATTTTTAACTGAAATCTTAATCCGATCTGGTTTTTGTTATTAAGCAATTCTGTCAGGTTTCTGATGATTCATTGAATTGTTAATTAATGTAATTTATTTTTTTCAGGTAAATAAGCGCATACAACCTCTTGAATCTCGTTACGGATTTGGTAACTATATGGCATGTATGTAATAGTTTTTTTTTTTTTTAACTATTTGACACTAGGTTTTGTGCGCGGCTTCGCTCGCTGTTAATTTTACGACATAGATCTCGTTTGACAACAAAACAACCCATGGCGCGACTTGAGGCGCCATCTGTTGGCCGATACAGCGCCCTCTATAGTAGAAAAAACATTTTCCCATTGGAATGACATACTTTTACGGGATAAAAAGAAGCCTATGTGGGGCTCTGTACCCCTGACAATATATATTATGTGCAAATTTTCATAATGATGGGCTGATTAGTCAAGCCGTGAAGGAATAACAATCAAACAAACTCACTTTCTCATTTATAATATTAGTTAGGATATCTAAAGATTGTTCTGGAGGTTTATCCTTAATTTCATATAGATTTTATAATCATTTTACATGATTTTTGACTTTGTGTGCTTTGTAGACTGTAACTGCATGAAATAGTGCACCTAAAATTACACTAAATGGTATGATTAAATACCAAAAACGAATTTTATATGAAACATTCGAATAAATTATGTTACACAGTAGACCCGAATGTTACATAACTATATTAACTTGTTTTTGATACATCCAGTGTTGAATTTAACGTCAATTTATTTTCGATATAAAGTATTTTGTTTCACCTGAACTCATCGCTACGTGTTTCATATAGTTTCGTAAACCCTTTTATGTAAATGTCCTCGTATGTCCATATTTCCCCAAACGAAAGGTTAATATGGTAATCTTTAAATAAATTAATAACGTCCTACAAATTGCTGTTAAAGGGGGAATGTTAGCAAATCTCAATTAACTTATGTTCAATTTTCACATCACTTTAAGTAATGTTTCGAGACATGGCGATATTATTTTTTACTCAATAGTGAAGCAAAATAATTAAGTACACTTTTTGTGTACACGTGAATTCAAACTAATATGAAAAGGAAAAAGCTAAAGGGTTTTAAAAAAAAAATTTTTTTTTTGGTTGAGTTCCTCTAGATAATCCTGTTGGCTTCTATGTTTGTCGTACGTCATAAAAAAACTTCTTCATCTTATTGGTGATAGTGTCACGAGACCTCGTGAAGCTTCTGCAACTTTCTGAACTCTTCATAACTTCTCTAAAATTATTTTTCTTTGGATTTCTTTTCATCACATTATAATTTACAATAAACTTAAATAAATAAATATTCTTGGACGAATCATACAACGCCATCTAGTCCCAAACTAAGCAACTAAGCTTATACTATGGGTAGATTGCTGATAAATACGTATAAATACTTTTTTTGTAAATAAATACTTATTATACATAGAAAACACCCAGACCAAGGCAAACAGGCATGTCCATGCACACAAATGTTTGCCTTGCGCAGGATTCGAACCCCCGTCCCTCGAGATAAAGTGACCATTGCTAGCCACTCGACCACCGGGCCTGTACTTACTTGTAGGGTGAAAAAACAAGTAAGTTTTAGCGAATAAGAAGCCCCATAGTAAATTATAATTCTGTCTATCAGTTCTGAATGTTGACCGCCAACTGCTGAAACTCCTCTCTATCCATCACGAGTCGACACAATTTTGCTCAACGGATGTGATTCTAATCCACTCCTTGATAATTTCGCAAGCATCACATCCTCTAAGATTTATAGCGCCTTTCTGATAACAGTAACACTAATTTAATTATATTTGTTGTGATATTTGTGTTAGATTAAAATAGCTTAACTCGTTTTAAAGTGTAAAAAAAGGACAAGATGTCCTCGAGTTGTAACTTGTTTGAAATTTACACATGAAATAAAATTTCGTAACTTACCATTTGCCCGTTGCAAGGTGGCAAAATACTGTACACTTATTTACATAAATCGTGAGTCCTGTCATGGTACATATTTATTAAAGTTACTATGTATTTTCCGTATTAGTTTATACAAACATATTAACTGATGTAGGTAGATTTTAACGGTCTGAAATTCTTACGGGAAAGCTGTATACATGCAAAGGATGTTGCAGGGGTTTCTCTAATATTACAATTAAATTAAATTGAATTAATTTTAATTTTAATCAGACACCAACATTTTTAATAGGTTTAAGTTTATATTGTTTATTTATATTGTTGTTTCCGTTGTCACGACATAACATGAAAACGGCTTGACCGATTTGGCTGATTTTTTTTTTGTAGTTTTCTAATACTCTGTACAAGGTTCTTACGGAAAAAAATATTAAGAAAATCTCTCAGAAAGATTGAAAAAAAAACGAAACTGTACCCGGGCGAAGCCGGGCCGGGCAGCTAGTAATAAATAAATGTAAAGGGACAATTCATACAGATTGAGCTAAAACCCAAAGTAAGTTCGAAACTTGTGTTATGGCATACTAACTCAACGATATTATATTTTTATAACAAATACATATATACCTAGTCTTGCCATAAATATTGTAAAAGAGTTTTTTATTATTTTTCAATTGCAAATAACATTTATTACTTTTACAATGTGTTAGTTTAATACATAACTATAAAACAATTTAAAATATAAAGGTTTATTCGAAGTGGTCTCCATTGGCTGCAATACAGTCCTTTAAACGTTGAGGCCAGTTATCAATAGAAACACGCACTCTTTCCATGGGAAAATTCTTCACTGCCAATCGTATGGATTGTTTTAGGGACTCCAAATTATCATGACGTTTAGAGCAAGCCGTACTCTCTAAAACGCACCATAAATCATAATCCAGCGGATTAAGATCGGGACTAGACGACGGCCAGTCTTCAGCTCTGATGAAGTCGGAAACGTTCGTTTCCAACCAAGACTGCGTGGACCGAGCTTTGTGCTTCGGCGACGAGTCTTGCTGGAAGGACCATTCTTGGTTATTGAACATGGTGTTGTTAAGGGGATTAACTACCTTCTGAAGAATGGTATCTTGATACACTTGTGCCGATGTTTTGATACCTTTTTCACAAAAGTATGGCTCAGTCACTCCTTCATAGCTAACACCCCACCAAACCATCACTGAAGTCGGGTAATGCCCACGTTGCACTCTGTCGACTAATTGGGAAGCTTCCTTAGAGCTTTGAGCATAAATACGGTCATTTTGTTTGTTAAAATGTAGCTCAATTGTAAAAAAAATCTCATCCGTAAACAAAAATTTTCTGTAACCTTCCTTTGCGTACCGCTTCAGTAGTTTTTTCGATTTTACCACCCTATTCTTTTTTAAATTATCAGTTAAGAAATGACCAGTACGTCTCTTAAAGGCTGCAAGTCCTAAGTCACCTTTTAAAATACGCGACATGGTTCTAGGTGCTATCTTCATCTCCCGAGATAAAATTTTTTGCTTTCGGACAGAATTTCTTCGAATTCTTTCCCTTACTGCTTTGACCACCTTTTTCGTACGAACACTACGTGGACGGCCAGATCTTTTTCTGTCACAAACAGAGGAGCTCTCATTGTACCTATTAATAGCCCGGTACACAAACATTTTACTAATACCAAGCGTATGGAGAGTTTTAAAAATTGCACTTGGCTCCATACCTACTTTGTGAAATGCAATCACAGCGATTTGGTTCTCTTTATCATCCCACTCCATTTTAATATCGCAAAATATTGTACAATGTATTGGCGCCAAAATAAGAAAAGACAATGAAAAATCATATAAAAATGACAGATGCCAAATTCAAATGTAATATTTTGTTTACTTTTAGTTGTAACAGTATTTATGGCCAGACTAAGTAGATAAACATCCAAGACCCGAGGCCAATCAGAAAAAGTTCGTTTTTCATCATGACCCGACCGGGGATCGAACTCGGGACCTCCTGGGTGGCGGTCTGGCGAATATATATATATATATATATATGGCGGATATTATGGATTGAGATAGATAGAGTTGGCGTATACGAAACGAGACCTATACCCAGCAGTGGGTTAATGAAAGTTGATGATGATGATGATGAAGTTCATATTGTACATGTGATAGAAACATGTTGCAACAACTCATCATGACACAAGCCTTGCTTAATATGTATCTAAATGACGCTGTATGCATTGTGTACATTGTTGTTGTTCGTAATAGTTTTTAGTAAGTTGTTAATTTGATAACAGCACGTAACATGTGACAAATACATGTAAAAATACCTATCCCATAGCAAGACAACCTCTAACATGATTAGTGCTTTGTTAGCGTTTGCGAAATGTATTGGTGATCGAGTGACAATGAATCGATGATAAACTGTGAATGTATTGGCAATTTGTATTGTTTGTACACTTTTTAGAATGTACTTGATGTGACCTTTTAAACAAACTGTTTTCATTGGATTTTGGGACTTGGGTGATCATTACGTTTTGACACTCACAAGAGGCCATCGTGTTCCTCTAATCCGTATAATGTAAGGTACATTACATTATGGTTCAAATGCAATGAATAATTTCAACTTGATCTTAAATTGGCGTTTTTCTAGAAGTAGTACGATAGTTTAGTTAGACTGACATGCTGACATTACTGACATTTCAATACAAAAACCAAACAAATACTATTGCAACAAGAAATATAAAAAAATACAGAGAAATTAATTAAAAAAATATACTGACCTATTTCCATGAATTTGCATCTATTAATAGTTCAAAATATAACTGTAAAAATTCACATACATCTGTGTCTGTTATCCTAAAACTGAGTTTATGCTGCTCATTTGTTTATTTATAAACAGCTTAAAAGAAAAGAACAGCAAATTATTACGAGTCCCTAAACTATTTTATGAACGACTAAACATGAGATTTTTCTAACAATATCATTTTCCGCAACTTCATTCATTATGCATCAAAACACATAACAACATTTGAATGCAGCGTCTCACAGTTAAATTATGCATTGTCTTACCTTCCTTCCGACTGCGCCCATTCGTTATGCTAGCGGAGTAACAAAACATACGTGGAGATAATTCTGGCTTCCTTCACTCATGTCGATTGTACGGTCTAAATTATAGACTACGAGCGGTAATAAGCCTTTTTTTAAAGTAGGTAAGTTATGTGATGTATCGATGTATTTACGTGAGATGCAACATTGCTGCTACGTGAGATGCAAGCTGATTACATCTTTGAACTACTGCATATGCAAAAAGACTCGCATCTTTTCTGGTCATATTAAAAAATCATGTCATATCAACCCATAATCATCCAACTGCAGGGATACTGGTCTTCAATCGAAGGTGATTAGAGTAATATAAAATTACTCTAATCACCTAAGCTCTAAATATTTATAGAAAATAAACAGGGTTTATTATTATTAAAACAAATTTTATTGTCAAATAAACATTTAAAATCAAATTAATTTCAACATGTTTATGTCTATCAATGAACTTCCTGTGTCTGAGATGACGATTCCACACTTATTGTCAAACTAAACATTCAGAAACAAATTATTTGGTTATGGAATAAATTGTCCAACTAATATAAGGTAATCGCTTCCCGTTTGTATGTTGGGGCGAGCAATAATTCATCACGACTCATTTAATCCAGTATTTTAACACGATTTGCCATGGCATCTTATGTAATCTTTAGAAATTGTTTCAATGTTTAAAGTTATTACAGCGACTGTCGTTTTAAAATACGCAATCGTAATACTCTCGTTATACGTATGGTTATTAGCAATTTTCTCATTGTTTGGTATATCAAACGCGTATTTGTAGATTAAGGTTTTACCAGTTCCGAATAGCTTATTCGTCAAATAAACTGACAGATTTGAGAGTCATATAATATATTTCACGTTTCTTAATTAGACTACGTTTTTCTAGTGGTGAGTAAAAATTAACAAATTTCAAGAAATGTCAAAACAGTCCATGAAAAATTTATTTGGAGCTAAAGACACTCTTCTGTCATCCCAACTCTACACTGCTACGCTGCTGGCTGCTGGCTGGTGTCCAGGCGAATAGGAAAGTGTGGTTGAATTTTTTGTGTGGAAATATTACTTTTTTATCTTTACCTTGGTCAATCGTAAAGTAATAGAGGCGGGGTTAGAATAATTCGATTCGTAGACAGATCATAAACAGAAGTAGATTAACTAGTGGATTTATTAGTAGATTATTACTTTACTAAACAATAATAATTAACAGACTGCTGTCTTTATTAGCAAAAGCATCAGTTTAGTTTGAAATGTTTCTGAAGTATCAATCTACTATGAGCTTCCGTAATCTATGATGTTTTATATCTCCTAGAGATGTCGTGCTGAGTAAACTACAATGGCAATCCATATTACGCACCACATTTCCCGCATTATGCCTGTTCATGACGTACAACCTTTTTGTTAAAATAGTTTATTCTAATTTCTTTATAATTTTGTCTATTTTTTTATGTCACTTCTTTTGATATGTCATTTTATTTTAGAACATTGTATAGTTCTTCAGTTCATTAATACAGTTCACTAAATAACCAGCTCAACAGATCAAGGGTGTAGTTTAATTTAAACCTTACTACTAATCGCCCTACGATATACAGTTCAGACACCAGCCGGCTACGGCGGTGTCTAACAATGCCATCGCCACTAAACAGTATACTCATTATTAAAATTAGATTAACTGCTAACATAATATCTAAAAGCGACATTAATTATACGTTTAGTATTTTTAGCCACAAAACATCCGCGAACGTACTAAACTAGGCCGACAACCAAAATTGGATTTTCGTACTAATCGTATACCGCGCTCTTGACGGTCGGTGTAGTTTAAGGTGGAGGCCCACCAAAAATTTGCGACACCCTTTCCAGGGTCCATGTATGTAGCATAAGTTTTAGATTTAAGCTTTACATGTGCAATTTACATAATTAAATAGTAGCTTCTATTTTCCTCTCTCTTGTGCCAGCTTCTTTACCTCTTTATAAGATACGACGCTCGCAATTTTCCTTCACTTGATCCATTGCTCTTCTCGGCCTTTACTTTCCTCTTCTACCCTCTATATTTCCTTCTATGATGCTTCTGATAATTGAAAGGTAATATATTATATGAGTGGATTATAGCCTGAAATGAGGAACTCGTGAATCGTCTTAGTCTTAATCGTAGTGAAAATGAAACGGATATTCCCTTTTAACCGTGGTCCCACCGCTTCGTGGATGTGGAAATTAAAGGACAATTAAATTTTAATATGACTTTTTATTAAATACTCTTTGTGGCATTTTTTTAGATTAAATTCCAGAATATTTAGAGATATCACTTGCTGACTAAAATGAATTTTAAAAATTTTATTTGGTTTTCTGTTTCACTCGGCAGAATGATATATCAATCGCGATTTCATAATAATATTATTATTTTAAGAAGAAACGATTGGTTCGCAAAACGAAGTTTGGACGATTGCCTATAAACAATTCGAAGCGTGTCTATAACGAGGGAGCATACATATTTACGATGCCGGTTTCACACGCACATCATGAAATTATTGGCTGTTGTAATAGAACGTATATCAAATTGCTGGTATAATGTTCATTCGCTAATGCTTCCTTAATTTTATTAATTTCCTTTAAGTTTAATTGATACATTTGCCACGTTAGTTGCGTTCAGTTGACAACTTACTTGAAAAGTACAGTAAAATAAAAGACCATATTTTACATTTGAAGCTACCTATTACGCCTATATCTTATTTAAAAAAAATGGTTAAGAATAATTACATTTGCTATACGTTGCTTTGTACGAGCTAAATGTCACTATGTACGTAGTACGTACGTACATGTAAATTATTTCATTTCACTCATTTGATGGAAACTTGACCATCTTCTGTAACAGAATCGTATTATTTTTATGCTGCAGCCTTCTTAATCTCCGTAGGTAGGTACTATTTGTAATAAAGGCTTACTTAATTTATTAATGAAGGCTTACTTCTGAGTGTTGGCCATTTATAGTTTATGTATGTAGCCTATGTTGGGCTCTGTACCCCTGACAATATGTATACTAATTTTCTGCTGCCTAGGCAAGTCGTGAAGGAATAACAAACTCACTTTCTCATTTATAATATTAGTATAATTTATCCTCTAACTAATACGAACAAACTGTGCTTACTTTTTTTATAACCCCATAACCCTATTAAAAATAGAAGTATTTGTATAACTAGGATGTATAAATTGTAATAATTTTGTCATGGAATGCGCCATTAGCCCATAGAAATTATAATTTCCTATCCGTACCGTAATGAAATAACGTAACAGTGCCTATTAGCATTGGTCCTAACGTACAATCTCACGCAACTGATTTGCATGCAAGAACTGTTCCTTTCAATGGTAAAACCTGAATGAAACTTTGTATTACGACAGTAAAATACGTGCCTTCGATGACGGAATGAAAAGTGAATCTCTTTTCCTAAGTGTTTATTAACTACTAGCTGACCCGTGCCCACTTCGTTGGCCATAATGTTATAAGCCTTTTTATTTTTTGTTTTTTCATATAAACTATGACACTCAGCAATAATGTGGCTTTCTATTGGTGAAAGAATTTTTAAAATCGGTTCAGTAGATCCCGAGATTACCCGTTACAATTTAACAAATACACAAACTTTACCTCTTTATAATATTAGTATAGATAGTATAGATAATATAAAGCTACTACTAGCCTTACTTATAATATAAAGTACTATTTTGTAACAATTTTTATGTAACGCTGTTGGTTTTCTAAATATACTATAAACACTTAGAAAACTCGCGCAACTTCGATTGCATGTATCCCGCTTTCCTGTGGAAATTTTGGAAAATACGTATTATCCGTAAAAACCTTCCTCTTGAACCACTCTATTTATTTAAAAAAACCACATCAAAATCCCTTGCGTTAAAGATCTAAACATACATAAGGACAGGCAGCGGGATGCTACTTTGTTTGTATTGAAAATAAAAGATATTTCGAAGTTAACTATTGTAGAAATTAAGCTGTATCGCAGTTACATATTGTCAAACTCAAATTTTAAGTCACCATTACATATTTACAACATCATAATTTTCGGAAGTCCATTGAACTATTTTTTATTAGAAAATAACAAATTATGGGAAGAATATATTATCGAATAAATGTAATATTTAATTAGATACATTAAACTTTGTAGAAAGCATCCTTACTAATATTATAAATGAGAAAGTGAGTTTGTTTGTTTGTTTGTTTGTTTGTTTGTTATTCCTTTACGGCTTGACTAAGCAGCCGATCATTATGAAAATTTGTATACATATTGTTAGGGGTAGGGGTTTTTATCCCGTGAAAGTATGTCGTTCCAATGGGAAAATATTTTTTCCACTATAGAGGGCGCTGTATCGGCCAACAGATGGCGCCACAAGTCGCGCTATGGGTTGTTTTGTTGTCAAACGAGATCTATGCCATAAAATTAACGCGAGCGAAGCCGCGGGGAAAAGCTAGTTTACTATAATTAATTGCATACTGTAATAAATAATTAGTAACTAAGGCACGCGCCACCATTACGACATTTTCACACATAGATAGCACAGGCTTGTGTACTTTCAACAGTGTTTAACAAACGTATTTGCAAGTCAAGTTAGCTAATTAAATAACTATTTTGCTTATCTTTTTAATTATCTATCTGATATTATTAAAAGCAGGGACTTTACTGGTATCCAAATATAGTGTTTTGAACACAATTTCTGTTTTAAAAGTAAAACAGTAAGAAAATGTAACACTTTTAATCTGTTCCAAAAAATACAGATTCATAAGTGTTAATAACTGTTACATTCAATAAGGTTTACACTGTACATTGACATAGATAGATAGATAGAATATGCTATATTTGCATTACACAGTCAGGAACAAACTATGCACATAACTATACGACAGCTCTCAGAGGGTTACCATTTCGTTACAAGGTCTAAATGGTAATTTTCCATGTATGTTAAGTATACATACACGCTTACACAGTACGTGGCCACATAGACATTAGCTAGTCACACTTTTAAAAGTGTAACAGTTACAAAAACAGGCTTTAAAACACCTAAAAAATTGTTACAGAAACAATTTTTGTACCAGAAATATGACCCATATTATTTGTTTTTATTTTTCATTTTATTTTTTTGGCTATTATTATGAATGTTAAACACTAAAATAGAAAAACAGCTTAAACACTAAAATAAGTGTTACAGGAATAATTCTGTTACAGAAATAATATGTTACACATATACACAGAATGTATAATCCTTTATAAAGTTGTTTTTGAGTCCATGATTTAAATTAAAGCATACATAAAGGTATGGAATTTTGCAAGTAGCCTCGTAAAGCGTCAATATATCACGATTAACCATTTCTAAAACAGAAAATGCCATAGCAAAATACCCATTGTGTTATTTAATGTCCGATTTATTATAATTGCTAAAGGTCACTGCCCACATTTAATGGTCAGTCATGTTTCGGTTTTGTGACTCTTCTTCAGTAAAAACAGCCTACGTACATTGACCCTGATGTGTAACATGTATTAAAGATTACGTTTTTTAAAATTATAGCGTACATTTTGTAATGATTAAGGTGGTCTACTCTGTGGCCTAATTTCGAAAGTTTAGATGAAATATATAATTGAGCTTGATTTATTTATCTGTGGTATTGAATAGTCTTACAAATTTTAAGCGTGTGCATTTTAAGTCTGCTTAAATCACTAACTTTTTATTACGTACCGGCGGGCGGCGCGCTTCAGTACTAGCCTTTGGGCGGTGACTTCTAACCATCCTTTCCCCCCCCCCCCCACTAAACTACCCCATAAGAGTAATATTACAAACATCAGTAAAAACTCAAATTTTAAGTCATAAAAAATATACTTAAAATGGTTCAAAGTAGGCAGTTTTATGAAGAAAAGTGTTCCAGAGTTATAATTCTTTATTATAGGAGTAATTAATTGACAAGTAGTTAAGCCTCCTAAATATGTTTTATTACAATACAATAGATCAATATCTTTTTTGTCGTCTATAAAATGATAGCCGTGAAATTTTAAAACATTTTTATTACTGGAACTACAGAACTCAAGGTTTCTCATATTTGGTGATCATGAATCATCCAGGATATTTCCATAATCTATGACTATTCGAACCAATTTATGTTTCCCATAAATAGTGAGCATAAACATTTGATATTATCTATACAAATATATCAAATCAGAATTAGTTTAAATGTTTCGACTAATTTTCAAGGCTATACTTTTCCAAATATACATTTTTTTCAATAGATCCAAAAATACAACTATGTAATTAAGATGATAATGTAAAGTAAGAGACTTGGGAAACCTGGCTTTTTAGTTAGCCATACTATGTAGTAATACTCGAAACAATTGTATGAACATTTGAACATTACAATTTAACGCCATCTATTGGGAAACATAGTATCTACAAAATTCGGAACATAAACCAGCTAATCTCCGTAACGGCCTAGGTTACTTTTATTTTCGAAACTATACAAATTGCATAATAAGATTTCTGAGTAGTAAGTGAAATTATTAAACATTATTTTAACCAAGCGATAAGTACTATTCAACGCTCCACTTAATATCCCTGTAATCGACCTGAATACTTTGTGTTGCCATACTCTGTAAATATGCATAGTAAATTGTATTATAATGTCAACATTTTGTAAATGTCACTAATATTACAAGAATATTTTACTAAATGGTATGGTATTATATTATATCTAATAGAAAAATAATGTAATGCTGTATTATGTGTTACAAGAATTTATTTTGTTTTATTCAGCACAAAGTTGCAAACGGTAGATCAAAACGATTTGTTGCTTTTAGAAGTTGCTGCCCAAAAATGAAAAATAAATACTTTGGCTATGGCTAGATCATAAATCTATCAATAATATTGTTTGTTTTTTCGGAAGATAATAAACTAACAAGTTCGTTAAACTTTTAACACTTTAATAGGCATTATAATAGTTTTCTTAAACGGTTATATTAGATAACCATTTTCGGCTAAAGTATTAAACGGGCTAACTTGGCCTTAGTCCTTTTAAGCGATAATTGTTTATCCAAATAGAATTTAAACACTGATTTCCTGTTTTTATAAAATTTACGGAATTCATTACTTATCTACTACCACTTATATTTTTAGGGTTCCTCCGAAATTATAAAACGAAACCTTCTAAAGCGTTGGAGTGAAGATTGTGAAGTGAATTAATACTTAGCTCTGCTCTTTAAAAAGTTTTTATTGAACCTTGTCGAGTAGCCTGTTTTTTGTTTTTATTTCTACAAAATGGCAGCTTATTCTATAACATTCAAAAATAGAAAATTTTGACAAAACAAAAGAGTAACTACTACGACATTTAGTAGCATTCTTTTTACTTTTAATTTCTTAAAAATGGCGGCCATTGCCATTACACAATATTTAAAAAAATAGAATTTACTTATTTTGACAAAACAAAAGTGTTAATAATAAGTCGAAATGTTCCAACTTTAGCTTCGGTTGGCCACAGATAACAGTAATTCTGTTCACAATGTATCAGTTTCAGCAAATACTATAGACGAGTAATACGCACAGCTCTTGACGTTTCTCATACAATGACTTGGCAACCTCCGTTCACCTCATGCCGCTAGGGGCGCTATAACATTTTGCATACAAAACGCACAGTTCACCTCATGCCGCTAGGGGCGCTATAACATTTTGCATACAAAAGTTTTGAAATCGTTCACCTAATGCCGCCCTCATGCCGTAGGGGCGCTAGTGTCGCGTCTTGCCCGAATTCTTCCGAAGCTGTGCGTATTACTCGTCTATAGTATTTGGTTTCAGATACGACAAATGGCAATACGGATTTCTGTTTATATGACAATAACTCACACTTCACCTTTTTAGCGTGACCGCAGAGTATTTTTGTTAGCATCAAGTACGTATGTAAGCAATAATATGAGGTCATTATTTATTATTTGGGTAGATTACGCGGTATTTATTAATGAATAGAAAATTTGACCTTAAGATTTTAAATCGATATGATAAAACCGAACAGTCTGTTTGTATGCGTCAATCTAACAAGATCTAAAAATTCTTTATGTATTTGACAGATCAATTTATTAAAGGAAGGTCATAACCTGAATGTGGAGTCGGCTTATTCCGTTTATCCACTAGATATGAATATGCGTATCCGCGAAAATTTCCATGGGAAATTGAAAATTGGCCCGCACCCCGTCGCTAAGGATGTGTTGGGGGGACTGGTCTGCTCATTCCTGTCGATTTTTTTATTTAAATTTATTAAAAATACAATCTTATTGTGTAACTGTATTTTTTAAATGTAAGCTCTTGGATTTAACACATTTTATTTTGGGTGTTCGATAAACCCTTTATAAAAATAACTTGAATTAACAGAAGGGCCAGGTAGATTGGGTTTAGTGAACTCCAGAGCTTTTTTTGAGGACATAAAAAACATAATATGACTTGAAAGTGTTTGAACATTTTTAATATTGGCGTCAATTTTCTTTTTTTAAAATTCAGTTTCCTTATGATTTTGTGATTAAGTCCTCCCACGTGTTTTAACGTCTTGTAACTAAGACGTATATTCCATATTTAGAATGTTATTATCTAGTTTTTTACCTAATTTATCTAAAACGAACCGATGTCCTTTGTCTACATATTATAACAAAACCAACTCCAAATATATTTGATTCAAAAAAAGTATCGAAATGAAAATGACAAAAAAATCTATTTAGTTTATTATCTTGAGCGCATCAGCGACATCTAGTCGTTGTTTTAATTGTGTACAATTTATACTAAAAATAAATAAAGAAGTTGCAACAATTTTTAGATAGCATTTTGTGTTTTCCCACATCAAGAATTTAATCAAAACCGCAAACTCACATTAGTACAAACTCTAAAGTCATTATAACCCATAAAGTCTGTTTTAGGAAACCTAATCTCGGCTAAAAACCGGTGAAGGGACAGGGCAAACAGCCTTCACATCAATTTGAATACCTGAGGGACTGATTCACTTAATGGTGGGTTTATTGAAGACAAAAAGATAAAAGATATGCTAAAGGGAACAGTGTTACCAGCTAATGGTCATATGGCAGCTTTAGAAAAAAATATTGTCTGTTGGTACATTCAGTAATTTTACTCTGAGTTTTACATACATTTTTTTATTATAGAGAATGATGAACGAGCTAGTGTATGTATGACCAGTTGGCAAGTAATTACTAGATCAGATAGATAGAAAGTTAATATGAATAAAGTTGATAAGAAGATAAGGAGTTAAGTTTCAGGATTTATTACACGCAGGCTGATACACCTTCAATGTCTTGAGAGTCTAAAAATATTAAGGTTACTATATTTCATACATACATTTGACCTATTTGAAATGGATCAGACTTTGTTTGTGTTTTTGTCGATGTGAATTACTTTACTTACCCTAAAAGTGAACAAATAATAGCTCGCATGGTGCAACTAATGGCGGAAACACACAGAGTAATTTAGCTTATTATAGCGCAAGACTATCTTTGTTAAAGACAGTAGGTAGCATCGAAAATATTAAGTAACTAGCTTTTCCCCGCGGCTTCGCACGCGTTAATTTTATGACATAAATCTCGTTTGACAACAAAACAACCCATAGCGCGACTTGTGGCGCCATCTGTTGGTCGATACAGCGCCCTCTATGGTAGAAAAAATATATTCCCATTGGAACGACATACTTTCACGGGATAAAAAATTGCCTATGTTGGGCTCTGTACCCCTGACAATATGTATGCAAATCATAATGATCGGCTGCTTAGTAAAGCCGTGAAGGAATAACAAACAAACAAACTCACTTTCTCATTTTTAATATTAGTAAGAATTTTACCTATTTTTGGGTCAATTAGACCCACAAAAGTCAAAGTTGAAACAACAATTTTGTTTTATTGACCTTACCTATTTATTTTGGCAAAAAAATTATTAACAAAAAAATTTAAATAGTGTTGTTGAACTTCAATAACAACTCGTCCTCATAAAAAGTAGTCCGTTATGTTTATTATTGTTGTTTTTATTTCGTTCTATTTATTTACATCTACTTAACAATGAATAAACTTATATTACTTATTTTGTTATAAATATATAATATAAATAATGCATCTATTCCTTTAAAGGATATAATAAATGTGGAACTGGTTGGGGGCCTATGTTCAGCAGACTTGTGGTTGAGATGATGATGCTTCATGTAGCCCATTAAAAAAACGAAAATATACCTATCTCTGTTTATTGGAACTAGATGCTGCCCGCGGTGTCACCCGCGTTTAATTTTATGCACAATAGCGCCACCTACTTCATAAAGCGCCACTGACCACTGACTATCAGACTTTTGACCAAATCCTGCGGGAATCGCGTACTTTTTGGGATAAAGAATACCAAATATCATAAAAAATTGACCCAGTCATTTGAGCGTGAAGAATAATAAACAAACACACAATCTTTAGTTAGTTAATGTTATTAGTAGAATAAATAAATGCATACGAAGCCGAAGAAGAAAGCTAGTGTCATCATGACCCGGATAAAGTAATCAATGACATTTAAAAAGTGAAATAAATCAGATGAATTAAGAAATCTTTTTACTTATTGACCGAGAAAAGTCAAAGTTGAAGAGTCAATAATTTTTGGCAATAAGCGTGAGTCACAAAAAATAATAGTGATGTTGAACTTCAACGGATCTTCCCATTAAAAAATAGACCGTTAGGATAGTGGATGTTTATAGGTTGTTATTTTATTCGCTTCCTATTTATGGGACATGTAACACATAAACTATTCGTACTATGGAGATACGACTAAAAGCCGATGTTGTCTAATGTTCTGTAGAATTAGAATTTATAATACATAATTTGAAGATTTTGCGATTTTCGTTTTTGCGTTAGCTTTAGCGTCGATTTTAAACTATTTTTTTAATAATTTTATCAATAATATCTGTTGTGAAACTAATTAAAACTGTTCCACTGTTGTCCAATACATGGATCCATGCAGCATGGTTGGGATACCATAGAACCTTGCTATATAATTAATGCGATGACACAAGATAAGACGCATCCAAATGATTCACACTTTTCTGGCCATACAAAAATCACCGCCGCAGAAACCGAACCAAGCGTTACACAGGTTGCACTGGCTATTTTAATTACTCAACCACAACGATGTAATCTTTCTATTTTCTTATTTACATCGTATTCTTAGTAATAATTTTAGTGCCACCCACGCTAAAACTGATACAGAGGTAAGCTTCTAAAACACTTAGCACTCGGTAATATTGTAAATCATGAATAATTCAAATAGACGGATATAACTCGCAACTAGTTCCAAATACTATTTATTGCTTTAATAATATAATATCAATGCAATTTTTCTTATGTTGAAGGCTTAGAAACTAGACATTGTCACTTGCTTTGCCTGCCTTTACCGTTCATCACGCATTGGTAGGGTGCCTTAAAGGTCGTCAAATAGCAAAAGCCTTGATGTTGATTTATAATTATAATCTTTAACGTCAGCTAGGAGTGTCGAGACATTTTTTGTGCGAGCAAAATCGTGTGTAAAAGTTAGTATGGAATCTTCCAAGAGTCCCAAGCTGGCACATAAGAATTTTCTATCATTCGTATTTTCTAGGCTTGATCTCGCTATAACCTCGAGAAGTATGCTTAGTTTCGTTAACTTACCTGTTTATTTTTCTTTTGTTACTATGTAATGTGCGTGCCATTAATTATTAGTAATACTACATTAAGTACTCCATTATACCCCTTTAAAATAATTATACCTACTATTACAAAATGAATTTTGTTATAACACACATTTCGTAATGTTTTAATTAGTATCAGATCAACATAAATATTATTATACTAACATGAAATTCTTGAAAAATGTTATATTACTTTGCATCAACTTGTAACGTAATTTTCAGTGTGATACACTTGGATACACATGCAGTAATGGGTTTGTCGAATTTTTTACAACGAATAAATAAGTATGCATAGAATTTGGAGAGTATTCAGTGTGTTACACCTTGCAGTAATGCGTTTTTTAACAAAGAATAAATAAGTTTGCATAGAATTTGGAGAGTTTTCAGTGTGTTACATCACACCTTGCAGTAATGCGTTTTTTAACAAAGAATAAATAAGTAGGTATAGAATTTGGAAAGTATTCAGTATGTTACTACACCTTGCAGTAATGCGTTTTTTAACAAATAATAAATAAGTAGGTATAGAATTAGGAGAGTTTTCAGTGTGTTACACCTTGCAGTAATGCGTTTTGACATTGGAAATGTCTTTTCGTTCGCTTCAGTATAGGCTTCGATTTCACGAAAAAGTGCGATCCCCTTATATCTCGGAGAGTTGTAAAGATATGATATTCATAAAAGGCTCAAAAGACGCGTATTCACGAGAGCTGTAAGGTGCAAAAAGAATTATTTGAGAAAGACAAAAACGAAAAAAGTTATGGCCGAAATAGTGAAAATAAATATCATTTCTTTCCGAATTTTTGATTTTGGCGCTCGATATTTTGGAAACGAAGAATGATATCAAAAATTTGAGAAAAACTCGTCTGGACAATTTAGTCAGCTATAATTTAAACCTAAAACAAAGATGATCGGGTTAAGAGTTTGCCCTGTAGCTTAACCTTTTTGAACAAAGTCAAAAACGTTGTAGTTTTATTTTGTAACCTTTTCCTTATCGCGACTTTATCGTCGCTCATCATCATCATCATATCAACTCATAATCATCCCATTGCTGGGATACGGGTCTCCCTTCAGTCGAAGGTGATTAGAGCGTACTCTGCCACGCTGCTCCAATGATGGATTGGCAGAGGCCGGTGTTTTCAAACCGCCCTAAGGCCACCGACTTGGCCTAACGACTGTCATCCATCGATAACAGCCGGGACCGACGGCTTAACCCTTTATAGGACATAAGCATCTAGGGTAGATAAAAAAAACTATGTTTTTAGATTGTTTTATATTGTAAACACGGTGGTAAAAATATTCCCTCTGCCCGTGTGGCTTGAGGTTCTGAGGTCTACTGAGTACCAGATTATTGGGTAAAATTTCAAATCTTGCTGCCCGCCTAGAACGATCGCGTTGGGATGGGACGACGGAGGACGGAGGGCTAGATGAACTGCTAGGTTCGACTTTCGAGAGGTATTATGCTGCTAGGTGGATCAGGTCGGTGCCATATCGGTGCCATAGGCCTGTCATTAGGCTCGTCATAGTTTTTTAGGATTGTTCAATACAGTATCAAAACCATCATCAGATACATCGGGAAGACAAAATATGTCTTCCAATTCGTTGACTATTTGTAAATCTATATACATATAATAAAACAGTAGACCCCGATATGTCTGAACAAATTTGGCAAAAATGGAGAGGGAACAGTGAGAAAGATAACAAAAGCAAAAAAAATTTTTTTTTGTTTGTCTGTTTGAACGAGCACATCTTCTAAATTACTGAATGGATTTTAATGCTGTTTTAACTTAAGGAAGAGCTCGGCTTGGAGCAGAATATAGGTTTTGTCGCATTTAAATCGGATGTCAGGAAAATAAGTTATGGTCATTTAAAGGTCTCTACCCTGACTATGTAAGAAAAAAAATATTTCTCGCACTTACAAACTTGAGACTTGGTACATCATAACTACCGACAACAGACTAAACCGGACCGGACCGAACCGGACCGAACCGAACCGAACCGGACCGAACCGAATCGAACCGGATGTCAGGAATAGAAGTTACCCTCATTTAAATTTTCAACAGCCTAAGAATTTTAAAATTGTCACTCACTGCAGAGTCGGAATCGCCCGATATCTCATAACGACCATTTTTAAATTCAGTAGCACTGTGTATGAAAGTTTTTTTTTACTTGAGTTAACCATTTAAAATTTTGTTCCTCTCAAATTCACTAGATGGCACTGTTAGATTCTGAATCGCACTATGAAAGTTTTTTAGTATGTAGCGGGAGCGATGGCGATGTGCTCGACCGCCACAAAGGGAAGATCTTCCGGCCAGGCTGGGTGTCATGCCTGGGGAACCGCGGCTCCGACAATGTATGTGTCGGAGGTTGTATATATATCTCCATATCGTAGAAACTTCGATAGCGTGATTCAGGATTTCTAAGTGTCGTCGTATATGACGTCATGTGTTCGCATTGTGAACTTTTTCTTCACTCTGTAGTTCTTCTGTATTGCGATAGGTGTCGCCACAGTACTCCCCTCCAGGATCGAATCGATAACTGAGCTGACGATTTCAATTTTAATATAATTTTAATTTTTCATACTTATTTTACATTAGGTATTTTGATTAGGTACGATAAAATTAAATAAAACACAGCGGCGAGGAAATAGACAATGAGCAATAAAGTACACTGATGTCTCGGGGAAAAACTATAGCAGTAGTAATAGGAGACTGTTAAATCCATCTATACTATTATAGTCATAAGCCCAATTCCACACGGGCGAAGCCGCGGGCATAGCTAGTCGTTAAGTATTCTCTACTCCTACTCATTTGCCAGATAGTCTGTAATAAGCAAAAAAGGAAATAGGATTAACGTGGTCCGAGAGTCTCTTCGCGAGTTTTTCAAAAGCACTAATATTCTCACGGTGGCTCACAGTGCATTCTTGACAGCATCATGTTTGTTCGTAAAAACATTAATGACATAACCAGGTGTGGATATTCATAATTTCAATACGCGTCACAGAAATAAATTAGCTGCTCCTAAATTCAGGCTTAGGAAAGCGGGCAAGTTATTTATGATTCAAAGTTTGCATTATATTAAAATAAAATAAAATAGAAATTCATTATAATTTCATTATAATAAAATTCCAGAATATATAAAAAAAATTGCCCAATAATCGATTTAAATAAAATGTCAAAAATTCTTAACCAGTAAAGCGTACTATACTATCAATGAGTATCTAAATTAAAGGTCTCCCTGGCCCCCTTGCGAAGGTGAAATGCTAAAACTTGTCGTGAAAATATCAGTGTTCAATAAATTACCTAAATAAAAAATTGTGTTCAATATTGCAATATGTACACGCGTCGTATAGTTATCCAAATGGGGCTGTTTTTTATATTATTTACATTTGAATATAATTTAGATTAAATAATTGGTGACAAGGATGTTAATGTGTACGGGCACGTCATACTCGCAAATTGTCCAAACTGGCGGTGGCGTTGTGGGTCGGGTTACCGTTGTTCCCTTTAATATTGTTCATAATATTGTTGATGGTGAGCCCAGTAATGGGGGCTGGCAGGCTGACTCTCACGTCAACTCGAAAATACACGAGAACGGTTGCTGCCTTGCGGGCCTGGTCTGCTCCTATCTTTAACACCGATTTAGCATTTTATATTTTAGATTTAATTTTATGTTAAGACAAATTAATGGCACTATTTATTGACGTAATGTTGCATGTACCTAGTTTTAAATTTTATGGTAAAAAAACACGATATATTTATAAATGCCCAAAAATGCCGTAACAGGTTTTCTTTCGCCATTTATTTTACCAGTGGTCATTTTGCTTTTGTTTCCGAATCAGACGTAGTAGTATATAATATAGAGTAGATTAATCCCACCAAAAACATTTTCATGTAAAATGTTGCCAAGACGAGACCATAATGACTCGCATAGTCAAAAAGTTATCAGATCTCATGTAGAGCCAAGCTTCTAACTCTACACGCCCTACCTCTACAAGGCCTAACTTCACAAACTCTACACTTGCAAGTGACGAAATCGGGGGTTTTAAGACATTAATAAAATATAAAGTATAATAGCTACGACATTCAAACTTTATGTTTAATGATTGTACTGGTGTCATTATATCTTGAAATTTTTAACTATTTAGCATCATCCAAAACAAAGTTATGAGAGTTAAAAAAAACGACGAAACGTTTCGAGAAAAGGTAGGCAGTGCTCGTCTCGTGCGAGATTTATACAAATCATTTATGTATTACAACTGTATACTCTGACAAGAGAACGTGTTTGTGAAAGCTTATTCTCTAAATAAAAGTTTTGAGTTTGAATTTGGTCACCCCACGGGCAAAGGGAATATTTTTACACCACAAAAAAAGGGTGTAAGAAGGGCCTCGAAAAACTTATTCCAAATGCAATATACATAAGACATTAAGTTTAATAACAACTTATCTTTCGAAAGTCGCAAAATTTGAAGATGCATAAAGATTTAACAGCAGGTGTCGAAATTCAGTTGTTTTTAAACTTGTAACTGTCACAGAAAAAAAAAATATTATGACGTCCGTTCTTAACTCCTAGAAAAAAAAAAAATGAAATCCACAATTTGTTGCCATAGGAATAAATTCGATCACTAGTTTCGTTTTCAAAAAAAATCCAAAAAAATATGGTGGGAAATATATTCCCGCTGCCTTATAAAGAAAGGGTCGTGCCCACGGGTCGTGCCCTTCGAAGCACGGAGAAACTCAAGATAACAAAACCTATCCAGACGCTGGCTAGGGTCGATGTTGCTTGACTTGCGTGTTCATATTAGAGTGCGACACACCACACAGCGACGCCATCGAGCTCCTCCGACGCCATCGAGCTCCTTGTCGCTCAGCGACAATATTTTTTCGAATTCCGTAGATTCATTTCCAATGTGCACGATAGTCGTGTGAAGCACGAAATCTGTGAATTTTTTAACAAAGAATAAATAAGTAAGTATAGAATTAGGAGAGTTTTCAGTGTGTTACACCACACCTTGCAGTAATGCGTTTTTTAACAAAGAATAAATAAGTAGGTATAGAATTAGGAGAGTTTTCAGTGTGTTACACCTTGCAGTAATGCGTTTTTAAACAAAGAATAAATAAGTGTGCATAGAATTAGGAGAGTTTTCAGTGTGTTACACCTTGCAGTAATGCGTTTTTAACCAAGGAATAAATAAGTAGGTAGGAATAGAATTAGGAGAGTTTTCAGTGTGTTACAACCACACCTTGCAGTAACACGTTTTTTACCAAGGAATAAATAAGTAGTCATAGAATTAGGAGAGTTTTCAGTGTGTTACACCACACCTTGCAGTAACGCGTTTTTTACCAAGGAATAAATAAGTAGGTATAGAATTAGGAGAGTTTTCAGTGTGTTACACCACACCTTGCAGTAACGCGTTTTTACCAAGTAATAAATAAGTAGGTATAGAATTAGGAGAGTTTTCAGTGTGTTACACCTTGCAGTAACGCGTTTTTTACCAAGGAATAAATAAGTAGGTATAGAGTTAGGAGAGTTTTCAGAGTGTTACACCACACCTTGCAGTAATGCGTTTTTTACCAAGGAATAAATAAGTAGGTATAGAATTAGGAGAGTTTTCAGTGTGTTACACCTTGCAGTAATGCGTTTTTTAACAAAGAATAAATAAGTAGGTATAGAATTAGGAGTTATTTTTATTATGCTTCCTGCGGTTATGGTCAACTGTAACGGTAACTGGTGTCAGTGCTTTCAAGCTACCTAACGGTCACTGACTTGACTTAACGACTGTTGTCTATCGACAAAGACAATCTGTCGTTGATAGTTCTAGATTAACCTTATCATCAGAAGCAGCGGAGTAGTGCGAGATTATTTAAACCCATCCAAGTATTGGCTGGGTTTGTTGTTGCTTAACTTGGGTGAACGTTCCGCTTTTACACCCACAACGAGGTCATCGAGCTCCTCACGATAATCCTAGATATCCGATTAATCATTATTGTAGAGAAACGCAGGATGCACACAAGGTTAAATTACTTCTAAAATTGTAATTATGTAAAGTTTATTAACAACCTTCAGACATATTTTTATTGTAAGTATTTATACTGAGTATTTATAGTGCTTGGCGGTAGATTTTGCACTTCGTCGGCAATCATTGCAATTTCTAACAGGTAAGTACAAACGGATTGTTCATCAATTTTTTAGATTTTTATCGGGCTTTGAATTTAGAACCAAATACTTTATTGTAATGTAAAAGCAACAAGTTCTGAATTCAAAATCTCATCCTACTAATATTTATAAATGCGAAAGTTGGTAAATCTGGATTTTGTTACTCTCACGCAAAAACAGCTTGACACATTTGACTGAAATTTAGTACACTAATAGTTACTTGGTTAATACAAATAGAATAGATTTTATCCCGGATATCCGGGAACGGGTACAATGGGATTTCACGCCGAACGGGAAGTCCCGGGCATCAGCTAAACGATAAATCTATCTTAAACGATAAATTGATGGACAATTCGTTTGTATTCGGAAATGCGATGATTGCCGAACCGAAGTGCAATATTAAGTACTTAGTCTTATTATAACGCCGGGTATTATAGAAGCTTCTTGTGACATTTAAATTCGTATACAATGTTTATGTAATAGATTACAATCTTATACATACAACTTCATTACACTTGAATGGAGATGAAAAACAGGACGAACATAGATTTAAATTTAGATAAAAGATTAGAATGAAGATTAAATCAGGTATTGTTCTATGATTACGTGGTGACATGTAGGTGACTTCTGACGAGACATTTATCATAATCAACAAATGAAAGAGGTAACCAGGGTAAATAACTAAATAAATTGTTCTTCAGTTTATTAGCCCTGTTCGACGGACAACCTATATATCAAGTTAGTCATGGTCAGGATCTGAACTGAAGTAGTATTAATTCCCGCAGCCTCGGATGAGGTGGCAGTCAGTCAGATTTTTACCTTTTAGTCGGTTCGGTATAGTATACCCCAAGAGGTATTAGAGGTCCGGGAACCGACATACCTCCGTCACTCCCCAAGCGGCGGGGCATGTAGTAATGCATTTTCCTGACTTAAAACAAAAAAAAACAATCTAAAGTAGACCAAATTTAATGTAATATAACCTTAATTCGGTTTTGCGCTGGCCCAAAATCATAAATTCTTTCAAAAAAATAAAAATACTTTTATTTATCTGCTTGTAATTAACACATAATATCATCCATAATAATATCCATCTATCTATCAGTTTATTAAAAAAACCGTAGAAAATAATAAAAAATGAGATTAAGTGGTGTAAAAAGTAAATAATAACAGTCTTTGATCATAAAGAGGAAAGTAGAACAAATTTCTTTTAACCAAGCTCTAAATACTATTATAATAAAGACGGAATTAATCGATTGTTACGATACAAAAGTATCGATATACTGTATCATTGTGCATTGTCGAGAAAGCATCAGCCTTCACATCCGCTCATGTAATCGCAAACAAGCTGATTAATTGTCTTAATAAAACCATTCTTAGGCCATTGTGTCAATGGGAGTTAAGTTGGAAGAGCGAAGAGCTCTGCTGAGACTGCCTACGTACAGTTGTCGTCGTAAAGTTAATATTTTTTTAGTATTTTCGATTAATCCAGGCCGTCTGACGGCCACTGACGGACTTGGCTTAGTGATTATTGTAAAATTATATTTTGATCACATGTGGAGCCTTGTTATAAGCGTTTGTTGTATATTTGCTTAAAATTTATTTACGTATGTCATCGATATTTTGAATTCAAAATAGTGTTCATATTAGATACTTAATTTATATTTAAAAATCAAAAATAATCAATAAAATTCGTAATATTTTACTTTGCATTATTCAATATAATATAAATTATGTTTAATTTTGATATTTATTTTGCGTAAAATCATTAAATAAATCACCAAATATAGTTACGACGAAATAATTGCGTGTCAAATCAAATGTTTTCATTGCTAATCATTTGAGGAATTGCAGTCAACACGGCCTAAACAACAAAACGGGTAAAACAATAAAAATGTAGTCGTCCTCGATTTTTTTTCCAAGTACAAGCCTTAGCTCAAAAGCCGCAAATGTTTCATTGCTGTAGTTTCTCCACCAGGACGTCAATAAGCTTCGTAGCTTATTGTCAATCTGAGGGCACCGTTGTGATATTGGGTTTACAAGAGACACAACGGTGTGGGCTTGTCCCTAGATGTTTCATGGTAACTACCAAACATTTTGCTTTTTGAGTCATTGACACAAAGATAAGTAGGACATTCGAGTCGGGTGCGCCTCTTCGATTTATAGAGAAAGAGAGGTAGGGCACCGCGGATAATCCGCTCAAATCGGAGATAGCCCGTCTGGGGGAGGACCTCCACCTTACAGAAGATCGTAGCCAAATAGCATTGGTCTCGGCCATGTTGAGTTCCTACGGTGATTAAGGTCTTCAGAGCTCCACTTGTATATATTAATTGTAAATTAATATTAGTAAGCAATAAATTTTATGGCAACTTGTTTTTGATAATCTATCTAATAAGATAAGTAGTAGTTTTTGTTTCTAAGTGTACACAGTGAAAACAATTACGTAACGGATTATGATCTTCTATGACGTTTTGAGTTGACCATACAACTTTTGTAAAGTCAAACACTTGATTCTCACCGTCAAAGTGACATTGTGGTTTTGGGAATTCGTCGCTAATATTATGTGTAGTTACGTAAAGTGAAAATTATAATTACAAGTTTACACACGATAAATTTTATGATATAGGTTTTATCTTGTGATTCATAGTATTTTTTTGGATAAAAGTGTAGACTTTTAAGAAAGAAAGAAAAAAAGAATAGGCAACAATCTATTAAACGTAACGGCACATTCATATTATGAACAAGAAAGATTTGATTGTTTGTTGGAATTGACTATAGGCTCCGAAACTACTGGACCGAATTGAAAAATTATTTCACCACTGGAAAGCTACACTGGAAAGCGCCGAGAGACAAGCTATATTATTTAAAAAAATAGAGATTCTTACTAAAGCTAAGTTTTATATAAAGCATCATATCAGTTTCTTAATATTTAAAAATAACTAGGAAATTATTACTAGTATTTGCAAATATATTGCTAATTAAACATAGTCAGACAAGTATGGTAAAACGAAAACCCGTGTCATATAGCTCAACCGTGACCTCATCTATTTATCATTATGTACACAAAATTAAAATAATTTACATTTCACTTGAAACTCTATATTGGTTCTAAATACATAAGCAGTAATGTTGAAATTTGATTGGGATTTATTTAATTTTGAAACATCTAGTATCAATGCCACGGTATTAATTCTGGCAACTGTGGTTAATATTAGATTTTTAAGATTTCTGTGGTTAGACATTAAGGTATAAATATGGAGATAAGATTGCCTAGACATTTTTCACAAGTCATCATCATCATCATCATCGTATCAACCCATAATCATCCCACTTCAGGGATACGGGTCTCCCTTCAATCGAAGGTGATTAATTCGAGCGTACTCTGGAATTGGCCACGCTGATCCAATGCACATTACATTAATTTTTATCTTAATTAATTTTATGTAAATTCGCTACGCTATCCTAAAAAACCTTCAAAATAGTTTTATTTGAATGAATTTTAATTACACAATAATATTTATAGCTCAAAAATTAAAATAAAAGTTTTCACTTGCCACCATTAAGTGTTACGTAAAACTTTTACCCGTATTATGTGTTCACAATTACGAGATGTTACGATCATTCACGGTGACATGACAAGTTCATAGGAACTTGTTTTTGGAATATGTTATAACATTATGTTGTTATCAAATCGACACTTCAAATAACCAAGCACAATAACTTTTATATCGGTTCACGATGGTTCTGAGGTTGCATAAATAATGTAGACTTTAGAGTTTCATGGCTTAATCGCACGTTGGATGGATGTTGAATAATCGCACGTAGATTGATAGATATGGATAGATGGCTTGCATTTATTTATCATTGAATATTATTTCGATCGCTTTTATATTTAAAAAAAGTATGAATAATGTTGTTAAGCTTTATTGAGTTATTTGACGACCTCCGTGGCGTAATGGTTACCACGCCAGACCGCCACCCAGGAGGTCCCGGGTTCGATCCCCGGTCGGGTCATGATGAAAAACGAACTTTTTCTGATTGGCCTCGCGTCTTGGATGTTTATCTATAAATGTATTTGTTATAAAATATAATATCGTTGAGTTAGTATCCCATAACACAAGTTTCGAACTTACTTTGGGGCTAGCTCAATCTGTATGAATTGTCCCTATATATTTATTTATTTATTTTATTTATATATTGCGTAAGTAGAGCAAGCACGGGTTTTTGGCTTGTATGGAAGTACCGCTTGCTTGGATTCGATTTAGTTTGACAAAGTAGAATCGTGTAAAAAGTAGAAAAAATTTAGAGACTTTACAAATGTCAAATTATGCAGTTAGTTTGATAGTTGTAGTACAAATTAAAGTTTTCCTACCGAACTATTTAATTAGAGCATTATATGTCTTCGAAATATACACGCATTACACGCATTTATGTTTGCACCTGAAGAAACAGTCTTTTGTTAGAACCCGAACCGCAGAACTGAGAACGGAAAGTAGAAATGTAGTTCCCTACAAATTGTATGCGAATCATGTCTGTAAGTTAAACGTCAAAGAGCCGAAGCCCTTGATTGTATTTTTTTAATACAAGAACGGACACGCGAAGTCAATTTGATAGTTTTCAAATGAGACGTTCTATTTAGCACATATTCGTCAATGTCCAGAGAAATCATGCCCACATTGCTATTAGTTTATTTTATCTGTGGTTCGAATAATCTCCTTAATCTATGTTTAATCGGTTACGCCTTTAAATTGCCATAGAAAATAACATCCAGAAAACGGAAATCCAACAAACTATTGTAGTATTTATCGTAACGTATCATTAGTCTGCTATCTGTCCGTGGGTCACGTTTTGTTCAGTTGCCAGACAGGTGGTGTAAATTAGACCGATCGAGTAAAAGCCCTTTGAATCTGTACTTTCTATTTTACAATCTGATGGTGGAAATGCGAAATATAACGGTACCTTTAATTTATTTAAAGTAAACGTAACGTATTCTTATCTTTTAAATATATAAAATTCAAAGTCCTGACTGATTTAACTATATATCAACGCATAGATCAAACCACTGGGTCTAGAGATTCCAAAATGGAATGTAGGTTCCTTACGACGTCAAGGGGTATACTAAGAAAGGATTTTTCAAAATTCCCACGGGAAAGCGAGATATACGCAAACGAAGTTGCGAGTATTTTACTAGTTACATATACATATAAAATGCTTTGCCCTGATTGACTGGCTGACGGATCAACATGCAGTTTAAAACGCTGATCGTCGAGACCTGGAACTTGAAGAGTCTGTTCTTTGTACGATGTAGGCATTCGGTAAAAAAATCCCACAGGTTTTTTCGAAATTCCCACAGGAAAGCAGGATACACGGAAACCGGTTTCGCTAGTCAGTAAAGTACTGGCACGACCACCAGGGATTCCAACCCCATAGCAAAACAGTCGTCAACCTATCGATATCATTGATAGTAGAACAAATTGACTTCAATCAACAGTATCCACCGTTCGAAACCGGCACTGCACCCACAAGCTGACATTGACCCGTGTCAACAGGCTCCGATTACTCGATTGGAACTCGAATTGGTGTTACCGATTAATCGATAACGAATGAATTGGTGATAATTTTAATTATTTTAAAATGTAAAATGTATGTCAACAGCCTTTGTTGTTGTTAGATTAGTTTCTACAACACCTAATAATCCTAGCAGGCAGTGACGGCCAGCTAAATTAGTTTTTTCTCTTGTAATTTTTTTTAGCTTGGAGTTTCACAAATTGTTTCCGAAATGGTGGTAGTTTATAGAGTACAACATGACGAGAGAACGTCGTGAAGATCTACTCTCTCTAAATGTATGATTTATTTTCAACAAAAATTGCGATTTTTTTTGTAAGCAATGAATGCTCATTGTACATACACCCAGAATTGAAAATGATCTACAATTTAAATTATTTGCAGCTCTGTAGAATACGACCGTTATAGTAAAGTCATCTAAAATAATTAATTATCTCATTAAAGATCTAGATGTAGAGATAAGTACTAAATCTATAGATAGATAAATCTAAGGAAGATAGTATGATTGATTACAGTTTAAAAAGTAACATTATTCAATCGCTTTCCTTATGTATATTATAATATCGACACAGAATATTTGTAACACATGATATAAGGGATTAAATTCGCAACGGATATTTATTTATTGCTTGCAAATTAAATTGTTTATTTTATTCAATTTTAATTGATTCTATTTATCATAAATAACAACACAATTATAGATTAAGTAACAAGATATATGCTTGTAATAAGTTAGTATAAAAACCTGCTAATGCGAATCTTATACCAGTTAAGGTGTGGTGTGTCGTGTCGCTTCACACGGTTATAGGTTTCATTTTACAGTCAGTTTCTATAGCGCATTTTTAGAGTAAACGACACATTAAATTATCCCTCTCACTGTCAAAAAAGAAAAGAAGAGATAGCTTCAGACTTAATGTACGATTTAAATTAAAATACATTTCAAGAACTGCTGTTAGTATGGTTAAAACTAAATATGCAACGTATTTTGACGCTGCTGTGTCAAAATACGCTACATTATGTAATTCTAGCCATACTAAAGTTGCGTTTACGCATGCAATAATAATCTTTCTATCATGCAAGTACGATTGTGAGAGTTTGCCAGACAGCGAGCGAGTTTTTGATATCATGTTTTTTTATGTCATACACCAGGCAAACAGGCAAGTGGGCCACCTGTTAGGAAGTTTACCGCCGCCTATAAGCATTAGTAACATCTGGGGCTCCTATGCATTGCCTGTTGCAGATGTATGAGCAGACCACAGTTCTATTAAGTTGTCGAATCATTGTCGAAGATTATTGTGTTAGAGCGTAGCAGTACAGAGTACTCTGTTACTCTGTGGTAACAGGATTGCTGTATCATTGTACAGACGTAACCACGTACGTGCAAGTTATTTTTGGTGTAATTAAAAGTACAAAAAAATAATTGGACCTAACCATTAATCTATAGAAAGTCAATAAATTCTCATGCGTATATTTTTTCATATAAATTAAAACAATTAGGTCAGAATATATTGCAAATGCAATTTCGAAAACATAAAAAGTCAATGGTTTCTACAAGTTACGCCTTCGGCATCAATTAAAAATAAAATCTTAACTTTTAGTGGTCAATTAATAAAATTATGCAAGCAACGCCATTTGTTATCGTAAAAGACAGTTAAAAATGCCTAAAACTGTCGCAATTGGTTAAGCTACTAATGAGATCTAAATCGTAATTCGCAAAAAGAATTTAATCGATTTACGAAATCGAGGTCGAATTATCGCATTTGAGTCCTCAAGCATAATGTCGTAAAGTGGTTCGGTGACCACTCGTTATGTAATCGAAGTTCGTGGGAGTCGATTGTTACAATCGATACGGAGATCGAGGGGAACGAATCGATAGTTGCATCGTTTTGAAGTATAAATCGATTCCAAGCGTGAATTAGGCCGGTGATATGTGTTACTTGGTAACCTGTCTGTCGAGTACTCGATTTGTTTGCAAGATTTACAAGTTTTAAAATGTCCCATTTTTGTATCGGTCAGTATGTCAACAACTTCGGTACAATACATCAACGTCGACTCGTTTCGTATCGATTCCAAATCGGGAACGATTTGTTGAAAACTATTACCAAATACTATAGACGAGTAATACCCACAGCTTCGGAAGAATTCGGGCAAGACGCGACACTAGCGCCCCTACGGCATGAGGGCGGCATGAGGTGAACGATTTCAAAACTTTTGTATGCAAAATGTTATAGCGCCCCTAGCGGCATGAGGTGAACTGTGCGTTTTGTATGCAAAATGTTAGCGCCCCTAGCGGCATGAGGTGAACGGAGGTTGCCAAGTCATTGTATGAGAAACGTCAAGAGCTGTGGGTATTAGTCTTCTATAGTATTTGCTATTACGACGAAGTAGATAAAGCAGATTTTTTTTAAATGATTTTATAGGGATGTTGGTTCCAGAATTCATTTATATGTTCTATCTCACCAATCATAAACAGTCTATCAACATGAGCTGAATCTAACTGCAGAGTGTTACGTAAAATATGACGTGATTTTGATTATAATTTATTGTATTGAAGCGACCATGATTATTTACTTATTTTGATTCGCATTCGCCTGTTAATTTATTTCGACACGAACAAGAAAAACGCAGCTGATTTATTATTTTTATCTCCCAAATCATCTTAGAAAAAAATTACTATTAATAGTCAATTTTACACAGTATGGTGTAATACGGTAATTATTAAACGCTTGTGAGGCAATCCATAAAATATTCTTTGTTCAGCAACCTTTACCCATATGGCAAACTCACAAGTCATACATACTTGCACAAGAATGCCGCATCTCCTTATTAAATTGCACGGAATAATGTGTTACATAAGTGATGTATCAAAAAAGCCCTTGACACGAAGAAAGAGGGCTCAAAAACTAGTTTTTTTTTCATTGAATAAGATGTATGTATGGGGTTTTTGAATTCATATTAAAAGTAATGAGTAAGATTGTTATGTAAGTAAATTTTTTTTGGGGCTACAATTCTTCGTACGTATACTCCGTTCCAATATACTTGACACAAGATTCAGTGCTGGTATTTGAAGATTGTCATACACCTTATTGTGGTATCATAATGTTGTGTGTTATATCGCATCAAAATGATTTATAATCGGTTCATGTCTATTTTATAATGATTTCGACGACTGTTTGGAACTTTTATGCCAGGAATATTGGAATGGATATTATTAGTGACATTGCACCCATTGCAGACTGTCAGAACAATGAATTATAGTGACCATTTATATTCCTTCTAGCCTTTGGCTACATCGACTGTTTTAGATCGTTAGATTTGGGCTCGATTGTCCTTAAATGGGTTAAATAAAATAAATGATGCATTTATACCCAAATCCAAGATAGATACAATTTATTCATTATATATTTAAATAAATGTTTGTCAACCTGTTTGTCCTATGCAGGAACGATCTACGAAGTTCCGGGTAGAGTTAGGTCCAGGTGCCTGCGGTTGGGTTACTATCAATTGACCCATCGGGTAATATTGAGATATTGATTTGGAATAACTTAGGTTTAAATTACTGAATCTATATATATAAAATTCAAAGTCCTGACTGATTTAGCTATATTTATCAACGACGACCTCCGTGGCGTAATGGCTACCACGCCAGACCGCCACCCAGGAGGTCCCGGGTTCGATCCCCGGTCGGGTCATGATGGAAAACGAACTTTTTCTGATTGGTCTCGGGTCTTGGATGTTTATTTATATAGGTATGTATTTGTCATAAAATATAATATCGTTGAGTTAGTATCCCATAACACAAGTTTCGAACTTACTTTGGGGCTAGCTCAATCTGTATGAATTGTCCCTATTTATTTATTTATTTATTTATCAACGCATAGCCCAAACCGCTGGGTCTAGAGATTCCAAATTTGGAATATAGGTTCCTTACGACGTCTAGGGGTGTCCTAAAAAAGGATTTTTCAAAATTCTCATGGGAAAGCGAGATATACGTAAACGAAGTTGCGTGTATTTTACTAGTGTTATACATACCTTTATTTTACTCGATATAGTGGCCCGACCCGACAAATTGTCGTCGTTACAGCCAGCGCATTGCAAAAATCTTCGTTCTCAATCCTAGAGCGTCCAAATAAAATTTAACTTAAGAGAAATAAGATAAGCCTTTGGCTAAGTAAGTACTTTTGTCGAAAGGGTGTTAGTTCCGCGTACGAAACGAAATAAACACGGACTTGACATGTTACAAGACACTGTTGTGAGTTTAGCAGGAAATCATGACATGTAACGTATTTTTAACAAAGGTTACAAGTATTTATTAACACAATTTCCTTCAGGCAAAATGTTAGTGATTTATATAGCCTTTCAAATGCGACTACGTGTAGAAACTCAAGTAAAACATACTATTTCCTTAGCGAAATGGTATAAAATTCCGTAGATAAGTCCTAATTTAATCTTAGTATATTTTATCAAATGTTTATTAAACTTAGAGCTATTATTGATAAAAACAAATTTTGTTTTTATCAATAATAGCTCTAAGTTTTATCAATATTTTTATTATTTTTTTAATTTTATTATACCAATAATAACTATGTTAAAATGAGTACACTGTAAACAAGATAGCTTTTAAAACATGTGTCTAATAATATAATTATTATTTTTGTTTCAGGTAAATATTCTCTTCATTTTCAATCAACATCAATCCGCTGTAGAACAGGAGGACAGGTCAGCGTAGGGAGTATTCTAAAACTTCAATCCCGTATCCCGAAAGGGGTTAGTTTATTATGACTGAAAATACTGTTTATTTATTTTTATTAAGAATTTGGTTACCATTATAATTAATCATTTGGGGCAGGCCTATGTCCAGTGGACATCATGTAGCTCAGATGATTGTGATAACAAAATCTGTTCGTATAGTAAAAATATAAGAATCTTAATTTGCGATGTGTATTAGTTAGTTTTTGGTGACAACCTAGAAACTTTTTTGTTTATCATGTTAAGTAAGACGAACAGATGTGCCGGAGGACCTTTATATTACGTAGTTATTTCGATAATGGTGTAACTATAATAATAACATAGAACCTACGTCGCCTACGCATGGTCTTAATAATTCTGTAACATAAAATACTATATATCGCGTGGGGCCGACGACGCTTCATAATCTCTTCCGATAATTTCGAAAGCACAAACCATTTGTATCAAAGCAATCTGTCTTTAAATTCATTCGTCTATGTTTAAGGCGATTTAGATAATCAATCAACGTAATATGAGCCCAGAGGCTTAGATAATACATCAGTTAATAGTGTGACAACATATTAATTAATATTTACGTTACGTCATAACTAGGATAGATTTATTAATCATCAATTCAATAAGGTCTAATGTTTATATTCAACTAGTGAAACTGCGCAACTTCGTTTGCGTGTGTTTACTTATGCACAGTAGCGCCATCTATATCAGACTTTTGATGAAATCCCACGAGAATCGCGTACTTTTCAGGATAAAAAGTACCCTATGTGTTAATCCAAGGTATCAGCTACATACATACCAAATATCATAAATATTGACCCAGCCATTTGAGAGTGAAGAACAAACATTACTTTCGCCTTTATAATATTAGTAGCATTGTCAATAATTTTGGCTATTGTTTTGTTTGCTGTAAACCTATGCAGTATACAGACAAAAAATACAAGAGACGGAGACACCTTATAGACTAATACACAACAAGGCGCTGAAAGCATTCCTTTCAGCTCAACCTTAAGGTTTTTTTTTGAGTTTTTGGTTTTAATTAGTATAGGTAGAGTTTTTTATCGATGTTCACCTATCAGATGTCACTTCTACGTTTACACACTTCTTGCGCATTCCTTTCTTCTATATTATCTTCTATATAGTCTATATTATCTTTGGTCTCCCTATCGCAAAATGTCCCTCCAACCAAATCTACCCCAATAAATAAATAGATAAATAATTTATTCACACAGATTGAGCTAGCCCCAAAGTAAGTTCGAAACTTACTTACTTTTAATACTTACTTTGGTTATTTTATTTTATTTTTTAAGGTTTTTAGTTTTAGGTTCATTATAATTTGTTTATATTAATATGTTTAGTTTTGTTTTAGTGTACATACACTGGGCGTCAAAAATAAGTAGTACAGTTTTAAAATTGCAATTACTCTTAAATTATAGAAGTTAGAGTTTTGAAATAAAAGACATTTTATAGCAAATTTAACAAAGTTTTCTAAAAATAATATTTTATTTAGCATTAGTAAAGTTTTACACTAAAAATCAAGAAAAAACTAAAAAGCTAACCATTTTAAAGGAACTATCAAGAACTTAATTTTTACGTTTTGGGCCTTGTTCCCACTTTAGTAACTTGGTGTTGCCGCCTCGGGCTCTGATGACAGCTTGGAGCCGATTTGGCATGCTGAACACTAAGTTTTGGAGGCGGTGTTGGGGAATATTCACTCATTCTTCTATCAAAGCCTGTTTAAGGGCTCTGAGGTTGGCGGGGGGTGGTCTGCGTCTTCTGACTAGCCCCCAAGCTCGTCCCAGGCGTGTTCAATCGGGTTAAGATCTGGGCTTCTTGATGACCAAGTCATCAAGCTGATGCCAACCTCCTGAATGTACTCTTGTACGAGGTGAGCGGTGTATGGCCGGGCGTTATCATGCATTAGTATCGCTCTATCACTCATATTTACTAAATATGGCCCTGCATACTCGTTAAGGATCTCTAATGCATATCTTTCACCAGTCAGAATGCCATTTTCTATGACCACTAGCTCTGTGCGACCCTCTGAAGAGATGCCAGGCCATACGTGTACAGAGCCCCCGCCGTATTGAACTCTTTCCGAGATGCAACCTTGAATGTATCGCTCACCAGGTCGCCTGTATACTCTCCGCCTTCCATTGGAAGTGAATAAAGAAAACCGAGACTCATCTGTGAACAAAACTCTTGTCCATTCTTCTTCGCCCCATTGTACGTGTTGACGGGCGTAGCGTAGTCTTGCTACATGATGCCCTGTCTCAAGTTTGGGGCCATTTGCTGGCCTGTACGACTTCAGGTTGGCTTCAGCAAGTCTTCTCCTCACTGTACTCTCACTAACGTAGTCTCTTCGGGTCTGAAGAAGCTGTTGCTGGACCTCAACTGCATTAAGGTGACGATTTCTTAACACAGTAGAGACAATTAAGCGGTCTTCTCAGGTACTAATGCACCTGGGTGCCATTACTCTGCCATTAATTGGTCTCCTTAGATGGTTTCCAGTCTCTTCGTACCTTCGCTTTACTTGCTGGATCGTTCTTAGAGTTACACCCACCGTTCTTGCAGTACGACGCATACTGATGCCTACTTCGAGTAAAGTTATGATTCTTGCACATTCTTCTGGTGAAAGAGGCATGATTAGTAAAGTTTACTAGCTGAAGACACATTTGCTTTTGAATTGCAATTGATTTATCGAGCAATAAAGAAAACAATAAAAAACAAAAGTACAAGCCAACAGTTTAAAAAAATAGTGTTTTTGTTTATTAACGTTTTTTTCAGTCAATCTTTAAAAATGATATTATGCATGAAATTTTTATTAAATGAAATTAAATTGTCTTTTAACTTTTTTTTATTTCAAAGGTCTAGCTTCTGTAGTTTAGGAGATATTGCAATTTTAAAACTGTACTACTTATTTTTGACGCCCAGTGTATATAGATTTGTTTCTTATTTGAATAAATATAAGTTCGAAACTTGTGTTATGGGATACGATATTATATTTTACATCCAAGACCCGAGGTCAATCAGAAAAAGTTCGTTTTTCATCATGACCAGACCGGGATTCGAACTCGGGACCTCCTGGGTGGCGGTCTGGAGTGGTAACCATTACGCCACGGAGGTCGTCAAAATAAAATTTATTTCTATTCTTAACTTAAGTAACTACTATTTCCTTACTAGATATGATATCATATCCTTCAAGTTTCGGTTGTAAGACAATAAAATTATATTCATCATCAGCCTGTATGGAAACATTACGTGATGTCCTTATACCCCTCTCGATGTTCAACATTGAGCACGATCCTCGCTATAGCCTATTTGCGGAGAACGCCACCAAACTTCATTTGACATGGGGGCACTTTTTTTATACGATCATATTATAAAAACTTATTACATTAAACGACAAAAATCATCATAAAAATATTTATATTAATTACTTATTAAATAACATTGTTAAGGCTAGTAATAAAAGAAATAAGACCACAACCTTGAGACACATTTTCAATTGAACTGGAACAAGACAGGTCAGGTACTTTTAGTTACGTCATAGCACTTGTTTCGAACTGTATCTGTGACATTGCGAAACCAGCGAAGTTGATTGTGAAAAGAAAGTGACTACATATAAGTATCTAGATAGCGTATTTAAGTTCGACCGGTCCAGTGAGTTAGCAAGTGGAATGTTTAGAATTACTAACTAAACTGAACAAGATCGAGTTAGAAATTTGAAATTACCCATCTGTTATAGACGGAAAGATCAATGATGTTGAAATGTAGATAAATAATGGTTAATTGCAGAAATGAAAAAAAGAGATGAACGACGTTGTCGATTACGTTAAAATTAAAATCAATTCAGTTTAATCTCAAACAAAAATATCTATCCATCTATTATAAAGATATTTATTATATAGAATGACGATGATGATGGAAATGAGGATAGATAAAAAGACATAATGTTCTTCTTGTATCTTGCAATATACAAAGGAAAAAAATTAAGATCTCAATACTCAATACTTCATTGAATCATAGTAAATTTAAATTTAACAAAAAGTACTTACTATAAACCCTGTCGGGCATTGCAATTTACAGAATTACAAGATCATAGTATCAAAAGCTAATCCTCTATCAGAGATCTGGTTAAGGGATCAAATTAAAAAAAAAGTCTGGTTATCTTGCTGAACTTTGGAGGTATGATGGCTGGATGGATTCTTATCTACGCAGCTGACTTTTAAGATGTTTTTTTTTAATTCAAAATTATTTTTCTCTAAAAGTCCAGGAAAGTTCCTGTTGCTAAGCGGAAGCATTATCTAAGTACCAATTTAAGCATACGCGTAACAAGCTTAGTCTAATTATAGTTTAAACACGGATCTTGGTTTACCTACGTAACTCAGGAAATTGTGGTAAAATTGTTAATAATTAAAATATAATCTAAACTACAGGTTTTCTTATCAGAAATCTAGCAATAGGTTGCAGCAAAATTCAATATATTTCTTCAAATAGGCCTATTATAAGCTCTTTCGAATATTTTAACAGACGTCTTGACTTGACTTGTGCTAATAATCCTATTCCTTACATCTTTCTGTATTATTATTCGGGGATCATTATTATTATCTGTGTTTTTACATTTAAACGTGCTAATCACTTTGGGGGTCTAGCATTATAAGTTACTCTGTTTATAGTTAGATGTCTACTCTATCTATAGCTCTTATGGGCTATCATTGTTAATCTTGGCTCCTCAGAAGACACTGAATGTCTGGAAGATCTGTTCTGAAGTTTTATCTCTTCATCATCATCATCTCAGCCACAAGAAGTCCACTGCTGGACATAGGCCTCCCAAATCCCTCCGGTCTTGTCTCTTGTCAGTCGATAATTCTAGTTGAAAGTAGCAAGAATTTAAATTATCTTATATAACAAACGCAATAAGGATATTTCTGTCAAATGTATAATTATTTCGCATTGGAACACCGGCGGCCCTTCCTGATAAGTTATATTTAAATTTTATGTCGCCTTTCGCTTGCATTATCGTTACGCATTTCACTATTATCCACGGAAGCATGGAATGTGCTTTATTTGGTCAAAAAGTAAAATATACACGTGGTGTTACCGGTACCGCGGCACTGATACAAGTTTTATCATTTTTCCATTCCTTGGAATTATCAAAAATCCTTTCTAAGCTTACTAACTAGATGACTTTTTGTGCCTTCGAGTTTGCTTCGCACAAAAAGTATGTACGGCCCGCAAAAAGTCCGTTGCTGAAAATCTCTGTGGTTGTAGATATGTGCTACGCGTCTTTCACGAGTATATAATTCGTTCGCCAAGAATTTACACTCGTTTGGGGACAATATGAAAAAAGTAGGAAAACAAACGGCTTACGGTGAATAGCTCAAAACCATTAATGAAACATTATACTAAGGCAGGCTGTCAAACAAAGAAGAAAAAAGAGATACCTTGTTTAATGCGAAACTAAAATTAAACAGCGTTTCCGAAACTGTCTGTTAAATTGATTTAGCAGTCAAATTAACGACGGGATTTTTATATATTTTTTTATTTGCGCCAAGACTTCCCGGATGCAGTCTTCGCGCAAATAAAAAACTGATTTGACAACTCTGACAAGGGTAACTTCATATCTTAACGTCCGGTTGCTTTTCAAAGTATAGAGTTGTTACATGCGTATGTGTCTATAATTTAATATATTTGAGGACCAAAACTGAGATATAAAGCATTACCCAATGGTTATCGGATAAGGTTGGTTATGTAATACTAAACTAGTTCAGTTGCTACACTGAAATCAACTTGCTACCCTCGAGAAAGGAATAGTATAACTTTAGAACGGGTATTGTATATGTTTTAACAGTGTGTTAGTTTTCACAAACCAAGAATACGATACCGACAACCTGTCATTAAACAATCGAACTTAGTTATGCAATATTTTAGATTTTGATTATGTTATTAACTCAGTACCTACCTATTAAGTATTATATCACTCTGTAATATTGCAAATAATATTATAAATATGATATTGTAAAAAATCATAATGTGCTGTGTTAACGCCGAACAAATTATAACAACTATAAAGCAATTTGCGAATGAAATACAATTTACTTTTTGATTAGCTCTTGTAAAAATGGTAGATGAATAATAATTTTGTGTTTATTTTAAAGAGCTATTATTATTTGAAAAGCGCGATGGCAACAACAACTCCAGTCAATACTTGAATGGGTTTAATAATATCTAACATAGGTAACTGTCGATGACGAATTAGTGACCGTAAAGGTGCTTCTTCACCGCGAGCATTCGCGTGTAATGTAACATTTTAGATTCGACTTTGAGCATTACATTACAATACTACCTCCCTGACTGACGAGCGTTCGCCTTACTCACTGCTTGTAATGCTCGAATCTGAGCGTTACATTACACGCGAATGCTCCCGGTGAAGGAGCACCTTAAGATTTCTTGAAAACACTAACAACAGCTGCTACCCTCAGTTGACACTAATTGCGGGAAGGACTCGCAAAATAAATATTTAAATATTCATTGCATTATTGTCTTGACAGTAGAACCAACGTATATATGAACTTTAGTTACTGCTCATATCGTTTACTTCCATATCAGTGTCCACTTTGAATATGTCTAAAAGTAGGCCAATTTGTGTTTTGTTCTGAGATATAGGAAATGTTCATTGTTATGTACCTGTTATGTACTTGTTATGCACCACTAATTGGCATTTAACATGTGCATTATCAACATGAGAGTGAAAGGATCTATTTATTTTACAATTAAATTGTGTACCAATTAACACGCTCCAATTAATTCTTGATATTTCAAAGCTCAAGCTATAAGAGCTTTATTTCAGTGTTTTTAAATAATTATCATTTCCATTTCTCTAATATGGATGATAAGATCTGAATGATAGCTTCGTAATTGAGAGGAATTGGTAGCTGTTCATCGTCGACGTACGTAGTCGACAGCGACCAATTCATTGAGAGCTAACTCAGTCAATCTTTTTTTTATTTAAATAGGCTTATTACAAGTATTTACAAACTCTTTCGAATCGTCACTTTTTTCCATACCACCAGTTTTTTTTAATTCTACATAATTAACTCGGCGCTATTCAATCACGAAGTCAACTAGGCTCAATCTATTGATGCTATGGGTACAAGACAACGGACAACGATTAGCCCAAAAACATAACCTATAATGGTATGTCTTTACATAGAATAAAACGAAGTCCTTCCAGCTGTCAAAATTCAAAATTCAAAACTTTTATTCAGAGAATAGGTTTTCACAAACACGTTCTCTTGTCAGAGTATACAGTAATAAATGATTTGTATAAATTAATCTACTCTATAAACTACTACATTTCGGAAACAAAAGCAAAATGACCAGTGGTGAAAAGAAATGGCGAAAGAAAACCAGTTACGGCCTTTTTTGTCATATAAAAATATATCGTACTTTTCTTTTTTCTTTTCTTTTTCAACATAAAATTTAAAACTAGGTACATACACACAACATTACGTACGCGGAATGTCAATAAATAGTGCCATTAATTTCCTATCTGTCCCTATGTATGATGAGACCTTCAAAACAACGCAACGAATTTTGATGCGTTTTTTTAAAAATAGAGTGATTCAAGAGGTAGGTTTATAATATGATAATACATTCCAAAATTCCCACGGGAATGCGGGATACACGAAAACAAAGTTGCGCGGGTTTCGCTTACATAAAAATTTGAAGACATTTTTTTATTTTGCGATGTTAAAAAGGCAGACAAGGCAAGGCAGGCTATGGAACCTGAAGCCTTAAAATCACTTGAACAGTTCAATAACAAACGACGCATAATCCTCATAATATGACATCGGATGAGATCATCACAATATGCAAATTGCAAATACCTATTGGGATCACAAGTTCACTGCCCTTAATGACGTTTTTTTTTTATATGTAAACAATTTGGAATGCAATTTTTGTTAATCTTACAAAGTTTTTTTCTTAAAGTCATAAATTTTTGTAATAATTAATATGAGTAATAATTAATATTCATACAACCAGTTTCTGAAACACATTTCAATTTTAATGCCACATTAAGTTTCAATCTATTTCTTTTTTTTCTTTAGTTTGACAGTGACAGCCGCAATTAATATGTCATTTATAATGGCTTTGAGAAAAAAACCGATATACTGATAAACGTCAGTTAAATTGACAGATCTTGTATGAATTATCGACAATATATCTGGCAGATAGGCTAACTGAATCGTATCAGGAACCTGTAAAACCGGTCTTAAAAGTAAAATAAATTGAGTAAAACGTCTGGAGTTGGATACTGATATATCATGCATAATATGCCTATATAATACTATGAAAGTATTATTGCCAATGTTTTTTTTTAATACTAGCCCGCAGCTTCGTTCGTGCCGAATCGCAATTACATAAATGTGTTACGTTTATCACCCAAGGGAGTAGGCAGAGTCTAGAAGGCAAAGAGCTATTAGAAAAATATTTTAACAAGTACTGTACAGTCCACAAGTCCTAATGTACCCGTTGTCTGGTAACAAAAGTAGGTTTAAAACAGCTTACTTCGGGACTAAAGGACGCTGTGTGAATTGCGTACTTACAATTTTATTTAATATCGTATGACTTGTACATAATTTTTTTGTCGTCAAATAGCGTCATAGAAATCCATGAGAGGGGAGGGCTATTAACTTTTAAAGCAGCTGAATATTCTTCAGGATCTTTGCGACCACTTTTTGCTATGTCCATATGTGAAAGATCGTCAAGGAAACGACGGGATTGCACGTGCAAAGCCGCGGTCTACCACTTGTATAAATTATACTGTTAACATAAAACTTAATCGTATCAAGATAAAACTTGAAGCACGTAAGCACGTAAGGCTCGACTTAGCTTTACGCAATATCCCGCTGTAAATAATATATCCCCGACCAGTTTTAACTATGTGTTGAAATATCCTTAGTTACGGTGTCGGATTAACGTATATTAAATTGAGATAATACATGTTATATAGACTGTGACCATGTATTTCGTACGGTGTTCAAACTATCTAAACCTGTCCCTTTTTTTTGGTGATATGAGTGAAAAAGAAAAATATATTTTTAATAATATGCAACCATGGTTATTAATAAGGTAATTATCTTAATATGCTGTTATGGTAATCAAAAAATATTTTTTTACATTTAAATTGTGGTCGTCTGTTATTATCGTTATTGCTTAAATTAATATGTGCATAGTTTGTACGCGGGTTGAAAATAAACACAAAAAATCTAAAACATACTCTCAAAAAGCTTTGTAGCAATTAGTTTCGTTCGGTGAATGAAAAATCCAAAACTAACTTCTCCTTTATCCCTTTTTTAGGGTTCTGTAGTAAACTACAAGGAACCCTTATAGTTTCGCCATGTCCGTCTGTCTGTCTGTCCGCGCAGCACTTAGACACTTAATGGTAAAAAGCTGTAATTTGGTATACACATATTAACAATGACAAAGTGCTGGAACAAAATTTTGAAAAAAAAAGTTTTTTGGTGTACCTCCCCTACATGTAAAGTTGAAACGAATTTTTTTTTCAGGCCCACCCCATGTTAGATAGGTCTCTTCGAAACATTTTATTTATTTAAACTTTATTGACCACAATATATGGTTACAAAAGGCGGACTTAACGCTAAATGCATATTTCGCAAAATTTCTATCCATTGTACAAATTGTCCGTGATTTTAATATCGTCTAAAGTACTTACTGTCACTTATATGTCACAAAACATAGTTTCACTCAATTTCTATTTCATTCCGTTACTCTTCCGCATCACCTCCACGCATGCCTGCATCTTGTATATTGTTTAATGACTGCGATAAACTATACTTGACATTGTATCACTGGAAGAGATAATTCATATTATATTTTTTCTATTACGAACAAATCATAGGCTAATCAGACGACAGACGCACTTTTTGACTGTGATAAATAGAACCTATGCAATTAAATCCTGTAGCGCACACGACACCCAAAAAGTCGGGCGCACAAAAATCTGTGTAACACAAAATCCGTGTGCACAAAAATCGTGCGGCGTTTCATCAAACCACGCCAGTACGCCGCACGAAAAAAATACAACGATTGCTTCAACATGCAGTAACGCAGACGACGCACAAATTATGTGCGTTGTACTTCTTCACAGCTCGCAGATGGCGGACTACATAGTCCGTCATCCAAAAATCCACTTGGCGGTGAGAGCCCTACGCACCCGCAACAGTCCGGTGTCTCAGAAAAGGGTGTTAGTACACCCGAACTGAACTTATCAATTATAAAAATAAAAAAATAAAATGCAAAATCCACAACGGACTTTACAATTATTATGTTTCAATCTGTCTTTCTCCGAATTCATGCATGGTTTGTATATTATTACATTATTTCCACATGATGTTTTCGATAAAATTTTGTCACTTCCAGAATAAATAACATCGGTGCTTTAGACCGATAATTGTTTGCCTGCTTTCCGGCATCTCGCCTCTCGGCAGAATGCATTTTCACTGCGCGTATGTATCTCGACACCACTCTTCCGTGGTCAGATCTTGAAACGGTGGTTAACTGTGATGCTGATATGTTCCGGTGTTTATTTTAGAATACAATGTAAAGATTTTTTTATAAGATGTAAGGTGGCAAACAGACATTCATATGGAAGTCAGAGAGGGTCTCTCGCGCGCTGTCGGTGGTATGGCATGCCCACATCTACAATTTTTTTTTAGAGAAGCATGAAATATTACACTTTGAAGTATTCCAATCTAACTTATGGGTTTATAAGTACCTAGTACAGGCGCCAGTTCTCCATCAAACACGTGACTCATAATTATTAAGGTGCAATTCATTGTTAATTTGTTTTATTTTTGTCATTTGTTTGTGGAGAAGAAATAAATAAACGTTTATTATTATTATTATAAGTAGGTAAATTTAATATAATATAAACTTTTAAAATGTTTTAGTCTAAGAATAATGTCTATTGACTTTTCTTAGTGTGTGCTAAAGAGAAACACTTTGATCTTGTGTTTTAAGTTAATACACTAATATTATTTTCACTTATCTCTTCACTCATTTAAAAGGCTCTACAATATCATGATACAAAATGCAGCCTATTTTCTTTGTTTATGCCAATTTTTTTGTTTGAAAAAATACATTATCTCTTATTCAAATGAAACATAGTATAATGAAAACGTTCTTGTCGGCAGAAATAGATAAAAGACCCCTAAAATCGTACCATAGACTAATTTTTGTATGAGATCACAGCACACCGCAATAACTTACTAAATACTTACTAAATCACTTGCTAAGTGATGCCAAGACATTCACAGTTCAAAATGATATATTCGACATGACAGGCGATTGAAAGCTGTGATTGAAAGATAGAAAAGGCAGTATTTATAGTAGTATGAATCTAGATAAACTAAAAAACGTTTTTGATACTTGAACTTATTTTTTTTATTATGTCAAAAAAAAATGAGACCCCGTTCTTGGTTTATGTACTGTGTAATCAATCATGAAAGAAAAAAAATGACAATTAAATATTATTATACATATTTTTTTACAATTAGATTATAAGTATTATATAGATAGTCACGTAATGACTGTGTTTACAAAAAAAAAACGGTTTTAGAACATAGTTGTATTATCATTGTGTATATTTTTGTACAAGTTAAGTTTTATATTGCTCTTTGTAGTGTTTCACACAATAAGCTTAATATCTTACTCGAACCATAAGTTTTTTTGTACATTCACATCTTTTTAGCAGGACTAGGTCAATACATATTTATTATTATCTCTAGGAATTTTGTATTACCAGGTCCAACGGCGTCCCTTTTTCATCTATATAGTACACATACGTGTTACGCACACGTATCATAATGTATGCTACTAACAATATAATGTACATACGTACCTACTTATGAGTTTGAAAGGTGATTACCCTCATGCGGAAGGCTTAAGACAAGTAGGTGTCTGTCTGTCAGTGAAAAAACGAACCGGATCTCATTAACATGAATTGTTTTGTTGAATTACTTCTGTGGTCAATCGTACGCTTTTTATTTGTATTAGGTACTTATTATTGTTATTCTTATGTGGTGAGGCTTAACGACTGTCATCCATCGCCCGGGACTGACGGCTAAGGTACAGTCAAGAGCAGGTCGACCTTTACATATCGAACTTTGTACCATTCTTAAGTTCTATGTCATAAGAGCCAAAATTGTACTGCAAGGGTAAAGCTCAACGTGTTCCTGAGTACCCCTGACTGTACCCTCAAAAACACGGAGAAGTTAGAAATAACGAGACCAATTCAATTCAAATTCTTTATTGTGCAGCAAAAGTTACATCATGGGATAGGTGTTACATTTTAAAATAGTTGCACTATGTTCACCATATGTATATATACCACTAGGGTTTAAAATGTTCATATAATTATATAAAAATTTATATACTGTTTTATTTGCTTCAGCCTAGGTTTAACTCATCCCAACACTGCCTAGACATCCAAACACTGCCTAGGATCGACGTAGCTAACCTTGCATGTGTTTTTTTGAGTACGACAAACAGTTATTCTATCGAACTCCAAAATGTAAAAAATAATTACAACAAAATATAATTTAAACAATAATAACATTGCATAATGATAATTAACCTTATTATTGTTTGCATAAATAAGTAGTTTAAAAGTATCAAGATTATTTCCGGTGCTAACGGGGCGGATGCGGTGACCTTGCCGCATCGGCTTTGTTTATATTTATTCTGTTAGAAGTAGTTAGAACACTTCTCTCTATCACTTCAATGCGGATGACAGATTGCGACCGCCTACGAGACGCAGCAAGGTCGCCGATCGACCGGTTCCATAAGTGGATCTTTATAAATCAGATCGTATTATGCAAACTTTTTGTAGGTTACATTACACTATTTATTTTAACATTGATTTGACATAAACGCGTAACTTGATTTTATATTACTTAATATAGGCGCCATTAGGCGCTACTGATTTCGGAATTAATTGGAGAAGGACAGAGGCCTTTGCCCAGTTGTGGGACAAGCACACCACACATTCCCACCCCTGTGTCTCCTGTATAGCCAGGATCAAAAACCGCGACCTCTGATTGATAGTGAGCAATGAAGCTTATTGACGTCCCTATAAACTACAGCTGTGTTGGATTGGAACTCACAACAAATTTAATCAGTAATAAAATTTGACAGAGTAGGAATTATTAAAATAATTTTTCTTCTCAACTACGTGAGAGACAATTTGAACATGAGGGCTGGTTTACTGTTGACATTAATATAGGTAAGGTTACCTTAGCATCTATGTCCCACGATCAAGAGTTAATTACCAGTTTTACTAGAGTTACAGTGACCTACATTTACTCGACTCAAATAGCATAATTCCAGTAGGATTATTTGATAATTAATTCATGAATGATAAACGCTCACGCACTTGAATTTTGCACATATTAAGATGCGTGAAAAGTCACAACAATTACCCAACCAGAGTATGACTTATCGTCACGTTTGCTCTAAAAATTTACAAAATGCCAATTGTAAATGCTTGAATAAAACATTTTGCTTCTTTCCCTGACTTTAAGAGACACCGCCCCACTACCATTCTGTTTCTGTTTCAATAGTTTCGTTTATCAAATACACTTAGAGCCACCGCCCACTTGTGATTTTTTATCGGCCGATAGTTTGATCGTTCTGGGATTCAGTATGGAGCTAAATGGTAGTGCGCTCATTTGACGATAAAAAATCGGCATACAGCTCCATACTGATTTCAGAACGATCAAACTATCGGCCGATTAAAAAATCAATCAAAATATTTTTTGTATTCAAATCGGCCCTAACCCATCCGCCTATTCTTTTATCCCCTTACCCCGCCCTCTTCAAATCTAGTATGATTTAAATATATTTTTAAAATATTATCCAAATCCTAAATAACTTTTGTGAATGAACGGAACTATTTTCTTGATTGTCGACGTGAACCGGTTAAAAATGTGTGATAGTTTTCTCAAGGAGCAATTAGTTGAATTCTTGACGCAATCTCATTCGGTCCAATTGATTGATACAAAGGTCTGATAAGCCTTGTATCGTAATTAAAGTTCATGTCGTGATTATGCACACCACTGACAAGTGTCGCATCGAATCAAGTAGCTGCATTTTGCATAGTGAAATAGACGCTTGTTTTAAAGTGATAAGGTTTATAATTTGCTTCCAAGTCGCCTTTACAACGTCACGTCGAAAGGCCGGCTTGCGCAAGGGCATGCTTTCTGAATGTATAACGCGGCCTACATTATCGTAAACGTAAATAGTACGTTACTAAAATGTAAACTATCTCTTTGTTTCAGGTATGTCGCTAATTTTGAATTAGTAAACGAGCTGTTTTCCTCAATTTTGTCGGCGTAGAATAAGTGATAAGGGAATTATGCAGAGCCCACCTGCAGTCACTCACACTGCGCACTACGTAAGACTGTTATAACTAGGATTCAAGGGTCTTTGAACTCATTTTGTAAGCTTTTAGAGCTTCGTTTAGTCTTTGATCAGACTGATACGAGCAGTGCTCTCTAACTAATTCCTAAAACTCACAAGGCTCGCGAATCTCTATGCTTTAATTTACGGTAGGCGATTCAAGCCTTATCGGTTTTCAGTCCCAAGTCAGAATCCAAGGCGACTGCACCCACTGCTTGTATCTTCGGCAGTTTCAGCAGCTCGGAGCAGTTTGAAGATTATAAACCTCATCATCGTCATGTCAGCCCGTTTTTCCCGCTGCCGAGCATAGGCCTCTCTTTTTGTACGCCAAACAACTCGGTCCTATGCCATTCTCATTCCTCATACGTTAAAACAAGTAATTTTTTTTTGATAGTTAGAATAATGTGTTATTGCTTATCCCGTCTGTCACACATCATCATCATATCAACCCATAATCATCCCACTGCAGGGATACGGGTCTCCCTTCAATCGAAAGGGGATTAGAGCGTACTCTGCCACGCTGCTCCAATGCATTATTGCTTATCCCGTCTAGCACATCTATCGTCGTATCGCACTAAATTACACATCTGATTATAATCTCCAGATTTTTTATCTCTATGCAAAAATATTGTTTGCTATCAAATATCTCACGTTTTGACATAGTAAACTTTAGTTTTATGTAGTATGTATTTAGCAATGTTTTTTTTACTGAGATCGTGATTTAGTAATTTAGTGGATATACCGTAATTGGCCTAGATTTTACTACATTACATTAAAAATATTACACATTGCAAATTTACTCCCTCCTATTACACTACGAATATAGAAACCCTGGCTAACTGGTGAATCTCCAACCCAAACATGGGTTCTAGATTTATCTAGACGGATTATAGACGGATGCAAAGAAGATCCCGTCTATGATGTAGATAAAGAATAAAAGCAGATTTTTTTTTAAATTTCCGTGTTAAAGCGGGATCCAAGTACATAATAAGATGTTACACGAGTTTCACGACTCCACTGATCTATGTTATTAGGAGTTCAGAAAAGAATATAATAGGATAGAACTTGATAGAAGTAACAATATTTATCATCCATAAAAAATACGCAGTTTAAGACACAGGTGATATACATTTTTAATGTAAATGTTTTATTATAATTTCCAAAGGAGATGTATCTTTTTTCCGAAGTGTAGTAATTTTTAGAGTAGGTAACTTATATAAAATTTGTATAAAATTATTTTAAATACAATATGCTCATAATGACTAGAGAAAGTTAATCTCCGAATAAACGATTAAGTTTTATTTCATTAAAAATAATAAAACAAGTTCAATAATATTTTATGGGTAATAACATCGCTATAAATATACCAAGCATAAAATTTTCTCAATACCATAATTCGCATGCACTGAAAACAAACAAGTTTAACTCGAGCACGCGGAAGTCACCGCTAAGTGGCGGTTCGATTCTCGGGCGACCTTCCAAGTGAAGGTCGCGGTTTCTTGCATCCCGCCTTTCACCGAAATGGATACTACAGGTTCATGTTACGAATTAGATTATTTTTTACCATAATAATATAGTATTTATATGATTATTTTAATCCTTATAAACTCTTCTTGCTCTGAATTATCACGATGTTTTCCTAAAGTAATAATTAGAAATCATACTAATATTATAAATGTGAAAGTGTGTTTGTTTGATCTCCCTTCACGTCGAAAGTAATGAACGGATTGAGATGAACTTTTTATTGGGGATAGTTTAAAGTCTGGAGAGTGACATATGCTACTTTTTTCACGCGGGATAAAGAGATTCCCATGGAAAAAAATATTGACATTTTCCCCTGACCACCCGGGCGGAGCCGCGGGTAACAGCTAGTATGTTCATAAATCCGAAAACTTGAATTTAATGATAGAATACAAACCCAGATCTTATTTAATAGTTAATTTTAATTTGCTTAGCAATAATGGAACACCAGTATAGAGATGGATACAACTTTTGACCATGACTTTGTTAATATCCAATGTGTTTTTTTTTGTGTGAGAGCGTGCGAAACGAGCATGCGGGTCGCCTGATGTTAAGTAATCACCGTCACCCATGGAGCACAGAGACATCGGAGAAGTCCCGGAGCAGCTGCCAACCTTATAAGTGCATATCAGCTCGCTTCTTGAAGGTTCCCAAGTCATAGTCATTCGGAAACACCGCTGGCGGGAGTTGGTTTTGTTTTTGTCATATATTTCGTCCAAAAACGAAATGAAAGTTAAATAGCCCTGTGCATTTTCTGATGCTATATAGAGTACCAATTGTATCCAAGGGAGGCAATAGGTATTGTTATCGTTCCCAGGTTGACAAAGTTTCCGCGTGGTAACGCACAACAGGCGTGGCCAGTCCGAGGTCGGCGGGTCCGCTCACTCACGAGCACCGTATCAAACTAGACCTGTTTGGAAAATTTCTGAATACGTTGCAATTGCAAGAATATGCTCCAATTTTTTTTTATATTTTTTTAATAAATATATAGGGACAATTCATACAGATTGAGCTAGCCCCAAAGTAAGTTCGAAAATTGTGTTATGGGATACTAACTCAACGATATTATATTTTATAACAAATACATATATACATATAGTTAAATATCCAAGACCCGTGGCCAAACAGTAAAAGTTCGTTTTTCATCATGACCCGACCGGGGATCGAACCCGGGACCTCCTGGGTGGCGGTCTGGCGTGGTAACCATTACGCCACGGAGGTCGTCATTTTGATCAATTTGATATAGGTACATATAAAGTTAATTATTTTAAATCGAGAAATACAAATGTATGTAATTTAGCTCAATCATTCCTACTAAGCATTTCTCTGTTATAAGTTCCAGTACAGAAGCTCTAAACAATCGTCAGATTAAATATAAATCAATATGAAATAAACACGAATCAAGCCCAAATCACTTTATTGCAATAAAGACACGACATCCATTTGATTTAGGTATGTTACCACAATAATGTATGGCCAGCTAGTTCAAACACTATCATTCTATTTCTCTAGAAGCCTTGTGCAAAGTAGGTTTTTTTGACTGCCTCAAAGTTAGCAAACGAGCATACGGCCCGCCTGATGGTAAGCATCACCGTAGCCAATTCGCCAATAGACGCTTGCAATACCGTGGGTATCCCTCACGCGTTGCCAACCCCCCAAAAGGAGTTCTGGAGACCTTACTCACCGTAGGAACACAACATGGCCGAAACCAATGTTATTTGGCTACGATCTACCTGTACCTTCCCCAGACGGGCTGCTCCGATTTGCGCTGTGCCCTACCTCTCTTAAAATATCTAGGTAATATAGTGGAATGGAATTTAACACAATCATTTCTACACCGCATTTCTCTATATCACTCTTTGTTAAAATAGCTGACCCGCAAGTTGTTTTCAGTAGGCAATAAATAGCCTTTCTTGATGAACAGACTATCCTAAACTATATTTTTTAATTCAAACCTGCAGTGAGATTAGTGCGTTCAACCAAATGAAATAGTTTGTAACGTAATCTCAGTCAAACACGAGTTTATTAAAATGTATTTAATGAAAATTGCAAAACATTTACTGAAACAAACCTGCTCATAAAGTAATGAATATTTTAATGATTATAAAAAAGACTTCAGCTCAGCAGGGAAGTAATTTGTGGCAGCCGTGGACATTACTGCATTCCGTACACGCATTGCGTTTATAATTAGGCTGTAATTACTTCGGCAGATGATGGTTTATTCATGATAACAGTCTTCTTTCTTCTGTTTGAAATGCAAAGGAACGATCAATTAGGAATTGAGAATTTTTTGGGGTATTTCGAGTAATGAAGTTCGATTATTGTTCAACTAATTTATTTTTTTGAAGTAATTTATAAGTTGTTTTTCTATATTTTTTTAAAATGAAATCGTTTATTTAGACTAATTTAGAGACATTTCCTCATTTCTCGTTTAGTCTACAAATTTTATTTGTACTTTTAATCTAATATACATGTAGTACCAATTTAGATGAATGTATAATCAAGCCAATTGTAAAAGAAATGACGATTGAAAATAGATAAAATATATTTGTCCCATATTCGTCATCATCATCATCTCAACCACAAGAAGTCTACTGCTGGACATAGGCCCACCAACAAACGCTTTCAGTCTGCATTCGTCCCATATTGGTTGCAAAAAAATATCCCTAAAGTGAAAACAAAACACAATTGTGACAGGCGTATCATTACGAAAATTGTATTTGACCTTGTCCAATAACTGTGGATTAACCAGTTTTTGTTACTATAAAATCACCAAGAACAAAACCCAGAGGTTTTGTAACGTTGAGAAACACAATTGCCCTTAATGACTGGGCCCGAACGGTAGTATTACCAAGAGACCAAGAAATGACATCGTTCTAATCTGTAATTTGCTAGACAATCTTCGCTCGAACGCTCGCCTGGACAAATGAGATCTTTGTTTCTCTGCTAACGAATTCTATTGTAAAATGTTCTTTGATACAATGATAAAAAGAAACATCTTACAAAAACTCACTATGTCCTCTGATCTCGTAATGTTAATTGTTATCCTATTAATGTAACTATTAATTTGCTCTCTTACTATCATATCAACCCTAAATCATCCCACTGTAGGGATACGGGTCTCATTTCAATCGAAGAGGATTGCAGCATACTCTGCCACACTCCATACTGCTTCAATGCGGAGTAAATAAGTTATTTAGAGTATTCAGGTTAGTTATTTATACCAAACTATAAAAACAGTCAGAAAAAAACCGGGCAAGTACGTGTCGGGCCACGCACAATGTAGGGTTCTGTATTTGCTGTGCTTTGCTTGCCTTCAGTTGAGTTCAATATCAAATTACATCACATTTGTAAGTTTTCGTCAAAGAAATTTTATTTTATAAGTTCGTCGGCTATTACTCGGTAACTAGTAGAGCCTACTTAACCGTTATAGTTTTCATTGAAGGTACAGCATATGGACTACTACCATGTTTTTTTTCAAATTTCTAAACATAAAATTTTCGGAGATAGAGAGGGGGGGGGGGGACCACCGTGCAAAACGAAAATTGACACGATAAATGTAAATCATTCCGAAACGGCTCATTGTATAGTAAAATGATTTTTCCACACCCCCAATGTTTTGAAGAGACCTATCTAACGATACCTCACAACATGGGGTGGGCGCGAAAATTTTCTTCCAGCACTTTGTTAACACTGGTAATATGTGTAGGTATACATACCAAATTACAGCTTTCTAGCATCAAGGGCAAAATTCTAGGCGCTAGACCGCGGACAGACAGACAGACGGACATGGCGAAACTATAAGGGTGCCTTGTAGTTTACTACGGAACCCTAAAAAGATTTAGTTGAAAGTTTAACTATGTCTGTACCAACCAAATATTTTTTGTGGTTGTTGCGTGTTTTAGCAACCAACATTCAATCTATATTAAAAGATAGTTATTTTCGCATTTATAATATTAGTGTGAATTTAAATCTTGAACCATCTTTTATATGAAACAACTTTATATTAACGACTTTCCATCTAATGGCCGTCTAATAGAGACCAGACAGTGTAATAATATTTTGAAAAGTCTTTCACTTTTTGAACGGTACATTATTTAAAAATGGATATAAGATTTGTAAATAATTAGTTATTGTATTATCGTGGTATTATCTCAAGTTCAGACGATATTCGATAACTTGGGTAAATTCGGGTGCTGCATACTGGTACAGCAAAGAAATATAATATAAAAAAAAAATCTGGACCTTACGTGATGCTGAATACATTCTGGAACCTATAGTGTAGGAAATGCGACAGAATAGGTAGGTAGGCGTAGGTCCTCGGCATAAACGAATGTGGAATTATTTTTATATATTAAATTTAATTTATGGAACCCACTGCACGACTATTTTAAAGCTCTCAAGAAAATAGGTTTCTACTCCATCCTATTCCCAATTATATTTGGATATTGGTTATGGTCACTGGCAAAGTAATAAAATAAGCCATAATGCATCCGTCGTATTATTTTCTCGTCGCTAAACATGACCCCAAAAGGTGACTAACACAAGGTTGATTACAAACACTGCGATTATGTCAAAGTTGACAAAGATCAGCAGCAACGTTGATGAGATAGGAAAAGATAAATTGAGATTGTAATTGGTTTGAAAATAATATTATGGCATATTAGATTGATTAGATATTTAAACGACATGATATGACAGAAACAGAAACATATGACTTAACAGCGAATTTCATAAGTATTTAAGTGTTTAGAGATTCTAAATTTGGAATGTAGGTTCCTTAGGTAGGACGTCTAGGGGTGTACTAAGAAAGGATTTTTCAAAATTCCCACGGGAAAGCGAGATAATACGCAAACGAAGTTGCGAGGGCTTTACCAGTAGTTAGTAAAATAAAAAGTAAAAGCAAATCGTGACAATACAAATAAATGCATTAGAAATATGAGTAAGGCTCACACCGGCTTCTCTACGTATAGATGACGGTGCGGCCAATACTTTCACTGCGACATTCGCCCGACGGCATTGAACTTGAATGGTGATTGTATAACTTTTATGATATCATTTTATTGGTTTGCTTGTCTGCCATCTGTGATATCTGAAGAGGTTATACGATTCACCTGTTACGCTTTACTACTGTATAACACTGTGTTACAATCAGTGTGAGATTTCTCGTAATTAGACATTTTATCTACACTAATATTATGAAGGTTTTGTGAGGTTGTAAGGGGTATCTCTGGATTTACTGAACTGATTTTGAAAAGCCTTTTACCAATAGTTGTTTGTGTCACAGACTATGTATTAATTTGAAAACTCGAAGGCGCATAGAGCAAAATCAAAAGCCGGCGAAATGTTTAGTTCATCTCCATCATCAATAGATCTGCTGAGTACTTATACCCAGCAGAGCAGTGGGGCAATTCACGTAGCAAGAACCGATTCTAGTTCGATTCAACGACACTCGCTGTCCCGTTCGATTCCTATTTTGTATGAGTGAGACAGCGAGTGTCGTTGAATCGAACTAGAATCGGTTCTTGTTAAGTAAATTGCCCCACAGTTGATGATGGGGATGAACTAAACATTTCGCCTGCTTCTGTAAATATTGTTTTAAATGGGCTTACCCAGTATGGCTAGTTATTCAAATGTAATCTGACCTTTTATGTATCCTAAAAATTATTGATGTAACTTATGATTAAATCTCAAAGGAAATATTATAAGAAATAAAGTTTTATCGTTCATATTATGATCGCAATAAAAATAGTAATGTACGGAAATATGTAATTTAATAAGTACATTGTTACGGTTATTATAACAGAGCAAAATCATATTTTGTAGAATTTTATAGTTATATTAAACTTCCTGCATAATGAATAAGCAATAGTTATTTGTTATGCAAGGCTGCAAAGTTGTTTTTTGGCGCGAGTACTTATATTGAAACCCGAGCTAGCGAAGGATTCTAGGATTGAACCACGAGCGAAGCGAGTGGTTCAAATATAGAATCCTGAGCGTAGCGAGTGTTTCAAAGGTACGAGACGCAGAATAACTTTGCTGCCGAGCGTAACACACAACTTTTCACCTCACTACAGCGAGGAAAATACTTGGGTGCAAGAAAATAAATATAAATATATAGGGACAATTCATACAGATTGAGCTAGCCCCAAAGTAAGTTCGAAACTTGTGTTATGGGATACTAACTCAACGATATTATATTTTATAACAGAAACATATATAGATAAACATCCAAGACCCGAGGCCAATCAGAAAAAGTTCGGTTTTCATCATGACCCGACCGGGGATCGAACCCGGGACCTCCTGGGTGGCGGTCTGGCGTGGTAACCATTACGCCACGGAGGTCGTCAAAAAACGCAAATAATATATTAAATAAGTGTTTATTTTTTTCATGCGGTGTCGTGCTGGCCAGTTCGATTATTCTAATTCTATAAGGTTGGCGCACTGGCATGAAATAAGTATAATGCATTTTCAGAGCCCGTCCGCCCGTCGTGGTCCTCGCAGGTGGACCACGACCAAGGTCCACCTGCGAGGACTGGCGGTATAAAAAATTATAGAATAGAAAGGTTCGAATTTTAAAAATTCTTTCCACGCTAGGGCACAAAATGCACTTTTGCGCTCAGATTTCGAATGACAAACAGATTCTTTCCGAGCTTGTGAGGTGAAAATAAAATTGTACAGCCAGGTGCACGTCGAACTTTACACTTGCAATACAATATTGGCTCTTATGACATAGAACTTAAGAATGGTACAAAGTCCAATATGTAAATGTCGATCTGCTCTTGACTATACTACTATTTCTAATTATAGTAGATTTGACTTTTGTGACATGACACATGACAACGCATTCCATCCAAATGGGTCTCTTAAAAACATGTGGTGTGATAAGTCACATATCTCAAATAGTATGCTATTTCATACATTAATGAAAAAAACTTGGTAAGTGCGTGTTGGGCCAATAAGATTTCTTATTTGGCGCTTAGCTGGCTTCTTGTACGTTTCCGTCAAAGAAATGTTATTATAAAAGTACGTCAGCCTTATAACTAAGTAGAGTCTACTTAAAACTTTTAAATTCACTATATTGAGTACATACTACATGTATTAAAAAAAAATCTTGTTATTGACCTTAAGTTTGTTTCAAATAACCTCATTACATTTGATTGCAAGTGAGATAGCAATGGAGACGTGAGCATAAAAAAAAATCGTAACAAGCCTTCGAGGGATAGAAATGTAAGTTATCATTATTTATAATCAGGGTCCATTCTTGGTTCTGACAAGCTCGAATCCTTGACACAAGTATCTAGACTAATAATTTGTTAGACAGGACCTTCAATTACTGATGTAATAATACATGGTCAGCAATGCAAAAAATAGCATGGGTATTATTAGTAATTTTATAAGGCTATGTGGAGGCGCAGTTTGAAAAAAAAATTGCAATTTCGAAGTACTTTTCTATGTAGATTATTAAAGAGTCAGTCTACATTTCATTTTCATCCGTCTAGGATTAGTATTATTGACTGTGCATAGCCGTATAGTTACATTATTTTTTCAGATCTATTATTACTATAAAAACAATTTCAGTTCAGCTTTGATCTGACATGCTATATCGCTCATTTCATATTTTGTATGAGTGAGATGGCATTAATTTCATACAAGTAGATCAACGAGTATTCGATTCACTGTTTTGTATGATTCTTGAATTAGCTGAAAATCAAATAGCTGTGAAATAAAACTTTCAATAGAAATCTCAAATCTAAGGTTTTTTGGTGTGCAGTGTTTTTGGTGTTTGGTTTATGAAAGGCGCAGTGAAAAGCAAGAATAAAGCAAGCGTTCTATATTTTTGTGCCTTGTTTAAGTTTTTTTTAAAAGTTTCAAATAGAGATATTTCAATCAAATCAATTCGACACGCTTTTTGTGCTCAAACCTAAATAGTTTCATTGTAGTCTCACAAAATTGTATCTATTGTAAACACAGTATTCTTAAAAAATCAACGCGGACTATACAACTCTATATTATTTGATTCTGTATTTACTACTAAGTTTAATATTTACATTAAAAAGTTTGTTTTGTTTGATTAAACGTACCTCTGAAGTTGCCGAACAGTTAGACTTTCAACATCAAAAGAGTATGTTTAGAAGTTTAACAAAATCAAGGGCAGTTAATTTACAATAACTTGTTAATGAATATTACAATGGATATTCAAAAATGAATAGAGAAGATAGAATGTTATATAACAGCAATATTTTCAGTTCAAACATTGCCACTGAAGCGTGCTAACAACTCATTGTATTCATAGGAAATGAAGTACATTCAAATATAACACCCCATATTGGCTGTTACAACCAATTAATTGCGCGGCACTCATGACCATTGTTCGCGAAGACATCGATCAGGGCAGTCCATTCGTTATTCACCCGTCCAAGGTTTAGATGGCCTCTGCTTCCTCCGGTATTCTTCAATCGGACAGCACAATGCCTCCATCATGGGCCATTGTTACTGGGATCCACAGCTCAAACAATTGCAAACTCTATCTCAATGACATCTGACTCAGCCCAACCGTCTAGCATGTCGCCTGTAGTAACATTCGTATGGGACAAGCGGACGGCGTTGGTTCGGTTAGATAAAATCATTTCAATAGTATGATTGATGGTATAATACGGGTGGTTAATGCAAATTTCAATGGCCATTGATAAATTTTATTTCCTTTTAGCCCTAAAAGGATATAAAATTTATCACGCCCGTGTGGAAAATTCTTTTTTTAAAATGTCAAATCAGCTCCTTTGTTGGGTCATCCTGATGTCAAGTAATCACGCAATACCAAGACAGTCTTTATAGGCGATTAAAAAGATCGATAAAAAAAAAAGAAGCAGGTTGAACTGTTTAAGTTTTCACTCCTTGTATGAAATGCTTTATGATTATAATCGCTAACAGTTTATAACTTACACATTTAAGTGCATTACCTTCAGGCTTTTCATTAACCGCCACGTCCGGGATTTCAATGAGATAGAGGGCTCTTTTCCTCTAATTAACACTTCCCTCCATAAGTAGTATTTTCCGATAATTCATACTGATTTAATAAAGTAAACGTTTCTTTAAATAGAAAATTCGAAGGCATCCGTGTATATGCGATGTGTATATGCATCCGTGTATATGCGAATTTTTACTGAAAGAGTTAGTTGACGTGGTACGTGAGGAATAAAATGAACAGACAAGTTAAGCAAAAACGATCCCAGTCAGTGTTTTGATGAATTTTAAATTTATGATTTTTATTTTTAGTTGTTAGGCAACTAGCCATTTATATTTTGAAATTTCACCACCATATCTAACCTCAGTAGCTCAGTGATTAGAGCACTCGGCCGGATATCGAGGGGCCGTGGGTTCGAATCCCACCTGGGGGGAGGTGAAATTTTTCTTTCAAAAAATCAATTTCAAAATATTAATTTTAAATGTTTTGAATTCAGTTAAAAATCTCGGGCATATCTGTTCATTGGAAACACGTTAAGCACAGTACTGACTGTTAACGATAAAAGAAGGTTGTCAAGTCAATGTCCACCAGGTGGAACAAAATCACCGACACTAGCAAACCCACAGTTGGCAAATTGTCGTTCAGCATACATATCCCACTTTTTTGACCAAATGAGACCCATGACCCAGCAGTGGGATGATAGTGATTGGTGATGATATCATCTTTAACATATTCAAGTCAGTAGACCATGATAAAACGTGAACCGAATATCTTTTTTTCACAAAACGGGATTTTAACCAATTTTTGTACGAGACTCGACTTTTAAATTTTGTTTATTTGTATTCTGACCTTTATCTAACACACAATAAGAATTATCTTAGTTAATATTTGTAAGTCCTTTAACGGTTTTACACGGCTAATATTTTAGTGGGTTAAACCAAACGGTTATACTGCAAAATATTTTAATTTGAATTCTTTGTATTTTCAAGTTAAATATTTCTACTTTTTGTATGCTATCTACAATTATCTTTGGATTTTCTGTCTTCTAAATTAGCGCTTTCGCTAAATAAGTTCCATTCAAATCAATGCGATGTTAATTTTAATTACAATGTTATTGAATTGAAAATTTGCGATTATATTCAATGAACTAGTAAACTTTCCCGTGGGAATTTTGAAAAATCCTTTCTTAGTACACCCCTAGACGTCGTAAGGAACGTACATTTCAAATTTGGAATGTCTAGACTCAAGACCAAGCAGCGGTTTGGGCTGTACGTTGATATATAGTCCGTCAGGACTTTGAATTTTATATTTATGAAAGATAAAATAGTGGGCAACCACTGGTGCTAGCTATACGAGGAGAATATCGCCGTGGTGGTCTTTTAAGAAAGTCTATGTGCAGTAGATGTCGTCGGACTGATGATGATGATGAGGAAATGTAATGCTCAAGACAAGGATATACACATATACATAAATACCTATGAAGTTACACTTCTCATAGCATACTCACTGTTATGTTATTTGATTGCGATATTCAGCAAGACATTAAAAATTTACGAGTATATTGTTATTAAATATAGCCATGACATACAAATTCTCAAGTGGATCTTGAGAACGTACACTTAAATATTCCTTTATCAATGAAAAATATGATTTACTATAAGGAACTCTTTAATTCTGATGTATGAGACCTTTCTGCGGTTAATCTTAAGTAATGATTCAATTCAGGCTTTTACGCCTTATAATTATGTTAGTAAAGTTCGATTCTTTGTGACTTGATAATTTATATTATCTGTCATCGATTTTTATTATTACGCTGCGACCAATAGGAGCGAAGCATCAATGAAAAATGTTGCAAAAACGGGGAAAAATATTTATATCGCGATAGTGTTTTCGACAACTACGGGAACGAAGTCGCGGGCACAGCTAGTTCAATATAAAGCAGGATCTCTGTGACATTGCAATTCGCACAGTATAAAAATGCTACAATCTATCTTTTTATATTATTTCCTATTTTCGATTTCACATTGTTATTGTGGGCAAAGCATTGCAACATTTTTCATACTATTTATATTGGAACATTCACATCCAAAAACAAGTACTTATGATTTTTGCTAGAGAGGTATGGCACAGCGGATAATCTGCTCAAATCGAAGCAGCCGTCTGGGGAAGGACCGGAGGTGGAGACCTTACAGAAGATCGTAGCCAAATAGCATTGGTCTCGGCCATGTTGTGTTCCTACGGTGAGCAAGGTCTCCAGAGCTCCACTCCACTAGGGGGGTTGGGAGGGTTGGCAACGCGTGAGTGATGCCCCCGGTATTGCAAGCGTCTATAGGCTATGGTGATGCTTACCATCAGGCGGGCCGTAGGTATGCTTGTTTGCCAACTTTGTGGTATAAAAAAATACTTTTCTGAATAGTTTTCTAATATCTATAACAAATTGTATTTAACATCACGTAAATCCAAAATATGATGTTCCAGTAGTTACAAAAGATAATTATACAAACCGAAAACCACATTTTTCGTATCTATAGGTATTTCTCCAAAAAAATCCGTTTAAATGATATTATTAATTTCTTCTGATCTTTTCGATATAACATGCCATGTAAAGACCTCTATAGCAGTCAAGGTACGACATAAGAATAAGAACTTTTATAATTTGAGTAGTTGACAGGCCCGGTGGCCGAGTGGCTAGCAACGGTCACTTTATCTAGAACCTGTTCGAATCCTGCGCAAGGCAAACATTTGTGTGCACGAACATGTCTGTTTGCCTTGGTCTGGGTGTTTCTATGTATAAAGAAGTATTTCTTTACAAAAAGTATTAATACCTATGTATTTATCAGCAATCTAGTACCCATAGTACAAGCTTAGTTGCTTAGTTTGGGACTAGATTTGTGTGATTCGTTCAAGAATATTTATTATTATTATTAATTTTCTCATTTGAAAATGTTTACTTGTTTACAGGTATGTAGCACTATACTTGGGTTGTCTTCGAGTTATCTTACGTCACATTGGGTAAGATTTTGATGCAAGAATCCAGTAACACATAATGACCGAGAAATTACAAATGAACTAAAATTGCTAGTAATTTTGTATGTTAGTGTAAAATGTTTTAATAAATGTAATAGTTATTACTCTATGCCTTCTTGACGCGTCGCGGTCTCTATTAACTTGCGGTTAAGCAACTACGATTGAAACATATCCTAGGATGGGTTCTTTCTTTACTATAAATCCAAACGGTACTTGGTTTTGAAAAAAATAATCCCGAATGAAATTAAGAACACTTATTTTAAGATTCACATAGTATGTACCTGCCACTTGACCAATTTAGGCGACTCTTGATCCATTGGTATAACTTATACAAAATATTATATTTCTTGTTAAAATATAATTATACATAGAAAACACTCGTAACTAAAGACAAACAAAATAATTGATAATCACACAAACAAAAGTTTGTCTTGTGCTATGAACTCGCATTTATTTCACAGTAGGCAGAGTTACAAACTTAGCTAACATGTTGTCAAAACACAATATTCAATTGACATTCCATTATTAAATCGATAACAATGCTATTCGAATAGTAATTGAATCGTTATCACTCGGCAGCGGGCGAGACGCCCACAAAAAGTGCAAGTATCGATCATTACATCAGGCTACCCAATAACTCGATTGCTGTAATCGACTTTCACTCGCATCGATGCATCGGCAAAGGTTGCCCGACCGAGACCGCTGTTACAAATAGTTTGAGTGATAACGTTCAGGATGACTTGCGAATGACCTGCTATGGAATGTCCGGTACATTATAGTACATTGTTTTTATCGAAACGAATTTATAATGAAAGTATAAATTCTTTAAGAGGATGCAAACGAGCATGCTGTTCACCTGATGGTAAGTGATCATAAAGCACAAAGACACAAAGCCGTTGCCGACATTTTCACAGAACGAAACGCATTGCTTCTTCACGCCGATATTCTGAAATGACGAATTAGCTCGTTTCATAAACGCTCTACAGTGGTTGATCTTTTTTTTTAATTCCATGACTAAATAAAAAAAATGCTGATTACTGCATTAGTAAGTTTTCAGCTAAGTAGAATTCGTTGTCCATATCGGTAACACGGTAATGAAGAATTACAAATAAAAAAAAAAAATCGTAGTTCTCATGCCAAAATTGGTCAAGTTATTATGCATGTGCATTTTAAACCTGCGAACTAGCCATTTAATAGAAAGTAGATATTCGAGGTCATACCTACCAAATAGGAGTGGACAAACCATGACCTTGGGGTCATAAAGACCAATACAATATTACAAAGAGATGTTACATATTTTATCTGGATGTTCACAAGGTTGATTACATGATTATGTACTTGTTTTTTTTGTCAAGCAAGGCTGTATTGATAGAAGACTGTATATGAATATTATATCAGTTCCGATTAGGAAGTAGTGGTCGTTGACATTCCTAGGAAGATTTCCGAGCGGAAACTTGTGTAGATTGTAATTATTATTATTTTTAATGAAGCGATGAACCAACGACTTAAGTGGTAAATTGCATAGATAGAAGCTAATCGTGTACTGAAACTGTTTGAACCTGAAACTATTCATTAGTACTAGTTCTATAAATATCAGCATTTTTATTACAAAATCGTCTAGTGTATTTTTTTAACTTCATTCGTTTCGTTTGGTGTGTTTTCTGATTATTGTAGTCTTATTAGCAAGGTGGAAAGGAACCTTTGATTATGTTCGGATATCATTAGCATTCTAGACTACCGAATGCCTTATTAGTTCTACTTAAACATAGGTAACCCGGTATCTGCCTGTTGTCCACACCTAGGACCAAGTATAAGAATGGACGGATTGTATTTTAGACGAAAGAAATACATGGGTATTGTCTTTCACACTAATATGTGCCGTCTTAAGAAAAAAAGAGATAGATATATCATTGTCTATAACGTCTTTTGTGCTCATGAAGCCAGTATGCTATATAAACTTTTGTTTTTTTATATAGGATCACTAGAGATGTGCCGTGTCTTTATCGACTAATATCGATTTAATATCTGAGAACACTTGACAAATCAAATGATTAAAGACAGAAACAGATGCATAACCCCCTAGTTTCCCTATCGGGGTGAGTAGTCATTTAGTCAAACCACAGCAACCTGATATTCGTTCCAAGATTACCAATGACGAACATTCCTATCGTTATCCCCCATAGACAGTCCGATGTTGGAGTGGGTATGATCACGTCGGCTTTTACGACATACCCTGGGAAGATAAGCAGCTCAAAGGGTTGGTCTATGTTTTTTATTCAGTCCCAGTCCAGCTATAAATCAATATTGCTGACAGAAATATTCTTTAACAATTAAATACACACTATCGACACCTATCGATAGGAATGTCAAATACTCATCTATCAGTAACTTTAGGTATTTATGTTTTTTTTTAAATATGCCAAATAAAAAGATTACCTACACTCAATGCGGGTGAAGAATAAATAAAGCAAATAGGTACTTATAAGGTTTTTATTCAAAATATTTAAATTAAGTAAAATCATACATCATAATCATGATCATTTTGTAATCATTATACACACATGTAATAATAATTATAATATCTAATAGGAATTGTTAAATAATCCGTATAATGTCACCAATTTAACAATTCTTATTTTAAAAAAATCAACTAGGGATCAAAAAACAATAAACAAACACTTACAGGAATTTACTTAAAGTGCTTGATGCTTAGTTATTTACTGCATCTACTGACCACTAAATAAGACTAGTTTATTAAAATGATTTCTAATATGTTTATGATTAAACGTCACATAATACTCCGTAGCGTGTTCATCTAAATTACCTGCCCGATAGCAAGATACATCGAAATGTAATGAGCACAGGCGAGAATATGGCGAAGGTGTCCAATTATCTCGTTTTATGTTCTTAATCCACTTGTTTCTTATATTAGTGTCAGGAAACCTGAAAAACACAAGATCTATATTACTTTGATTACTCTTATCTAACTAACCCTCATCCCAATGGGCAAGAGAACTAGGAATAAATTAAACCTTAATAAAAACGCATACAATTTATTATTTTATCGATACAATGTGACAACTCTACTTACAATATTTAAGGTACATCATCTGTCAAAGCTCAATAAACGTAATGTATAAAATCAAATCTTTGTATAAAAGTAATGGGTTTGTTGAAATTATGCGTCTGCATCGTCTTTAGGGTTCAATTAACTTTACAAAAACCGATCATGTAATGTATTTCCTGCACAAAAAATATAAATCATGTAGTCGATAACTTACCTATGAAAAGATATCCTTTGATCGCTTTCCGTTGTAACACCCATTCTACTCTTACAACCAATGGCTACGCAAGCTATGGTTCAAAACGAAAATCCGTATCACAATTTTTCTTTATAAAAAGTCCAATTATCACCTCAAAACACAAAAAATCCAACACGAGCTTTGATATCCAAGCGGCTACCAAATGTCTCAAAAGTTGACACGCTGACGTTCTAGACGGTGATGTTTGTCTATGTTTGTTTCTTTTTTTCACACTGAATGTTGCTATAAGCAAGACAGAGAGCAAAGACAGTTTCATTGTCGTTCTAAAATTTAATCTGTCCATTCTTATACTTGGTCCTAGGTCCACACGGTTCGCGGCGGCGGCACGGCGCGGAGCAAGTCAACAAGTCTACAAAGTGATCCATACGACACTGTAGACCGTGTCTACACGCGGTATAATATCCATAGATTATTGCGGCGGAAAAAACACGAGGCCTAAAGGCCCGCCGCCCGCCCGCCGCCGGCCCAGAGCGCGGTGAATTTTGTATAAATCCGCACGGGTGTAGGTACGCTTGACACAATTTCGGCCCTAAGATTAGACACTTTAACAAAAACTTTTTTATAAATTTTTCGTTTTCGCACGTAATTTTGTGTAATTCTCATCAAGAATGACGATGACTTAAGTTTTAGTTACACTTGGCTGAAATTAAAGCTTACATTTGTTGAACAAAAAAATATGGTTTCATAATTAACCAATATTTTAAATCAAACCGATATACGATAACAAATTAACCCCGATGTAATCATTAATCAAAGACTAACAGAATCGATAGCTATTCACTGATTATCGTGTAGGCTTCTGTCCGCCACAAAGGGATTAGATTTTTCATTACGATTCATTAAAAGCTATTGATTCAGTGTTGTAATGCAACCTTGGGTGTCCAACCGAACATAAGTAGTTAACGATTTAGTAATAGGCGTGTCCAGAAAAATCAAAAGGCAGCGGCAATTAATCGATGATAATACCTTTAATTTGAGAAATTTAAAATGAAATTAATGATGTGTAATGTCCTTTATAAATACATTTATGTAGAGGCAACATATAACCGTACATCCACACTGCAGTTAACTTTTGACACAATGCAATACGGTAACATTATTCAACTTTTTCCAGTTTCTTTTTGTTATTTGTTATCAAATGTTGCCCACTAATACTTGAAAATGTTAATCGACAAAAAGTAAGAGAGTTCAATTGTTTAAGGAAATGATAACGATATGAATTTGTTTACATAAAAATGGGAAGTCAAATAACATAATAATAGATGGACAAATTAGATCGAAGTTAATTTTGAAAAGCGATACCAGGAAAAGGTTTATTTATTACTCTTATAAAACCAAGTGTACACAAGTAATTGACAAGTTAAATTAATGTGATTGACAAATCAAACTTTGTCTGATTACCTTGTCGGAATGCTATGTCTGTCTGGATAACATATCGATGTTAAACGATGCGTCAATGGATGATGAATAGATATGAAATCGAAAGTAATGAATGCTCATTCACACTGACAGAAAGCGTGCAGGGTTCCTTTCTTTAAATGCAACTTTGATTTGTTTGATGCTTAGGTACTTACATAAGGTTACGTGACCTTTGAGAGTGTTGGCAGAGTTCAAAGAGTAACAAGATATAGTACTTATAGTTTTTTCAAGATAATAAAAAAAATCACAATGTAAACAAACATATTCTAAAACTTTTAAACAGATGTGGATAATATAATAAAATAGAATCAACAATTTTCGCATTTGGTGGGACAATAAATAACAGATTAACTTAATGCCATAATTCAGCATATTTCAATTTTGGCTCTTTTCATTCTACAATGAGAGTATTATAAAATTAATAGAAAAAAAATCAGTACAATGTCTATTATTTTGAAAATACTATAGTGTGGTATACAGGCAGTTTATTATTATATTATTAAGCAACGCGTGAGTGATATCCCCGGTAGGTATAAAACAAAAACAAAACATTCAATAACCTTTCGTTTATAACTTTACATATTAGGCTCTAATGATTTCAGCAGCCTGTATCACAATAAACAATACAACGACATGTAAACAAGAACAAACAGATCTGACGCCAATCAAATAATCGTTAGTCACGTGACATAGGGAATCGATTCGTCAAGTACAGAAATCGATCATCCGAGTTCGTCGTACTCGGATAAATGTTTCGCGGTCGATTGCATCAAACATATGATATATTTACATCGCTCGTAAATATTACGACATGAGATATGATGCACTCGAGTTTGTAATAATCGTATGAGAATCGAGTCCCAATCGAGTACGGTATACGAGTCAACCGCACCATATGCTCCTAACCGCATATGAAGTAATTTAAAGGTAGAATTTATGTAGTTGAAGTTTGTCATCGTAAATATGTATTGTGTAGTCTACTTATAAATTTTCCGTTTATTTTCTTATTACCTTCTTTCTAAGGTTGACTTTTATACCTAAGGTTCTTTCTTTTATCGTCAAGAAAATACATTACAGCATATCACGCGGCTTGGGGAAGCGAAGAGGGTCTGTCGGGCTCTCCTCTCTAGCCAATGAGATGCATAACACCTAAAAACCTGTCTGATACCTTCTCTGCATTAAAAGTGGCGGGGTCTCGGGAACTTGTTATTCTCTTAATTCTACCCTGGCAAAAACAATTGACAATCTACGTTCTGTAAAGAAGAACAACTAGAGCGAGAATATCTTGTACAATTCCCAATAATCGAACACGACGTGACCTACAACTTTGAATACAATAATCGATAAAAATCATGATCTTGTTCAGATAATAATCGATAATAGAATCAATTGGTAATTCACTAATTGAAGCCGATTTTGATGTATCAAGTAGGTCAATACGTGATCTTAGCAGTATTGCATCTATAGCCTTGGGTTACTCATAGCAGATGGGTATTTTTTATAATGAGTTTATTGTTTCGACCGCGTCAGTTTCATATTCATTTCTTACATGATCTTCATTCATACACTATGTTTTTTGTTTTATTTTAAAACCTAATTCTGGGAAGCCAACTATAATGTGAAATAATTCAATTATGAGTGTTACTATAAGATAAGACTTGTAAGAATTTATACTAGGTAATTGGTATTCAATTATAATTTATCTAAATAGTTTCTATTAAATATCGGATTTATGTCATTTAATCAATATTAAAATTAAATCTTAAGCTGTATTTAATTTGCAATTACGAAATTAGAAGTAAAATGACATATAAATCTTATCAATTAGATTCCAATTTCATATTGAAATTTAATAGAACGCATAAACATCTATATTTAGATGAATAAATTTATTTCATATTTCAGGCATAATTATAACCATTTATCAAAGTTGCCTCACTTCCCACTCTCCAATCTTTCTTTTCGTCCTTTTTAGATCGTCTTTTATTTCTTTTCAACTGCTGCTTTTGCACAAGCTGAGACCCAGGTTGTGATTTGCCTAGTCCTAGTTACCATGGGACGAGCCCACCACTAGAAGAGACAACATTTCCACCGTTATGTGACCTATGATCAACAATGACGACCTCAGATTGACAATAAGCAATGAAGCTTATTGACGTCCCGGGGAAGAACCTACAGCTGTCTTGGAAAGAACAAATTTAATCAGAAAGAAATTGGATAAAGTAGAAAGTATTTCCCAGTTATTAGTTAAATATATACATATCTATAATGTACTTTAGAATATTCCAAGTGTTGTAACAATTATATCTATTGAACCATTACATATTGAAGTAGTAATTTTTATGACGGCTTAATTAAAAATAATGTTTATAATTATATCGTGTTACGACCGCGTTCTTAACTTGATAAGTGGCCAACCATACAGAAGTCCAACGACATCAGCTGTCAATCTTGGATGCAGTTCGTTGCCCTTGCTGTTGTGGTCAGTGTTGCATCAAATGCATTCGAGATAATAGGTACGTGTGTATCGACCCTTAGCCTGTGGTCCATGTGATAGGCTGTTGACAGTAAATCCAAAAGTCAACTAAAATTTAACGTCGTATTTATAGTTATAATTTAGTACTAAACGTTTCAAATAAGAATGGGAATGAGAAGAATAATTGTCAAAGTAACTAGTAATGAAGTGTTTGACATACAAAATTTTTACTATGTAATTGAACACTTTTCTTCTTCTGAATATTTCAGAACTATTGGACTTGCTAAATCAGAAGGCTTTGTAGAATTTTATTGTTATATTATTATAAAGTCGTCATTAGGTTACACTATTTATAACTCAAGAACGGCTGAACGTCAAAATCGCTGAACGGCGCTTTGGTTTAAAAAAAAATTTTTTTTTATTTTTTTTTTATTTTAAATAAAAAATTGGTGGAGATGTAGCTTAGAACCAGGAAAAGGACATAGGATCGGGTAGGGTAGTGCCTTTAAGGCGGAAGAAAGTTCGCCGGGTCAGCTAGTTAATAATATATTTCATTCACAAGAAAAACATATTAGGGTTTTGTGGTAAGAATGAATTACTCCACATTCATGGTGTCGAATTACAACGTAACCATTTAGCCCTAAACTAAGCAAAGCTTCTTACAAGATATAAATCGAATGAGAATATGTTTTTCTAGCAGATTTCGAGGATTGGACGTCGGTCTAAATCAGTTAACCTCCCATATCTTGTACCACACAGAATGAAGTAACTTTTCAGTACCAACGTAATGAATAATGGCGTAAGTAAATCATAAAATACTACGTGTAGTTCCGTGGGAAGCGAATTGTGAGAATTATCCACCTTGTCTCAAGAGGTAACGATGACAATGGTAGGTACTCTACATCAAAAGGGCCTTGGGAGTTTGTGCATTATTTCTATGAACTGAGGTTGATCTGGTTGCGTTACTTCCGTGAGCGTATGTTTGTTTCTTATATGGAAGAATTAATATATATTTAATTTTATTTCGTATTCAAACAAGAGATACATAATATTAATTTACAAAACCTCATATAAAAACATGTTTTTCTGTTAAGCCAGATATCATGTGGTTGTTTTAATTTGAAGAGTAGTGCAGGTAGCTAGCGCTTCTTTCAAGTCTAAGGGCCGATTGTTTGAGTTAAGTAAATATACTAATGGTTAAAATGTTCTCGACACTATACGGATTGATTTTTGAACCATGTCAAACCAAAAACGTTACGTGTGATAGATAGACAGTTACATTCAGTTGTTCATGTAATTTTGGAGTAACATGGTCCTAAATTACTTTCATTCTTGACCACACATACTAGGTACTCAAAGTAAAATAAGGGCCGCTCGTTATTTCGTACCTACTATAAAAAACCACAATTTTTTTTTAAAGTTTACATTAATATTGTAATGTTACAAGTTGATGTAAGTGTCTGTAATGTTTTTAGTGAAATTGATTCAATATGATTCACCAAATATGTATTAATAATTAATATCGTGACACTTATTATTGTGACCCTTTTTTGTTTTGACTAGTATACATATTATAAATAAATATAAATATATAGGGACAAATCACACAGATTGAGCTAGCCCCAAAGTAAGTTCCAAACTTGTGTTATGGGTTATGGGAAACTAACTCAACGATAATTATATTTTATAACAAATAAATAGGTACATTATATAGATAAACATCCAGACCCGAGGCTAATCAGAAAAGGTTCGTTTTTCATCAAGACCCGACCGGGATTCGAACCCGGGACCACCTGGGTGGCGGTCTGGCGTGGTAACCATTACGCCACGGAGGTCATATTGGTATCGGGTACAATATCGAAGGTAAGAAAGGCGTAACCAATCACTTTGATCGTAAAACCTTCAATGGCGAAAACAAACGACAAACGTATTGCAAATGATTTATTGGGACATATATTGGTACAATTTCCGATAACGGCCTTAGGGCTCCAATTAAATGTTCATTACCTTTCAACGCCTTAAGTGTGTTACGGCATTGCATACATTACGCGCGATGGTGTGTAAAAAGAATGTTAAGCGAAATATCCGCTGTGCACACAAGCTTCCTTTATTAATATTTTTTTATCATTGTATTCGAAATTGAATTAAGATTTAACGTGTCAAGGTAGTTTATTGTGAAAGTATATTTATTGTAATTGGTATCCGTTTGTGTAATGAATTATTTTAATAAAAAAGATTTATAAAGTGGGGCGATTGGGACATAACTTAAAAATTATAATCAAAATATTGACTGAGTTGATGGCGATGTTTTCTACATAATTTATACTGTTTTTAGGGTGTCCGGTACGTACGGTCGAATGATGCAGTAGCGACACACGTTGGGGCGAAAAATTATTGAAGCGAAACACAAAGTGAGCCTCGCTCTTGGTCGCTCGTCTTTTGATGGTCACAAGTCACAAGCTAATCCTAACCTAACCCAGAGAATCATGAATATCTATAAATGAAATAATTGAAACACATTGTTCATCAGACAAAGGTGGGTTAGGTTAGGTTTAGCTTGTGACCATCAAAAGCCGAGCGACCGAAGACAGCGAGGCTCACTTTGTGTAAATAATTTTTCGCCCCAGCGTACCACGCTGATATTTTTTCCCCACGTGTGTTGCTACTGCTGCAATTTATGAATGGTTAAACCAAAAAACAATGCTTAATACAGAAATATTTGCACGCCCCTACGAGGGCAGAATAAGTTGGAATACTATGTTTGTAACATCTTTTGTACCTTATTTTCGCAAATAAATCTATCTATCTACTGCGTCATTCGACCGTATGTTCCGGACCCGTTTTTAGGGTACCTAAATAATCAATTAAAAAATCTTTAGTTTCTTTTAACGATGTTTTTAAAAAGTAATTTATTCATTCACTCATTGAATCATCCATCAGATTATTTCTTATGAGATGATACTAACGGCCGGATTTATATATTTCCAATAAGTTACAAATTAGCCTATCTATCAGTTAAATTGTCGAAATCATACAAAATCTGTAAATTTATTTCAACCGGCTTCATTCATACAATACATAAATTAAACTTCTTCCTCTTTTTGATTACCGACCTCGCTATCAATGATCTCAATCTAACATATGGTAATTAAGTTATGAAACAGAGCCCTTTGTTGCATAAATGGTACATTAAAAAATAAAAAGTCATTAAGGCTTCAAACACACGAGCGACTCATTGTCGAAAACCAATTCATGAGGCCTAACTATCGCAATACTGTGAAAGCCGTTCGGCCTCGCGTACATTTTCATTAGCCGCGTTTGAAGGTGAAAATGCGCCATATTGTTTTAGTTCCATATTGTACCGATGGGAGTCGCTCAAGGTTGTAATTGATTTTCTTGTGTCTAGTTCCTACAAAGACCGAATGGTGGCGCCTAAAGTTTAGGATGTTTCGTAGATATAAATTGAATATTCCAGTAACGAATTTCAGATTTTTATCGCTTAGATAATTATATATCTATATAATTATATAAAAATGAAACCCGTTTTCCGTTGTCACGACATAACATGAAAACGGCTTTACCGATTTGGCAGATTTTTTTTTGTAGTTTTCTAATACTCTGTACAAGGTTCTTACGGAAAAAAATATTAAGAAAATCTCTCAGAAAGATTGAAAAAAAACGAAACAGTACCCGGGCGAAGCCGGGCCGGGCAGCTAGTTGTTAATAATATTATTAATATTTGAAGTGGTAGAGCATTTATAAAATAGAATAACTCGACTCTGGTTTCGTTCGGCGAGTGAGAGAAGTCCAAATCCTTACCCTACTTTTTCAAACCCCCTAATCGGTTCAAAAGCTCAATAACATATTGGGGTCATATAATATTTGTCTATTACCCATTACATTTTTTTTCTATTATTGGGTACTCCTATAACCTAACCTACCCCGTTAGAAATTATAGATGTGTATTGTAAACAACCTGTAATCTTAACAAACTATACTAACATTAACAAAAAGCAACCTCGTAATAAAAGGTCAGTACAGGTCAAAACACGGCTTTGTTACAAATAAAAGTTGCAAGTCGCGGTCGGTAAAATAATAGTAATGTGTTTTTATTGATCTCGATCGGAGCATGGCCTAGTTAAACGTGTTATGGAGGTTATAGGGCAAATTACAAATATAATGTTAACAATTGCTTAACTTCTGTTACTTAGTTAAGGCGAGAAAGTTTCAAAAACCAAATATCTAATTACAATCAGCCAGTTGCAGAGAGAAACGCCTTTATTCCAGATTAAGGTGTCTCTAATGTTAATTTGTAACGAATTTATCTTCAATGTATGGAGTGTACAAAAATGTCGAATTTACTTATGACAAATGATCAACAACCCCTTTAGTTGGGATGACACTGATGGTCATAATTTAAAGTGTCATCAAACTTTAAAATATTTTTGTGCATCCCGCTAATTATTTTTTACCAACTAACGACACCTGTCAGCTTTCTTAGTGATTTCAGTAGTAAAATCAAGATCAGTGCAAATGGCCTAGTTGATTGTTACAAAACGTGCTAAGGGGTCGCACGAGCAGTCGTGCTGATCAACTATGATAGGTTGTATCACGTCGACGATATAGGATTAGAAATGTTCAGAATGTATTCCTTATTAAGATAGTTCGCAACCGCGCCGCTTTCGTGCTAAGCCGCCTACATTGTTTGCTCAATGGTCGCAGTGAACTCCCTTAGAAATAAGGTGAGGATGTACACGACCTGGCCGTTAGGCCTCTTCAATATCCACAAACTGCAAGTCAGTCAGAATAGCAATTATTCGCAAAACCATCAGTGGGCTTTGGTTCATTAGAAACAAAAACGTCCATATTTGATTTAGGTGTGCCGACCATCTTGCATCACCTGAAGCAATGCTTAACCAAATTCTTTAACTCTCTCTGTCACCCTCGTTGGCGACAACCTCAGGGAATTATCCCGCACCGACTGCCATCAACGTGAAACGTCGTTGTCCGTGGAACATCCTTAACGACCCGGACGATCCCACTACAGCCCCCATTGAGAAGTATCGTCAACTTGAGCCCACAACACATTCTAGAAACTCACTACCGTCCTATTAGCAGTTGTAAAGAGAGTCCCAGAAGCGAGCTCACATTTCGGCCTCGACTCTGGAAGCGGATGGTAGGTAGGTCTCGTCTTTCACGAACAATGTCTCATCTTTCTTATTGAGCAGTGACGGTAATAAATTTTAATGCCACTTCTAAACATTTTTAGTTCTTGTCTAACAACTTGAATGCTTCTGTTCATGACGTGAGCCTCGCCTTTTTGATACGTAAGTGTAATGTCAGATCATAGTAATAAAAATAAAAATCATAAAAATGTATAATAACTAGCTTCGCACACAGTTGATGTATACGTTATATTTGTCATACTACATACATTTACAATTACTGCTATGCTACAGAATAAAAAGATTTTTCCTGAATAAAATGTTTATTGTCAATCTTTCTTTGACGTGATTAGTGGCCTCTACTTTAGTGGACTGCAGTAGAGCTAGAGATAGGTAAATGTCACCTTATATATCTAAAATATTATGCTAGCTTTACAATTTTGCAAAGTTGACCAAAGTGAAGTGAAGTTAGGCACGAAGTTAGATAACAGAGTACAACGAAGACGAAGTAGGACGAAGAGCTCGTCCACACTCTCATCTTCAGTCATAAGTGAATTTTTACTATCAAAGCAATCTTCATAAAATATAATTACAACCTCATGTAACCGGTTGGCATAGCAACCAAGACGAGATACATAATAACATCCTATCTCCTTAGAACATGTTATGAGAATTTTTCTTACTTTCGCTGTCGGTCAATACCATTTTATTAATACAATGACATGGTACCGACATACTGACTGATAACTACAGATTAGGTAATAGTTACATGTAGCTGATAGACAGGATGACAATAGCCTATTGGATGATATGCCAGCTTATTATCAACTTGTGCCTGGTTCGAATCTTAATGTCATCAAGTATTAAAATTTCTTACTCCATCAAATATCTTTCTGATTAAAATTCCACCATTTCCTGTTGGACCAACTATTATGTACAACTAGTTAGTCCAACAGGAACAATTCGGAAAAAAAATCCTGTTCACACAACTAAGTTGCTATCCAAAATAAGTATTCCTGTTAGCACAATTATTATTTTTTTCGCTGTTTTGTAATGGTTTTCGGATGTTCGTTCTAAGTTCTTAATTCGGTCTGAGTGAGTCAATAAGCTTCATTGCTTATTGTCAATGTGAGGACGCTGTTGTTGATCCTGGCTTTACAGGAAACACAACGGTGACGGTGGGAATGTTAGGGCTTGTCCCAATTTCGGAATTCGTATACATTTATTGGTTGGGATCAATTTTTACTTGAGTTCTTAATTCGGTCTGAGTGAGTCAATAAGCTTCATTGCTTATTGTCAATGTGAGGACGCTGTTGTTGATCCTGGCTTTACAGTAGACACAAAGGTGACTGGAATGTTAGGGCTTGTCCCAATTTCGGAATTCATATCCATATATTTGTTGGGATCAATTTTTACTTACGAACTCATGTTACTTATTATTATGTATTAAAACACTTGTGTTATAATAATACCTGTCTTTTTGCGACAGTTGCATAAATAACTCTATTATCTTACACATAATTTTACACAACAATGTGTCTGGCACCCACCAATTATCGTCCATTTTGTCTCGACCATTTTGACATTTAAATAGATCGATATCCATTACTGTCCTTGTAACTAGTTTTAGCAGGCTGTTATTATGAACCTTTTAATATTATGTAATGTAATGCTATTATATTACAGTCAATGGTAATAAATGTTACAATTAGCACATAATACTTATCACTGTACAGTTTAATTCGCGTGATCTTATTTTTAGAAGCTTGTGTTTCTTGTGAAGTGAAAAATTCGGAACCCCAACTCCTTTCATATTCCTTTGTTGCTTATTCCATCATATTTATCCCTATAAGTAGCAGGCAACGCTCCTGGTGTTGCATAGACGGCGGAAGCCAGTTTCCTCAGATGATCTGCTTGGTTGTTTCCTTAAAAACAATCCTTTTTATTGTCCGACACTATAAATGTCAAAATGGACGCTAATCTTTAAATGCTAGAAGCTTATAAAAGCTTGGCTAGAAGGATTAACGAGAAAGTTGTTACAGGCCACCTTATGGTGAGTGACTGTCGCCTTATTCTATCTTAGACCTTTTGTCTCAGATAGAATAAGGCGACATACATGTCGTAAGTGGTGATTTTAATCAGCATCACCTAAGGTATGATCTAGTTTTGAGATTCTTATTGTTATATCACACACTGGTACAAGTTTTGTATAAACTTACGAATTTACTGAATGTGTTACTAGCGTTTTGGGTTTATAGTCAGGAAAATGCATTAAAAATCCCGCCAATTTAAGCTGTCCCGCCGCTATCTTCACCCCTCCCCCACTCAATAATTTCCGAAAGGATTTCCGAAAGAAGGTAGAATTTGCGAAGACCATACAAGGTGTGCCCATTGCTGGAGGTCCTAACGTAACCCAAAAGGAAATCTGCGGGTCTATTGTCTTAACTTTTTGTCAAAGTTTCCATCTCATGCGCCATCTCGCTCACACGGAATGTAAAATAAACAAGATGGAGAGTGACTTAGCGAGAATAGGCCCACTGTTAAAATGTCGGAGCTCATTATCTCGACTGTCGTTTTAGATATTATCATTATATCATCAGTTCTCAAGGGAACATTTGTTTGTATATTTGCATACAGAGCAAATTCACCTGTCATTACTGTCAGTCCCTTTCATAAAAAAAAACAAACAAAAGTATTATATTGATGATAAACTTTCACTGATCTATTGTCGATTGGCTCTCAATTGATGGTATTGTGATAGCGTCAATGAAACTTGTTGTACAATGAGATGTGCCTTCAACGTCTACTTACTTACGCGTGGACTCAAAGTGGAGGCGTGGAAATACTGAGTATAAATTAAATTAAAGGACTCTGCCCACTGATCTGTAACATCAGCACATCATATCAACCCATAATCATGCCACCACAGGGATATGGGGATTAGAATGTATTCTGCCGAACGTACAATGCTCTCTCTGCTCCAATGCGAATAGGCAGAGGATCTGTACATGGACCGGACCGTAACAGGCCTTTATTCCCATTAGTCCCCTCTAGCACTGTCCCCGGGGTGACAACTGAGAATTTTCTTCCCATTTGTCACCGGGGTGTAAAATTTTCCCAATTGTCTCCTTCGGATTCGAACCAGAGGGGACAACTGGTACTATTTTTCTCAATTGTCACCCGTGACACCGGGAGGGGTGACAATAGCTACTATTCCTTTCCCAGTTGTCCCCTCCTACTAGTTAAGAGTAAAGATCTAAAGGAGCGTACCTATCAGGTGTTTGAAAATACCATCTTTGGTCCAAAAATTTTTAAATTTCAGAACTTTCGTAAAAACTGGAGCTGTTGTAAATATGATCAATTTCTGTTGGATAAAAACGACTGCAGGAAGAAAAGCTATTGTATTTAAAACAATGTGTTTGAATAACCGTTGTTCGCTAACAATGCTTTCTAAGTTACCGGTAACTGTGGCCTAAAATCACTTATTGTTATCGAATTGGTTTTTAAATAGACAATTTGTTTCGGATATGTAATATAGATTAAATAATATTGTCGAAGATTATCATTACAATGCTCGGAACTATGGTTGCGGAAGTATTACCAGTTTCCGCGACCAGACAGTCATGTTTTTAGTCGGTATCCTCATTGGCTAGAGAGGAGAGCCCGACAGACCCTCGTCGCTTCCCCAAGCGGCGGGTCATGCAGTAATGCACTTTCCTGTCTACAAAAAAAAACTCAGCGCTATACCACATGAGTAAATAAACTGACGGACAGAGGCTTCACTTCCATACAACGTCGCGCGCCGAGGACACGCGAGGACACGCACACAAGCATGAGGCGCGTGTATTGCGTGTCCTCAAAGCGCTCGTCACGTACACATGCTTGTGTGCGTGTCCTCGGCGCGCGCTATTGTATGGAGTGAAGTCTCTGTTCCGTCAGTTTATTTACTCATGTGGCTATACATTGGACTGTACGAAGAAATAAAAAAACAATCACCATCTTTTCGTGCGTCGACAGTTTTTGGTAAACAACACGTTTGATTAAATTCGTCGCTGTTCGTGCCTCGACTACGTACTGTCGACGCACGAGCAGCGACTAATTCCTTACTTGTTGTGTTAACAGCTTTCATACATGCTCATTATGTTTTGTGCTCATTTTACAAAATCAAAATGAATATTTTATTCACACACTTTTAATCATTACTATTATTTCTCCCGTGCAGGGATCGAACTAGTAAACTTCGTCGTTCGGAAAAAAAAAAAAAGTACAAAACGACAAAAAAGGCCGTAACCGGTTTTCTATCGCCATTTCTTTTTACCGGTTGCCATTTTGCTTGTGTCCGAAATGGTGGTAGTATATAACGTAGTTTATTTTTTTTATTTAAACAAGTTGTAAATGACAAGAAAAAGTGCCTGTGAAGGTCTAATTTCTGAAATAAACGATTTCATTTCATTTCGTGTCCAGTAACTTTTACTGGCAACTAAACCACTTGACTATCCCGTCATAATGTTTACATTGCATAACACAAACAGTGAATAATCGAGCAGGATAATAGCCCGCATAACTACCGTAGATTGAAACGCTAAACTTAAAACCCACATTATTCGCGGTCGAGTGGACACGTGTGATCTTTATTACTAAGGAAATAAGATTACAAATCGAACAACAATTTGGCCTTATTTCACATAAAGCCGGTTTTTCACTATGGGATATAACATAATATATATTACATCTTGAGATATAATATTTTATCGCTCGTCATACATTTCGTACGAGACCATTGACATATATATTTTGTTATAATATATATTACATCCCAAACTTTAAATATGTTTTCAACCAAACTGGGCGATATATTAGACGTCACTTGAAGCTATAGAACGTGATGACCCAGTGGTCTCCCTAATATTACTTTACTCTTTGCCCAGTGGAGACCGAGGCTGAACTGTTCCAAAATATAATAACTTACAGTGTGAACAGCAATCGCGGGATGTAATATATATCTCAAGATATATGTTATATCCCATGGTGAATAGGCGGCTTTCATAGTTACGATGGTCTTGCGCAAGGCAGGATTTGCACGTAAATCTTGAAGCACGTACATTTAGATCGGTCTGTCTGTCCTTCCCTTCCGTTTAGCAATTGCTTTCTCTATACGTGAGTGCAATATTTTGTGCTGTGTCGTAAGTGGCAGCCCTAGAACAGTCCATTGAGTAAGTGTGTCAATGTTTTAATTTAGTTCACATTTCTTGTTGGTTGTTGTGAATTGTTTGGGTTACAAGCGTAACGATCCCAAATGACTAAATTAAGATTTCTTTCTCCCTTATTAAGATCATTGAATAGTAGTCTATTAGTAATCAAGTTTCTGATAATTCTAGTTAGCCTATCGGTCTGATAAATTAATGGAAAATAATTAAAAAATCGGATAGGGTTAAAAAGACTAGCGATCAGTCTTAAATCAAAAATTCTCCTTTCTTGCTACATTTAGAAAACTTTAATATAACGGCTCTGGATATTTCATTCATTGGTTGACTGAGAATCGAACCTACAACCACAGATTAATAAATAGTTCTTGTACTCACTAAAAAAAATAGATTCTTAAATATGTGATATTTGCTTGTTTGTATATTGACAACATAATGAGTGTTCACTAAACATCCTGATTATAATAGATGCGTTCAAATCTATCAGTGTCGTGTAGATACATATTCGTGAGTCATATTTGCATTGCCAACAGGCAATCGACTCGTAGATCGGTCGCAAAACTGCAATTTTAAATGTAGGAAATAGTTTACTATGTAAGCTGTAGTTATGTAATGGTTTGTTATAACTTATGTTTTAGGTCTTTTGTTGGTTGGGGATATAACAAAAGGAATGTGAAGAAGTTACTTCTAGAGTACTTACTATAGCCATGTAGTTGTATCTATCATCATCATCATCATCATCATAACCCCTCTAGTTGGTGTGGTTATTAAGACTTCTATATAACTGGGACGAAGCCAAAATAAAGAAACGGAAAGAAAATTAAAGATGAATTTGATGCTCAAAATTGACTTCATCACTTTTGAAAAAGGACGGGTTGCATTCTGGGAGTGCCGGCAGAAGTGAAAACTTAAACATCAACGTTGTGCATTTTTGAATATTTTGGAATGGGAATCTTACGCTTTTTCGATTCGGCTACGGATCTGAACATTTTTTAACCATCTAAAAAAAGTGCCAAGCGCCGCTAAAGAAGTTTTCACTTCAAAAAACAAATTTTAAATTAAAAATTCTGTCAATTCCATCACGCCATTTAGAATACTTGAATCATTATTTACGACATACTTATGGCATTATACTGCTCAATTTTATTGCCTGACTGTACCCAAGGCTCCTAATTCTGCGCCTGTGTGCATCAACCCTGCACAATAGGCAAAGTAGATACTGTAATCTACATTAATAAGCATTATATAACGAATATAATTATATAATACACGATTAGTATTGACAAAGCATAACTTGACAGGTACACATTGCTAGATTAATGATAGCAAGCAAGCATTTAGTGTTATAATAGTGATATGTAATTGACTCTGATTCAGACTAATAAGTCCATCAATTTATCTAGTTAAATTATATAATCATGATGATAAAATGTTACAGACAGTAATGTAACTTACATTAATTAATAATTATAATATTTTCATTTTTGATAACGCTACAAGAGAACTAAGCTGTTATATCTGGGTCTTTGATTGCCGTAGATTTGCTGACGAGTTATGGATGAGGTGGTAGATTAGAATGATCTTACAAGAAAATTTGGAAATGTAAAAGGCGAGGAGTAATCGAAATGTATGAAAACGTAACAGTAACGGCGGAGCATTATTCGTGCATAGGTCACCCAGCCTAACATGCTTACATTCGAGATAGATTCTCGCACGCGACAAAACTTCTTCGCCAATAGCAATGCCTGGCCAACCAATGTGTTTTGTCTACTGTAGAGCAGAGCGAGAAAATTTGGTCGCGTTTGTCATGTTAGCCTGGCTGGAGCATCACCCTCATCACTGAGGACATCTCAAGGAGGATCTAGAATATATTTATATTATTTTTATGATTTTTATTAATAGTTGTTAGGCAACTAGCCATTCATATTTTTGAAATTGATTTTTTGAAAGAAAAATTTCACCTCTCAACCGTGAAAATTTTCTTATTAATATTTATATTATATCTAAAAAATTACATAAAAAGGAAATAGCATTTTTAAATGGACATATTTATGGATAAAATTACTTAACGTTGTGTGTATTTTTCGCTATAGATTTTTATTAGGAGTTATTTAAATAACCCACCCTCTCAGACGATACAGACACTCCTATTACAATAACCTTCATCAAGACATATGACACGACATGCCCTATGCGTGTGGTCTGTCCTTAAACAGATTAAAACACAACCCACACATTTTTTAATGTAATGTAATGTAATGTGACGGTATTATCACTATCTAGCCACTGTATACTCTATCGTTGTTCTAAATCTGTCTTTATATTTTCACTGAGTCACGGGGGCAGTTGGGAAATTGTGATTGACGTGACATTTTGTACTATAATAGGTAAGGTTTGGAAAGGTTGTACATGGCTGTGCATGTTATTTAATTATTGTTGATATTCCATTATGTTAATTATGTTGTTTATGTGGGTGAATTGATCTATTATTAAACACTCACGCGTTTGCAGATGAGTACAACGACACCAAGGTAAAAACGAATTGGTCGCTACCCGCTCTTCGTGCGTCGACAGTTTTTGGTAAACAGCACATTGCATAGAATTCGTCGCTGTTTGTGCGTCGATTACCTACTGTCAACGCACGAACAGCGACCAATTGTAAAAACTAGTCAAGAGTTTTCAGCACTCTAAATAGAACTCTGTCAGTGATTGGCAGAAATATTTAGGTCACTCATCAAATGATGCTGTCATTGTCAAATTATGGATGAAAGAAAGAGATAGCTTGAAACGTAATGTGCTATCACAAATGTTTTTATACAACACGCTATAGCAAAATGAGGTATAATATCACATCTATTCTCATTCAGAAGGAATTTCTTTAGAATTTTGATACGATTCATAAATTAATTACATGTTATGTTAAGGGCCTACGTCGTAAAATAATTGAGGCCGACTGAGCCCGCCGCCGCGCCCGTGCGACGCATATTAATCCCTGCTTCGAGAGACAGATGGGACACCGTGAACCCGGCGAATTTTTAACACCGTAAGCGCCAAAACACATTTAGGCTTATTTAAAATTCATTAATTGAGTTTTTTAATATTTGTCTTTACAATATCTAGAAAACATTAATGTCTTTCTTTACATGAAGTTTAAAATTTCTATTATTTACCGTTTAGAAGTTACAACGTACATTACGTACATTTTTACAACGTACAGGAATTTCTTGACTTTCAGCAATAATCATGCATATTGGAGTTCCTTGTATCTTTATTTTTATGACAATTTTAATACTATAATCTGTTTGTTTTTAGAAGGCAAGGTACACTGTGATAATATGTAATATGTAACTAATTCAAATGATACCTAATGTTAATTTAAATTTATAATTTTTGCATGCTATGTTTAATGGCTGATTAGGAATTGAACTATTTATTTTATGTAACACCAAATTATTGTACCCTAATATGATACGCAAATAAACATTTCTTTCTTTACAAGAGGTCTGAAAAAAAAAAACCTCTGTTTTTTTTCTCTTGTTTTTGTTCTTTTTTTTTCTATCGAGGAAATGTGTCACAATCGTGTTTTGGCTCTTTCCAAAATTTCGATTATATGATGAATGAACATATCCAAAAATCGAAGTCTAAATTTTTGTAGTTTAGAAGATATTTGTTTTTTATGGACCCTTCTTTTTTTCACATAGCCCCTTGAATTAGTTAACGCCTGCTGTACTGCCCGAAATTTTTTCAGTAACAGTCAAAAGTGGTTACTAACCACTAGTTATATTTCTGTTTACTATACTAGAGACAGATAAGCTACAGACTTTATTGCGAGGAATGTAATTTTATTTCACACTGTATATATTTATCGTGCCGATAAATCATATTCATAGAACGGCGATAATCCAGTGATTAAGGAACTAATTTATTAACCGACAAGTTCTTAGTAATCCTGGCATATGCATATACCAGAGTTACGTACATAATTCTAACTATCGCTTACCCAGTGAAGGAAAGGACCATGAGGAAATCCGTGCTTCAAAGAAATTTTATTTCAAGACATGTGATATCTAAATCTAGAAAATGTCTGGTCCGTGGTCTGGTCTCTGGTTAGGGAGGTCACTCAGACCTCTAAAACCCATTCTCCCTTACTCTCATCCAATGTAAAAATAAGTAATTTTCACTATTTAGTAGCGGAGCTTTTGCGTTACCTATATACATATAAAATACATAGAAAACATACAGATTTTACACAAACAACAATGTTTATTACTGTAATGTTTGTCTGTGCAAGGACATTAAAATCACTAATGACTGTCTCACCGGGGTGATGATGACAGATTAATTATTACATCTCATTTTTATATTATGCTGTACTCCTTGAGAGGCACTCCAAGAGAAATTTCCATAATATTACGCTATTATTAGATATATACCCACACTTATTTTAAGCATTTTGATCTAAATAAGCGTACACCAGCTAAACACAGTCCATAAATATTTAACAGGCGCATTAAATGGACGCATTAATTTACATTGGGTGTTTTACGGAATTGAATTATGCAGCAAGACAGTACTTTACGCAAGGGACATACGTAACTGGCCAACGTAAACTGATCTAGTTATGGTGGAATTGTACCTTTGGAGGCGGCTTCGAATGTATTGTTTGGGGTGTGGTACAAGAAAGTAACGAATAGCGATAAAGAAGAGCTGGGCAATAAGCACCATGCTAATTAGCTTACTCTTGGATAAAATCGCAATGTTAATTAAATTTTGATTTGTTAAAATGCAGTTTCTATTAACGTAAGATTTACACAAGGAAACAATGTTTGAAAGACTTTTACTGTCTCAGGAAACTTTTTAATTAATTATTGTTAACTTACTTAAAACAATTAGGTTATTCGGCGAGGCAACAGCGACCTACACTGTATTTTTTTAAAATATTAGTTTAGTTTTGATTTACCTAATTAATTTGTGAGTTTCTTGTATTTATAATTATTTATTTTTTTATGTATCTTTTTTAACTTATCTAATAAAGTAACTTTTGAAGTTAAACCTTAATAATACAGTCTATGAGCTTTATTATAGAAAGCTAAATCCAGAAATATTTATTGATCAATATCCAAGTCCTTCAAGCGGAGAGTGAAGAGGCACCTTTTAGGCTGGCATAGTAGAAGCGACGAGACATCATAAAGGATGTCTCGTCGCTCCTATTCCTGGACTTCCACTGACCTGCGGCCCATCTGGCAGGCGCTAGCGTCACATGCCGTGTCCGAATAAAAAAATGTCTTGAAAATAAAAAAAAACACTCCGCTGCCACTTATACCTTATACCCAAACTATAAAACTGCCGGCAGGCGCGTGCGCAGTACCATGTAACAAAGATTTATCTTTTCATCGTGTAACAGTTAATGCTGATATAACTTTGCAAAGCTCCTGTCCCTTTTATTGAACATTGTAAACTATTTCACATTCACCTGACTTCACTAGCATTAGTTTTTAATTGTTTTCATACATTCATTTTTTTAACTTTCTAAATTAAATTGTATTATTGTTATGTAAGTAGTGGCTTTTTCTGTGATTATAATAGGTCATTAATTTACAGGGTGTGAAGTTGTGAACACTATGCAAATAAAAGTGTTTATATCTGAACTTTGCTAGACCTTGTTCAGAATTTCGGCGTAAGGATTTGCGGTGAATTCCTCTGTGAAAGGTGTCTTAGCCCCATGTTTGTTTTCCACCTAGAGTCTCAGCTAGCTTTATAAAAAAACTCTATGTAACTTTAATAATATCCAATACGGTTTCATTCTCAATCCGCATTAGCAAATTGTATACTTATGTGCCTACCCAATAAAATGCCTGCGGCCTAGGCAACTTGCTTTGCAAATCACACCCGCATTCGACTGTGAAATGTCGAAAATAATGACATAACACAAAACTATATTTTATTTAATAATAAAAATGTAATAAATTTAATTACTATATGCACAGTTACGGTATTTAAACAGTAAAATTTAAGATATATCTAATTTAAAATGTACAGATTACAAATGTTCAGCCATAAGGCAATTATTGCCTGCTAAATAGACAAGCGGTAAATTATGTAGTATTGCAACATTTCGTTAAACTAGACTATGGAATCCGGAAAAGGAGAGTTGCAATTACACTCAATTGCAGTAAAATGTATGCACGTTAAGATCTTTGAAATCAAATTAATTGTCTCCCTATTTCCTTACTTGAGACAACGCGATGGTAGCGCCCATGGTGTCTGATGTTCATTGAAAAATGGTTTTCTCAACCACTTTTCATCAGGTGGCCTGCTTGCTTGTTACACCCCGTCCACACGCACCCAACTTTTGAGCCAATTTGATCTATTGTCCTGTTCTTGGTGATATCTAAAGAAAAGGACAGGTATACAAATTGGCCAATTAGATTGGGCCGTGTGCTGCGGCCGTCTCAAATGTAAACAAAGGAACCACCTATCCTGTCAAAATGACAATAGTTTTTAAATCGATGCTAGAAACATTATTATTGTACAGTCAGCTGCAGAGAAACCTGAGCCCTCAAATGAAATAAGAATTAAGTTTTCTCATGTAACTCTTTTAACGAAAATTAACAAAAAAAGGACGGCTTGCACTCCGGGAGTGCCGGCAGAAGTGAAAACTTAAAAATCAACTTTGCGCATTTTTAAATATTTTGGAATGGATAGGGAATCTTACGCTTTTTCGACCAAGCTACGGATCTGACGCGAGTTTTAACATGTTTTACCCATCTAAAAAAGCCGCTAAAGAAATTTTCACTTCAACATTTTGATTACGTTCTATTTAAGGTTCTAATTCTCTGCAGCTGACTGTACTTTTCCTAACTGAATTTTCCTTTCGTCTTGCATATCTTAAATGAATGGGGCATTATTTTATATGTGCGTACGAATAGGTTCATAGATGGTTACAGATTAAGGCTTTGTTGGCTGTTTCTAGGTCTTGTACTTTCATCACGACAATGTCTGAAAGTCCCCTATTCTCATAAACTGACACGTAACTCCAAAAGTAATGTTATACTAGTACGTTCACTAAAGATATAACAATTATTACGTGTTACGATAGAAAATACGACTACAGTGTAATTATTATAGCTATAACACGAGAAATTAATTTGTTATCTCAAAAACAATCAGGTTGCATCACAAAATTATAAATAACGATTCTAATATATTAGGTAGTAAAATCATAAATTAAGTGTTCTGGTATGATTACAATGTATTAAATAAGATAAACATTGTTAGACGGCTCGTTGGATCAGCTTGGTAGCGGCACTTCTGGTGTTAAAAGAGCTTGTCGATCCCCGGACTAGACAAACATTGTAACGTATAAATGTTACTAGTTTTTGCCCGGCTTTGCCCGCTAAGCCTTTTTTGGGTTAATAATATATGTGAATTGTTTTTATTTTTTTATTTAATATTATTATTATTTTTAGTCTCACTTTATGTTGTGCCACGCAACCCGTTTAAAATTTCTTTGTCCATTTCCATTGAGGTTGTCTGGAAGAAATCGTATAGCGATAAGACCGCCTATTGTACTGTTTAGTTTCTAGGTTTCATGTATATATATTATTAGTCCTTTCAATACTTCTTACTCCGACTATCATCTTTCTCATTAAATTCGTTGTGAGTTCCAAGACAGATGTGGTTTCTCTTTCAAAGTCTGTTTTGTAGATTTAGAGATTACCCCCTACAGCGTTACAAACTTTACCTTCTTATAATATTCTGTGTTTGTCTTGTATCTGAGTGTTTGCTATCACAATGTATTGTAAAAGTATTGGTAACTTTTACCCGTATCTCGTAACACGAAGATCCTAACTTAACACGAAATGAAACTGTGTGTAATTTAAATTTATTGTAAACTAGCTGACCCGGTGAACTTTGTTCCGGCTTAGAAGCACTATACCCTACCCTACCCTACCCTACCCTATCTTATGTCCTTCTCCTGGTCCTAAGCTACCTCTCCACCAATTTTCAGCCAAATCGCTTCAGCCGTTCTTGAGTTATAAATAGTGTAACTAACACGACTTTCTTTTATAAATATAATGTACATAGATCAAGCAAATAACGTGATCTGGATCTAATTTTTGTATTTTTTTTCAGGTAATTACGAATGATGACAAGGAAATGGTCGAAATTTTGTAAGTTGAACGTTTAACGTTGAGTTGCAGAAACATATTTGAATGTCCCTACTAAAATCTGACGCTGTAATTTTCAAATTGAGGCAGAAAAAGAGATGGCTTGACACTCGGCGTTATTGGCGGAATTTTATCGTTTGGTATAAAAAAAAGCCTTAATAAAAAATGTAATGGCTTGAGATTTAACGTGTTACAACCTTACATTTAAAATGTTTTAGTGCAACTCTCTGTAACCAAACTTAATCATATTATTTGAAATAAAATAATTATTCAATATTTGTTTGAAATAAAATAAGTCAATTTATCAGAAAATTTACTTACATAGGTACTTTTATTTTTCGTCTGTCAGTATTGAAATTCACAACGAAAAAAAAAGGAGAATGTATTTCAGATAATTTCCTTAGCAACACGAGAGACAGAAAGTAATAAGGCATAATAATAACAGCCTAGATGGCAAATGAAGTGAAGCCAAGCACGGTAATGTAACAATAGTTACATTACTATTACTTATGCTATTGCATAGCTTAATTGGATAACTCATTATGTTATAATTGAAATCAATCTTTATTAAACTAATAATAATATAATAGGTAGGTACAGAAATTACGCTAAATTAAAACATTCAATTGCAAACTTTGTAATCCTTCTAATATTATAAAGGCGAAAGTTGTGTATGTTTACTTCTTCACGCTCAAATGGCTGGGTCTATATTCATGATATTAAGTATGCACTTAGCTGATACCTTGGATTCACACATAGGGTACTTTTTATCCCGAAAAGTACGCGATTCCCGTAGGAATTGAAAAGTCTGATATAGATGGCGCTACTGTGCATAAATAAATACACGCAAACGATGTTACGCGAGTTTGCACTAGTCATACTATAAGGCCCATTTAGAATACTTTTTCACCAACACAATCACTTTTTAATTGGAACTATTTGACACCTAGTGTAACCGCAGGCGCATGTGACCTTATCTGACCTTGTTACTTATGTATCATGTTCTGACCCAAATTAAATTGACAATTAAACTTATAAAGCTTAATCTAAGGTCTTAATTTATTGTTTGCGGTTTCCATTGCAAGGTTAAAGTACTTTTACTAGTGGACTTGCATGATTTTTTTATGGCGCAGGCAAACAAGCGAGCGGGCTCCCTGATGAAAAGTGGTTACTGTCGGGCGGTCGCCTATGAACATTAGTGATGTGAACACCCATGTGTTTCCTGCTACAAACAACGGAATAGGGGAAAAAGGGTTGTGGAAAAGGAGATTAATTTCCCTGATCTCTCATTTGTCGAAAGAAACGCATACCTACTTTACTGTGAGAGGTACTTCCACGATTGAGCTCGCTCATTTTATAAATGCTTCACCACTCCAAAAATTATTAATTTGTGTTTTATTTTGCACGCTATTAATGTGATTCATCATTATCATATCAACCCATAATCATCCCCTACAGGAATACAGGTCTCTCTTTACGGAAAGAGAGTACGCTCTAGTGACCCCCCGGTCACTAGAGCGTACTCTGCCACGCTGCTCCAATGCGGATTGGCAGATGCCGGTGTTTTCAAGCCGCCCGAAGGCCCGAAATCGATTCGGCTTAACGACTGTCATCTACCGATAACAGCCGGGACTGACGGTTTGACGTACCTCTCCGAAGCACGGAGAAGCTCGAGATAACGAAACCCATCCAAACACTGGCTAGGGTCGACGTCGCTTGACTTGCGTGTTCATATTAGAGTGCGACAGACAGCGACTCCATCGAGCTCCTCATTTATGTGATTATCTCTCTCTCTCTTATATATATGCAATAGTTTCTGTCACAATGTTGGACAATGACATCGAAGGGAGATTATGTTCTATCAGCTTTTATTGAATAACCCAGTAATTAAAATTACATTGGGACAGTTTAATCTATTAGGACGTTGCCGCGATCATCGCGCAAGTAAGCGATGCGATCATCGCGTGTTCATAAGCGTGCGCCTAAGCGTCGCGCGATTGTCAGTTAGGACTAGGACACCTATTCGAGTTCAATATGTTTGATCGCGAGTTCGTACGAGTAAAATTCGCGCGAACCAACGATGATCGCGCATTCGCGTCCTATTAGGACAATTTATGATTGTTGGGCATTTTCATAGCACTCTGGACTTAGCTATCTTTTTCCTCTTCTATTTTTTTTTACCTAAATATCGTATCTTCATCGTTCGACTTGACATGATTAAGTCATAGAAGTTAATGAGAAACTCGGTCATACCTACTTACCTATTAAGGTACAAATGACAAGTAATACGTAACACTTATTAAATAACAAATTCTAAAAGTTCTTTTAAAATGCATTTAGTGTTATTTAGTCGTCAATGACATATCCGTCGTCGGTTCCCATCATAAAAAGTCTAATGTAATATCGTTAGTTGGTCTCTGGTTTCCATATAAGGCCAAGGCTATCTAGATTTCGTTCGCAAAAAATGGTGTCTCTACTATTTTGGAGTGGTAGCGACAATATTTTTGCTTGTTGCACTATTTCCAAATGATACTTTAGAAACATATGGTCCTGTTATGTACATAACTATGTTATTTTAATTATAATTACGTTAATTAGTAATACATTAATGGTGTGATTAATGTGATTATGCATTGTTTACAAGTTAATGTAATTTGCAGTTATTTATATCATTTTACTTACACTTCCGAATTAATAAATCTGTACTTATTCGTTTACTATTGAATATTTTGTGTATATAATCTTAAAGCGATTTTTTTTTGTTGAATTTATTGTCTGTCTGTCTGTTTGAACGCGCACATCTTCTAAGTTACTGAACGGATTTTAATTGTATTTTCACAGGGAGATAGAGCTCGGGTTGGAGCAGAATATAGGTTTTGTTTCATTTAAATCGCATGACAGGAAAAGGAGTTATCCTTATTTGAACATTTCACGCGGACGAAGTCGTGGGTAACAGCTCGTACATAATAAATCAAGCCATTTTAACAGGATAATAAAATAGCCGATAATTATGAATCTATTATGGATTATGTTGAACCGAGATAATTAACAAGAATTACATAGATTTTATTTTATCGTTCAACTATTTTAATAGCTCTACATACCATATTATAGCTGAAATGTCACAGAGTTTCCGTTCATTCGTGTTCAAACTATTTCATAAATTTAATAAACTTTCATGTATATAGGAGAAAAAAATAGGTAGGTCGAAAATAACGGACACGCGGAATATTATCATTGTTTGAAAAATATCTAACAGTTTGTGAAAACTATATAAAATTATATAAAAAGGTCTTATTAAACGATTAAAACACTAGTTCTCAATAAATCAATTTTAATTACATCAAGAAATGGAATATCAAATAATAATTTAATTGCCTTATTTCAAATTGTACCCTTAACGCTTACGGACATGCACCGAGCACTCGACATAGATTAAATAGTGACCCAGGTGCAACCAACTTGCGCAATTTATATTCAAACAAATAAATATACCAACCGGCTGTGGCTGTGCAATAGCTTTAAATATTATAATATAAAATATAACTATTTGTGAAGGGAATGGAGGGCAATGACTATTATTATCTATTCAGTTATCAATCATAATTATTAATTTAAATATTATAGATAATTAGCGAAATCCACGCAACAATGTTTGCGTAAAATTCGCTTTCCCTTGAGAATTATGGAAAATTCATGGTAACATTCTTCAACTTTTGTAACTTTTCAAATAACTTTTTGTTAACGGTTGTTGCTCACTAACACTTGGAAACATGCTCCACAAAAAGTAACTGTTAAACTTGTTGTGTATCGGAACGTATTTTATAATCTGTGGACATAAGTGACACTTCAATGTGAGAACCCCGTTCCTTTTTGTCCCTTCTTCCGCTATGGCTGCTGAGTGTGTTAGTATATGTGATGAGTTGTAAGAGTGCTAAAATAAAGATTAATAATGTAAGCAGTCTTATCATTAAAGTACCACACGTTACAACATTGGCGACGAGGTTAAGCATTGAAACGTGTGGGAGAGGTACGATTTACGCATCAGTATCAATTTTATTGTGTTGTTACGCCGGCACAAATTTTTCACATGGAGGAACACGTGGAAGGGCGTGTTTTTCAGTTAATAAACGGCGCAGGGCACGTAAATATGCCTGCGTTCGATAGAAATAAGTGCACATGGAAGGTGTACACTCAAATATTTTCCAATAAAATGAAGATAAATGAAATTGAAAAGATAAAATGGTCACAACACTTATTAGCGTGTGTTGGATTCGATATAGTATCATTGTTGTCGGAGCTATGTTTTCCTGACGACATTGAGAGTAAGGACTATGATGAATTAGTCGAGTTAGTTCAAAGGCAATTGGAGCCTGAGCCGTCAGAGCTGGCAGAGACATATAGATTTCTAAAGCGGAATCAGGATGTTAATGAAAATGTTATGGATTATGTAGCGGCCCTGAAAAAGTTAGCTCAAACGTGCAACTTTGGATTATATTTAGAAAGAGCTTTACGGGATAAATTCGTACACGGATTGAGAGATGAAAAATTAATAAAGAAATTATTCACTATTAAAGATGTAGCATTTATGGATGCGGTAAGGATAGCCTGCACGGATGAATTAGCAGAGCGGGATGCTAAAATGATATCACACAGAACAGGAGATAGAGAGGTAAATGCTGCCATGTATAAACAACAGGATCCACGTACCAACATCACATGTCACTGCTGTGGTCGGAGTGGTCATTTAAAACCGAATTGCAAATTGAAAGATAGCGAGTGTTATATTTGCAAAAAGAAAGGACATATGGCAAGCATATGTAGGAATAAAGTTAAAAATAAGCAAAATAAAAGTTATGTCAAGAAAGCGGTACACGAAGTGTCAGCTGTGGAAGATTATTCTGTTCTTAGTGTGTGTAAAGTAAGTGAAGGTAAACCCGATCCCTGGGAGATAAAATTAAATGTTGAAGGTGTCAATATTTCATTCGACATAGATAGCGGGGCGGATGTAACATTGATTCCTTTTAGTCTTGTTAGTAAATGGTTGCCAAAGTTAAAAATAGAAAATACAGATTTAAAATTGAAATCTTTTAGTGGTAACAAAATTGATATATATGGTAAAGCAACTGTACTTGTTAAATCTTTAAATAAAAGTTATTTGGCACCATTAATTATTGTAAATGGAGGTAAGAAACCATTGCTAGGCAGGGATTGGTTAAATGTTATTAAGTTAGATTGGCCCATAAGTAAATCTTCAAGTTTAAAAGTTGAAAAAGGTGTACAACTTATAGAAAGTCAAGGTGACACTCAAAATAAGTTAGAAATATTATTAAATAAATATATAAATGTGTTCTCAGATATACCAGGTGAGATAGAGGGTCCTCCGGGTACATTAAAATTAAAACCAGATGCGGTGCCAGTTATACTTAAGTCGAGGCGCATAGCATATGCAGTTGAGAGCATTGTTAAAAGGGAATTAGATAAGTTAGTCGATGAAGGTAAGATGTCAAAGGTATCTAAAGAGTCTGTCACCTGGGCTACGCCTATAGTGCCTATTGTAAAGGGGGCACATAATGTAAGAATATGTGGGGACTATAAAGTCACTGTGAACCCACATCTTCAAATGTCTCATCATCCTATTCCGGTAATTGAGGATATTTTTGCGAAGTTAAATAATAATGTTGATAAAAAGATCACGGTGTTTTCAAAAATTGATTTAAGAAAGGCTTATATGAATAGGAAAATGGATGATAAGGCACAGGAAATTATGACATTGACTACGCCATGGGGATATTATCGCCCGAACTTTATGATGTTTGGTATAGCACCAGCGCCTTTAGATTGGCAGGAATTTATGGATGATAATTTTAAAAATATACCAAATGTCTATTGTTACTTGGATGATATTCTTATTGCCAATGCGGATGTAGAAAGTCATTTAAAAACTTTAGATATTGTTTTAAATAAATTACAGCAATTAAATATAAAAATAAATAAGGAAAAGTCTCAGTTTGCATCAAATAAGTTAGTATATTGTGGTCATATTATAGATAAGGAAGGTATACATAAAACCCCAGAACATGTAAGAGCGATACTAGATGCACCACACCCTAAAGATGTTAAACAGTTAAGAAGTTTTTTAGGAACAGTTAATTTTTATAATAAATTTATGCCAAATGCTGCAGAGAAATTACATGTTTTATATCAGTTATTAAGAAAAGATGTTCGTTGGAAATGGACCAAGGAACATGTCGCAGCATTTGAATGGGCTAAAAAGTGTATCGCATCTGATCAAGTATTGATGCATTACAGTCCAAAGTTACAATTGGTGTTGAGTTGTGATGCATCTAAGTATGGTTTAGGTGCTTGTTTGTCACACAGATATCATGATGAAATTAAGAATAAATATATTGAACGTCCTATAGCATTTGGAAGCCGTACACTGACGGAAACGGAGATTAAGTACTCCCAGATTGATAAAGAAGCCTTATCAATTGTATGGGCAATTAAGAAATTTGATTTATATTTAAAAGGTAATGAATTTATCTTGGTAACTGACCACAAACCATTGGTCTCATTATTTAACCCAAATAAATCATTAGGTAATATTTATGCTGATAGGATGACTAGATGGGCTTTGATATTGTGTAATTACAAGTATATAATTGAATACAGAAAGTCTAATCATAATGCCAGTGCAGACTTCCCATCAAGACTGCCGGTTGATGTAACGAAATTTGATATAGTAGATTCTGAGGAAAATGAACCGTTTGTTAATAATATTTTAATTGATATTCCTCCAGTAACTCAGGATGTCATTGTAAAGTTTACTCAGAATGATCCATTATTAAGTAAAGTCTATAGTTATATTGAAAGGGGATGGCCTAGAAAAGTTGATGTAGATTTGTTATCATATAAAGGTAAAGAGTTAGAGTTGTATATTGTAAATGGTGTCATAACATGGAGAGGCCGCGCAGTGATTCCACAAAAATTAAGAAAACAATTATTGAATGAGCTGCATGAGGGACACTTGGGTACTTTAAAAATGAAGGCTTTAGCTAAAAGTTTCTTTTGGTGGCCCAATGTGTATTCAGACATTGAATTAATTACTCAAAATTGCAAGGGTTGTTTGTTAAATAGAAATAAACCAGAGTTAAAACCATTACACAGTTGGGAATGGCCAACTAGACCGTGGCAAAGAGTACATGCGGACTTTGCAGGTCCGTTTTTAGGTTCAATGTGGTTAATAATAATGGATGCTCATTCTAAATGGCCTGAGGTAGTACGTATGAATAAAACTACTACTACATTAACAATTAAATGTTTAAGAAGTATTTTTGCTAGATTTGGACTGCCTGAACAGTTTGTAACCGATAATGGTCCCCAATGGACATCGGAAGAATTTAAAATATTTTGTAGAAATAATAATATCAGGCATATTTGTACAGCACCATATCATCCGGCTAGTAATGGACAAGCCGAACGAACAGTCCAAACATTTAAGAAGGCTATGTTAGCTAGTAAGTTTGAAAATGATGAAAATAATTGTAAATTGTTATCATGGTTGTTAAGTTACAGAACAGCACCACATGTATCAACAGGCAAGGCCCCGTGCGAATTAATGTTTGGTAGACAACTAAGAACTCTGTTATCTTTAGTTAAAAATTCTATTATATTGCCTAAGCAAAATTTGCCAAATAAACAGATTAAAAGTTTCATGCCTGGTGATACAGTTCAAGTTTCAATGTATGATGGTGGTGATAAATGGTTGCAAGGGAGAATTATAAAACCAATAGGAAATGTAATGTATGAGGTAAATACAGAAAAGGGTGACATAACAAGAAATATAACACAAATGTTACCTTTAAAAGTAAGTAATAGTTTAAATGTTAGAGAAAATGTTGTTAATGAGTATGTGGCAGCTGAAGCTTTGTCTAACACTAATGATAATTGTAATTTAAAAGATGATAATGTGTTAAAAGATAATAATGTTGTTAAGCCGGAACCTGTTATTGTTAGACGGAGCTCCAGGACTCCTAAACCCAGAAATGTTTTGGATTTATAAGTAATTCTTTTATATAATATATAAAAGAAGTTAAGGGGGGAGGAGTGTTGTGTATCGGAACGTATTTTATAATCTGTGGACATAAGTGACACTTCAATGTGAGAACCCCGTTCCTTTTTGTCCCTTCTTCCGCTATGGCTGCTGAGTGTGTTAGTATATGTGATGAGTTGTAAGAGTGCTAAAATAAAGATTAATAATGTAAGCAGTCTTATCATTAAAGTACCACACGTTACAACAAAACTTCAGAAAGTTTTTTTTTTATACCACAAAGTTGGCTAACAAGCATACGGCCCGCCTGATGGTAAGCATCACCGTAGCCTATAGACGCTTGCAATACCGGGGGTATTACTCACGCGTTACCAACCCTTCCAACCGCCCTAAGTGGAGCTCTGGAGACCTTACCGTAGGAACACAACATGGCCGAGACCAATGCTATTTGGCTACGATCTTCTGTAAGGTGGAGGTCCTTCCCCAGACGGGCTGCTTCGATTTGAGCGGATTATCCGCTGTGCCCTACCTTTCTGAAATCTAAATTGTATCTAAATTGTGTCTGACGCTTTTTTTAATGTCTGAATAATATGACATTTACATAAGTACAAGGCAAATTAACTTCCCACTGCAAAATCATTCTATTCGTATTATTATATAACAGATCGATTGCTTGATTCACGACAACATTATATAAAAATGTGTATTTATTATTTTTCATTGTACGTGAGATATGGTCACTTTGATTGACGCGCCATTTCGGATTTTTATGCAAAAAGGTCACAATGTTAAGGTTCTGATAAATGGTCTATGAATTATATAATAGTACAAGTTATTAACAATAACATAGTATGTCATATGAAGTGAGAAACATTTCAGCCCAACCAGAGGTATGCCAAGTTATAGAATGCTTCAGATGTGGTTTCTTTTTTTTTTACTTGGAATAGGTTTGCGTTTGACCACAACGTGCCTGATGGTAAGCATCGCACGCTCACCTAGAAAAAACCTCTACTCGCGATTTCAAGACCCCAGCGGGCCTAACATGCTTACACTCGAGATAGTTTCTCGCACGCGACAAAGCTTTTTCGCCAATAGCAATGCCTGTTTTGTCTACTGTAGACATAACCGAGATACGCTATTGGCAGAGCGGAGCGAGAAAATGTTGTCGCGTTTGTCATGTTAGCCCGGCTGGATTGTATATATTTCAATTCAAGGAATCACTTTGGTAGGTATTCGTAAAGGAAACATGAAAATCGTGGTAGGATTGAATTTACAGTTTTGAACCTACAGATTAACGTTCTTCAAATTATTAAACATAATTAAGTTATCTTTACTTAATTTGTGTAATAAATCTCATTTGCTTCACGCAAAGATGGATGGGCTCTATGAAGCACAGGCACACAAGGTTATGTATAAAAACAAATATGACAGCGGTTGATGATGATAAAGAAACAAATTACATTACGTTACGCTAATTACAAATTAAATATACCAAGACAGTATGACATTTAAGTAAAGACAAAGCCTATATAAAAAAAACATCCTATCTCATACGTAATAGAGTTTGAAATGCCGGAAAAACTAAGTGCTTAGCGTTGTGGTGTGATGTTCAAGTGACACATGACATCACGATTCATTAGTCAGGTTAATATGCCAAAGGTTACCATGTGTTCGTTAAGTAATATGGCATAAAAAGTAAATGTCATGACTGTAATGTTAAGGGAGTAATACCAAATACTATAGAAATATAATACGCACAGCTCTTGACGTTTCTCATACAATGACTTGGCAACCTCCTGTTCACCTCATGCCGCTAGGGGCGCTAGTATCGCGTTAACATTTTGCATACAAAACGCACAAAAGTTTTGAAATCGTTCACCTCATGCCGCCCTATTTCTATAGTAGCGCTAGTGTCGCGCGTCTTGCCCGAATTCTTCCGAAGCTGTGCGTATTAACTCGGTAGAGTTTCTATAGTATTTGGTAATACTAGCGAAACCCGTGTATTTATGCACAGCACCGCCATCTACGTTATTAAGCGCCATCACTATCAGACTTTTGACAAAATCCTCGCGAATCGAGTACTTCTCGGGATGAAAAGTACCCTATGTGTTAATCCAAGGTATCAGCTATTTACATATCAAATATGATAAAAATTGGCCCAGCCATTTGAGCGTGAAGAGGTAACAAAAATACACTCAAACTTTCGCCTTTATAATATTAATATAACAGTAAGTAGGATAACTGTTAATCCTTTCAATACTTCCTACGCCATCCAATTTAATTCTGGTTAAATTCGTTGTGTTCGAGTTGAGAAGATTGCTGTATTTTCTCCCCTGGGACGTCAATAGCTTATTGACGTCCCAGGGGAGAAAATACAGCAATCATTTCATTGCTTATTGTCAATCTGAGCTTCTGAGGTTGCCGTTGTTGGGTCCTAAATCCTATGTCTACAGGAGACACAATGGTGGGGATGTGTGGGCTTGTCCCAATGAATACATAATTACTTACAAATCCCTGTAATCGTTTAATGTTTAAATACTATTAATTGTAATACTTTACATTTTATCTATTTTTACGTAATTAATAAATTGAATGGCTGGTTGGGTTGTCTTGGATAAAAAAGAAACAGAATTGTAAAAAAGAAAAAAAAAACAATTGAACTTCGATTGTATTACAATGGCCCGCGCAGTTTCAAATTCAACAGTATTATTTTATCTTATTGTAAAATTACAAAATTTTACAATAAAATAAAAATAAAATTCAAAATGGATTTATTGCTTTCTTTTTAAATTAATTCTTGTTTCGTTGTATAATCTAATGTAACTATTTTAAATTTGTGAACGTATAAAATATCGATTTACTAAACGTAATATTATGTTGTTGTTAAAAAAATAAATAGACAATTAGTTTTGTATTGACTAACGCAAAGTGTTACCTAGATTACTCAAATTAAGTAGGGCCATTCATTAACTGCTATAAAAATATGCTCAAAACCGATCAACAATAGATAGTAAACAGCTTTCACGATTGCAAGAGAATTACAACCAAGTGCCAAAGTTATGCAAGTGGCCTAAAATTTAAATTATATTTTAATATTTGTGATAATATCAACTGTGCAATAAGCCTTAGGGTTCCTTGTTTAGTTTTAATGTTTCGTAAATCAAACACTTGTTGAAAAATATATTTTACAGTTAAGATATACAGCGTTAATTTAGCCATGTTTATACTAATCTGATGAAATAATATAAGAAATACAATTAAAAATATGTTTTTAATGGTTACCACACCGGACCGCCACCCAGGAGGTTCCGGGGTCGAATCCCGGGATAAAAAACGAACTTTTTCTGATTGGCCTCGGGTCTTGGATGTTTATCTATATTATGTATTTCTTATAAAATATAGTATCGTTGAGTTAGTATCCCATCCCATAACACAAGTTTGGAACTTACTTTGGGGCTAGCTCAATCTGTGTGATTTGTCCCTATATTAAAAAATATATAATATCAAAAAAATTGGTTAGTTTTAAGTGCCAGTCCACCATTTGCTGACAAAATCCCGAATATACTATTTGCAAATTAAGAACATCAAACCTATGAAAAGTCTTTCAAAAAACTGGTAATTTATTTGACGAATGAGCTTAGGGAGTTGCGAAACCGATGCTTAAAATTGTTTATAGAAATAATTACTTATACAGTTATATTTTAATTTTTATTATAAAATACTTATACAGAAATAATCTGTGCTATTTAATTCAGTGGTTTAAATGATTAAACTAATAAAGTTTTATGGTAATTTGTTATATACGGAACCAACGTAACTAATTACAGGTGTACTTATCTAAGTAAGGATTTATATAAGTTGAAAGTGATACATTTTCTCTGGAAACCTAATCTACGCGGGTCACGTTTATGTTTCGTGATGGTTGTCGACCGAGCTTATACTAATTATATCGCGGAACAACACCTCTGTGAATTGACATTAAAAAAATCTTGGACGAAACACACAACGCCATCTAGTCACAAACTAAGCAACTAAGCTTCTACTATGGGTACTAGATTGCTCATAAATAGACTTCAATACTTTTTTTTAAAATAAATACTTATTATACATATACAGTCACAATAATATTCTTACTATACATAATAGATCCCCGCCGCGGTCTTTTGTTTAGACTATAATATGGGGTTCTTCAAAAGGGGCATTAAAAGATTTTTACTGGGTCGACAATGCGCGAATGATACTCCCGGTGTTGCAAGCGCCCATAGGCTAACCTACGGTGACCGCTTACCATCAGGGGCCCGATTCTACTAACACAAATGCACCAATGGACTCTCAATGGTGTCTCAATCGTGTCTCAAAAGAATGCCGATAGTGTATCAGTGGAATAGTTTTTGATATTTTTTATAAATAAATATAAATTTAAATATAAAGGGACAATTCATGCAGATTGAGCTAGCCCCAAAGTAAGTTCGAAACTTGTGTTATGGGATACTAACTCAACGATATTATATTTTATAACAAATACATATATAGATAAACAACCAAGACCCGAGGCCAATCAGAAAAAGTGCGTTTTTCATCATGACCCGACCGGGGATCGAACTCGGAACCTCCTGGGTGGCGGTCTGGCGTGGTAACCATTACGCCACGGAGGTCGTCGTCGTTTTATGGACTTAAACAATAAGTTAAACATTATGTTATTGTTTAAAATCTATAACATTCTATGGCATTCTAGTGGGACACGATTGAGACACCATTGAGAGTCCATTGGTGCATTTGTGTTTGTAGAATCGGGCCCCAGGCGGGCCGTAAGCTTGTTTGCCACCGTAGTGGTATAAAAAATATATATACGTAGCTTGAGATCATCGAGTATTCATTCAGAAAGGATACGATCTCGATGCGTAAGACTTGCTTTATCTGTCTGTATTATTTTCAAATTAATTTTTATTAACATCTGTTTATAAATATTTTAATATCAACGGGTCTATTCTTATAACAAAAACAGTTTAAATCTCGTCTCAATCTCAAGAGTTATCTCGACTGTTTTTATCATAATAGACCCTCTGAAATTTAATTTTAAAATTCGTTCGCTAATAAGGCGATGTTCTTTTGTGATAACTGAAAAATCGTTTAGTGTTAGATAGTTTAATAGATATTAATATATTCAATACTGGCGGACCGCCCCGACTTCGCTCGAGTTTTACTTATGGATCCCATTTTTTTTTAAATATACTATAAGCCTATGTTACCCGGGGGTAATAAACCTTCCTAACGGTGAAAGAATTTTTGAAATCGGTCTAGTCGTTTTTTAATTTATTCGTTACACACACACAAAACTCTCCTCTTTATAATATTAGTATAGATAGAGTATAGATATAGATCGGGACAAGCCCACCACACATTCCCACCACTGCGCACTGTGTCTCCTGTGTAGCCAGGATCAACAACGGCGACCTCAGATAGACAATAAGCAATGAAGCTTATTGACGTCCCGGGGAAGAAAACTACAGCTGTCTTCTGTTCAGTATAGATATAGATATAGATATAGACTATCCCCCTTACTAATAAACGTTGTATAATGTATAGTTAAACAATGTGTTGTCACTTTCACACTTCATTTGATTCTCCTCAAGAAAGACAAAACAGTGTATAACTAAATACTCGTTACACAACGTTTTTATTCAAGGGGTAGGTGTATAACAAGTTCCAATAAAAAAGTACCGAGTAAAAAGTACGTGATCCTAGCTTTCAAATTAAGTCTCATTCATTGATGGAGTATGTGCTGACAGTCACGTTTTTGATACTAACAATAACAACTCGCTTTCTATTTAAATCTGTCGATTAAAACAAATATAGTGTAAATAACTATATGTATATTATATAGTACATTTATAAGGTAATAATAGTCCGTTCTCTTTTTATAACGACTAAGGCAAAAGCGTATAGCGATTCACGATTATGTGAACTCGTAGACACTTGAAACTTTTGTTTTGAGTATTTCTTTCTTATTTTTAACGAGCTGTTACCCGCCACTTCGTCCGCGTGAAATGTTCAAATAAGGATAACTCCTTTTCCTGTCATGCGATTTAAATGAAAGAAAGCCTATATTCTGCTCCAAGCCGAGCTCTATCTTCCTGTGGAAACAGCATTAAAATCCGTTCAGTAACTTAGAAGATGTGCGCGTTCAAACAGACAGACAGACAGACAAAAAATTCAAAAAAAAAAATTTTTCGCCTTTATTACCTTTCTCTACAGACATATCGGGGTCTACTGTTTTATTATATGTATAGATTAATAAACCGTAAAATGATGATTTAAGTATATCTATAACATAAAAATGAATCACTAAATGTGTTGCTAAGCACAAATCCCGAGGACAGCTGAACCGATTTCGCTAATTCTTTTTTTAGAATATTCCTTGAAGTACGAGGATGGTTCTTTCTTAGAGAAAATTTTTAAAATTCCCACGGGAAAGCGGGATATACGCAAACCAAGTTGCGAGGGGTTTCGCTAGTTTAAAATACTCATTTAATGCAAAAGTGATAAAAAAAATGTATCAATGTATCATTGATATTGATACTTTTCCAAAAGTAAGCAAAAACTTGCTTATGTTACCAGACAACAAAGTCAAAGTCAAAATATTTTTTTTTATATAAAATTTTAAATGGGGTTGATTATATGCGATAGAGAAGCATAGGACATTTTTATCCGCGAAACTATCCCGGGTGACATGAAATCGCAAGCGCATATTTTTGGCGTTGGAGTTTAGGGCATATTTAATTTTGGTTTTGTTACTAAAATAATTTTATATGCTTTATTAATCTTGCACCATACGCCAATACTGACAATGGTGTTGCGATAGTCACGATTCGGGAATCGAACCGGCGCCGGCGACAGGTCGACCCGACTGCGCCCACTTGTCCACTAAAAGTCTTGCGAAATCTAAATTGTTCTAAATCCTTTACATGGCACGGATTAAGGAGCCCATTCTGAGTCACAGTACCAATTTGTCATTGTTCACATTAAAATATAATGTACATTTCTGTTCGTTAAATGTCATGAGAAGGTGCTTGAATATAGTCTAAGAGAGGTAGGGCACAGGGGATAATCCGCTCAAATCGGAGCAGCCCGTTTGGGGAAGGACCTCCACCTTACAGAAGATCGTAGCCAAATAGCATTGGTCTCGGCCATGTTGTGTTCCTACGGTGAGTAAGGTCTCCAGAGCTCCTCTTGGAGCCACCTTTTTGGTATACAAAACAATAAAAAAGTTACTCTTAAAGAATCAATCAAATTAAGAATTAAATATTTTCACAGGCACTCTCTCGCGTTATTATAATGATTTAACCTAATATATAAAAACTACCACCATTTCAAAAACAAAGCAAAATTACCAAAACATTGGTTTGGTATGGAGGTATGATCTCATACTTATTACGTACGTACCATCAAACGCCCTTAGCAGCAGGCCATGTGTTTGATGCAGCGTCTAACATGCTGAAGCCAGGAGTTGGGTTTAAACCAATAAAAAAACGTGTGAAAAAAATACGTTTCCTTATACACATTCGCTTGTAATTCACATAATTTTATCTCTTATCCCACTAAACCTGTTTCAGTTATAAAATAAAATGTTTAAAGTAATTTAAACCAGGAAAATTTTCGCATTGTAACTTTAGTGCTGCCATTTTCAACCTTGACATTAAAAAATAAAAATACATACCGTAAAGTTTTGTGACACTAACATGTCACGAAAAAGGTCAGATGCGTAATACAGAAGTGGAAATTTATTTTCATAAAACAAATAATTCGATATTTTAATTTTATAACTTCAAGAATATTAAATTAATATAAGCAAAATCTGTTTTTTAACAAAATATAAAGTATGAAGGTAGGGGCACGAAAATGATAAGAATTATGCAATTAAAAGTCTTTATGTAAATGAGTTTACCTCCGTGGCGTAATGGTTACCATGCTGAGCGTCGCAACCCAGGAGGTCCTGGGTTTTTCATCATCAGATCATGATGAAAAACGATTTTTTCTGATTGGTCTCGGTCTCGGGTCTTGGATGTTTATCTATATATGTATTTGTTATAAAATATAGTATCGTTAAGTTAGCATCCCATAACACAAGTTTCGAACTTACTTTTAGTTAGGGTTAGCTAAATTTGTGTGATTTGTCCCTATACATATTTTTACATATTTTTACACAAATCACGCCAATCAGAAAAAGTTAGTTTTTCATCATGAACCGACAGGGATTCGAACCCGGGATCTCCTGGGTGACGGGCCGGCATGGTAACCGTTACGCCACGGAGGTCGTCAATATAATTATAATAAAGCGAGACCTTAAACAGGTCTAGGTCAATATAGCGTGCGAATTGTGTTACGGTTATGTTACAATTGGCACAGGTGGTGCCTAATATAAAGATAACTTGATAATAATATTGACCTCAAATAGGTCGAACGTCGGACATTGGCCTATTACTTTATTGACCTTAGTCAAGAATCTACGTAGCAGGTCAAGGTCAACACATAATTGGACTTTATTGTTAAATAAATAGACGTTACGCAAACATAATTTTACATAAATATTTAGCAAGTAATAAGGTATAAAAATAAACAATAATGTCTCTTCTTAAGCCCAATACACAGTGTCGCGCGTCGCCGCCGCCGCCGGCCTTTGATACAGCCCTTGGGACAACCCTACGGCCTATATTAAAAACAAACCTGTCAGGTTGCTTGCTCGCCGGACGCCGGATTATGCCAGCGAGTTGTATCTTGTTTTAATGCCAAACAAAGCATGATGGTAAGCATCCCCGTGGCCTATAGACGCTTGCGACGCACTTTCACTCACGCGTTGACAGTCCTCCCAATCCCCCCAAGTGGAGCTCTGGAGATTTTACTTACCGTAGGAACACAACATGGCAAGAGACCAATGATATTTGACTATGATCTTCTGTAAGGTGCCTTCCCCAGACGGGCTGCTCCAATTTGAGCGGATTATCCGCTGTACCCTACCTCTCTTAAATCGGCGGGCCGTCAATTCGTAATTCGTCTTTGGTATGTATTGCTCATTAGTTCGACAGGCCCGGTGATCGAGTAGCTAGTAATGACTACTATAACCCAAGGGCATCGAGATCGAATTTCGCTCAACGAAAACTTTTGTTCATGAACATGTATGTTTGTTTATTTACAAAAAAAAAGTATTTTTGTATATTTATCAGCATTTTATTACCCATAGTACAAGCTTGTTTTTTCCTTTTTCCCTATCTATCTGTAAGTAAAAACGAAAATACAATAAAACTGTAGCATACATTATAGTTTTTTTATATCACCCAGTCGGAATGTTGCCAAAACGGATTTTTCGAAAATAATAAAAAAAAAAGTCGCTAACATTCTTCAAAATGTTGAATTACAATAAATTATCACCTCCAGCAGACGTATGTAATAAAGTAATTTGTTTAAATGTCAACCGGTAAGTTTAAAATTATTACAACTCAATTTTAAATTACTTCGGAGGCTTTTCCTCGTAATTATTTAAGATTTTCGTCATATATTATAATGACAATTGTTCCATAGTTAACATCGGCGTTAAATATGTGGTATAAAAAGTTCACATGCAGAGGATGAGAGTCAATCAGGCTAATGGCAACTTAATGGAATGAAAAAATACATGGCCTCAGACCTCAAAGTCCAAGATACGCTGCCTTCATAAATGGTATTGAAAGAAGAAGAAGAAAAAATATTCAGAGCACGTGAGACACAAGACAACAACAACATTTAAATTACGAAAACTGAAAAACAATAACAAATAAACATAAGGAAAAAAAGTAACAAACTCCCGAAATCTTACTTGCTTCGTGAAACCTTACTTTTTTTTTATACCACAAAGTTGGCAAAAAAGCATACGGGCGCCTGATGGTAAGCATCACCGTAGCCTATAGACGCTTGCAATACCGGGGGTATCACTCACGCGTTGCCAACCCTCACAACCACCCCAAGTGGAGCTCTGGAGACCTTACTCACCGTAGGAACACAACATGGCCGAGACCAATGCTATTTGGCTACGAACTTCTGTAAGGTGGAGGTCCTTCCACAAACGGGCTGCTCCGATTTGAGCGGATTATCCGCTGTGCCCTACCTCTCTTAAAATACTTACTTAATATCTTATTTGCTAAATATAGAAGGAAGGGATAAAGACGAAAAAGGGTGGAACTCGAACTAGATCTGACCGAAACGTGAAATGTGTTACGTGGATATTGGTGGCCAAATTTCATAATGGCTCTCCTATTAAAATAAAAAAGGACATATCCCTAATTTGGTTGCCACTATTAGGCATTTTAAACGAGATATTGTTATTTACGATTATTAGTTATCCATAAACCGATAGCCAGTTAAAAACACGGTTAAAATAAAAACCATTTCCCAAAACTAGATACGATTTGAAATTATATGATGTCAATAAATATTGTTTTTTTAAGTATCAAGAAGTAGTTATCAATCTAATTTATCTGAGCGAATGACAATTTGGCTTGTCAAATAAAGTAACTAATAATCTCTATGGAGGAAGTTCAATTATTATAAAAAAATGTAGGTAATGTGTTTTTAAATGTCAAGGCTGACAACATTACGAACAAGTGCTCTATATTAAGGTGTTGGTATTACGAAGGCGTTAGACCCCATGTTTTTGCGACATAACATTTTATCTTAAGTTATTTTAAAAAGTTATTCAGTTTTATTACATAAAATAATTATAGTAACAAGCGATTAAAATACAAATAAATATCAAAAATTTAATTAAAATCTGGTGATCTTTTTGGTGAGTTTTACTTATCCAGTCCTTTTGTCATAAAATGCGGTGTAAATTCCAATATAAGTTACTCGTCCGAACTCTATGAGTTTCACTCCTGGTTCCTGGCTTAGCTTCAATTCTGGTTTTAAAAGACACAGATCTAAATCACATCTGGTTATTAGCTACGCTCGTGACTTTGCTGACTTGTTTTCATTTTCTTTACGTTACTGTCCTGCGGGAAGTCCTGTGTTTCTCTTACAATTTGGGTGTTAAATAATCAAAACTGTTGTGCGATTGAGTTATAAACTTCCGAAAATCATTTATAATATTAGTGGGATTCATTGCTTTTTAATCTACCAGCTGACTTTACTCCATCTACATTTTTTTAAACTATTATATTAACATTAGAGTAAAATGTGTGTGCCCGAGGGTAAATCACCTTAATATATTTCTAGAGATGTTATACCTCGTTAAGTCGAAATTCATTGAGTTCTATTTCCCAAAGTTACGTGTGAATTCATAAAATGAAGACGTTAATTTGAATTACGTAAACGCCTTTAGGCGGTTAGTTTTTCAATTATTTATTTTAAATTGAAACTTGTATTATTTATATTTTATGTGTAGACATAAAACACCAGATGTTTCATTATTATGAGATATCCATTAGTTTATGATTAATATTGGAATGTTATAAATCATACTATAAATTTATTTGAAGCTCTTTATTTTTTTATACTTCTCAGCTTGAGCTGGCCTGTTTCATATAATGCTATACCACTCTAAAAATTCAAGTTTTCTCCAGAGCTCCACTTGGGGGGGTTGGGAGGGTTGGCAACGCGTGAGTGATACCCCCGGTATTGCAAACGTCTATAGGCTACGGTGACGGCTTACCATCAGGTCGACCGTATGCTTGTTTGCCACCTGTGTTATATAAAAAATATAAAAAAGTTTTGGTTCTTAGATGGTGTCAGTGGTTGATATTAGTGCGTTGGCTTAACAACTGTTAACTATCGACCACCAATATCGACAACAACGTGCCTTTCGAGACACGAAGAAGTTTGATTTTGAAATTCATCTAAACATTGGCTAGTTAGTGGTTAAGTCCTGGGTCCTACAGGCGACATAACGATGGGAATGTGTGGTGGGCTTGTCCCGAAACACTAGCTAAATTTTACATTGCTTTGCGTTCGTGTTTATTCTGTTTTGGGATGCGCCATGACTCTATTTTTTTTTAATGAATAATCGAGTAGCCTTGCTTTTAGGTTTTCCTTCTCCTACACAAGTTATTAATGTGGTGACATTTTATAATATTACGATACAGTAATGAAATATAGAAACACTAGCGAAACCCGCGCAACTTCGTTTGCGTGTATCCCGCTTTCCCGTGGGAATTTTGGAATGTATGATACTTTAAAACCTTCCCCTTGAATCACTCTATCAATTAAAAAACAACAAAACAAACCGCATCAAAATCCGTTGCGTAGTTTTAAAGATTTAAGCATACAAAGGGACATAGGGACAGAGAAAGCGACTTTGTTTTATACTATGTAGTGATATGTAATTATATACACTATTATTATTACATTTTGAAATGTATTTTATAATTTATGGTAGTAGTAGGTAATTTATTACTTTACGACACGTTATAAAATGTTATTAGTATAATTAGTGCTAAATAGTTAATTTAATTATAACATATGGCATTCGCTCTATAATTTGTTGTTTGAAATGTTATGTAGTATTAAATTTAGTAATACTTTTAAAGTATTACTTAAATGTTAAACAGGTATTTTGCAATTGAGTTTTGTTAACTAGCTTGCGAGCTCGGGGATTTTTTTACTCGCGCTTTTTATTCCCGTTTCGTAGGAATCTTGGGTAAAATTGTGTAGTCAAGTCCTCTTTCCCATCTAACTGACGCAAATATCCAAATAATTTAGAACAATTTATTGTTACCTTCAGTATCCTTCGCAAGAGATATATTAGTTTCAGCCCAGCACATCTGGAAGTCTTAAACACAACCCGTCTGGGCAGAACATATAGACAAAAGGTACTACAAAAGAAGACATAGTACTAAGTCCTACATCTATATTTGAAGTTATTTATTAATTTTGTTTTAATATTTAGATGATGTCCTAAGTATCTATCATTTTCTTGTTTGGTAGGTATTCGTTACCTTGAAAAGATTGCTTTTTAGCAATAAAGCCGCTTTGTTGCATTTACACTAGTTTGTAAGATTGTATTTTGTACTTTTCCTGTGTGTAATGCAAAAAAAGAGTATTCTATCTTCAATCTATCTATCTATATAACAACGAAATACCACTCAATGATTTATCACGAAATCACAGAAATTATAACACCTACAAACTTGAAATTCGACAGGTAGGTTCCCTATAGGGTATAGACATCCGCATTGGTTTTTACGAAACTCCATCCCTAAAGGGTTAAAAAGGAGGTTGGAATAGGCTTCCGCAGCTTCGGCCCACGCGGGCGAAGCTGCGGAAAACAGCTAGTCCCAAAATAATAATAGGTAATCCTCCGCAAACACATTATACTCATTTGCACATAAAAAAACTAACAGCAGATGTAGTAAAATCTTAATGGTTTATCCAATGTCTGTAAAAAACAAAGCCGACACCCACTGATGAATTTAAATGGACTATTTACTTTTCTAAATTTTTTTAGACTTTTTAATGCAAATGGCTGTTAATTGGACTGGACAAGGGAATGAAAAGAGTTTTCAAATTAATGATAGAACTAGTGAAACCCGCGCAACTTCGTTTGCGTAAATTTATTTATACACAGCAGTCCTATTATTCCCGTTCCCGTGGGAATTTCGTAATCCTAACTAATATTATAAATGAGAAAGTGAGTTTGTTTGTTTGTTTGTTTGTTATTCCTTCACGGCTTGACTAAGCAGCCGATTTTTATGAAAACTTGTACACATATTGTCAGGGGTACAGAGCCCAACATAGGCTACTTTTTATCCCGTGAAAGTATGTCATTCCAATGAGAAAATGTTTTTACAACTATAGATGACGCTGCAATTAGCAAATGCCGGCCAACAGTTGGCGCCACAAGTCGCGCTATGGGTTTTGTTGTCATCATAAAATTTAACGCGAGCGAAGCCGCGGGGAAAAGCTAGTAATTTCATAAATCGTAATGATCAAAAATGTGAACGTAAAAAGTACCCTATGTGTTATTCCAGGTTACAGTCTACTCGTGAAAAACATTTCATCAGAATCCGTTCAGTAGATTTTGCGTAAAAGAGCAACAAACATCTATTCATTCTCACAAACTTTCGTCTTTATAATATTAGTGAAGATAGAATAGATAGCTGATTTGTATCGACTTGGAATATTATTTATAACAATGCTTATTCGTTATTTTTTTATTTTTTTATACCACAAAGTTGGCAAACAAGCATACGGCCCGCCTAATGGTAAGCATCACCGTAGCCTTTAGAGTCTATAGGCTAAATCTATAGTATAATAATAATATAGACGCTTGCAATACCGGAGGTATCACTCACGCGTTGCCAACTCTCCCAACCCCCCCAAGTGGAGCTCTGGAGACCTTACTCACCGTAGGAACACAACATGGCCGAGACCAATGCTATTTGGCTACGATCTTCTGTAAGGTTGAGGTCTTTCCCCAGACGGGCTGCTCCGATTTGAGCGCTGTGCCCTACCTCTCTCAAAATCATATTAGTGATGATATAATAGATAGCTGATTCGTATCGACTTGGAATATATTATTGCAATGCTTATTTAGTTACGCAAATTAACGGATTTCCTTGCTTTCTGTTGTCGTTCGTGTGTATCCCGCTTTCACATGGGAATTCCAGAAAATCTGCATGTGTTACACATTAAATCTTTCTCTTGAATCACTATATCTATTTCTGTAAAACCATATTAAAATCCGTCGAGTAGTCTAAAAGATATATCTATCTCTAAGATCTAGAATTACTTAACGTTATTTTAAACTATGTAAAGATTAAGAAATATATTGATGCTTTTCCATCAATGGCGAAATGATTTTATAAACTCCTGTAATAATATTAGAGCATTCGCTGCTAAATAAAAATTCATCCTGCATAATTTATTATACAGCAGCTAAGTTATAATAATTGTATTCAATGTGTCCTTTTAGTTAACGCTAAAAGGGCAAGGGCTAAAGCCTGATTCATGTTACACCGTGCCGTGCCCCGGCCGGGCCGGGCCGGTATACTTTTTGTATGAATTGACATTGGCCGGGACACGGTCAAGCATGATTCAATTGTTTCAATTCATACAAAAATGTCCGGCCCGGGCACGGCACGGTGTAACGTGAATCAGGCTTTAGCCTAAGCTGTCCCAGCTGTTACAGCTGGAAGGAGGGGTTTGGACATGAAAATCCACCGCACGCTCGTCAAATGCGGGTTAATGGATGAACAGTAGACCATCTAACTACTAGCCCGTGGATGCCGCTGTTGGTATTTGAAAACACATGGCACGGCACGGTGTAACGTGAATCAGGCTTAAAGGGTCTTAATCAAATACTACATGTAAGAAAAGATAAAATGGTGTCGTCACTTTGAAGACTTTTTAAATGCTCTAAGCATTGAATTAATTAAGAGGTCTCGAACGACTATTTTAACACTACCAAGAAACTGCTATTTTGCAATTTCGTCTGTCAAAATTAATTAGATTGCGTGCGACTGGCGTTTGAGAAGTGCGCCCACACTACTGTTATTGTTATTAATACGTTTATTGTGAGTGAGAGGTCCAAGGTTGTTTTTGGTGTATCATTATCTGTATTATGCGAACGAACGGGCAGTTTGGCAGAGTACAGGCATAAATCTTAATAGATACCCCCACACTAGTGAAAAATTAGTCTGTATTTTTTTTAACTTTTAATAGATATTGCCGCACGAGTGAAAAATAATTTTTAACTATCTATTGTGACATCATAATTTGAGTGATTTAGTGATAGTAACCAGCAAAATAGACACAGTCCCACAAGAAAAACGCGGTGTATCTGTTTTTTTACTACCTATTGTGACATCATAATTGGTGACAGTAACATTTCTGGTATAAAAGGAGGTTTAAGCAGATGATAGTAGCTCGAACTCGGACAGTAAAACAGTCTGAACTTGCATACGAATAAATAAAAGAATATTATTAGGAAGTATAATGAGGATTAAATGAACAAATATAATATAATACCAGCACATAACAGTACACAATATTTTGAAATTTTAATTTAATTTTTTTTTTCATAGCTTTCAATTGAAAGACATCCTTTGACAAAATTGTAAATTGTGCAAAAAAACAGTATCGACAGTAAAATCACAAACGAACAAATTCACGTTCGTATCATCTATTTCAATTTTACGTCTGCTATGACATAGGTTGTAGATATAAATTACTCAAAGGCCAGCGATCAGAAAGGGCACGCTTGCACGATTCCATATTGTATGTGCCGCAATATTTTTATCTATTGTCTCAAATAACAATTACAGACCAACAATTGTTTAGTTAATTATTGATATTGACCGGCCGTGAAAGGTCTTTAAGGTATTAAAAGCTCTTGAAGGCTATACCATCAAGCTTTAATGTCGTATTGACTGTTAAACTGTTAATACTTTACTGGCTTTATTTGAAACGCTTAATTTTAAACAATTTTAATAATAATATTTTAGTGTTTATGTCATCGCTCGCTGATAAATTTTAATTGACCTACTTGTAAGTTTTTTTAGAACTGTCAAATTAATAAATTAAATTTTAAGTAAATAGCAAGTCGCAAACAGTGAGTCTATTGTCGTAACAAAAACAGTTTCAATCTAGTCTCAAAACCTCACGCGTTATCCCGCTCATTTTCTATTATACTATTATTTTGTATGTGTGATGTATGACTGTATGAAACTTCAAAATTCTTATCCTACTAATATTATAAATGCGAAAGTAATGTGAATGTTTGTTACTTCTTCACGCTCAAATGGCTGGGCCAATATTTATGATATTTGGTATGTAGGTAGCTGATACCTTGGATTAACGCATAGGGTAATTATTATCCCGATAAGTACCTACGCGATTCCCGTAGGATTTCATCAGAAGTCTGATGTACTACAGTGCATAAATAAATACGCGCAAACGAAGTTGCGCAGATTTCACTAGTTATAAATACTTGAAAATACAATACTTGAATGAAGTAAATAAAACATTTTCTTTTACATAACTACTATCCCTCATAAATCCAATAGTCTTATTTTATAATTGACTAGTGACCCGCCCGAGGTTCGCACGGGTTTCATTGAGGATACCAAAATAAAAAAATATTTTTTTTTGCCTATGTATTCACGGGGGTAATGTACAGTCAGGTGCACATGGAGCTTTACACTTGAAGTACAATTTTGACTCTTATGACATAGAACTTAAGAACGGTACAAAGTCCAATATGTAAAGGTCAACCTGCTCTTGACTGTACCTTCCCAACGGAGATAGAATTTTTTAAATCGATCCAGTAGTTTCTTAATTTATTCGTTACAAACAAAAATATATAAATACAAATATTTCTTTTTTACAGTATTCCTAAAGATATCTTGTCTTTACGTTTAACATTGCAAGATTAAATATATCATAAGTCATTCGATATATTCGCCTACTCAGTCTTACACTGTCCTGCTCAATTTACCACCCACATGCAAGTCCTTCCGACATGAGTTGGACTGTTCACATTCCTGATAACAATCTCACCCGCTGTGAAATCTTAAACGTTTGAGTTTGCATGAGTTGCAGGGAAGCGGTTACGGCTACGAGAAGCTAGGATCACATGGGTCGCCGAAATTGATTTTATTTCGAAAATATTTGTAAAAGAAAATTTTTTCCCACCCTTGGATGTACTCCACTGTGGGATTGGAGCCCACGTCCTCTCTGGAGGGCTATTACGAAACGTAAATCCGATACTTCGGCCGAAGTATAGAAGAATTTCAACTATTAATTACAAAGGTATTTCGTGTATAGAATTCAAGGAATTACTAGAATAACCATGAAATACCCGGTAATTCATGGTTAAAATTCTTCCGATACTTCGGCCGAAGTATCAGATTTACGTTTCGTAGTAGCCCTCCTGTTGTCTGGTTGTAATACAAACAGATTTAGTCTAGCTTATTTTGGAACCAGGTGGCGCTGTGAGATTTGTGTAGCATTTATTTATTTATATAGTTTTACTATGTAATTTAACACTTTTCTTCTTCTTATTCGTATCATGGATCGGATACTAGCTTGCGACATGATATTGTGACAATAATTTTGAAGTGTTTTTGTGCAACACATCATAAGCCAAGTGTCATCGAAGGGCTACGTACAAGATATGTACTCGATGCCAAATAAGTACAATTATAGTGAATTATAGCGAGAATCACGATATTTAAACACATCATTTGCCAAGTAACATCGAAGGGCTACGTACAAGATATGTACTCGATGCCAAATAATTACTATAGCGAGAATCACGATATTTAAAAAAAATCTAGGTTTTATTTAGTGATAGCAATACGAAGAACACACTTGCATTGTCGTTGGTTTTAATCTACCATTTTGCGATGTGGGTTTGATGAAAATTCTCCTATGTAAACCAAGCATTATTATCATTTGATGTACAGCCGGTGTACAATGTACATGGCATTCAAGTGCCGTTTTAAGAAAACGTAATTCAATGTTTCTTGGGAGTCTCCTTGTGACAGAGGCTGTGCGATTGTCTTGAATGTGTTTTATTATTTAGTTATTTGTTAGTTTAGTTAGTACCTTTTAATTTGAGATTTTAAATATTCTTGTAAATTTTTGAGAATGAAGTAAGTTTTAATGTTTGTTTATAACATTTTTGGCAATAATGTGAAAGACACCTTTTCTCCAGAATAAATTCCTAAAAATACGATCAAGACTTGACGAATGTTTCCTATTGACAAAGTCGGGACCGACAGCTGAACGTGCCTTCCGAAGCACGGAGCAGCTCTGCATTTTTTTAAACCATCCAAGTATTGACAAGTGGTTGTCATTGCTTAACTTGTGGGATCGTTCCTTTTTGACGCACGCAACGAGGCCATCGAGCTCCTCAAACCTTGACTCCACAAAGTTCGTATGTGTTTCAACTGCAAAAAAATAAATCAACTCGTTGGTATCATAATAAAAATAATGTTCGCTATTCTCGGACACTTGACATACAATTATGTAGCAAAGGAAAAAATAAATAACACAGCCACAAGTCCGTAGGTCGTATCAGTAGGTGGCACAGAGATACAGCAGTCAAGTTAGTATGTACCTTTTCTTTTTCTCTTAGACCAGGATTTTATTGCAATTTGGAGTTCCTTGTCCAATTAAAGGAGCGATAAAGACCTTTATTTTTTTAAATACCTAAGTATATATACAAGAGTTTCTGAGAATAACTAATTCTAGTGGGAGTAAATGCACTCGACATCCATGTAGAATGCAAATAAGTGTTGCAATAGTCGGTAATACACTGGGCTGTTCGCCCACACGTGTCCTTTGGTCGCCTAATGCTACTAAAATTTAAAATTGATTCTGCGAATATGGAAATGAATAGAAACATAAGAAAACGATCCAGAATCTGAGGTCAATGCTTCAGAAACAGTCGGAAATGTAAGGTTTCTGATACAAAGTACCACATCATAAACGAAATTTATACCTTAGCTCACGTTTCAACACATCAAATTGCGATGTGCAGATATATAGTCTGAGCATTTCCCACACAATTCACTATTATTATGGATCTCGTGTTTCTTGATTCTGGTCCGCGAGGAATAATTACGGAATTATTGCCTTATATTGCAAAACCGTGGCGATCAAGGAATCAACCAATTGACTAATTAGGTACGAGGCTCGGTCGGCTGTTGTAACTAGGTCGATTTCGTTTGATAATGCCATGTTTGTTACTTTTTATTACAATACAATCGTAGGTATACTAGACCGAGATTAGACCACGTCAGACATGTCCAATTTACCAAATTCCACTTGGAAAACATTTGACATTTTGTGAAGGCCCGGTTGATGGTCAATTTGAAGATAACTTTATAGTGTAATTTGAAGAACAAAAAGCTTTAAATGGCGTACCTAAATTGATATTTCATTTAATCTATCGTAATCATTAAGTACTTGCATAAATAAGACTAAAGTTTTGTGTACAACGGATATTAAGAAATATTTCAAGATCAAAAAACGGATTGGTATGATAATTTTGGCAGACATGATATATCACTGCCCCAAAATTCTAAATCATAAATTATGTTTGGCAAACGTCTAACTATAATTTTATATAAACGTATGCGTGTAAGCGCAAGAGCCTGAGGCTTGTCGTTACACTGCGCGTGCGCTGGTCACGCTCCCCGTACGTTGGCGACTGAATGTCGTCACCTAAACGCAACTGTAAACAAAATACGTACATAAATCCACTAACCTAAGAGTCTAAACTTAATAGACACGTTGTATTAACATTTGTATTGACAATCGGTGCAATTGCTTTTAGCATGGATTAACTATTTGTGGGAAACTTGGTGGCTTTTGTTTGAATATTACTATTACTATTGTTCAATGGTACATTGATGTTAATGCCTTTGTTTCGATGGAGTTTAACACAAGGCTTTATTGCAACACACTGCCATTTAATCACTGATATGAAGTACTTGATATACTAAATTTAATGTTTGTTAATTATAGTTTGTATTATGGTTCTAAATTAAAGACAGGCGTTTATGTCATATCATCAGTACAATCAGAAACACTGCTAACATTAGTAGGATAAGACATCAAATTAATGAATGCTACTGACCAATTTATGTGCCATGTGAAATGCATGATGTGAACTGAATGGACTTGTTTTTTGACAGAATCGTAAAGAAATTACATCTAGCCTACATTAAGCTTTTAATTAATTATTGCAATTAAGAGTGAATCCTACTATTGCACTCCCAAAGTAATCATAAATTTTAATATTTTTAAGCGTGATTAAGGAAATTGAAGTGAGATCCTCACATGAATTAATGTAGAAGCGTGCACGAGAGACGACCAGTGTCCCAAATCCCACACAAGTCGTGATCACAATGCAAACGTGACAAAATTGTTAGCCGAACTGAGATAAATATCATGTTTCTTGCATCTATTCTCACTGGGAACAAGATCTTTTTGCGTCCTGTGAATTTTTATAGATTAATTAAAATCAAACATGAGAGTTTGCGTAGATTTTACTGCGCAATTTTTTCCACTCGCAACATCTTGACTTTTTTATTCATTGTTCTTGAGTAATATTATCGCAAGGATAGTGAAATGATTTTAATTCTGAGACTTCATTTAGTTTGTATAAATTAAGTTTCAACAGCAAAATATTTTCTAGTGGTAACCTCGTGAGTCATGGACATAAATTTATGGTATCTTTCATTCAAATCTTGGCAAATCTGAGTTATGTACAAAACATGAAAGTGCAGTAATGCACTCCCTATCTGCAAGGTCGGGAAGTTGTGCAATGGTTATACATTTCATATTGTAGAGCGCCCATTTTAGACCTAATGGTTACTTCATTATTATTCCGATATGTATCTGAATGCTTTAAATTGTACTATAAAATATCTTAAACGTTTATAGAAACTAAATATTTCTGCTCGTTTTTTATTAGCAATTATTTCTTAATAGATACTTTTTGTCGTTTAAGAAATAGTGATAATCGTATACCGCGAATGTTATTAGATTTATTACCGATTGGATATTATGGTGCAATATGGCGTAGCTCATATACGAAGTATTATGTAGTATTATGATTAATTTAATAATTATGGATGAAGTTATCCTTTTATAATAGTATGTATTTAATAATTTGTATACAATACATACAGGACCACATATTCCTAAAGTAAGTTAGGTTTCAATTCAACTTGCTTATGCTATGGGTACAAGACAACGAATTTTTTTTAAATAAAAATGTATCTCACTTTATACACACTACACTTACAAGTACCTGCATAGAAAATAATGACATTGTTCACACGCCCTCTGGCGCTGTAGGTATGGTCCAACTTAGTTACTGGACTGTCAATATTTTCAGGATCATTATTTTCTTTAACTCTATTAGATAATTAATTTTCTTTGTTTTTTTCTTTACAGAAAGCCTTGGTGCACACTCAGACCGTTCACGGCAGCGATCCAGTCCCATCAGGAGCGTGCCAGTTGCGGCCGATATCAAACGGGACGTGAACTTCAACTGCCCCGAAGAATTTGGCTACTACCCACACCCCACTGACTGCACACTGTACTATGTTTGCGTGTTTGGCGGCGCTCTATTAGAATCTTGTACTGGTGGCCTTATGTACAGGTGTGTTATTTTTTTAAATATTATTAGTAAATAAATAAATGATCATCGGTGTAGACATCAACCAGTGCTAAAGACATCGCCAAACGTCTATGTGAAACACACAGGTGACCCAAATGCTGGCAGCGCATCCCTATTGCCATTCAGCGACCTAACGCTGCAAGCATTTTGGGTGCCCTGTCTTTTTAATTCTTAGTTTTAGTTTTTTTTTTTTAGTTTTATTTTAATTTTAATTTTTAAACAACTGTTTTCTTCGCCCAATAAATCAGAAGTATATCAATTTACCTTATTAATATTTTAATTTTGCAGCCACGAGCTCCAAACGTGTGACTGGCCAAGAAATGTTGGTTGCGACGGTACTAGCGGTATATCTGATGATTTGGAACGGATCAGTGAAAGGGAACCGCCACCACCTCCACCACCAAGACGTACTCCACCCCCGCCCCCTCCCCCTCCACCAAGAGCACAACCTAACCCAGTGGTTACTTCTAGAGGACAACCCAAATTCAATCGCGATGAATATCAAAAGGTATTTATAAATAGATTTTTTTATTTTTTAAATCATACCAATTCGACAAACCCGGTGTTCGTGGCTGACAATGGATACTTTATCACACGCGTCGAAGAATTGAATCTCACACTAGAGAAATATTTGCGTGCATGAATGGTTTGTCTTTAGCTCCAAATTATCCACATAATTTAAGTACAAAAACTTAGTTCACCCATCAATATTCATTTAGGTATTTAAAACCAATTTTCACAACAACAAAAAATTCGAAATTATTTCCAGCAACAACAACTATACGCAGAAGTGGACGACTTACCACCAGTTGAAGAAATTGAAAGTGACAGACAACAGCGTGTGAATCGAGGACAGCCTCCTACTATTGGGCAAGTTCAGAAGGATAGAGATGGTTATGTCTCTCAAGTAGTTAGTTCCGGAAGGAACCTTAACTCTAATATCATACCAGCTTCAATACAGAATAGCAAAGTTGGTTCTTTCTCTTTCGGTACTCAAGTCGATGACAGAAGATCTGCTGTAGTTACCCAAGCACCCCAAGCTTACAGGTTAGTACTAATACCTACGAATACAATATTTTAATAATTGTAGGTACTGATGTTTTACGATGTGGTTTTGTTGTACAAGCATATAAAAAACGTTAAGCTAAATTATTAGTGTAATTACGTCAATTGAAGCCTGGCCTATCTATAAGTAATTAATAGACTATTATCATTATTTCAGTGCAGACAAACCTGTTAACGTGACTGACTATGCTCTTGACAGACTATTAGACATTGAGACAAATGAAATCAATGTTGATGACGTTACTGAGAAAACAATTAAAAGAAGAAAAAGAGACTTATTAGAAAGAGATGTAGGCACAACAGATAAAAACTCTACAGGAGTAGATGAAATGGCTAAAAGAAGTGACCGCGATGAAGAAATAGAGTTTTCGGATGTTGAATTAGAGTCGACTAATGGTGACGATATTGAAGATGATAGCGAAAGAGGGAAAAGACAGATAAGATATTATGTAAAGAATGGTTACAATAATAAGCCTGCTAAGAATTGGGCTATTTCTAAACCATATAAAATAGTCAATATCCCGCAATACAACTATAATTCAAATCAGCAAAGTGCCCGATATCAATCACCCTTTAACGGATTGAGTAATAGTAACTTGTATGAAACAAATAGAAATCCTTTTAATTTTGATGATAGTTTGTATGCTCAAACAGCAGATTCTTATCCAATTTATCAAGTTGATGGAGAGTCTCGACGACCTTTTAAACCTAGCTTACCTGATCCATTTAATCAAAAATACATACATAATCCTGCTAATATAGCTACTCAAATTATTACCAAAAGTCCACCAATATCTGCATTAAAAAATATGGAAATTCCATTTGCATTGTTAGCTGGTGGCTTTTATAATAACGCTCCAAAACAAATTACTTCTACGAATCGCCCCAATCACCACTTTGTATTCCCAGATGCTTCGCAAGTTCCCAGTACTGTCGTGACTGGTAAGCCAGTACTTATAGGATCTTCTCCACGACCAACTGATGAATACAGAACAAAACAAAAGGTTGAATCAGATCTCCAACCACAGAAAGATCACAATACATATAGAAATGTAAAAGAACTTAATCAACAATCCAATAATAAAGCACCATCTGAATCAGATTATAAAGATCGAGATAACTCTAGCGATGAAGATTATAAGGATCGGGATAACTCGGAATCTTCTGAAAATTATTCTTCTGAAAGAGATGACGATGATAATGACGACTTTAAGCACAAATTCCCGAAACCACCATTTGAGTTTACTCATCCCAATCATAAATACGCTGAAATTGAAAATCCTTTCGCAAATCCTAATTTTGACTTTGATGCTTATTTGGCAAGATTAAGCAATGGACAGTATTCTTCTACTCCTAAATATAAAAATGTTCAAATGGCAGCTTTGAGAGCTACCAATTCCCCAATGGTATCAACAACGGCTTCCCAAACTGCGTTTAGATCATCGACACTAAATTATCAGGGAATGAGCACTCCTAAACCATTTACCCTGCCTTTTGGTCCCGGTAGTTCACCAGTACCACTTGATACTTTAAGAGCTCCTGCTCCAACAGGACAATGGATTCAAAAACCAGGAACGAATCAACAAAGTTACGTTCAACAAGAACCATCGTTAGATCCTAATTCATATAAACTGTCTCAACAAAATGCTGGATTACCTTTGGAAGCTGTGAAACCTAACTTAAGACCACCAAATTTTAAAGATGAACGTCAATTACCTATAACGTATAGCTTTAACAAGCCATTAGACAGTACGCCGAACCCAGCACACGACCACGCAAACATTAAAAATAACCAACAGTTATTAAGCGTGTCGCATAAGCCATATACAGTGTTTTCGACGGGAGCACCTACCATATTATCTACACCAAAGCAACAATACTTTGTAAAAGCCGAGAAAATAATTTCTATACAACCTCAAAAACCATATTATGCTGTTTCTACAGCTAATCCTCTCAATTCATACTCTATTTTCAAGCATTCTACAGCTAAACCATTAACAACTATTGCCAATGAACAGCTATCTGCACTTCAAAACTTTTGGAGTAGTCGATCTCCCTCTGTCACTGAATCCCACTTTTCCGTTCAATCTACTCCTAGACCGAATGCTGTTTCTGAAGTTCCAAAAATACACAATTTCTCTATTAAGCCCTCAGCGATACCAATCAAATCTAATATTTTTGCTAATATTGCCAAAAATCCTATTTCATCGACAACAGTTTCACCAAAACGTCGGCCAATACCTAAGCCTTCTCCAGAAATGAATGACTATTACTATGATGATGATGAGTATTATTACGAACCACCTGTGAAATCTAAATATATGCCTAGTTCAGAAGTCAAACCAAAGAGACCACCCATGGCACAGAATTATAGACAATATGACGATTATAGTTACGAAGAGCTTGATGAAAGGCCAGTAAATAAACCATTACATACCTCGAGGTTGCCTACAGCATTTACCACGCTTAAACCAGCCACTGCCTCTAAGACCCCTAATGAGCTATCTGGAACTAAAGTGCCCATAAAAGATTTTAATAAGATTATTGATGGCAAAATTGCAGTGCCTGTCATTTATAATACACCCAAACCAACTGTGGTAATACGCCCCGATCTTTCGAATTACAAAATAGTTCACCAATCGCCACGCAATAGAACTTTTCATATGAAAAATCCTATGTTTTCCACTAGTGGTCCATTTACTGCTAGACCACCTAAATATCTAAACCAAACTACGTTAAGACCGTATACAGTTAGACATAGACTAGCAAAACCGACCACTGTAAAAGAATCTGTAACTATTCCGCCAACTCGACATCCGAATATAGTCACACAAACAAAGTTCACTACTCCTCGCGATAGCCACAATCAGGAGACTCGATATACTAAGACCAGACATGACGACAAGTTAAACAGGTAATTTCAAATATACAACGCTAACTAACGCTACTTCATCATCGAGTAGTAAAAGTATCTACTAAGAAAATTCTTCACACATAAACTAACAAATCGTCTTTCGGAAAACAATATAATTAATTTTCCGACCCTTCTTTTGACCTTTCTTAAACATTTGACTAAACTAACACTGACGGATTTGACTGTCGACTGTATAAAGACTGACTTAACATTATTGCTTTGTGAATAGCTTTAAATTAGAACGGCATGTCACGTCAAAGAAACAATATCTTCGTATTTTTTTAGCTTGGAACCAACGGAGAGCATAGCTCCTGTTTCATATTCAGCAAGTCCTCGCCCTAAAATGCTCTATAATGGATCCCAAAACTACAGCCCTGATCAATATGATCCTTACTACGCTGTATATGATGAAGATGGTGAACTATATAAGGATACCGGTAAGAAAACTTCACAATATTCTCTCAACCACTTATTCTATGATCTTTAAATTCAATTCCTAATGATTTCTTTTATAAAACTTCTTATGGCACTTTAATAGCCCTTATTAATTGATGGTTGTCACAATAATGCATGCCCCTTAATGCTATCATTTCGATACATTCTAAAATTTTGGTGTAATGTGGTCAAATCACAGAACCATTTTTAATAAGTTGTAAATATTATCCTAATAATTTTACATGCACATGAATAAAGTTTCATCATAACACCGATTTATTGAACGTTAAATATTGGCAATGAGTTCACACATGTTCACGTAATGTTAAGCATACAATACAGGAATCTAGTCTTTAAAAAAAGTTGAAAATTGAAATGGCACTCTGCTTTTATTAAAGTTTGATTTACAGCACTTCCTCTCAGCATTATTTCTATAAAAAAAAAATCTCAAAACAATAATGTCTGAACTAAAGAAATTAATTTTATACTCTTGGTATTCCTATCAATCAATTTTCCTATTTAGCTTACTTGTTTACCAACTTTTTTATCTTTATAAGGCGATCTCATTCTCTCTTCATAATGCTTACCCCTCGGACCTAAGTTTCCATTGAGGTGGTGTGACATATACTTTAAAATTTATTAAATTTTACCCATAATATCCATGGAAATGAACTTAATCTGCATCACATTACCAATACAAATAAGATATAATCGGTTCATGGTGAGCACGTAACCACTAACGGGATTATGGCACCGGTGTTGGCAGACTATGTGCAGCAATATAATACGGGTTCGCTCCGACCGGCAGTCCAGCAAACCTACCGGGGAACACCACCTTCTCGAAGACCAATTGACAATTACACACCGAGGCCTGTGTCCTCAGATGACTATGACGAAGCTCTCATCCAAGGACAGGTACGAAAAATATTATTTGTAGTTAAAGTAAAATTTAGTTCAACGATTATTCCTCTAATTGGTTTACAAGATATAGCGCAGTCTATTTTTGAAATTTTTTCTAGTATTATTTATCATTTTGTGTTCATAGAAGTTGGGTTAGTGAAGAAAAAAATCATTTTCATTACATAATATTATAACCACTTAAATGACACTATATGAAAAATATTCCAACGTACTTTTTTATGTTTTCAGATTAACCAGAATCAATACCAATCTGCTATTCGCCATTCAACAAGGTAATATATTAAAATGATTTTTTCAAGTTTTTGTTTGTCAAAAATTTTTAATATACAAACAACTGTAATATCATATTGCATAATTCAGGGGCGAAGGTAATGAATTGGGTTATGATCATAATCCAAGCAGCGTGAGGACTTCTGCATATGAAGCAACTTCTGTTAGCACAACCCCGTCTACAACTAGCACTATCACCACTACTACTACTACTACACAACGCCCTACTACTGCACCATTCACTGAAGCAATGACCCCGTCTAGATATACCACAAGGTACTACAAAAGATAGTCATAGTTATCAGTTAAATTCATCCAGGCTTCAACCATTCCAAATTTGTTAACATTTTATTACCTACTATTTATTTATTTTCATATACCATTTTCATTATTATAATGGCAACCTTTGAACTGAATTGTTTTACATTTAACATAACTAACGAATCATTTCGACCTTACTAATTTTTTATTAATATGTAGGTTTAAAGGTTGCTAACAATGAAACATGTAAATATATTAAAGTATATACTTAAAATCTATTTGTTGTCTAGTCCGCTTATAATATTTACTCGTACATAACAGTATACGTTTATGTCGGCTTTTGTGGTATCTTTTATCCCTATATCCATAATATTCCTGATCAAATTTACAAATTTAACATAATTCTTATTTAATTTCGCTCACAAACTAAATTTTTTCATAGCATTAAGCAAAACCATTAGCCTTATTTAGGCTCTTCTATCACATATGCTATTTTGTATATTGCATTTTTTTATGTAAAGAGCTTGAATTAGAAAGTTTTGTTTTGCTTTGTATTCAACAGATCAGAATCACCCACAGATGAAAACCCTAGTCAAAAACCAGAGTCCCTTTCAAGCGAAAGTCCCAAAGACGAACCCGAATTGTCTGTCCTTCCTACTTCGCCTTCGTATATAAACTTATCTTCCTTAGCTAAACCCTTTGAAAGGACTGATAATACACATAGACTTAAAGAGACTTTTTCTTCGACCGAGAAACTTCCAACTATAAGACTTTCTTCTCGTGTGACTAACAATAATGATAAAGGGAATGTGGATATGGTGCGATCTAAAAACGCTCAAAATAATAAGAAAGTTGTGTCACTAACATCGGGCTTTTCAATAAGGCGAAATCCAAATAATACTAATAATCCTTACACTTTAACTGTTTTATCTCGACCTTTTGAAGATTATGATAAAGTACGTCGCGTTCCTTTACATACCGATAACAACGAAAGATATACAAATAAAATTAATTTCAATGCTAATACAGACAATCAAAAGAAGTCATTAAGCGAAGAAGTATTTAAAACAGAATTAAATCAAAATAATCAAACACCAAAAGAAAGTAATACGCAACGAAAAGATGCCAGTCCTGAAATTATAAGCGAGGAAGATGATATACCTATTTACGTTCGGCCTACTAGAATTAAAACTACATCTACAACTAAAATATTTACTACACCTCGTACAACCACTAAATACTACATCAAGTCAATAGTTAGGCGGCCCACTCCATTTTCTGTAAATAATACACCAAGTGTTGATTCTACTGAAAATAGTATCAACACAGTTGATGTTTTAATAGACACTGCTTTACAAAATGCTAAAACGAATGCAAATTTTACTTTAAACGATACGGTTCAAAACACTGTTGTTCCCAATAAGGAACCCAATGATGTTATTTCAGAATCCTGGAACGAGCCAGTAGTATCTCCATATAGAACTCTAGATAATTTACGAAACAGCTTTAATGACAAAGATGATAATGTCTCCGAATATACTACAAGTACTACTACTAGAGCACCAATAGAAATAACTAGTAGTAAAAGTCGTCGTGGACCATCTTATTATACTTATAGCGTTGTAGATGATGATTCATCAAATGATCAAACGACAGAAGTATTTAGCGGCAAAGTAAAAAATGTTATTAAAGCTTTTTTCAACAATTTCGTGACTCCAATACCAAAAACTGACGATAATTTTTCTACCACCACTACTAAACCAACGACAGAAACTGTTGTTAATATCGGTCATCAAATGAAGACGACTAAATATAACGATGAAAAACCTCCTCGTTTTAATAATGTTAAACGTTTACAAATAATGACTGAGCCTACCATTAACACATTTGTCACTCCAAACCATGACACAGAAAGCTATACAGATAAAATGATCGAAATCAATAATGATTATTTGTTATCCACTACACCTAGTCAATTTTCTAGCACAACTCCAACTGCGCCTATGTTAATAGAAAGCTCAACTATTAATGAATTTCGCCAAAACGCACCGTATAAACAGTCACACGAATCGAAATTTATTTCTCTTGTAACAAAAAAGCCCGACATTGAGTCTTCACGTAAATTCCATAGAATTGTTACTGAACCTGTACCTAAACATGAAACTAACAGTAATGATGACATAATATATAATATTGATGAAGCACCCATAAAACTGACAAGACCGAATGTTGAAATAACCGATAAAGTTATAAATGAGATTGCTTCGACAACGAGTACGACTAAATCGACTGTGACCATGAAGAACGACCCTACGTCCACCACAAAAAGCTTACCTTTCCCCACGCGTGCCTCGCGAGTCAATCCCGCCATAAAGTTAGCTGCGACAAACCCTGGAGGTGGACGCAGGAGTTACCAATCAGCGACCAAATGTTCATCAGACAACAGTCTGCAAGCGAATCCAAAATGCAACGAAATCAAATACCAGAGGTACATCACTCGCCGGCCAGTTGTCAAAGTCTGAAGTTATCTCATATACTTATATAAGTACTTATTTATGGAAAGGTGAAGGCTACGTCTATTATAAAGACCTTATTTTCTGCCTCGCGAGTAACTAGCATGAGAATGTGATCGAACTATCGTCTAATGGCACCTACTGCTGAATTCTGTCGCTTAACATACCTACTATTTCATTGGGGGACTTCCAGTCGGTTGAGTTGATTACTGAATTGTTAACTCCTGACGTGACCATTTCCATTTCCTGCACCGAATTGGCAATGTAGTAGTTTGTAGATTGTACATTCTATAAATACTTATAGAGTACCTTGTTTCTTCCTTTATTTTAGAAAGTTCCTCAATGTAGCTATATTTTATTGTATATTATGCACCACATAGCAACTCATCATTTAGTTTCCTAAGTGCACCATTCACAAGTAACGTGTCAAAATCTGTATTACATTTTGGCAAGTTAATAGCATGTTATAAATAACTGCTATATTTTCTCCCAGTATTTATATTTGATGTGTTAAAAAATTTACTGTTCTTTAATAAATCTGCTTTTTAAAATTATTTATTTACATACTCAATTAATTGTAATCTTTATAAAAAATAGATTGTTTGATTTATAAGATAACTTTGTTTCAGAAAATTCATGCTTTGTCTTTAAATCACGCATACTAACTACATATTTCCAAGTGAGCTTGTCACTGGATAATTTGTATTTTTCAGGCCTACCAACACACGCGGTCGTGGCTCAGCTCATTACTCCACTCTGAACGGAGGCGATGGACCCCAACCTTCACCCAACCGAGGAACACCACCAACGTTAGAACTGATCAAACAACAGTTTTTTCGTGCTTATAGTCTTATTCCTTTTGCTAACTCCATTTAGTTTTTATATCATGAAGTTATTTTTTACATTTTGTTATCAAAGTTATTTACACCATTTACAATATAATTGTAGAAACTCCACAAATTAAAGTTTAATTAAATTTTTGTGAGCAGCCGCAGCCGGCCCACGCTGAAGCCATCTACTGCAATTGTATCTAAGAGCACAGAATTTGTGGACATTTACGCACATCCACCTGGACGACCAGGACCGGTATACCCTCAACCAACTCCAGATAAGACAGCAGCTAAATGTAGGAAGGATGTCTGCCTTCTGCCTGATTGCTACTGTGGTGGCAAGGATATTCCCGGTATGTTTGATTTCATACAACAAAATAAGAAAACATATTGATAATTTGCTGACGTAATTTTAGATGTTTTTTTGTAAAAGTGTTTCTCACTATTTACCTAACTTAGGTAACTTACCCGTCGAAGAAGTGCCTCAAATAGTATTGATGACCTTCGATGATGCCGTGAATGATTTGAACAAAATGTACTACGAGGAGCTCTTTGAAAAAGAAAGAGTTAACCCCAATGGGTGTCCAATATCTGCCACTTTTTACGTTTCTCACGAGTGGACAGACTATAGTCAAGTTCAAAACTTATATGCAGCTGGCCACGAATTGGGCTCGCATACTATATCGTAAGTCATACAGATCTACACTTTGGAAATGGAACTATCTGTTGGTAAAACTCTGAGGAGTGCCACTAACATATTCTTGGTCATCTTTAAAAAACTTAGATAATTAATAACGTTTTCTTTTGAATTTTACTAATCAATGTTTTTCTTTTCTCTTATCCTCTTTACCTTAATCTACTTTTCCTCTTCCTGGCACGATCTGTACACTTCCTAAAACCACATGCACGATCACTGCCAATATCCTACGACATAACAGGCGATTTACCATTGGAGACTGTACCACAAATTGTTCTACTGACATTTGATGACTCTGTAAACGACTTGAACAAGGGTCTGTATACAGACCTGTTTGAGAAAGGTCGCGTGAACCCTAATGGTTGCCCAATCGCCGCCACATTTTACGTATCACACGAATGGACAGATTACAGTCAAGTACAGAACCTTTATGCTGCTGGACATGAGATGGCTTCACACACGATTTCGTAAGTCAATGAGTGTTGTTATGCACAAAGACAATCATCATACCCACACAGACTATATGTTGAGACAAAACAGAATCGACAATTTGACAAATGTTTACTATTAAGCACTTTTTCTTTCTTTTACTCAACTTTGGTTAACAACTTCTTAATAATTTTCAGTTCAACTTATTTACTGTTTTGTTCTGCATGTAAAATAAGATAATTGATTTCTTTCATTTTAATCATTCTTCAATTTATTCATGTGTACAAAAAATAATAATGATTTTAAACAAATTCCAGTCATAGTTTTGGAGAACAGTTCTCCCAAAAGAAATGGAATAGAGAAGTTGGCGGACAAAGAGAGATTTTAGCAGCTTATGGTGGTGTTAAATTGGAGGATGTAAGAGGCATGAGGGCTCCTTTCCTCTCTGTTGGAGGCAATAAGATGTTTAAGATGTTATACGATTCTAACTTCACTTACGACTCTTCTCTGCCAGTTTACGAAAACAGACCTCCTAGTTGGCCTTATACACTCGACTACAAATTATTTCACGACTGCATGATACCGCCATGTCCAACGAAATCTTATCCTGGTAAGTTTACTGATTTTTATTTCTCTCAATCTTAAACTTCATTTACCATTAGATTTATCAACCAATTTGGTGATTATTGCTGTTATTGACAGATTAATCTTATGGAAAGGAAGTAAACGTCATATCGAGAACAAAAGGATTGTACGGACAAATTGCAGGTGTCTGAAATTGTTAATCAATACATACTTTGACTAAAACTCTAATATTTTACAGGTGTCTGGGAAGTACCTATGGTAATGTGGCAAGATCTGAATGGTGGAAGATGCTCTATGGGTGACGCGTGTGCGAACCCTCCTGATGCAGAAGGCGTGTACAAAATGATATTGAAGAACTTTGACAGGCATTATACCACAAACAGGTAAATTTTTCTATAAATTAAAATTTTAAGGTTTCACAATGTCCAAATATCATCCAATAGCCTTTTTAGATATATAGACGAAAATCATACAAAATCTATCAAATAATCTGACATATTTGAGGCTAACTGGATATTATCAGGACATTGTGAAGAATTTCATATTTAGTAATGTTTGTCATAAAAAATAATTAAAAACTTTCAACATTTTCAGAGCACCATTTGGATTATACTACCATGCTGCATGGTTTACTCAGCCTCATCACAAAGAAGGTTTCATCATGTTCCTGGACTTCATTAACCAGATGCAAGACGTATGGATTGTAACTAACTGGCAAGGCCTACAATGGGTTCGAGATCCAACTCCTATTTCGAGAATCAACAATTTCCAGCCATTCCAGTGTAACTATCCGGTAAGAAATTAAAAACAATTTACTCTTTGTTTTCATACGGCAGTTAAAAAAGCAAGATGTGAAATAGCCTATGACCATTAATAATACCAGAGGTGTTATCGATGTTGTCGATGAATAACAGTCATTAGGCCTAGTTGGTGGCCTTCAAGACCAACAACTTGGAACACTGGTCTCCGCCAAACCGCATTGGAGCAGTTTGGCAGAGTACGCTCTAATCTTTTTCGATTGAAGGGAGACCTGTATTCATGCAGTGGGATGATCATGAGTTAATATTATTATTATTTTTAGGACCGACCGAGGAAGTGCAACAATCCCAAGGTGTGCAATCTTTGGCACAAATCAGGAGTTAGATACATGAGGACATGTCAGCCATGTCCTGAAATCTACCCGTGGACTGGCAAGACCGGCATCAGATCTTCACGAATCGACAACGACATCGGAGAATAAATCCAACATTTCAAATATTGATAGATGAAAGAACAAAATTAAACAATTCAAACCATCTTTTAGATGTGATCCTATTAAAACAATAAGTATGATAAGTTTTTGAACCAGGGTCAAATTTGATTGTAAAATAATTCAAAGTAGAAATTGTTTTGTCACCAATTGAGTGCCATTTAGATTTCGATGGTCACAAAGCATAATTCATTACCTACTTTAAAAAAATTCATTGACGTATTTGAAAGTTGTGATCGAATACTCGTTACTTCATAATTCTTCATGATAAGTTGTCCAAGAATTGGAAACTGTGATATTATAGTGTTTTCAAACGTCTAGTGTGAAGAATGTGTCAAGATTTATTTTATTTTATATGCATGTTATAATAATTAACATTTCGTGCAATCTTTGCATTAATTTCCTAATAATATGTGTTTGTTTATAGCGTACGCGTATATATCTTAAAATACTCTTTGATTATATCGTATTTTCATATTCTTAGTTTTATGTTGTATTTCATCGTGAAGTGATATTTGATACGTTTTTCAGTAATTGTGCTGTATCATCGATCGTGTCTGCGATCTGAATCAGATTACCATTTTCAATATTTTTAGCGAGAGCCATATTAAAATTTAGAAAATAATGTTTTCTAATCTTGCCAGCTTCGCGGTTGACACTGCCTTTTTATAATTTGTAAATATAGGTTATAGTTAGTATTAGTATAAACATGTATCGTAGTATTATTAACGTTCTTGTGTCGAGGATTATTCCTAGTTTGGAGAGTCAAAATGTATGCAGTTTAGGAACTGGAATTTGTCCAGACATTGTCAAGTATCTTAAAATTTGTAAAGTTATGTAGATGTCTGTTCACATCGTTGCAGTGATGTAGCACATGTCTATGTGACTCATATTTGTCGATTTGAAAAAGACGAAATTCTAAATTGAATAGTGAAGTTCTGTTTTGAGTCATCTTTTATATTTTTTTACGTTTGTTTTATAGTAATGATTCAAACAGTTTTACTTATATTCATAGTTTAAAAGCTTTGGTAGGTTACTGCTACTGAAGGTATTGGATGCGCTTGCTATCTATTTAAAATAAGATATGTATTATTTATAAGTCCTACTATTGTAAATATTAGGTTAATATTTAAAATTGGTAGTTTCACTTTTTATAATGAGATCGGACACGGTTTTACAATCCTGACTTATTCATTGTATTGCGGACATGTCATATTAGCACTGAAGTCCTGTATAATGCAAAAGTTGATTCTATGATAAGGAGTTTTATATCAGGGAGTTATTTATGTACAAGTGTTAAGAAAACTGTGACCAGTGCTAATTAATAAAATGCTATAAATAATCTGGGTTTTTCATTTTACATTCCTGAACAAATTTAAATCCCAACTTCAAAAAATCAAAAATATTATGTCAAAAACTGAATTCAACAGTGTTTCTGACCATGACCACGATAGCGTATCAAGTCATCAAAAATTAAATTTCAATCATAGCACCTGCCTCATGACATTTCACATTTCATAGACCAAGGTCTACATTGGCATATAAAAAGTAAGTAGCAGCAAATAGATATTTCTTATCTTGGCCAACTTTCTCGAAGTAATCAACTAAAAAGGCAGGAATTTCTCTTGATTGCAAATACGTAATGAAATATTTAAAATGGATTCTGAATTTATTATTTTTACATACTGCGTTATGTGAGGATATTGAATATTATCCTTCCAAATCTGCCCAACATAAGATGGAAACCAACAAAAAATTCCACATGCATAGTAATAAACTTGATGTTATTAAAACTTTACCGAAAAGAGATGTTAACTGGCGCCATTTCGAAGAGAATTTGAATGGTAATGAAACTCTATCAAAAAGTAAAAGAGCTATTGATCCGGTTTTCTACGGATATCCAAAAACTAGAGAAGAAATGTGGAATGAACATTTCATCAATAAAAGTGACGCATTCGATCAAACTCCTTCTCTCATTAAACTTATACATAATATAACCATGTTACATCTAAACGATTGTACGCCAGTCATACTTTATGATCACCAAGTCAAATCCAGAGATAGCCACTTATTACAGAATCTTTTAAAAGGATTCCCTATTTCCTTTGTTCATGGTTACATCGATGATGAAAATCGTTTGAAAGAACCAAAACTTTTGCTCGGAATCAAGGAATGCCTTCATTTTATTGTATTTTTAAGTGATGTCAAAGTTAGCGCTAACATATTAGGTAAGCAATCAGAAAATAAAGTGGTGATAGTTGCGAGATCATCACAATGGGCTGTAGAAGAGTTTCTCTCTAGCGCACTTTCCAGAAATTTTATAAATTTGCTTGTAATTGGACAAAGCTTTAAGGATTACGATGATGAATTGTTGGTGAGTTAATGTAAAGCTTAATGATTATGGATAATTCTATTTCTACAAAACCATACTACCTTTTTAATTTAAATAATTTGCCTCTGTCAATAAATAAATTATATGATCATGATTTTATCCAAAGTAACTTGAACTACAGTACAGAAGTGTTCAAATAATTTTAAAATCTCATTAACCATTCAGGAAGTACCATACATTTTGTATACGCACAAATTGTACACTGATGGATTGGGTGCAAGTCAACCGATTGTCTTAACATCCTGGTCTCATGGGAAATATTCCAGATTTGTGAATTTGTTCCCAATGAAGATGACAAAAGGGTATGCTGGCCATAGATTTATGGTTGCTGCTGCTAATCAACCTCCCTTTGTATTTAGAAGGTACTACTTTTATGTATTATGTGGGAAAACGGCTGATTTTAGGGGAACTCAAATGCTACTTGCTTTGTAAAAAAATATTTTTTTATAAATCAATAGGGAAGTAGTAGTACTGAAGGAAGCAGTAGATGCCTGTCGTGCGAAAAGTAAACAACTATAGAAGCAAAAGTTATAGGACGTTTTTTGCCTACAAGTGTCAGGACTACTACGAAACGTAAATCCGATACTTCGGCCGAAGTATCGGAAGAATTTTAACCGTGAAATACAAGTTATTTTATGATTATAATTCAATGAACTACTAAAATAACCAAGTACAAGGTATTTCATGGATAGAATTCAAGGTATTACTAAAATAACCATGAAATACCTTGTATTTCACGGTTAAAATTCTTCCGATACTTCGGTCGAAATATCGGATATACGTTTCGTAGTAGCCCTCCAGTATTACACTTGTAGGCAAAAAACTTCCTACTGGGATAATGACATTCTACCAAGTGGTAGTAAAAATTACAAAGTCATAATTTAAAGAAGTCTTTAGATGACCTTTTAATTTTTACAGTTAGATTTTTGTTTTTATCATTTAGGGTGGTGTCAGACGTAGATGGTGGCAATCCTCGTGTAATTTGGGATGGCATTGAACTTAGACTATTGAAATTACTGGCAGATAGAAATAATTTTTCTATAGAAATACTTGAACCACGAGAACCACATCTGGGGTAAATTACTGTTTGATTTCTTTATTGCACAAACTCTTAAAATACACTTAGAAATGACCATAATATTGTTGGTATGGTGGATGCAGGAATATTAAAAATATATAAATAATCTTGGATGTCTTTCTTTAGTTATGCTACGAGTAGAAGTTAGTATTATCTACTCTTTGTAACTTTTATAATTTGCTGAGAATGCACTATGCAAATATTTTAGAATGATCACAAAAATGTTAGGTAAAAGTAAAATACGATACACTACTACCAAATACGTATACAACATTTATAGTGGATGGATGTTACGTTTTATAGTTTTCACGTGTGGGTTAAGGATCATCCAGCCTGGTTTTACCCATTGCTTTCCCAATGTTTTCCACCAAATGCGATCCTCCGCCATTCTTGAGTAGATATAAAGAAAGTACCTAATGCTAATTTTTATCTAATTATACTAAAATATTTTTAGTCCCGGTGATGCCGTATCAAAAGAAGTAGCTATGGGACGTGCAGATATTGGAATCGGTGGAATGTATACTACAAGTGAAAGAATTAGAGATATGGATATGTCATTTAGTCATTCTCAAGATTGTGCTACCTTCATAACATTGATGTCTACTGCTTTACCACGGTTATAAAAAAAATAGTTATAATCGTCCACGACGCGACGCATACTTACCGCTTTGTCTCATGACCACAGTTTGATTGGAGGAAAAGACAACAATTGTCTTGGAACTCATAACGAATATTAGATTGAGTAGGGCAAAGAAACAACTACTTTAAGCCATTTTAGTGATGCATAACTTTATAATATCCGATATCTAATCTTAACTAACTCAAATAATCAGAAAATAATATTTAATTATTATTTACATCTGTTTGCAAACCGTTACTAAGTTAGTTACTAAGTAGTATATTTTTTTTTGTCTCACTTCCTGCGTTCGTTTCAATGTCCATTATCATTTGCACTTTCGTATCGTCTAGCTTTTTCAACCACATCATTTGATTTTGTGTCATAGTAACATTAATCTATTCCATTAACTGTTTGTTAGTCCTAGTTTTATAAGTCTTGTAACCCTGTTTGTTACTTTACGATTTTAGGTATCGAGCTATACTGGGCCCATTTCACTGGCATGTGTGGCTAGCTCTAACTTTTACGTATCTCATCGGCATCTTCCCGTTAGCATTTTCTGATAAGCACACTCTTCGCCATTTACTACATAACAGTGGGGAAGTCGAAAATATGTTTTGGTATGTCTTCGGAACTTTTACCAATTGTTTTACTTTTCTGGGAAAGAATTCTTGGAGTAAAACTACGAAGGTCACCACGAGATTATTAATTGGTATGTTTATTTTATTCTTTTATTACTTATTATTAGGTTTAAATTATTTAAGGCTGTTAAGCTTATTAATACTCTTTTTGACGATGATCAGTGTAGCTAGCACCCAGATTTTGAATTTCATCAAACCCCAAGTCTTTAGAATGTTTATCGAAAGTTTATAAATTCTAAAAGCAATTTTTCTACTTATTAATATGTAGAACTAAAGTTATAACAAATATTTTTTCTTCAGGTTGGTATTGGATTTTTACGATTATAATAACAAGTTGCTATACAGGATCTATAATAGCCTTCGTAACTTTGCCAATTTTTCCTGAAACCATTGATTCAATTGAACAGTTGTTGTCTGGTTTTTATCGCGTTGGCACATTGGGTAAGGATTTAGAATATATTATTTGCGATGTGGTTTGCTGAGAAATGAGGCGGACGAGATACTATGGCCCACGGAATACACGAGCAGATCAAGTTTCATATTGACTACATTGTTTTCTCTATAGGTTTCAGTATTTTTTTTAATAAATATAATTATTATAATTTACCTAACTAAAATTTGGTCCCAGATCGCGGTGGCTGGGAAAGATGGTTTTTCAATTCATCAGATCCAAAAACAAATAAACTTTTCAAGAAGTTGGAACTTGTGCCAAATATGGAGTCGGGCATTAGAAATACTACGAAAGCATTTTTCTGGCCGTATGCTTTCTTTGGTTCGCATGCGCAGCTTCAATATATTGTTCAAGCTAATTTTAGTAGAACAAAGTAAGTCAAAAGAAATAAATGTTATAAACACCACCTTTTATGCGGGTGCCAGACACAGTTCAAAATATTCGTAAACTTTTTTCAAGACTATACCGTAGTGACACATAGCAAATAAAGAAGTGAAGCTGTATCTGGCGCCGATATTAGAAACACGGAACATTCATTAATTTTTTATTTTTATTTACGACGATATTAAAATTTTCAGATCGAAACGGGCACAACTCCACATTTCAAATGAATGTTTTGTGCCATTTGGTGTAGCAATGGGATTTCCAAATAATTCTTTATATTCAGCAAAGTTGAGTGCGGACTTAAGACGTATGTTTCAAAGTGGTATTGTAGAGAAAATTGTAGAAGAAGTACGTTGGGAGATGCAGCGAAGTAGTACCGGGAAACTTTTAGCAGTATGTATATGTATAACCAGAGAAGTATTTTTTTTATACCACAAACAAGAATCGGTCGGCCTGATGGTAAGCCGTCACCGTAGCCTATAGACGCTCAAGTGGAGCTCTGGAGACCTACTCACCGTAGGAACACAACATAGTCGAGACCAATGCTATTAATACTATGAATTAAACACTGAAACACAGATTTTTTTTTATCACGAGCTCAAGTTGACACGAGCTATCGGGTAAAATCCACTACCTGCACTTTAAATTATACCATTGCATTTAAGGAAGTTAATTAAAGTCGTAAATTTATTAAAATGATTAAATCACGAGTATCAAGTAATTTTACCACTGCGCTCCATGGAGGTGGCAGTTTTTAATCCTTATCCTTAATCTTTACCTAGGTGCTTACCTTCACATTTTATTTAGATATATATTACAATTATTATAGGTTGGACCTGAAGAAGGTTTAAAATTAATTTCGGCTGAAGAAAAAGGTTTAACTTTAGAAGATACACAAGGTATGTTCTTGTTACTAGCAGCTGGATTTCTTATGGGCGCTGCAGCACTAATATCCGAATGGATGGGTGGAATAACACGCCGATGCCGTAGACAGAACCCACCATCATCTACTTCACAAGAACAATTGATATCTACACCAAAATCTGATGATATAAACTCCATATCGGACGGTACAGACAGTAAGCTTAATTTCGAAAATAAAACTCATAGCGCTCAATCAAAAGACACACTCGATGGTGAAATAATAAATGTAACTTCAGAGAGTATTATTGTACATGAAAATTTTGACACAGGCAGATGGGATTCAAGAAGGTCCAGTTCTATTGATCTTGAAAAAGAAGTCCAGGAGATATTTGAAAAAGACATGAATAGGAGGAATATAATAAGAGGAGATACCATTGAGCTAGCAGAAGATAGAGAACCAACTGCTTCGAAAGGAAATTTTGGTGATCACGTTAAAACTCATTAATATCGTTAGTGATTTGTTTGTAATAATATTCTTACAGCTATAAGTAGTAAATTACATTGAAGAATATCAATAAAGATTGCAAACAGGACAATGTTGTTTATAAAATCAAACACAATAATGACATCCAACTCTTTATTATCCTTCGAACAGTCATCAAAATAATTTATAACAATTTTTCTAACACTGTCGATAAACATTAATATTCATTCAGCCACTGAGATGTTTTCATTCAACGTACAATTTATACACACGGCAGGATTGGCTGCCTCGACACAGAAATACGGGCGCCGTAAGACCTAAATTAATGCAATATTTGGCCCGGCCTTAGCTTAAAAAATAATTATACATTATGACTTAAATTCCCAAGAGGCAACAACACATCGTTGGCACCTCTCACATTATCAATAAAAATATCAATAAAATACAACAGATTTTGCATTCTTTGTAAATTCAAACGAAAATATACCTAATACCTACCTAAGCATTTTGTTATATGTATTGCACAACTGATTTTACGACAGAAATAATTTGAAATCGACTTGAGTATTCATTAAGGATATGTATATTATATTCCTAAACTCTATTTGGGTTGTTCACGAAGCTGTGAAACAATAGCAAAACCACAGAAACATACAGAGTTACAACTACTGTGATGAAATCAGACATCGACTTCGAATATTATACTTATAAACTACACATTTTTTAATTAAATGCAACGAATTACTCATTCTAACGGTATTAAGTTAACTGAACAGCTGTTTGCTATTGGCACACAGCGGGTTAAATACAGATAAAACATACACAAAAGTAGGTACATCTACAAAACAAACCAAGCAAACTCTTTTTACAATGCACAACACGGTTGTGCGTCGAAATGAAATAGTACAATATCATTAATAATAAGTGAACTCATTCCCGATAGTAAAACTCACAACCTCGGAAATTATGTTCCCAATACCAGCTTACTGTTGATATATTTTACAATGTCGATACATTAATGTGCACGCGACAAAATACTTGGAAGTACTCCAAATGTTAGGCTGCTTCTTGACCGGGAAGACGGGTTATCGTTTCGCCATCTGTGTGCACAGTCAGGGAGCATTTGTTTGATTGTAATCGCTCTGTAAAGACTTTGTATTGAATCGATAATGAAAACAACACCGCACCGAAGTCAGGAAGTACCTTTAGGGACACAATCCAATTCACGTTTGTCATGTCAGACATTCGAGAACACTCTTTTGAAGGTTGAACAGACTAATGGATTATTAACCCTATTCGGAGCCCATACAGTGTTTACATCGAGTAAATCTCTCAAGAAACCATTGAAGTACTGACAACTATTTCTCTATATAATACTCCGTCCATTCCCATTAACTATTTGTGCAAAAAATTACTTAGATATCATTGTTTGGACTATTGGATTAGGTGCTTCAGAAATTGTGATAGGTATGTAGGTAACAAACGTGGTTTACCTGCACAATAATGTTTAAAATGGTATAGATTTAGGAATTTATACAGTATGTCCACACAATAATCTATACAATGAACAAAAGTATCCTGATCATAAGCAAGACGTCATGAGAATGCTGCTTTATCGCCAAACAAATACGATTGAGCAAATTCTAATACAAAGCACACCAACGCCTTCAGGTAAATGAACTATTAGGAACGAACGACCGAAAATTGGTTGCTCTACTAATAACAGATCCTAGCTATACAAATCTTGAACATGATGATGAATCCTTTGTACATTTGAGAGTAGTCCCGATGGCTAGCTCTACTAATAACATGCAGATCCAGCTTCTTTTAGAACTATGTATCAGAATCTGTTATTAGTGGTCAAAACCAGAAAAATATTTCAGATAACGCAATCGTAGAATCTCAAAATACAAGGGTTTTAACAGTGTATGTAATTATATCACATTAACAATTTATTCTAACATTTAAGGTGTACTTACATGATTTTTTTTTTATATAGTTCCCTAAAAATGGGCCAACATCCATTATGCTCCAGTATTAAAATATTAATTCGTTTTAAAACTAACCGTGTACTTACTTTACAATGCGAAAATACATATCTTATGCGTTCAGACTTTTGAACATCAAAACTGGGGCTCAAATCTGCTATTTCAATTGTGTCAGAATTACATCACAATCCACCATCAATCCACAGAATTGAATAAGCATACATGATAGATGAAAAATGTAATTCATTTTCAGAAATCATTATGTTTTATTTTAGGATTGTTGTCAAAATGCGTTAAAATACAAAAATCTGATACACGTGCATACAAATTTTGCCCATATATCATATTGTATCCATTTGACTGTAGATACTGCTGATCAGAACTCTTAGTACAGGAATGACATGTCAATTGAAAATAGTAGAATTGGGGCCCTGTTTAATTCCCTGTACAAATTTTAACAATTGTACATTTTTTAACATTTTGTTACTGTGATTTGAAGGGTCATTGTAATGACTTTTATTATCTATGTTGCAAGTTACTTATTATACATTTTTACAGTAATCACAAGTGAAACAGTTTGACTGTTTTTATGTGTGGTATAGCGACAAATAATTGTTATGATCTGACATTTTTTATACCATATTTTTCAATATTTTGGGTTATTCCGGTCTGACCCTTTAACCAATGCACTATCAAAATCGGCTTTAATCCGGTTTGAACCCACAAACTGTTGGACTATCAAATAAATATTTATGTCAGTGAGTCGGGGCTGATCCAGAATGAATCGTTACCGATCATTGGATATGAATGATGAGGAATGACCGGTATGGGGTTCATACCAATCATTGGATTGGTATGGAGTTCATACCAATCATTGGATCGCTATGGAGTTCAAACCGATCATTGGACCGGTATGGGTTTTATATCGAATCAGCCCCATTTATACAGTGATTTACAACTAGACAATGGATCAGACCGTAATGATTCAATATTTTTTTTTTTACTATCAGATCATAACAATTTAACATTTCTCATACACTTAAAATTATTAGGATGTGAAAAAATATTAAAGCAAATTGCTATCGTATCATACAAATTTGGTACAAAATGGTACATTTAGGCACTGTGAGTAAGGCATCTACAGTGAAGATTTAAGGGACAGTGTTAACTAAAGGAAGTAATGCTAGTTACTGTATGACGTAACTCCGACGAAGTATGATTTGTAATCGAATTAGTTGGCAAAATAATTAATAGTGTATAGACATTATACTTTTTAACAAAAGATACGCACGTTTGCATTATAGTATTCATTGCAGTTTTGCATAATGACAAAATGTGCAAACCTTTTGTTGTTATAGGATACAGGCAGACAAGTTACTTATAGTCGCGGCGATTGGCGTTTTAAAACGTTATCTTGTTTTTTCACTGTATTTGACTTCCAAATACAGCCAGATTGCTGATCGAAACGGCTAAAAGTAACATGTCTGTCTGCCCGAGCTCTAATAATATATTGAATCTCGAACTGTCAAGACTTTACCATTACATGTAGGCTTTACAGAGATCACTTACATTGCATTTATTAATAATACAGCTTTAGTACAAGTGCAAATAAAACTATATTTTGCTTTTATGTAGCAGAACAACTTGACACGCATCTGAGGTGTACTTCTATGGCTTATATATTTTTTATTCAAAAGGTAAATAATTTGTATCATAAATAGTATTGAAGTTTCGCCAACTTATTCGATTTCTAATAGTAATGATTAAACTTATTAATATTATGTATAATTATTATAAGTCATCAAACGTGACAGTGATAAAGATTACAGAGATCATTTTAATGATCTGATAATATAATCTAAAAATAGGGCGGATTGTGATATAGTGTTTACCAAAATAGGTATGATATTAAAAATATATTATAGGTTGTGTGCATTAAAGCTGAATTTACTCATTCGTAGGTAAAATATTGTACACAGTTACATCTATACGATCAATTGAAAAACGAAGCAAATCTTCAGATCACATTAACAAAATAAAATGTACTAACAACAATCTATTTTTTTCTCATTAACCCAATGTAGCCACTACACACAAATATTAACGTTCTTATCAAATACGTACAAATTGTGTGATATTGAAAATTGACTCAATTTTTGGTCTGAAATGAGTAGAATAGCTTAATTTTTCTCTTTAAACAATGACTATTCTTAAAACAATTAGACAGAAGACGCTTCAATCAAAAAGATATGTTAAATGACAGACAATAAATGTAATTTCGATACTCAAATAGTTATCAAAAATGTAAAAAATCAATTTTCCATCAAATTACGGAAAACTGATATTAATTTGTCGTCTTCCACTGCGAGTGAAGCGGAGCCCATATGCAGTGCACTTGCCAGCTCGCTACATTCCAAATACGAGTTTCTAAGTAAAATTTGCAAGCTCAACGGAGTCCATACAACATTCGTTCCAGCAGTAGAAGTCTGGCATAAGTATTTAAATGGTGAATTTGATGCAATCAATTGAAGCGTCCCCTGATAAGATAGTGCTATCTACTCTATGGAAAAAAACGAAAACACTGCTTTAAATAAATTTATTGTTTGACACAAACTTCAAACGCGTAATATCCCAAAGGAAGAATTTTGTTGCCAGGAGCTCTAATATAATTAGGATATACAAATCGTGTTTGTTCACATAAAAGACTGCTTAGAGTGCCAGTATTTCATAAGACTTTTAAAGCTTCGTGTGGTACTTTATATACTCATCTCTAGCTAAGTTTATCTACTTACTTACATAACATTCGTTCCTAACGGGACGTGTATACATATTATGTAAATATCATATGATTCTCATGTATAAATATGTCAATAGATATAGAAGATTTTACAATACATAACTTTATTATCTTCTGTGATGACACTACGTTTACTAAATTTACAAAGATTCAAGTTCGGATGTCACACTATTATTATTTTTAAAATGGCACAAAAAACTTTTAGAACACTAACACAACAGTCAACAGTTGTTCCAAGTCTCGTCCGCACTCAACACACGTCAATGTCCAACATTAGCACTACACACCGGCGTCCGGCTGCCGTCCGCTCACTGAACTCCAGAAATTAGTGCAACTACATTTTGTTCATAGTCACTAAATGTTAAATTGACTAACTTTTAAGCTAAACAGATACAGAAACAATGGCACGGATTGCACATATAATGTTGTATGTACACAGGGAATTAGAACTCTATCTAACCGTACTTACAATTCAAAATTGATTGGGTTGCAGCTATTCTGTAATATTGTACTTAATTTAAACATTTACTCTTAACGTTTAGTGTGTACTCACATGTGCATTAATAATAATTAATTACGTATAATAGAAGGGTAGTGTAAACTTGAACATTCATTTTTGTTTTAACATTGATTTCACTGGAAATCTATACAAGGGTTTTTGAAATTTCTATACTAAAATACCCAGTTTGGATAGTTCATTCATGAATTGAGAAGTAACGCGCTTGCGTTGACCGTGCCATGAAAACTAAGCACCTTCAATGCACCTTTCCTTGTCAGACTTTTGATCAATTTGTAGCACTGTCGCGTGATCGTCAATCCAGCACCTTCGAGGAAAAGAACATAACCAACGGAGGACGGTCTATCGAAGCTCGATAGGGGATTTGCAGCCGCTTTTGGGGCTAAGGTATCGGAACCTCAAGCCGCTTCGTCAGGGCCGGGTTTAGCAGTGCGGGTGTAGGGGCCTCGGGTAGGTTCCGAAGGCCTCGTAGCCTAGCTATGTGGCCCAGCCCTCGATCCGCTGCCGCTTTGTGTGGGGCTGCTCGTAATCTAGAGGAACAACGTTGGTATGCCTCATATCTTGTCCAGCTGGCGAGCCCATGTTGCTCGATGTTACTGAACCTGAAATCATTTTATTATTTTCAGATGATATTGTTGTTTAATTATTAGGATAAGTGAGGAACAAAACCATTAGTTAAGAGAACCTAAACCTGGAAATATAATGGTCAATTCAGGTCAATCATTCAAAAATATTTTTAAGAAACAAAGAGAAAAGAATATCTTCATATAGGATGCCCTTGGCATAAGTACTTAAGTAAAAAAATATAGGTTGTTTTTTATAGGCATCAATTATGTTTAATGAGTGATGAATAATACTGCAAGATTACATACATCAGGTCGCTGACATTTGCGATAAGGCTTGGTGTGAATTGCATATAAGTTATTATGTTGGTAACATACACATATTACTTTTAAAAGGAGGTATTCTTTATGCTTTACATAGACGATAGATATAGTAGTACTTACCTTTAATACTATGTACAGTCAACCATTGAAAGAGGTGACCAGGGTATAGAACTAAGAACAAAGGTTTTTATGCGAATAATGGAAGCATCGTTATGAAACTTCGTAATTACATAGACAATATGAATAAGTACTATTGATAAATATTTTTTTAATAAAAAAACCACTCACGTAATATTTAGATATTTTTAATCATATTTATCGCCCTGGTTAACACTTTCCTTTGTTGGCTACACTAGTACTAGGCGAACAGCACTGCAATATGGTGTCCAGTTAAATTGTAGATAGTTATTCGTTAAAACTAACGTTGATATATGTTTAGTGGTGTTAGATAAAGAAAGATTAGGACACTCACTCAAAAACATACCATCAATGACTCCAGATAGATGTGCTGGCTGAGGCGCTGGAGCAGGGGGCGGTGCACGGTGAAGGTGATCAGGAGCGCGTGGTGGAGAAACCGGTTCTGCTTTTATCTTGACGTTGCTGGGCGAGGCTGCAGGAGGCGGTGTTCCACCACCACCGAGCACTGGCAAGCTGCTACTGTTGAAGACGATAGATTATTAAGATCTAGATAAGTTTTGCTAATGTCTGTTTAAGCTATTTTGTAATGAACTAAAAGATACTATTATTTAGAAGGCACTGTGCCTCAAGTTACAGACTACAGTATACAGTTACAGATAAAAAAAGAAGAAAAGAATAATATAAATTGTTATAATTTACGTACCTAACTATATTTTACATATTGAAAGCATCAACTACTTAATAGATAAAAAATGTATCGTGAATGCCAGAAAGCAAAATGACAAAAGCGATTTTGTAGTCATAGCAGAAATTCATTACACAAATCAATTACACTGCCAAGTAATTGATAAAGATGTTTTATGTAGGCGCAATTATCTCTTGTAAGTATTTAGTGTGAATGTCTCCATTTTAATAAGACCCATGGAATGCCAATATTTGTATTTTAAATATACAATTTTGTGAGAAGTGAGGAGTGATGGAATCTTTAAATTTGGTTTGAAATAATTTGTAATATGGAATTCGTTGCTATGGTCACTACTTCCAGTAGCCGTGAACATCTAGTGAGTTTACTAACCTGACTGCTAGCTAGGTATGTAATAGAAGTGGCAGGGTTGGCATCGCGAGAGTGATACCCCGGTATTGCAAGCGTCTATAGGCTACGGTGATGATTACCATAAGCAGGTCCTATGTGTGTTTGCCACCTTTGTGGCATAAAAAGAAGTAGTAATAATATTCATTTATTTCGAATAATAGAAAACTTAATAAATTGTATAAGTTAAAAATTAGGATATGTATGAGGTAAAACTATAAAATGTAATAAAAATCCTTGATAATTCCAGAAATAAAAAAAGAAGCGATGAAACAAGAACATCAATTGAGGAATATTGGCTATAGACTCAAAACGAGAGGCAGTTTTTGTAACGTTTAAAAAGAACACAAAAAGTCATGGAACCAGATACGCATTTATCTTTTTTGCCGCTAATACGATTTCAATTTGTGTGCTGATGCGTAACATGCAATTCTTTCACGGCACGCCCGGAAGAGATTTTATTTCGGATAGATTAATTAGTTCTACAAGATCACTGGAATTTTCAATTTGTGAGTAAAACTACAGTAACGTTGGTATTAATACTCGTATGGGTCGTGATCTTTCGGAATAAATGTTTGTAAAAGTTTGTGTTAGTGAATGACAATGGAGGTAAATTTCTTGTCCTTTTTAGGTATTCTTTTTTGAAACTGTCATTATTGACGGCTTATAAGTTCTTTCTATTTTCCTTCGCCTTGTATTTTTATTAATGTTTTATATTATTTTCCGTTGATTAGTTTTTATTAATTGATTTGAGCTTATTTTCCAACATGTCCCTATAATAGTATAGGGACATGTTGGAAAATAAGCTCATTATCAATTTATTCCTTTACAATAAATTGTTCTTTTTAATAAACGGTTGACATTATGTTGTTACAAATCTACTTATTTACTTTGAAATAGTGATATTTGAATCAAAATATTTTTTTAATATAAAATAGGTTTCTTTTAATAATATGTGTATGTCATGCACGTTTGATTTTTAATTGCGAATTATAATGATGACGTCAACGAGTAAAATGCTAATTGACATGAAATAAACCAGTATAAATAATTAGTTATAGATTAGATACTTTTGAGCAGACGCCTTAAATACTTTTATGATCGTTTTCATTTCTTAAATACGACTAAATATCGTTTCTAAGCATCTGTTAGGTAGATGTATACATAAACTATTAAATAGTCAGTTATATACAAAAAACATATAAGTATAGATTTTTATTGTCCAGGCGCGCATCCTAGCCTTCTTGGTTACGTATCTCGCCGCGATAGAACATAGATCGAGCGCCTGGTGGTCCAGGGAAAAGTGGAGGCCAGCCGAGCTCGCGGCTGATCGCCGTTAAGATGGACGGACCAGATTAAGGCAGCCATAGACTGCCCTCTGCACGCGTGCACCAGGAAGGCGAGAGCTAGAGACACAGCTAGAGACGAGTGGCGACGAATTGTTAACGGTTACTACTCTACAACTGTCTACAACTAAGTGATGACCACGACCACTCTGTCAAGAGTGTAGAGACGAAGAAGAATGGGTTTTTACCAATATGTAAGCTTGACAAAATATTTGTGATAATAAATTATGCAACTTCTAAAATAACAATAGAGACAATATTTGAGGTAATGCTTTTATCAAATAAGGAAAAAATATTTAATATTTTTTTATAGTAGGGATAAAATGTACATTGAATGGTTGGGAAATACGGTGGGATAACAAGTGAGTCATTGTTATGGCGATGGAATGGTTACATTACAACGTAAAATAAAATTCCATGACAACCATAAACCATGATGACTTGATGAGGTAAATTAGTTACCTATATTTTATGTGTAACTATAAATGCTATAATATATGTATACAAAATTTACCATTTCTATATCACTAGAGAAATGGTGTATTTTTAATACATAATAATATTTATTATGTAGTTAAAAAAGTGAAGAAGGTAGTTTTTGGCCAAACGTATTTTAAGCTAAATTGATTTGAGGATTTTTGTAGAAGCGAGATTAATGTTAAAATAATTTGTTGATATATTTATCCTCTCAAACGATGATCACAACTAAGACCATTTAGGTATTATCAGAACAAAACAAGTTAATTAATTGATCTAGTAAATTGAAGTATTCCTTGCAATAAGAATGCAAAACAACTTTACTTTTTCTTGCTTTTTGTAGCCAGTCAACCGGTCAAGCGCTAAGTGGTTACATAATATTCAGGAAAGAGATTGGAAATTTCGACGTCTTTATCACTCGCTCCGATAGCCGTGATCGTCTAGTGGTTAGGACCCCACGTTGTGGCCGTGGTAACCCAGGTTCGAATCCTGGTCACGGCAGTGTATTACACTGTCATGGTGGAGCATTTTTGTTTTTATAAATTGTTTTATTTTTGATTTGAAATTTTGATGAGTATAAATATGAAATAAATATATTTTGTTTTTACATATTAAGGAAATACGTTGGTTATAGTATCTACTCAAGCAGATAATATATAATAATGAATCTAAAATAATTCCAAGTACAAGAATAATGAACAAACTTATATATACAGATAATTCTATAAAAGGAATGACATTATATTGCAAAGTAATTTATAAATGTCTTATTAGAATTTTAAAAGAAACTGACGAATCAAATAAAAATGACGATATTTCTTATAATCAGAAACTAACTGATGAAGCAGAAAGCAATGGCACACCAGTTACCATAATGGATGTTGATGATGAATTAATAAAAGGTAATCAAAATTGGGCACAGACATGTACCTGTTGTGCTGTAGTGTCTGCAATTGATGTGCCCCCCATGATAGTCCAATTCCCATATCCGAAGTCATGCTGAAGTCCTGTGGTGCGAAGTTTCCGAGTCCTGAGTAGCTTAGTGGTGTCTGAAATATAATATTATCACTCGTTAAATTTTTAACAATAGGTACCTTAAATTTTTTGGTGTAAAGTAAGAGAAAATCGTTTATAAAACAGTATTGCTTTTTAATAAGGTGTAATAATTACACGTACGTGGTAAGAGTCTGCCAGTTTATTTTGTCTACATAATAAAAATACCTAGTTAAAATGAATCCAAGAAAACGAAACAACCACAGTGTCAATTTATGGAATTTTTTACGTCACTCCGCCCAGTAAGTTGTCCATCCAGTTTCCTTATAAAATTGAGGTTAAATTGCTCACCTCTCCAGTGTAAGATATATCATCCTGCGGTGGCGGCATCGAGCTAGGTATGACGACACGCAAGTTGTTATGTCGTGGCGAGTGGTGTGGCGGTGGAGCGTGTGCGTGGGGCTTATGCGGGTGTCGGTGGGGGGAGGGCGCAGGCCCTGGCGATGGCGACGGCGTGCATGCGGCGCCTAGGGGCGACCCTGACCCTGGGTATCCGTTGGACATCTCGAGCATTCCGCCGCTTGGGTACACTGGAATTCCAAGTTAATATTGTAATTGCGAGGCTTTGCAAAAAGTTATCAACTTCTGTCTATCAACTTATAGTATCTTTCTATTATGCTAAAACTTGTTAAACTCTGCCTTACATGCATTTCATTTAAAACAGTGGAATATTTTCGTAATTGTTTTTGCTTGCTCTAAGTTTGAATGTCATGAATTAGATCGTTTAAATGTAAATTTCCCATAATGTAGGTGTTTTACCTGAATCGGTTTCCGAAGACGAAGGCCGTGGACTGATAGAGGTATGCATCTGTGGACTAGCTTGTAATAGCGACTGATCGTAACTTCCAACGGGTACGCTCACGGGCAAGTTATAGTTACTTCCAGCAACTCCGACTCCGACTCGACTTCCATTTAACTGGTTCCTTTGCATCATCATTTGGAATTCCTCGTCAATCTTTGAATATTTGGCTTCGGTGCGTGGGGTCAGGTTGTATTCCGGCTCGGCTTCGGGGCTATCAGGTGACATCACTCCGTTCTTATGCTCTTTCTTCGTGAGTGCCTGAAAGTGTCAGCGAGACGAGCTCAGGTGGCTTGACGAGCCAAAATCATAACATCTGTACTGTATTAATTTTGGCATGCATTTTTTAGAGTTAAATTATTAGAGTGCACCCTCTCTACACACCATTAGTTCAACAATATTCGCTTTAGTTTCATCATAAAATCTTAATTGTGCTGCGATAGTATGTAGTGGAGGGTTCAAAATAATAAGTGCTATCAAAATTCTACGTGTTCTAAAAATTGTATTTGGGAAACTTTTTAGCGTACATATGTGTGTAGTGTCGAATGCAATGATGCAACTCTGACTTCACCCTTGTAACAAACTCGGAGTCAGGTAGACGAGGTTAATTCAAATAAACACAAAAATATTTACAAAACCCATGCGGTACAAGGAAAAATAACATAAACATCGGGGGTGCCTAGTCATAAACTGTTAGTATAAAAACAGGGTGTCTGGTGTTTGTATTTTAACTTTTTTTTTCTAACAGGAAATAAACATGCTTGTACATTATTAGGCTTGTGTTTAACTATTCTCGTGACTATAACGTGATTACGTCTAAGAATTTGCTTTTTCAGGTTGGATTCTACGTCTAAATTATTGATCAGATGTATTACAACATTGACATTGATAACAGTAGTCATCAATTAGTTTAGTAAGAAATGTATGCATTAGGTTTTGTGAGTAGAAAGCACTCTGTTAATGGGATAAGTCAAGTTGGCATGGACATTGCATTGCGATCACGGCACACAGATGACGCCGTACTTCATGTACCTCGATGATGTTGCGGTTGGTCAGCGACTCGTGGGGCTCATTGTACTCCGTGTATTTTAGCAGGACCTGAAATTGAAGGAGGAATTGTAGCAACATCTAATAAAACGACATACCAGTCATCATCCTTTTAAAACTTTCTCCGTCCAACATCTTTCTGATTAAATTCATTGTGAGCTCCAAGACAGCTGTAGTTATGCTCCCGGGGTGTCAATAAGCTTCACTGTTTATTATCAGTATGTGGTCACTGTTGTTAATCCTGGCTTTACAGGAGACACAATGGTGGAAATGTGTGATAAGATTGTCGATCATCATCAAAAGATCTCGTTTCATAGGTTGCTGATAAGTTTCAATAACGCTGTCCGTTAAATACATTTTCCATTTTCACTATGTTTTATGTAGAATTTATTTGACAGATAAGATATCAGCTACCATTGAAATGTACGCATATATACTCTAAAACAACAATATCATATTTACTAACACAAATCTGACAGCATTTCTGATTTGCATCACGTTTTTGTGAAAAAGCCGAATATTTTGTTTGATAAATGTTCCATTACTAAAACTAACATGCATTTAGTGAATTTCTAGGATTGGGTGTTTAATACACAAACACGAGTAAGTATAACAGTCTATTGCAACGAAAATTAAAATTTTCGTTTTCTCTAAAGTCAACATAGTGTAAGTTTGAATGCACACTATCATATTACGTGACGGTGCATAGAAAGAACATGCAAACAAAAATATAGCAGAATCAAGTATATTTTTACTTGTTTTGTGATAAATCCATAACCAAATATTTATCAGATAAGTACTTGACCTTACGTTATATAAGCAAACGTATGTCATTTGATATGTTTCTTGACGCGAAATGTTTATTCGGTAAATATTAGCGATTTAAATGAATAATGTTTCATTACAACGTGCAAAATTCTTAGTAAATTCTGTATAAATCCATAGCAATGTCTAGTTATGGGTATAATTAATAGTAAACATCTAGAAAATATCAATAAAATAATTATATTAAAAAAGTCAGTAGTTACTTATGTACGTAAGGCTCTTTAGACTAATGAATTCGATGATAAAGATAATACTAAGGCTATTCTTGAAGGTAAATTAAGGGTAAATCAAGAAAATAATAACAGAATTACGTTAAAATCCATTTGGATGTAAGTGTAAAGTAAAACAAATAATGAAATGATACGCGATTAAACATTAAGGTGTTAAAAATTGCGTAAAATTTATATTGAATTCTAAAGGCGTTCTTGAAGGTAAACAGGCATGAGACCTAGAAAACTAGCGACAGAATGTAGTAAAAATCCATTTGACTAGATATGTAAAATAAAATAAATTAGCAATAATCATAAGGTGAAACGTAACACGCAAGCGCATGAACTGACATTTAATATATAAGACTTGATTCTAATGAGTAATACAAAATATTCTTTAAGTTTTTATTAATTTATAAGATATATTTAAAGCTACTTTCTAGAATTTAATTCTCCAAGTGAAATTTTACATAATATTTTTGAAATAGTTGCATTCAATGAATTTCCAAAGTTTTGGATTCTCATTTTATTTGAAGCACAATTTATAATAAAATTTATTAGTAAGAGGGTTCAATTCTCTTTACCAAAGTTCACGAAACATGCCAGAATAGACCGTCCCCTTAATAAAATATCAGTGGAAGAGTTCAAGGTTTCGTGTTACCTTATCCATATCCGTGCTCGCATATTGGTACAGTTTGTTGTTGGAGCTGAAGATGATAAGAGCGATCTCACAGTCACATAGTACACTGAGCTCATACGCTTTTTTCATCACACCAAATTTACGTTTGTTGAACGTCACCTGAAATAGATAGAGATCATATTAAAATTTTTGATGGGAGAGTGAGAAATTATTTACTTTCTAAAATCCATTTTTGTGATCTTATATTTTATACCTTAAAACTTTCTTAATGCTTCGATAATTTCTCTAAAACCAGGAGTCAGTTATTTACATTTAGCCAGTACCTCTTTTTATACATATTATCATATTATTTTATAGATATCATTATTTTCTATTAAATACATGAAATATCGTACTAGTTCTTTTGTTTCTGCCTATCGGAGTATGTGAATGTGCATATTAAATAAATAAATAGAGGGACAAGAAAAATCACACAGATTGAGCTAGCCCCAAAGTAAGTTCGAAACTTGTGTATACTAACTCAACGATACCATATTTTATAACAAAAACATAATATAGATAAACATCCAAGACCCGAGATATTCTAGAAAATATTTCATCAAATATACGTAAACAGTTTGTTTTCACGATGAGATGAAACTTTTAAAACTTAAAAATCAAGAACGTGCTTTCAAAGAGTCATTCAGAAACATAAAAGCTGTTGATACTGGGTCATGGACAAAGCAAATTAATTATTGGAATAGTAAGTACTTTAAAACAAATGTGTCATCCAGTAATGACGCGCATTAAAATTCAGTATTCCATATAATTAAAATGTACTCTGATTATCCTTGTGGTTGCCAGATTATATTAGTTTTCCTATATTTTGCAATATTCCGCATTATGTCTAGCAATATGTACTTTCATATCTTTCATTATTGTTAGTTGTAGCGTTCTCTTTAACACTTACATTGTAACAGATTTAATCCTTATTGTTTACTGTTTATTATCACCATTATCATTATTTACCTTATCTTACTATTGGGGTTTATACAAGATAAAAGTTTCTTTCACTTTACTATATCATTTGTCATCTACAACCTTATAACCATAATATTGTATTGTCGTCTCGATCGTCATGTCGTCTGATCTACAGTTTTATGCAAAATTTCAGCTCGATCGATCTTCGGGAAGTGGTTCAAATTTTCGTCCCAAGATTCCACCCATACATACAGACATACAAAGGTACAGTGCAAGTTAAATAAAAGCTTTTAAGAATCAATATTACTCAACAAAGGACAAAGAATCAAGTCATTGTCAAACTAGGAACAGTCAAATGCGAATTGACCTTCGCAACTTTCATTTCAGTCGTCTGCCTCCTCTATTGTTCAGCCATTAACCACTGACCTCCCACAACCCTCTCCTGTGGTACAACTGCGATACTTGAAGGGCGGTTTGGTAGACTTTATGGGGTCTTGTTAGTCTGGTCAAGGGTGATATACTGCGTAATCGTATAATTAATAAATTACCAACGGGAGCGGTCGTTGTCCTTTGCGATAATGTTTTGCAGAGGGAGCTACTGATATGCCACATCTGTTAGGTCAGACAGCGTGCTAAGGTCATTTCTCTTTTTTCCAACCTTGTGTGCGACATTATAAAACAAGGCAATTTTGAATTAGGTATTCATGAATTCGATCATAACTCTTAATAATTGGGTACACTAACTTGCTATGTGTTCGATAATTGGGTACCTATACTAGGTATTAGTAATTACAACATTAATGAAAAAATATTTTTACGGATCATTAGTAATTTCAAATATGTTGACATTGATAATTCAAGCTGCATATTAGGGTCGTATCTGACACCATATATATTGATAAATCATTTAAAATCTATTAGATTATCTAACATATAGGATAACTAGTTATCTAAGTTAATTACTAGTAATTTCTGAGCAACATGTGAAACAATTTTGGTATATTTTGGCCATAATATCATGAACATTTTCCTTTCTGGTCACTTTGTGAAAAGGAAAAAAAAAAACAAATGACGACGTACCTGCCGATTCCGTTCGTCCGTGATCCGGGATATTTGTATTTTCTTCCGACCCATAGTGGCAGCAATCTTGGAGAAGGTTTATGAAGCTGGGAAAAGAAAAAGAGTGGCCGGCGGGCTGGCTGCTACTATGGACGTCAACAGCTGCGATCTGGTGACAAAAGAAAAAAAAAACAATTAGAAAACATGGACTAAGTAATATAGCTCAGACAACAAATGAAAGAGGTAACCAGGGCTATACCTACATATGATTTATTTTCTAAATAGTGCATGAATTAAAAATAATAGCGAATAGAAAAAAGTATAGCGTAAGAATTTAAGTTTCTGGTTAAATATTTTACCGAAGGAAACAGAGTTCCTTCACGACGATATTCTGTAAGAGGTACTTCACTGTTCGAAGTAGCCCATAATATAAATGTTCTACTAGTCCAAAATGGCATATAACCTGACATCAATGAACAACCTTTTGAACAATAAATTTAATTTTTATGTTTTAGCACACCATACAGTAACTTTAAATAGTTGTCTTCCGTTAATAGGTAACCTTCTATTTATCTACTAAAAATTGACAAATTATCGAATTATACACGTAAATTATGTTCTTTATAGGTAATATTATGTTATTTGAAATAACCGTTAATTGATATTTGAAACTAATTACTAAGCAATTAAGTAAATTCATAATAGTTGAAGTACAAGTAATTTTGAGGACAATTTGAACAATATAAGTTGTTGTAATTACTTATTTCTAATTATTATTTGTATTATGTTATTATACTATGACTTCTTCTTGCGACATTGTCCATCAAAGTTATTTGTTTTATCCTAATCGTTACAAATTTATAACCGTGAAAGTTTGTATGTAGGATGTTACCATTTCACACAAAAACTACACAGGTTTACTTGAAATTTTGGTACGCTTATGTAGATTTTACACCTGATAAAACCTAGGGAAAACTGTGGAAACATCAGATAAGTACTTTAAAATATTTTACTTATTTTGGCAAGTTGTTCTTGTATTTATATATATCCGCATATAGTAATTCGACGCACGGAGAGAACATCGTTATTTTTAAACCCATCTAAATGCTGAGTTGAGTCGACGTTGCTTAACTTGCCTTTTTATTCCGATATGCAACGATGCCATCGAGCTCCCTAGACCATGTCACAGCCCGGACACTCAATACAACGCGCGTGAAATAATCACCTATTACTACTACATAGGCCAATGTCGTCTGTACACGCGCACACGTTTGCGCACACGTATACACATTCGTCCACTAAACGCACACCTTTGCGACTGAGGGCTCCTCGTGGGGCTCCCGGGGTGCGGTAACTCGGGCCGGTGCGGGGCGGAGAGTGGCCATTCTACCTCGGATTATTACTTATTCCATGACCATGTCCAGAAGTGGCGAATACTCAGCGAGTTTCGCCCAGTTTTATAATCCATCGTGAAGTTGCAATCATTTCAGCGAGATGTCTAATATACAAAGAAATCAATGTAGTACGAAACGCGAAGCAAGTGTACACCTTCGGTATAAACTAAGAATTAAAAATGACAGTGAATATTATGAGGACTGAGCCAGATGGGTCATTAGACCATTTATGACACACAATAGTAATAATATAATGTTGATTGCTAAATAAACATCAATGACGTCATACTATCGAAAGACATGTGTATGACTATGTGAGGGACATATTTTTTAATGTCACAGAGGAAACAAACAAGCAAGCACACAAGGGTTACCAGTGGATATGAACATCAGCAATTTAATCAAGGCTCTACCAATGCGTCTACTAGAAGTAAGTACTATGGAGAAAATCATTTGATGTCTATTGTTTTTTTTGACATAATACCTAACCTAGTTGTCTCAATTTTAAAAAAAGTTACGAGAAAAATATTATTGTTGGCGACTAGCAGCTTAGTGGTATTTTTTTTTTTCAATAACTATTTCTGTCTTCTGTTATTCCCGCTCTATTGTTTTGTTTGTTTTTTGTTTATTTTATTAAGGTCTTGTTTCACCATTTGCGGATAAGTAGCGTTATTGTTCGATAGCGTATTTGTCAGAAAAAAAAACTGTATAGACTGTCAAAAAATTAAAAAAACAAGTAAATATTTTTTTTGTAGATTCTTTTATTAGACAATTAGTGCTCTACATGTTATTTCCAACTACTATTGTAATGTAATTGTGATAGTAAAAAAGAGTCTTGTTCTTAGCAACAAAAAAGCCAATGCTGGCATGCGATTGTATGCAGCTAAGACAAAAAACGGGTCACGTGGGTTGATATGGGGTCATTATGTAAATGTATATGACCTAACCGTCTTGTAGTATGTGTGACAAACATACTGACAGAAAATCTCATGGTAGCTTCACATGGCGTGGAGAATTGACTTATTTGGTAAATGTTAAGCATATGTGGACGATTATTTGACAAAGAACTCGCCCTAAGTGCCTATTTGTTAACATAACAGATTCGTGTATCCCGATCGTCGATTTTTTTGGAATGGAAATAGTTTGAATCCCAAGGACTGCTTAAAATAGAAAAATACATAAAATAGATACTTACATTGTATTTTTATCTCCTCTAATGCAAACAAATAGAAGTATTTTTCCTTAATTACTGACGTCAATTAATTTTTCAATCTAATTATTTATACCAAATATTATTTAAATAAGTTTTATTAAAGTATATCCTTGAACAGCTTTGTCTTCTAGATTATTTTAATTGCAAGTTTACACAATTAAGTACACATCAAGCTTTATATTATTTTATAACACTCTTCGATATTAAGACCTCCTACTTCTACCAACAAATCTGCATTATTCCATTAAAAACTATTACTATGGTATTAAAACTTAATTTTATGGCTAATAAACGAGATGCTAATCACCGTATTCTTTTAACAAAGTTGCAATACTTGACACTTTTTATAATAAAAACATGTTAATCGCCAGCACAAGTGCGAAACCATGAGACTCGTAAAAAGTTAAATTTAATTGTTACTGGCCAGCACATGGGACATTACTCCAAACTTAATTAAAAAAAAAAATTCAAAAGTAGAAATGTTACTGGCCAGTACATTAGAAAATTATTCCAAACTATAAAAAAAAAGTTAAATTATTAGTGGCCAGTATATTGGCGAAATCTGTGCGAGTCATGAATGTCTTGAAAATGTCGCATTGCAAATCCTACGGACTGAATTCACGTGTGTTTCAGTTGACATGCCTATTCTCCTCTGTCCGTATGTGTGCGTTTGGCCTCACTACGCATTCACTGCCCGCTCAGGCGTATGTGTGCGTTTAGCCTGTGTGCAAAGGGTGATTTCAGGGTGGTAGGGTGTCAGGTCACTGTGTTTATAGGTGGCTTGTTACGTCGCACTTGCGTCTAATCATGCATTATCACGTCCCTCGGGTGTAAGAAATGATTGCGCCAGTGGATTTTCAGAATATTTACATTTGACCTTTATCAGAGAAGTATAATTGTCAGAAGAAAATTTAGGAAGCAAACCTTTTAGTTGATTTTAAATTCATCGAAATTAATCATTCAACCATAAAACTGTTTTTGGCGCCAACTACGATAGCGTCAACTCGTGTTCGTCAGTGAGGTTTTCGCGAACACTAAACTTTGGGAATGATTGAAAAAAAAAACTTTAGGTTCTTTTTTCATAAAATAAACTACGACAGCTTTACACGTCTTGGTTATTTAGATAGAAGTGGTACTCTCAAAAAATATTTTTTGGTAAAGTCATCAAGATTAGTAATTCAATGTTTAATGAGCTGAAAATTTGCGTTTGTTAAAAGGTTTAAGGCAAAATTCCATGGACGTCATCGGTGCCAGCACTGCCAGCCCTTTTTTCTTACAGCTCATTAATTTTTTTTTCTTAAAAGGTTAACACAAGCGTAGAGGCGTAAACCGTGCCGTTGTGGGTGAGCAAGCGAACGAATCTTTTACGCCGTAAAAGCAATCATTAATGAACTATCACTCACTAATAAAATACCTCGTATGTCAGATAATAATATAAAATTAGTATTTACCATACTGAATTTATATTACTTTACTTACCATAATAGTTATTTGTTTTATGCTTTGTTGTTATTTTGAAAGAAAGCTAGAAAAAAAATATATGTTTAATTAGGTACTTATCTAAAATAATTACAATATATTTTATTAGTGCAATAATCCTTTGTGAATTTAGAGATAGAGGCGCGCAAGTACTTATCTCCTCTACAATTCTAAAATGTAGGTAATTAAAATCACGCACAAATATGATGTAGCCAATTATTTTTGAATGACATTATCTTAATCAATTTCGCACATAACAAAATATTTTATTGACATAGCGAGGGAGGACAGGGTGGCCTGAAACTTCTTGTGATTCCTGGCTCTCTAAGTTCGAGAATGCTTATCTAATAATCCTCTCAAACCATATTATTCTCTATTATTACTAAAATAAATTAACTAGACTATAAAAGAATAAGAACTAGAGAAATTATCGACTTTTAAAAACCGTTTTCTTATCGATTATTTTATATGTCATACACGTACCAGAAACAAGGATTTGGACATAAAAAAAGCTGAATAAGAGACTATAAAATTTTAGGAATTGTAGGTTAAAATATTGTTACTCGATATAAATGATAAAAATCTTCGTGCAGGATATCAAATTTCCTACAACATCCGTTGAATTCTTAAACGCCTATACAATTTACTCGAATACTAATACAATAATAATTTTGAAAATAAATAATTTAATATACTTTATCAATCTTGATTTCTCGGATATTACGTAGAAAATGAATTTTCTATGACGGTAGTTAGGCAAGAGAGCGTGGGAATGCGGTCTCCGGGCTGCGAGCTACCGCCCACGCCACGTTCGCCCGGGCGGGAAATCATAAAGGCATTTTCCAATGAAGCAACATGGCCTGACAAGTTTGTTAAAAATTAAATTAGCCATTTATTTAATGCCAATCAACAATTGTTTACACTTGTCTAACATTATTGATAATGGTAAAAATAAATAGGTGGATGTAACAATTTAGTTATAAATTAGCGCAGCGTGTTAAACTCTAGAGTTAAGTAGTCAACAGGGTTGAACTAAAAAGCTTACAAATTACTTCCACTATTAATAGAGACTAAGGCCCCGTTGTTTGATCAGTAGTTAAGTAAGTATGGTTAAAATTCGTTGAAAAAACTAACTATTTGTTAAAAAATTTAACCATACTTACATAACTACTGATCAAATAAAAGGCCCTTAGTCTCTATTTATTTCTAGATTGCCTGATATAAAAATAATAAAGAAATAAAAGTAATGTATACTGTAAATATAAATATTCTATTACTAGTATACTCATAAGTATTTATAAAAAAAGTATACTATTATTTAACTAATAAACGGCTTATGAACTTTAAATGACAATGATATTTGACTTAATATAATTTACCGTTTTTTTATACCACAAAGTTGGCAAACAAGCATACGGCCCGCCTGATGGTAAGCATCACCGTAGCCTATAGACGCTTGCAATACCGGGGGTATCACTCACGCGTTGCCAACCCTCTCCAGGGCTCCACTTGGGGTGGTTGCCCAAGTGGAGCCCTGGAGACCTTACTCACCATAGGAACACAACATGGCCGAGACCAATGCTATTTAGTTTCGATCTTCTGTAAGGTGGAGGTCCTTCCCCAGACGGGCTGCTCCGATTTGAGCGGTTTATCCGCTGTGCCCTACCTCTCGTTTTCTACTCTTATTGTTTTTTATCCCTCACAATTTTAACTCCATAATAAATAAACACTTTTATAAATACTAGCGAAACTGTTTGCGTGTATCCCGTGGGTTCCATTGAATCACTATATCTAAGAAAACCGCATCAAAATTTGTTGCGTAGTTTTAAAGATTAGCATACATAGGAACACACAGATGCACAGACAGACAACAAAAGCGACTTCATTTTGTACTATGTAAAGATATCGTAAAATAAATAAATAAATAAATATATAGGGACAATTCATACAGATTGAGCTAGCCCCAAAGTAAGTTCGAAACTTGTGTTATGGGATACTAACTCAACGATATTATATTTTATAACAAATACATACATAGATAAACATCCAAGACCCGAGGCCAATCAGAAAAAGTTCGTTTTTCATCATGACCCGACCGGGGATCGAACCCGGGACCTCCTGGGTGACGGTCTGGCGTGGTAACCATTACGCCACGGAGGTCGTCAAAAAAATTATCTGTAAATATCTGCCTTAGTTCCAAAATGAAATTATAAATATTGAAACCTTTAGTTTCTGAGATTTAATTTTATAGTTGTTAATATTGTTTGAACAAAATTTCCTATTACACATGACGTTTTCCAAGTTAACTAAATAAAGTCTGTGTTTTACAAATGTATTTAAATTTTATTTTATTTATACCATTAAGTAGACAAACGGGCATAATTCACATACGATCCTTCAAGCGACGCTATGGAAAATTATAAAATTATGAACCTTTTTTTCGGATATGTTAACACATTAGTTACAGCAATTTGCACAAAAACATTTTAAAGTTAGTGACACATTTAGTAGATTCGTTAATTTAAATATACAATACATATAATAACGATAAAATATGTATTATATTTATACCCCATAATACTTATGCATACGTCGATCATAAAAACACTACGAAGAAGATATATTTACTTACTAGCTTTGGCCCGCGGCTTCGCTCGCGTTAATTTTATGACTGTATAGATCTCGTTTGACAACAAAACAACCCATAGCGCGACTTGTGGCGCCATCTGTTAGCCGATACAGCGCCCTCTATAGTAGAAAAATTATTTTCCCATTGGAACGATATACTTTCACGGGATAAAAAGTAGCCTATGTTGGGCTCTGTATCCCTAACAATATGTATGCAAATTTTCATAATGATCGGCTGCTTAGTCAAGCCGTGAAGGAATAACATACAAACAAACAAACAAATTCACTTTCTCATTTATAATATTAGTAAGGAAGTAAGGATTAGACACCCGGATGACTCTACATTCAACACCAAAGGTTCAATCCGCGCATGGGGCAAACATTTACTTGATTCACACAAGTAGGTTAAGCCTAGCATACTTTGGGACCGTGGCGCTAGGTCAATTGTGTACAATTAATATATTTTATTAGTCGTCTTACTTCAGATGTCCGAATAAGTGATCTTTAACGTTAATAATGTTTACATTACAGTTGTTACATGTATATGAATAGATGTTTATCAACGTGTCCTTGTGTACACCCCTATCTGATCCAGCGATTTCAAACAGAAGGTTTTTGTCGATTCGATCAACCATAATAATAATTTGCTTTGGGATTTTGTTTGAATCAGTTTAGGGAATTTAATAATGATCTGATCAATTCAATCGGCAAGTAGACCTGTAGCGCTAGGTTCTGATGTTTCAAAAACATTAAAGTTGCTTGTATTTCGCATATAGTTTTCGGGCCATTTACCCAACCTAATACATTAGTTTGTGTCATCCTAGGTACTTGCATAGGTAGAAATTTAGGTATTTGTCTTTTCGATCCGTTTTGGACGAAAAGATAATTAGAGATAAAAAATTTACTTTCATGATAATAACGAAGTACTAACTAATATACACAAGCATTTTGTGTCATCTCTGTCCACGGAAATCCTGATATTTAATCAGTACCTAACACGTCACACAACTAGCTCTAAAAAATATTACAATAAGTTAAATATATGTTAAGCGTTTTAAATTACTGATATCTGTTATTCAAAATATTTTGTGTCGAATTCATCATATTTATTGATTATTTAATTTTTTATTACAACACTCTGTAAAAGCCACAAAAGAAAATGCAAGTTATTAAAGTTACGTCTATAAGATTATTGTAGTGTAACAAAACACTATTCATAATTTGTGCTGTTTTTATGCACGAAATCTTATTATTTCATTAAAAAATAACCAAACTTCGCGCGAAGGGCGAGCGCGGCGAAGAAACCGGACACGCGGGAGGGGCAAACAAAATTCGCGAATTAGTTGTGCCAAGCAGTTATTCCAACAGGAAACGGTGATTATTTTTATCTCTATAGGTAGGAGAGGCACATATTTCGCACCCCCAGGGTAATAAAGACATAAGTGGTATTACGTCGAAATCCCGATTTTACCATATTTGAAAATACATTTTTTTTTTCATATTTTTCCTGTTAAATTAATGATTATATTGCACGAAACTTTGTTTAAAAAAAATCTGAATGCGTGATTTTCGAGAAAAAGGAGTTTGTGATAAAACACAAAGAATAAATTGACCAATAGGACATATTGAAGATTATAATGCTTTTCGTTAAAATTTAATACCTATACAAAATAAACAGTAGGTAATAAATATTATGATCTTATTCCGATTTGTCATTTATAATGCTAGTCTTTATAAACACTAAATTCATAAAAAATAATTTTAAATATCGATTACCGCTTTTTTCCTCTAAGAATAATTTGTTGCACCGATTCACAACACTGAATACTGAGCACGGGGAGCCAACGGAGGCAACGTAAGGGTGAACACGTCTAGAAAGCAGCTTTTCTCTGATGATGTTCCGCCACCTGTTCCTATCTTCGGCGGCGTGAATAGCTCCATAAAAGTCGAGAGCGGTGCGGATTTGGCCAGACCAACGCATTCGGGCCCCCCTAGGTCTTCTATCGTCCCTTTGCTAGTGAAAATAAAGTCGTTTGAGGACGTCTTTACGTTTCCTGGCGATGTGGCCGAAGAATTCAAGAATTCTACGGAGGCAGATGGTAGAAAGCCTTGTAGATATATTGAGCTCTTTGAGTAATGATGCAGTGATCCGTCCATGGGATTTACAGTAGTCTCCTCCATCCGCTTTCCTTGGGGTCCAGGTCTCGGCACCATATATGAAAATTGAGAACACCGGAGTGGTCACCAACTAGCGTTTTGTATTTATGGAGATGTTTCTTTCTACTCAAACTCTTTGTAGCTGTGTTTGTAATATTCTTAGCCCAGGGTAAGTGAAACTGTGAACTATTTCCTGGTTAAGCACGCCAGTGATCTCTGGCTTCTGCGTGCGGTGTACCACCATGATCTTAGTTTTTGCTGTTTATGGAAAAGCCAAGTTCTTCACTGACCTGTTCCATTCTGTTCAGTAAGGTGATCATCTCGCTTTCGTTGGCAGCTAACAGTGTGGTATCGTCGGCGTAACGTAGTAAGTTCGTTATCTTCTCGCCACCAATCGTGACACTACCTTCCCAGTTTTTGCAGGTACGCCTTATCAATGTATTCACGATAAACGTTGAACAAAATGGGAGACAGTACCTGCCTTACTCCCTTAAAAGTCAAAACTGAAAGGTTGTAACGTCAGCTTATCGACTCATATGATTCCCTGTTTGTTGCAGTATAGTTTCTGCAGCAGCTCAGTTATATGCGGCCGCACGCTAAGCTTCGTTAGAATTCTCGACAAAAGTTTCCTGTTGACGCAGTCGAAGGCCTTACTGTAGTCGACAAAACACATAATGTTAGGCGTGTTGAACTTATATGCTTTTTCAATAATAATAAATAAATATATATATATATATATATATATATATATATATATATAGGGACAATTCACACAGATTGAGCTAGCCCCAAAGTAAGTTTGAACCCGGGACCCGGGACTTCCCGGGTGGCCGTCTGGCGTGGTAACCATTACGCCACGGAGGTCGTCAATAAGTTGTTGGAGGTTCAGGATTTTTTCGCATTTACCCTTTCCTTTCACAAATCCGGCTTGTTCTCGCTGCATTTGCCAATCCAAAAAACGTTAGGTTGCGATTGTTCAGTATGTGGCGCCGGAAGATTTTGCTGCCATGAGAGATCAGACCAAGAGTGCAATAGTTGTCGCGTTTTCTGGTCGGCCTGACCAGTCTTTGGGCCAGTCGCCATGTCGCCAAGTGTAGGTGCAGATTTCGTGCAATAAGTCGATGCCCGCGTCGCCTAAAGCCTTCAGTATTGCTGACGTAATGTGATCTGGTGCTTTCCTCTTTTTTAATTTGTTTATTGCCGCTTTGATTTCAGAACGTAGTATGGGTGGTTTGGTTGCTGATTCGGAAGATTCCAATTCAAAGGCGTATCATTGTTGATAGCAGGTTCTTTATAAAGGTCTTCGCAGTAGCTACACCATCTTTCGGCTATGGGTTCAAGGTCGTGTATTGGGTTACCGCGAGCATTTTCAATCACCCAGGAAGTTTTTGGAGAGCGGGCGAACTTTCTTAAAGAGGTCTCTCGTGTGAAGTTTAAGGGCCAATGTACTGACTGTGATGTCAGGCGGTGGGCATTCTTTTAGCGTCTCTTCCAACGTGCTCTGAAAGATCGACTGTTCCGGAGGCTCCAATGCCTGGGCTTAGGTGGTGTTTTCCTTTTGGGAGCCTTAAGACGAGCAGTGAAAGTGGCCACAAGTAGGTTGTAATCCGAGCCGCGCCCAGCACCGGGAAGGTCTTTACATTTTTTTGGATCTCCACCGTGTGTTTATTATAATTTAGTCAATTTGGTTTGGGGAAATATTGCCGGGGACTGTACATGTGTAGAGGCGTTTTGCATGGTATTAGAAGCAGGTGTTTATAATGCTTAATTTTCTTACAATGCAAAAGTCAAGAAGTCTTCCTCTATGTTAATTTCTAATGCCGAGACCATACCTTCCTACAACAGATTTTGAGTGATCGTCAGTCTTACTATTTCCCAACTTTGCGTTCCGGTCACCAAGGATTATAGTGGTTTCCTGGTTGGGTATTGATTGAGATGAACTCCCTATATGCTTATCATCAATTTATTATTACCTATTAATGCCTTATTAAAAGATTTAATTTAGTCTATGTGATACGAATGCTATTCCTATGCATTACCAAACATTTTACCTCCTTTGAAGGTTCATTTGTCGATACCATGCTTATTTGATTCATCTGTAGAAGATTAATTACATTTCATTATAAATTAAATAATATTAATAAATGTTTATTTTAAAACTGCCAATAGGTTTAACGATAAAAATAGATTTTTAATTGAATTTAATATAAAATCTATATATATAAAAGAGAAAATCACTGACTGATTCATCACGAAATCTCCGAAACCACAAGTGCCAGGAGTCTCAAATTTTGCAAGGGGGTTCCTTTTGGGGCGTAGGTGCTCACTAAGAAAGGATTTTTGGAAATTCATCCCCTAAGGGGGTAAAACGGGGGTGCAAATTTCGTATGAAACTTTGCCGTTTTTGAAGTTATTTAAATGAAATTCAGCATTAAGGTTCTTTATTGAAAGGCATGAAACACGAGTAAAATATTTTTCTCAAAAATTATCCCTTAGGGGGTTAAACGGGGGTGCAAAGTTAGTATGAAACTTTGCCGTTTTGAAGTTATTCGAATGAAATTAAGCATGAAGGTTCTTTAGGCGATACGAAGTTCGCCGGGTGAGCTAGTATTTCAATAAATTAAAAGTTGTACATGAACACGACTTATTTATTTTTAAAAATAAGTCTTATAAGATAAAAAGACAAACGTATTTTTTTTGTCTTTTTATTTATTAAAGTTTGTATTTGAACACGTTTTTTTTTAATTAATAGTACCTTATTGTTGTACTCTGTGATTGTATTACATTAAGTGTTTTGTTTTTTTATTAATAAAAAAATAATAAGTCTTATAGATAGTCTATAAGACAAAAAATATATAATTATGTTATTTTTATGAATCAAACCAAGTTTGTACCTATTTCGATTATTTTTTTTTAGATTTGAATGAATATAGGAAAACTGTAGGTAGATAAAGTTAATATTTACCAAAAGTACATTGTTTTTTCAGTATTGTTATTATTATATAGTATATTTGTAACCATACAGACATTAATTATTATTGTTTAAAAACAAATAGTTCATGTGAACATTTCGTTGCTCCTTATTTACTTTTGACATCTAACTAATTCCTTGATATTAATGAGAGATATGGATGTCACATTTTTAATTACCTATATAATGGAAAACATCAATATCATTACCTATTACTTAAGTGCTTTTGACAAATATTTAAATTGAAAAAAGGAGTAAGTAACTGATATGGGACTAAATAAAAAATTTGACACAGGGAAAAATGAAGTAAGTTTAGTTATTCTCGCAAAATTGTTTGGTACTATAAATTCATTACTGATGTAATCAAACATACTTTTTGTAATATAGGTACATTATTTTGTAAATAAATTTGGCTTAAATTCGAAAACTTAGTATTTTATATTTAAAGTCCATTTTGATAAGTAGCATAATATTTTAATATTCTTATTTCTAAAAAACCATAAACTATTGAACTGACTTGAAAACAACCACCAATGCAATATTTTCTCTCCTTTTTTGATGTTAAAATCATTCTTCTACGATTAAAAATAAAGCTTTTACTGAAAAATCTAGTTACGGGTCGGTCTAGTACTATCGGGTTACGTCCTGTTTTAATTGAATGAGGGTGCGATTTGTTCATCATCATGATATCGTAGGTACCGAACGAACTTGTGTGCGTGCGTAGCGTATACGGGCGCCCATCGCCGCCTGCGCGCGTACGCCCGTTTCAACCGAAGTTATTGTTTTGGTGTTTTTTTATTCATTTATAACGTGCATGAAAATGACACAAATTTACAATGTAGATTTTTCATGCATTTATGATATTAAATATGTGAACTCTAATGACTGTAATATTTTTTTGCAGCGTTAGTAGCTATAAATAGGAAAATAATTGAAAATATTAACATTGCGTGTCTTAATTTGGCACAAATTTATTTATTGGCCTTAAGTAAGTGATCTGAGATAGGAAATAGTTATACAACCTATTGTAATATTTTTTTGTACTGTTATTACTTATTGACCCTATTTCAGTTTTGCTGTGGCCGAAGATGACACAAACTGGGTTTGCACACTCCGCAGGCTATCCTAGATATGATACAATAATTATTTTAAACTTTAAATTAATTTTGTCAGTTTTGATCTAAATAAGTAAAATCAACCACAAACCATCGAATTGCGGGAAATGCAAGTGACAGATGTGACACAAAACGCAATAATAAGGTTCTTAGGTACGACCGTGTCCACAGGCGAGAAATCAACAACTTTAGAGTTTTTGAAACTTATGACCTCATTTTAGCCCAGCGCTATCGGTCTAAAGGGCGAATGGTAATGAGAAAGTTTCCAAAACATTTTGTTTGTTTATGGAAATTGTCGAGTCTTTGAAATTCTATCTATGTGCAACAACATTTTAAATTATATATTAACTCTTATGCTCTCTCTCTTTCTTTTTCCTTAATTAATCTAAAATAGCGTCAGATCTTACGTGTCGATTGACTTTAAAGTGTTTTGTAAATTTTAATAACTATATGATTTATATGTAAATGGAGCGCAATAGACGAAAATATTTTTTTATTAAACATTACTATTTACCTAAGTAAAATTACGTATAATTATCACGACTCAAAGCCAAAATAATGTGATATTATGAAGTTTGAAATGTAAAATAAATTCGATAATTACCTTCAAACATTTAAATTTAAACACAATTCAATTTGTAACAATTTAATTTCTTCAAAATAATCTCAGTTGAAATCTGAATTCAGTTACCTTCGATTCCAAACGAGGCTTTTACTTTCTCGAACTGAGGGGGTGGGACCGCCCACGATATTCTGAACAGATCTTCGAAGTAACACAACAGGCAACAGGCCTATATAAATGAATGAATCCGTTTCAAGATTTGTGAATGAATGAAAATACAATTTATAGTAATTTAAACTATAGTTTATTTAAACATTAAATCTCTTTATAAAAATCTAACCGCGTTATCTAATTAAGAAAGACCAGCCAAGATTTAACTAAAACATGTTTTGTCACTTTCGAAATTCTTTTTTAAAAATTTAATTAGAAATTGATCTGTTATTATTACGCGACAGTCATTTTGAGATTCTATTCTAAGTATTCTGACTTTCAATAGACATTTTGCGTTTCTGACTTTCTACGCCTAAACCTTCACATGGTTCATGGTTAAGATTATATTGACAGCAAACATAAGAAATCAGTAAACATTATTTTCCTATTCCAGGAATTATTTTCGTTAATATTTTACGAAGAAATGGACCTTGTTATCGATGAAGCCAATCAACAAGCTATCTAAAGACTACTATGGATAATTTTTCCTGGACCTACCGAGAATGACAGTGACAAAATAGCTTTTAGATATATCTTTGATTTGTTTGAAGTAAATTGTGTCTATCGATAAGGATAGGTCACTTTTATAATATCCCAACATTAGTTTAATGTCTACGATATCGTAAAAACCATCTCAATATCTTCCCAAAACCATCTGAATACTATCCCAAAATCATCATTGTTATTGTACTACTTAATAATTCAAAAACAAATCATTTTTATTGAAATAGGCATATTACAAGCACTTTCGAATCGTCACATTTTTTTCCTACCACCAATTCAGACGGCAGATTTGTGCTAAGAAGAACTGGCAAAAAACTTAGCACTTGCTCTTTTAAAATGGTAATGATAAGAGTTACAATTATGTTTTTTTTTAACATTTTAACATTATTAAAAAATTAAATAAGCTGCATATTTTAAAAATAATAGCAAAAATTAATAAGGCGTTTTCAAAAATTAATAATAAAAATTCAAAGTTTAGTGTTCGATTTGCCCCCTAGATCAGTGATGTGATTGTAATAAATTATTAGTGTCGTAACGATAATCGCAACAAAATCCATTGAGTTGTGACGGATTAAAAAAACAAACGGACAGATGCGAAAAAGCTACTTTTACTTATATAAATAAAGAAAAAACTACCGTAGTCCTTATCAAAACTAAAACATTTCCACGTGCAAGTTTTAATTTAATTCGCAGTAGTAGGTTGTAGTTAATCTACTCAAAGGTTTTGCAGCAGAATTTCGATTTATTGCATTACCCTATTGCAGTGGACACGTGGGCTGTATTTGAGGGTGTACTTCACCCACGCAGGGTGGTATGGTAGGGGGCGTACCACGTGAACGCGTGCAAATTAATTGGCTCGTTTAATGAACGTACCATACACCAATTGACATTCCTTGTGGCACTGGAAATATATGAGATACCATTAAAACGACTTGAACACACTCTTTAGCTTTACACTGGATAAAGCTTTTGGTTGGTAAGTCGAAGATGTTTATTTTTATTTACACTTATTTTTTTCTAATAAAAGTTAATTTTTTCTTAATAAATTTTATATTTGAACCTTGAAAACAATCAAAACTACCATGTCGTAATATCAAAAATATGTTATACATGTAGCAAATTTTCAGCTTTTTTCAGCTATAAAATTTCTTTCTTCTTAATAATATAAAAACGTAACGTAAAAATATATTTTATATTAATATCATAGGTAAGATACCGTTTGGTAATGAGACTAATACATTCTCACGATTATGTCTGCGGTATCCAGGATTAATAATTAACTAAATATTGATAATAAGTATTCAATTTCATTGAAGTCCCGAAAAATATTTTAGATTTCAATGCTTTTTTTTATACCACTAAGGTGGCAAACAAGCATACGGCAGCCTGGTGGTAAGCAGTTTATAGCAGTATTAGTAAAACAATACTTTACAAAAAAATAGTTTAGTTAATCTTTATAAGAAATGTAAACTAATTTATTTGCAAAAAGGCTGCGACAAACCACTGGTGACCCAAAGGCTGGCAGTTACTTCGCTCAACGGATATCTATCGCCGTTCAGCGAGGTAACGCTGCTAGCATTTTGGGCACCCCGCCACAGGGACCATGTCTTTTTAATGCTTAGTTTTAGTAATTTTTTTTTATTGTTAGTTTAGTTTTTAATTTTTATTGTTAGTTTAGTCTTAGTTATTTTATTGAATTTCATATTATTTAATTATGTATTTTACCAATAAATACTAAAGTTTCATAAGTATGTATTTTTAAAGTGAGAGCTCTGGAAACAAAAATTTATTTGTTGACTTAAAAAATATATTTAATTAGAAACTTATTAAAAGTAGAAAGAAGTTCATAGCCGACTCTATTGTAGGAGCAGTAGTCGACATGTCGCGACACTACTGTTTTATGTGCTTGTTTTTATGTATACACGATACGTATTACGTAGTTAGAAGCAATGTAAGATTAGTTAGTGGTAATATAATAGCAATACATTGTAGTGACGACATGTCGTCTGCTGCTGCATGAAGTCAGTTTCGAATTCTAAAATAAATACCATACGGCTTGCCATCAGGCCGGCCGTATACTTGTTTGCCACTTTTGTGGTATAAAAAAATCTACACAATTTACACGCCACCTGGTCCTAAAGTAAGTTAGGCTGAACCTAACCTAAATTATTGTAAATATGTACTTATAATACATTGAAAACATCCAGAACAATGCTAGACCAGACAAATGCTATCACATCATAAATTTAATGTTTGTCTCGAGCGAAAATCGTACCTGCGACTTTTGATGCCGAAGTTAGGATCATCAATGCACCACCGGTCTAATTTATATGCATACTTTGAGAAGAATATCCTAATAAATAATGTTGACACCTTCACTGTGTCATTAGAAATATTCATGATCTGTTCATTAAAATTGTTGACATTTCGTGTTACCAACAACAATCTAAAGATACGTGTCCGTCCACGTGATAATATACAAAAACTAAATACGAAAATCATGCAAACAGGTCATTAGCTTAGTAACAGAGCCGCAATCAACGGAAACAAACAACTGATGAAATATAATTTATAAATTCGAACGAGTTAAATACAAATGTTTTACATGCTAGCTAACTCAACTTTGGGTTAGTCAATACAGAACTCAGAGACATTTGATGGTGCTTAAAGATTTAAAAAATAAACATTACTATTTTGTGTATCATTAATTAAATCTAAGTGTAAGTGTGATGATAACTAAAATCAATCAAGTCACAAATTTTACCGCAACATCAAAAATAAATAACATCCCAATTTGCTTTTGCAAATCAACTTGTCCCCGTGTTTCCAAATTGCGTAGCGTGTGTTCGGTTGCCGGGCAACACGTCACTGCCGCAAGATGGCGCGGGTGACGTCAGCTGAGCCCCAGCAGGTGGGGGGAGGGGGCAAGGTCTCGCGGCCGAGCGACGACCGTGTCACTTCCCAATGAAAAAGAGACTTGAGACCCGAATTAAGGGCCGTCCTTGAGGCATTCGAGCGGAAGGTAAAAGTACAGCCGTGATACGCGAAAAGTCATGACAATCCTATACAATCAAACAGAGGACACAAATTCGCATGACGTCGTCAGACACGGCTTGTTTAGTTTTTGAGGGCCATCTAACTGTCCTACGTCAAGTTCACTGAAAATGGAAGTGATTTGTGAGAATTTTACACGTGTTTGTGCTGGCATAATATGTAACCATTATTGTTACAACTTTGAGAAAAGAATGAAATGTGGCTCCTTATATACCTGTATAAACAAAGTCAATGTCACTCGGCACTTTATCGAAGTATCATCAAGATAGTCGATGCTGTATTATCGTTTAATTTGCCCGTGACAAACAAATAAAACGTTTTAAGCAAAACAGAGCCAAGTGTACGGTGACCGAGTGTGGCTCGTTAGCCGTGACAGCGATGACAATTGTGCATGACGTCATCCCACCAACACAACAGCTTGTGTTGATAAAGAAAAATCGCAAGTGTGCGTGTGTAATAAACGAGTGTGGGTGGCAGATAACATTTTGTGTCGTCGAGATTCTATGATCGTAATTAGTATTTTCACCTTTACACAAACCGCAAAAGGCAATGTTGTTTAGAATGAAAGCCAAGAAGACGTAAAATCTCAGTTTAATAGTTGATTATTGGAATAGTTGACTAGATTATTGGTATTAGTCTAGAATTTTGCTAAAATAGAACTAATTGTTATAAAAGACGAAGATCGCTTAGGTTAGAATTCATTCAATGAAAAGTTACATGTAATTAAAGTATCATTAACATGCAGAACCGTTTGTAATTGATTAGCTAATCGTTAAGACATGTTATAATATATTCAGTGTTATCCATCGATTTTCCGAAATGGTTAACGTTAAATATTTAGAATCCAAGAAACGGTATCGACATTACGAAGGATGAAATTCTAAATCCCTTTTGGTGAAAGCAATTTAGTTAGTCGCCAAAGAGGATATTGGAAAACTGTCAGTAATCTTCAAATTATCAGATGGTAATGGTCGCGATGTTTTTTTTTATGTCTGTGGACAATCGGTAATTGTTGAATTTTATCTGGAGATTTCCAATTTACTTTTTTTGACTCGAATGAAAATTGATAATTGAATATTTTATTATTAAAATAGTATAAAATTACATGTTACTACTACAAGGTACTACGAGGCGAAGGTGATTGAGAAATGAAATGATGAATTAGAAAAATAGGACAAAATAGAAATAGAAAAAAATTCGTACATAGACAAATGCCTAAAAAATGCCTTAATTCATGAATTTCCTTTCCTTGAGCATAATATTCATCGACAAGACTGTATAAATTTACCATACTGATGCCTTCTTTCAAAACAAGATATATCTATTCAGTACAAATTACCAAATTAAATTTGCCTTGGGAAAATATCATCAGTAGTCTGATATGACTCTTATGACCGTTAAATAAAGATTATACTGTAATTGTAAACGAGACAATGTTTGTTGGCATCATGCGAACTGTAGATAAGGAGACGTCAAGCGACTCCTTTGTCGAGAGAGGATTACATTGTCAAGTTGTGTGACCCCATGTGCCCCTTTTCAGATGTTAATAAGCGAATAGAGATGGCGCCTGTTGATTTTATCAATTTTATCTACGCTTGTGCCTTTGGGTAGACGTAAAATTTCCATTCAATCAGAATGTGTGTGCTGACAATTTTGAAGAAAAGTTGGGTCTACAAACATAAATCTAAGACTTCTTCTTGGTCTTTGACCAAAAACAAACGTAGAAATACTTTTCCAATCGTATGATGTCGTAACGGGCATTCTGTTTACTGGTCCCGGGCTGACCCGAAACGCGAATCTGTGTCAAGCAGTTTATTCAATCTGCGGGCTGAGACGACTGAGCGTGTAAGGAAAACTAACACCTAACTTGGTTGTCTTTAAGTGGAAATTTCGAAAACTGATTGCAGAACTTGCCATGAGGAACACGACTCACGCCCTTGTGGGTGTGTGTATCTGTCCTTGAATGAGTGTTAACATGCTTGAACTAACAAAAAACATAAGTTTTAATGTTATTCACGTGTTATTTTTTTTTATAATATCAACACATAACGTGAGTAAGAGAGGTAGGACACAGCGGATAATCCACTCAAATCGGAGCAGCCCGTCTGGGGAAGGACCTCCACCTTACAGAAGATCGTAGCCAAATAGCATTGGTCTGGGCCATGTTGTGTTCCTAAGAGTTCCGGTGAGTAGGGTCCAGAACTCCACTTGGGGGGGGGGGGGGGCATAAGTGATACCCCGGTATTGCAAGCGTCTATAGGCTTTGGTGATGCTTACCATCAGGCGGACCGTATGCTTGTTCGCCAACTTTGTGGTATGAAAAAAAGTCTACATGGACATGTTGGACTTAAACTTGACCAGTAAAATTTAATCTACACGTTTGTATACTTTCTTATCTTTAGATAGGCCTACAATCGCATTGTTATCTCTTAATGTACTAATTTCATCTTGTAGATGTTACGTAGCATCTACATTAACTAAACTGCCTACATCTTCTGCGAATTAGTCGACAGGATCATCTAATTCTCAATAATCTGCACATTTAGGTGATCTTAACGCTTCGTCTCCGAAATTCGATTTACGATATGAATCTCACGTACGTGATATCTGCTGTAGGAAGCAGATTAGCGGGCCTCGCGAACCGTGGTGTTGATAAACGTCACTTGCCAAACTAACTCGATCAATATTTATTTATTCGATCACTCCGAGTAAAGTTTTGAATCGAGATAAGATTATAGTGTCATATTTATCAGTAGCAGGTGTTGAGGGAAGATCTTTTATGTTTAATGTAAGTTATCTACCGTGGAGTGGTAAGTGCGCTCAAAACCTTTGATTGAAGGAAGTTTCCATCAGTGTCATGATAATGGTTGTTTATGATGAGTTAGGAAGAGACCGGTTCTGTAGGTTTGTAAATTATGCATCAGAAAATTGGATACTATGGCGACTAAAATTAAACCAATACTCATAATTAAATCTTTTACAAATTAAATTGAATGCGTACTTACAAATTTTTCCTCTTCAACAACGTCATTGAGCAAGAAAAAAAATTGTATTAAATTGACTAATGTTTTGATTGTATCTCCAAGGGATATTCAATTAATTAATTATTCCGGGAGCGAGATTTTGGTATCGTGGGGACACTTTTATTTAATTTGCGTAATTGTATGAAATTTTATGTATTGTACGTATATCCATTTAGTGAAATTTGATGTTATGGATTAATTTCTATTCATATACTTTTTAAATTCTCAGTGATTGCACTCGAGTGCGAGACTAAGGATTCTATTCGGAGAGTTCGAATTATCCTTAGTTTAGGATGTATCCTTAGTTTAGGTCATTTGTCCTGAAATACATATATGATGTATGGTCTTAGATGCAAGCAGTATAAAGCATGCTTAAATTGGAATGTTTGTATTCAAGAACATGACATAGTTGTTAGTAGTGTTGACATGTAGATCCTAATGTTAGTTATGTTGACAACTATTTCAATAAAGTTAAGAAAGAAAAAAGTTTACAAGAATACAATTACATCTCTAATGGGGAAGTCATGTAGGAAGAGATCTACAAATTAGGCTTATGTTGAGTAGCGAATATCCTCTGATGACGTAAATACCTATAAATTAAATTTGATAATGGTGAAACTATGAGATAATTTATTTAGTAAATTGTTATTTTCCGCAAATATGACACTCGCTTTATCGTAAGTAAATAATTATTGTCTATTATCAATATTTATCTATTTAAAACTGTGTGTATTAGATGTGATAACATGATAACGAACTATGTAAAATAATACGCTAACTGATTTTATGTACGTAAATAATGTGATAAGTGGTAAAAGCAGGTACCTAGTTTTGGAGTGATAATTGAACAGAAAATCAGAATTTTTATATAAGTATAAAACAATATAATAATTTTCTTTGGTAACTTTCAACTATTTTAACATTATTCTTGAATTAACAATTTTGCATGTATATAGGTACTAAGTGAATATTCTAAGTGGCTGAAGAACTGAAGAGCAAGATATGAAGAAATATAATAAAATCGTGAAAAAATGAAGTTTATTGTAATAAATAAATATATAGGGACAATTCATACAGATTAAGCTAGCCCCAAAGTAAGTTCGAAACTTGTGTTATGGGATACTAACTCAACGATATTAAACATCCAAGACCCGAGGCCAATCAGAAAAATATCGTCTTTCATCATGACCCGACCGGGGAGCGAACCCGGGACCTCCTGGGTGGCGGTCTGGCGTGGTAACCATTACGCAACGGAGGTCGTAAAAAAAATATCCATAAATTTAATTCAATAAATACTATAGTTGACATTAAAACTGCTTTTACGTGTAATGTAAAGAAAGATTTGGTTATCAACATTCGCCTGTGTGAATGAACGTTTGACTAGTGTATGGATTAGTGTAAGGATTTTGTCGTGAAAGATAAATAAATGATAATAAGCATAATACCTGATATTATACTTAAAATTTAACTTATGTTGGTCTACGATTTTATATCCAATGATTAGGGAAAAACTGTAGAGCTTCATTATATTAAACAACAACAATGCCATCTAGTAAAATGGGTTTAATTTTTATTCTGTAAGAAAAGAAAATTAAATTAAAAGTGAGATAGAAAATTCTCTATCTGATCTCCGGGCATCATCGGAGAAAATATTAAGCTTTCAAGACTAATGTCGAAAGATGACAGTCGTTAATTCAAGTGACCGTCATATACAGGTGTGGATTTTTGTAACTCTTTCACGCAAAGACGGATTAACTGATTTTCTTGAAATGTTGTACACAAGTAGTTCATGACTTGGATTAACACATTTTTTTTAAATCACGGTTATCAGTACTTTTCAGCCCGGGAACGGGAACATTTTGTTGGTAGATGCGCAGGCTAACTAGCTTAATATTATATTAAATAAACTATTCCCTAATGCATAATCAAGTAATTATCATTACCAACATAAAAATAAAAGAGAAAAGTTGCATAACGAGATGCCTTTTATGAAAATAACAAAAAGCAAACGCATCACAGGCGTAGGTAACATTGAACGCGCGAAAAAAGTAAATGGCCTCCTCCAAGGTCATAAGAAGCTGTCCTAGTCATGGAGGGCACTTACATTTTTTATCAAGACACTATGAAATAATAATATATGTATGTAGTTAGTTGTATTTAAGTACAATACGTTTTTCAAGTTTACTATTATGGCGTTTGATGCTATAAAAAAAATCTTATTTCCATATTTCACCATCAGAATAGCGTAATAATAATTAAGTGACTACGTTTCTGTTGTCTATGGTCAATATAATTTTATTTTAGTGTGTAGAGGTGGCGCCACTGTCTATCTATTTACTACTAGTAATAGCAAAAAACTACAAAAAATATGTCTGTGCAAGTTTTGTTGTATTGTACAGATGACGGCGGTACAATAAGCAAAAACGCATATGAAAAAAAAAACATCCGTACGTTCACCAATTCGAAATTTAAAATATAAAATGCGTTTGTTTTTTTTTGTTTAAAATATTTTTCTCTCTGTGAAAATAATATTTATTGATTTGGTTGCTGGGAAATCAATGGTTTCAACGTGGTTTCAACCTAGTTTTATATTATTTCCTAACTGATTATGTGTGTTACATACACTGTATGCTTATACTTTATATTAGTGAGAACTAATTACAACTTCCATTTTCTTTTTCTACCGATTAAAATGTTGTTAATTGTTAGACGTAAGTTTTCCAAAAACTGTAATATAAAATAAATAAAATACAGCCTATGTTATATTGCTTTAAGATCAAGAATTAGAACATTTTAAATATAAAAAATAAATATATAATAAGTAACATTTTATTTGCTATTGATTGTACAAACCACAACTAAAGTTTATCGCAATCATTTTGAACGGAATTGAAAAAATGGCGTCATAAAAATTAATGTTCTACATTAATTACCATAAAATACATTTGTTTGCGCGTAAAATATTTCAGGCTCTGATACTGAGCATTGTAATAATAATATATTGTAATAAAATACACACATTAGGTTAAAAAATGTTTTAAAAGTCTATAGGTACTTGAATTTATCGGTTATAAAGCAGTCGATAAAATCGAAACTACAAAATGCAACGACATTGCGAGTCGCCTTGCAGAACCAGAATCTTCTCAATGTAGACCCGTTCAGAAAAAAAAAAAAAAACGTACAGTACGCGATCGCATGGGAACCGAGTTGCGGCTTTTTTTTTAAACCTTATAACTTTGTATTAAGGTTCACTTTTATTTTTTTGTTTCTAAAAAGTTGGTTAAACCGTAAACGGCTTGGCTGCACCTGTCACTGCGCATCCCTAAACTAGTAATGCAAGGATTAGGTATGAAAATTCCAGTAAAATTATGATACGAACTTTTTTATAATAGTCAGCATGGCAAACAAGCTAAAATGGATTTCTTTATCGAATAAAGCAAGAAAATAGATTTTTGAGGATTTATTAAGGTTAGGCTGAAGTTTTGTTTAATATGTAAAACATTCAGTTGTAAATATTAAAGAAGTAAACGTATGTATGTATACGGTTACGCATTAAAAAAATGTACACTTTTGCAGGTACATTAAAATTTTATTGACGATTATTGGATGTCTGTCTGACCAGTCAATTGCCGCTTTGCAATTACAAGTAGTCACTTTCTCTTTTATTTGGACAAACTTCATCATGTTCTCTCTTTTGGTTTCCTTTTTGTATAGAACATACTGTAATATAATATATTTATTATTCCTATGGGAATTTTCGAAAATATCTTTCACTTATGTCATACTAGCTGATGCACTCATGAGCATGTCTGTTTGTCTTAGTCTGAGTGTTTTCTATGTATAATATGTAAGTATTTATTTACAAAAAAAAAAGTATTTTAGCATATTTATCAGCAATGTAGTACCCATAGTACAAGCTTAGTGGCTTAGTTTGGGACTAGATGGCGTTGTGTGATTCGTCCAAGAAAAAAAATCAAGCAAATGTGTCCAGCTGTTTTTGCTTGAATGGAGTAATAATCATACATACAAACTTTCGCGTCTATAATATTAGTAAAGGCAAGAAACCTAGGTTTTTTTGATGTTGCGCTCAAAGGTCAGTTACTCAGTTAGCCTTTCTTTTATTTAAATAAATTAATAAATAGTAAACCCATAACGGTCGTGCCGTTCTGATTCTCATGAGTACTTTACAGCCGGCTTTAGGCACTTGAGCCGAGTGGAGAGTTTTATGAGAATATGCTACTGTTTTGACTTACCGTGCGAACGTCCTACTATTCCCTTAATTTCGCTTATTTTTCGCGTATTTCTACTTGACAAACTAAAGAATATATTTATTGGTATCAAATGCCATGTATAATGTTAATGTATATCCATTCCGTGAATTATGATACCTTACGAAAAAATGTTTTATTATCCGTATTATCTGCTATATACATATATTTCCAAAAGTAAAAAAGATGGTTTCGTATATGTATTACTGCTTTTACCTATACTCAACCTCAACATTTAACTCCTATAAAATTCTAAGTAACAAAATGCAAGTTATCTTAATCTAAGAAAACACATAAACTTAAAACAATTGATTGGATACGTGTACCCAGAATTTATTCATAAACCCTTTACAAGTCTGGTTCGTTATCCACTGTTCTATTAATTATAGTTTATGGGGGAGCAATGGTGATTAAAAATCGTCATAAACAACAAAACACAATTTTCAGCGTAAAGTAATGGAATCTTGGTTGGTAGTGTGTGGTTAATTGCTCGTGGACCGGTCCAGGCTGGCTTAGTAGCAACGACTTTAAATTACTATGTTCAGAATGATGCCACTGCGCCTTCATAGGGAGTTCTTCCATCAGGAATATTATACTATGTAGATAAGGATGTGTTGTCTATGCATTTAGTTCATTAGAAGTTTCCGAATTTTTAGGTACATTAGAATGCATCAGCTTAATTACGCCGTGTTTGAGGCTTTAAAAAAGTCTCCTACCATTATCCCATTTCACGTGGGGTCGGTACAGCATGTAAGTCTTTTCCATTTCGCTCTGTCATCATTGGTCTTCCATTATTTGTAACTACGCTTTAAAAAAAACCTTTTTTATTTCTTTATTTAGAATCTACTTACACCTAATCAAATTTGACTTAATGGGTACAGGTATATTTTTTTATTTAAGTATTGGCTGACAATGGAAGAAGTCACAGGCAAACGCATGCTAAATAAAAACAGAAGGTATGAACTTTATCAGACATTATCCTAACTCATTGAGATCGCATATCGTTATATTGTTGATAAGATTTGCATATGGTATGTTCTGTAATCGAGCGAAGTAAATCCAATACATTCACGTGATCTTGGTTGATTAGATTAACTGGCAAATACAATGAAATACGTCTTTAAAGTAAGAACATATCATTCTCTACGAAATTGAATCTGATTGGTAGCAGAACGAAAATAACCGAGATAGCTCAAGGGATCAGCAAGCTGAAATGGAAGTGGGCGTATTGTGCGCAGAATTGATGGCCGATGGGGCAGGAAGCGCACGCATATCGGAAAGAGCAGCATAGGACCGCCGCAAGGTCTGCAAGGTTGTCAGAAGACCTAATGAAAGTCGCAGGAAGACGCTGGATGCAGGCTGCTGCCAACCGGTCATACTGGAAACGTTGGTGAAGGCCTATGTCCAGCAGTGGACTTCTTGTGGCTGAGATGATGCTGGTAATGCTCCTGGTATTTCAAACGTTTATAGGCAGCGGTGACTGCTTGCTTACCATCAGGCGGCCATATGCTTGTCTACCACATATGAATATGAAAAAAGTTACGTAGTATAAAAAGGTAACTAATTACTAAGTTTTTACTTGTTAAGTAAATAAGTGTGTTTTTTTACAACAGTCATTGACTTATTGTTTTTTAGGATTGTGTTTTTTAGTGACTGGCAACTTTAAAATATTTCTGCACCTCAATCCTAAACGTATATTTTACAATTCGACTTCAGCTAATAACTAATACCAAATAATTTAATAAACGCCTAAATACAAAATGATCCGCCCAATAATTTTATTAATGGTCATTTCATGAAATAGTCCATTTTAACGGCCTAGTCACGACAGTAATATTAATAAATCAGTTATAAAAACACACCTCCGAAATTGATTATATTTTGTGACTTACTTTCCGCGGGAGAAACTTACCTACATAACATAGGATATCCGAAATCCCGTTTCAGAGTGGTAGTATTCTGATATCTGTGGGTAGAGCCTAGCTACTTATGAATTAGCTTGTAAATGGGCTGGCTCTGCCGGGGCAGTACCACTTTCTTACAGAATATCAACGTGAAATAGCGCAAGAAAATCCTTGTATATTACACACAGTAAACCTTATTCTTGAATCAGTCTATCCATTGAAAAGTGCATAAAAATCAAAAAAGTCAAAACTTTTATTCAGAGAATTGGTTTTAACAAACACGTTCTCTTGTCAGAGTATACAGTAATAAATGATTTGTATAAATTAATCTACTCTATAAACTACTACCATTTCGGAAATAAACGTCAAATTACGGCCCAGTTACGGCCTTTTTTGTCATTTAAAAATCCGCTAAGTAGTTGAATATTTCTAAGCGAACAGACTACGAAAGCAGCTTCATATTATACTATGTAACGATTAGGCTAAAATTATCAAAGGAATTTCATATTATCTGCAATAAGATCAAATTATTATAAGGCTTTAGGTACTCACTGTGACGTCACGCGAAACGAGTTAACGACTTGTATTAAGGATTCCTCATCCTAGTCTGTTTTTGAATGAGAACGTACCTGAAAAATAATAAAATAAATGGTTATTCGATATTTTCGGAAAAAATAATAAAATGATAGTACTTTTCAGTCAAGTTGGTAGACTTCAGGCTGTTTGAACACTGGCCTCTGTCTTTTCGCATAGGAGCAGCGTGGAAGAGTATGATCTAGTCCTTCGATTGAAGGGAGACCTGTATCCCTGAAGCAGTGGGATGATTATGGGTTGTTAGGTGGATGCCCGGGTTAGCTAACTGTCTAAGTGCCTGCGAGTACCTACAGAATAAAGTATTTTTGTTGATTTTGATATCATTAACATAAATAATATGAATGGAGAACATTATAATATTTTCTAAATAGAAATTACAATGTAGTAAGCTTTACATTAACCCTAAAGTTTACAATTAGTTTGTTTGTCAAGGGCGAAATTTTCGGTTTGTACAGTCAGCAATTAATTATGCGCTGTTAAATCGATGTAGTTAAGTCTAAAGGTCAGCTTTTTTATACCACAAGTTGGTAAACAAGCATACGACCGGCCCGCCTGGTGGTAAGCATCACCGTAGCCTATAGACGCTTACAATACCGGGGGTATCACTCACGCGTTGCCAACCCTCCCAACCCCTCCAAGTGGAGCTCTGGAGACCTTACTCACCGTAGGAACACAACATGGCCGAGACCAAACCTATTTGGCTACGATCTTCTGTAAGGTGGATGTCCTTCCCTGGGGAAGGACATCGGAACAGCCCATCTGGACGGGCAGCTCTGATTTCAGCAGATTATCCGCTGTGCCCTATCTCTCTTTAAAGTTCAGTTAAGTTCAGTTCGGGTAAGACTACCAGTTTCTGACAAGTCATAAAGTACAGTTTGCTTATCTCTTTCTGTAATAAAGCGGGTATTGGAGGTAAGTATGTTAGACTTACCCGAACTGATCTTATTAAGTATAAAAATATGTAGAGCGAAGCTAAATGATTTTCTAAATGTCACATTAAAATATTACAAAACTATTTAATTTTATTAATTGTGTTTTACTAATATTGGTTGTACTGTTTTTTTATAAAGACTTGCCAACGTCATAACAAAACTATTTGATACTTTAGCAATCGTGTTTATGCCATAACGACGACGACCTTCGTGGCGTAATGGTTACCACGCCAGACCGCCACCCAGGAGGTCCCGGGTTCGATCCCCGGTCGGGTCATGATGAAAAACGAACTTTTTCTAATTGGCCTCGGGTCTTGGATGTTTATCTATATATGTATTTGTTTTAAAATATAATATCGTTGAGTTAGTATCCCATAACACAAGTTTCGAACTCACTTTGGGGCTAGCTCAATATGTATGAATTGTCCCTATATATTTATTTATTTATTTATAACCGCGATTCGCAATGTATCAAGATGTGTGCGAATGGTATGGATTTTTCCATTGCCCGCTTTCACTGTCAGATTTAAATATGTGTAACATAATATCAATTTATTAACGTTACATCACTATCTTACGATGTACGATTGTTCATAATTTTTATTTAAAAAATAATTCAATAAATTATGGTATGTAATTTGTATCCAAGTCCAGTGACATAAACCATGTTTCTGATTTGTAAATTGCATACTGTCACATTAGTGATTTTATGATCTTTTTTTTAGGGTTCTGTACCTCAGAAGGCAAAATGTAAAGCCTTATAGAATAAATTTGTTCTCAGTCTGTCTGTCTGTTTTATATTTTTTATAGCTTGCGGCGAGTTACACAAAAACAGTTAAAGTTAATTACACATTAAGTCAAATGCAACTATTGTCTGATTGAAGAAAAAAAACATAACTTGAGGTAATGGATCATTCATTTTAATAATCATTAGCTAATTTAAAAAGATGTGTTATAGGTATTAAAGTCAAAAACACTTTGCTCTCCGAAAATCACATGAAAAATGTTAAATGTACACTTCACTTCTCATAGAATGAAATTCTAAACTTTCTTTTTAAAAAAATATGCGGTTATTATGTAGATATTAAAACACGTGTGTGTCGAATGCGAACGGTATTCCGACTAACGGGTTTCTTTCTAAAAATAGCCTAATCTAAAAATAACAGTGCAACTTAAGTTGTGGTACCTTTCTCTATTTATAGAATTTCGTACACGAATCAGAGGTGATAGATAGAGATGCTCACCTACTTTTTATATTTTCCGTATTGCTTCCGCGCTAACAGATAATCGCTTGACTCTGATACGGTCAGTTACACAAGTGGTATTAAATTAACCCCTTAATAATTAACAAAGGTCAGCATAGGATTAACTAAAACTAGTATGGTAGTAGTAGTCTGTCACTTTCGCTCCACATTAAGTTCTCCTCGAGAATGACAGTGGCAGAACAGGTTATAGTCGCAATTCTGCTTAACGCCGGTGTTCTGTGAGACGGTGGTCTTTCCCCGGTCTAGCTAGCCTATTTCATAAGCGCTTTACCACTGCAATAAACCTCTTCGGGTTCCCTTTCAATTACGCTATCATCTCCGTCATTTTGCAAATGAAATATTTTTGCAAACCGGGTTAAATGTCATGGAAGATACGAATGCGTGAGTAAAGGCAGTTTCCTAAACAGCCTAAAAACAGGTTCGGTGGTAAAATTGACGTAGGTAGCCACGAAAACACCTAACATTTCGTACACATTGTATTATTTACTTTAATCGTTACATTTTAAAGTTTATTTTAGATTACACATGTTTGATACGCAGTTTCATTTAATATTTTTTATTGATGACATACTAATGCCGTTTTTTCATAGTAATTAGTTAATTTAAGAGTGTGTACCTACATGGACGACTTGTATTACGAATGAAAATGTCGGTGAACATTAAGTTTTAATTTTATTGGGAATTTGAGAAGTACTATGCGTGTTATTGTTTAAAAATAAAAATTAAATGTAACATATTCTACATATAAAATACTTTGTCCTGAATGACTGACTGACGAATCATCGCATAGCCTAAACCTCTGTATACGTAGAGACCTGAAACTTTCAGGCTGTGTTCTTTGTATGACGTTGATTTATATTCCTATAAGAAAGGCTTTTCCGAAATTCACACGGGAAAGCGAAATACACGCAAACAAAGTTACAAATTAAAACATTGGTTTCAAACAAAACAACTCTAAGTTTAATGCTTTGTATGACAATAGCCGTGTCCACACAGACCGAGCATGGCTCACGAGGCGAATGCTCGGTGTGTGTGGACGTACCTTGGAGCCAATTTTGAGAATCGACAATGGCTCACAGTCGAGCGGCTCTTGGCCGAAGCAACGTGGACCAGAGGCTGCCCGAGAGGCACGTCCACAAACACAGAGCATTCGGCTCGCGAGCCGTGCTCGGTCTGTGTGGACATGGACACGGCTATTGATGAATGACATACAATATTTTTTACAATTAGCGTTTTTCTTCTACCTATTTTAGTATATTAGTAACTAAACATTTTTTTGTATGTACGTATCTAATTTTAGATTTTTTGATCGAATCAAGGCGAATCAAACTCACTCTATCACCGAATAAGATAGAAATATTAGTCAGGGCGAATAAAAAAAATGTACCGTACAGTACCTGTTTGATTGATTTTAGTCGATTTGTTTTTGTTTTAAGAAAGTCATCCATGCGTATTTTATGGGAACAACGAGAAGTAAAAGCACAGAGTACTCTGTGGTTGTAGCATACAATAGAAAAGTGTATCGGTAAAAAATAGGCTGTGGTTTTTTTTCCGTTGACCGTGCTGTAACGGATTGCACAGCATAATATAATGAGACGTACACGTATAAGATAGAAAGGTTCATAAACAACTAAGCACAACTTAAGTCGGGTCCACAGTGCGTGTTTTGCCCTACACAATCAACAAAAACATGTCAACATTCAACAAAATCGTCTACACAAAACTTTGTTTCAATACACATTTTTGTGTACATCAACAATGTTTTTGTTTTCCATGCCCGACGGAAAGCACGTACACAAAATACCCCCGCGCGGGTCGAGGGCCAGGGTACTGTCATATCATCCGCCATTTTTGTAATGATTTTGACAACCTCTCTCGCCTCGCTACACAATACACAAGCTACGCGACCGCGAGCCACTATGGACAGCGTGTGTAGAGAAACATGTTTCAAAAACAAAGTTTTGTGTATGTGTTTTTGTTGAATGTTTTCAAAAAACTTTCGCTGCGCTTTAGTTATTGTGCGAACAGGTTTTTTTTTGCTCATTATTCCTGTTGGACCAACTAGTTGTGCGTAACAGTTGGTCCAACAGGAAAGAAAGAAATGGAAGGAAACAGAAAAAATGCTTATAGTTTAAATAGCACAAAAAATGATGACAAACAGTTGTGAACAAAATAGCAAGGAAAGACTTGCTTCTGAAAAATGTAACTGTATTTAAAAAATATATATATTTTATTACTACATCATCATCATCATCAACAAGGCCGATTCTAGTTATAAAACGTTTTATTACTAAATTGTGTAATTTAGTATTAAGTCTATTTAAATTATCTTATCCGGATATTTGGTCGTGGCCCCAAAGAATCACGGGTCATGTTGACATTTTGACGACTGATAATAAATTTCGTTTTTTTTTTTGCAAAACAATAACGAAACTATTTTTTTAGTCGTTGATTGTTTTTTTAGTTGATGAGATCAATAATCATCCATCACACTGTTGGGACAAAATAATAATTACCCGTTCATTCGAAAGAGTACTAAAGCTTTCTCCACAACTCTGTTTACTAACGTGCAAATACATAACACGGAGGAGGTAGCAGAGGAGCTCGATGGCGTCGCTCTAAACGAACACGCAAGTGAAGCAACGTCGACCCAGGCCGGCGTTTGAATGGGTTTCGTTATCTCGAGATTCTCGCTCTTAACAGAAATTGCTACAGACCGGGGTCTTTAAGTTTAAAGTGTGTTTGTGCAACTCTTCTTCTTTATCGTTCCCTCACTGCTGAGGTTCGTGACTCTACACGACCTTATTGACTTGTTGTCGCCGTCGGTTGCGCTCAGACGCGTCACGTAATGCGGCGTTGACAGTCATATTCAGCTGACTGGATATCTGATCTCACCATCGAATGGGACTCCGGCCACGAGGTCTTTTACTCTCAATCTTCCCTGTCACCATCAGCCTCTCTATATTGTCCACATCTCTGCGCGCGACATGGCCGAAGTATCTCACAATGCGCTGCAGACAAGTAGCAGGACAGACGCTGTGCATCCTCCAATTTGAGTTCTTTTAGTACAGAGACGTTTGTACGGTGGGCTGTCCACGGTATTCTCAAAAGTCGACGCCAGCACCACAACTCAAAGGCAACTCTTTGCCTGGCAGCGGCTTTGAGAGTCCATGTCTTTGAACCATAGTGGGATGGAGAAAACCAGTGATCGTACCAGGTATATTTTGGTTCTGTTGGTTGTGCAACTCAATGGAGGCATAAAATTAAATATGACTGCAAATAAACAGATACCTTTTTGAATATTAGAGTAGACATAACTTAATGTTTATACCTAAAATGATACTGAACTAGTGTAAAGTTCAGATAGATCTTAGTTCATATGAAGGTTATCTTTTTTTTTGTAAACACCAACTGTTTATAACTGACTATTATTCTGGGGAATATTTATTATTTTTAAATTAATTATAATAATATAGCTTCTGATATATAGTTTACAACAGGAAAGGGTAAACATATTTTTTTGGAAGAAAAAAAATCCTTTTTTAAAAGAGAAATATTCAAAAATATTCATTTTTTTAATTGTAAGTACTTGCTAAACTATTTTTTGGATAGAAATATTTTTTTTTGTTTGAGAAAATTATTTTGTTTTAGTACTTTATTTTTATTTCAATCATGATTGCCGAAAAGTCGTTTCCATCCATCTTTTAGCCTTGTTAAATAGTTGTTATCATGCATATCTTATTTTAATTAGACTAGCTTCACAGATTAGCGCCTTCAAACAAACTCATCCAATTTAATAATATTAGTACTTAAAGATCTCTATCAAAGATGTTTATAAATGAAGTTATAATTTTCATTAAGATTAATGCCTTATGTTATTTTTATTTTTCAAGTTGTTGACGTCATCGACCGGACCACACCGGACTTTATTACAGAAGTTCCGTAACACAATGGCCATCAAACCTAATAACCTAATGTGTGTTTAAAAAAAATACAATGTAGGTAATTATTTATATATTTTACGAAAGCACTACCTAAATAGTAAATACTGAGCTTTGCTAATGAAATTTTTTGATACAAATTAGAGATTCATAAACCAAATAGTAGTTTCGTGGTCCGAACAGCTAGACAACATACTATCTACATGGTATATTTATCATAAACATTGCAGTGCCAAAGGGTGCAGATTCGATTTTCGCACATAAAAGAAATTGTCAACAGCGTCTCAATGTTGGTTAGAAATTATGTATCACAGAATAACTGAGCGGGTTCAATTGAATGTATAGAGTCCATATTGTATACTATGAGTAGTTTTGTCATTCGTATTTACAAGACGTACATAATTTTTTTAAATGTTTGTTTTGTTAGCTACACTACAACACAAGCTCGCGATTAGATAACATTCTAAAATGATTTATCTTAAAATAAAGTTTATTTTTATATATTTAAGAATGTTTTTATATGTACAGTCACCTCCATAAATTTATGGAGGTGACTGTACACTATACTTTCACTGCGCATTATAATTTCAAATGAAATTCATAGTCTCAGTAAAAAATATTCCTTAAATTAATTATGTTTATTTTTTAATTTGTTTTTTAACATAAGTTCCGTGCTATAAATTATATGTTTGGATAATTAAATTATTATCCGATTTTTTTTATGATGCTTGGACGTGTTTTTTTTTTCATTTCTGATTTTACACCTAAACCACAGAATAGATAATAGTACTACGTACCTAAACTAAGATAATTTTTCAGTGAAATAAGATTTTCAAACGATTTTGACGAACGAAACGTTATTTGATAATTCCTCATAGTTTTTCAAAAGAAAAAAAAAATGTCTTAGTTAAACAATACTAAATTTTTGTTTTAAAATATTTTTTATAGATTTATTACACGCTAATTTTAAAAATTATAAGACTGGATATAGGATCTTTAGAGAGGTAGGGCGCAGCGGATAATCAGCTCAAATCGGTGCAGCCCGTCTGGGGAAGGACCTCCACCTTACAGAAGATCGTAGCCAAATAGCATTGGTCTCGGCCATGTTGTGTTGCTACGGTGAGTTAGGGCTCCAGAGCTCCACTTGGAGGGGTTTGGAGGATTGGCAACGCGTGAGTGATACCTCCGGTATTGCAAGCGTCTATAGGCTACTGTGACGGCTTAACATCAGGCCGGCCGTTTACTTGTTTGCCACCATACTACAAAAAAAATGTTGTAATTTTTTTTTAATTATTTGTAAGTTTCAAATAAAATTCGAAAAACACAAAAACGACATCACGACGACGTGCTTTTGCTGACGTTTTCATACAGAAGCAAGCGGTCGGAAAACCTGGCCTTAATCAGTTTATAATTCGACTAACAGTTAATACAGTAGCAGATTATGAGCGAACTTCTGTAAGGTGTTAAGAAATTATAGCACATCTAATACTAATATTATAAAGCTGAAGAGTTTGTTTGTTTGAACGCGCTAATCTCAGGTACTACTGGTTCGAATTGAAAAATTCATTTCTGTTTGTGTTGGATACATTTGTCGAGGAAGGCTTTAAGGTATATAACATTACGCTGCGACCAATAGAAGCAAAACATCAGTGAAAAATGTTGCAAAAACGGGGAGAATTATTCATACACAATTAGACAATTTCGACAACCACGCGAAAGAAGTCGCGAGCACGGCTAGTAATAAATAATTGTATAATAGTAAAATCTTGCAGTAACTTTTAATAGACACATTAATTCCGTTTACAGTTATTTCATAATTAATTAATTTAAATTAATTAATTTTATTATGGTCTCTAATTTAATTGCGTTTGATATATTTTGCATGACAGAATCTGGTAAAATGCGTGAAACTTTTTTGACCTTTTTAAAAATTCCACCACATTTTTAATAGAATAAAGATAGGTTTTTGTATTTTTAATCGAGCAATATTGAGAGTAAAATATTCTAAGACTTGTATGGAGTAAAATATTGTTGGGAATAAACGACTAATTTATTCCAAAAATAATCTTGATTATACTTTCGTATCTAAAATCAATGTGGGTAAATAATATACCTAATGGAAAAACACAAAGTGACATTTGTATATCTGATGTATATTATATATTCCAATAAAATATTCCATAACACATGATACTAGATTTTAGTTTACCTTATTACAAAATATACGGCAACATGTAAATTGTAAGGTCAAACTTCTTTTCCGCGTCATATTTCCATCATTCGTCATCATTAGCATACGTAATTCGAATATCGATATTGCCTCCAAAACGATATAACCAAACCAGTATAAATATTTCAAAATTTTCAAATATATCGAGTTATGTCACGTATAACATGAAAAATCATTAGTAAATAAAAACGTCTAAATATTAAAAATCACATATAATTCCGCAAGCACAAAGTTTCTAAATAAAATTTGCAAAAAACAAAACACTGATATCATTAAAAAGTAAAAGTGCAACATTAACAGCTGACTGTGAAAAAAAATACGAAACGAAAATGGCGTCGACACGTCACAACACTATCGCTCTCGGGCATGTTATCACCACGCGTAGACGTTCCGTTTTTAGAAATATTAATTCAGTAATAACCGTTACTATTTTTAGCTGGCCTAGGCTAAAAATACTCGGCCGGCCAATGACGCTTACACTTGATAATACTAATGTTACTCATGTTATGTTAGTGTCGTTGACTTGGTGCAATTTATTACTATCGAGATAGAATGTAGAGGTTATCTGTGTTTACTTAGAAATGGACAGTTTACGTAGTGTAGTACCAAGTTACTGTTGGTAGGAGAGAACTAAACCTTACTGCTCGATGTAAAAAAAAATTTAAAACAGTGTTTTTTCAATAGCACTATTTCATTATTTTATTTCGGGAATGAGACTACATTTAAAACATATTTTTCAGAATAGTTCAATAAAAAATGAATTACCAAGTTTTTACTATCTAAATCTACATTGATAATTTAAAAAAAAAAATAGTTTGTGCTGGAAAAATCTTAAATGTGATAGAGACGCTAGATAGAGAAGAAGAGAAGGAAAGGAACGAAAAGGTTGTCGACAACGCTAGAACAATATTTTATTAAAATGTTTGTTATTGGTGCTAATTCTGTTGTACATTTAACTAGACTAAACTAATTTTGACAGGACCAAAGGTGTTGTCGTCCTTCTTTGGTTTACAATTAGTAACAAGGATAGCAACACTTTTAGTCCTGTCAAAATTAGTTTAGTCTAGTTAAATGTACAACAGAATTAGCACCATTTTCATGTGGTCATTAGTTTCATCTGTCTGAGGAACAAGGATGAACCTATTTTTTATTAGCTATTTGCAACAAAATACCGTGAAAAACACGGAGGAAAACACGTGAGAATGTTTTGTACAAGTCAAGTTTTTATAAGTAATTACTGTTATTAGGGTTGAAATTGGTCATCATATCACGCAATACAACGCTTGAAGGCATAAATACGTATTACGCCAATGATTACAGCTACCAATGGCAAATAAATAATGACTACTGAAACGTCTGTTTACTGTCAAAATAAAAAATTACAATTCAACAAAACGAAATAACGGTACTTACGGCTACTAACGTAAACGTTTAAAACATAAAGTATTTTCAGCTATGCCATTGTACTTTCGTGAACTAAACTTTTTTTACCTTTCAATAAAATAAAAAAAATAGACGTAGTTCTCATCTAATGTGTTTAATGTGTATTTATTCCGCAGACGGTAAAACGCTAATGCGCTCAGTAATCTCTGGAAATTCCCAATTTGGCATCATGTCCGCGGCACAATGTGACGGCTAATTTCAAGTTTTCAACTAAAATTATTTCATGGTAGTAGTGTATACAGGTAGCTATTGTAATTCTGAAAATTAGCAAATTAATCGTTTTGGTTACGTAACTAGATGGTCACTTGTTCGTTTGGCGTCCGTGCTCGAGCGGACTACAAGGTCGCCCTGTCGACATTGACCGTGAAGCGACGACGCGACGCTGAGATGAAAAAAATAAGCATTATATTATGTTTCCGCAAATCGAGACTTGTATTCGGCGTTTAGTAACTCGGATCGTAGCGGAGGTCATATGACGTAGATGACAAACATCAAGAAAAAAATAATGAGACTGGCGACACAGACGGCCAATTGAACATTTTTAAAGTTAATGATACATTAAATTATCGTCACTGTCAAACTAAAGAAAAAAGATAGCTTGAGAGTTAATGTGGAATTACAGTGTTAATACAGCGGATAATCCGCTCAAATCGGAGCAGCCCGTCTGGGGAAGGAGCTTCACCTTACAGAAGATCGTAGCCAAATCGGTAATCGGGGACCGTATGCTTGTTTGCCAACTTTGTGGTATAAAAAAAATGCGTTTCTGAAACTGGCTGTCAGAACAGAGAATTAAGGTTGTGTTTTGATTTTAAGGTAGTTATCAAACATTTTAAGGCTTTCCTTACAGGCATTTTAACTAAACATAATCGTATCGTTTTTCTGTAAATACAAATTTTAATATTACTTGATAAACACAAAATGTATATTTTTATTTGTGAAATCGAACCTGCACTCTTGCATCGGAATGAACTGCATATCACAGGGCTCTCTGAAAATGTTTATTAGAAATCACGAACACAAAACCATTTTTGCGGTCAAATCACGTTGTGTACGATATACCTATGCGTCAATCAAAATTCAATTACATTCGTCTATGTATTCAATTTTATACTTTATTGCATTCACTTTACACCTCATAATGTGCATGTTATTGCTGACTATGCTTTTATTATGTTGAGCGTAAATTATTGTATTTATTTTAAAACGTTGTTCCCGATTTTAATGAGGCGATAGCTTCGTTAAATATACATAAATTAAAGGTCGGTTTCACAGGCACCTTATATGTTACATCCAAAAGGGCTATACTCGATGGTTACAGCTATCCTCTGTCAGTTGAAGAAAAACAATACACGTACAATTAAAATCGAACACATAGATTAACTAGATTTAGAAACTCGTGAAATGGCCTGGCCGTGGCAGCCCTGATCAGAAAGGGCAAATTTCTCGCGAATTCGCACACACGTTGGTGAACTAGGCACCAATACCTTGCATTCACAACCATTGCTCGAAATCGCCGCGAGTTCATACGCCCGTTGATAAAGTGCTAGGCACCAGTATGTTACGTTCACAACCATCGCTCGAAATCACGGCGAATTGACGCTCTGTGGATAAGGTCCAAGTATTTTTCTATGTACTCGAAAGTCCTCAAAATTAATGTTTATGCATCTTTACCTTTTAAAAACATATAGAGTCAAGTGTAAATAATATTTTACGTAATACAGAACATAAATATGGTACAAAGTACAATGTGTAAAGCATGATGTGCTCTTCACATACTATTAGCTAAATTAAACAAATGTCAATTATATTTTAAACTTTATTATCATATCATAAAGTTCTAGATACTAAAATTTCACAGTTGTGGTTAGCTTAATGTAACGTCGTGTACTCTATTTATTTTATGCATGACGGTTAAAATAACGAATAGTTTTATTATAGTACCTACCTAATACATTTCTGCAAATTTTGATTATGAACAAGTTAAACTAAAAGTGGTTTCGCTTTCTAGCCTTGCAATTTAATTATTATGTATCTTTTGTGTATTTTCACTTGTACGGCTTTACTGTCCTTTCTAAAAAACTCTAATTTCAGTAAAAAAAACTTCTCTGAAGCATACAATTATTATTGTATTTTTCTTTCAAATATTATGGTTTTGATTCCGTGTTCGTTTAAAGGTCCTATTCCAAAACGGACCGCACGCCGCAGACTACAAGCGATTCTACTTGTTTCTATATATCTATGAAAGTGTCGCCGACGGCAGTGTCGCCGCGCTTGGACTCACTTTCATAGACCTACATAGAAAAAAGTGTAGCTTGCAGTCTGCAGCGTGCGGTCCGTCCAGGAATTTGTACCTACACCACATAGCGACGCCATCAAGCTTGTCAAAACTGAATGATAGCAGTCAGAAGTGGTTTTCATCGGTTATGTTTCACTTCAACCCATAACAGTAAAATAACAACAACATTAATGACGTCATTGTTCTTCTAATTTAGTAACAAACTACTAAACACTTCTATAATTTAACTCCCACAGATCTGTGTGATGATGCTTAATAGTTAGTTTACTACTATGGCATACAGCAGGCAAACAAACAAGTTACCTGATGAAAAGTGGTTACCGACGTTTAAGAACAACAGTAATCCCATAGGCTCTACCAATGGGCTTCTTGTTACAAGGCAGTTGGAATAAGGACAGAAGGAATACAAGTAAGGAGTCTTTTGGATCGAACAAAACGCTGCTGCACGTCGTCGATTATCTACGAGTGGGCAGTACTACCACCGGAACTAATTCCATAAATGATCAATTACAAAACTTAAGTTTGGAACTAGATGGCGTTTATTTATCTTTTATCGACCTGTTTTGACAACGACATTATGGAGAGATTAGTAATTGGCTTAGAAACTAGAATGCGCGCATGTTATACACATATCGTCATAGTGTCATAAGTAGCCTCGATCTAACCTCGACTGCATTTTATCATTTATGCTGCTAATAATAATATTATTATTTGTTTTACACCTTTATAATATAATAAAATAAACATAACGTAAATAACTGTTTTTTTTTAAAGAGTTGAATACATTCTATTGTGTTATTGGGTGTGTCATATATATTTTTTTGACATGGATTTGCATTTATAAATGTAAAACCCATAAAAGTTTTCGAAATTCCCAAGTTTCCCAACGGACTGGGGAATTCTACATTACTCGTGCATCATCTAATGTTATAAATGTGTTGTCAAAATAATATTTGTTTAAGGAAATAATATATAACAAGAATGAATATTTATATATTTCTATAACACTGAAATATGATTGACTGACTCACGGGCAAAGTCCATTGGATAAAAAGTTAAAAATAGCCACGCCAAATCCAAAATGGTCTCAATTGCAAGCCCTCAAGTAGTTCCAATTAGCACAATATATTAATCTGAGTAACGTAGGCGCCAATGCATTATTTGTCACATTGTCTGTTATGTAAGTTCAAGTAAGTTGTAAATTCTATAGTATTTTCTAAAATAGACTAGCGAAGCGAAACCCGCAAAACTTCGCTTTAGTGCGCTTTACCGTGGGATTATCGGAAAATCTTTACTTATCGGATGCGTCATACAAAACACCTTCCAAGTTTTAGTTCTCTGCTATCGTTTAGGCTGTGTGTTGATTCTGTCAGTCGGTCATTTATGCCTATGTATCTTTGCAAATAAACATTTGAATTTGAATTTATGACAAAGCATGTAGGCAAGGTGGTGGTGGTTACGGTAAAGTGTCTAACAGTGGCTATTTAATTTCAATGACCGTCAGTTCAAATACCGTGTATGATAAACATGTATACAAATAGAAAATTAATTAATTTTTAAGTAGGTTTAAGTGAATAACGCCATCTAGTCCCAAAATTCTTACACATATCTCAGACTAATTTGGCAGTAACCATCAATTTTGATGTTTCTTGAGCATTGTAATTCAAGTCGTGGATCAAATGACTACCATAGAGAAAGTACACTGTACAAGCAGTTAAGTAACAGTAAAGTGTATTTAAATAGACATTAGTAACATTAGTTGATGTATGTTATGGTTACGATCATGGTACGCGTGGACCGAATAAAATCATAAAAAAATTTGAACGCAAAAAGTTTTCATTTCTTCACAAGTTACGTTCTAAAGCATTTTATTAAGATCCATTACCATACATGTACGGTAAAGTATTGTCATACATACAGGGAGGAAAAAAACGACGAACACAGCCGAAAGTTTGATGATATGTACCTTACATACATGCGTTTTGTGCAAGTTTAATTTAAAAATAGTTTATTGAAAAAAAAGGCACTGACCTGCTAATTTTCTACGTGTAGGTATCCCTAATACTACACAACAACAGTGCATACGGCAAAAATACCTACACGGACAGAAACTACTACGCTACGGACAGTCCGTAGGCCACGACACACACATACCTGCCTACCTATTCATTGAAATTCTTATTATCACTTAAAAAATCAAAGTTTTTACATTAAAAACCGAAGTACGTACCGGAAAGTATCTACTACACACAATGCTCGATGTGTACGAGCGCCTCTTATGCCACACAACACTCAAAACCACTAAAGAACTCGTAAAACACTAAACACCATTCAAAACGCCTAATCCATTTAACAAATAACAAATAAAACTAGAAATTTTCATAATTTAGTTTTAGTATTTTACCTATTGACAGAAGTTTATTTATTTGTCACTATGGTAACCGTGACAATTACTATGCATAGCAGGTGCACGTCGAGCTTTATACAATTTTGGCTCCTATGTCATAGAACTTAAGAACGGTACAAAGTCCAATATGTAAAGGTCGACCTGCTCTTGCCTGTACGTAAGGAACAGCTGATTTAGGGATGAAAACACACAGTTATTCAAGGAATGTTTGTTAGTCAATTACTCCGAAACTATTACACTTAGAGAAAAAATCTTTCACGAGCATAAAGTAGATGTATAAACCTCTTAAGATATTTCGGGAGTGTCGGTCGCTCTCAGGGCACCCTGTATATAAAATCCTGACTACACAATAACATTTTTTTCTTTAATATTTTAATGAAATCGTCGACTGTACACCTAATTTGGACATTTCACTCAATATTGTAATAATTATAAGTAACATTATTGTATTATATACGTATTGTTTAATATTTATACCTAAGTACCATTTCAATACAAAAGTAAGAGGTACGCTATCTACTTATTTATCTTATACTTTAATAATAATGTTAACAGCCAGTTTCTGACACGCATTTTAATTCCACATTAAATCTTAAGCTATCTCTGTATTTCTTCTTTAGTTTGACAGTGACAGCTATAACTTAATGTGTCATTAACTTCAAAAATATGTTTCAGGAACTGGCTGTTAGTCAGATTAATATACATTTTCCTTACATCAACTTTTATCGTACGTTTAGCATAATATAATATTTTTTGTCATTTAATATTGGACTCTTTGTCTTAAGACTTAAGTATTAAGGCAGTCTAGACTGTGTTCGTATAGCATGTGGCAGGTTGGCCTTGCGTCAAACCAGCCAAAATTATTTAATTATTCATTATTTCGCATTATTCTGATAGAAGCTGCATATTTTTTTTTGTTATTCTACTGAATCGTCTCTTGAATAAAAAAAATATTTCAACAGAGGGCGTGTACTACGTAGTTTCCGTAAGAAAGTTTGTTTGATTTAATAATCTAAAACTAGATAGAATGTGTTTTATTTGTATACAGACAATGAAAAATTATAATGGACATATACAAACTTGTGTTGTTACAACAAGGTGGTCTTTTTGCTGAAAGCAATCGTTTCAAGGCAACCTTAGGTATTATTTATAATTTCAACCTATATTTGTCAGCTGTTGAACATCGATCCTGAGCCACTTGTGTTTTCTGTTCTTTTTGACTCTACCGAAAAGTACTATTTTACGCACAGCATTAAATTTTATATCAAATACTACATTTTACTTCAGCAATAAAAAAAATAAAGTTAACCATAACTTATCAGGTAGTGTTGAAGTATGTATTATGATTTAGATACGTCTAGAAATCATAAAAAGTACATGTAGTATCGACTACAGTCATTAACTGCAAGATATCCAGTGGGGCAATTCACGTTACAAGAACCGATTCTAGTTCGATTCAACGACACTCGCTGTCCCGTTCAATTCCTATTTTGTATGAGTGAGACAGCGAGTGTCGTTGAATCGAACTAGAATCGGTTCTTGTTACGCGAATTGCCCACCAGGACCCTAAATAGGTATGTTTCGAGTTTTCTGAATATTGCATGAAAGGATTAACTCATTTTTTATCAATTACATTGTACGTACTATGAAATAACAAAGTTTCATAAAATATTTTGTCCTCAGAATTTACTTCGCACGTAGCTTCCTTTATACGTATTTCTTACGACACGGTCTTCAGATAATTATATCGATTAAATATCTATCATTGTTCTAATACAAAATTTCTTAACCCTATGGATACATGTTAGGTGTCAATCATTCTCTTCCTGGGTCGTGTTAAGGAAAATATGAACTAGAGATAATGTCATGCTATGTCAAACCGATTATTACCATAACTGATAACATTAAACAGTTACTATTTAGCTCTATTTTATAGTGACTTACATTCAGTTTCTAAAACGCATTTTAATTCCACATTAAGTCTCAAGCCATCTCTTTCTTTCTTTTTTAGTTTGACAGTAACAACCATTGTATAATGTGTAATTAACTTTAAAAGTGTTTTTTAGGAGTTCACCAATAGTTACTAAAACTGAAAATGACTGAAAACTTTATTAAAATAAAACTTTTTTACAATAAAAAATTAAAATAAAGTCGTTCTACATTAGTTTGACGAAGTACCTAAGTAATATTACGTTAGTATGTACGTAGTGTTTATTAGATAGGTGGGTAAATGTTTAAAATTCATACTTTTTTGTTGAAAAAGTAAAAATAAATTCACGAAAATTTATGTAGAAAAAAATATTTTTCAAACTGTTTAGTAGGATACCTATCTTTAAAAAAAAAATAAAAATACTTATTTAAATAAAACCTAAAGTTAGCGATGTTGTTTCATCTTATTAACGTAAGACTTCAAAAATTTAGTCATATTTCTAAAATTACATGTTTCTTACGTGTAATAGACGTACGTAAAAGTTAAAATATCGTGTTGTCTCTGTTCATTTTTTGCCTACTAATGCGTATAGGCATACTAACAATGATTTTGTAAGCCTACCTTTTCGACCTGTTCCACTCATATTCAGGTACTATCAGCGACTTATTTTTACAAAATCCGATTAAGCTAAACACCTTGAAATGGACTTGAACATTAAACAACTTATATTTGGGTACATGTTATAATGGTAAACTTAATGATTTTTATTAAAATTTTCTTTTAGATTTTCTATTGACCTGCGGCTGTGCGTGGGTTAATAAATTAAGAACAAATTAATGTCAAATTTTATGCACAACGCCATCTAGTTCAAAACTATGAAACGTTTCAAATTGGATACTATATGGATGAAAACACGTAACTTAAAAGATGACAGTAATCTGTAAATTGATAACATCATCCCATATCACGAACCACCAATCTCATGTGCAAATAACATTCAGTCAAGGTTGCTAGTAAGGAAGTGTCCAGACAATGCCGATTTCTCAACAGCGCACCCGACTAAAGTAGGAAGTGTTCTGTCATCACGACACTTAATAGACATTAAGAGCAATTTCATTTCGTCGACTGTTACTCGCATTGTATGCAAAACTAAAGTGTGTATAAGAGTTAGCAGATTTTGTGATGTGTTTCCAGTTTTTAATTACTTCGGCTGCTATTTTACCAACTCTCATAGAAGGAATATTTTATTCGATATTTTGTACAGTATTACCTACCCTAGTCATCTCTGTTATTCGTTGACTGTATCATGACATCCTTTAGGTATCTAAGATTTTTTTATGCCACAAAGGTGGCAAACAAGTATATGTCCCTCCTGATGGTAAGCATCACCGTAGCTTATAGACGCTTGCAATACCGGGGGTATCACACACGCGTTGCCAACACTCCCAATCCCAACCCCCCTAAGTGGAGTGAACTGGTGGTAGGAAAAAAATATTACGATACGAAAGTGCTTGTAATATGCCTATTTGAAAAAAAATATTTGACTTCGACTTTGGAGCTCTGGAGACCTTACTCACCATAGGAACACAACATGGCCGAGACCAATGATATTTGGCTAAGATCTTCGTTAAGGTCCGTCGTTCCCAGACCGGCACCGATTTGAGCGGATTATCGGCTGTGCCCTGCCTCTCTTAAAGATGTTCCTTTCACAGCTCCAGTCAATGCAGCAAGCAATTTTGTTTTCTAAAACTAAACATTATTGCATTGTTATATAAATAAAATGCTAAGCCCTTGGACTATGCAGTGAGTGATTCCCCTGAGGGAATCTCAGATGCGTCACCGGGAGGAGTCACGGGAACCAAGAAGTATATTACGTGGCCCGTGATAATGAATGTTTGTGCGTACGATGTAATTTGGTATTCCGGGTCACTAGGAGATTTTAATTTCGAAAGACGTAATAGATCATTAACTTAGTAAGAATGACCCGTTAACTCAGGAAAGGTGACCCATTGACTTTGGAAAGATGACCTATTGGCTAAAAAAAAAAGGTGACTTATTGATTCAAGAAACTTCTGTCTTACCCTCTGCGTTTCAGCTGCGTGGCAGCTGTATGTAAAAATTAGAATATAGAAGCATGTAAATATTGGAAACATTGAACATAAGAGCATTTTTTTCTTGGAAAACGTTTTTCGATTCTCACATATTTTAAGGTAATTTATAAGTAAATATTTATTTGATGGTAATTTGAAGGTATTGACTTCCTTGCTTATCCAATTTGCATGTAACCAGTTTTCCGTCCATACCAATCAAACAATTTAATGTAATTAAGAAAAAAAAATTGAGTGCACGTAGTTCCAGTCATCCTATCGTGGTTTAAAAACCAAAAGGATCCTATGCTATCACCCAAGGCTAAAATACGAAATAATCAATAATATAAACCTATAAAAGTTTTGGTTAGTGTGACAATAGATGGAGTTGTATGTAGCCGTTTCAATAGAAAATCGAAAACAAGATACGTACATAATATTATATCAAAGATATAATTATTTAGAAATTTGAATCAAAATGAAAGTCTCAATGGCCAATAATTATTTTTCGCTAAGTGTCGCGGAAGCTTTTAATCTTATGGCCGTGAGATTTTAGACAAGAACCACTAACTTCATAGTTTATATGACAAGTTAATTTTTATAGTTATTGTGGCAAACCGAACTCTTTTTGAAAACCTCTTTTGTAAATAGTTATATTTCCTTTCTATTTACGTTTTTTTTTTAATATTATTTTACTGTCACCTTTACCAAATACTATAGACGAGTAATACGCACAGCTTCGGAAGAATTCGGGCAAGACGCGACACTAGCGCCCCTACGGCATGAGGGCGGCATGAGGGCGGCATGAGGTGAACGATTTCAAAACTTTTGTATGCAAAATGATATAGCGCCCCTAGCGGCATGAGGTGAACTGTGCGTTTTGTATACAAAATGTTATAGCGCCCCTAGCGGCATGAGGTGAACTGTGCGTTTTGTATACAAAATGTTATAGCGCCCCTAGCGGCATGAGGTGAACGGAGGTTGCCAAGTCATTGTATGAGAAACGTCAAGAGCTGTGCGTATTACTCGTCTATAGTATTTGCCTTCACTTCACTTTTTCACCTTCTCGCCATCAAACATATTTTTATTCAATATAAGTTTTCTTTATCCCTTCCTCTTTTCCTAATCTTTCCGTCCTTAATAGTTATTGTTAGATTTTAAACCTATTCAACTTAATGATGAAAAAAAAAAATCCAATAATGCGCTGTTTGTAAAGTTTACATTACTACCTATTCTACTAATATTTTACAGGCGATTTGTTCGTATGTTTCCTTCACGCTCAAATGGCTGGGCCAATCTATAAGATATTTGGTATGCAGGTAGCTGATACCTTGGATTAACACATAGGCCACAGGAAACTTTTTATCTCTGAAAGTACGCGATTCGTAGGATTTGGTCAAAAGTCAATGGCATTTTATAAAATAGATGGCACTACTGTGCATAACACGCAAATGAAGTTGCGCGGGTTTCGCTAGTATTTTAATAAAAGTTATTAACCTTTTTGTCTTAACGACAGAAATGGGTCGGCGAGCTCTATGCTAAGAAGATGCCAAGTCATTAATTGTACGTACATAATTCATACCACGCCATCTGGTCCAAAGATAAGCGAGGTATGCCAACTTATATTATGAGTACCGTACAACGGATGCAAATACTTTTTTTTTTCTAAGTTCATAGAAAATACTGAGCAACAAAAATGTATACAATCATTACATTTTTTTTAAATGAACGAAATACACAAAAAATATCAATATCTGGTTGGTTAGACTCGCTTATCACTTTGTCAATTGCATATAGTATAATGAATATTTGTTGTCATACATCATTTATTGGTTCTGTATTGCTTCTGTATTTATTTTATTCAAATCTCATTCTATTGGATCCAGCAGACGGTTTCAACAGCAGCTACTTACATTAGGATCCACTTTATGAGAACATTGATCTTTTGGGACTTTCGTCAATGAATCAAAGAATTGCTTGTTTTCAAAAAATGCATAATGGTACATTTTGAATTTAAGTGATTTTCGAAATTCCAAAAATTGCTGAAAATCAATAATATATTCGGGGATAAGGTGGGGACCTTATCCCCGAATAGGCGGGACATGCAGTAATGCATTTTCCTGACAAAAGAAAAGGCTAAATGAAGTCAAACACATCACTAATTTGAAAGAAGGTTAAACAGTCCCCCTATAAGAGTTGATGGTCCGGACTCTACGCATAACTCCAGATAGTAACTTATGATGACATCATAATTGTCTGGTCCACAACAGTTACAATGATAAATGTTATATAATCAATAAAATATTTAATATAGTTAATGGATACAACAAAAAAATTGATATATGAAGAGGTTGATATACGATAATCACTATGATAAGACGATAAGATTTAGTAGCAGCTGATAAAAATTGTTTTGTCAAGTAACGAACTTGGAAAGACTTGAAATGTTTTGAATAGATGTCGCCTTTAGTACAAATTTTATATCCCACCCACTGTTGGCAAAATTTTGCATAACTATTTATTTCTACAGCTCTAAAAGAGGTGACCCAAAACTAACCTAGGCTCTGGCGCAAAAATGTTGTATTCCATATTTAAAGGATTTTTATAAATACTATTCTAAACTCCCAATAACTCTCTATCGGGTGGCTATCATAAATCTTCGGGTCTACTATGAAAGTGTCCATCCGAAACAACGGAAGACGTAGTACTGTCAAAAATACATTACTAGTTACATGAGCGGGGCTACTGTGAAATGAAATTGCGAACATACGGACTGATGTTTCGTTGAATTCTAATCAGTTTTGAACCATATTCTAACTTGTAATGTCTTTTTTGACAGTACTACGTCTTCCGTTGTTTCGGATGGACACTTTTTTTTAAGCTATAAGACTTTTTATGGAAATTGCAAAAAGGTTAGTCGACATCACAGGAGACCGAAGAGCTGGCAGCTACCTCGGACAAAGAATTAGTCTAGCTATTCAAAGGGGGAACGCTGCCAGTATCTTCGGAACCTTACCTAAAGGGACTCCTTTTAATAATATATTTTATTTTAGTTATTTTATTATATTTTTTAAGGTTTTTAGTTTTAGGTTCATTATAATTTGTTTATATTAATTGTAAATGACAAGAAAAAGTGTCTGTGAAGGTCTAATTTCTGATACAATACCTACGTCATTTTGTACAAAATAACTCCAAAAATCTCAATAAATAGTTATGTAGATTACGATTCGTAACTTTTTTTTAATGTCGTAGACAAACAAGCAAGCGGGCCACATGACGGTCACCGCCGCCTATGGACATCAGTAACACCAGAGGCGCTACCAATGCGTTGTCTACCAAGGAAGTTGGAGGAAAGGAAGGAGGAAGGGAAGGGAAAGAGGTACTTTCATGGCAGGCCTCAAGGTTCAAAACGTCAATCTGTATTTTCGGAATTTCCTTTTATAGTTGGCCAACTTATTGTGGGGTTTTCTAAGGGAATTGTATCACCTCCTTTGATAATTTGTTTCTTGTCTATTAATAAAGTGAACGAATCTTCTGTCTCTAAATCCCATCATTTCCAACCCATAATTATCACACTCCAAGTACACCTCCCTTCAATCGAAGGGGATTAGAGCTTAGGTACTCTACCACGCTGCTCCAACGCGGATTGACAGAGGCTAGACATAATTAAAAAATACATATTGAAGAAGTAGTCCAATATTTCAATACAAAATATGCCACTCACTCAACAAACAAAAGACGTATATAATTATGTAAGTAAGTATTTGAAAATGTTCGTAACTCCGTAATTTTCCTTAAACGTGGGAGATAGTAAGGTGCAATAGTTTTCAATTACAAGTTAAGTTCCTACTTGGTCAATATACCTACTATTAGGGAACATTGAAGACAAGTTTATAAACTGTTTCTAGTATTTCATGAGCTCCTTGTGTTCAGTCTATTTGATAAACCTGTAATTTCAGGTCATTTACTGAGTCGATTTTATTTGAAAAGCACTTTCAGTATTTTACGTCGATTAGATGTTACGATCATAAGAAAGAGAAGTTTACTTTGCTGACTACCCTAATTGTTTACTATAAAATCCGCTAGTTCAGAATATGTTATTTTTAATGGCGACTGAGTTGACAAATATTTGCCGAAATTGTCGGATCTGAACAAAGATATAAAACTTGATAAAATTATTTGAGAACAGAACTATGTAACCGGCGAGCTGGTGGCAAATCATAACAAACGAGTTAGTTCAGTCATCAAATCATAACAATTCGGAGTCACGGAAACAAGCAATAATCACGAATTTCACCCGAACACCGGCAACATGAATCACTTGACATTGAAAACGCATACACAACCGAAACACCCTGAATTTGGGGGTGATTCTGGGGCGCTCCCATCGATCCTCGTGGAAATGGGGTCGGTCCCCCTCCTCCTGTGACCTTGGACGTCGAAGATTGGCGAAAGTTTCCGAGAGTGCCCGAAGCGTTTCATTCATTCTGCTCCTGACGCCCACGATAGGTTTTTGCTTGGGTAGATTCGTTATTTTCGTGTAACAAACCCGATTTTGAGCCCCGTTTTAATGATGTTTGCTTTATCATTCTGTGGGAGAACCTTGTGAAGATGTTTTGTATAATTATCCATGAATTTTTGGGTAGCACTTGGGTACTAAGGGCCCACGAATTTTTTTACGAAGGTGTAATTCTTTAGCGCTTCTTCTTAAATTACTTTGTTAGAATGTTGTTTTCTAAAGGATTATAACTTAACCCACGTTGAACCAAGATTATTTTAATATCAGTTTATCAGTCTACGAGGAATAATAAAATGAAGTACTTGTCCTTTTATTGAATATAATCGGACAGCTAACATTGAACATAACACTGGGATAGATAGGAATCATTGTGGCATATTTTACGCTACAGTTTTGAAATTATTTCGAAAATTGAGTAAGACATTATGAGTCACAAAAGTATGATATTAAAAGGACCATGTATTAAAATTGTAAGAATTTCTTTTTAAATGGGTGAAGTGAAAGGCTTCTGTAAAACCTTACTTCAAAGGATCTTTTAAGGTTTACTTATGGAATTGAAGTTGCAAGTGGCTAGATGTTTTGCAGTACTACTACTATTGTACGCTTAATTGTTTAATATTGATCAAATTATTTTATATAGTTTAAACATACTGAATGCTGCTCAAGGGACATTTGGTATAAGTATGATCAAGAAACGTCATAAAATACTCGTCCTTCCATTGACGGAGACGGAAGACAACTAGTGAATAAATTGTAAACAGCTTTCTAATCATTCAAGTTGAGATAATTGGTGAATGGAAACTACAGTTATCATTTGCATGTTCACTTATACGCATGTAATTGTATTTAACGAACATAACCAAATTTTTCTTTTTGGTGACTAGTATCCAGAAAGTTGAAGTCATTTTATCATTTAATAATTATAGCAAATTAAAGATTAATTGTTAATAATATTTTTTTTTTAAATAAAGCCTTTGCCAATTCGTATTCGATCGATCGAGAGTTGCAGAGAAGGCTCTAATCCCCTTCAAATTGTAGTAAGACAATTGACGTAAGAAACTTTGTAAAAATAAAGTCAATGCCCTGACATCTTCAAGTCTTACAGCCTATCAAGTTTCAACTCCTTCAACTTTGCTAAATAAAAAACACAAAATTTCTGGGTATTATTTATCATATTGTGTTTCTTGAAAAAACTTTTCATTTTCTCAATTGGAACCTTCTATACCACTTCTGCCTTTGCCGGTATTGGGATGTTAAATATTTTAAAAGGTATAGCTGTTTGCACTACCTTTATCACGAAACCCAGCAACACGTTGGCATCGCTCCAGGTATTGTCAATTTCTATTGGCTTCGTACAACACTTGGGTAATATTATATAACAATCGAATATTTGATATAAAATAAAAATATCAATAAAATGTAAGTATAATGGTTTGTAAATTACTCTAACAATACATTTGTTACAGAAGAACATTTCCGTCTCTGAGCAGTGATTAGTGTCACGGAATATGCTCTAAAACCCTTTCGATTTAATGGACACACATATCCCCACAATACAAGTACGGATTGATGATGATGAAACCATAGAAGTCGTTTAATTTTACAAAGTTGGGGTTTCCAAAAAGACATGGAACAGAATTATCTATTCTGAAGTCATAATATCTGAAAAGACTAAAAGCCTACAGCTATATGTAAATATGAGATTCAGTTGAACAGATCACAATAAGGTAATCAATGGTAAGAGTGAAGAATGGAAGTGAATTTCCACGAACACGCCCCTAGGCCTCTCTGGATACAAGGGTGAAATAGGGGGTCGTATAAATAAAGATCGACAGCTATCAGATTCCCCGAGGTAAGTAAACACATTATTATAAATGATCTATAATGTAGGTAGACCTGAGATGAGTACCGATGTTATTATTTGAGCAGAGTTTATATAGAATCCACAATTTGTTTTTTTTTACTGGAAATGTTGATATACGTTCGGGTTAAATCAACTTATATTTTGAAACAATATGTTTGAAATAGTATTTTATAAATGAGAATTAGTAAGCAGACTAGCAGTAAGCGGTCTTCTAATAAACAGTACGAACGTATGAATTATAATTAAACTTCCTGCATCTTAGAAAGACTTTTTTTTTAACATAATGATGAATATCTGATATTTTTTGATGGGCATTAATTTATGGTTTTTGTATCAATCACTGCATTTTTGAAAAAAATACTTTCCTTATTTTTACTGTCCTATTGATACAGATGTTAAGCCCAAGGACTACTTATCCTTACTTATCCTACTTCCTACTAATATTATAAAGGCGAAACTTATGTCTATGTTTGTTACTTCTTCACGCTCAAATGGCTGGGCCAATATTTATGATATTTGGTATGTAGGTAGCTAATATCTTGGATTAAAACATAGGGTTTTTATCCCGAAAAGTACGCGATACCTGTGGGATTTGGCCAAAAGTCTGATATAGATGGCGCTGCTGTGCATAAATAAATACACGCAAACGAAGTTGCGCGGGTTTCACTGGTTGTAAATACTTGTGAAAATACGTTATAAACATTTTTATTCTTAGTTTTACATAATTAGTAGTTTAGTAGTAAGCCATCTAATATAATATTCACTGTGAATTCAATATATCAAAGAAAATACACCGTTTATTATAGAATTTTAATAGGCTCTTACACTATTTGATGAGGCCTCCTACAATCAGTGTCATGTTAATATTTAAAAAGACAAGTGATAGGGCTTGCACTACTTCATTTTGCAAACAACTTAATTAAGTTGAAATATTTTATATAATTAAGAACAAATATATTTAAGCTAATAATGTAAGAATTATGTTAAGGCGGTATGTTTCGGTCCGCGCAGGAAATTCCAATTTTTGGGGTATTTTACAAATTGCATCTCAATCATTAATATAATTTTTAGTGAAAATTGGTTTGGCGACAACAAATACAATATATATCTACTGAATAATCATCATATAAATTATAAATATTGGCTCTTCTCATTATGAATGTGCATAATGCACGTTTATAGGGGAAATGCATCGTGGACATTCGTAATAAGAAGAGCTAATACTTATAATTTATTTGATAATTATTCAGTAGATATATTGTATTTGTTGTCGCCAAATCACTTCCAAGTTCCCAATTCTGTGGACTGTACGAATAAAATATTTGGACCTCAGACTTAAGATACTTTAATATCAATATGCATAATGTCGATTATGAATTTGCATAGATCTTAGTACAAGGTAATAAAACAATGCAGGGTCATAATTATCACATAAGTCAATATTATGTTTCGCGTGACCTTAGGAATTTCTATTACCCTGACAAGTATAAAAGATTATTATGTGATTGTGTATCGTAAATTATCATTTACTACTGAATAGTAGAGCATTTATAAAAAGAACTAGCTCGACCGGGGAAATGCCACCCTCTCATAGAATACCAGCGTTAAGCAGCAATAAGTTTCGTTCGGAAGACATATAAGTTAAAAAAATTTAGGCTTACAATTTTGAGATTTCTATTTTTTTAAAGAAATTTTAAGATTATCTTTAAACAGCGTCAAACTCTGTTAAAGAAATCAAGCGTATCATAATAAAAACAAAACAACGCGCGCCATTCGATTTCTTTTAAGTTTTAAAGCCAAAAACCGGTTCCGGTGGGCCTCTTGAGAAATCCAATCGCAACTTTGGCAAAATAATATTATATATTTTTATACAAATGACCCAAAGATGTAAATTGATAGGTAAAAGTAGAGGACAACAAAAAAAATATTAATAAATGTTTATTGTAATATGTGTTATATGATATCTCGTTTATATGTTTATTTAGAAAAAAATGTGCTGTGCAATAGCTCAGTTGTGGCACTACCTCCGGCGTCAGAGGACGCGGGTTCCTTCCCCGCACGAAGTGAGACCCGTGTCTTCTCTAATTAAAAAAAAGTATTTTGATTACAATTGAGAGGACCAGGGTCATTAATGTAATGAAAAAGTAGAATCAAAAAAAAAATACAATTTGCTAACATAATTTTTTAAAAGTTAAAAATTCCCTATGAATATATTATACCCTACCTAAAGTTCAAAATGACCTAGGTATAGAATGAGATAGATTTCTTCACATCTATCTATTACCACTATTACGGAAAAGTGTGTCATAAAGATATCAAACTATAACAAAATCGTATAAGTATGTCATTAAATAACAGACATTATTAATTTATCAATTATCAGTTCCGACATTTCGAAATGTTCGATTTGCATACGTCACTGTTTAAGGATAAAGGGAGGTCAGTGGCCGTAAGGACATTTCACTTTTTAGTTCATAATTCCTGGGAACCGATAGAGTAAGACGAAGGTAGGTCTATACCTACTTAAAATCTCAAAAAATACCGAAAAAAAAATCACACCAATATTTCTTGAGGAAATTGTGTGTATTGTATACAACAATAAATAATGAATTTAAACACAATTCATACAGGGCCTTAGTAAGCCCAGGTAAGCTAGACTTTAACATTGTGTGTTATGGGTATGAGACAATTGAAAGCCTTTTTTTTTGTGATATAGACTCAATATATATTAGACTCAAGGTTAATACGAAATAATGACCATTTTAAAGTAAGCTGATCAATGATCATCGTTGGTAACACAGAAAACAAAAGACCAAGGGGCCGGACTGACCAACTGAAAGATGCTCAAAAACCATCAAACTTTCTATCAAATCGCCAAAATTGTCAACGACAGAGGTCGATGGAGGCAATTTTTTGATTCCCAAATGGAATCCCACCATGACCATCTTCAGACATGAAGGACAGACCAGGAATTCATACTCTCACAGAAGGTTATGTCACTGACAAATCAAAGTTTTTAGAAATTAACACAGGAACGGTTTGTGCTAAAACATGAAACCGCGTACATTCGCACTCGATTAAATTCACTAGAGTATTAATTCTATAACCTCTTCACTGTATTCACAGACTACCGAATGACGTAATGAGATAGAGCAGTCAATATTTGATAATAGTACCATTAGCCTCGCGATAACAGCAAGTTCACTAATGAATACGGGGCATAATGATACTGAGCAAATAACATACAGTGACATAATTTAGCGCGAAGTTATCTAAACGGGGCCTTGTTATGTTCTTTTATTCATCTTGATAAAGTAGTTATTGTAGGTAATTGGTAACCCATATCTAAAGGTAACCCTAAAAACCAGAAAGTTTATAAAAGCGAAATTTTGTATTGGATTTTTTGTGTTTGTTACTCTTTCACGATAAAATAAGTCAGAAGTACTAATACGATTTTGAAAATTGTTTCATGAAAAAGAAGTTAGCTTTGCCTATATAAGGTCCTGATTTATTAGCATAACATAAATGATCGTTTAAGCAAGTAAATAATGTTTATTTGCATCCATGTAACACACACATTATAAAGATATCTAAGAAATTTGCCAGAGAAGCGTAAGCAACGCATTAGTTCTGCATTGAGAATATGAAACATGCATCTACAAAAAAAATAAAAAATTTAACGTGTTCATCCAAAAATCACACAACAAAATTGTACTTAAGAAGTATTAAAAAAAATATAATGACATAATTCAGCAACATACACAGGGACATCGCCTTTTACAAAATGTGTCATTGTTATCATGTATTGAAGACTGTCACAACATGCAGTATAGCAAAACTGGTAACAGATTACTGTATAGGTATAGTATCCTCTCACCGTCGAAACAGCTTTTCCGAAATAATTAAGGTATTGATAAGGTCAGAGCGAGGACATTTGAAAGTACTACCTAATTAATTATATATTTTTTGTGATACAGTGAAAAACAGACGCAAAAAAATAAAAGTACAATTTAAGGCAATGAGAATAAACGTTTAAAATACTAGCGCCTCGTCCCAGCTTCGCACGGGTGTTTTTTTTTATCTGGTAGACCTAAGAATTTTGTACACGACTGTACTTTGATACATTATTTTTTTACAATTCCATTGTCTTTTTAATTGCGGGTTCAATCGACTAAATAAAAATAAATAAAAATATTCAATTTGTTAATCAAGCCCGCGGACACCAATTTAGCGGCCTCAATCGACTAAAGAGCCTTTGGAAGGATCTCAATTTATTTACTTTATAATAATAATAAAGCCTCCTTCCTATGTCACCTGCGGAGAGTGTAGCTTCCCAGTGAAAAAGTGAAAGAATTTATCAAATTCCAGTTAGTCCATAGTTTTTGAGATTATTCGTTTCAAAAAAAGAAAAAACTTTAAACTTTTTTATAATAATTTAGTATAGATTTGAGTTGAAAATGTATTAGATTGAAATATTCGCTTGGATTTCCCAGCTGTAAAATTCACCTGGCTCAAATAAGTTACTAATTAAAGAATTTCGTAATTAACTGCGCTAAAATCAATGAGGTTCTACTCACTGTGACGTCACGCGAAACGAGTTAACAACTTGAATTAAGGATTCCTCAATCCAGTCAGTTCTTGAAGGAGAACGTACCTGAAAAATAATAAATAAAATTTATTCAACATTTTCAGAAAAAATGTATTAAGTACTTAAAATTATTGTTATAAGTGGAGATTTGTTATTGGAATATGCTTTAAAACGGAGTTAACTGCGCTAAAACGGAACAGTTGGAGTAAACGGGTCTTTCCAGCAGTGGGGTCTAATTTAAAATAACTATCTTACTCGGTAAACACTTTGAAAAATGTTCGAAAATCCAGTTGTTTCCGTGGGATACTAATTAAAGTGAAGTTTGTAAAAAAAACTACTGAAGGGAGACTTATTTCTGCGGTGGGATGATTATGGATTAATATGATTGTAAAAAAAACAATATCAACGCAAATATCAAACAAAATTCGATACACATTTTCATAAAGCCTGTATGGCGCAGTGCAATCGACATTATCATTAATATCGGCTTTCAGGCAGATGAAATTTTAGCAAATATTAAAGCCGATTATTGGGTGTATTGAAAACCTCATTGAAATAGTTTTAATGTAACAAAGGAAACAATATTTGTAGGTATTCGTATTATATTGGTGATTAATTATGAGCGGAATTTACAATACAATTTCCTTTATTACACCAAAACAAATGTGTGTGTTAAAGATACAATTCCGGGACGGACCGCACGCTGCAGCTGCAGCCGCAGACTGCAAGCGACTCTATTAGTATGTATCTCTATGAAAGTGATTGACTCGGCGACACTGCGGCCCGCCGTACTTTCATAGAGATGCATAGAAACTAGTATGTCACTTGCAGTTTGCAACGTGCGGTCACTGCGGTCAGTCTTGGAATTGTACGTTACAGGCTCTTAGAAAAATTATGTGAAAAAAAAAAGTTTATAGTTGAGAGGCTTTCAATTATAAAACTACTAGCATCCCTGTAAAGATTATTTTTTTCTGGCATTATCTATGATTGGTGAAATCCGTTTTCTAAGTCAAGGGATTTAGTGAAGATGTGGAAGTGGTTTTTCATAGGAAAGGACTGTCGTCAGACCTCCACAAGGTAGAAGTATTCTTATTAAGACAAGATTTCATAAGTTACTGTTACATGTTCTTGGACATAAATGAATTTTATCCACTAATTAATAATGTAATTAGCAATTAATATATTTAACTAGAGGGACCAGTTAATGATGTGCTGGCGTGAAAATAAAAAAGATATGTAAATCGATCGTATTAGCGGAAACTTAACCCAAACTAAGTAAGAATTCAGTTTTTAGGTAGCACTAATCAAATTTCAATGTAATCAAAATGTACATTTTTATTAATTTTCGTTTAAATACGTTGAGAATTACATAAGAAAACTTAATTATTCATTTGGGGGGTAACGGTTCTCTGCTGCTGACTGCATACCGTACAGCCAACTCGCTGCCGTGCCGACCCGTCGACGTCTAGTCCTCGTTCCGCATGCGTTTCACTACCGCTGCTGATGCCACTGTGTTTAAAGACCTGAATTCACTTTGATTAGTGCGAGCGCAGGTGGTTAGTAACTTATGGTGATTCACCCTCAATTACTACGATGCAAATTAATTTGGTAGTAGAATTTTTGGTACTGAGGGTGATTCACCCTCAATTACTTATCACCTGCACTCGCACTAATCAAAGTGAATTCAGGCCTTTACGTAATAGAATAAAACTTCTCAAGCTTAACAACAGTAATTAACATAAAGCAGACACAGTTTTTATTCCCAATCATAAAATAATATTTTTTGATGAACGTAATAATTTAATTTACATACCTTTGTTATGTACAAAAACCTGTGTAACAAATATAGAAAAAATGTTACATGTGAAAAATAAATTAGACACACCGAGGTTATCTATGTGATTAACCTTCATGTAATGTAGATTATACTAAAGATTCGCCTGTTCTGCTTATAAAATTTTAGACTGGCATAAAATAATGTTTGATACTTACTAGCCAACAAACCATATTTTTGTGTGATATTATCAGGTTCGGGTGTACTGACACCCTCTACTGAGACACCGGACAGTAGCCTACAATCCCGCGTCACTGCCGTACTTTTATAAGAAGTTTCTAAGAACTTCCCGTACTTTTATAAGAACTTCTTTACAAGTTTATCAAGGTTCTTATAGAAAATCATATTTAACTAAGACTTTCCTCAGCTAAATCGCCATAAAATTCGAAGAAAACCGGATGAAATTACGTAGCGTCTTTTAAAAATGAATTAAGAACTTCAACTTCAACTTTATCAATATTTAATACTAAAAATATTTTATGGAATCATACAGTATGTATTTGTACCAGTAGCTTTATGTACAAAATAAGAATATTTCCATAAATTGTCATATTTTTCGGATCTATCTTTAGGTATTTTATTATATGAGGAAGGCAAATAACGCATACGTTCCGCATGGGATGGCTCATGAACTTAATAAAGATGTTATTATTAGAGTACCGAACTTAAGTGATACTACGACTTACACAATTTTATTAAACATGTATATTTTCCTTTAAAAAAGTATTTACGACATAATAATATCTAACATTTTGTAATTGGTACAAAAGAATACTCTCACTTTAAACAAAGATCAGCTAAGGTTTAACTAAAACTTGTTTTGTCACTTTCGCACTCATTTAATTTCCGTCAAGAGTGACAGTCACAAAACAGGTTTATCATATTGACAAAACGGACAGATTATTTTTGTCAATTCGTAATTTGATCTCCTTTTTGACAGCATAAGTTGGTCTCAATTACCTAAGTTGGATACTTTGGCTCAAGTGTCGTCATTTAAAAAACAGATATTTGTATGCATAAGTATGTCAATTTTATGCACTTATCTAAAAAAAAACTTTCAGCCTGTTTCTGAAACGAATTTTAATTTTAAATCGCTTTTTTCTTCTTTACTTTGACAATGACAGTTTAACTTAATATATCAAATAACTTTAAAAATGCGTTTCAGAAACTGTATGTCTATGTATCAGTTATCCTAGTATCCATAATATTTTTTTCTGGATTTAGAACAATAATAACGTATGAAATATTCGATCAAGTTATATTTATGTTCTTAAAAATAAAAGAACCTAACTAAAATAAAAACAAAAGATTCGCACAAAAAAGAAACGCAAGGTATAGCTAAATTACTGTCAGATAAATATAGTATGTTACTTTCGCCAAAACATCTTGAGTGAGGGGGAGGCGAGTGCCGGGAGGGAACGCCAGAAGGTTATCAGTTCTGATAAGAGCACATCCATCACAGCACCAACAACTGTCGTAACGGCTCTGGGATCACGCTGTACATCATTTCAGTTAAGATGAAAAATGTAACTAAATATTGGAAGATTGATGTAGGTGCTCAGTAAGACCTACTATTTAAGTTTATGGTAGACATCGAGACGTAACAAAATGTTTATGGTGTCTTATAAAATGGTCATAGTATGGGCCACATATAAGACTCGTCTAATATAGGTGCAGTGGTAAACTAAACTCCTTAAACAAATGTTTACATGTTTCGTTGTTTATATTGTTTTAAAATTGTGTTTATGTTATGTTTTCTATACTAATATTATAAAGAGGAAAGATTTGATTGTTTGTTTGTTTGAAATGAATAGGCTCCGAAACTACTGGACCGATTTCAAAAATCCTTTCACCAGTAGGAAGCTACATTATCAGGGAGTGACATAGGCTATAGCTTTTTCCGAAATTCAATGTGGTTCCCACGGGAACGGGTCCGGAACTTCACGCGGACGAAGTCGCGGGCAAAAAAGCTAGTTTTAAATAAAATTTTCACTGTCGTTCACTTTGTTTTCACGACCGGTTTTCACGAGTTACCCCTATTTTTCCATTAAAAATTTTTTCTTTCATAATTACCACGGGATACCTTTTGCCCTGCAATAAAATAAAAATAAACTTAACAGAAGCAGAAATGCCTTTCGTTCGGTGGGTGAGAGGTCCGGAAGCCCAATTCCTTATCTTTCTTCCCTATTCCCTTCCATGTAGCGGGCAACGCATAGGTAGCGCCTCTGTTATTGATGTTTATATTTATTGATAAACACTATCCATCAGATAGCTTTGCTTATTTGCCTGCCGCTAGACCTAAAAACAACCTAGTTTCATTGAATTTATATTGAGCTTGTTACGAAGTGATTTTCAATTGAATATTATTATTAATCTCTTGGGAATCAATTTACAAGATTTTTCAAACACCCGAGTTCCAGTTTCTAATTGGAACACGAGTCGGTAGTAAAGAGACGGTATATTTTTTACTAACTTCAAACTGATTCCTTACAAATCGCGCAGGCTTACGCAAGTTAAACTTTGTCACGGGTTTATACCTTATGCGCCAGTTCAAACACCTGTTCTGATATCTTTAAATATTGTGCTAAACACAAAAGTGTATGGTTTTGTTTAAATTTTAAACGTGCCACAACTAATAGTCAAACAACTATTCAAATACTTGAACCATATCTGGTCTTAGGGTACAGTCATTAATTAGGTATGCAGGTCCGTAGATAAGTTTCACTTTTTTCTAAATAATGCATGAGAAGATTTACTTGAATTTTAATTTATCAATGGTATTAATTGTATGTTCTGTTATTCTGCAGTTTCATAACGATGCTCGTGATGATAATCAACATATTAGTTTTGATTCTGTGCCCTGCATACCTTCATTATGTCTTTGACCTACCTCAAGTTTCACATAAACAATTTAAAGTTATTAAGTCTCTAACTACCTCTTTTTTGATTCTTTAATTTTGATAAAGACAGCATCGGATTTAACGATTCATTTATTTTTTTTAAATTTGCGACTCGCCGTTATTATTCTTAATAACTTTTTTTAAATTATCGCACTGCGTTATGGAGTGACAGACATAAAAATACACAGATGACAGATAATAATATTTTAAGAAATATGTTTCCGTTTGAACACACCAATGAAATATAAATGGTTTAATATCCTGTTACGAGTATTTTTGAAAAATACTAGTTACAAAATTGATGCGTATTCGTTATATTAGTATTCAACATAAACTCGGCGAGATTGTTCGTATTACGTAACGACTCGTGACTCTAGTTAGGTGTCTCCGACGAATAACGTCGGAAGTGACTATGCGTCCACTGAACAAATTTATACCGTCTACTTTAAATTTAAGGTTGTAAATGTAAGATATGTCTTTATATCTCGGTGCATACTAACTCGCCTATTCCTGCACGTCTAGTGTCGAATTAGCACTCTATTAAATGATACATTTTGATTAATAGCAACAGACTCCGAAGTTTACCGAATTGAACTTACGTAATTTGTATATCTTTCCCTGTCTTATGTTTTAAATTATATTGTGTCTCTTTTTATCAATATCAGTATTCCGATAAATGCGGGTGCAATGTATAAAGCAATTTTGTTTTATGACAGTTAGTTGATTAATACAGGATCTGGAAAATTTGTCTTTGAATTAATATAAATAAATAGCATAAATAATATAATACGTGTATGCAGATAAACAAAACAACTTTAAAATTATTGAACTAAAAAATATATTTAAAGTACAGTGTACATTTATAAACGTGTAAATTATTAGATCAAGCAATGGTGTTACAGGTCTCTGATGAGTAGATTATCTGTCAGATAAATTGTCAAAAAAACGTAATAATTTATCTCTCCGTAGGCTATCTGGAAAAGTCTTAATTAGAATATTGTAAGTCGACCTTAAATATTTTCTTGTTTGCATAAAATAACTTGAAATAATAGTCGCCATCAAAATAATAATTCTGACTATTGATTTTAGTTTTACATAGAACGTCATACCGCGCCAGTTTAATTATCACAAGAGGTGATAATTTTTTTTTTTTTTTGATATTGAAGTGGCAGACAACTCCGAGTGATGAGTTTATTGACGCCTGCTTACCAAAACCTTAAGAAGACCATAAAACCTTAAAAAGAAAGAGGTCACTAGACAAGGAATTTATTCAAGTAGGTATTGGTGTATCTGTGATTTGAAAAATTTGAACTAAAATGTAAATGAATTTTGTGAAAAGGATGCGTTTTTTTGTTGAAATTGGCATTTTCGCATAGTAAAGGTTCCAAAATGTTTGACTGTTTAAATAAAATAAAATAAAAATTTGATTAAAATCACAATATTTATAATGAGATAATTTAAATATTGACATTACATGAAAAATATGAATATTCCAAACAGGGAAAACAAGTGAAAATATTCAAACAGAATAACTTAAGAAGAATAAAAAATAAATATTAAAATTAGTGGCCAGTATTGTGGCTGCTATTACATCATCATAGTATTAGTTTTTCGTTTAAATTTCGCATTTGTGTGTGTAGATTTATAAAATTGAAAATTTTATACTTATATAGCCAATTTCTGACACGCATTTTAATTTGAATTCCACAATAAGTCTCAAGCTGGATTTTGACGCCAAGTTCGATAGCGTTCACTTGGGCTCGTGATTAAAAAATGAATTTTTGTGTGTTTGAACGTTTGATTCATAGTATTGATAGTGTAATGTGAAGCAAGCATTGGCTAAACTGGATAGTGATGGCAGTTTGTTATCAGAAACTTTTAAAAGTGCATTATCGTGTTGACTTCAAAATTCGCCTTTTCTGAAGAAATTTTACTATCATCTTTCTTCGGGGCGTCTTGACTCAGAGACTGTATACAAGTCAAGATAGCATGAGTACCTACGCTGCTTTGAATTTACGTATACAAGTGTAACTTGAAGATGGCATAATGGAATCTTTATCTGAAGTCCGATTGCCAAACGAAAGAAAAAAAAGTCTCGCGCTATCTTTTTTTCTTTAATTTGACAGTGACAGCTATAATGCGTTGCAGAAACTAGCTCTATGTCGTTTCGATGAAAGTAACCGTACTCAGAGCACAATAAATATGTATCAAGCATAGAAAAGGTAGGGCTTTGCCCTCGCAGCGTTCTGATAGCATAAAATTTGTTTTGGTCGAATAATTTTGTTTTTCGGTAACAAGAAAAAAATAGAAATGTTAAAAATAGATGCATAATGTGTCACTATGAACAATTTACAAAAATATAACATAGGTAGGTACCTAAAAATCTGCGTAGGTAAGCGACTTTTTCTTTCAACTGTATTGTTAGGTACGGAATACAATCCATGCATTTCTTTTTGACAGACAACAAATACGTAAATAAAAATTCTTCCTATGCGAAACCAATGGGTCAACACTCGTAATAAAAACGGGGCAAGTACGTGTCGGGCCACGCACAATGTAGGGTTCCGTATTGGCTACGCATTTCTTGCTTGCAGATGAGTACAATGCCATATTCTATGACATTTGTACGTTTTCGTAAAGAGATTTTACTTCATAAGTTCGTCGGCTATGACTCGGTAACTATTAGTGTCTACTTAACCGTTATAGTGTTCCTTGTAGGTTCACTATATCGACTACTACCATGAATTTTTTCAAATTTCTAAACCCAAGACTTTCGGAGATAGAGGGGGGGTCCACCGTGCAAAACGAAAATTTACACGATAAATGTAAATAATTCCGAAACGGACAATTGTATCGAAAAATTAGCTTCCCACACCCTCAATGTTTTTAAGAGTTTTGTGTGCATGAACATGTCTGTTTGTCTTGGTCTGGTTCTTTTCTGTGTATAATAAGTATTTATTTACAAAAAAAAGTATTTATGTAAATTTATCAGCTATCTAGTATCCATAGTACAAGCTTTGATTAGTTTGGAACTAGATGGCGTTGTGTGATTTGTCCAAGAATATTTATTTTATTTATTTATAAAACTCTATCTCATACTCCATTTGGTTAGTCATTCTATTAGCCATTGCTAGACGAGACGAGCAATAGACTGGGTATTAGCCATTGCCCATTTTACTCGTCTTTCATTTTATCGGCTCCTACAGATCGTAATCATTTTCCAAAACCATTGAACAGTGGTGCTTATATAAGCTTACAAAATTATGATGTCGTTTTGATGTCAACTTGACATTACAGACCATTTCGTATTATGCTATTCGAAATACCATAGAAATCCATGTCAACTAGAGATCAACATCATATTGACATCTAAACGACATCATCTTTTGTAAGCATGACGCCACAAGTTTTGTACATGACTTTGACTTAGTAGACGTTTTGTACAAAGTGACTTTTTTTAATTCACACGGAAAATGCAGATACTCCGTAATCTGGGATATTCCGTAGTCGTAATTTCGCTAGCTATTAATATAACTTAATTTTAAACTATGCTGTTTATAGTCAAACTTGGTATTAGAGAATTATAGTATGTATTATTTAGCCATGAAAATTAGTCAATTGTTTTTTTTTTCTTTAAATGTATACAGAATATGTAATTTGCAATAAAAGCCTTGAATTAAAACCGTGTTGGTATGAAACATTTTAGTGCAATGTTTGTAACATTTTATGTATTTTAAGTAGATATATCGCAATTAGACCAAGCCTGGAAGATTGAATTATTGGTAGAAGGAGAGAAAAATTTCGGCATTACAAAACCTACCGCAACTTTGCTATGTGCTGATAATACAACGATCTTCATTGTATGTATCGATTGTAAAACTAGTCTAATTTTCTTCTTTTAATTTAAGAGCCTCACTTCTTTCTGTGTAGTAGCCTCCATTTTGATATCTTGTGCCAGCTCTTTCACATCTATAATAAACGACGCTTGGTTCCATTTAACCACTTCTCGGGACTCCTCATCATCTTCTACATATCTTTCCTTGCTAATAAACTCGTCATGTCCAAGTAGGTGTCCCACCAGTATTCATCCTCTCATTTCTATTTTATTTATATTATTTAGTTTAAATATTATGACTTCTAAGTTAATTCTCATCTTTACAATAGATGAACTAATCATCTACTATTAGTTTACACTTTTGTTGGTTTAACTTTTTTTATTTGTTGGTTTTGACGACTTTCGTGGCGTAATGGTTACCACGCCAGACCGAATTGGTTTTTGGTAAACAACACTTTTGAAAGAATTCGTCGCTGTTCGTACATCGGCTACGTACTGTCGACGTACGAACATCGACCAATCGCCACCCAGGAGGTCACGGATTCGAATCCTGGTCGGATCATGATGACAAGCGAACTTTTTCTGATTAGCCTGGGCCTTGGGTGTTTATCTATATATGTATGTATTTGTTATAAAATATAGTATCGTTGAATTAGTATCACATAACACAAGTTTCGAACTTACTTTGGGGCTAACTTAATCTGTGTGATTTGTTTCAATATATTTATTTATTTTAGTACCATTACCAATTTTTAATTTAGAGTCTTTAACATGCATTATTTCTACTTCTTTGTAGATACTACACAGAATATTTTTGATAGGTGTTTAAGGTGTAAGCAGTTTTCACTAGTTTCTTATGATTATTTAATTTATAATGATTTTATACTTGCTAGTATAATTTTATTTCAATATAATCAAGACATTTGCATTATAGAGTTTTTCAAATTACACGCTCCATTCAACACGTAACCTTGGAAAACACTTGAAATTACTATCGAAATTTTGTTTAATTCAAAGAATGTTATAAATGAAGATATAAAAACAGAAGGTTACCAATTAGTGACCTTCTGTTTTAATTAAAACATTGAAGGGAAGAGAAGTCACAGAACAGACTTGATCTGTAGAAAAAACTGTATGAAAGATGTAGGCAGAAAATATAGTCATGTAAACAAGTCTCTGTTATAAGCGTGCTTTCACTTAAATAAATTAATGAAAAAAATAACTCAGTTTAAAGTAAATCCTAATTAGAAGATGCTTTATGTTCAAAAAAAATGATGGGAAGAAACGAAAGTTTTTTTGCATTAACCATATTATGGTATGGAACGGTTTAATAAACACACCGTGGTAAAGAAACTGTATTCTCTGTGGAAAAAAAAAGCAAAAAGTTAAACATGCGCGTCTCCGAAGCTACAGGCGCCGACAGGCTAGCCGACGCCGTATGGTACAGAAAAAAAAGATCTCCCAGCCACACACATGGGCAAAAACATAAAGCTATGACACCAGTTTTACACGCACCGCGAGTAAATACCGACTACGTATTCCACTGCCTGGCAACCGACTGAACGCGTTAATTAATAAATGGTAATATTTATTTGTATGTACTGGATACATATACATTTCCAGTATCATATAAGGGAGACCGCAAATTATGCGTCTTAGCGGCAACAAGACGCGGAGCTCATTAGCACAGAAGGATAAAAGTACGAAGTGTAAGCAGTATAATCAAAATCATTTTGATCCTATAGCGAAGACATTATCCCGTTTCTTAATAATGTATGTGATTTGTCTAATTGTATTGTACTTAGTGAAATACTTTTACGTAGAAAAAATGCCGTCAGATCTCTGAGAAGAAAATGTTTCTCAGTTTTATTTTGGCTACACGCTCTGAACGTTGCCTCAATTTCACAATATTGCGTCTAGTCTTGCCAACTCATGTAGCATAGTGTGTGCAGGCCCTAAAATTCAATTTTGCCCATTAATTGGTTCAGAGGCTTTTAATAATAATAGCAGAACACGCCACTAACCAACATGCTCGTTTAAATATTCAAATAGATTATAGATACAAAAATCTTCTTCTATATCTTACGTCACATTTTATTCCCTCAACTTGCACGCAAAGATCAACACTTTAACAATATTTTTTGTGTTATTTTGAATAATTTCACTCGCACCACTCTATTTGCTCGTTACCTGTGCAATTAAACCTTTATTATCCCTAACTTGAGCCACTGGGCAAGGCAAGGCACTGGTAACTCGTTTTTAATTACATTTTAAGTACGTTCCTACTTATATCATTCTAGACGGTATCCTACGGCAGTTATCTCTTTAATGCGTAGTCATTACATAAATGCTCTTGAGATACATAATCTGTATGTTAAATGGTTATAATAATCACTCACATCAACGTTAAACTTTATTAATAAATTAGAGTTAAAACAATTATAATTCACTATATTCAATATTTTGCAGTGTGCAAGTAAGTGAGGCAGTATCTTTGTGTGGGTAATAAATATTTGTTTGTGAATGCGTATCTAGTGTTGCCCGATTATAAATATTATTGTTAGTCAGTCCTGTACCAATATTGGAAAGATCGTGCATGTATAATTTCCCAATAAATAATCCAGAATGTATGGCCTAGACAGTCCTTACTGTCCCAATATTGGGAAAAGATCTCTTTCATTCCAATCGTCCATATCTCGTTGTTGTTTCTAATGAAATTTCCCATTTCTTTCGCGGTTATTTGCATTTGTCACATATATAATTAAATGAGAAAAGCGAATATTTATAATTTATTATGTTAATAATTATTGAATATGTTTAAAGTCGAAATTTAATTTTGATCAATGTCCAATGAACAATCAGGCTGACATTCGTCAAAAACGTAAGAAACTTCCAATTTTGCCTTTTGCGAATCGAACTGCTTTACCATCGACATCTTCTATTCTGACTCTACAAATGAGTGATGTAACGTACTTAAATGTAATAAAAAGTAACAATGCAAGTGTATCAGTGATTTAACCCGCATGATGCATAAATAATGCAACGCCAGAAGTAATGTCACACATACCGTACATGCAAACAAAGGCACTGAAAATAATCCTGGTAACTACTGATAGAGTATGGATGAATGTTTGTGAAGATCCTTAAAAATTAGTGTTACTTTTTAATGCAAAAACAGCTCGACTGAATTGATTGAAAGTTATAGAGGTAGTAGGTTTTATTCCGGTAAATACTGCAGTTACAATTACTCATGTAGATTTTAAGGCTATAATAGGTCTTGTTGTAACAAAAGATAAAATTGCAAATAAATTGGTGTGATGAGCAAGGAGTCATAAGAAAGTAGGTACAAGTTTCAAATTTTGCTCTCAGGCTGAGATCAACAACTTCCTAAAACTTCCAAAACTAACAATGAAACAATAATGGATTTGAAAATTTTAAAGGTCATATGAATGAAACGAAAGAAGCAAAGAATATTCATTTATGACTTAATAAATATAAGGAATCATAGAGAACAAAGAAATATAATAAAATAATCTGAATAATTCTAAAATCATCAAATGATTAAATTTCTAGATACGTACAACATGTTACACAGCAACTGGAAAATCATAAAAGCGCTTTACATTTTCTATCTCGTGTTTTTCTGCTATCCGAGTTGAACGTAAATGGAACCTGTTTTGCGAATTTATGTAAAAGTCATGCATGAAGGTCGATAGTGCGAAGAACCGCCGACGAGGGACTTCCGATTGTAATATGATTTTTGACTCAATTGGTAAAAAATATACGAAACATTTCTGTAACTACAAAAAACGGATTTTATGATCCAGCACTAGTTGAAGTCGACCGTAGAAATTTAAAAAAATCATTTACGTAAAAGGCAGTATAATTTTTAACCGTCTCGCTCGTAGATTAAAAGTGTATCAAGTTACCTAGTGCAACGCGGCGGCAAATTATCATAAAACTGTAGTGCATTCACCAATCACAGACGAAGAGTTGTAGGGCAGGTCATGGCTGAATGCGTAAGCATAAACGGATGCAATATAACGATAGCATTATCTTTATTAAAACGCATGTTTGCTGTGACTGCAGCTATTCTTTCCAAGGTTGATACAAGAATGTTGTCCTAAATATGCATATTCCATTACAAAAATGTTCTTTTTGTGTAATAAACTTCTAAATAGTCTCTATCAGTACTTGTTTTCGTAGTAAATAATTTAAATATAATAAGTTAAGACGCCTAAGTTAACTTTACACGGTTCAATTGTCATGTTTGTCTGCAGTATAGTCTCGTCTGGCCGCAGCAAGTACCAGGCTAGCAGCGGATCGCGACGGTGTCACGTTACGCGGTGGCTGTTGACACCAGCGCCTGATTAATATTTATGATACGACTGAGCATCTCGCATGGCCGGTTCGCTCAGTCGATGCGAATAATCTTCGTCTCACTCCCACTCACATAACATCTATGCTTCAGACAGAGCGCGCAATGCTAATAACGTATGGCAACCGCTGTTTCAACATTAAAGTGCGTAAGTGCGAATGAGAATCCCAAATCTTCTTGAATTTTTGTAGTTTGTTTTTCATTCCGCTTTTTGGGTCGACGTTGGTTTTATGGAATTGTGCCAGTTCTTGGATGCTACATACAAAAAGAATAAGCAGATAGTATTATTGTTGTTGTTTGGTTCACAGTGCGCTACTAATTAATGGTGATATCAACTGCTGATTGATTTTGATACTTAGAATCCTAGTGATAGAGATGTTAATATCTTGATTAGTGTCAGGCCCACTGACCGTTCGGATTGCAAATGGAAAGAAGTGAGTATGTGGAACGAGGCGTGGGACCAACGCCTCGAACCTGACCGTATCGAGGTATCTCGACCGGACAGACTTGAATCGGTTGGCATAAAAAATGCAATGGCTGTTCTGGAAAATGGTGCTATAGAAATTAGCAATAAGAATGAGCCTACATTGATGTTTGTAAGCGGGTTAGTTGCGTGTGTTGGCATAAATTCATTATAAGTTGTTTCCTCGAATGTCGTTTACCAGGAGCGAGTTGTTTATGCTCATTTAAATTACTCATTGAATCACTTCATTACTCATTTAGACAGCGTCACTCGCTCTTAATTGAAACGCATCCAAAACCGCTAGGCTGATCATCCTCGCTTTATTAAATTATTTGTAGGCAAGACAATACAGTACGCTCTTTATTTTCTTATCAAACACCAATTTAAATTCACACTTCGAAGTGGATTTTTAATTAGCTTTCATACAACGTTTGTGTTTAGCATTTGTTAAGATACACTTCGTCCGGTTTCCTGCACGAGGCTTTTATATTAGCAGTATTTATACTGTATTTGCGACACCATTATCGTTGTTTGTCTGGACATTTTCCGTGAGCTAGCGCGCTTCCAGCGCCGGCCGGCATTCGCGAGACTTCGCCTCAAGGTCACGTTATCGCGCTATCGTCAGCCCTGAACAAATCCAAGGTTAGCTTCGAAAATTCGCTATGTTGTATCAAGGACTCGCGGTTGACACTCAATAAAATATCGACATCGTGACATCGCCAACACTAGTACGTCCGTAATCTTACAGGAACTCGACAATCTCGACCGTCGTGCGCAGTCCCGACTGTCGAGTCTTTATCTTTAATTTGCGGCCGCGTCTGGAGCGCTGGCCGGACGTGTACTCTCGCTTTTAAGTAGCGATATTGTTTCAAATCGAATTAGCGGCATGTTTACATTTTATAAATAGAGCGCGTTCACGTGGCGCCGCCGTCACGAGATACGTGTTGTCGCCGACGCTGGGAACATCACTCACCGTGAGCTGTTAACATCCTCCGCGGCGAGATACTGGTTCCTCCGTCACACTGACACTCGAGCGGGAACTAAAGCACTCACAAACGGCGCACTGAGTTCGGCGGCACTCGCGAGGACTGCACGGCGCGACACCCACAACTAGAATGCGGGCAGACGGCTCGTCGCGGGGCGCGGGGGGAGAGCAACAGCGACACACACACAGTTACGAAGGCGCGGCGATGAGGACTGCGGCCGGGCACGAGCGCGCGCTACCCGCATTGGTGAACGCTTGCGTGACGTCACGCATGCCGGCCAATGGACTGGCGGCGCGTAGTTCCTACCGCCATCCGCGAGAGGCGCCAAGGTAGAGGAAGTTGCCGACTGCCGATGCCGCCCGCCCTATAGACAGAGCTTTCTTCTGCTTGGGCGTGTGCTTTGACGGGCGGATGACGGAAATCAAAGACCATTATACTATTCCTCATTATTCTAAACTAATTATTCTTCATTTATACAGTATCCCGGTGTTTCTTTACAAGCTTCGGTGAAATTAATGTTTCCGGAAACTTTGTAAAGATTTTCATAATGGTTGGACACGTGCCAAAAAAGGTTAACATACGCACTCGACATACAAACACGAAGTTATACGCATATTTGAGAGATAGAGTAGATTTCTTTAGTTCGTAGTAAAAATGAGAACTACTTTTAATAAATATTAGTAAATGATGGGAAATTTTCAGGTGATACCGGCGTAAGTGATCGCCTACATTTCTACCTCATAATATTGTTGTTTATAATGCAAATATCAAAGAAGTTACAATTTATTTCCTGATACTTAATCACATTCTTCATAAGATACTGTTATGAATATAATACTGAGTATCCTTCTACCATCGATTTGCTCGTCACCGGCAGGGAATCCAAACTCACGCGCTAGAACCAAAATGGTCGTGTACTGCGCAGTTTCAGAGGAGTTTCCTCCCTCGAACGCTGAAGCTGTGGAATGAGATCCCTGCCGAGGTCTTTCCCTTAGACTACGATATATGGGATTCTTCAAAAGGGGCATTAAAAGATAAAAATCTTAGGGTCGGCAACGCGTGAGTGATGCTCCTGGTGTTGCAAGCGTTTTACCATTTCCTGTTGTACTAACTGTTATGCACAACTAGTTGTGCCAACAGGAAAAAAAAAACAAGTTAACAGGAATATCTCCGGGAGTGCCGTCAGAAGTGAAAACTTAAACATCAACGTTGTGCATTTTTGAATATTTTGGAATGGTTACTAAATCTTACGCTTTTTCGATCAGGCTACGGATCTGACACGAGTTTAACATTTTTTACCCATCTAAAAAAAGTACCAAGCGCGGCTAAAGAAGTTTTCACTTCAAAAGTTTTCATTCCCACTTTACCTGTAATACATAAAATACTATAGGGACCCCAAAAAAAAAGATTTTTCAAAATTTTGTTCCACCTTAGTTAACATTGTTAATTTGAGTATACATACCAAATTACAGCTTTCTAGCATCAAGTGTCTAGGCGCTAGACTGCGGACGGACAGACGTACATGGCGAAACTATAAGGGTTCCTTGTAGTTTACTACGGAACCCTAAAAAGGTACATAATTAACCTGTAAGTAAGTAACAAGATGAACAACAAAGTACCTATGTTCCTTTGTATCATCCTAAATATTGTTGAAATAATTAATTTCAAGTAGGTACTTCAATTTGGTTTCTCTTCGAAACTGTAATATTAGTTTATAAAATAAAGATAACAAACAAAACAACGAACAATTCTTTGGCGAAACAAAACTTCGTAAATACAATAGAGATATAATTTACAGTGAATGATTGGAGATTTTGATGAATGGAATTAATTTCCGAATGTAATTTTGTTCAGATTAGTTCCTAGAAAATGTAATTTGAGGTTTATTAATTTTAACAGAAAATTGTTTCTAAGAAACGTAACTTAATGGTAAAGAATGACAGTCAGTTGTTGTAAATACGTCACAAAGTAAATTCATCATTAATGTACACTCCACACATTTTTTGTTTACTTGTAATTTAGGGAGTTTTTATTCGTCACAAATTTATAGGTGTTTACTCCGTGGCGAATTTACTTTGTGGCGAATCTACAACTACCCGATGATTCAGGGGCCCGATTCTACTAACACAAATGCACCAATGTACTCTCAATGGTGACGAGATTGACAAGACACGATTGAGACACCATTGACAATCCATTGGTGCATTTGTGTTAGTAGAATCGGGCCCCTGTTAGTTGACTTCGTGCATTTGTGTTAGTAGAATCGGGCCCCAGTTAGTTGACTCTACCTCCAGTGCCAGAAGCTACTCGTGGTCTCCGCATAATGAAAACAAGAAATGTGGTAAGTGGTTACTTTAGTTTGTTCAATTAATACAAAATAGTTTAGAAAAATATCCGTTCTCTCTCAAACCTCAATTAAAACTACAGCTTTACTTCAAATCAGGTATAGCTGTGAATTATTTATTTTCCATTTTGAATATATAAATACATCTACGTATTTATCGTATTGGACCATCGAGCCGGAGCAGAACCTAGATGGATAATTTTAATAAGACTCACAACTATATGGCCGTTGTTAAACCAGACAATACCTTCAATACTGTCTAAGGTGAGAAAACGTAGTGGTCTTTTTTTAACGACGAAGAAATTCCTTGAGGCGCCACCGCTCGGGGAATATGCGTCGTGGACTGTGGGGCTTCCCAGCTAAAAAATCGTCGAGGTGACCTACGCATCCCCATAAAGGCGAGGCTAAGGTAATAGAAAACATCCAAAATATAGTAGCCTAGTCCAGTTTACTTCAATGATAAAAACTCATACGTAACTCATTATAAGTTAAAGGTGTTCGCCTGAGGCCAGGAATTAGCGATATTTTATTCACAGGTTACATTATGTAAACGTACTGAAGTTGTTTATTTTAGGCTTACCTTTATCACTGTCTGTAATTTAGCCGACTTGTTCAGATCATATTTTTTGTAAACTTTATTTATCTTACTACTGGAAATAAAGTCTTACTTTTCCACATAATTATCTTCTTCTTGGTCTCGGTCATGTTGTGTTCCTACGGTGAGTAAGGTTTCCAGAGCTCCACTTGGGGGGGTTGGAGAGTTGGCAATGCGTGAGTAATACCTCCGGTCAGTGATTTGTTATTTACTATAGATTAGTAATGTTTGACACATACCCGCTGCCACGTCGACTGAGGCCACAGTCTTAGTTGAATTTCTTCCGACTTAGTCGTAGTTTGACGTTCAGTGAATGCGTATCTCACAATAATTTCACAAAAATGGTTAAATGCACTGTTAAAACATGTATGTCGTGATCCCAAACTAATAACAAAGCAAGTGGTATCACTTTTCACAAATAAGAATGCTTAATTATGTTAAAATTATACCAAAATAGTATTAAAATCGAAATTAATATATTACGCATTGTTTTTGCCAACAGTGTTGCCAGTAAAAACGATTTTAAGTTTCCCAAATGTTGGGAGTTTAGTCAATGACTAACTCATACGCCTTTATGTATCATTAGTAACACAGTAGAAGTAAACCTACAACCAGGCTCAAACTAGAATTAATTATTTACTTAGAATTGATTGATACTAAAATCAATCGCTAGTGCTACGCACGTCAAGACAAGAAAAAACAAATCATTTTCCTCTTTTTGATATGGTTTTAACTGACATTTGACATAATGATATTATTACTTTGACAGTGAAGTAACAATTTCATCTTTTTCATTGTGGTAACGGTGTTTAATTTAAATTGTTTCTGCAATTATCAAATGTTCGATTGAGTACAATAGTTTTTTTGTTTTATGTTGTATTTTATTCAAATTATTTAAATTTATTATTTTATTATAGTATTTATGTACCAATATTTACGCATCTATATATTTATTTCTTCCTATCTTTAATTCTTCTGTCACCTAAGAAACAATAATATGGTATAAAAACTTTTTTTTTTTTAAAAAGACATAACATTCATTCAATGGGAAAATTATTCATGAGCTGGCAACTCTGACCATTTTTCTGGGAGTAATGCTTTTGTCTCATTTTGACATAATTAGTTTGACTCTAGAAAAAAAGAGACAAACATATTTTACTTTGGCATATGCTCGGAATATGTATCGGTTTCAAAGCTACGTCTTTAACACTCTGAAGTGGTTGCGGCTTTTTACGAATGCTTTGTATGGCGTTACTTCTCTTGTCTTAGAAGAATATATAAAACCTCATTGCCTCCGGTATTGCAAGCGTCTATAGGCTACGGTGATGCTGACTATCAGGCGGGCTATATGCTTGTTTGCCACCTTAGTGGCATAATAAAAAAAAACATCTAGACAAGACTGTGCACTGCATCTTCACAATTATTTCTCTTATTTTTGTATGGAAAAAAAATACTTCAAAAGCTGCTATCGTTTCGGAATCAAAAGCAAAATGGCCACCGCAAAAAGTAATGTCGAAAGAAAACAAAAAGAAGCGTTTTTTGACATTTTTTAAATTTCAAGAACATAAGTTTTTTTAAGAAACAAAAAAATAAGAAAACCTTTATTAATATAAGGTTGTAAACTTGTTTCGATTCATCCATTACGATCATGCTTCAAATCAACAGTCATTTGGACTAAATTAAACATAGACTTATATTCTATCCATTGATAATGGTGAAAAAAATCGATTATTTCGTAATCGGTAATTGAGACCTACTCGTGTAATTACATTTAAATATTTTATAGGGATCTCTACGGTAAACAATTTCCTTTTCAAACTCATTATGTGTACATGAATAATGTTATATCTGAAGAACTTTTTATGCTTAAAAATGATGGACAAAAACCTTTGAGATGGTTTTAAAATGTTTATCTCTTTAGAAACTAGTAAGCCATCCAAATAATTTACAGAAGTTGAGTTTTTCAGTTGCTCTTGCTACTAGAGTGCTTAGTACGAGTTTTTGATCACATTCGAACGTTAAAACCTTTATAGCTGAATTGAAAAAAAAAGATTCGTTATATTACTTCAAAGTTGATCTGTAAACAACTTAAAATGGGTCAATATTATTATAGTGACTTGACTTCACTGAGGTACGAAATAGGGTATGTAACATCTTCATCATTAGAGTAAGCTGTAAACAAAACCCTTAGTGTGCCCGGGGGAACGACAGCTGTCCCCAAACCTCAATCTCCAACCATTAAACACCCACGTAGGATTTCATAACAAATTTACACACAAACGAATAGCAACTCTAGTTAAATTCACCTTAAAGATCAACTTGCCATGTCTTCCTTACACAATTTCCTTGAAATCGTTTGAAAATTAGCGAACATCTAAAACAGTCATTATGAATGTAACATTAAGGTTATTTCTCAAATGGCCGTGTTGCAATGGAAATTGTATTAAGAACTTAAGTGTGGAAAAAGTGTGATTTGTAAAATGAATAGTGTTGATTGACGTTTTAGATTCTTGTTTTCTTCTTAGTCTATGGCCAGCAGTAGACTTCTTGTGGCTGACATGATGATGATGATTCTTCTTAGGGCCGATTGTTTGATCAGTTATATATCCTAATGGTTAAAATTCGTAGCAATTTTTAACAAATAGTATTTTCAACGAATTTTAACCATTAGTATACTTAACTACTGATCAAACAATCAGCCCTTAGTCGTACACTCTTGCTGGTCGTGGTCGTGTCCGAATCGGGTCTTTCGCAACCGCTTCTCTCATGATGCGACGCCAAGTAGTCATTAGTAGTCCTTTGCTTGGAGGAGTGAGAGTTCTCATTTATGTATTCCTCACTCATCGTACAAAACACAGCGACAAATCACCGGTATTTCTATGAGAACCTGGTACTTACTGTCTCAGTGAATCCATCCCTTTTATGAGCCACTAACAGTTCATACTCTACTAAAAAAAAGAATTAAATCCATGTCTATCTAAATAATAAACCGCATTTTGGTTTTTAAAATTAATAATTTATCTTATATTTTTTAAATCACTAGCTGTTACCCGCGGCTTCGCCCGCGGAAAAATTAGCCTATGTTGGACTCTGTACGCCTAACAATATGTATGCAAATTTTCATAATGATCGGCTGCTTATTCAAGCCGTGAAGGAATAACAAACAAACTAACTCACTTTCGCATTTATAATATTAGTATGATGATATCATAATGATTTTCTTATTTGATATACTGTAGAAATTTATGTAGAAAGAGTTTTCCGAAAATTCCCACGAAATAGAAAAATTATAATAATATATTGCACCTATACCAAATATTATCAAACGTTATGCAATTATTTATTTTTTTGTACTTTAGCATACATAGTAACTTACTTAATTCATCGAATATTTACAACGATTGCTCAGTACAAATCACTAGGCGCTTGCTAAATACAATACATAATACTATATATTTCTTTTTGACTTAATTCTTGTGGTCATCTTATTACTTTATTTTTCTTTTAAATTCAATTACTTTATAGTACTCAATTAAAATTATATTAGTGGATTTAAAAAATAATCACACAACTTACTAAGTTGTAGTACCTTACTAACAACTTGGTTAGCAATTACTATTAATAAATAAAAATTGCTGTTAACAAATTCAACAGAAAGTGGAGTTCATTAAGCAACGACGCCTCTAGTCAATATTTTGATGGGCTTATTATTCTCCAGTTCCTATATATTTTTGAAAACACATCAAGACGTCGTCGCTCCCTGCTGAGTTGTCAAACCAATAAAAATAACGCAACGTTCGACGACTTTCAATTTTTACCTTTCGATTGAAGAGATGTATCCAAGCTGAACACAGCACAAGTGAAATGAATTAAGCCGGTTTATCACTATGAGATATAATATATATTACAACTTGAGATATAATATTTTATCGTTAATACATTTTGTACGAGACCATTCACACTGTGCTAAATTACATTACCTCACGTGCCCTGACACCACGTATCCTTAAAGATGTAATATATATTATATCCCATAGAGAAATATAGCTTTTTTAGATAATATTTTTTTTGTATTCATAAAAAGTACGTTTATTAAAAAAAAACACTGCAATATAAAATTACATACACTGTGTGTGAACGTGCTGTCAACATGGTTATAAGTAGGGTATAGAACCGGGAAATCCCGGTACCGAAAATCCCGGGAATTCCCGGTTCTTTTATAGCTGTAAAAGAACCGGGAATTGAAATACAAGAACCGGGATTTTCGGTACTTTCGGGATTTTTTTATTTATTCAATTATATGGCAACACTGACGCTAGTGACGCAACGTGCGATCGAATATATTTTGATGGTCAACAAACGATCGAGTATGTTTTCAAGAAAAAGTAAAAAAAAATATCTAAACTATGCCTTTTTTGCAATTTTGCCAAAGAAAATGTCTTTAAAAACACCTATGTTTACAATGGTTCTGAAACGGTTTTTATGCTTCGAATCAAGATCACGAAGTCTCAATTTTCACAAGAATTGTCTCAAGTCCTGTTAAGATGCAAAAAAATTGCTCTTCAGTCTCAATGTTTGTGGAGGAAGCATGTTCTATGCGTTCTTTTTGGGATTTTGGTCTGGTGATTGCGCAGGCCAGTCTAAGACCGAAATGTCGTGCGTGCTCCTGAAGCCAGCTGGTCACCACTCGCGCTGTCTGCGTACGGACATTTACCCTACAATCCTTCAGTCAGTTGCGAGCGAGCGACAGAAGCAGTGGTTGACAATTTTTATTTTACACAAACAACTGGTGCTCTGACGAGAGCATTTGAAGAAACAGCATTGCCGTAACATTTGGCTGTTTTTACGCATCAGTTAGCAAAAATCGGTCTTCGTGCGTATGGTCCTTGCACTTCTGGCCATGGCATTCTTCCACTTACTTCCCCAGTAGCATGATAACGTTACTTTAACCTTGATTGCCGCAAGCCTTGCGACAAGAGCAACTTTTTTGCATCATACAGGACTTGGGTTCTCTTCTCAGTTGTATGCTCTTTACAGAGTAGTCGTGGCCACGCGCGTCTCCCGGTAACGTTTTACTACCGTTCTCCATCTGTCTCTGGTGGAAGCTTGTCTTGCGCATTCATTGAGAGGCTCCTGGGTCAGAGATTTGATCTGGTCGGTCCAGCGCAGAGGAGATCGTCCTCTGGACCTGCAGCCATTGACTCGGCCCTGCACTACCAAGCGCTCCACGGCATCACTTCGTCTTCGCGTGACATGCCCGAAGAACTGCAGTATACGGGATCGAACAAGGGTGGACAGCCGTTCTTTGATGTGGAGTTCTTTTAGAACAGACTCATTGGTGCGATGTTGTGTCCAAGATATACGTAAGAGCCTTCTCCAGCACCACATCTCTAATGCGTCAATACGCTGTCTCTCCCTTTCCCTCACACTCCATGTCTCAGCTCCGTACAAGAAAATGGGAAACACCAATGATCTCACGAGGCGAGTCTTCGTAACCTTCGTGATATTGCGGTCCTTCCATATTTTGGATAGTTTATCCATAGCCGTGCGAGTGATGGCTTGATTTCAGCCTCAGATCCTCCGGTATTCGTTACAAGGGAACCCAAATAGACATATGACTGGACTACTTCGCAATCTCGGTGACTTCCGGAGCATTGTTGCGGTTTTTATCGACAATCATCATTTTTGTTTTCTGTCTATTGAGTTTCAATCCAAAGCTAAGGCTAACTGCTTCGACACGATTTAATAGTTCAGCTATATGATGTTTACTGGTCGCAAGTAGAGTAGTGTCGTCCGCATATCGCAGATTGGAGATGTTCTTTCCGCCAATGGGTAAACCATCCGTCCAGTTTTCTAGCGCTATGCGCATTATGCATTCCGTGTACGCATTGAACAGGAGCGGGATAAGATGCAACCCTGTCGGACGCCGGCGCTAGGATGGAATGTCTGCGAATGGACGTTATCGTACCGAAGCTGTGTTGTTCTCATACAGCATACGAATTACGTGAACAAGATGTTTAGGTACTCCCATTTCCAACAGAGTCTGCCATAGCCGCGGCCAACAAACCGAGTCAAACGCTTTTTGGAAGTCGACAAAACACATGTATACGGGTCTGTTGAACTCACGAGCCTTCTCTATGATCTGCCTCACTATGAGAATTTGTTCCCGAGTGCCCTTTCCTCTAACGAATCCTGCCTGCTCTGGTGCTATTTCCTTCGAGATGAAAGCGCTTAATCTCTGGTTCAAAATATGCAGTAAGATTTTGCTGGCGTGAGTTATAAGTTAGGACTTGGGTAATGTTGCCCAAAAAGATTTGATTTATGACATGAAAAATCGATGCAGAACCATTGTACATGAATCAAGGGATATTTTATTGATAACAGATTTTTCGCATAATTGCAAAAAACTGCATAATTTTTTTATTTTTCTTTGTAACGACCGTATTAAACAAATACGGTCGTTACTTGTATCATTATTTCACTTTTTTTTAAATATTTATGCAATAAATATAATATTATTTTACTTTTACATGTACCTAGTCCAATAAATGAGCTTTCTAAAAAAAAGTACTTTATGTCTAACAAAAAATGTGTAAATTGAGCAAAATCAAAACATCCCTAGGCGGTGTTGATGTATTGAAAAAAAAAATCCCGAAAGTACCGAAATTCCCGGGAAATCCCGGTTCCAGCATAGTCCGGTACCGAAAATCCCGGTTCCTTGAGATAGTACCGGTTCTCTATACCCTAGTTATAAGGCTGCATCGAAGAAATTGTGGGAATGAGTCACGTGGTATGAAGGTGTGAATAAGAGCTGGTTCAGACACGGCGGATTCCGCGCGAATGCAAACCGCGCGGTTAGACCGCGCAAATATTATTTACATTAGCGCCTATTCATTCGTTCAATTTTGTTCATACCTATCCATTACGCGCGGAATCCGCCGTGTCTGAACCAGCTTTAAGTGATACTCTTCGGGGCATTATTTGCTGTTAGTTCTCTGTTAGCTAGCTAACTGTGTAAATGCTAATTATACAACCACGTTCTTCAGCAATAATGAATTAAATTTTAAAAATATTTTTAATAATTATACATTTAGACAGCCGGAGTAGTGGTGCGTTGAAAGTGACTAGTGAATCTACCAAAGAGGTCGGGCACAGCGGATAATCCGCTCAAATTGGAGCAGTCCCTCTAGGGAAGGATCTCCACCATACAGAAGATCGTAGCCAAATAGCAGTGGTCTCGGCCATGCTGTGTTCTTACAGTGAGTAAAGTCGTGCGAGTGATACACCCAGTATTGCAAGCGTCTATATGCTACCGTGACTGCTTAATTACCATCAGACGGGCCGTATGCTTGTTTGCTACCTTAGCTGTATAAAAAAAAACATCAGAGGATACGGGTTCGATCCCTGCAAGGGATGCGTTGATCAGTAAGTCGGTTTAAAGAATTTATTTACTCATAAGACGTATATATATATTTTTTACATGGTTCACTTAAATGAGCAATTTACAAAATATTTTTTTATATAATCTAGGTGCCCACATAGATTATAGAGTCGGATTTTCGTAGACACTTCTAGATCGACAAACGCCGATTAATCCGAGAAAGATTAGGAACTATTTATTTTTTATAAATATTCATTTTTTTAAAACAAAAGATTTCAGTTTTGATTTGTAAAGGGACAGACTCATACACTCCTTAATATCAGTCGGTAGATCGTTAAACAGTTTTATGCCTTCATATGGGATGTTTCTTTTGCCGTAGGCAAGTGTTGGACGAGTTTGTCAGTTTTACGCAGGCAGTGTTTAAAAGTTCTTTTGTTAAGCACTATATTCGAATGGATGTGGCCCAATAAGATTTTTAATATGCAAATTTTATTAGTAAGTCGAGTATGTATTCTTAGAATATACCTATACCTACGGCGATTTGCAAAATTATTTGTATTTAAAATGTACAAAAAGAAAACAATAATTGTATGATTTGGCTTTTGATAAAAAAAATATTTTTCGAAATTCCTACGAAAAAGCGCTGCAGTGGTTGCCGACGAAGTTGTTAATACATAGTTGTTTTTGTGTTTATATGGCCGCTTCTCCTTCTGTGTGTCTGTAACAATAGTCTATTTTTGCATTTCGACATTTCTTTTACCGGTGGTTATTTCATTTTATTTGTTTCCGAAATGGTAATTGATAGTTTATGGAGTAGTTTTATAATTCTATTTATTAAAAATGTATAAGACGAGCGAGGGAAGGTGCCTGTGAAGGTGGCTCATCTCTGAATAAAATATTTTTTTCTTTGCCAACTAGTTTCAAATTGCATTTAATGTAACTCAGCATAGCAACAAAACAGTCGCGTGCCCAATATTCCAATCAGAAGAAACGAACATAGAATCCAGATTTCTATTTCGGGAGATCTCCCCTCGTGAGCGCTCTCCACCGGGATTTACACCGGGTTTAATGTACTGAAATCTGAAATGCATGGTACTGAAAGTATAAGTTGAATTTAAACTGTTTACACGTGTAATAAGGTTGAAAATTGTATGGTGTCATTAGGAATGCGTTTTTCGCAGTTTGAGTATTGGTTTATGCTTAGAGAAAGGATGAATAGAGGCGACACGGTAGGAGTGAGCGAGATGAGTAAATACAATATTCCCAAGGCCAAAAAGAGCTAGAGAAACATTTTTTGTCCTTATCGACGTATACTATTTTTTTGCTGGGCACAGTCGCTAACTGTGCCCAGCTAACGAGAGCGGTTTTCTATAATTCTCAAAATCTGAATTTTCAGGGTGAAAACAAGGTGAAAACTGTAATCTGTGATTGACTTTATGTGTTTTTGCGTTCATAGACTATGGTGCATTGTAGTGTTTTAGGCTGCAATAGCCGCAGTGAACGTAAAATCGACAACATAACCTTTCATTCGTAAGTACACTATTTAGACTTTATTTCGGCCCTAATTGATAAAAATGAATACAGATAATATTTATTAAGGCTCAAATGACGGCTTCAATGTACAGAAATAACGAAATAAAACGTAAATGTTCAAGAAAATAATCGTATTTTGTAGTATTATACACCCAAATTAAGTAGGTAAGTAAAATGAAGCCAGGCGGCCACTTTCCTGTGTCTCCTAAATTTAGTCGGGTACCACGCGTATTGGGGATACCAGCAATTTACTTGAATTTACCCATGCAATATTACCCACAATTGAGGTAAAATAGTGACAACTTAAATTAAAAATAATATCTATTTAAAACAAGCTTGTACAGACGAGAAACCCCCCCCACACATATAGTTTTTAACCGACTTCAAAAAAAGAGGAGGTTCTAAGTTTCACTGTGTATTTTTTTTGTATGTCCGCCGATTACTCCGTCGATTTTTTACCGATTTTCTTAATCTTTTTTTTTTCGAAAGTGCATATCCCAACTTGGTCCCATTGTCACCAAATCAGGATCTGATGATGGGATCCCAGGTAAATCGAGGGCAACCCTCAGATTCTATAAGCATGTACAACGCGTTACTTATGTTTTCGTAAGCTATTTATTTATTTACGTCTGGAAGTCATCATCCCATGTTGGTGAGGTGATGATGGAAGGTACAACTCCTAAACGGATAGGAGTTAGAGCATAATTCTTTAAGTATTGTAGGTATGGATTAGACCATTTGTTTTTTTTCCATCATCACTTGTCACAAAGTCAGAATCTGATGATGGGATCCCAGATGATCGAGGGCAACTCTAAAATTTGATAGGCACGTACAATGTGTTACTTTACTTATGTTTTCGTAAGCTGTTCATGTATTTACGCCTGAATTCGTATCAATGTTAACAACAAACAAGTATAAATCGAAGTCTCAATATATTGATGATTATAAGAAAAAATACATCGCAAATCATCAATAGTCCTATTAGTTTATCGTATATAAAAATATAAAAAAAACATGGGGTAAATCATGGGGTAATATTCTCTTTTCTGGTAACACTACGTAACCAATGTACTTTGTTTCTCTCCCTTACGGGTATACGCCTGATGACAACTCTATTTATCCTTTCTCTAAGGGTTTATGGTTCTGTTGGGGGGTTAAAGATTTCAGTATTGCCAGCGTCTATAAAAATTTGCTTTTTATTATTAATCATTATAATAAATTCGTATAAATTGGACTAACATATTTGAGGTGTGGCATCGCTGTGTGTCACACTCTAAAACGTTCGTTGTTCTCTTCTTCGTGTATCAGAGGGCACGCTAAGTCGGTCCCGTTCACGTCAAGTGACGTTAAGTCGGTCCCGGCTGTTAGGAAAAGAATTCGGCTTCTCGATTTCTCACGCACCGAGTTACTTCTTCACGTCGATATTTTGTGTACTTCTCTGGTGGAATTGTTATAATTCATACTTAAAATTTTTCAACTACTCTAGAATTTTGCGGTTAGTATCAAAGGGTCCAAATCCATTGCGTGGTGTAGCGTTCAGCGGACAAACTGCTAGAGCGCGGAAAGTGATTTTGTTTACTATGAATAGATACACAATTGATCCATAATATTCACTCACTGGTTAATTAAGTTACTTATAGTTAACAAATTTCCTATGGTTCACAAGATTTTTGGGCGCCTTCCTTGTCTTGATTAATTTACCGTGTAAAATTTGTGGTAAATTTCTTGTGCAAGTAACTGTTAATTTTCATATTATGTTACATAATATACAAGTTACATAAGTGGAGAGGAAAGAGTTGTATTTTTGCATGTGTGTGCGTGTTTATGTCTGTGATGAATAAACTCCAAAACTACTAGACCGATTTCAAAAATTCTAAACACCGTTGAGAAGCTACACTTTCACCGAGTAACATAGGCTACATTATATTTTAAAAAATAGGAATCCTTAGTAAAACGCCGTACGAGGCCGTGGCGGTCCTCTAGTATTTTATAAGGGTCCACCAGGGGCCGTTTAAAAAAAAATCTTGACACTGATAATAGTGGTACTCACTCACAATGGTGCACAATTTTAGGATGTTCGAGTCGAATCGTGACACGACATTATCTATCGGTGTTTAACAGAAATACACAACTTAATGAAACATTAAACTTACGTTGTAAATTTTATTCTTCATTACTGTGCTCTGTTTGCAAAACATTTAGCTATACGTTAAGTATGTGACTAAAAGGCTTGCCATGCCAAGTCCACATCTATAGATGTGGCACATCACTTTTCGGAGTAGATCTTGGGGAATTCTTCATTTTAGTCGTCGTTTTGAGGGACTTAGTGAGTCAACCAAAGGTTTTTTAAATTGTTAAATTTAGAAAAAAGAGATACCTAGCGTGCGACTAAACGTATAATTTTAGTTATGTTACCCAATAGCCCACCTGAATATCCATCTTCTTAATGAAAAGCGTTTCAGCTTGCACGCGTTTGATCGAACCCTAATAGTAATTTCCGCTCGTAACACGTACGTTAGTAAAACAATCGGTCGGATACAGCAATAAAGCAACTGTACGTGACCAGAACGCCCTCTTGGGGCCTCTTAGCAAAAACTTTGAACTAATTAGAACAACATCACGGAGGGAGGAAGTTAGCTCTAAATTGTTTTACATATTACAATTTACAAGAGGAGCTGAATGTGATTGTTACATCAACCATACAAGCGCAAGAGTGTAGATGGTAGCATTAGGAGTTCTTCGTCATTTGGCACAAAAAAGCTCGCACAATTTGACCTAATTTTTAAAAGTTTGTCGTCATCTCGCAGGGCTATGAGTTGTTGCTCGCGAAGTTGAGTGAAAATGAGAGTGAAGACGAGCTTTTCGTTTTACTTCAATTTCACTTTTCCTTTGTCTTGTGCTGAACTTCGCTTCCATCAACTTCGCAAAAGTGTAGAGCTATTATAATAGTGCTATTTTTCAGTACAAATATTAGAAATGTTTTTAACAAACTTATAAATTCATACTTAGGTAGATTTCTCAAAATAAACTATCAGGTTGGAGACTGGGACTAACCGATGAGATAGTATGACCCCCAGATAAAACCCCAGATAAATTAATATGTTTATCTTGTGCCCCAGTCCGTGTGGCCTAAATATATATATTTTTTTTTTATCATCGATGCATATTGTACAATGTGCTACGCATTTTAACCTTTCGCCTCTTCATTGGGTGTCTCCCACAAGGTAACCTAACATAACATAGAACATTACATGTATATAACTAATCGAAATATTTTGTTTCTAATCCCCAAGACTGTATGGTTCATTTTACGCTGAATTTGTTAAGGTTGTTATTATGTTTTGTTGCAATGTTTTTTTGCTTCAGATCCCACGTGGGGCACCACATGTTTCCTTCGCATCCCGCGTCGATCCGGGAGACACAAAGTAACATTATTTAGGAGAAATTTTGTAAGTTCATTATATTTCACTTTAGATATAGTTAATACTTCAATCCCCTTATTCTAATACCGATACTATAGAGATGAAAGATTTGATTGTTTATTTGTTTTAGTCAAAGTTATTTTTTGCAACTTGGAATTGAATATGCTCCGATTGGAGCAATTTGAAAAATGATTTCACCATTAGGTAACTACACTATCACCGGGTGACAGGCTATACTATATTTACAAAATAAATTGGGATCCTTACCCGTGCGAAGCCGGAGCCGGCCGCTAGGTATAAAATAAAAATGAGCCATGGTAGAACAAAATCTTGTTTTGTCACTTTTGCGCTTCATTTGACGACCTCCGTGGTGTAATGGTTACCACGCCAGACCGCCACCCAGGAGGTCCAGGGTTCAATCCCCGGTCGGGTCATAATGAAAAACGAACTTTTTCTGATTGGCCACGGGTCTTGGATGTTTATCTATGTATGTATTTGTTATAAAATATAATATCGTTGAGTTCTATAGTAGTAGTAGTATCCCATAACACAAGTTTCGAACTTACTTTGGGGCTAGCTTAATCTGTATGAATTGTCCCTACATATTTTTCCCTATATATTTATTTCTTTTGAGAGTGACAAAATGTTTTAAATAATCCTACTTCTTCCCTTATCCCTTGTCTCCTTATTAATTACCCCCTGGTGTATCTTTGCTCTGTAGGATAAGCTAACCTTTTGAAATCAGCCTTTAATCTCACCAGTCTTTTCCTCCATTGATAAGAGATAACGAAATCAATCATATTGAAAGATATCTACGTCATATGGACTAAGAAAACTTGAAGAAATACGCATGTACTTATCTGTTGTTGCTCACAAAATTTTGATACCTGTTAGTTCTCTGTGTACTTTCGAATTCTCTAATCTGAATGACTAATACAATACGTGTCAGTTTATTTGAAGGATATAGATAGGATTTTGATTTGATATTTGGAGTGGTTGGCTAATAATGGATCTCAAAGTTTATAAAACTTAATCTCATCAGAACTATGAGAAATGGATATACATTTTTACCATACACAATCCCTAGGTTTCCCCTAAGATTATTGTCTAAGATTATACATGATATTTCAACTTTTAATATAACTGTGTTTAATAACTATAATAATATCTCTCATAAAAAGTCAAATACACAAAATAAAAAAAAATATTATAATAATTTTTCAAAGTTATGATAAATTCATGAGTCATCAAAATTATAAAAAAAAAATGCGACATTATTATGAATCAGAAATTCTCATGAAGACAAAGCGACGCGACCACATGTGCTGCACGTTTGGACCTCTCGCTCCCTCCCTCCGCAACACCTAACCCCCGTCAAGGGAACCGCTGAAAAAAACAGATCATAAAAAAAAACATCGTCCTTATTCCAATACTGTTAAGGTTTCAAATATAAAAAAAAAAATGTGTTATCTGGAGTGGATTCTTACGGGACAGTATTTTTTCTTTGAAATAATTATAATGGGGTCGCTGACCCTTTTTTCATGGCCAGGAAGGATTAAAAAGAGAACTGTGAGCATGAGTACTTATCTCACCCTTTTATACAATTGCAACTAAAACTGCCATTGATCTATATGTATAGTTCCTTACGTCAATGACTACTGCAACCAAAATTCTCATTCTATGTATGAACTACTATACCATTATTCCTGTTCTATGTATGTATATGTCTTATGTCGCTCTTTTCACTGCTCACCTCTTTACGAATTATAAGCGTGACAATAATCATATTCAGAGGCACCTCCGCGTTTACTATTATCTGCAGACCTATCAATGTTAAGATATATTCTTATCATGATTGTATCATAAAGATCATGAAGTTTTCTTACAGTTCAGTTCAATTTTAATGCGAGTTAAATAAACATGTGGTTTGTACTTAGTGTGATTTTTTCAGTGGCTATTATAGCCGCTGGACAAGATCTACCATTTGCTTTGATATCACAAGGTATTGTTGTGGGATCAGTAGCCTCTGATGGCCCTTATATGGAATTTCATGGAATACCATACGCCGATTCAACATCTGGAAGTCATAGGTTTAAGGTAACGTATTTCATTAGTTCTTTTCATAATGTCTCTTACTATAACAATTATGATATCAATCTTAAACAAAGAGCTTTTTTTGCGCTTTCTTTTGTAATGTTTTTACAATTCTGATAAAATTCAATTATTACGACATATCATTATGTAAATCTTAAACAGATGTAAATTGAAACCAATAAAAATATGCAATTTATTATTGTTGAAAATATTAATAGGTTACATACACAATTTTTAAAACTAAATAAATTTACCTAAACTGACATTGAACTCGTATGGTTTGTAAATGCTTAAGTACAAGGGTTTTATTTTTTATATTTTCTAGGCACCATCTCCGCCTCCAACATTTACTGCACCATTCTTCGCAAATCGACGCGACATAAAATGTGTGAGACCTTTAGGAGTAGGCTTTGAAGGCACTGAAGATTGTTTGGTTGCGGATATCTACACACCTTCTATTAATACTGAAAGTTTGCGCTCAGTGATGGTTTGGATAAAAGGAAAAGAATTTGACACAGTCAACGAACAAGAAAAAACATTTAAAAACTTTATGGAACATGATGTAGTTGTAGTTTCTCTTAATTTCCGAGAATCAATCTTTGGATTCCTTTGTCTTGGTACTGAAGCAGCACCCGGTAATGCAGGACTTAAAGATATTATCGCAGGTTTAGAATGGGTTCGAGATAATATAGATGCATTTGGTGGAAATCCAGACGATATCACATTATTCGGACACGGAAGTGGTGCTGCTGCTGTAGATTTGATCACGTTCTCTCCTATGGCCGAAGGATTGGTACATAAAGCTATTTCACAAAGTGGAAACGCATTTGCACCATGGGCAGTATCTCGAAATAACTTAGAATATGCAATTAAAATAGCAGAAGCTCTTGGACATACTATCGATTCTATGGCAGCACTATCTAATGCATTTACAAGAACTAGTGTCACAGCTTTAATGGCTGTCATAAATGACCTTGATCTTACAGATAATTCACTAGCGTTTGCTCCATGTTTGGAAAATCCAAATCTAGAAAATTCCTTTCTTATAAAATCACCTTATGAAAGTATAAAAGATGGAGAATTTTTAAAAATTCCTTTTATGATAGGATTTGTTGACCACGAAGGTACAATAAGAGCAGAAGAGGCAGTAGGCTCTCACTGGTTAGAAAGAATGATAGCATCATTTAAAGATTTTATACAACCTGATTTGAAATTTGAAACGGACGAAGATGAAAATGAAGTATCTGATGCTATTAAACATTTTTATTTTGAAGATGACGTAAATTTTGATATTGACCATTACTTGAACTATCATGGAGACACGATGATTGTAGTATCAACTTTACGGGAAGTACTTCTACGTTCAAGCATTGAAGATACAGAACCAGTATATCTCTATCAGTTTTCTTACAAGGGAGTATTAGGAGAACTTTTTACAGGTCCCGTTGTAGTAGACAGTGCTGGACACAGCGAAGACTTGGCTTATTTCTTTTATGACAAGCCAGATATAGACGTTCCTGATAGAGATCTTACAGTCAGTGATATTCTCGTAGAAAGATGGACTAACTTTGCTAAGAATGGGTATGTAGTTATTATAGAGTTGACTATAATCCTACTAATATTATAAAGGCGAAAGTTATGTGTATGTTTGTTACTTATTCACGCTCAAATGGCTGGGCCAATATTTATGATATTTGGTATGTAGGTAGCTGATACCTTGGATTGACATATAGATTCCCGTAGGATTACATCAAAAGTCTGATAAAGATGGCGCTACTGTGTAAAAATAAATACACACCAACCAAGTTGCTCGGGTTTTACTAGTATAACATATAACAATAGTTTACTGCTGTAAATTTTAATATTATTTCTCATTTTAGCGATCCCACCAGCGAAATATCCACCGTAGATTGGCATCCTTTTAGTCCGGATAATCAAAATTTCTTAAGGATACTTAATAGCGACGAAGTTGGCCCTGAGGATAGTACTACTTTGGAATTAGACGACAAAAATCCTCATCCATACGCCGTTCAATTCTGGAATGAGATTTATGAGGAGCACTTTTTGGATGCTGAAGGAAAATGGGAATTGCCTTCAAGGGAAGATGAGGATGAAGGTTCTGGAGATGAAGATGATGGTGATGACGGTGACAACGGTGACGACGGTGATGACGGAGATGACGGTGATGACGGAGATGACGGTGATGACGGTGATGATGGTGATGGTGATGACGATGATGATGATGATGATGATGAAAATGGGGATGGTTCAGCATCTACAGCCGTTGCATATACCTTTGTAATTATGTCATTATTTGGTATATTAAGCCACATCCATTCACAAGTTCTTTTATAAATAAAGTGCTCAGTTGAATGTTAAATAGGCTAGCCTCACTTGTGGAGGTTTCATGTTGAAATCTACCACAAAGTATTTGGGCAAGTTAGATAATATTTTTAATTTTATTAGTTTTAAAAGTGAATCTACAACACGTTCACAAATATTAATAAAACGTTTTATTAAAAATAAAATTATTTTTGTTAATAATATTAGTATTTTTATTATCTGGATTTATACATAAAGTACGATAATATAATAATATGTAGACACCAAATTACAGACTAGTAACAGTGCAAGTTTACATCTGAAAGCAACAAAATCTTAATAAATTTTAGATTTAAAGTATATGGACTTTTCCATCGGAACATTGGGAAATGGACATTCTATTATTCTTATACTATACATCTCGTCGCGTCGTAGTCCTCATTACTGAGGGTCGTGAACCCCCTGGTGAAGTATCAATTTTTCTTTCACGATGTCCCTCCATCGACATCGGTCTTTAGCATAATGGAGTGCGTCATGGAGTTTAGTGTCAAGCATTGAGCGGATTTGATCCGACCATCTAGTAGGGCTGCGGCCGCTTGTCACCATAAGTTGTTCGAGGTTATGTCCGTCTTTACGAGCTATACTATACATATATTGAATTGATTTTACTAAAAAAAAACAGCTTTTCCTATGCCTCTATCCACATTGAATTTATCTATCACTTAAATAATTTCTTTGTCATGTTGTAAAAAAAATATATGAACCTTGTAATAAATTGTAACGCATCGCATTTCCATTCATATCATACAATCTTATCGATTTGATGGATTGATCTTAGTACAGTCACGTATCTCGTTTTGCAAGCTGTATGTAAAATTTAATGATATTTTTGCAAATGACAGGTTTTCTAACGCAATAACTAACAAAATCAAACCTTGAATTTTCTAAATATTGTTATCATTTAATTTTTATATTGTAGCAATAATTATTATACAGCGTTACTGTTTCGATTTTATTTCAAGTTTGGATAGGTATCCAAACTTGAAATAAAATAAAGTAGGTAAGGTTACCTACATAACTCAGGAAAAGTGACCGTCAGGTATTCTTTTTTTATACCACTAAGGTGGAAAACAAGCTTACGGCCCGCCTGATGGTAAAGCGGTCACCGGGGGTATTATCACTCGCGCGTTGCCGATCCTGTAAAAATCTTTAATATGATAATTTTTCGGTAATTTCTTTGTTATTTAAATTATATTATTGATATTTACATAGTATAAAATGAAATCGCGATGTCTGTCCCTATATGATCTTTAAAACTACGCAATGGATTATATGCGTTTTTTTAAAAATAGAAGTTAGTGATTCAAGTTGAAGTATATGTATACTTAATACATTCCGAAATTCCCATGGGAAAGCGGAATACACGCAAACGAAGTTGCGCGGGTTTCGCTAGTAACTAATTAAAATTGGCACTCTATTAGTCATAGGTCCTGCGGCGCATACTGAGCGAGTGACGTTCGATATTCCGTTTTGGAATCCCGAGTGTATGTGGCGTCCCTTATTGTAAAACTAGCTGTTACCCGCGTCTCCGCCCGCGTGGCCTTAGGGAAATGTCAATAATTTTTCCCATGGGAAAAAAGTAGCCTTATGTCAACTCACTATCCAGGCCTTAAATATCCCCGTTAAAAAATTATAAAAAAATAATGTTATACTTTTTTCCCGTGAGAATGAGATGTTTTTCCGGGATAAAACGTAGCCTATGTCACTCTCCAGACCTTAAACTATCCCCAATAAAAAAAAAACATATCAATCCGTTCATTACTTTCCACGTGAAGGGAGGACACTCTTTCACATTCATATTATTAGTATGGATTATGGTTGTTCACAGTCAAGATAAATGGATTTTACAGATGCCTACAAATCGCGCACCGATTCAGCCATCTTTTCTTAATGGGCATAACAAACTAGAAAAGGTTAATCAGAAAAAAGTAAAGTATAAAAAACGTGCAATAATGTATCGTCGCGTGTCGACTGATGCATGAAAGTTCGGGCAGGTCGCTCGTGTCGGCCTGTCGAGGTCTTAAGGTCAGATGCTTGGGTTTATTATGCAAATGCTTAGTTAAATGTCGCTAGGACACTTTTATGATTAACACGTTTACCCCACTCATACTCTACCTGGTTAACATTGTGATTCATAAAATTCTGTTTAAATGAGATAGACATCTTGATCGTTCTATCAAGGTATTAGACATAAAACATAACATTATTTTTAGATAAATATAATGAAAGAAAAGAAAAAAAGGAGAACACAAAAAAGAACTAAATATTCTCACTCATAATTTATTATTTTCCTATTAGATGTGAAATATGATATACCGAAAAAGCGATAAAACTGTCTTTATTCTGACGTTTTTTTCTGATAACTACCTAAGACACTTAACTTGCTAATTGTTAATAATTGCATAATATAGAACAATTGTTATAAAATATCTGATTGCAATATTTATTATTTGTAATTAATTACTGTTATTTCTCTTAACTAACGGACAGCATATACACTTCGTGACGCCTCAATGTCACTGAAAATTTGTATCGTCTAAAAATGCTGTATTTGTGTAGTATTACAATAATTTATAAAGTATATAGTGTGCATTCTGTGCCTCTGTGGATGTGTAACTTAGTTTTAATAGTGGAACATCGCCTTTGTATAGCCATTTATCATAATGCAGGTCGCTGGTGGGTAACAATAATTGATAGTTGCTGAAGGATTTTCTTAGTATTTTATTTATTTACTTATAAGAAGTATATTTGTATTTATTATTATAATAGTATAACGTATTATTATATATCATTATGTCGAGTTCTGAAGAAAATGATAATCAATATTTTTCTTTGTCTGATGATAGTTTCCATAGTCTTGATGGACCTTCTCTCACTGATTCTCTTATTTCATCTTTTGCAAATGTCCAAAAAAATTTTAACGTCGTACATATTAATGCTCAGAGCATTCCAGCGCATTATATAGATCTGCTTTATACTTTTGAAAACAACACTAACATTCATGCAATTCTTGTGTCCGAATCCTTCCTTCATCCATCCTTGCCTTCCACTACATATTCTCTTCCAGGTTTCCAGCTCATTCGCAACGATCGAACTACTTCTTCTCACGGTGGTGTGGCAATCTAGATAGATTGCTACACCACCGTACTAATGATAGTGAAAGAAATATGACTACGAAGATTCGTAGTCATATTTCTTTCACTATCATTAGTAAATCTCCTCAGCCCCCTCCACCTGATACTGCTGAACATCTTTTTCTAGAACTATCGCTATCAGGTACCAAAGTCCTTCTCGGTGTTTTTTATAACCCGAATATGTCAATTAATTATTTTCCTTCCTATGAGGCTCTTCTTGAAGACCTCTGTCCATTGTATGACCATTCCATTATAATGGGCGACTTCAACACGTGTCTCTTGAGAGGTGACTCCCGTGCTCGTCGCCTTCAAAACCTGGTTAGTTCAACTAATATGAATATACTTTCTCTAAATGCTACGCATTACTTCCCTAATTGTACCCCCTCACTTCTAGACCTTATCATGGTTAGTTCTCTCGATCATGTTGCGAAGCATGGCCAACTAAGTGCGGATGCCTTTTCATACCACGATCTAGTTTACCTCTCCTATAAAATTCGTCCTCCAAAATTTAAACCCAAAATCCTCATGCAGCGCAACTTTGGTGGACTGGATATTGAACAATTGCGCCATGACGCCCTTAAACTTAACTGGACAAGCATCGATGATGCCGACACTGTAGATGAGAAAGTTCGTTTATTTAATCGTTTCTTAATTGAGCTTTACGATACTCATGCACCTGTGCGACCGGTAAAACTTAAGCATCTTCCTGCTCCTTGGCTAACTGATGATATCAGGCTTCTCCGGGAAAAAAAGAATCGTGCTAAAGCTCGTCATAAAGCCGATCCATCGGACATGGTCAAGCGGGACAAATACCATAGGGCCAGAAATCACTGCAATAAGGTGTGTAGGGATGCACAGCGACGCCACATTCATCAATCTGTAGAGAATGAGGACCAAGCTAAAGTTTGGAAATTTCTTAGATCAATGGGAGTGGGTAAATCTCGAAATTCCTGTGCTTCAAATATAGATCTTAACTCTCTAAATAGTCACTTCTCCTCTTGCACATTTCTTGACAATAAAGTCAAATCTGGTACATTGATTAATCTTTCTTCGATGCCTCCTCCCAACCACTCACCGTTTACCTTCAAATCATTCGCTGATTGTGATGTTAAGAGAAGTATATTGTCCATCACGTCGAATGCCGTTGGAGGTGATTGTATTAGTCGTAATATGATCATTCCTCTCTTAGACCTACTCGTTCCCGTCCTGACTAAAATCCTTAACTTTTCTATTTCGACTGGATCCTTTCCCGAATGCTGGAAACAAGCTCACATTATCCCATTACCCAAAAAAATGCATCCTTCTGTTCTCAGTGACTATCGTCCCATATCTATACTTCCTTTTCTTTCCAAAGTTTTGGAACGACTAGTTCACTGGCAACTGAATAGTTTTCTTAATTCTAACGATATCCATAACCCATTCCAATCCGGTTTCCGACCTGGTCATAGTACGACTACTGCTTTAGTCAAGATTACCGACGATATTAGGCGTGGTATGGAACATCAAAAGCTGACTCTGTTAACCCTGCTTGATTTTAGCAATGCTTTCAATTCGGTTGATTTTGATATTATGCTAGGAGTTCTTTCTTCTCTTAACATATCTCCGACAGTGCATGATTGGTTTCATAATTACCTGTACGGGCGTCGGCAATGTGTCAAAATTGATCACCAAACTTCTTCTTGGTGTGATACAACCGCTGGCGTGCCGCAGGGTGGTGTGCTGTCTCCTCTACTCTTCGCTGTCTTTATTTCTTCTATCACACGTTCACTTTCTTCTTCCTATCACCTTTATGCAGATGATTTGCAAATTTATTGTCAGGCTCCTTTAAATGATATTGCATTTGCTGTGGCTCAAACTAACGAAGACTTAAATAAAATATCATTCTGGAGTAAATCCTATGGATTAAAAGTTAACCCAGCCAAGTCGCAGACTATCATTATAGGCAGTCCATTTTTTATCTCAAGGCTAGATTATCAGCGTATCCCGCCGGTTATGCTTGATGGCATCTGCATCCCCTTTAGTAATTCGGTTAAAAACCTTGGTATTATTATTGATTCCACAATGTCATGGAAAGCACAGGTGGCCGAGGTTAGCAGGAAGATATTTGTCGCTTCTGCGTCTCTTCGTAAATTAAGAAACTTCCTACCCACTGCCACCAAAGTTGCTCTTGCTCAATCCCTCCTTCTTCCCATCCTTGACTATGCCGACATAACGTATTCAGACCTTAACTATGAGTTGCTATGTAAATTAGATCGCTTGCAAAATTTTTGTATCAGATTCATTTTTGGATTACGTAAATTTGATCACGTATCTGAGTACCGAACTCAACTAAAATGGCTGTCTATTCGTCAACGTAGGGACTTACATATTTTAACCTTCCTATATACTATTCTCTATAGTCCTCAAGCTCCTTCCTATCTCAAAGAAAACTTTACTTTCACATCTTCTTCTCATGCTTTATCTCTTCGTTCCTCGGAAACCCTCACTCTTCTCATTCCTGTCCACTCTTCTAAATTCCTTGACCTATCTTTTACTATACAGGCCATCAGACTGTGGAATAATCTTCCTGTAGCTATCAGAACTTCCAAATCTATTTTAATTTTTAAAAAACTTGTAAAAAACCATTTTCTTTCACAGTAAGCGAATGTTTTCTTCCTTTTCTTTAAGACCTACTACGACATTACTTTATTTATTTATCATATGTTTATGATATATATATATGTATATATGTGTAGGTATGTGTATGTATTTATGTATATAAATTATATTTATATTATGTATGAGATATATATATGTATGTTTGTATGATTTGTGTATTCTTATGTAAGTATTATTATTCAAAATTAGTTCAGTTTTATTGATTTATGTACTTATTACGTTGCAATATTTTGTTAATAAGATTCTTGTTTTGCTTGCCCTGCCCGTTTCTTTCTTTAATTCGTTACCCTAAGGTTGCCTTGAAAAGATTGCTTTTAGCAATAAGGCCGCCTTGTTGCTAATACACTAGTATGTAAGATTTAAATGTAACTTTTCTTTGTACTGTTGGATGTGTATTACAAATAAAGTATATTCTATCTATCTATCTATCATATAGCAACAGAAGTGTGAACATTGAAAATAACTTTGGATCATCCTTTGGAATATAATCCATAAGGCTAATTAAACTGCAACACATTGTCATAAACAAAGCACGTGCATTAAATTAATTTTAGAACTTATGAGTTGGTTTATGAAGCTCTCCTTAAGGTGCCTTTAACTTAGACGGTTTGTGCCGATCCGCTGTCGTACAACAACCGATCTGATTTCGTACAAACGGTACGCGAATGGTAATGATATAATAAGGTATTGTATAATGTCGTGGTAATGATAAGTACCTATAATAACAACCGCGATATATGTGTCGGTCAACGCACGGTGTAGGGTTCCATATTTGCTACGTTACGCATGCTTGCAGATGTGTGCAATGTTTGATTCTATGATATTTGTATTTTCCAGGACGTTTGGTCAAGAGAAAAGTCATATTGCAATCTATCTTTCTATCTTATTCCTTGCTATAACCTATTTCTGATCAAATACGTAACTGTGAATATGTAACTTCGAACAAAACTGCTGTTGTTTCATCGCGATTATGCAAGATCTATGTCAATGTCTTCAAATAATAATAAGAACTTGACGTTTGTGACGTGACGTTTGTCAGATTGCACAATTATCGCTAAACAATCGCAAGAACGGTAATGAGTAAAACGGTTGTTGTACGGTGGCAGTACGGCGGCAGTCCGGCACCAATCGTCTAAATCGAAAGCCCCTTTACTAATGTTTATAAGAACGACCATTGGTGACCATAAAGTTAGGTTAGGGGCTATAAAAACTGCAAAAGTGCAGATTTGCAGTCTGAGTTTAATGTTTCGTAGCGGAACGGCAGCTGTTTAATCTTATAAAGTGCGGGACATTATTGCAAGTATTAATAAAATCATTATTTAACATGTGGGCAAAGAATGTACATCTCTTGTTGTAAGAATGTTAAGATTTTTAATTTAAGACAACTTAACGTCTGTATGTCATTTGCCTTTCAGTTAGCCTATCTGACATAATCAGATATAGATATAATGTTATTAGTGGAGGGGTTATCATTATATCTGTTAGGGATATAGCAGTTTAGAATAAATTATTCAATGGATGTATTTCAGTTTTACCCAAGTTGTTTCTGTTCCCAGGTTGATTAGAATAAAAGCAACATTCTTTTTCCCAAATCTCAAAAAGGTAACAGCCAGAGACAGAAGTACTTTCACATTTAAAAGAATATCATCAAGATAATAAGAAAAAGTAGCAAAACAAAAGATCGAATGATTAGACTGTATTGTCGAATTGGAAGATAAAATATACTATATCTATATTTCCCATCTTCTTAACATCACACACCGATTCTAAGTAAACTCCCACTCCAAATGGCTATCAGTTTATCTAGATAACAAATGTACTTGTCTTCATACATATTATATAACTTTACTAAGGTATAAAGTCTCGAAAACTACTTGGTACACGTTGAAATTTATCAAGTAGCTCAGGGCCCGTGTAGACATTGTTATGTTAGCCACGGTACGTCAACTGGTGATTTAGCCACATTTAGAAGCTAAATGCTGCATTTAGGTAAAATGTAGTATGAAATAATAAAAAAACTAAAATAAAATTGCTAAAATATCTCTTAGACGCGACTAAAATAAATATGTCTACTAAGGACCTAAAATGTCACGGACAAATCGATTTTTCCATATTCCCATGAGACTAATTGGTAAATAAGATAATAAAGCCGTGATTCGATTTGTAGTATGAAGAGTGAAGGTATCTTATAAGATACAGGACTCGAAGGAATTATTCCGGAAATTTTAAATTTTACCGAGGATTTGTAATTAGCCTTTTCTATATTTTTGTATGATACCTATGCTGTTAATCTTCTCCAATAAATAAATAAACATTTTTAGTAGTTTATAGAGTAATTTATTTATTTAATGCAGAATAATAATATATATAATTAAAAGATATGGGACTCGAAGGAATTATTCCGGAAATTTTAATTTTTACCGAGGACTTGTAATTAGCCTTTTCTATATTTTTGTATGATACCTATGCTGTTAATCTTCTCCAATAAATAAATAAACATTTTTAGTAGTTTATAGAGTAACTTATTTATTTAATGCAGAATAATAATATATATAATTAAAAGATATGGGACTCGAAGGAATTATTCCGGAAATTTTAATTTTTACCGAGGACTTGTAATTAGCCTTTTCTATATTTTTGTATGGTACCTATGCTGTTAATCTTCTTCAATAAATAAATAAATATTTTTGATAGTTTTTTATAGTAGCTTATTTATTTAATGCAGAATAATAATATATATAATTAAAAGATATGGGACTCGAAGGAATTATTCCGGAAATTTTAATTTTTACCGAGGACTTGTAATTAGCCTTTTCTATATTTTTGTATGATACCTATGCTGTTAATCTTCTCCAATAAATAAATAAACATTTTTAGTAGTGTATAGAGTAACTTATTTATTTAATGCAGAATAATAATATATATAATTAAAAGATATGAGACTCGAAGGAATTATTCCGGAAATTTTAATTTTTACCGAGGACTTGTAATTAGCCTTTTCTATATTTTTGTATGGTACCTATGCTGTTAATCTTCTTCAATAAATAAATAAATATTTTTGGTAGTTTTTTATAGTAGCTTATTTATTTAATGCAGAATAATAATATATATAATTAAAAGATATGGGACTCGAAGGAATTATTCCGGAAATTTTAAATTTTACGGAGGATTTGTAATTAGCCTTTTCTATATTTTTGTATGATACCTATGCTGTTAATCTTCTCCAATAAATAAATAAACATTTTTAGTAGTTTATAGAGTAACTTATTTATTTAATGCAGAATAATAATATATATAATTAAAAGATATGGGACTCGAAGGAATTATTCCGGAAATTTTAATTTTTACCGAGGACTTGTAATTAGCCTTTTCTATATTTTTGTATGGTACCTATGCTGTTAATCTTCTTCAATAAATAAATAAATATTTTTGGTAGTTTTTTATAGTAGCTTATTTATTTAATGTAGAATAATAATATATATAATTAAAAGATATGGGACTCGAAGGAATTATTCCGGAAATTTTAAATTTTACCGAGGATTTGTAATTAGCCTTTTCTATATTTTTGTATGATACCTATGCTGTTAATCTTCTCCAATAAATAAATAAACATTTTTAGTAGTTTATAGAGTAACTTATTTATTTAATGCAGAATAATAATATATATAATTAAAAGATATGGGACTCGAAGGAATTATTCCGGAAATTTTAATTTTTACCGAGGACTTGTAATTAGCCTTTTCTATATTTTTGTATGATACCTATGCTGTTAATCTTCTCCAATAAATAAATAAACATTTTTAGTAGTTTATAGAGTAACTTATTTATTTAATGCAGAATAATAATATATATAATTAAAAGATATGGGACTCGAATGAATTATTCCGGAAATTTTAAGTTACTTACGAAATTTGTAATTAGCCTTTTCTTTCTTTATTTTTGTATATTTCTGTATGATATGTTAATCTTCTTTAATAAAATAAATAAATAATTTTGGTACTTTATAGAGTAGTTAATTATTTAATGCAGAATAATAATAATATAATTGAATTTATTGTAATTGACGTGTCTAAGTGCCCGCGAGGGACCTACAGATTAAAGTATTATTGACTTTGACTTTGTATTAAACTGGTAAGTAAAGTATAAAATTTACTTTCGAGTCATTACTTATTATTTCCCTCGCTTGGTACTTCTACACAGAAATTGCCATCACACGTGCTAGCCACGATTTTTAATGTTACTCACTGCTTCATTTGTAAAGAATAACATGGACATGACATTTTAATAACACAATATAATCTTTGCCAATATTATAAAGCTTAACAGTTTGGTTGGTTAGTTGAATGAGCTAATCTGAAGAACTACTTACTAGTCATGAAAAAAAGGAAATGCTACCTTAAAATTATTTTAAAATCTGAATGGCACGATTAGAACAGGAATTTAATTTCTTTTAAAAAAAAAAAAACATTTGAGAGAGAAAATTGAATCTTATAACATAGTAAGAATATTATTGTCAAAATAATATTACCCGCCTAATAATATTAGTGCCCGCGGTTATATCCGCAAAATCTCGTTGTTTCCATTCGCGGGCTGATATTCTTGATAAAAAATATCCTATGTGTTAATCAAAGTTAACCCGTAAGTATACCAAATTCTCAGCAAATCTGTCCAAACCTTTTTGCGTCAAAGAGTATCAAACATCCATAGATATACACCCTCAAAAACTTTCGCATTTCTTATATTACTAGTGAAAACCGCGCAACTTCGTTTGCTTGTATTTATTTATGCACAATGGCGCTATCTATATCAGTCTTTTGATGAAATCCTATGGGAATCGCGTACTTTTCGGGATAAAAAGAACGTAAATATCATAAATATTGGCTCAGCCATTTGAGCGTGAAGGGGTAACAAACATACACACAAACTTTGTAATATTAGTAGGATGGTGGCGACCCCCTGCGCGCGGAAACGCTAGTCATGTCCTTAGGTATGTGAGCGACGAGGGAGGTAGCGTCTAACTAAAGCTAACGCACGAGACACTCGATTATGTGTGACGCCCCCCCTTACTTAAAAAGGTGACTAGCGCTTCCGCGCGCACTATAGTAAAGATTTTTATTTATAAGTCTATTCCATATAAATATAGTCATTTCGGACCGTAACGTCAGGCGCCCGCGCCCGTGCCGCAGCCGCTTCTCCGGGGCCATGTGGCCCACATCCGCCGCCCCACGCAAGGTGATGCTTCGCTCTTCAGGTTACAGGAGTGAGGGGAGAAACACAACATACTTATAATGTATGCACCAGGCCGAGTACTTGCAAAAAACAACTAGCGATAGATTTGGCAGTCCAGTGGTGGTGCGTTGGAATTGGAAGTGATGCTACCTTCCGCACCGGGCCCGGATTCGATTCCCGCTTGGGGCTAATATTTATGTGATGGCATGGCATTCGTATGTATTCTAGATTCTGGGTGTTTGATATGTATTATCCACAAAGTATAAGGACGAAAGTCTTCAATCAGTGCGTCCTACCTGTTATGACATACGGTGCCGAGACGTGGACACTCACGGTTGGTCTTGTCCACAAATTTAAAGTCGCTCAGCGAGCTATGGAAAGGGCTATGCTCGGAGTTTCTCTCAAGGATCGAATTCGGAACGAAGTGATCCGACAGAGAACCAGAGTCATCGACATAGCTCCCCGGATAAGCAAACTGAAGTGGCAGTGGGCCGGCCATATCAGCCGAAGAACCGCCAACCGCTGGGCTAAATATTATAATTGCGTATATCCCGCTTTCCCGGGTCAATTTTGGAATCTATCTATTTAAAAAAAACGCATTAAAATCCGTTGCTTTTAAAGATTAAAGCGCACATAGGGACACACAGACAGACAGCAAAAGCGACTTCATTTTATACTATGTAAAGGTAATTAACAAAAATATATCAGTTATCTACTCTACACAAGAAGAGTAAGCCGCTATGTACCTATATAGCGCTATGCAAATTGTGTTTAAAAAATTATTTATTTAAAAAGAAACACGTATATGTTGATGGATAAACAAAGGACACGCCATGATTCATGATTTATATTTTCTTCCTTTTAACACAAAACGACAACCTTACGACCCGTTAATGAGTTTAAAGTGAAATTTTACGATTTAACACGCTAGTCACATTTTATGACTGTATAAAACTATCAAGCAGTCAAAATATATCGCTAGGTACTTTGATTCTGTGGCAGTAGAATCTATTTAATATTATTATTATAAGATTTGGCTCTACCATATTTACTGAAAGTCAACAGCGGGCTTATTGTCCTTTTAATCAATAAAATAAAAAATATATAAGGACAACACACACACAGATTGAGCTAGCCCCAAAGTAAGTTCGAAACTTGTGTTATGGGATAGTAACTCAACGATACTATATTTTATAACAAATACATATATAGATAAACATCCAAGACCGACACGAGGCCAATCAGAAAAAGTTCGTTTTTCATCATGTCTCGACCAGGATTCGAACCCGGGACCTCTTGGGTGGCGGTCTGGCGTGGTAACCATTACGCCACGGAGGTCGTAATGGCTAGTTTACTCTTGAATAAAATCGTGATTTTAATTTCAATATTCAAAATTAATGGCAAATGCCCACACACACAGGCCCGGTGGTCGAGTGGCTACAAATGGTCATTTTATCTCAAGGGCTACTGTTTCGGATCCTACGCAAGGCAAACATTTGTGTGCATGCCTTGGTGTGGGTGTATTCTATATATAATAAGTATTTATTTACAAAAAAAAGTATTTAAGTATAATTATCAGCAATCTTAGTACCCATAGTACAAGCTTAGTTGCTTAGTTCGGGACTAGACTGATGGCGTTGTGTGATTCGTTCAAGAATATTTATTTTATTTAATGCTAATTCGTACTTTTGCAACTTTTTACTAACTACTTGTTTAGCGTATAATCAGATTTCATTGAGTTTACCTATTTAGTTAGAACTAGTGTTAATCTACCAAGAGTACTTAAGTGTAAAAAAAAAACTTAGATATTATAATTTATAATACTTGTGCGAAGTTTCATTATTTTTATCAGAAGGACATCAAAGCAATACGGAAAAGCAGAAACAATGTTAGTTTCTGCCAATGTCATAGAGAATTTTCATATAAATTAGAAAGTATTCTCATGGGGGACTGCTATATCGATAATGTGTCTATATACAGTACATTTCAAATTTTGATTAAGGTTTTGAGGACAATACGTATCGGGATTCAACTGTGAAGGTGACTCTTACACTTGTTTACTAACTTTATTTTAATTTTAAATCATATATTATTTACATTAGGTATTACATTTGTTGCAGTCATATTTACATTAGGTATTAACCATTAGATATTTAAGAGGTAGGGCACAGTGGATAATCTACTCAAATCGGAGCAGGCGTGGCGTAACTGTGGGTTGTAATTTTTGGCAAGGGAAACTAGAGGAATTCCCAACCATCATTAGGTATTTACTCTTTTCGTGATTTTGTCTGTTTGCTCATGCAAATTAGCTAAAATTTCTAGTCGCCATACCTACACATACAATGTTTGACTAGTAGAGAATGCAATTTAGCATTAAGTCCGACTATTGTATCAGCCCATATGTATTATATGTATGTGGTCAAGTTAAGTAAATACCTTGAGTTTTGACTTCACCGTTTATGATTCGCAGCAGAAGTGTGCTATAGTCATGAAAATACTATATGAATTGCAAACATTTTAAGATGACCTATAAACTATTTGATGTCACTTATAAAATAAATATAAATTATATCCTTTCTGCTACGAGACATATCTTCAGACTTAATATGGAAGTAAAAGGCGTTTTCCGGCTTCTACCACAGTACCACAGGCATCAATGTATTAAAGATTCCTTAATTTTTTTTGTACCACAAAGGTGTCAAACAAGCTTACCGTCCGCCTGATGGTGAGCGGTCACCGTATGGACGCTTGCAACACCCTCAATTTAAAAAAAAATGCGTATAATATAGGTACGTCAAAGTTTCCAAGCTATTGTCTGACTAAGGATATTTTGTAGCAAAGTGGAAAAATACTGTATAACTGCCGGAAGAAGTTTACAATAACAATATAATTACAATAGCCAAGGAAGTACCAATAACACTGATTTATTCCACAACAACACGATCGATATCCTATTAATAAATAGTGTTGACTGCTGACTAGACTGACTGTGATTGCCTCTATTACAGCTCAAAGTTTGTTGTTTAAAAGTGTAAAGCATTGATTGCGTACTTAGCATAATTTTAAACTTACTAACAGTATTATAACTTTTAAGTAAGGACTAAGTAGTTGTTTTTTATTCCACACAGGTGGCAAAAAGCATACGGTCGGCCTGATGGTAAGCCATCACCGTAGCCCATAGACACTTGCAATACCGAAGGGAGTGGAGCTCCACCGTAGGAACACAACATGGCCGAGACCAATGCTATTTGTCTACGATCGGCGATCTTCTGTAAGGTGGAGGTCCTTCCCCAGACGGGTTGCTCCGATTTGAGCGGATTATCCGCTGTGCCCTACCTCTCTAAAAGTTAGTTCTATTTAGTTAATCTATTAGATAAATTATTGAAACATCAGTTGCCAGAACTCATTTCAATTCTAAACAAAAAAAGTGACAACTTGTAACTGTTAATATAATAATAGTAAAGATTAATATTATACGTTTTTAAAACTTACTGAAAGTCTGTTAAGAAAAAAGAAATCGACGTTATACCACAGGTGTTACAATTAGTGGTAATTTTTTCCTCGCACACCGATCAATTTCCTCGCACATTACTCAATTTCCTCGCACATCTATAGTCTAGAAGTAGTCAATGCTTGTATCCCTCGCAACTCGCAGGGCAGAATAAAATATAGCATTTAAGTACTGGTCGTTACCAATAAAAATATTACACAATGTCAAAGTCAATTTGTGAGAAGTCAAATAGAATAGAAAAATTGTATCTACAGTAGCTAAACCTTCAAACAATGAATTATAAAACAGTTATCGTGTCAGTTCGACGTGCTTTCACAGAAATGAACGGTTGCACCAGGTTGAACAATCTGTTATTTATTGTGATGTAGGACACAGTATGTGCAAAGTAAACATAGCGTAATGTAACTCCGCAAACTTTAAATTATACTAACAAAAAGAAGTAAACGAAAGCTTTGGACTGAGAGTCACACACATTAGTCCAATTCTCAAAAGCGTAGTCAGTTCTTAAATTTTGTTAGGTATCGTTATTTTTTTCCCAACGCGACCCTTCATATACTAGTGGAACAGATAGGTAGAGTTAGTGACTAAATAGTAAAAAAGTAATCATTCCAATTTTTGAAGTGAAAACTTCTTTAGGCGGCGCTTGACACTTTTTTTAGATGGGTATAATTTTTTAAACTCGCGTCAGATCCGTAGCCTGATCGAAAAAGCGTAAGATTCCAAAATATTCAAAAATGCACAACGTTGATGTTTAAGTTATCGCTTCTGCCGGCACTCCCGGATTGCAACCATTTTTTTCTTTATAAAAGGCTGATTTCAGTACGTTGTTTTTTGGGCATCATAGATAAAATGTAAAGTTGAATTAGATTGTAGCAGTATTTAATTTTTAATTTAAGTAATTTTTTTTTCAAATTCGTATGATATTGGAGCAAACAATACACAAAATCATTTCTGTACTTTTGGCCAATAAATTACTACATACTGCTAACCAAAATTAGATTCAACACAACTACATTTTAAAAGAAATATTTGATACAAGCGATATCTTTGCCAGTTACCACGTGATAGTTCACAACGGCATCATTGTTACAGACCACTTTGATGGTTAATACGTGTTGGCTTCTGCACTACGCCGGCTCAGTCTAGAGTAATTGAGGCTATATCGGGAACATTTCGATTGTAAACTCTGTTTTGACGATTTTTTCCCACACTCGAGTTGTAAACAAGCATACGCTTTCAACATATCATAGAGTTTTATACACTAGTTAGAATAATATTGTTTTCCAAGCCTATTAATATTATTGTGTCAAGTCGAAGTAACTATTAAAAGCTCTTGTTACTTTGTTCTAAAAAATACATACTATGAAACATATTATAACCTCCTCCTTCTTTGAAGTTGGTTAAAAAAACAATGCGTTCAGTTCAAACCTACCATTCAGGCTTCCTTTATTTCTACGTGCATACTCGTAGTTTAGTGAGCGGTGATAACTTACCATCAAGTGACCATGCTCATATGGTTGGCATCCGTAAAAAAATATATTTTACCATACTGAAATAGTATGAAATCTTATTCTGAAATGTTAATAGCGCGGGCATTTGACTTTGCCTAGAGAAAGCATCTGACAAGGCCCAATATAAATTCTAACAACGTATTTCAATATCACTAAGTGATATCGGTTCGGAAACGAAAATACCTTGTCCTAGATTTCCAACGAGGTCCAGACTATAACAGTCTGGCTGCTGCAATAGATGTCGCTCAATTTTCATTAATAAACTACCAGGTTAAGCGGTTTTCTGTGTTCTATAATCTGAAAATAAGCTTTTCGCCGCTTGCATTTCCATGTAACAGTTGGTAGTCATTATTAATTATAAAGTTCGAAATAAATAGCCTTTTATCGCATTGTTGGCGCATTGATTTTAATAATAAACTTCAAGAAATGATAAATTATTTTTACTAATAGATACTAGGTTTACACGTAACGTAATAGACAGTATGCATGCGTTATCTTTATATTTTTAAACAATGTTTCATGCGGGGAAAAAAATCTGTGTCAAAATATTAAAATTTTATTTAAATATATTTTTTCGTAGACCATACTCTGTTCTCTTTCTTTCTTCCGTCCGACCTTAATTTCTTTTGCATCCGTCAATACCTAGTAATGCTGACAAATAAAACTATAATTACGAACCTCCCTTAATGACACGAAAATTTACGCCACCGCGCTGTCAACGTCAACGTCAACGTCAAGAAAATCAGACGCGTCCAAAAAATCAGACACTAAATCTATATTTAGTGTCTGATTTTTTGGACGCGCTATGACACTTTTGACAGGTTTCTGGACCTGACCATGAATCATCAAATGTATCGCCAAATACAATAACATCACATGTTTTTTTTTTACATAAATATGGAAAAAAAAACTCGTCATCATTTTATCCAAAACAAAAAGCAGACGGCCTTGGTCATAATTGACCAATATCATCCTAACCCCAATCCACAAATCGCTAAAACATCGGCCAATAGGTCTAAGGGTCATTCCCACTAAGTGCCAGTGACATTTTCAGCATGTGCATAATTGGGCGCGGAAGTGACGTGCCTCCCCCACCCCCCCACAAAAGGGAGGACCGTCAGGCGTCGACGTGTCAAGTCGGGAGGTGAATAATATATGGGGAGAGTAGGCGGATGGCTGTGTCACTTAGTGGTGACTGAATAATGTATGCAGCCATGGAGCCAACCGATTGTGCATTGATATCGTTTGGAAAGATAAGGCAATGCAATTTTTTTTGCGGGAATCCGAGAAACTGTTTACTGCATTTCATAGACATCACTTCAACCCATAAACGTTTCACTACAGGGACACGGATCTCCGTTCAATCAAAAGGTCGAATTTCATCGACGAAGCAAAATTATAAGTTTAGTAAATCTTGTAAATAGTCCATCGACTTTAAATACAATCTCATTGATAGGAACTTTTGATTTTTTATGAAGCAAACAATCAAGCCGGCCACTTGATAGAAAGTGCCGCCCGCCTATGAACATCATTAACAGAAGAGCGCCCAACTCCTTCCATATGCCGTTTCTTACTATTTCTAGTAGCGCCCTACTAAACAAGGTGATGAGCTTCTCGACCCCTCACGCAACGAATTGTTGCTTCACGTCGATATTCTATGACAAGGTGGTACTTCCCAAGTCGAACTGGCCCTTGTCATAAATGCCCTGCCACTCCTAAAACTTGTAATGTACTACGACGCATACGACCGATCACATGTAGAATAACATCTTATACAAAGTAACAAAGAAAATAATGTTACCGTTTCATTATTTATTAATAATCGGTTTGTAAGTGGTGTTTTGAAGTGAAATTGGGTCAGAATTTTCAATGTAGTTTAAACTTGAGATTTCAATCAATGTATTGATAAGTCGTTATGAAACTTTGCTATTAAGCAATTATAAATAAAATTTATATCTAAACAATTTTTTTTTCGCGTATGTTTGATATTCACACTTTCAACTTGTGAAGTGCCAGATAGTTCAATACCAAATTAATTAGACACGACTTTAAGCTTCTAAATTTTACTATGTTAATAAATTCACGCATATACGAGAATCATAGTGCAATTATTTAGAACATATTGTCGTTTTAGCTGTCGTGTTGTTCGTATGTTTTGTATAGTTAATCGGTCTAAAATGAAAAAATCCTTATAGATTAAACAGAGCATAACAAAATATTATCCACCGAGACATCATTAAACAGTAATTTTTCAACAAAACGACCCTTTCAACAGTAAAAACAAAAACTCCATTACTGAGCCCTGTGGGGAACAGTATTAAAAAGTTATAATTCAGGGCATGACGGATGAGTGCGTGTGCGCAGGTGTCACGCCGGATGCTGAAACCGGGGAAAAGAGAGGGCAGGATAGGGACCGAGAGGGACGGAAGGAGGGAGGAACGAGGGTGAACACTCTGTGACCGGGTCGAGTTTCGTAAGTGGAACAACATGAAATGTGAAGATGAAATTGTGAAATGAAGATCGAATTAAAGACAAGCGATGAGAAATCCAAACAAATGACTATCGATACGACGTAGTTGGTAATATATCATCATCGTCATCACCACAGATATTAAACATACATACAGTAATCATCATAGTAAAGTTAGCCTAATAAACTAGTTGATTTGTATTTTCAAACTTAATTGGAGTATAGAGACTTTAGAGTTATTAAAAAATAATAGGATTCCATGATTTATTGGCTCTTGACTTATTTGAGCGGAAAAACACGATATAAACACACCCTGTAATTATTTCTCACGTCACGACACATTAAAAAATGAACAGTAGAATAGAACAGTCCCTAAATGTAAACAAAAACACTTGGCTTAATTTAAGTAGGTACGTTTGACCGCCTACGTATTTGTATTTTACACCTACGTCTTTGATGTACAGACAGCATAACATGAAAACCTGTCCTTTATTAGGTAGATAAGCGAGCGAATAAAAAATACTAATTTATATCATTTCCACCGTTTCAATACGTAATCATTACTGTTTATTTGTATTTAGTTTAAATACAATAAATATTTATATAACTATTATAATAATAACATGATAATTTCAGCCTCTCCCCCCCCCAAGCCTTTTTTTTTTCAGTACTACCAGTTGGGAACTGTCCAGCGGTATCCTAGGACTTTAATGAGAGAACGAGAGGTACGCTAGCTTAACTACTTATATGCGATTACATAGTAGAAAATTAATTTAATGATATTTTTAGCAACTGGAGTCGGCAACCTCAACCCTAGCCATACTGTTTAGGCTAGGCTAAAGACGACGTTGCTTGCGTGTTATTTTAGAGTGCGACACACAGCGACGCCATCGCGCTCTTTTTTCTACCACACAGGTGGCAAACAAGCATACGGACGGCCTGATAGTAAGCCGTTACCGTAGCATACAGACGCTTGCAATACCGGGGGTTCCACTCACGCGTAGAGTTCTGTAGACCGTACTCACCGTAGGAACACATGGCCGAGACCAATGCTATTTGGCCATAATCTTCTGTAAGGTGGAGGTCCTTCCCGAGAGACGGGCTGCTCCAATTTGAGCGGATTATCCGCTGTGTCCTACCCCTCTCATCTTTTTAGCTTTAGAATAGTTGATTTAGAAAAATGAATAAAATAAATGAAATATAATCGTAAACAAACCTTTCTAAAATTAAAATAAAATAATTGAAAGTCTGAGAAGTCATTGCAAATACTATTTAAATATTCTCAGTTTCGTGCCGTTAAAGTAGGGCTGGCACACAATTAATTGCTATTTACGTTCTGTTGATATCCGCGAATAATTACTTAATGAGTGGTAAATGCTTTCTTGCTTTGTATATGTCACGGTAGCTTTATTTAATATCTATGTTTCGATGCAAATTGATGGTATGTTCGATATCAAAGTATCCATAATTATAAAATTTCTTATTCTTTCTGCCACTGTAATTCTGTTTTATTTTTCATTAGGTCTGTCGAGGTTCACATCGTAAGCCTAATGGATTTGCGATAGAGCATCTATGAGTAGATCTCCACAACCCAAACATCTCAATTCAGGTTTTCTAGACATATAAGTTACCTCACGAAATAAAAACGAAAGTAAAAAAAACATTTTTAATAGATTTTTTTTTTTACAAATTCTACTCTGTAAATTAATTCTGAAAAATTAAACCAAAGTTAATTCACGATGAGATTTTTTATTTAAATATTTTAAGAAAGATCTGAAGACATATTCATAAAAATAAAAGCCAATTTACAAACCAAATTTTTACTAACCATACATTTTTTATTAGAGCTAGGGAATACCTAAGCTCGGATTGATTGGTGAAAAAACAGTGTTCTAAAAAAATTTATAATACAAAATACTTAACACTGATTTAAAGTAAGAAACAAGAATTAATTAAGAAGAATGGGATTCGTTACTTCAGTCTTTGTAAATAAACTCAGAAAGAGCGAATTCTAAGAAATCGATCATTCCACATAGCACTAGCGAAAGCACTATTTTTGCGTTTTTTTTTCTGAATATTCACATAATATCGAATAGGTTTTAATAAATTATTAGTAATAAAATAAGAAATTCGATAGCGTCGCTGTGTGTTCCATCCTAAAATGAACATGTAAGTTAAGCAACGTCGACCTTAGCCAGTGTTTGGATGGGTTTCGCCATCTCAGCTTCTTCGTGCTACGAAGGACATGAAGCTAGTTTACTCTTGAACAAAATGGCAAATTTTAATTGAACTAAATGGCATTCTGAGTAATTTCATTTTCAAATTGATCGCAAATGATTTTCATCTTAAAACTTTATACTTTACGATTTGGTTAGCGTACAAGCTGATTTTATTGAGTTCAGTATTCTAGCTATAATGTAGCCAATCAAAAGTAAATAAACGAAAAAATCCAATAGTGTTGAATGAGTATTGTTTTCAAGAGTGCGGCCGCGTTTAAATGTTCACGTCGCCGTCGTCTAAATGCGCCATAACAAGGCATTAAAAATCTAGACACGCGGTAGCGTGTCAAGCCAAGTTCAAGCAAACAGAATTAGAATTTGTCTTGAATCTATTCCTTTTCTTTTAACACTTCAAATGGTAACGGATATAATGTGTCCACCTTGAAAATTGCCTCCACGTGTAACATTGACACTTTTATTTCATTCAAAACAAAATGAGTTTATTTAAAATGTACAATTCTTTCACTTCCCCTAATGTTTAAGTAAATGATTTCACGACCCTTTGCGTTGGTATTATCGTGAAGGGAATTTAGAAAGTATTTCAGTTTAATGTAAATATAATATCCAACTTCACATATTTCTTATATTTATATTTTAACTGGCACAAGCACAACCCGTGGCGAGTGCGGAAAATCCTTATAAAATATGTACCTATTTATACATAATATAAACCTAGCTCCCTTGCAATTACTGCATTGAAATCTGTTACGTAGTTTATTTGATATTTATGCTATATATCTTTCGTTTAAAAGATCCTATGATAAAAAAAACTAAATTTCGATGTTATAATAATAAAAAAATGTACTAAAGTAAGCGATTTTTTTTTCTACGTCTTAATGAAATAAACAAATTTGTATTTTTCGTTAAATAACACTGTCCTATTTTTAATGACAGACGGAAAAACCCGTCTGGACCCGCAGACTGACTGCGTAAATTATAAAAAAAAATACAACGCATTGTTATAAAAAGGATAAAAGGGTGTAATTAAATTAACAAAACCCCAAACATTAAGGGCAAATATTTCAGCGGATGCTGTAAGGGCGGGTGCTGACTGCTGATATTCGAATCGGTCATTGACCGGCGGTTTTTGTGGCCACCGGCTGTGCTCGCTTCCTGTCACAATTTGTCTGTTTTTTTTTTGTAGCACCGTTACAGGAATAACGTTTTTGTTCCGTTATACGATTCTTATTTGAAAATGTGCGCAGGATTGTTTTTAATGTAAAGAAATTAAGAAATTCTTATTAAATATGCTTTAACTAGACTTGTGTAGGTAATGAAGAGCAATATTTGGTTGATTGATTGTTTGCATTGAATGGGGCTTTGTAATTACTAGCCGATTTGAAAAATTATTTCAGCGTTGGGAGGCTTTTACTATCTCCAGGAGTCACAGGACACATTATATAATATGTTTTTTTTAAAATAGGAATCCTTACTAAAACCCCTGTGAAAAAAAAACATAACGCCATTGGCTAATTCTGTTGTACATTTAACTAGATTAAACTAATTTCGACATGACCAAAGGTGGTTGTTGTCCTTCCTTGGTTTACAATTAGTGACAAGGATAGCAACTCTTCTAGTCCTGTCAAAATAAGTTTAGTCTAGTTAAATGTACAACAGAATTAGCACCAATATTATGTAAAATTTACACAACGCCATCTAGTGCAAAATTAAGCAAAACTTGAACCTGCTTGTGTACCTATGCAAATCAGAAAAAGAAATACCAATGTTTACATTACTTTTATGACCACATTAACAAATAACACTCAAGAAAAAATAAAATAAATCAATAAATAAGTAAATAATGTTATTTATATAGTTTCAAGGATAAAATCCTAAGCCGAAAATGGTTTTATATTGTCTCAAACGGCAATTTAATTCTCATTCGTAGGTATGAAGTTCGTGACTAATTTACTACCAGACGCACCGTAAAGTAATTATTTGGTCATTGATCTTCTTGAAAATCATTAGTTTTAATGCATTTAAAACTGAAACAGCTGTCTTGGAATTTTAAGAACGTGCAGTTAAGTGTCGGAAAAAGTAAGTACTATTATATTCTTTATTAGCTTTTCCCCGCGGCTTCGCTCGCGTTAATTTTATGAAATAGATCTCGTTTGGCAACAAAACAACCCATAGCGCGACTTGTGGCGCCATCTGTTGGCCGATACAGCGCCCTCTATAGTAGAAAAAATATTTTTCCATTGGAACGACATACTTTCACGGGATAAAAAGTAGCCTATGTTGGGCTCTGTACCCCTAACAATATGTATGCAAATTTTCATAATGATCAGCTGCTTAGTCAAGCCGTGAAGGAATAACAAACAAATAAACAAACAAACAAACTCACTTTCTCATTTATAATATTAGTAAGAATAGTACAATCAGTAATGACTTTGAAGGACAATGTACAGTTTCTGAAACGCATTCTAATTTTAATTCAACATTTAAGTCTCAAGATAACTCTTTTTTTACCAGCTTTAATTTATCAGTGACAGTATAATTTAATGTGTGATTAATTTGAAAAAACTTAAGAAACTGGCTGTAAGTAAATCTTGATCATTCTTTTTAGGGTTCCGTAGCCAAATGTAAAAAAAACGGAACCCTTATGGATTCGTCATGTCTGTCAGTCCGTATGTCACAGCCACTTTTTTCCGAAACTATAAGAACTATACTGTTAAAACATGGTAAGTAGATGTATTCTGTGAACCGCATTAAGATTTTCACACAGAAATAGAAAAAAAATGTGTCACCAATGAAGGGGTTCATGGGCGGGTCCGACTCGCACTTGGTCGTTTTTTATTTTTCATACAAACAAAATTTCTTCATAGTTTACTATTAAGTCGAATTAGATTCATATAAAACAACATGACTTGTAGATTGTCCTTCTCACAGGGTGAAACCTTAGCTTTATAGAACAAATTAAAAAAGTAAAATGTAAAAAATCGCTTGTCGCTTAATAAAATTAATATTTTTTTTAGAATCATGCCAATAAGTATTGTATATTATATTATATATTTACATTAACCGGGTGCACGACCTACCACAACACCATACAGCGCATTATAAACTGCGTACAAACATTAGATATTCAGTAGCTGCAATCACTAATTTGAACTGACAGATCAGGCCAGACGAAAATACCCAACCGTCTGGCGGCAGTGGGGTTTCCCACCCCTAACCCCACTCCACAGTTCTCAGTTTATGCGGAATCTGAATGCAATCCGGTGTCGTCATAATGGTTTTTGACAGTGTGCACTTAGCCTTATTCATAAATTCGCATTTAAATTTCACATCCATTAAAGGTATTTGTAGCTTACCGTATAAAGATTATGTAAAATATTTTTGTCGTTAAATATTTGAAAATTTTCCGTGATTCTCTTATTACTCTCTTTTTTGGGTTAACTGCCAGTTATAATAAACTATTATAGTTGGTACTACTATTTTTTATTCTGTGGTACTTTAATAATATATGGATTTTACTCTTTCACGTGGAAACGGTTTGATAGATATGCTATTTATCCCGGGATATCCTCTCGTTCTTACCGGATCAAATATTTGGAGGGACGAAGTCGCCAACTCGGCCCTTTTGTTCGGACTTATGTTACATAAACATGTTAAAACCACACAACACATAAGAGATTGTTGTTACATATCGATCAAAACGTTACGTGATTTGTCTAATTTTCCGATTATTTTATTTTTAGATTCTTTAAATCATTTTCTAACTTGTTAGGAATGTATATTAAAAAAAACATTCCACATAATTTTCTTTTCTCCTCGGCTTTTCTTGGAAATATTTACAAGATACCTCAAAGCTACAATCCGCTTTTCGCCACTTTCAAGATGACAACCACACTGTTTTCAAAACAAATTAATTGTTCCGAAAAATCACTGTAGTATTTTACGCAAAAAACGTGACTCATATTATGTAAAGCATAGGTATACTTGGTGTTCATGTAGTTCCATTTCAGTGGATAAATCATAAATTTTTGATCACAGTCAATATCCTTTAACCATCCGAATAGAAGAGATTGGAAGTCAAGAAGTGTCGGGTCGGCGCGCAGCCACGGATCTACGAAGCGGCCGCGCGAGCCCGCTGCGCTTCCGTCCACCGGTGCTCGCGATTCTCGCGATCAATGTATAAATAATCGTTTACCAATAGGTCGAAACATGAAAGCACCAGCCGTAGTACGATATTTCAGGAAGGTATTCCCCCGTTCGTCAGACGCAACTTCAGCACATCCTATTTATAAGCGTCTATGTATAAATTCACTAAAAGTTAACACCACAACACACGTAACGAATATAAACTCGGAAAAGCCTCTATTAATAATCGACCGACTGACTTTGCTACCAAAAATAATAGTCTAATTGTGAAAAGTTTATGCGCGATGGGTCGTGGACCGGGGGCTATCTTGGGGCGGCTAAACTTAGTGGTGCGTACGAGCCAGATGGTAAAATTAGTGCTGTGTTTCAACGAGACGCTGTCTGCTCGGTGCTTCGTCCATTCAGCTCGCCAGGCGACGGACACGTAACTGCCAAACTTATGACATTCCATTTACGAATTGCGCGCCATGTTGCCAGGTGAACGAGGGAGCGCCGGCCATCTTGTTGGTGCACGGATATTTATTGCAGCAATTCACTTGTTGACGGCAGTGTCCGTTGATAGAAAAACAATTTTGGCGAGTTATTGTGTAATCAGATATAAAAACAAAACTGTATACAATCGGCCATCAAATACCAATGGCCAAACTTTTCATACATTCAGCCCTTCCGAACCCCTCTAAAACTATCTCACCATATCTGTCGCTTCTTACTCTTCTACTAAAGTCTTATGTATCACTATTGACCTTCTCTCCCTATTTCCTTTCTTTCTGTACCACGCAACGCATTGGTAGTATTTCTGGTGTTACTAATGTTGAAAGGCAGCGGAAATCACTTTACATCAGGTAGGTCGCTTGTTTGTCTGCCTGCCGTATGACATCAAAATGGTCACGTTTGGTAATAGCATAGTATAAATCTAATAAATAACTAAGTATTTTAATGCTATAAAATGGAAAACCTAGAGTATCCATTCGGTGTGCAAACTAAAAGTCTTTGCAACCGATCCAATAGATTTTAGAAAAGATGTTCAGTCAACTAATAAAAGATGTTACCAGGGTAAAGAACTAAGAACAAAGATGCTTCATCTTTTGAAATTTTATACTTATGGAGAGGTTAGAAAAAGTGGAAGGGATGAAGAAAACTTATATTTGTGAGAATGTACAGACGTGAGCGAAAAAAGAGTGAAGGTGAAGTGACAATAAAACACACGTAGGTATAAAACATAGACAATATGAATTATAAATGCATAATGTTTCTCAAAAGAGTTCGGTTTGTAACATCTTGAACTTGAATCATATTATGGCCTCACCTCTTTCATCGGCTGACGGTACATAGTAACTTCAGTTTACCGACCATGGATTTATTTACTGAAAATTATCAAAAAGTCCGTGATGAAGGCATAACTCAAGGGCTTTTAAATTTCAGGCCCTATTAAGTTTGGTGGCTTTGACCCGATGAAATGTGGTGGAGCGGCAAATCAAAGGGTTTTCAGGGCCTTTTGTTCCCCACGTCCATAGTAATGAGAGGATAATTATCCCGAATGACCAGTGGGCGTTCTGTAGGATTTTTTGATTATAAATTCTGTTTTGTAGTTCTTTCTTTATTAAAGTGTTGGTAATTATGTAAATTACCATAAATCCTCGTACGTTAACGTCCAAGGAATAAAAATAGATACCTACATACTATGTAGTAATTGTGAAGATAAAAGACTTCATACTGATTTTCTTGTTAAAGTTATTATGTTGCAATTACTTTCGCAACATGATACTAAACTCCGTACGAATGAAAAAAAAAAAGAAAATGACAATTAGGTCATATGACCGCCTTTTGTACTTTCATATTTAAATTACGTTAGACAATTTCTTCCATTGCACTTCAAGTTTACTTGGAATACAATTCTTCAGGAGTAGATTAACCATCTTTTTTACAACCGCTTATAATGTTTTATCTTTTACACAAGTAGCAAAAATTTCCATAAGTAACTAACGTAATGTTCTATAGAGTGATATTGCTTATTTTATCATGACAAACATATAAGCTACGTTTTTATATCTAAGTAGATAATCTTGGCTCATTCCCAAGCATCTTTAATGAGCACAATTTTCATTACAACCTGATATGATCAATCATATGACGTCATAGATCAACATACTTCCAGTATCTAGGTTTATGGTTGTAGATTGCTGGTTTTTAAGACGTCATTCCAAAATATACCTCAATTAACAAGGTTTATTTAAAGAAATATCGTAACGTCAGTAATAACCTTGACTGGCACCGTCCATTGATTGGAAATACGCCAAAAAGATGACAATAATGATAGCATATGCGATCAAAATTCCGTCAGCGCGGTTTCATGATGGCGCCAAGCTACTTTGTGATTTTAAGCAATCTTCTTTGTTTTGAACTCGAGAACATGCGTCTGGGAAAGGACTTTAGTGAGACAGTTTACACCTTACAGAAGATTGTAGCCAAATAGCATTGGTCTCGACTATGTCGCGTTCCTACGGTGAGTAAGGTCTCCAGAGCTCCACTTTTTACGGGGTCGGCAATGCGCGACCGATTCCCTCGGTATTGCAAGCGTCCATAGGCTACGATAACTGCTTACCATCAGGTGGGCCGTATGCTTGTTTGGCACCTTAGTGGTATAAAAAATCTAACAATACGATCCTCATTGCACTATCTGAGTATCTGGACAGTCGTATTTTTGCGTATTAGCTTTCCGTACTACATGACCTCAACATTAAATATAAATGTTTTATTAATTTTCTTCTTTTTCTTTCTATTCTTCCTGCATCCTCTTCAACACACCATTTTCTATCCTTTCTTAAAAATTTATCTATGTCTATTCCCAAGTCTTCCATGGTTGTTAATACAACATCATTAATAAGTCATCACAATTTTCATAGAATCTTAATTTTCTCTTAGCCCTTTCTCTTCCAATACCACCTACCTCCCTTTCCTGCTCTATTTCTTCAAAGTGTTCTAAGACTACGCTCTATCATTCATACAGTTTCGCTACATTGAATTCAATCTTAATGTTTGTGCTATTATTACTTATAACTCTTGTTACCTATCATATTCATTGCCGCTTTTGACAATCGTAATAATCAATATCCATTACAGAATTGATACTGTTCAGGATGTATTTTACAAAACGAACTCGAAGTAAAGCACAATAGCACGGTAACATTTCAATCACTTTACCATTGATGTACGAAAATTTTGAAGTGTTCAATAAAGGACTACTAAATCTATATAGGAATAAATATGTATTTTATCTTGTTTTCCATTGGTACAACTTATTAATTTTCACGTGGGTAGTAAATAAGTAGACCTTTGAGAAGTATTATTATTTTATGTTTTAAATTACTTTTTCTCCTCACAAAGGGTATTAAGCCACACGCGGGCCGTAACAAATTGTACCGTAATCAGCCCACATTCACCCACTGACTGCTAGGTATAGGCCTCCCTTTGGGATATGTAATTATGTAGTCAATTTATTCTAATAAAAAGAAAACTCAGGCTTTCATAGACGTTTCCATATTCACTTATTTCAGTTCATTATTGTATATCAAATACACTTATAAAGATAAGTAATGCCAACGTTGAAGCTATTCGAGAATATTGTTTATAAAAAATAATCTAAAGTTTTTTTGGTAAAGTTTTTCTTACAAATATAGACTAATTGGTAGTGGACGGATTGGCAAATAGGGATACAGACCCTAAGGAAAGTTCAATAGTACATTAAATTCTTTTTGCTAAAGACGATAATCATCAAACTTATTGCTAAAATAGGTTAAAGTAATCCCCCTAATAAAGTCGAAGGTTAGCATTTATTTAATACTGTAGCATCATTAAAACTTAATGATCGCAATAAAGAAATTCGAATGATTCAAGCTTCACATTTTTTGTAGTTCGTGTTGTGATGACGTCACCGTGATGTAGGTAGTAAAAAATTTGGCAGAACAGCATGATGTTGTTTTCCGGGGTTTGATTTTTTACTAATGGATAAAGGTGATGCGTCACTAATACAAATTGTTAGCATGGTGTCCGAGACAGTTATCTATGTAGTATAAATATTTCGAGTAGACTTATATCTTTTTTGATCTTAAATTGATTTACTAAGTCGTGAAGTAGGTTAAGTGGAGAAGCTGATGAAGAAGGTACCAAAAGAACTTCTGAGAACAAACGGATAGTGCAGTAGACTTCTTAACCATCTATCATTACTTTTACAACTCCTCGTTAAAATTATCACAATTGAGTCGACGTGTTCGGTGTAGATCATGGCTCTTAGGACTTACACTGTTCCTTGACCATCCTTTATTTGTCGATGAAAGAAATGAAAGAATCCACCGTAATCCCGTTCTCATGGAAAAGTACGATATAAGTTAACATCTCCTCACAGAATTTCCTAAATTTCAATATCAAAGACGTTTCGACTTCAATATCAATTAACTTTATTTTTACATTGCAGTGAATGTTTAGGCCTTTGCTCATCTGAAAATCAATAATCTAGGGCCTAGGGAAAAAAAGTTTCTCGTATACGTGTACTGAGCGATTATTTTAAGTTGAAAACTGGATGATCCGTAAAATTCTTAGCTCTTTGACTCCCCATAAAGTACAAGAAGGGAAGTGGCTGTAGCATTTATAAGTTATTCATAGGTTCGCAAGTGCAGGCTGTCTGTTCGCTGAACAAGTGTCGGGAACTTGTTGGATTTGTTACGAACAGAACTTGATAGTTCCTGTCGTGGAGTTTTGTGTTGTTTCTTCAATTTGCTTTTTGTTTGAAGAGTATATTTGTATTGTTAATGATAAAAATATGTATTGTTATTCTAAAGTTTTATTTTTCTTCATTTGCTCAATTTACCGATGAATGTTATTTAACAAGCGTTGGGTTTCTTTAACTCTACAATTCTGCTTGAAATTAAAAGAGTCAAAAAGTGGAGTATTTTTATGCAATATTAATTCAGCTGGTTGTTATTAAATTCCACTCGAATTAAGTTGCGAGTGAGGACTACAAAGATAAAAATACATCTGCATTGTCTTGGAATATAATTGTTTTACGAAAAAACTATAAAAATTTAAATATTCTCCAATTTCAAAGAGTCGATAAATTAATTACTGAAGCGATATATGACTGTGACAGCTCTAGCAGAAAAATCAGTCTCTGTACATGTAGGTCACGCATTTTTTTTATAAATCTTTGTTAATCGATAATGCCAGAGTACATTGCTTGATAGTTGGGATGGAGGTCCCTACTATCTATTGTACCGTAGAAGAAGTTCTACGGAAAACAAAATCCAAAAAAAAATTGGAAAGCAAATGTCCGATTCTATAAGATTAGATTAGTTAGACGAAGACATCGAAATAAAGAAAAACAAATGACATTACAATTCTCTATGAAATCAAAGTTTATTGTGTATGTATGTATTTAGATGAAATGTTTCGTACACAATCACAAATACGACATGCCATTAAATATTTCTATCGGTAGACAAGTAAAATGCCATATTACAAGACAGTGCCTTAAGTACCCGTGGGACAAAAAGTAAATATCATTAAATTTCTATCATGCCAGCTAACCAATCGAGTCCTATTTACCGCACACAATCCTGCATCAATAACGCACACATCTCCATATACGTGACATGTACTGGCCGCCATCTTGTATGCGCGTGGGCAGCCGAGCTGCGAGCGGCACGTGCGGTCTATTTTGGGCGGCGCCCGCCTTCACCCCGCACCGCCCGCCTCACAGACGCCAGTGAATAAATTCAACAGAAGTGCTTAATAGTTTTACTATTGATTTTATAAAATCTCATTTCATGATGTAATGGAAATTATTAGTCAAAATGATAACTCTTTTTCATTTAATAGCCCGATTCTTCAGTTTTTCCCTTAGATTAGAAGTTAAATAAAATTAAGAGCAAGCGATGCTGCGAGTGAGTTTTTAATAGTACAGAATTCAAATAAGAATATTTTTATTCAAATAGACCTAATATAAGCTCTTTCGAATCGCAGAAGACATTAGTTAACTCCTTTAGATATCCTTGTATTATAATGAAATATTATTACTTTTTTCATTAAAAAAAACTCTTCAGAATTGCTTTGTAGTCAGCACTCATTTTTTTTTATACCATAAAGATGGCAAACAAGCATACGGCCCGCCTATTGGTAAGCATCACCGTAGCCTATTGACGCCTGCAATATCGGAGGTATCACTCACGCGTTGCCAACGCTCCCAACACCCCAAGTGGAGCTCTGGAGACCTTACTCACATGGCCTAGACCAATGCTATTTGGCTACGATCTTCTGTAAGGTGGAGGTCCTTCCCCAGACTGCTTCGGTTTGAACGGATTATCCGCTGTGCCCTACCTCTCTTAAAACACATTTCCGAGGGACAGCAATATTTAAAACAATGCTTTTATTCATAGCAGAGGAGGACAGACAAGTTGATGCGAGCGGGCCACCTAAAGGTATATTCAACGCTTTCCGTGTACATCTTTGACTTCTAAAGAATCTTGGATGAGTTGTCAATCTATGAAGGTATAAGATATAAAAATAAACAGGAAGTAAAAGCAGAACGGGTATTTAGATTCCGACTCCCTCACTCATACCTAATACTAATAATTCAGCAGCATACCACCACTATTTAACGTTTGTATTGTGTGAGAGGATACTGAACCATTCAAGCCAGCCCATTTACAAGCCACTACCCGTTCAGAGTAGGTAGTAACTATAATTGATTTTTGGCAACAACAGTATTCACGAAATTTTATGCATACATAGTCTGTATATTTATTTAATCTATGGTACCGTAGCGGCCGTCATGTCGGCGCGGCGCAAGCGCACATTTTCCATCCTGACGGTGGGTTTTTAATGAGCCGTTTACTATGACGAGAGATTAGGAACGCCATAAGACGTGTTGCTGTATAAACATCCATAAAACACCATTTTATTCTTAAAAATTATAGGCGTGAACCGCTTTTGTTTTTTTATTGGTCAATTTTAATACTTATTGATGTTCAATTGTTAATTGCATTCTTTCTGGTGCAACTCGAAGGATGCAACATTGTAAAGAGATAGCATTTTTATACTACAACTAAGTACGAATCGCTATCATTTAATTATTGTTCGCATCATTCGGGGACTCTCATCCACAGAACAATAGATAGATATGCTTTATTTACAACAAAAAGATTTAATACAATAGTGATGGCCAACCTATAAGAAATAGTTTTAATGAACTTCAAAACAAGGTGGCCTTTTTGCTGAAAGCAATAAAAATAGAGGTATGGATCAAAATCCAGAAATTGTCATTAGAAACATAAACGTCAACCCTTCCCTCACTGGCTTTTGAGCACGATTGATAAAACAATATTTTTGCTCTTAGTCACAAAAGGCAATGCTTTTATTCTGAACGGAGTAGACAAAACTTATGTTTATTTTTAACAATAATATTGGGAAGCCAGATGAACGGCAATGAATCAACTCATCACCGCATTCAGCAAACATTCCCGATACCTATCACCTAGCACATGTGCAGACAGACACCGACATACTTTAGTTCGGTATCTTTGTGACTCATATAATACGAGGATACAGTTCAAAGAAAAAGTTAGGAATGGGATGCTTAAAAAAATCGACTAGGCACGAACAGAAGTGGTTTAACACTTCATAGTACTACATGTACAAAGATCCAAACAGCTGTCTAAGACATGTCTTCTCGTCAATGGTCATTCCGTAATGTTGGTGGATTAAAACAAAAATTTCTAACATTGTAACGACGAGAGCCCATAGAAACAAAATTGTCATCAACTGGACTGACCTGAATGGTTGAGTGGTACGTAGAGAATGCAATTAGCATTAAAACCGTACCGCATTATTACATCAGTACTCTATGTTGTGGTCAATAAAGATAATTAAATAACTTATCTACCACCCATTCTCCTCACCTCATATGACGATGTTGCTATTTGAATAAGTATTACTTTGGTGTAGACTAGAGGATTATAAAATTAGAATTTCCCAAATACACAATAATCTGATTATCAGAATGCAATTGAAACTCCATTAGATCTATACGTGCTTTAGATCCTATATAATTCAGTCACATAAGTTCACTGATCCCCAGTTCAGGTACATACTCTTACGAAAGTACCAGGCGCGTATACTTTGGTAGGAGAGAACGCACACAGCGCAGCACGCGCATGCGCCAGCGATCGACGGCGGCGCGCGCGGCTAAATATAGCTTCGACGGCGACGCCTCCCGTCGAGTCCGCTACCGATTGTATGAACTGGAGATTTCCAACACATTTCTCTGAATTTTTTATCTATTTCATCAATCTGCTACAATTTTTTTTTTGTATTTAACACAAAACTTTTGATAGTATATCAATGAGAGTTGTATGAAATGAAAATGCAGACACTGATTTCAAACTGTACAAACGCATTTTCAATTTAACTCTACATTAAGTCTCAACTTGCATATCTTTTTCTCCATTTGCTATAATGTTCATGTATGTTTGTGAAACTGTATGGTAAAACGTTTTTTAAACAGGAATGGAAAAAAATGAAGACAAAAGAGAGAGAAGGTGATGCTGTGCGATTTTCTAGTAACACCAAAATAATTAACTATACAAAATGAATATGTAAAGTATTCGAAATTACATATTGTAACTAATGTACACCGCAGACCTTTGCACGAATTCACTCATTTCAAATTTAATGAGTTTAGTTTCAATGTCATTACCTTAATAGACAATATCGACTCAATGTGGACAATATCATATACAATATTTCATTTGATTGATTCAACTAAACTGATCTTGCGGAGGACAAGAAGCGCAGTCACTGATCATCACCCATGATGATGATCTCTATAAAAAGCATAGAAACTTTTATAACAACGCATGTAAACAAGCGGGGTACACCATGGAACGTGGTTACCGTGCATCAGTAATACCTGACCAAAACGCTACCAATGCGTTGAGTATTGTATGTATGTACAAAAGGAAGGAAATAGGAAGAGATAAGAAAAAGGAGAAGAGAAAGTATAGTTGGGCTTTCGGCTCTCACCGAATAAAACACATTGCTGCTTGACGCAATATGCTTGTCTGTGAGAGGGTGGTAAGTCCGATCAAGCCATATCGCACCATTCCTGGAAGAAAGTCATAAGTGAAAAATAGCAACTTTTCAGGAGCGTAAAAAAACTGTCTAGAAAATACATCTTTTGTCCTAAAAATATGTGGTATACAGCAAATGATAATAAAAACTAGCTGTCTAGTCACCATATTTTTATGTTCAACATTTACACAATGTACATAGAGAAAAACTTACAAAAGAGCGTTGCATAAATATTCCTCGAAGCATAATAAATTATCCGTAGCAGTAATTGTAAATATTGCATTATTGACATGGGGACGGTAATTGGCTGTTTGATATTACTGTAGATAACTCTTTATTCATGCCCTAATTCGGTAGTGCATTCAATGCGTAAGTGTGGTTTACACGCTTCTTCCACGAACAACTCATTTGTGTAAGATCAGTTGCGCACTTTTTCCTTCTGAAAGATTCCTTTACTTAAAGTTACATTTGGAGTTATAGCTTTACTTAAAATGAAAAATTACAAAGATTTTTGCGTAGTAATCTATTGTTTTTCATGAAAATCCTATTTTCATGACGAAACGAGCGACATTCCTTCTAATAATCAATTAACTGTAATAATTATTTATTAAATTACATAAAATAAGACTGTTCCTACTTCATCCTTTGTTTACTTACTTCAGAAACAGTGGCTGCTTATTATGTATATTATTTTATTCAGGTTTTCTCATTTAATTATTGTTTTATGATATTATTATGTATGTGTATGTCAGTTGGGAACGTATGAAATAAATAAATCTATTTCTAATTAAATATTTTTAATTAATGCTTTTGTAATCAACTTATAAAATCAACAACATTTTAACTTCTAAATTATTGCTTGGCATGGTGTTTAATCAACAAATCATACAAAATTATGTGTCTATTCGGATTCATCGCTATCGACATTAGAATTATTCTCATTAGGTGCAGAATGCGGGCGCAAATTCTTATAAAAGTTCTGATAATGCAATAGGATATGGTTACCTCTACACAAACTTATTAAATCTTTGTAAAGATTTTCAGATATAGGCAGTGGAGCGTTATATAATCGAGATAAAACAGAGGCCCTCTCCATATCTTCACAACCTGATGTTTTCTTTCTTCTTCCGACCCTATTACAACGTTTTGTGTCTACAATTATTGGTGTTTCATCCTCGAAATCACATCTTATCAGCAGGATTCCAGGTGACAAAGGATCTGCTGAAACCTCTTTTACCTTTGTCCAATGAACATTTTTCTCCTGACGCTTCCTTTGCCCATTAGTATTATAAGTTATTAGTCTTTTAAAATCCAAAAAGTCTTCCTGTGACATTTCTTTTACGTTATATTTCTGTCCTCGTACTTTAGCATTCCTAATAATTGCGTAAATTTCTTCAGGAATATACAAAACATGGTTTTTCTTGCTTTTCTCAATGCATGAATGCATAGAGTCCCGTTCATTCTGCGTATGGCCTTTCTGTAAAAACCTATGCGTGATTTTTACACCCAATTTTACTGCTGCATGGACATATAACGCAAAAACAAATCTGTTTCGGTTTTGCCCACTGAAATGATCCGAGTAAAATTATACTTCTTCAATTCCTAGCTTTTAGATATGCCCATAAACAGCTGGCTATCTCGTTAGCTCCTCTTTTTGCTATCTCACCATGCCAAACGTAACAGTAGCCACTTTTTATCAAAATATTATAAATTGTAAAGTTGTAAACAGGATATTTTCTTTTATAATTAAATACCCCAACTTCAGACTGGGGCAGACTCAACACCTTTTCTAAATCAAAACGGGCAACTGTTTTTGTAGTTGCGTCCGAATTCTCCTTTTCTTCGTCCTTAATTTTTCTTACAAGCTCTTTATTCTTTATATGCACTTCATACTCCACTTTTAATTGATCCTTCCTTTCTGAGTCTGCCTCTTCGTACAAAGAGCATTTACCCTTTTTCGGGTGAAAAAAGCCTATATTAAATTTTGTGCAGAAGATATGGTAATACCATCGCTCTGTTGCCAACTGGACATTTGGATATTGTGAATTATTGTTCATCCAATCCACGTAAAGGCGATACATTTTCGCACAATTCAGTTTTTCATCCAAATATTCTCTTTGAGTCTGTTTTCGGAGATAATGAGACTCTTTGCAAGGAAACAAATTGATATGATCTATTACACTTTTCGTTGCATGGCGAGATAGCAAAAAGAGGAGCTAACGAGATAGCCAGCTGTTTATGGGCTTATCTAAAAGCTGAAGCCGACAGAGGAATTGAAGAAGTTTCATTTTACTCGGATAATTGCAGTGGGCAAAACCGAAACAGATTTGTGTTTGCGTTATATGTCCATGCAGCAGTAAAACTGGGTGTAAAAATCACGCATAGGTTTTTACAGAAAGGCCATACGCAGAATGAAGGGGACTGACTCTATGCATTCATGCATTGAGAAAAGCAAGAAAAACCATGTTTTTTATATTCCTGAAGAAATTTACGCAATTATTAGGAATGCTAAAGTACGAGGACAGAAATATAACGTAAAAGAAATGTCACAGGAAGACTTTTTGGATTTTAAAAGACTAATAATAATACTAATGGGCAAAGGAAGCGTCAGGAGAAAAAGTTCATTGGACAAAGGTAAAAGAGGTTTCAGCAGATCCTTTGTCACCTGGAATCCTGCTGATAAGATATGACTTCGAGGATGAAACACCAATAATTGTGACACAAAACGTTGTAATAGGGTCGGAAGAAGAAAGAAAACATCAGGTTGTGAAGATATAGAGAGGGCCTCTGTTTTATCTCGATTATATAACGCTCCACTGCCAATATCTGAAAATCTTTACAAAGATTTATAACTTAAAATCATTGTTGATTTTACGTAATTGTATTTGCGCTATTAAACATAATTAAAATACTCGGATAATAAATAATTTTCAATAATTACGAAATATGTAAAATAAAATGTAACGTAGAAATCTCTATTTATGTATAGACCACTTCCAAATTGATACTAACTCAAATAAGTGACATTTGTTACTTAAAATAATATCATTATAGGTCTCGTAGAAGAAATAAGCAACTAAACTTACACACCGACACCTACATAATTGTATCCTAAAACAAGTATTCAACAATTAGTTGTGACAAGTTTTATTCATAAGTTTTCGTTCAACATTTACGTAAGATTGAATATGATAATAGTCGCATGGAATTTTATTGCTAGTTCAAGTGCAAATGTATCAACTTCGTTATTATATGGGAATTTAGTGAAATTTTATGTTGCAGGATTTTTAATATTTCCATTTATTTCCTTCATTTTTGAGATAAATTTTATGAAAAAAATTGACAAGATGTAATACAATTTTCTTGATTTTTTGGTGTAATAAAAAAAAAATGACATAATTGGGGTTGCGACTATCTTCCACCAGTGGTGCGATATCATATATGTTCTACCACTCCGAAGAAAGTCAAACTTATGTTGAATTTTGACGAAACATGGTGCTGAACTGACGACTTGTATGTAAATATTATTATCACAGCTATAAGATGTAAATATTATTATCACAGCTATAAGAACATTGTTACTATTTAATGTCAGTAAACATTAAATAAATATATAGGGACAAATCACACAGATTAAGCTAGCCCCAAAGTAAGTTCGAAACTTGTGTTATGGGATACTAACTCAACGATACTATATTTTATAACAAATACATATATAGGTAACATCCAAGGCCCGAGCCCTATCAGAAAAAAATCGTTTTTCATTATGACCCGACCGGGATTCGAACCCGGGACCTCCTGGGTCGTCCACGGAGGTCGTCAACATTATTGTACTGAATTTGCTATTTCTTTAGATAAATCTCTGTACTGCAACATATAATGGGCGGACTATGCAGCTGTTGCACGGTAAAGACAAAACAACAGCTGCAGTAGCGACGGGCGACGATCGTAAATAAGTATTTACCTCAAGCGACGCACACGACAAACGACGCTTTAATTAACCCACGCAACGTGGGCTTAACCGCTTCGGAGGTAATCGTTTTTTGACGCGAAAGAAAATGATTAAGTAGTTTCTAAATCAACAATTTATTTATTGAAAAACTAACGTGTTTGACAGAAAATATAGGAAAGGGAAAAGTCAGTAATATATAAAATCAGTTTAATGGAACAAGTAAAAAAGGAACAATAGTTAATCAAAATTAATTTGGAAATATTATGCGAATTACAAAAGAAAATTGAAAAATAACCATATTTTCTTATTACGCTATTGCAGTGGTCTTTTTTTATACCACAAAGTTGGCAATCAAGCATATAGTAATAATGAACCCCCCCCCCCCCCCCAGAATACAACCTGACCGAGATCAATTCTTACGATCTTCTGTAAGGTGGAGGTCCTTCCCCAGACGGGCTGCTCCAATTGGAGCGAATTATCCGCTGTGCCCTACCTTTTTTATAAAGCAAATTATACTTACTCTATCGATTTCTCGTATGGTTTTGAATTGGACGTGATGCTTTCTCGTAATGTTTCCTTCACCAACGAGCAAATAATGACTAGAAAATACTGACTGACTGACTGACTTAACTATATATCAACGCACAGCCCAAACCGCTGGATCTAGAGATTCCAAATGTGGAATGAATGGATTTTTCAAAATTCCTACGGAAAAGCGAGATATACGCAAACGAAATTGCGAGTATTTTACTAGTGTACCTTAAATGTTTACTAATTAAACCAGGATGATATATAATAAGCTAAGCTTCCTTATCAACCGAGTTATGATACAATACAATACATGAACTAAAAATATTTTTTTATGAAAAAGTATCATGAATCAATCGATTTATTTCCGAATAGTAGTATACAGAAATGGGAAACCCCTTTTCCCTATAAAACGTAACTTTATCTTTAAGAAAATAATAGAGGTTATTATTCATTGAATTTATAATGTGATTTAAGTTGTTTTCGGTAGTGAAATGTATTCAAACGACACGTGCGCCGTGCGCAAAGTAAAGTGAGATCCCTGGCAGCTGCGTCTCAATTGTAAGTTGTGACGTTGGTATGAGTCAGGTTTAATGGTTATATTATGTGATTGACATAGTAACTCTGCGCTCTGTTGGGCATTTTATAAAATAATAAAGCTTATTTCAATCGTGAAGAACGCCATCTCGCATCGAGCTGCCATATATCGAGACAGCGCTTGAGATTGGCGGGGAATGGCGGGGATACCACGAAATGAAATTCCGAACATACAGACTGACGTTTCGTTGAAATCTAACCAGTTTTGAACCTTATTCTAACTAGTAATGTCTTTTTGACAGTAATACGTCTTTCGTTGTTTCGGATGGACACTTTCATGGTAGGCCCCTAGGTTTTAACTGTTTTATTACGAGAATAGCATGGGCCCAAGTCTGCTATCAATTAGTAATTCGATAGTGTGTCAATTAATTAAATTATACCAATGTCAAAAACTATTAAAGTGACACACTATCGACACTCTTTTGGTGCATTTGTATTTAGCAGACTTGGGCCCCTGTGGGGCAATTCACGAAACAAGAACCGATTCTAGTTCGATTCAACGACACTCGCTGTCTCACTCATACAAAATGGGAATTGAACGGGATAGCGAGTGTAGTTGAATCGAACTAGAATCGGTTCTTGTTACGTGAATTGCCCGACAAGTGTATTCAATAGAAACAGAAGACAGACACAGAAGTAAATTTAAGTTTTTCGTGGCTAACATACTATTACGTATTTTTTCGTTAATTAATACTTGTTTTTGAATATAATAAAGTTATTATTTTAACAAAAGCAATCGTTTCACCGATAAACTCTTGAGAAATTATTTTCTTGTCAGTGTTTCGCAACAAAACAAGCCCTTGAGTCAAATTCTAAGCCCTTCTAACAATATTCACAATTAGATAGAATCAGAACTCAAATTCTTTAATTACTAATAATTTTTTTTAAAATTATCTCTTATTTTTCCAATCAAAAGTTCGATGAGTGTGATAGGCAGACCTTATGTCCTCATCATGATCAATCTGAACTCATTACACCGCTTGAGTCTCCCGTCAATCGAAGACATTTAGATTATACTCTACTGAACTGGTTAAGTAGGTAAGTATAGGGATTTAAATCCCATTTGGTGTCGAGACCCTTGGTCTGTGGGGTCCTAGCGCTATAAGACTTTTTAAGGAAATTGCAAAAAGGTTAGTCGACATCACAGGAGACCGAAGAGCTGGCAGCTACCTCGGACAAAGAATTAGTCTAACTATTCAAAGGGGGAACGCTGCCAGTATCTTCGGAACCTTGCCTAAATATATTTTAGTTATTTTATTATATTTTTTAAGGTTTTTAGTTTTAGGTTCATTTAATGTGTATGTTTATAGGTTAATTTAATAACCAGTTAATTACTTATTATCTGTATTTGTTTAGAAATGTATATTTAAATCTTCTAGTCGCTATTTATCAATGACTACTTTACCACTGTTTTGTCTTCTGTACAGCAAAGACGATAGTCTCTATCTTCGTTCTTATCGTCTTTGCTATGCAGAAGACAAAAATAGTTTTTTTTTGGGCAAACAAGCATACGGCCGACCTGATGGTAAGTCGTCACCGTAGCCTATAGACGCTTGCAATACCGGGGGTATCACTCACGCGTTGCCAACCCTCCCAACCCCCCAAGTGGAGCTCTGGAAACCTTTCTCACCGTAGGAACACAACATGGCCGAGACCAACGCTATTTAGCTACGATCTTCTTTAAGGTGGAGGTCCTTCCCCAGGCGGGCTGCCCGATTTGAGCGGATTATCCGCTGTGCCCTACCTCTCTTAAGTAGAGAATAGATAGATGGAATAATCTTTATTTGCTATACACAAACAAGTGATACAGTAAACATTGAAAGTTACAAACCAGTGTATAAGCAAATGATATTATAAAAATGTGGTAGGTACACTACTTTTCTTTTCTATTTGTTATTATTAAATCATATAGCTTTTAGTACGAGTTTTACTTTCGAAAACGCTTCAGAATTTTATTTTTTGAAAGTTAATAAATAAATAAATATTCTTGGGCGAACCACACAACGCCATCTAGTCCCAAACTAAGCAACTAAGCTAGTACTATGGGTACTAGATTGCTGATAAATATACATAAACACTTTTTTTTTGTAAATAAATACTTATTATACATGGAAAACACCCAGACCAAGGCAAACAGACATGTTCATACACACAAATGTTTGCCTTGCGCAGTATTCGAACCCGCGGCCCTTGGGATAAAGGACCATTGCTAGCCACTCGACCACCAGACCTGTAAAGAGCCGCCTAGTTAGTTGACGTTATTTATATCTTATTAAACTATATCTTTGGCAATTATCGTTTCTGAGTTAATATTCAATACCAATTCATAATATATGTTGAGAAGTTCTTCAATTAAATATTGAAATTTAAAAAAATGTTGGCAGACCTAAAAACTAACTATATACTTTCTTCAAGATAAAATTTATGAATTTCGGTTGAAAAACAAACATGTCGGGTTACTACTTATGTAGTACTTTAATAATATGCCTCAACAAGACATTTCTTACTGTATATTATTTACCTAAAAAACTTTCGAAGGATGTCTGTGAAAGTAATTTGATATGTAATATTTTTCTTCGTAAAAGTTTTATTTTTATTTCCTTCTAATACTTTTAATGAATATTTCTTTGTAAAGTATGTTACGCTCTCTACCCCAATTTTTTTCTTTTTTGATATCAAGTTTCAGTAGTCAATAAAATAATACTAATTGTATATAACTATAATATTGTATATTATAAAAGCAATTGGTTTTCTAGTAAATCAATCAATGAACAATATATTAGGTATTTTAAATTATTATATTATCCTATTCCTCCTTTCCGTTGTTCATATTAAAAGCCGACAACGTGTTAAGGAAGAGAACGACTCCTCTTCCGAAAAAAAGAAAAAACATAAGATTATAGACAGAGAGTTAAGTTGCAAGTGCAAAATTTCCCTTTCATCAAACTTAAATATTGATTTATACAGCGTAATTGATCAAAAAGAATTTACTTTGTGTTGTTAAGAAAAGAGAAAGTAAAAAAAGCCACGTACACACTTATTTGACTATCGTGTTCGACTGAAATTACGTTACGCTTTCGACATTACACCCGAGCCCAGTGGGGGTGATTCGGAGTTCTGGCAAAGTGCCAGGCGGCGTCTCTTGGACCGAAGCCAAATCGGGAGCGCAGTGGAAAAAAAATGGCCGCCGCGCTTCTTCGATATGCGTCAGCGGCGCACGCGCATCCGTGACAGACGTATTTTGTTCATAGTTCTTATTTATGTGAAGGTGTGCAGCCTTAGACGGCAGTTATTAAGATTAGAAAATTTGTTTTGCATTTTCTCTTTATGGTCAATGCTCGCTGGTACTTAAAATGTATTAACAATAGTTATTTGTTATGCAAGGCTGCAAAGTTGTTTTTTGGCGCGAGTACTTATATTGAAACCCGAGCTAGCGAAGGATTCTAGGATTGAACCACTCGCTTCGCTCGTGGTTCAAATATAGAATCCTGAGCGTAGCGAGGGTTTCAAAGGTAACGAGACGCAGAATAACTTTGCTGCCGAGCGAAACACACAACTTTTCATCTCACTACAGCGAGGAAAAGCTTGGTGCAAGAAAAACGCAAATAATATATTAAATAAGTGTTTATTTTTTTATGCGGTGTCGTGCTGGCCAGTTCGATTATTTTAAAGATAAGGTTAGCACACTGGCATGAAATAAGTATTAATGCATTTTCAGAGGATTGGCGGTATAAAAAAATATATACTACATTTACACTCTCGCCTCGTACCTCGTCTCGTGCTTCGTCTCGCGCCTCGCGTGATCGATGGTTTTTGAGTTGTCTGTTCACACTCTCGTGTTGTGTTCGAGCTAGCCAGAATGGAGGACGTCGAAGTGTTAGCGGCAACATAGTCTTTTTTAACGCGGCACAAGGTTTAAACTCGAATGAAGCGAGAGCGCGAGTGTGAACACCGCGCTCGCATCCCACGCGAACCCCTTTGACTCGTGCCCAAAAAACCGCTCCGGACGCGAGCGCTGCGAGGCGCGAGGCGAGGCGCGAGGCGAGGCGCGAGGCGAGCCGCGAGTGCGCGTTTACATTCGCGTCTATAGAATAGAAAGGTTCGAATTTTAAAAATACTTTCCACGCTAGGGCACAAAATGCACTTTTGCGCTCAGATTTCGAATGACAAACAGATTCTTTCCGAGCTTGTGAGGTGAAAAAAAATTTTATTAACGTAACGTAACGTACGTAACGTTTATGACGCAAAAAATATGATATTTTTATTTACATTAATAATAATAATGTAAATAAAAATATCATATTTTTTGCGTCTCCTTATTGGGTGCCTTCTAAATAATATTTTAAGCCAAATTAATTACCCGACCGTTTCCTTCCTTTTTCATTAAATTCAAATTCAAAAACACAGGGTCGCATGTGCAGTAGTGAGTATACCTACTGCAGATGCGCCCTTATGGTTGTAGCTTTTGAATGTGTAATTGTAGGTATAGATATTTAGGTAATTTTTGCTATTGGATAATTTTGTTTTATATCGGCGCCACACACCCCGTCTCTTTCTTCTTTTTTTCCATTTCTGATAGGTTGTCTGGAAGAGATTACTTTGTGATAAGACCGCCTTTTATACTTCATTACATTGTTTATTTTACTGTATGTTTGTATTTTAATGGTGCAATAAAGAGTATTGTATTGTGTATTGTATTAAATCATAAAGGGTTGCAAGATTCTTGTGGTTATTGTAGAGATGTTCATGGGTAGAGGTATTTACTAACCATCAGGTGTACCGCTACTCCTTTGTTCTCTATCATAAAAAAATCTTAAATGTCTTACATTTCAATTAGCCTTTTCCGCTGAATCATCTAATTTAGTATTAACAATACAAGCATATTTTTCACCGCCCTTCAACATGCCGAAGTAACAGCGTGGATGCTTTCAATCACACGTGATCGATGGCTCTTATATAAAAGTTGTATGTTCACGCAAAAAAATGTTGTTTCAACACATGTATCTTTACTAGTATTAAGTATTTTTATTTTCTAGAAAACTTGTAAGTGTGTTTTCATCATCATCATCTCAGCTACAAGAAGTACGTAGGACGCCCGCCTACAAGGTGGTCAGACGACCTGAAGAAAGTCGCAGGAAGCCGCTGGATGCAGGCCGCTGACAGCAGGTCGCATTGGAGGCATTTGGGGGAGGCCTATGTCCGGCAGTGGACTTCTTGTAGATGAAATGTATTTTAAACTAGAATAATTTACAAGTTAAACACCGTCGGCCCTAGGCAGTGTTTGGATGGGTTTCGTTATCTCGAGCTTCTCCGTGCTTTGCAGGCACGTTATTCCGTATTTCCGTCGGTCCTGGCTGTTGTCGAAAGATGACAGTCGTTAAGCCAAGTCACACTGGCTCTGAACGAATTAAGGTCTTACCTTGATTATGTACCTATTGTTATACTTTTAACGTCACTGCGCGCGTTAAGAAATATTTCTATGAGGAAAAACCTTAAAATTATGTCTCCCCATAAATTCACAAAACATAAAAAATCTACTTTTCATATCGTAAAAATTTTGTCAACAACTTCTTAAACCGTGGCTATTTTTTACCGCGCCGCTTTGACATATGAGTTTCTTGTCGTAAAATATTTTATTGTTTTCGTTTATTAGTTAAGAATAAAGCATAAAGTTGTGTATGGTATGGATAAAAAAACATTTATAAAATTATACTAGGTACGGTTATTCAATTTATTTATGTATCTTAGTGAAAATTTATCTAGGATAGGAAGACACCGGTCTTTTCTGATGAAAATTCCAATCCGATGATGGTGTGACAAGTGTTGTAATCAGTTTCACAAAATAAAGACAGGAATTTACTCCAATGCACATGAACCTACGAATGTAATCTACGATTAATGTCTATATAATCTTGAAAGGGTTTTTCCAATAAATAGGTTATATTCGTACATTTAAAATATGCAGACCAAGCCATGTTCATGTACATAAAATATTTATCTATATGTATGCAGAAGATTTCTCTAACAATCCTGCTAAACAAAATGGGGCTTCATGGGAGAATCATCCGACATTGACTGTGACTTCTGCAACATTGGTGCTCCGCAGACGATGGGTCATCTCCTATCTTGCCCGGGTTGTCCTACTGACTGTGCCTTTTGTGGAAGACCACGGATAATGACATCTTACTGGCTGAACATATTGCCAGTAAGGTGTAGGAATTTTATTTTATTTGAGTCATTGACACGAAAAGAAGAAATCAAAGAAACATGTTATAATAATAATTTTAGTGACATCTCCTTTTTATATTTTATGTGACAGCCATAACTTAATGTGTAATTTTAAATATTTAAGTGCAACTCACCGTTAGTATGAGGGAGACAAAATCGCAATTAAGATAAAGCCACTCGAATAACAGACTTGTCAAAAGAAAATTATATTAGCTTTTCCCCGTAAACCTTCAAAATCATCCGACATTCCGTAAAGCCCGTAATCCTAGCCTTCACAATAATTACTCTAAGTATCATTTTAAAGGTCAAACATAACTTTTTTCCATTAAAGTAGTATTAAGTTATAAGGTAAATTAACCTTAAGTAATCACTTGAATGTTTAAGCACAGAAGTTGGTAATTGTCTTCGAATTGTTTGTCTATTACATACTGTGTTATTTCCTTTATATTAATAAGTCAAATAGTTTGGTCTATTATATCAAAGATCTACAAATAAATAAAATTTAAGCGTCTGGTGTGGCTTTCAATTGCGTTTCATTTAATTTTTTACTGTTTCAAGAGATTTCAAACTTAGTTTCTGATATACGTAACAAATATGAGGAAAGGAACCCTTACAAATTTATATGAAAGCGGTACGCCACGTTCAAATAATTTTATAAGGGTTCCTTTTTTTGGGTTCCGTAGTAAACTACAAGGAACCCTTATAGTTTCGTCATGTTCGTATGTCCGTCTGTCCGTCCGCGGTCTAGCGCCTAGACCCTTGATGCTAGAAAGCTGTAATTTGGTATGTATACTCATATTAACAATGCTAACAAAGTGGTAGAACAAAATTTTGAAAAATATTTTTTTTTAATGTGCCTCTCCCATACAGGTAAAGTACGAATGATTTTTTTTTCGCACCGACACCACTTTGTTGTTTAACGTTAGGCGTCGTTATAGGTCTCTTAAAAACATTAAGGGTGTGGGAAGATCATTTTCCGATACAATGATCCGTTTGCGAATTATTTATATTTAACGTGTCAATTTTCGTTTTGCACGGTGGTCCAGTGGTAATAGTCCATATAGTGAACCTACAAGGAAATCTATAACGGTTAAGTAGGCACTTCTAGTTACCGAGTAATAGCCGACGAACTTATGAAGTAAAATTTATTTGACGAAAACATACAAATGTCATAGAATATGGCATGTACTGATCTGCAAGCAAGAAATGTGTAGCCAATACGGAACCCTACATTGTGCGCCCGACACGTACTTACCCGGTTTTTCATTTATAGGTAGAACTGAAAAAAATAAAATAATTGAGAAATAAAGTGTTTGGGACTAACCACGTAACGTAGTTGTATATTCGGATCTCAATCTCACTAAACACAATAAATTGCAGATGCCACTCCAGTTTTTTAGATTTGCTAATCACACCTCTAAAGATACATAAGAGTGCGCCATTGATCTATATGTAGAACCTGAGTGCGCAGTACAAAATGTTCACCTCATATAACGAAAAAGCGCCACCTAGTTTCTACTTGGCGGCACTTTCTTTCCCATACCATACACAATTCTAAAAAGGTGAAAATACTCGTACTAAGAACGTTGATGTGCCTCTTGTGAAATTCCATGTCATATTCGAAAAGACACTAACGGTAGTCTGATACGTACGATGCGGATATGTGGATGATATCCGCATCGTACGTATCAGACCAGACGCATCGGAACAAACGGATGGTAGTATTCTTTATATAGAAAGCCATACAAGTTCAGCCACTGATCCGCATCGTACGGATCGCACGAATCTATAACAATCAACGAATGCGATGCGTTCGATACGTACGATGCGAATATGTGGACGCGTGCCTTTAATCTTTCATAATTTAATATTGATGGTACAATAATAAAAATAATAGTCAATTTACCATATAAATACCAAAGAGCGGTGTATCTTTTATTCTGAAAAACCGCTATACTCTGTGAAGTGATTGGCAATGCTCCAAGAAGCAACAGGCTGTCTGCCCTCAGTGTCGCGTGAAAAATAGGGTATCTCTTTAATGGGTAGTTAACGTGACTCTGGCTTAACGAACACTGTTTATATTTTATTGAAATTTTTCATGTCTGTTTTTTTATGTTATTCTACAGACAAACAGGCAAGCGGGCCACCTGATGGAAAGTGATCACCGCCGCCTATGGGGACATCAGTAACACCAATGCATTGCCTGCCTCTGACTTGACTTCTAATGTACCTCTTAAATAGTCCCATGTCATAGTCCGATGGAAACACAGAGATCTGGGAGATCATTCCACATCCGTATAGTGCGAGCGAAAAACGTTCTTTTGAACCTATATATTATACTAGCTTTATCCTGCGGCTTCGCTCGTTAGTTTTATGACTGTATAGATCTCGTTTACAACAAAACAACCTATAGCGCGACTTGTGGCGCCATCTGTTGGCCGATACAGCGCCCTCTATAGAAGAAAAACTATTTTCCCATTGGAACGACATACTTTCACGGGATAAAAAGTAGCCTATGTTGGGCTCTGAACCCCTGACAATATGTATGCAAATTTTCATAATGATCGGCTGCTTAGTCAAGCCTTGAAGGAATAACAAACAAACAAACAAACAAACTCACTTTCTCATTTATAATATTAGTAAGGAAGTAAGGATTACTAGCGTAAGTCCGCGACATTACCCGCATAAACAAATGTTCATGGGATTTTTGAACAATTTTCTTTATGCTCACCTTTTGTCACAAAAGAAAACTCTGTGTTGAAATAAAATTACATATACTGCTAGATCAAGTCGTCTTTTGACAGGTTTCTGCAAAACAGATAAGGATATGTTCAATGTGCTTAGCATACATTAATTTTTTGAATATAAAAAGTCATACTTTTTAGCACAAAACATTAAAAAGTTAACGACATAATTAAGTCTTAAATAATCTCTTACTTTTTCTTCCTTAATTAGAAAATAACAGTGTAAGATTTACATTTAAATTGCTCATCATATTTTTGTAAGTTAATGATACTTTATAATATGGCTGTCACTGTCAAACCAAGGAAGAAAAAGGAGATAGCCTGAGACTAAATGTGCAATTGAAAATGAAATTCAGAAATTGTTATTGTGTTATTCACTTTTAAATACTTTTGTAAAACTTTCTGATAGACTAGACATCATTTTAGATATTGTGAACACTTTTATTAAATTAGTTTTTAAAACTATGCTCATAAGCGCAGTCATTAATAAAATTGATTTGTTTTTCGTTATGATTTGAATAAGAACTGACTTCAAGATAAGTACCGTTCTTGGCTTCGAGCCAGCTTGAAAGTTGTAGTGTTGAAAATTTATCTGTGTGTATGTACAGTTCATGGAAAATATATTAGCTGATCGATATTACATATTAATTAAATTATTATCATTAGGTTTAAAAGAAATACGCTATAAAAAGTAGGACAACGCTGCAAGAAATTTTGCCAAAACTATCATTTTAAAGTTTGACCATTGTTTCTTTAATTACTAAATTAATGTTTTAAATAAATATTACAGTTTGTACATCGTTATGTACAAACTGTAATATTTATTTAAAACATTAATTATTATGGTTTTTTAAATACTTAATTATAAATTACTGTTTTTTTTAAATACATAGTATAATGCAAAACGAATTAAATAATTACATTAGAACAGAATAATTTTATTCAAGAAAAAATGTACTTACAGACATTTTAGATCACAGCACTATGCTAACTTACACAACACTAAAACAATAAATCATCACAAACTAGTAAGATGTTTTTCTGTTAAATAGATTAATTTGTTCACAATTAATATAATTAACATTATAAATGATGTTTCGAATTCGATCATTAAATTTTGTTTCATTTGATGAAGTCGATCGACTTCACCTGGGCCAATTTAAACGCCTTCTATTGTACAGCTAAAATGTACAGTCGGTAGGATATTTATCTTTTGTTTAAGTATTAGCTAGCCGGCCTACTTAGCTAACATTTTTTTAAGTGGGGCACTTCTTAAATAATGACGTGTTGTATTCTTTTTTAGGTTGCGAAAGCCTGGATATATTTTTCATTAATACCGTGAAGTGAGTCACCTTTTTACGTTGAACAACTTAAATACTTACATTGAATAATAGTACGGTTATGATGTATCGTTGTATAAATGTAGATTTATTTTAAAAGCATGTTGTTGTAAACCGAACTCTTTTTTAAGAGTTCCGTAGTAAACTACAAGGAAACATTATAGTTTCGCCATGTCCGTCTGTCCGTCTGTCCGTCCGCGGTCTAGCGCCTAGACGCTTGATGTTAGAAAGCTGTAATTTGGTATGTATACTCATATTAACAATGCTAACAAAGTGGTAGAACAAAATTTTTTTTACATTTTCTTTGCCTTAATTTAGATAGGTACATGTATGAGATACGTTTATGCACTTGTGCACAAAAAAAATTTGCACGTTTTTGTGCAGCCTATATCATGCACAAATGAGCAATTTCAGAAAATATATTTTTTGTTTTAAAATAAAGTGATATGCGGTTTAACAAACTACGTTAAATTTGGGATGAGGTGGGATCCGATAAATTACTTTCGCGTGTATATTCTACTTTACATGCACAAATAACTCTTCATCTACGACGTATATTTACAGAATTTGCTATTATTTGAGTTTTGCATTGACCGACCTAATTATTTTATGTGTCCGATTGTACTTGCGAAGAGACGATGACCTCGAATGGACGTCTAGCCAAATGTCGACGTGCCGATGCCGTACGTACCTACCCAATAGATAAACATCCAGATACTATATGGATGTAGCCATATTGATATATAGAACACGGTGATATACAATAATATAAAAGACAAAGAAATAACTGACTGTTCACCGCCCTGCCAAATCTTGTAAGTATCCTAATTGCAAGATACAAGTATAAGTTGCCAGATTTAAGTAGGATCTTGCAAGATTTGACAGGCCGGCTTTGTTTAAACATTTCAGAGGTTCCCCTCAGATTTGAACGAAAAATTTAACTGAATTTTTCGAGTGTTTCGGTTTAAAGATTCTTTATTTTCAAAAGACACAAAAAGCAGTCACTTACATGAGAGAAACATTTTCACTTTAAGTACCTAATACATATTAAAACAGTTCCATGGCGAGGCAACACACATCACTAAATTTACACTATGTTTCATATCAGTATAGGAAAAAAATTACATATTTCCATGACAAAACCATTAATTTGTGAACGAGTAAATCATTGGTAAACAACAGATAATCCATTACGTTGTAATATTCGTTTATCCACACGATCTTTAACTAGTCACGTTCCCTTTTATATTTAGGCGCAAATTTCTTAAAAGAATAAAATGCTTACCGTCTTCGAGTTGAAATTATAATAATACTTTTGTATTTAAAAATACATTTTCTTATTATCGACAAATAAAACTTTACTCCTTGATAGTAAGGTGTGGAAAGAAAAATATCCTAGCGGAGAATAACTAACATTACATAACAAATATTTTAACATTTTTGTGTGTGTGTATTTATGAAATGGGGCTCAAATTGACCCTTTTCGCAGAATATTTGCATGAACAACATTATCTTAGAGAGAATTAGAGCGTACTCTGCCACGCTGCTCCAATGCAGATTGGCCGAGGCCAGTGTTTTTAAGCCGCCCGAAGGCCACCGACATGCCAGCCGGGACCGACAACTTAACGTGCCCTCCGAAGCACAGAACGAAATTTACGTCTATACTCAGAACATAATTTTTGTTGGTAAATTGGCAAATATCATCAACTATATTCCTATCTTGATTCTATTAGTTGCAAATGAGGGAAGACCATTAAATACCTCCTAATTTATTTATTTTTAATTAATTGTATTGTGAGTTCCAAGACAGCTGTGGTTTCTCTCCCTGGACGTCAATAAGCTTCATTGCTTATCAATCTGAGTGGTGTTGATCCTAGGTTTACAGGGGATGAGGAGAGGAGACACAACAGTGGCGTGGTGGGCTCGTTCCGAAGACTCGATTCGACCCTGTGACCTGCTATAACAGTGACCATTAACCACTCGACCATCGATTCAAAAGAAGTTTACATAAGAGGGTGATTATCTGCCACACCTATGAGGCCGTTCAACAATATTTATATTTCCTGTGCCAAGTAATGTTTCTCTTGTGGGCGATGTCGTTATTGTGGCTATCAATCCGTTTTTTAGTAGCACTTTCGTAAATGTTTTTACTGATTCACAAAATTGATGAAACTTTGCCTTTTTATAGGAATTTCAATGACGTATTTGTTATACAGACAGTTGCAGAAATGCAGATATATTTTAATTCTACATTAAATCTCAATAAAATTTTTCTTCTGTAGTTTCGTAGTGACATTAATTTTATTGTAACTTAACTTTAAAATATTTATGTGCAATTTACCGAAAAAGTTTGAATTTTATTATCGAGTTAGTGGGAAAATAATATGCCGTAGATATAACCGAATTCTCTTTCCATCATCAAAACTGTTGTGTTTTCAGGCCACCGACACATAACGACAACAGCCCGTGCCCTCTAAAGCACGGAGAAGATCGAGATAACGAAATACAAAAAAAAAATACAAAAATCTCCTTAAGATAACGAAATCCATCCAAACACTGGCCAGTATCAACGTTGCTTAACTTATCTGTTTGTCTTAGAGCGAGGCACACATCACAGCCATCGAGCTTCTCATTGCGTTTATCATGTTAGTATATTTTCTAACATATACCTAGTACAATGCAATGTTTTATGCTGAAATTCGTGGCGTACCAGACGTAACCTTTAGAACATCGTCACCACCACGGCGTGTGACTAACACGCTGGCACAACGCCAATAACTCGACCTATATATACTAGTCTTCCTATTAGAAAGAACGAAGGTAAACGAATTGGGTTATGGGATTTTTATCGCTTAACATGGATAACGAGTAATTGTTGGTTTGCTGTTAGGAATAAATAAAAATCAACGGTTAATTTTCATAATATCAACCTGTAATACATATTTATATTTGACTTGCAAAAACTGCGTAACTAGGTTTGCATGTATCCCGCTTCTACGTGGTTTCGGAAAATACTTGTATAATATTATAGGTACGTAACTACCTTTCTCTAAAATCACTCTATCTTTTGCTGAAAACTGAATTATTTTATTCAGAAGTTTAAAAGATATAAGCGCTGTTCGCTTATATCTTTTAAAGAATCGAAAGTTACTTCATTTTATACATGTTATGATGGCGTTTAAAAGCCTGTGTAAAAATGTCATAGGTAGTCGAAAAAATAATTATTAATTTACTTTGGTTTTAAATGCACAAACTGTTCTTAAACGTGAAAATTAAATATATAGTACACTTTTAATACCTTAGTTAATTATCTGTAATTGCTACTTCGATAAGTATTCTAATGATTAGTTCGACAATTAGACGAATTATTTAGGGCACGCCATATCCTGGTTTTCAATATCCGTAAAAAAATGTCTACTATAGCAAAATATAATATGATAAAGAACTACTATAAGTTTCCTACAAACGGGTAACCCAGTGGTGCATTGATAGTGATCCTTCCTTGCAACGGCAACAGAGGGCGCAGGTTCGATTCCCCGAGCGGGAATCGGATAGTACGTGCTGTCATTTAACAATTGACAGCACCTACTATTAATGATTAAAAAAACACTATTATAATATAAAATAAAATATCAAGTAATATATATTAATATTTGGTTAGACTGTATCAAATAGTTGCGCTGCGTAGCCTGCGCCCGCCTTATATGGGGCCTCTCCGCCGCGCGCCGTCCGCCCTGAATGTTTGGCTCACGTTTCGACATAGAGTATGTATTGGCAGACGCGAGAAACTAATGAAGGCACGTCGGTTTTTACCTATTTTTTGAAATATTTTATTGTACAATTATTTTTTCATGTATGGACACAATTAAGTGAATGCATGCTGAGCTTTAAGAATGATAAAACATGAAAGAATTTATATCTAAACAAATTAATATTTTTTGACACATATATTTAAAATTAAATTTCAAATACTAAAATATAAGTTGAAGGTCAAACTAAATGTTAGTTTGACCTATTAACTTTTTTAATGCATTTCATGTTTTACATGTAACTTGTACAAAAAAAACTGTTTTTTTCTTCCTTAGTCTAATGGTGAGCTATAATTTAATGTGTTTATTAACTTTAAAAATATGTTGCAGAAACTGGCTGTTCTGTTATCAAAATTCAAGAAGATAAAGAAGAATCTACATTCAACTAGGAAAAGAAGGGATTACAGAAAAGATAAGCAAAAAGCTAATGGTCATTTGCAATCAACATATTTTGTGCCTAAGATTTAGTATATACTTACTAGCGCATAGATCGGCAATGGTTTGATTGAGGCGAGACCAAAAACAAAATACACTAGTGTGCGTGTAATGTAGATGTGTGCAAGCAAGATAGTGATTGTCCTTTTTGTTTGAGTTACATCCAGGCACTGCACAGGTAACCATATTTAATTACTTCTAATTAACACCAAAACTAAACTTAAAAACCATTTTTATTTTTTTATTTTTTGGGACGACACAGGCCGATAGCGTGTATAGAAAGAATGGTCTCTCCTATCTATCTCGCACTAACAAACGCGTATGCTATGATCTATCTCTTTTGCATTGCCGATCTATACGCTAGTAAGTAAATACTAAATCTATGTTTGTGCCTATCTCCCCGTCTGATTCATATTGATCTATGTAGGTATATTCCATTTGTTTACGCAGTAGCCGCGATCCGCGATGCATTTGTTTTTTCTCAATGGATAAGTAGGTAAAGTACGTTGTGTGTGCCATTTGAGTGACGATGCAGTAGTTTTACAGAAAAACGAAATATTCTGTCTTGTAATACCAATGCGCGAATACGAATGTATTCTATCATCATACAAAATATTGCATGGGATGTTTACCGATAAGAGTTAACACAATTACATAATTATAAGTTTAGTATTATATAACTATTGGTGAACTGGAATAAATAAAATAAATTCATTTATATCAACCCATAATCATCCCAACTGCAGGGATATCGGCCACTGAATGGGATTATAGCGTACTTCGCTACGCTGCTCAAATGCGAATTGACAGAGGCCATTGTTCTCAAGCCACCTGAAGGTCACCAAATTGGCTTAACGACTGTCACCTATCGTCAACAGCCAGGACTGACAGTTACGTGCCTTTCCAAGCACGGAGTATATTTAAATACGAAAGAAAACCTTTTTTAATCATAATACAACTATTTTGTTAAGACGTAATGTTAGTTTTATTTTGTTTCACCAGGATTGCGTTGTTTACTGTTAACGTGCTCAATAAATCGTGGCTACTTCCGTTGCAGCGAGCAAACAATTTACTATAAGGCGAGTCCCACCATAACATGAGATTAAATTTTTAATCGATGATAAACTTAACTAGACCTACAGAAATCGTCATCAGGATAATAATTATCATGTAGAGATTAAATTAAAAGTTGACACTGATAAGCACACGAAAGGAAGAAGAAGAATTAAAAGTGAAAAAGTATATAAAACATAATTGTACTCTATAAACTAATTATTCTTTCGATATGCGTACGTAAATTATTTATTTATATTAATTTAATAAATAAATGCCAAACGAACATGCGGAGCACCCGATAGTAAGTGATCACCACCGCACATAAAGAGAGACAATGACCCCTGAGCTGTTGCCTACCTTTTACGAGAAAAAAGAGAAAATAAGAAGAAAAGGGATAGACTACGCATTATTAACTGCACACCGATTTTTTATGAGTAGTACTTCCCCAGGAGAGCTAAACCATTTCATAAATGCTCTACCACTGCAAACTTGTTGTTGCTGTTGTCTTGCGGGCCTTCTTCGCAATTAGGCAGCCTATGTGCCCTTTGTGCGTGCGAAGAGTGGGAGCTGGATTACTCCAGCCATCCTATTTCCTCCAGGAAGCCGGCCACGGACTTGACGTCGCTGAGTGCCTCCCGGAGACTGCCTGGGGTTCCCAGGTTGCCCGGTATGCTGATACCTCACTGCATTCCAGCAGCACGTGTGCCGCTAACTAACTTTTAAGCTTAGTTTAATATGTAACGTATCCCGGTGCAAGTTGTCCTACGTAAACGATTACCGTTAGTTTACGTGCTGGGTTAACCTGAAGTCAATGTTATGTTATTGAAATACTGGTTCTGTACTACTCAATGGAAATATTATTACTAGGTTTTCTATGTCAAGGTTTGTTTTTAATAAATTTTACATAAAAAAATAATAATATTATAATGTTACATTTAACTATTTAAATGTCAGTCAAAATAGGTATTACTATTAAGGTATCCTAAAGTTGCCTTGAAAAGATTGATTCTAGCATTATGGCCGCCTTGATGCTAATGCACTAATCTGTACGCCATGTATAATGTACTACTTATTTGTGTATTGCAAATATAGCATATTTTATATATCTATCTATTAAATATCTATACCTAATATAAAGTTTGTTTTCTGTATCTAGTAACAATTGATTACAAAATAGATCATCTCCTTTCTCAATTTTAGCTGTGTCGATGTCGATAAATTATTAGGTTTCTTGAACAGTTTATAGGCAATAATTTTGTAAGTGTGTGCACGCGCATTGAAACTTGATACGTCCGCGCGCTTTCCATATACGGGCCTAATGGTCGACGGTCGACCAATCACAGGCGTCGAATTTCCCGCCCAGCGCGGAGTACTATTACAAATGAATGCTCGTTAGTATAAAGTTCTTCCTTTTATTACAATGTGGCAACGACCCTTTCGTAGGAAATTATTTCTGACAATATTATGTTTCATAAAATTGTATTCTCAAATTGTAATAAACAAAAACAATTAGCATTTACACAATAATAATTATTATAACAAACTTGATGGGAATGTTTAGACCCTGTACACAGGAACCGCTGTGGCGTCGTGTTTTATGCTACATTGGGCTCTTTGCATGTAAAACCTTACGTTGAAATGATTGTAACTCCTCGATGGATAATAAAATGCGGCAAAACACGCGGTGTATTCGCCTCTTCTGGTAAATTAGCAAAATATTGTAGACAGCTAAAGATAACTTTCATATCTAACACTGGAAACTCAATACGGCTTCGTTGACTTTCAATATAAAATACGGACAACCAAATCATGACCCACGTATATTTCTGAACAACTAACAACACAAAATCTTAATTTGACAATAATACACATAAAGATAGATACACATTCGTTACAATCAGGGCAGTGTTACTAATCTAATCATAATATTCTGAATACTTGATACTGCTTGAACTCGATCGACGACATTCACCTAAAGATTTTCTGGCCACTACACATTCCCACCGTTTTGTAAGGACACTACCCTGTATAGCAAGTAATCTGTGGTAACAATTTACGAAGTAACTATTAAGTAATCTGTGGTAACTATTAAATAATCTGTGACATTATGTAGTCTCCTGTATCAAATACTATAGACGAGTAATACGCACAGCTTCGGAAGAATTCGGGCAAGACGCGACACTAGCGCCCCTACGGCATGAGGGCGGCATGAGGTGAACGATTTCAAAACTTTTGTATGCAAAATGTTATAGCGCCCCTAGCGGCATGAGGTGAACGGAGGTTGCCAAGTCATTGTATGAGAAACGTCAAGAGCTGTGCGTATTACTCGTCTATAGTATTTGCCTGTATCGTCAGGATCAACAATGGCGACCTCAAATGGACAATAAGCAATGAAGCTTCCCGGGCACATAATATGGCTGGGGAGAAACTACAGCTGTATTGGAACTCACAACCAATTTAATCAGAAAAAAATTTGATGAAGTAGGAAGTATTGAAAGGAGTCTTACTTAGCAATTACGTGAAAGACAGCAAGTTGAAACAAAAGACATTATAAGCTTAGAGTTGGCAAGTCAATTGAGGTTCGAAGTGAAGATAATAGATGTAGGTGAATCAATAGATATGGACGCTACCTATCTCAGATATCACGGTTGCCTAGCTACCGTAGGATGCGTCTCCCCGGCATCCCCCTCTCAGCCGGGGCCCGGGTAGACACTTGTTGATCGTTCCTCTGACTGGGTGAAATCGAGAGGGTGACAGTTTCATGTTTGTGGGAAAAATATTGGAAAATATAAGCCGCTTCTGCCCTCTCCCTTTGTGATATTATATATTATTTTAATTTATATAATGTAGCTTTATTATGAACTAGTTTGGGCATGTAGGTTTACTGACGTTGGTTTATTTGCGATAGTTCTCACCGCTCTAGAAAATTTTGATTTTAATATTATTAATATCATTAATTTAACAAATAAAATGAGTACTCTTGTCCCCTGAAAGATCATTTAAAGTAGAAATTCGAAGACCTCCGTGGCGTAATGGTTACCACGTAACGCCGGACCGCTTCCCAGGAGGTCCCGGGTTCGAATCCCGGTCGGGTCATGCTGAAAAACGAACTTTTTCTGATTGGTCTCGGGTCTTGGATGTTTATCTATAATGTTTGTTATAAAATATTGTATCGTTGAGTTAGTAGCCCATAACACAAGTCTCGAACGTTTACTTTGGGGCTAGCTCAATCTATGTTATTTGTCCCTATATATTTATTTAATTAATCATCACTGGCATGTACAGCTTCGACCAAAGCATCCATTTTTTATTATACTTTTCTCAACAAAATAATGTATCGAGATTGTAAATGATTTGACCTCTTATCTTACTTAATGAATAAAAAACTGATTTTAGACCTTTACTTTGTTAATATTTTATGTATGGATCGTTTCTTTATTTCGAAACAGCCTTATTCATGGTACTATCACTGTAACAATGTAATAATTTTACAAACCTTTTTAAAATGGAAACAAAACATGACTACTAGAAAACCTACGATACAAAAAATAAAGCCCACTTGCAGACCGGACACTGGACAACGGAGGCTTCATAGATAAAAGCCTACGTACGCCTTAGTTCGTTTGACAATTTTAAATGAAAATAACCTTTTTATATTTCCCATCTAAATAAAATAAAGGCTCTTTCTGTGGAAATAGCACTAAAATCCACTGAGTAACTTCGAAGATGTGCACGTAGTAAAAATAGACGATCAAATAAAGTGAATGGAATCCCACTATTATTGTGCCCACCTCATTTTTTAGAAAAATATATACTTTTACTAGTAAAATACTCGCAACTTCGTTTGCGTATATCTCGCTTTCCCGTGGGCTTGAAAACCTTTCTTTGTACACCCCTAGACGTCGTAAGCCAACCAACTTCTTATGGTTAGTAATTAGTGCGAAAAATTTACTAAATTTATTTTATATTTTTTACTAAAAACGAATTTCTTGTGCACTCTGGGCCTAAATCTGGCATTCCCCTTTGGAATCTCTAGACCCAGCGGTTTTGGCTGTTATATAGTTAAATTGCGTAGCGATAAGGCCGCCTATTGTACTTCTGAATTGTATGTCCGTATACATTGTAGTTTTAGTTTGGTGCAATAAAGAGTATTTGTATTGTATTGTATTGTAAATCAGTCACTTTGAATTTTATTTATATTAATAGATTACGTGCGGCAGAGTTTCCAAAACGAATTTCGATCTAGCGAGCTACATAACGGCTCATGCTAGAAACAAATAATAAAATACTATTGTCTATGGGTCGTTGTCATCGAAATCGATAAGGACTTATTTACATTTAGAGAAGTTATACATATACCTAATAGTGAATTCCGTTAGTAACCTTTGAGTATGGAACCCTAAAAATGACCCTCCACAGTGAATCGAACACTCATCCTGTCTTTAACAGCACCAATCGATAACAAAGTAAACACAATAGCGACCTTGTATTTAAATATTTCACGTGCGTCGGTTCTTGTACTTAGGATTATTGTTTTTGTAGTTTTGAAGTTACGTACTTGTTTTTTGTTTAGTTATTATTAAGGATGGAAAGATTAGGAAAAGAAAGGATGAAGGAAACTTATATTATAGAAAAATATCAATTGATGATTCAAGAAGGTGAAAAAGTGAAGTGAAGTTGACAGTAAAATAGAATATAAAAACCATAAAGAAAAAGGAAAGGATAACTATTTACAAAGAGGTTTTTAAATAGAGTTCGGTTTTTTTTTTACAATGTTGCGCAAATTTATTGCGTTATAGCTAGTGAAGCGCTAACGGGATACGCTTCACCAGCAACATAGGTTTTACGTGGGCGAGGTGTCAACCCGCCGCACAACCCCCGAAATGCTGGAGGACCACACCCGTCGTTTGTCAGCGAGTCCATCGGACTTAGCCGGTTAGTGTAGCTAGGCTGTACTACCGACCATTCCCCTATCCGCCACCTTGGGGACGCTCCCCTACGCTGTGAGGGCCAGCGCGGGGAATAGAGTTCGGTTTGCCACAGTTTTTATTTCATGAGAAGGTCTATTGCGTAGCAGTGTTAGCAAATTAAGTAACCCTAGCCAGTATTTCGCATGAGTTTCGTTGTTTCAATCTTCTCCGTGCTTCAGAGGGTACGTTAAGACGTAGATCAAGGCTGTTATCCATGGATGACAGTCGTTAAGTCGGTGGCCATTTGGCGGCATGACAACACTGACCTCTGTCAAACTGCATTGGAGCAGAGTAGCAGGGTACGCTCTGATTCTCCTTCGAAATGAAATGAAATTAAATGAAATCGTTTATTTCAGAAATTAGACCTTCACAGGCACTTTTTCTTGTCATTTACAACTTGTTTAAATAAAAAAAATTAACTACGTTATATACTACCACCATTTCGGACACAAGCAAAATGGCAACCGGTAAAAAGAAATGGCGAAAGAAAACCGGTTACGGCCTTTTTTTTAAAGGTAGACCCGTATCTCTGCAATGGAATGATTTATAGGCTGATATGATTATAATGTTATTTATTTGTAAATATTTTCTCGATATTTTCAAGAAATGTGTACGTGTCGCACAATCAAGCATTTAATTTATACGTATACGAGGCCTTATGTAGGAAACGATGGAAAATCACGCGAATTTTTATGGCATGACGGTAAAAATGAATTTATGAATTGATTTCAAACATGTGCAAAGTTGTTGATTATAATATCCTTATTTTATTTTGTTGTATTATTATTTTCTTTATTACAATGTCAAAATAAGTTGGTTGGATAAGCCATGAATTAACGTTAAACAAAGGTCTCTAATTTCAAAGACAATATGTCTAACATAAAAGAACAATGAACTTAAAAAATAAAAAATAAATTATAAAATAACTAAAATATATTATTAAAAGGAGTCCCTTTAGGCAAGGTTCCGAAGATACTGGCAGCGTTCCCCCTTTGAATAGCCAGACTAATTCTTTGCCAGAGGTAGCTGCCAGCTCTTCGGTCTCCTGTGATGTCTACTAGCCTTTGCTATTTCCTTAAAAAGCCATATAGCGCTAGGATCCCACGGACCAAGGGTCTCGACACCGAATGGGACAAAATCATATTCGAAGCCTAGACCCCTGTATTTGCATGATTAGCTTTATAAGTAAATAAGCTGTATAAGTTGAAATGTGAGTTGACTGGCGGATCAATGTAGAGCCTAAACCGCTTATAAATAAATATGAATAAATATATAGGGACAAATCCCGTATTGGTCGTGGTCCACCTGCGTGGTACACCTGGGTGGACCACGGGCATTTTTTCTTGCCCGTGGTCCACCTCTGTCCACCTAGGTGGACCACGGGCATTTTTACTTGCCCGTGGTCCACCTTTTAAATAATATATGAAATACTATTGCAAACGTTTTTGAACTACACTGGGCGTCAAAAGTAAGTAGAACAGTTTTAAAATTGCAATATCTCCTAAACTACAGAAGCTAGACCTTTCAAATAAAAAAAAGTTAAAAGACAATTTCATTTCATTTAATAAAAACGTCATGCATAATATCATTTTTTAAAGATTGACTGAAAAAAAAACTTAATAAACAAAAACACTCTTTTTTAAACTGTTGGCTTGTACTTTTGTTTTTTATTGTTTTCTTTATTTCTGATAAATCAATTGCAATTCAAAAGCAAATGTGTCTTCAGCGAGTAAACGTCACTAATCGTGCCTCTTTCACCAGAAGAATGTGCAAGAATCATAACTTTTCTCGAAGTAGGCATCAGTATGCGTGGGAAGCGGTGGTCTCCTTCTGCGGCGAAGTCATGACGCAGAAGGAGGCCGCGGAGCGGGTGAGGGAAAGAGATCCTGCCGCCCCCCCGCTGCGCCGTAAAAGACCGGGCGGAAGGCGCTTGGCACACGCCCGGCGTCTGCCACCCTAACGGAGGCTTCCGGGCGACGGTTAGGGGAAACCGTCGCCCATTGGAACGGAAGTCCCCGAGTGGAGCAGCGTGCCTATTCGCGCACGCTGCTGTAGAGCCGTGCCCAAATAAGATGGGTCCACGGACACCCGCCGGCGGGGTTGCGGAAGTATCACCAGTGCCCGCGACCCCGCCACGTGAAGGCGGAGAAGGTGGCAGACAGTCAGGTTTTTAGTCGGTATCCCTCATTGGTAGAGAGGCGAGCCCGACAGACCCCCGTCGCTTCCCCCAAGTGGCGGGACATGCAGTAATGCATTTTCCTGACTTTAAACAAAAAAAAAAAAAAAAAAAAAAGGCATCAGTATGCGTCATACTGCAAGAACGGTGGGTGTAACTCTAAGAACGATCCAGCAAGTAAAGCGAAGGTACTAAGAGACTGGAAACCATCTAAGGAGACCAAGTAATGGCAGACCCAGGTGCACTAGTACCGGAGAGACCGCTTAATTGTCTCTACTGTGTTAAGAAATCGTCACCTTAATGCAGTTAAGGTCCAGCAACAGCTTCTTCAGACCCGAAGAGACTACGTTAGTGAGAGTACAGTGAGGAGAAGACCTTGCTGAAGCCAACCTGAAGTCGTACAGGCCAGCAAATGGCCCCAAACTTGAGACAGGGCATCGAGTAGCAAGACTACGCTACGCCCGTCAACACGTACAATGGGACGAAGAAGAATGGACAAGAGTTTTGTTCACAGATGAGTCTTGGTTTTCTTTATTCACTTCCGATGGAACGCGGAGAGTATACAGGCGACCTGGTGAGCGATACATTCAAGGTTGCATCTCGGAAAGAGTTCAATACGGCGGGGGCTCTGTACACGTATGGCCTGGCATCTCTTCAGAGGGTCGCACAGAGCTAGTGGTCACAGAAAATGGCAGTCTGACTGGTGAAAGATATGCATTAGAGATCCTTATCGAGTATGCAGGGCCATATTTAGTAAATATGGGTGATGGAGCGATACTAATGCATGATAACGCCCGGCCACACACCGCTCACCTCGTACAAGAGTACATTCAAGAGGTTGGCATCAGCTTGATGGCTTGGCCATCAAGAAGCCCAGATCTTAACCCGATTGAACACACTTGGGATGAGCTTGGGAGGCTAGTCAGAAGACGCAGACCACCCCCCGCCACCCTCAGAGCTCTAAAACAGGCCCTGATAGAAGAATGGGTGAATATTCCCTAACACCGCCTCCGAAACTTAGTGTTCAGCATGCCAAACCGGCTCGAAGATGTCATCAGAGCCCGAGGCGGCAACACAAGTTACTAAAGTGGGAACAAGGCCCAAAACTTAAAAATTAAGTTCTTGATAGTTACTTCAAAATGGTTAGCTTTTTAGTTTTTTCTTAATTTTCAGTGTAAAACTTTACTAATGCTAAATAAAATATTATTTTTAGAAAACTTTGTTAAATTTGCTATAAAATGACTTTTATTTCAAAACTCTAACTTCTATAGTTTAAGAGTAATTGCAATTTTAAAACTGTACTACTTATTTTTGACGCCCAGTGTATTTAGGGTTCAGTAGTAAAATACAAGGAACCATTATAGTTTCAGAGGTAATGCTAGAAAGCTGTAATTCGGTATGTATTGTTTCCGGAAATGTATACTAGCTATGTAATTCTGTCATTGTATATGTTACGCTCAAAGACCGAAAACGCTCAGTGAACGGCAAAATAGCCCACAAGACGTTGATTGAACCGTAAGAAAAATTCGGTGTTATGATCACAAGATAACCCTAACCTAACCCACCAATGTCTGTCTGAATACTAACCTAACCCACCAATATTTGTTTAAATACCAACAATTTTTCTTACGGTTCAATCAACGCGTTGTGAGCTCTTTTTCCGCTCACTGGGCGTTTTCTGACTTTGAGCGTAACATATACAATTTTTAGGAAATGTGTTATTATAAAGCGCAATGCAATGGTCACAAGCTAACCTTAACCTAACCCAGTTTGTCTGATGAACAACATGTTTCAATTATTTTACTTACAGACACATACATTTTCGGTAACATATACTGATACACATATTATCAATGCTAACGAGTAGAATTTTTTTTTGAAAATCATTTTTTTGGGATTGCCGACCCTATTTATGTAAAGTGGGAATAATTTTTTTTCGCGTCGACTCCATTTTATGGTCTCTTAAAAAAATGTGGTATGATGATATATGGTTGTGGTACTATAATGTTACGGTTTGCGTATGATTTTACATTTCAAAATCATCTTAGAACCATCCGAAAATCGTATGAAAATTATTTCTGAATCACCATAAAAGAGCATTCTAAAATAAGACTGAAAATTATTCTCTTTCTTAGTCCATCACAAAACTATTTTAATAACATAACAAAAATATCGTCAAAACTACCTATAATAATCCTAAACCATATCAAAAAATTTCGAAAATAATCATTCCTAATCCATCCTAAAACATTGCTTAATAATCCTAAAGGCATTCCTAATCCATCCCAATAACATTGCTTAATAATCCTAAAAACATTCCTAAACCATCCTAAAAACATTTCTTAATAATCCTAAAGGCATTCCTAATCCATCCCTATAACATTGCTTAATAATCCTAAAAACATTCCTAAACCATCCTAAAAACATTTCTTAATAATCCTAAAGGCATTCCTAATCCATCCTAAAAACATTGCTAAATAATTCTAAAAGCATTTCTAATCCATCCTAAAAACATTGCTAAATAATCCTAAAAGCATTCCTAATCTATCCTAAAAACATTGCTAAATAACCCTAAAAGCATTCCTAATCCATCCTAAAAACATTTCTTAATAATCCTAGAGGCATTCCTAATCCATCCCAAAAACATTGCTAAATAATCCTAAAAGCATTCCTAATCCATCCTAAAAACATTTCTTAATAATCCTAAAGGCATTCCTAATCCATCCTAAAAACATTGCAAAATAATCTTAAAACCATTTCTAATCCATCCTAAAACATTGCAAAATAATCCTAATAGAATTCCTAATCCATCCAAAAAGCATTCCTAAACTACACCAAAAACATTCCAAAATAATCCTAGAAATAAACACTAACTCGGATGGAGGTGGACCATGGCCCATTGAATATTTGAATTTCTTATTACAAATCATTTAGGTGGACCACGGGCAAGAAAAAATGCCCGTGGTCCACCCAGGTGTACCACGCAGGTGGACCACGACCAATACGCGGGACAAATCACACAGATTGAGCTAGCCCCAAAGTAAGTTCGAATTGTTCGAAACTTGTGTTATGGGATACTAACTCAACGATACTATATTTTATAACAAATGCATATATAGATAAACATCCAAGACCCGAGGCCAATCAGAAAAAGTTCGTTTTTCATCATGACCCGACCGGGATTCGAACCCGGGACCTCCTGGGTAGCAGTCCAGCGTGGTAACCATTACGTCACGGAGGTCGTCGTAGAGATTTGCAACTTGAGGGGTGTTTTATTTGTATGACATGTATGTCATTATTATTGGGAATTTAGGAAAATCATATCTTATCAGATCCTTATACGAAGGTGGAAAATTTAGGGCTCAGTGTAAAATAAAATACACTGGGCGTCAAAAATAAGTAGTACAGTTTTAAAATTGCAATATCTCCTAAACTACAGAAGCTAGACCTTTGAAATAAAAAAAAAGTTAAAAGACAATTTCATTTCATTTAATAAAAACTTTATGCATAACATCGTCTTTTGACGACCTCCGTGGCGTAATGGTTACCACGCCAGACCGCCACCCAGGAGGTCCCGGGTTCGATCCCCGGTCGGGTCATGATGAAAAACGAACTTTTTCTGATTGGCCTCGGGTCTTGGATGTTTATCTATATATGTATTTGTTATAAAATATAATATCGTTGAGTTAGTATCCCATAACACAAGTTTCGAACTTACTTTGGGGCTAGCTCAATCTGTATGAACTGTCCCTAAAAAATTAAAAAATATATATTATTGGGAATTTAGGAAAATCATATCTTATCAGATCTTTATACGTAGGTGGAAAATTTAAGGCTCAGTGTAAAATAAAATATAATAACGAAGTGAAGTGAAACGGAGATCGATAAAAGGAGCAATGAGACAATATGACAGATATCAAATTATAAAAAACCATAACAAGTATGAATCTATTAAAAAGTATTTATTACACTTCCAGCCTGATGGCTAAGTTCGCAAGCATCTGATAAGAAATGATTTTCCAAAATTCCAACTTGAAAGTGAGATAAAAGTAAACGCTTTCGCTATTTGATAATAGCTAGATAAGTTGGATTTCGGCCGGAGGACGTTTTAAAAAATACAATTATTTGAATGTTGAAATAAATGTATGTTTATTCCACGATGGAATTACTAAGACTAACTTAAAATACAGATGCTTGGTATGGCGAGCATGCATAGCCACCCATGGCTTATCGCCTTAACATGCTAACGCAGCTAGAATATCGCCGGGATGTTATGACTATCGGTAGAGTCGCCGGGCATAACTCCTCCCTCCTTAGGATCGAAGTTCTCTGGAGAACTTTGACGACATATCTTTGTTATATTGCTATAATACTTATAACTAAACATTACTATGATAATAAAGAGTACCATATATAGGACAATTGTCCAAACGCTTACACTTTTCACTATAATGACCTTCTCACTAACTTTGTTTTCACTTGCACTTTGTTTTACAGCATATGATATGAACTTTAGGTCTGTGAAGTCGATGCTTTCCAGGTTGGTGGTCTTCAGCGGAATCATCTCAGCGGGTAAGTTAACTGAAGGTAAGTTTAATATAGGTAGCTTAATGTAGGACATATTTTCGATACCTTTTTGGTGTCGTTTTAAATTAATATTTCCAATATGAATCTCGCAGGGGTCGTCCAAGGTAAGTATATAAGTACCATGAACATTTTGACGGAAAATTTCATTAATACAGGTCCTAGAGAGCATTGTCACCTCCTTGCAGTAGAGAATCCAGCGGTTGGGTTGTATTAACTGAACTCTTACAGGCTCTACGGCGACCGGAAACTGTTGGCATGACGTAATGTTCTGGGAGTACTGCATTAAGTCAGTTATGCATGGATCTTGTATAAATGGTGCATTTTCCTCTAAGCATAGGTAACTGGACTTTTCGAGTTCCTGACATGGTTGTGTGAGTAGCCTGATCTTCAACCCTTTCACTAACAGGTAAGGATATTTTGGCAGAATTATAACAGTATGGGTATGAGATATTACAGGTAAGGGAATAAGTTTATAGTATATATAAGTATCTTTCTCTATAAGAGGTATCTCTATAAGGTAAGTTATTTGGTTTCCTTTTATATAAGCTTTAAGTGTCATAGACTGCTCTATTTTAATAAGGTTTTCTAATATAGGCGTATAAACTAACTTTTCTATATTATTTATTCGCTCTAGTAAACGTAACATTTTGCCAGACTCTACTATAGATTGATGCATAACTCCTAATTTACTAAAAGCGATGCTAGTTTCAATTTCATCCAATTTGATATAAATAGTTTGAAAATTATGTATTAATAAGTAATATATATTCATTACTTCGATTTCTAACTGCTCAATTTGTTTTCCTTTTATCACTGAGTCTAAGCTTTTGGTTAATGTATTTAACCCTTTATCAATTTGGATGATATTGGAGTTAAGACTCATTGTAGTGTTAACAAGGCCTTGCACCATTTCAGTGACTAACGTCAACCTTTTTGCATTACCGTTCTGTTTTGCTTTTACCTCACTAAATAATTGTTCGTATCTGATAGCATCCTCATTATCAAGATTTCCTGTTATAATCTTCACAATTGAACCCAAGGGGTTAAGTATACCACGCTTAAACCTGGCGGAGGGTACTAATTGTTCGCACTTGCTTACTGTTAGGGTTTTCATATAGTTTACTTGATTTCTTGTATTAAGGCAGTGGTGTGTACGATTTTTACTTACAACTAACTTATCTAACTGGGATACTCGTAACACGTTGAGGTTTAAATCGTCTACAATAGGCTTAAGATCTAACATCCTTGCAATAGTCCACTTATCTCTACTAATTACTCCAACGCCATTCCTCACAGGAAGAATCCCAGGATTATTCTTCAACTCCTGCAGTTGAAGGGCCTGCGATGGGATCACCATGACTGCCGCTAGGGTGAGCGGGATGAGTCTGTGAAGGACGTTTTACATTTTTTAGTGGCACTTTAGTATTACGGTTCTTTACTTCTATAGGAACTATATTTCTAACGATTTCGTCACTAACAACGGCCTTTTGATAACGTGGTTTGTCTTTAGCGCTACGTTTATTTACACCTTTAGCATAAATAACATTTCCGGGTTCGATTAGTATGTTTTCCTCTCCGCCTCTTTTATTTACTATTTGTTCTTTAGTTTTAAGTGCCTTTTCTGATATAAATTTATATAAGTATTTAGTCCTATTTGCATGTTCTTTAATTAAGTGTTGTAAGTACTGCTTTTCAAATTCTACATTAAACGTGTCCCTTGACTCTGTGTGTCCTAACAAAACCTCAAAAGGAGTATAACCAGTGGCAGAATGTATGCTATGGTTGTATGCCATGACCGCGTATGTCATGACAGAGGCGGCATCTGTAAATTTGTGTTCATACTTAGCAAGCCTGTATATTTCAATTATGGTAGAGTGGAACCTCTCGATAAGTCCCATGGAATTCGGGTTATTAGGGGTACCTATGTGTATATCTATTTTATACAATGTCAGGAGTTCTTTTAGTAAGGCGTTATTAAACTCTGTGCCTGGATCTGAGCTTAATCTTCGTGGTGTACCATAAAAGGAGAAATATTTTATGAGGGCCTTTACTACTTCCAGTGTAGACCTATTAGCTATTTCGATTGCCTGTCCCAATTTACTAAAAGCATCAATTACTGTTAAGTAATAATTACTTTCGATCGAAAAAAGGTCAATAAATATTTCTTCGAACGGTTTTACTTGGGTTTGTGTAATTTGAAGTTTGGGTTTTATGGGTTTCCTATCATATTTCATTGTCTTACACGCATCACACGAGTTGATGATACTTGATACAATGAGGTCCATATTATGCCAAAAATATGAACGTTTTATGTGAGATACGGTTTCCCGTATTCCACGATGAACAGTTTTACCGGTATGATATTTTTTTACAATAGCAATTTGCTCTGATTCATCTTCGACAAAAACTACTCTTTTAGTACATTCAAAGAATTTTACTGATTCCTTTTTGAAAAGAAATATAACCATTTGTGTGAATTGTCGACGATGTTCGTCATCTTCAAAATAAATAAAATATTTAGTATTAGGTTTAATGTACTCTTTCAGGAACTGCTTTACAAGATCAACTCTATTTAACGGTAAATGTACCTCTAAAATTTTTTGTTTTTCTCTAGACAAATTTTTGATTGTTAGTTTGTCGATAGACCAAGTGTGGACGAGAATCTGATTTGGCTTGGTATCAATGGCTTCTTGTAGTATAGGAATACCAGGCGATTCGGTATCCTGAGCAGAGTGGACGGTATCTGTGCTAGGTGTTTTTTCAGAAGCAGTATCTGTAGCACTGGAGGAGGGTCCAATAATGAAATAAGGAGATTTTGCTCGTTTATTTGTGGTATGAGAGTTTTCCGATTCTGAATCTGAAATGACTATGGGGCTGTCAGGTTTATTAAATTTTTCTAACTCAGTAAGATCTTTATTTAGTTGGCGTAGGCATTCTTCCAAGTCTTCTTCTTTGTCAGCGTTCGCTAGCGTGGACATATTTTCGTCATTTGTTAACATATTTAATCGAATCCTAGAAAGAGCGTCAGCATTTAAATTTTGCTTACCGCTTTTGTGTAAAATTTCGAAATTATATTCAGCCAATCGTAAACGCCACCTAGTTAATCTGCTATTAGTCTCCTTCAGAGTACTCAGCCAGGCAAGGGGCTTATGGTCTGTATAGATTATAAACTTCTTGCCATAAAGATAAGGTCTGAAGTGGGTGACGGCCCAGATTACTGCGAGTAGCTCCTTTTCAGTAACGCTATAACGAACCTCGGCTGCGTTTAGCGTCCTGCTGGCATAGGCTATAGGCTTATCGTTGCCAACGGGGCCTTGTGACAGGACAGCGCCTAGAGCAAACTCGGAAGCGTCGGTGGTTAGGATAAAAGGCTTATCATGGTCCGGATATTGTAGGATGGGGGCATTGACTAGTAAACTTTTGCATTTTTCAAAAGATTGTACAAATTCGGCGTTGTTAACATGAGTAGCATTCTTTTTCAGTCTAGAAGTCATAGGTTGAGTAATCTTTGCAAAGTCTTTGATGAAACGTCGGTAATATCCTATTAAGCCTAGAAAACTCTTTATTTCGGTGGTAGTCTTAGGAAGGGGGTAGTTTAGTACGGCTTTTATTTTGTCGTTGTTAGGTTTCAGTCCACTGTCAGTTATTGTGTGTCCTAAATAAAGAACCTCTTTACGAAGGAACTCTGATTTATTCAGTTGTACCTTTAGGTTCGTTTTCCGTAGTCTGTCAAATAATAATAATAATAATAATAAATACTCTTTATTGCACCAAAATATACATAAAATACAAAAGAAAATAAACATTAACAAAAGTACAATAGGCGGCCTTATCGCTAGGCAATTTCTTCCAGGCAACCAGTTAGAAAAAGAACAAAGATAAAGAATAGGTAGGTGGCGCAGCAGTACTCAGAATTATATAGGCGAATGTGAAATTGAATATGCATAAAATATATACATGTATAACAACTACATTTGTGGAATATATAAGAGGATAGAAGGATAGAGATGAAAAATAAAATATAAAAAAGAGAACCTGTAGGAGAAAGATCAAACAGTGGAAATAATATAGTGTTCCTTAACCATCTTTTTAAACGAATTCAACGATTGAGCTTGACGTATAAGGACAGGTAAGGAGTTCCAGAGACGTACAGCTTGCACAGTAAAAGACTTTGAATAAAAGTCTGTGGAGTGCGAAGGAGTCACTAAACGAAGGTTGTAAGTGCTGCGAAGAGTAGGGCCATCTGTGGTGCTGTGATACACAAAGTGCTCCTTTAAGTAAGGAGGTGTAGAGGGATTGAAGAGGATAGAATAGAGTAAGGAAAGAATATGAAGGTTTCTGCGCTGACGGATAGGGAGCCACTTGAGTTGCGAGCGAAACTGGGAAACATGATCGAACTTACGCAGACCGAAAATAAATCTAATGCAAAGATTTTGAAGACGCTCAAGTTTGTTTAATTGGGCTTCAGTGAGGTCAAGGTAGCAGGAATCTGCATAGTCGAGGATAGGGAGAAGAAGGGATTGTGCAAGCAAAATATTGGTTTCGGTAGGCAAAAAGTAACGCAAGCGTCGAAGGGAGCTCGTGACTGAGAAGATCTTCCTACTCACCTCGGCCATCTGAGGAGACCAAGATAAGGTCCTATCCAGGTAGATACCCAAGTTTTTAACTTTGTCACCATACGGGATAAGAACGCCTTCAAAAATAATAGGAGCGAGATTGGACCAGACGATTTTGGAAATAAACCAGGGACTGCCGATTACAATTGCCTGAGTTTTAGCTGGATTAACTACTAGTCCATGGGTTTTGCTCCAGTCCGATATAACGTGTAGATCGTTATTTATTCCGCTGATGACCGCAGGTAGATCATCTATGTGCCCTTGTCTGTAAATTTGGAGGTCGTCAGCATAAAGATGATGAGACGAATTAATGCGCAGAGTTATAGAATTAATAAATAAGGCAAAAAGTAAAGGAGACAAAACGCCCCCCTGCGGAACACCAGCCGATAAAGAGCACCAGGAAGAGTAAATGGTATCTTCGACTTTAATGCGCTGGCGACGTCCACACAAGTAACTACGAAACCAATCAACAACCGCTGGAGATATATTAATAGAACGTAGCAAGCCAAGAAGTATATCAATATCCACTGTGTTAAAAGCGTTACTGAAATCTAACAGGGCCAAAACAGTAACTTGGGAGTTGTTCATACCCATACGAATATCGTCGGTTATTTTAATAAGTGCCGTAGTAGTGCTATGCCCCTGCCGGAAACCAGATTGCATAGGATTTAAAAGGTTGTTTTTAGAAAGGAAGGAATTCAATTGCTGTTGGACAAGACGTTCAAAAACTTTAGATAGAAAAGAAAGAATAGAAATAGGGCGATAGTCTGAATAAGAGGAAGGGTTACGTTTTTTAGGTAAGGGAGTGATGTTGGCATCTTTCCAAATAGTGGGGAAAGTGGCGCACGAAATAGAGTTATTGAAAATTTCAGTTATAACTGGGAGAAGAATATCAAGGATAGGCAGGATCATAGCACGGCTGACGTCATCCACACCCACTGCATTCGAAGTTATGGCCAGTACGTTCTTCTTAACATCACAGACGGTAAATTGATTAAAAGAAAAGGAAGAAAAGTCAGGAGTTGGCATAGAAGAAAGAGATTTTAAAGTGGTGCTTTTAATTCCGCTATCAAAAGTAGCGGAGGAAGAGAAATGTCTGTTAAGACAGTCAAAATTAATGTTACTGGGATTAGTGTCATGCTTACTTCCAACTCCCACAGACTTCAGAAATCTCCAGACCTTGGCTGGATCACCATTTTCAACAGAAGTGTGAAAATGTCGGCGCTGGGCTTCCCTACACATTCTATTGCAGCGATTGCGAGCAAGCACGTATTGGTCACGAAAATTAGCAGGATCGCGCTTAAACTTACACTTCAGATGGTTTTTCTTCGCAATGGCTGCCTTGATCTCCTCGGTAAGCCAAGGGGCGGGGAGATGCTTTACTCGGACCGGGCGAATGGGCGCGTGGCGATCATAGAGCTGTATGAGGGTAGAATTAAATAGAGCGACTTGCTCATCAACAGAGGGAGCCTCAATTACAGTGGTCCAGTCACAGCATTCTGCATCGTACCGTAATTTGTCAAGATTAATCCCACCAAAATTACGTCGCAAGAGGATTTTGGGCTTGGGTTTAGGAGGACGGACCTTATAAGAGAGGAAAATGAGGTCATGGTAGGAGAAAGCATCAGCTGTGAATTGGCCATGCATGGCAACAAGGTCCGGAGAGGAGACAGCAATAAGGTCAAGAAGAGATGGCTTGCAATTGGGGGAAAAATGCGTGGCTTGGAGAGGTAAAAAGGAAAGATTACAGGAGTCTATAACGGATTGAAGGGAATTAGAGCGGTGATCATTTTTGAGGAGACATGTGTTGAAATCACCCATAATGATGGTGTGGTCAAAAGAAGGGGTAAGGTTTTCAAGAAGACTTTCCAAGGAGGCGAAATAATCATTTGCGGAAGAGGGATTGTAAAAGACGCCAAGTAGGACTTTAGTATGGGAAAGGGATAATTCGATAAAAAGGTATTCGGCTTCTTTAGACGGATGTAGGACATTGGAGAAGGAGATTATGTTGAAAGGAATATGGGCACGAAGGTAGATCGCGACACCACCTCCGCCCTTACCGATACGGTCATTACGAATGAGCTGGAATCCAGGAAGGGAGTATGAGGTGGAAGGAAGACAAGGTTTCAACCAGGATTCCGAAACCAAAATGGCGTCGATATGTTTGGAATCAAAGGAGGTGAGGATATCAGGAAAGTGGGCAGGAATACTTTGTGCATTAATATGTACAGCATTAAAATTCTTAGACACGTTCGCGTAGGCATCGTCAAGCAATTCGTTAAGTGGTACCGAAAGACTGTGAAAACTGTCGTCACTGGAGGAAGAAGGAAGAGAACAGAAACTGTCTGAAAGCTCAGACATGAACCGATAGAAATAATAAGAAATAAAAATAAATAAAATAAAAAAAAACTACAAAAACAGTACAGTCGCCTGCCAGCCATACAAAAAATTTAAGAATTAACTTAAAATTAAATTCAATAATGGAAGCGAAACAAAAAGTAAAAATAAAGAATTAAATAAAATAAAAACAATTAATAAAATTCAAGAAGTATGGAAATAAATGCAATGCAAACATAATTGAAGAGAGGTTGCCAAAAATGAAAGTACGAAAAAGTACTTGTCATTGCCAAATGTCAAAGTCAAGTAAGTCAATGTCAGTCAGTCAATCAAACTCAATAGCAACATAACCTGAACATAACATTTACAATTTTTATTTTTATATAACACTAACGAATGAGATTAGGGTAGGTAATTTGGGAAAAAAGTGACAATAGTAATACCCTGCAAAAAATATATAAAAAAGGGGATTTTTTATCAAAGAATATAAATTCAGTGGAACTACCTCCATGAACAATTATGTTTGCACTCACCAAGCTATTTCCGGATGGTACGTTTGGGACGCGCTGCAGGGATCTTCACAGTGGCCGCACTACTGGGGGAGGACTCCAATATGGTGGCGGTAGCCTCCAAAACGGCCGCCCCAGTCGACTCTGCCTCCAGCAGTTGGTTCACTTCGGCAACAGAGAAGATGCGGTGTCTCTCCCCATCAGAGGAAACGACGATGACACACCCATCCGAAGTCCAGCACTTTGAAATTCCGAAGTGTTGCCGGGCCAGCAAAAATGCGTCGTGACGGGGTTTGGTTAAAAACTCCGATAGAGTAATGCCGCTACCTTTGAGAGCAGTTTTTGCGAACCATATTTTTCCTCGAACAGCAAGATCCTGAAACTTGACAAGGATTGGGCGCGGTTTACTGCCAGAAGCACGACCCATCCTGTGACTTCGCTTGATGTCTGATGTAGATAAATTAGGGCACTTCAGTTTATCTTTCAGGGTACTAACAACAACACCTACAGTATCCTCCTCTTTCACCTCGGGAACTCCATGAATTAGGAGAATCTTACGCCTTGATCTCATCTCAAAATGGTCTTGTTGTTGCGAAAGCATTTCGAGTTGCCGCTGCATAGTAGTCATCATTGACATCATGAACGTTTGAAAACTGCTGAAACTAGCAGACAGTGCTGTGATTGTTGGTGTTGCCGCGGGAGTTGTAGTAGTTGCCCGCCGGAGTTGATCTTGAAAATCTGCCATCTTGTTATTAAAGTGCGCCATTGTATTGTGAATGGACTGTTGAAGTTGAGCTGCTTCCATTGTTTTAATTAAAATGAAGAAAAGACAGGAGAAAATATAGCTAGCAGGTAACTTATATGCTTAGCATGAGAAATACATTAAATTATGTAGCGAAATACAAATAAAGCTATTTTTAATTAATTTTTAAAAGGAGTAGTAGTGGTTTAAGTCCTAACTGTTTCACAGCTACCCCCCTGCTCGCAAATACCGTTTTAAGTTTATCTATGTGTTCTTGTAGGCTGGATGAAAATATAATGATGTCGTCGAGGTAAACTAAACAGTGTATGCCGTGGAGACCTTGTAATACATTATTAATGGCTCTCTGGAATGTCGCAGGGGCAGTTTTCAACCCAAACGGCATACGAAGAAATTCAAAATGTCCAGAGTCTGTGCTGAAGGCGGTCTTTTGTCTGTCATTCCCAGAAACCTCTATTTGGTGATAGCCGCTGGCTAAATCAAGGGTTGTAAAGTAGGTACTACGTCCTAATTTGTCAAAAAGGTCTGTGATGTTTGGAAGTGGGTATTTGTCGTCGATAGTCACGTCATTAAGTCGTCTATAGTCTACCACTAGTCTGTATTTTTTTTCATTTGAAGCATCTAGTTTCTTTGGGACCAAATGTACAGGTGCGTTCCAAGGTGAGTAAGACTCCTGTACAATGTTGTCTTTAAGCATTTTGTCTACCTGTCTATTTATTTCGTTATTAATTACTTGTGGTTGCCTGTAAGGTCTCACAAAAATCGGGTCTTCGTTTTTAGTTCTAATTTGATGCTTCACCTGGTTTGTGAAGGTCAAGGGCAGCTTTTCCGAATAGAAAATGTCTTTGTATTCTAAACAAAGTTTTTGAATACTGTCGCGTTCCTCACTGTTCATATGGTCTAGGCGAAGTTGAGTTAAGTTTTCCGTAAGTATTTTGTCAAGGTCAGGGTCACTGGTATCGTTATTAGTAAAGTTCAAGTCTATGTCTGTTGATTGGTATGCTGTTACTTTGAATGGGGCCGTGACAGTCAAAATCATTTCATCTTCTCGCGTATTCTGGATAACAGTTGTAGCAAACCCATCTACGCATTTAACAAGGGAATCAGGCATTCTGACGCCATTGCCAAATTGCTTGTAGTTTAAAATAGCATCTCCGTTCTGTAAATTAACTGGTAACGAAATAACTTGTTCAGAACGTGGAGCAAGCGATATGACCGTCGCCGGATTGTACACGATAGGTATATTTATGGAATCCGTTTGAAGTACACAATTTTTCATATCTATTTTGGCATCAAGCAACTTTAAAAGGTCACTGCCTATTAATCCGTCGTACCGTTTGTCAACGTCATAAACATAGAATTTATGTATTCTGGGACTGTTAAAGCTAGGGAATAAAGGAATTTCAATAACCTCATCATGATGGCTAGTAGCGTGAGTGCTAATAACCTTGAATGGTTCGCGATGCTTATAGTTTGGAAAGTATTCATTAGCTTTTTGAGAACTAATGAATGATTTTGAACTTCCAGTGTCAATCATAAATTTTGAGTTTATTTCCGGGATTATCACATGGGGTAACTTTAACTCTTTATTACAATTTACGTGTATTATTTCTTTCGTTCTTTCAGGCTTACTAGATGAAAATTTTCAATGCCATCTACATTAGCGTTTTGTTCATTAGTATCAGTTGGTGGTAATTCAGACGCGGATAGTGATGAGTCATAGCTGTAGGGATCAAATACAGTATCATAAATGGGCTCACTTTCATATGCATATGGATAAGAATTATAGGGGTAACTCTAATTATATATATCGTGATAGTCATGTGCATAAGTCTCATGATTTAGGTCAGATTCACTAATGTCTAACTCGTTCATCTGAAAACCTTGCGGTTTAGCCTGAGGGGCTGTTCTCATAGAAACATCATTAGACGGCTCTATTGGTTTTTGTTGGAACTGTTGAGGAGGCCGATATCCGAACTGTTGAGGAGGCCGGTATCCGAACTGTTGGGGAAATTGAGGCTTGTATCCAAATTGTCGGGGTTTATATCCAAATTGCTGGAGAGGTTGGGGCCTATTTCCAAATGCTTGAGGCAATTGGGACTGTTGAGGCAGTTGGGGTCTGTATCCAACTGGTTGAGGCAGTTGAGGTTTAAAACCAAACTGTTGAGGTAATTGAGGTTTATATCCGAAATGTTGAAGCACTCGGGGTGTATTCACGAATTGATTAGGAATGCCAAATTTTGGTAGAGATTGATAAGGCGCGGGTTTAAAATTAGGGTTCAAACCAAAATTATGTCGAGGTGGTGAGTTGTTTGAAAATGTTGGTTTTATGCCGAATCCCGTAAACGAATTATGGGTTACTGGTTTTAAATTATTTGACAGTTTTAAAGTTTTATTTTTCTCGTTATATTGTTGAAGGAAATCTACTTCTTCAAGAACAAACGATAAAGCTTCCTCCAGAGTATGAATTTGTTTTAAGCGTACTATACGTAACAGGTCTTCGGGCAGGTTATATAAGAACACATTTAATGCTTTACGATCATATATAATAGTTTTACTGTTTCGTAGGTTCAAATCAGATGTCAAGTTAACTTTAGATAATAGAGTACACTTTAAATTTTGTATTCTGTTACAGAAATCTTGATAAGATTCGCCTAATTTTATTTTTAATGAATCTAACTGTAGCTGTCTAAGCGATACACTCTTCCGACCTTGGGTCACCAAAATGTTGCATTAACGCAGTTTTTAATTCGGGCCATGTCTCTATGTCATTTCTCTCACTAATAAGTACTGCAGCTCTATCAGTTAATTTTGACGTAATTAACTGATAAAGATAAATATCTTGAGCTCGACAGTCAGCTACTCGAGAAATTGATATCACATATTCACACTTTGACATGAATAAATTCAATAACCTTTGATCACCATTAAATTTAGGTATAATACAAGAAATTTCTGCAGGTATTTTCACAATAGACTCCATTTTTAAAGGTTATTTAATTTATTATAGAACACAGAAAAATAGACAGAAAACACACAATTAAAATAAGCACAATATTAAACATACAATTAAAATATACAAGGCGTAACTTTATTTTATTATGTACTGTAATTATTTATTTATTTTTTATGTAAGTTAATGTATTCGCAATGTAATTTATATGTTAATTTCTTTCTTTAATATTTCCTTTTAAGCAAATTATTATATATTTATTTATTTTATTTACTTTTACTTATTTCTAATAATTAAAAGAAACCAATTAACGAACTTAGATTTTTATAAAAAACGTTATCAATCTCTAGATAAATATATAACTAAAGGAATAGGATAAAGACAGATAGGAATAGCGATGTGGTCTACTCACAGGCTGCTCATTTCCCTCCAGTGAGTCTTAGAACGTCCTCGATGCACTTTTTGAACTTTATCAAATTTATTTGTTTACAGGTTTCCGTGAAAAACGCGTGAAAACGTTCGCCGCTTTTAGTTCGATTTTGTAACTTTCGCGACGCGGAATATCCTGTCCTCAGCGCCAGATAAGTTGGATTTCGGCCGGAGGACGTTTTAAAAAATACAATTATTTGAATGTTGAAATAAATGTATGTTTATTCCACGATGGAATTACTAAGACTAACTTAAAATACAGATGCTTGGTATGGCGAGCATGCATAGCCACCCATGGCTTATCGCCTTAACATGCTAACGCAGCTAGAATATCGCCGGGATGTTATGACTATCGGTAGAGTCGCCGGGCATAACTAGCTACTGTTACTGAAAAAAAAATTGTCTATTTGTTTTGTTAATCTTGGCTCTAAAATGTTTTCAATAAACATCACTTCAATCACAACCCCCTAATTATTTTTACAAATATTTTAATAAAAAATGTAACTTAAAGCAGATGCAATGCAAGCAATTAAATTGAAAGTGAAACATTAAACAAACTAGTTATTACAGCTGTTATAATGTCTTTTCAATATAATGTAAACATACAAAGAAAAACGTATATTGAAATGTAAATTACACGGCTTCGCTGATATTTTTTTTCTACATGTCCAACATGAAAATTACTTGTCAGTATTCGATTACACTACTTGAAGGAAAGCCTTTAACTTATTTAATGACCCAACCTATTTATTATTCTTTCTTACTTTATTCTATACTAGCTTTTCCCCGCGGCTTCGCTCGCGTTAATTTTATGACATAGATCTCGTTTGACAACAAAACAACCCATGCGACTTGTGGCGCCATCTGTTGGCCGATACAGCGCCCTCTATAGTAGAAAAATTATTTTCCCATTGAAACGACATACTTTCACGGGATATAAAGTAGCCTATGTTGGGCTCTGTACCCCTAGAAATATGTATGCAAAATTTTCATAATGATCGGCTCCTTAGTCAAGCCGTGAAGGAATAACAAACAAACTCACTTTCTCATTTATAATATTAGTAAGGACTAGCGAACCGCCCCGGCTCCGCACTGGTCAAGGATCAATATTTTAAAAAAATATATATAATAAAGCCTATTTACTGGAGGGTAATGTACTTCCCAATAATAAAAGAATTTTTGAAATCGGCACAGTAGTCTCTGAGTTTTTATTCATTACAAACATATTACAAACTCACACACACAACAGTACAAATCTTTCCTCTTTATAATATTAGTGTAGATTACTTGTATTGACAGTCTGGTGGCGCGTTAGTAGTGACCCTAGAGGGCGCGGGTTCGATGAGGCAAATATGTTATGGCATTCGGCATTTTGTGTTTGTCTCTATTCAAGTGTAGTGAAAACTTCTTTAGAGGCGCTTGGCACTTTTTTTATATGGGTAAAAAATGTTAAACTCGCGTCAGATCCATTCCAAAAAATTCAAAAATGGACAACGTTTTGATGTTTAAGTTTTCACTTCGGCCGGCACTCAGTGCAATGCAATGCAACCCGTCCTTTTTTAATTCCTGGTTCCGATCACTCATCGTACGAAACAGGTTACCGCTATTTCACGTCGATGTTCTGTGAGAGGGTGATACTGCCTCGAGCCATCATTTACGAGCCACTTCCAGTTCATAGTAGCTAAGTTCTGCCATTCAAGAAAAAACTGATGACTGTAAATTATTTTTGGCAGATAGACTAAAATGCATCACCTATATCCTAGCGGTAGGAATAACCTTGTGTTGTCATCAAAAGAGGTGGTCCAAAACAAACCCAGGCTCCGGCGCAAAATATTTGTATTCCAGATTTTAGATAATATTTATAAATACTATTCTAAACGATCTCTATCTCTCTATCGGGTGGCTAACACTTTTTTTTTGCTTATAAAGGTTTGTAGGCTTTCATATTAAAATCTTCGGGGCTACTATAAAAGTGTCCATCCGAAACTACGAAACACGTAGTCCTGTCAAAATAGACATTACTAGTTAGAAAGGTTCGAAACGTGAGTCCGTATTTTCGGAATTTCCTTTCATAGTTGCCCCGCTTATTGTAGGTTTTTATAATAAGGGAATTACTTACCTCCTTTCATACATATTGTTCCAATTAATTTTATTAATTTTTTTTTAAATTTATTCTCTGTTAAGGTTATTCCTAACCCTGGAAGGCGTTGGTAATAACGTGTATTTGACTCTTACGTGGAACTTGTGAAACCGGCTTGAAACTTCAAACAATGTTATGGTTATAAAGAAAAAACATGAATCATTAATGTATATTTCGAAATATGACCGACTTTGATTTTCCGAATAGCAACAGTAGCAAAAGATATTATTATTGAAACGTGATACCTTCGATAAGTATACAAATTCGCCCACACGCAATCAAAGAGTCTAACAGCGCAGCGTAATGGTAATGATACAGGTTATTAGTGATTGAGGGTTGAGAGTATCAATAGCTCAAAGAAATTTATTTGTCGTATTTTTTTAACCTGAACCTTCTAAATAAACAAGCTAGATATGCAAACGTTAGTCGCCTCATCGGTAGCAAATCGTCTAGAATTTTGCAATGCTTTTAGGATGGATTAGGATTTCTTTTTGGATTATTTTCGAATGTTTTTGGTATGGATTAGGATTGCTTTGTGGATTATATTCAAATGTTTTAGGCTTCTCTTTGCCAAGCAGATAATGGTAGGATGTTTTGTCCTATGGTGCAATTATGTTTACAAATTATGATGTCGTTTTGATGTCAACTTGACATTACAGACTATTTCGTATTATGCTCTCCGAAATATGCCATATCAACTTAAATGCGTATTACACTCCCCTTTTTGGCATAAAACGGAATCACGTATATGTCAAAAATGAGATAAAGAATTGATATAGCAATAATACCATTTAAAAACAATGTCAACTAGGTATAAACATCATATTAACATCAAAACGACATCATCTTTTGTAAGCATAATTGCGCTACTGGAAGATTGTAATGCAGAATTGCAGATTAATCAATTAATCAATTTTATAAAATTGACACAGAGCGCCACCAGTAGCGTTGAAAATTGCGAAAGATACTTTTTATTTCTTTCGAAACTTTGTTTCTTTCCCATAAAATACATGTAACTTTCCAAAATTACAAATTTGAGGTTCGTCTGAAAAAAACAATTATACATGTATAATACTTGTTTAATACGGTGTATTTTTCATATTTAACAATCAAAGGGAAAAATCTTGCTTATATCAACAACATCAATATTATAATAATTGAATATTATTCATTTTAATTTGTAATAAATGTACGGTCACCTGCATAAGCGCAATCATACTACTTTGAATAAAATGAGGTAAGTACTTAGACCTCATAATGTGTTTTTTAAAATAAATAATAAATATAAAATCAAACTCACCTATTTTTTCTGTCCTGATCATTAAACTATATTGGACCAATTTTGCTTCTACTTAAGAATTCATCCATAACGTAACTAACGAACATACCTATACAAATAAAGTCAGACACGTGTTATGTTAAGGCGCCATAGGTCCAGCGACCCAAGCGCGAAGTCGACCCCGCCGCCCCGGGCCGCGCCTCGCGTCACGTTGCGACAACCGAGCGTCTTTTCTTATCATTGCGCACATAGTGTAAAAATATGCAGTACCGAAACTTTAAGTTTTCTAATTTGTAATAAAATAATAATTGCCTACAATTATTTTTTATTAAATATGAATGAATATAAAATGAAGATTATGAACAACTTTTATTAGGAACCAAATATGAAAAATGAAATAGACATGGTTTTCAGATGGTTTTGGGATGGTTTCGGGATGATTTTCAGATAATTTTCAGATTATTTTTGGATGGTTTTCAGATGGTTTTTGGATGGTTTTCTGATGTCTTTGGGATGGTTTTTCAATAGTTTTCGGATGGTTTTTCAATGGTTTTGTGATGGTCTCAAGATGGTTTTGGGATAATTTTCGAATGTTTTTGGTATGAAACTATCTGAAAATTGTAACTAAATAATGGGATTGTTTACTTATGATTTTAGTTATGGTTATTTATTTAGGTCCAACAGGAAATAATGATTGAAAAATCATTATTTCCTGTTGGACCCACTGCTACGCACAACTAATTTTGGCACAACTAAAAGTATTCCTGTTGGCACAACTATGGCACAACTAGATAATTGTCATTAAATAGTTCCCTTTGGTACCACAATTAAGTACATTCGTGTGCAACACTGTATAAGAGGCATGTTATGGGGTGACTCAGGAATGGTTTTGGGGTGAGTTAGGAATGGTTTTGGGGTGAGTTCGGAATGGTTTTGGGGTGAGTTCGGAATGGTTTTGGGGTGAGTTTGGAATAGTTTTGGGGTGAGTTTGGAATAGTTTTCGGGTGAGTTTGGAATGCTTTTGGGGCGAGTTTGGGATAGTTTTGGAGTGAGTTCGGAATGCTTTCGCACCAAATGGCACTGATATAGTCGTCACATAGTGCAATCTTCCCACCTTTATTATAAATAATTTCAAAGACATGATGAGCTTAGTAAAATAACCACTTCTTGTCTGTCAAATAATAAATCCGTTTGACATACACAATATCCGCAGTCGTCATTATACTCATCTCTTATTACAAGTGTACAGTGATATCAAAGAATATTTTAGTATAAGTACTATTTTTAAAACGTTGCAAACGTAAGTCGTCTTTGTAGATATAGTATATCGTCTAATTCCCTAAAATGTTATTTCGCCTAAAATATACATTATGTAGTTCAAACCCTTAAAGAAACCATCGGATAATAGAAAACTACCCCAAAACTGTGAATACTATCCAAAAACAATTGTAAAGCTATACCTATAAATCGAACCTATAAACCAAAAACATTCGAAAATAATCCTAAAAGAATATCTAATTCATTCTAAAAACATAAGAAAATAATGTTAAAAGAATTCCTAATTCATCCTAAAACATTCGAAAATAATCCTAAAAGATTTTCTCATTCATACCATAAACCATCCCGAAACAATCCCAAAAACATCTTGATACCATCACAAAACCATTGCAAAATATCCGAAAACCATTGGAAAAACATCAGAAAACCATCTGAAAGCCATTCAAAAACCATCCCAAAACCATCCCAAAACCATCCAAAAATCATCTGAAGACCATCCCAAAACCATCCAAAAATAATCTGAAAACTATCTAAAAATCATTCGAAAACCATCCAAAAACATCTGAAAACTATCCGAAAACCATCCAAAAACCATCTGAAAACCATTCGAAAACTATCCGAAAACCATCCAAAAACCATCCGAAAACCATTACGAAACAGCAAAAAAAGTAGTTGTGCCAACAGGAATACTTATTTTGTGCATAATAGTTGGTCCAACAAGAAATGGTTCCACACTGTTTTTCCTTTTTTTATTGCGTTTGTTACCCATTTTCACCAACAATTATTCTACGTAATCGTATTGCGAGCGCGGCGGTGATGGCGGAAAATTTGACACACGTCCGACGTCGATACGGTCTGCGACCGGACTGAGTAACGCGAAATCACGCTTTGACTCCGTATTTTCGTGTTTATAATATGATATAAAAATGCCATGTAATCTTTCTAAAGTTATTTTGAATGAATTGACTAGTTCAATTAATAACTAAAAGGTTAATTAAGTTTCAAATCTTAAAACGTGTCAGAAGTAAGTTTAAAATAAGTTATTTGTTTTAAAAAAGTGGAATTTTCAATAAATTTTTTTATCGAGTGAAGTAATTCTAATTGTGTATTGAAGATATGATTTGACTAGACAAGGTACTCAAGAATACCTATTATTTTTTTGATTCGATAATTTGAAGAACTTCATTAAAAAAAATTGTTTTTCCTAGACCTCTTCATAGGTATTTTACGAACCGGTAGCGTCTTAATTAAACCTTTCTAAGCTTAGATGAATCAAAATAGTGGTTACTAAGGCAGGCAGATATGTATTTTACAGTCAACATTTTAGCAATGGCATTCATTTATGTTATGTATGGGTTTTGAATGTTTTTGACTCCAAAATAAAAATAAAAAACTCAATTTGCGAAAAATGCAAAAAATACATACATGTAAAAAACATAAACTTGCGAAAGAGTCACCGTAACATCAACAAGGAAAGTTTCGTATTTTATTGAAAAATACAGGGGCCTTTTGAAAGATACATGTATTTTACATGTAGGTCCCAAAGTAAGCTAAGCTTCAATTGCTTCTGTTATGAATACCAGACAATGGTTATATTGTTGTAAATATATACTTATAATACAGAGAAACCAGACTCGAGAACAAATAAATACAAATGCGGTCAAATAAAGGCGCTGTCGCACGCTGTGCACGAACACGTGGGCCACGTGGCACATTACAGCTGCGTGGATGACTACGTGGGTCTACGTTTCCACAGCGTGCGCAGCAATGTGCACGCTTTGTGAAACAAGCTGTGTGGGCCCGGGAATCGTACCTGCGCCCTCTGGTACCGATTGCACGATCACAACAAACGTACCACCACCGCGCAGTCAGATCTCTCGTTCAGTAGCCATGATGTTAGAACTCACAACGATTTCCACAAGTTACAGGACGGTGATACAATTCCCCTAGAAAAACCCACAATAACCGGGCCAACCATGAAAGGAAAATCCGAAAATACGAACTGACGTTTTGAACCTTATTCTAACTAGTAATGTCTTTTTTGACAGGACAACGTGTTTCGTTGTTTCAGATGGACGCTTTCATAGTAGACCCGAAGATTTTAATATGAACACCTACAAATCTTTATGAGCAAAAAAAAAGTGTTAGCCACCCGATAGAGAGATAGTGATAGTTTAGAATAGTACCTATTTATAAATATCCTTTAATATCTGGAATAAAATTTTTTTGCGCCGGAGCCTGGGTTTGTTTTAACAATCTGGATTACAAAATTTTCATAAACCCTTTTAGTAGAAACGGCATACAATAATTTCAATAAATATAATAAATCAATCATGGTGGGCTCTTTATTAGTACTTTCTCATATACACAGTATCAGGAAGCCGAGTCGAATTTCAACAGAGGAACCAGATCGCCACTTAAACATAAGTGAAGTCAAGAGGATCAGGTAGCAGACGCCACCGGCAGCTTTGTCGATTTAACTAGAGATTAGGATGAGAGACGATTGAAAACGCATTAACTTTTATTACTCTAGTCACGAGTCAAGAGTCAATACTTTAATCCATCAATATGAAGAACATTTTATGTAGGTACTGTACAAGATATAAGGAGACCAGAGTAGGGAACTGCGAACAAAGATTTGACGCTAATAATGTAAGAATTGTTATGAAACTTGGTTTTGAATACTACTGATAAATAAAAATTCGCGTAAATCCAATCACACAATGTTTAGAAAACTTGATTCATATTGACTGCCCTGCTCACCTCTTTCATTGGCTGACTGTACAGTATACTGTACATGTATCTGATATTGATAATTTTTTTTTTATACCACAAAGGTGGTAATCAAGCATACGGCCAGCCTGATGGTAAGCCGTCACCGTAGCATATAGACGCATGCAATACCGGAGGTATCACTCACGCGTTGCTAACCCTCCCATCTCAACCCCCCAAGCGGGGAGACCTTACTCACCGTAGGAACACAACATGGCCGAGACCAATGCTATTTGGCACCTATCTTCTGTAAGGTGGAGGTCCTTCCTCAGACGAAAGATTTGATATTTATAACGAGGAAGATTTGATAGTTTGAATAGGTAATAAAATATAATTAAGACGGTCTAATTATATTAATTCCTTTTTGGTAGACATTAAACTGTCGCTTTTCGGCGTACACACATGTCGTGTACAAAAGATTTTTACTTCTAAAAAGGTTTTATGCTAGAACATGATCCTTAAATCCATTGATTTATTCAAAGTACGTTTCACAGATTCTATTCGTTTTTTGCATGAGAAAAATGCATCACACAACCCCCACCCACTCAGATTGTAGAGTTTTGTCTCCCTCCCACCCACTGAAAATATAGTTGTATTTTTCTGAAATAAAAAGTTGCATATATTGACTTATTTTCCCCTTTTAACCGTGGTCCCACCGTTATACCCCTAACATTTTCTTTCCCCGTTGACCCACTGTACAAAATTATTTCCATGGCTAAGGATGGTTTTATGGTTGTTGTCCAGGTCAAAAGCGGCTAGTGGGAGCTTTTCTCGATACCTCGAAAAATTTCTTGGAACAGCCTATTACGTTTTAAAACCTGATGGCTTACTGGATTATTTTTGATTATTCCTTAATAGTCTTTTGAAATGTCAGCGAGGTCACGCTTCAAGAGTTTCGGGTGTGCCTTTTTAATTTTTAATGTTCTTTTTTGTTTTGATTTAGCTTAATTTTTTGTATTAGTTTCCGTTATTTATTTATTTTTATTATTTTTGACCATTTTTTTTTTTTTTTTGGAAATACGTGTCTTCTCAGTATGTTTTTTCTTCACCACCAGACATGTCTGACTCGTCAAGAGGTTCTTTTAAGACCAAGTAGAGTAAGTTAAAAACTAATATGACCAAATGGATACCTAGTGAATTTCCTTTCGGCCGCCAATGGCAACTGAGTTTCACAAACAGTTGTGAAAAAGGAATTTTTATCCTTTCTGGGCAACTACAGAAGAATTTTTATGCAGAAACTTTTGTCGAGAAGCAATTATTAAGCTATATGTACAGATTTGATCAGTTGATCTGTACTCCACAAGGTATAGCCAATTTTCAAAACTACACGAATTATTTCTTCTGATTGTATTATTTTCTCGGACTATAGGTGGAAGAAGAAGACAGGCAGAAATTGAACCAAGGACATGTCGGCTAATGGACTGTGTTATCCACTGAGCTATCACTGTTCAATAGGTAAATATAGTAAATAAACAAGCATTTTCCCACGATGTGGGCAGCCTGCGGAGCGTGCACACACGGCGTGGAAAACTTTCATGGGTCATTGTGCAGACCCCTTTTCCCTCCCTCGCACAACTGCGTATTAAAACATAATGTTTTAAAGCGTGTAATAAACTGATTTAACTACTTGGTTCACGGAGTTGCAATAATATATTTAAAGTTAATTGACGCATTAAATCTGACGCTGTCATTTTCCAATTAGGGAGAAAATGTACATATTTTTAATTATTTTCTTGGACGAATCATACAACGCCATCTAGTCTCAAACTAAGCATAGCCTATAGGTACTAGATCGCAGAAAAATATAGAAAAAAGTAAGGATTTGATGTTTCAAAGAAAGGCCTACTAAATATTATAGGAGTCTAAAAACGTGTGCTCACTTCTGAGATTTCGAGCCGCCGCCATGTCAAATATGAGGAAAGTGCTTTATATCCCTGTATATAAAGCGGAAGCTAAATATCAACGAGCTTTGACCGTGAAGCCTATGTCATAAGTCTTATTGATTTGCCGGAAACGGACATTGGACGTAATTACCGACGCGTTTCCTCTAATCTATTATTTATCGAAATGTTTCTCAAGAGAATAATAGTTAACGTTTACTTATTCTATTTATAATTTAAAAAATATCCATGAATTACAATAGGAACTTCGCAACCTCCAATCCCGTGGGAATTGAAAAAACAGTGAAAAAATATTCAACGATGGAAACCGCACGAAAATCCGTTGCAAGTTTGTTTGTTTGTTTGTTTGTTTGTTGGTGGACAGAGAGACAGCCTACATAGCTGTCATTTTGACTCTATGACTGTATTATGGATGAGTAACTTACCAGAATACCCTTTAGGGGGCGATTTCTGAAATAAGGGCTATTGTTCTTTGCCGAGTCTCAAACTATCCCTATACCATCAAACCGGTTTACTAGTTTTTGACTTTTATTGGAAACAAAAGTAAAATGACCGGTAATGTATCCAACCGTTGCTTACATTTTTTGAATAAATCTCTCTGTTCTTAATTTTTTATCTTGCTCACTCCCTTCATTACTTAATACGTACTCGATGATAGATACGCGGAATGTTAATCCTTGCAAAATGTTATGAATATTTCTGTTGTTGCCGGTCACCGGTCATGCAGTTTGGTTAGATGTACTCACGATGTACTGCTGTTCTTTCCACCATATAATTGGCTCTTAACTAACACGAGCAAAAGTGCATTATTCTATTAAATTACATTTGATTACACTGAAAGAAGTTTACCGTCGGGTAAATTGATTGACTACCTGCTAGGGCGGGGGCGGCGTGGGCCGGTTGCCATGGCGACGCCTACGCGTTTCCCCTCCAACCCCCGGCCAGCATTGACCCAGGAGACCTTGACCTCTCAGCTGATAGAACGTACCAGGTTCGCATCTAAATATGTTTTATATTATAGGTAGAAACAGCGTTTTTCAAATGTTAAGCATAACATTGACTTGATGTTTGTTTATTTTATCTGCCAACAGCTTCTACACTTTTTAATTACAAATTATATATGTAAATGTATAACGAAGTATTGAATAATCTGTGGTATAAGTCAATTACAGGTAGTAAGGACATACTTATTTATTTATTTATAAGGTTCACCAACATTTTTACACCAATGACTTATGTATGTTAGAAAAAATCCCATATTTTGCTAAATATTTTTTTTTTACGGAAGAGGTAGGAAAAAGAGCATATGGATGAATTGATGTTAGGTGAGCGAGAAATAGTATAAGGAAGAAGTTAAAATTTACGTTACGTTATGAAAATGTATTGAGAAAAGCCTCCAAAAACCTCCAGAAACGTACCTATTCACGTTTCCTATTCACGCTAACACTCTTGATAAAATCACGACAATTTGAAAACGCGGTGAGTCGAGAGTCCACTCACGAATGCACCTAGTAAAGATCATGAAAATCAAGAAAGTTTTAATCTAGGCTATCACAGACACTTTCTACTCATCATATTTTTTACATTGCGTAGAACGACATAAGTAAATCAACATCTCAGTATGTGACATTTAGGAAATAAAGAATGGCCACTTGCAAAAGAAATGACCGAAGAAAATCGATCCATTTTCTTACAAACACATGACAAACATAGTTGATAAATAAATAAATAAACATTTATGTGATGCAAAGTTTGTGTATATCTTGAAAATAAAAAAGAACTACAGTAGGTAATCCTAGATTAGATAGATATTCGTTTACCACGCACCAACGATTTTAATCTCGTGTCAGACTTCAATCGATTGCTATATGTCAAAATTTTTCATTGAATGCTTGACGTAATAAAAAAGCTCCCGCCGCATAGGAGGCACTGAAAAACGTAATGTGATGTATACATATAACACTTTTGTAATAAACCTAGCCTAGGTTTGACTAAAACTTGTTTTGTCACTTTCACACTATATTTATTTCTCCTCAAGAATGGCAGTGACAAAAAAGTTTTAGTTCTGTGGTTTTTTTGTTTTTATCTAAACCTTATCTATTGGAGTCGCTGAGCGATTACCAGCCTTTAAATTGAAGTAGACATTATGTTTGCTTGACAAAATATGTTGTTGTTTGTAGTACCTTGTCACTCTGACAATCTCGTTCAAAAGTCTTCTGTAATAAAACGTTAAATTATATACAAAAGTGACAAGTTTGAAATGACAATATACCGCTGACTGTACGTAAATTCTTTAACAGTAATACATAGACCTAGCTACTACATTACTGCTTTGGAATCCAGGATTAATAAGCATTGAAGCTTATTTGAGGAACTATGTAAAGTTACTCAATAAGCTACAATGTTTATTGTCAATCTATGATTACCGTTATTAAATTCTAACTTTACCGGAGACAAAACGACGGGAATATGTGGTGGACTTGTCCCAAATATGTACTAATTACCAAAAAGATGGTTTATTTTTATAATTCCGTATAATTTTATTCGTTTTAAAATAAGCGAGCCGTAACAACGTGGGCGGTTTCATCAAGGGTTTAATTTTGAGCAACAAACAATAATAATACAACTTACATAGTTATTACAATAAACGTTTAAAATCCAATCCAACCATACTAATATAAAAAATGTGAAAGTGTGTTTGTTTGTTTGTCCTTTCGACGACGTGAAGAGCGTCGAAAGTAATAAACGGATTGAGACGATTTTTATATTGGGATAGTTTAAGGTCTGGAGTGACATAGGTTTTAATGCTGTTGTACATTTAAACTAGACTAAACTAATTTTGACAGGACTAAAAGTGTTGCTATCCTTGTCACTAATTGTAAACCAAGGAAGGACAACAACACCTTTGGTCCTGTCAAAATTAGTTTAGTCTAGTTAAATGTATAACAGAATTAGCACCATTGGCTTCTTTTTATCCCGGAAAAACATCTCATTCCCACGGGAAAAAAGTATAAGTAACATTATATTTTCATATTTTTTTACAGGCATAATTTAAGGTCTGGAGACATAAGGTAACTTTTTTCCTCACGGGATGAAGAGATTCCCATGGGAAAAATTATTGACGTTTTCCTTGACCACGCGGGCGGAGTCGCGGGTAACAGCTAGTAATTAAATATTTAAATAATTAGTAACTATGTCAAGAACAAGGTGAATTAGGTTATTATTAGAAAATAAAAGAATAGTTAACTAACAACTATTTTCTGATATCCGATGGCGTCTTTGCACAAATTTTACGCAAAAACTACTCCTATTATTAATGAAAACTAGTAAGAAGATCCTAGTCACTAGTCAGTATGTCTGGTTTAAGACATGTATTTATAAACTCAAATAACTTAAATAAATTCACAGATTCATTCAGAAATTAATTGCTGCATAAATTTAGTGTTGATTCATCAGCGTACCGAACTTAGTGAGCTTTTTTTATGCCACAAAGTTGGCAAAGAAGCATACGGCCCGCTTGATGGTAAGCATCACTGTAGCATATAGACGCTTGCAATACCAAATGAGCTCATGCAGAATCACATGTAGTGCAATGCATGTAGTAGCAAACTTAAATGGCTTTAATAGCTTCAACTTATCCGGTTTTTGGCATCATTTAAAAAATTAAACCTCTCAGTACTTCACTGTATCGAACGTCTTTTTATAGTCGATGAAAGCTACTAAGGGTCAGTTGTTTTCCGTACATTTCCCTAACGCTTGTCGTAACGATTTATTGTGTTGATAATTGAAAAAACTCAATATTACAAACGTTTTAGAGAGTTGGTCTTTACAGTACAGGGGCCCGATTCTTATTATTATTCGATGACTTAAACAATAACATAATGTTTAACTTATTGTTTAAGTCCATAACAAATGTCAAAAACTATTCCACAGACACACTATCGACATTCTATTGAGACACCATTGAGAGTTCATTGGTGCATTTGTTTAGTAGAATCGGGCCCCAGGTACTAAGTCTATTCAAAGCTTTCTCACAATAATAAAATATTTAATTAATCTACTTTATATTTTTGATTCCGAAACAATAGTGTAATTAATCTAAAGCTTTTGTTTCCGAAGTTGCAAAGAAAAACAAAATGAGCACTGGTAAAATGTCGAAAGAAACCCGTTGACGAACCCTATCTAAAACTAATTTATACTGACTGAGAATTATTGACACGCACGATCAACAAAATGGGATTATAACCATCAGGTACTCCCACAATGCTCACTGGACATCATTATAATAAAATTCTAAACAATAAAGGTACTTAATGGTTTATTTTTTAAAGCGCCCCCTACCGAATTAAGGGGTGGTTTAGGGCCGTGACGTCAGGCCCGCGTCATGTGAGCCGGCACGCGCCCGCCTGCGTCACTGCCTTCCCACTTATTTTGGTATAGATGCCATGTTCGGACACGTGTGAAGAGGTTTTTATTACAAAAATGGCTTTTTAGGATAAGTTCACCTTTTTTAATGTTATAATTAATGTTAAGGTTTACACCGCATATATGGTTTATTTATTCAATCACGCAAAAAAGTTAGTTGAATTTGCTCTCAGAGGGATTTACGTTTTTCTGTCAAAAACTGGGTGGGTTTTGTGACAATTTCACATACAGATAGATAAAACTTGAATAAAGAGACAAATAAACACATAAGTAAACATCTAAACCTCGATTTTTTTAAAGCTAAACAGTTTGTTTAAACGCTTAGCGCGTTCAACAGCGTTGTTTTTCGACGCACTTAGCTGTAGTGGCAACATTGCCGACCGCCGCACGGTGGATCCTCTACGAAGAGCTTGGTCAAAAAGACTTTTTGATAATGTAGATAGATGATTTCTTTTTTTCGATTTTATGAATTGAAGGTATATTACATTAGTTTACAGTGAACTAAGTAGAATCAGTCGTCCAGTATTACTTATATGACACGTCAAACGTTACCTATTTTCTATTTACCTTGTTGTTAAAAGTTTAGTTCAGACTTTAAACTAATATTTCTGTAAAAGTAAGAACATATAATTTATGAAAAAATCATGAGTGGTGATGAAGGTATTTAGTATTTAAAACATATAAATTTAACCCGTTTTGATAATTAGTTATTTGGCAAAAAAAATATATGTAAATGTCAATTTGTTTCGAAAATGCAATTACCCTTTAATTATTTTTTTCAATTGGGGGATTTTGCCTTGACTTAGTTCACTATAAACTAATGTAATATACGTTCTATTTATGAAATCGAAAAAAGAAAATCATCTACTTACATTTTCAAAAAAAACCTTATTTTCCAAGCTCTTCTTAGTAGATGATCCACAGTGAGCCGCGACTAAAAGTAGCTAGTCTGAATTAGCTCTAAAAGTTACGTAAGCAGTAGTGACACAACACAAAACGAAAATATAAGTATATTAATTTATTTATTTTGATGACCGTTTCTTAAAAATGTCGTAAAAATATCGTTCGCTTACATAAATCAACAATCTTGACCAGCTTCAGTTTCCTAATCAAACGTTTTGTTAACTTCACCTGGAAGTCGTACAAATGCAAAGTTTCATAGTCTTTCGTCAACGCTTGTATTTTTAGAAAGTAATCACTTTCATAACTTATCTACTTGTGATAAAATTAATAATAAGAGAAAAAAAATCTTTGAAAACGAGCATGATGACATCGAGTACGTATAATGACAAGTGAACATCGCCGCCCATGGAGCACGTAGAGATATCAGTCCCTAGTAAAGAGAAAAGAACTAGGGAGTCAAAAGGAGAGAAGAATTAAGGGAGAAGTTAGTCATCCGTATGTAAAGGGAGGGGAGAAGGAGTCGGGCTTCCGGATTTCTCAATTATCGAACGATTTTTTAATATATTTTTTATGTCACACAGCAGACAAACAAGCACGCGGGCCACCTGATGGAAAGCGGTCACCGCCGCTTATGAACATCAGTAACACCAGGGGCGCATCCAATGCGTTGTCCACCAAGGGGGTTGGATGAAAGGAAGGAGGAAGGGAAGGGAAAGAAGACGGGGGAAAGAGGGGATAGGGAAGGAGTTAGGCTTCCGGATCTCTCACTCACCGAATTGAGAGCATTGCTGCTTCACGTCGATATTCTGTGAGAGGATGGTACTTCCCCGGTTGACACAGAGCACCCCCAATAGAGACCACATAATTATCAGGGCCCCCGCTTCTGTCAAGCTTATGCAGTACAACTACTAATATTGATGACACGCCCACCAATCAAATTGCACCAATTTGATGTACGACATGACGTGTCCTTGACCTGCCCAATCAGAACACAGTTCGTTCTCCCCGCACCCCGCACTTGTGGCGATGTCGTTTTCAAACAATAAATGGTCATTGCGGACTCCAGTGGCGGATTATCCTTAAGGCAAACTAGGCACGTGCCTAGGGGCGCGGGGTAACAAAGGGGCGCACGGGCGCGTGGAATTTTGAAACGAATAAAAAAATTACATAAAATTTGATGGATTTCCACCTGTTCAGAAACTCGATTGAGGCCTTCGAGCATGGTGCTAAGTCCTCCAGCGACTATCCGCCATGATCACGATGTCGTCGGCAAATCGAAGGTGAGTGCTATACTTGACGTTGATGCCGAATCCTTTCCAGTCCAAAAGCTTAAAGGCATCTTCCAGAGCGGTCGTGAACAGTTTCAGAGATATGTCATCTCCCTGTCTCACTCCTCTGTGTAATGAGATTGCCATCGTGTTCTGTTCCTGTACTCGAACTGACATGGTGGGATTTTTGTATAAGCACGTCAACGCTTCGATATAACTTGCGAGCGAGACGATTCGTGTTGACCCTTGAGAACAGCTTGTAGACGTGGCTCAGAAGCGAGATAGGTCTATAGTTCTTCAAGAGGGTTTTATCGCCCTTTTTAAAGAACAGAACCACCACTCTTCTGTTCCACGCCTCAGGCGTTTTGCCCTCGAATAACACGGAATTAAAGAGCTTCTGCAGGACTTTTAGTACCGGTGTACCACCCGCTGTCAGAAGCTCTGCAGTGATTCCGTCCTCGCCCGGCGCCTTGTTGCTCCAAAGCTGTTTAAGAGCCATCCTAATCTCGTACAAGCTGATGTCCGGGATGTCTTCGGTGTAATGTTGGGTTAGCGTGGCTCTTGGGTCCCTCGCAGTTCTGCTGCTGACGGGTTTGGTGAATGAGGCATCATAAAGCTGCCCGTCGAACCTCAACTTCCTTGAACACCTCTGCCGTCGTTTACGCCATGCTACCATCCTTCGTCTTAAGCTTAGTCAGCCGGCTCTGCCCAATAATGTCTCTTGCGAACACTTTCGAACCTTTATTTCGCTCAATCGACTCCTTGATGCATTTAGCATTGAAGGAGCGAATATCGTGTCGCAAGGACTTTGACATGGGGTCTAAAAATGAATATGGACAAGACGAAGATCATGTCGAATGTCCATGTCACACCCGCCCCGGTCTCAGTTGGAAGCTCGATCCTCGAAGTTGTTGACGAGTACCTTGGACAAACCATCCAATTAGGTAGGTCTAACTTCGAGAAAGAGGTCAATCGACGAATCCGACTCGGGCAGCTTTCGGGAAATTACGGCATATCCTCTCGTCCAAAATTCCTCAATGCTTGAAACGAAGAACCTTCGAGCAATGTGTGTCGTATGGATTCGAGACGTGGTCGCTCACTATAGGCCTCATAAGAAGGCTAACGGTCACTCAGCGAACCATGGAATGAGCTATGCTTGTGGTTTCTCTACGAGATCGAATCAAAAATGAGGAGATCCGTAGCAGAACCAAAGTAACCGACATAGCCAAACGCATCAGCAATCTGAAGTGGCAGTGGGCAGGGCATATAGCGCGCAGAACCGATGTCCGATGGGGCAAAAGGGTTCTGGAATGGCGACCACGTACCGGAAAGCGCAGCGTAGGACGGCCGCCTACGGTGGTCAGACGACCTAAGGCAAGTCGCAGGAAGCAGGCCAGCAGGTCGCACTGGAAACGTTTGGGGGAGGCCTATGTCCAGCAGTGAACAAATTGTGGCTGAGATGATGATGATGAGATGGATTTCCATGTTCGTTACTATTGTGTAATGTTGGAGTGATAAGAACAGCCTCGTCTTTATATAAAGTGACAAGTTTGACAGACCCGGTGGTCGAGTGGCTAACAATGGTCACTTTATCTCTAGGGCCGCGGGTTCGAATCCTGCGCAAGGCAAAGATTTGTGTGCATGAACATGTCTGTTTGTCTTGGTCTGAGTGATTCCAAGTATAATAAGTATTATTTTATAAAAAAAAGTATTTATATGTATTTATCAGCAATCTAGTACCTACCCATAACAGCTTAGTTGCTTTATTTGGGACTTGATGGCGTTTTGTGATTCGTCCAAAAAATTTTATTTTATTTATGTAGTTTATGTATATAAAACTTCCAGCTATGCAATGAGACAAATAAAATACAGCCATCTATGTTTACTATTACCCGTGGTATTTAGTAAAAATTTTGTAATATGGCCGTTAAGGGCGCCCATGCGGTGCTTGCCTAGGGCGCTCTCGACATTTAATCCGCCTCTGGCGGACTCTATTGGGGGTGCTCTGTGCCGGTTGAGCAAGCCCATTTCATAATAATTGCTCTACCACTCCATTTGCCCTGTCACGCCGATATTGTGTGAGAGGATGTTCTTCTCCGGTTGAGGTATACTATTACATAAATGCTCTACCAATCCAACCTCCACTACTACCATCCAACATAGCGCTAATGTAACTTAGGTTAAGTACTTTATAATTACTTTGTCTTTATCTTCTTCTTACCTTTATTCCACTTTATGGCGGGTCGGTACAGAACAGAGACGTAAGTTTTTTTTTTCAATTCGCCCAATAATTTGTCATCTCGACCGTAACATTCCTTCTCCACATATCATCCTTCACACACTCAATCCATCTTTCCTTTAATCTCCCCCTACTTCTTACTCCTCCTACTTTCATGCCCCACACCACACCTTTCTGATGGTATGGTCATGTTATGAGTAATAACATGACCATACCATCCCAATCTACCACTCTATCTTCAAAAGTAATGACATGTATGGGTCTATCCCACTGATAACACGAACGTTAAATTATTTGTTCCCAAAGGTCATCCATTTACCTTAACACACTTGCGCTAAACACAAATCGTGTTTAACACTTTTCCTCAACTAATCCTTAGCAAGCCAATAAGGGTTGCACCGACACGGGTCTGGCCACGCGACCGCACGCACGCGACATGCAAAACATAATTTTAATGCAACAATGTACGAAGATTGGAATAATATTTTATTCTTTTGCGAAAGGGTTACATTTTAAATAGTTGTTGTCAAATTTCGCATTTTTTGTCGAATATAGAACTTTGTAAGGTAAGTTTGAGAAAAAGTCTAAAATTATTTTTTTTCGTTATTAAGCTTCGTGCTTAGGTAGGTTATTATCACATGATTATCACTATTAAAATGGTCTCGACTCGACCATGGACCTAGAAAAAAAGGCGGACGGAATCTTGCTAAGAAAGAATTGAATCACCCTAACTAATGGCGGCGGCGTATTTATGTGTGAGTGTGAAATGGCTGACCGGCACGCACACATTTACACTTTTCATACGAATACGCGAGGTGGCTTACTAAGGGTGCTTCACTTTTTAGTTTCAGTGATGGTGTCCTTCTAGGTAAAATACATTTTCGTACAAGTAGAAATTTACAACATCATTGTATTTTTATTTTAAAAAATCAATGTATTTTTAGGTACTTATATCTAATTTTATACATGAAGTGATTTCCATCAGACTAATACAATCCTAAGAAAGAAAGGAGTTTTCGGTAACACGTCTTTCGAAATAAAATTATTTCTTGAACGAGGCTTACTCAAGTTCCTTGCGATGTTTTTCTTCACCGTCAAACAGTAATTGAAAATGTATTGAAATCCGAAAACACGAATTTAGCAATTACATTCCCACCCCACCATTTAAATAAGGTAGGTACTAGTCGATTAACAAACAGATTAAGAGATTACAACGTATACTGTACAGCCAGTTTTAGAAACAAATTAAGGCTAATGACAAACAAAATTATAGCTGTCACTGTCAAATTAAAGAAGAAAAAAGAGATAGCTTGAGACTTTTTTTTTTCAATCCCGACTATTCGATATTACGAATATTACCGAGGGTCCTTCTGATGAAGATTCCATTGTGCCATATTCAAGTTATACAATGTGTAAACCCTGTTTCTTTTAACTTGACCAATGTAGTAAACAATCTTAGCGTGTCTTTTTATTCAAATATCCATGTGTAAAATCGATAAATTGCCAGACTATATTATTATTATTTGGGTGTGAATGATAATTTTAATTGCCTATTTTCGTTAAAAAGGCATGCTAAGATTGTTTACTACATTGGTCAAGTTAAAAGAAACAGGGTTTAGGTACGTAAATTCAAAGCAGCGTATTCATGCTATTTCGACTCAGTACCTACACAGTCTACCAAGTCAAGACGCCTCGAAGAAAGAAGATAGCAAATTTTCTTCAGAAAAGGCGGATTTTGAAGTCAACACGATAATGCACCTCTAAAAGTTCCTGATCATAAACTGCCATCACTATGCACTTTATCCAATGTTTGCTTCACATTACAATATCAATACTATGAATCAAACGTTCAAACACACAGAAATTCATTTTTTAATCACGGGCCCAAGTGGAATCTGGTAGGTAGCAGGCGAGAAAATGCAAACTTGAGACTTACTGTGAATTAAAATGTAAATAATTCGCAAACAGACCATTGTATCGTTAAATGATCTTCTCATGCCCCCATCGAGGTATATTTATGTCGATGCATACCCCAATGTTATTAAGAGAGCCTGTCCAATGATCCATACCATACCATGGGATAGAATAGAATCGAGAAAAATATTCTCACATTTCTGTAGAGACACCGACAAAAATATTATTTTTAAGATTTAATTACTATTTGTTTTGTTAGCGTCATAAGTAAACATGACAAATTACGTCTTTATAATTTTAGGCATCTCGGAGATTGACCGTAAAGACAGACATGGCAAATACATAGGTAAATGTTTAATATCTAAATGTATTTATTTCTCTCTGCGTCATAAATTGGTGTTTTTAGCTGTAAATGACGTAGAATGTATGTTGATAAATAATAAAATAAAATAAGGGTTCCTTGTTAGTTTACTATGGAACCCTAAAAAGTTCTTCGTAGATCATTGTAACTACTACACAGACATAACACAAGAAATAGGCTTACGTTCGTCTCGTAACGCCTATTTATGGGCTTCCGCGGCTAGACTTAGCATGTAACTGCTTATACATCACTAAGAATGTTATTTACTGCAAACTATTTACTATATTTACCTAATGTTACTATTTTTAATGTCATAATGTCATTGCATGGCTCTACAACTAGGTCATATAATTTAATAGTAAAGATAAGTGTGAACGTTATGTTGTTGTTAGCGAGCATATTGCTTAATAATCTTATAAATAACTTAGCTTGCATAAGATTATGGAGTCTTTCTTACTTAGGTAAACATTGTCTTAGCTAGGATTAAGGAGGGGCGGAGATTTTCCTCAATAAACGAATTTTCAATACTCCCAAAATATAACTTTAAAAACCTTTTATAAACACAGAAATTCCTTGGTAGCATTCCCAGTCAGCCAAAGTCAAAAGGTTCTGCGTAACTTTAAATGTAAGTACAATTTATTAAGTCGACTAAGTTTTGAGACTGATACATATCTGAGTTTTTTTGCCCGCGACTTCGTCAGCGTAAAGTTCCGGATCCGTTCCCGTGGGAACTACATTGAATTTCGGGAAAAGCTCACTCCCTGATAATGTAGCTTTCTACTTGTGTAAGAATTTTTGAAATCGGTTCAGTAATTTCGGAGCCTATTCATTTCAAACAAACAAACAATCAAATCTTTTCTCTATATAATATTAGTATAGATTATCATCAAGGTTACGTCTGATTGCTTCTAGCAAGATTATATGAGTTCTTACAAATTGAAAATCTAGCAAATCTTGAAATACAAGAACGCAAATAACGGTACTAATGAAAACGTATTCAATATAGCAATTATCGATGTGATTTTCAAAACATATTACTTACCATACTCCCGATAAAAGCCCTACATATGGCCGTGGCGGGGATGCTCGCAGCGGGAGAGAAAACGTGCGACCTCCACCCTCACATTGGCCTACCTCCCTAAAGCCACGTATTCACAAAACTAATGTGCACCATGTTGTTAAATCTTATTTATCTTTCTATAGGTAGATAACTAGCGCGTGGAAAAAGGAAAAAACATTTAAGTTTTTTTTTGTGGTAGGTAGGTAAGTGTTAAGTAGGTACTATGGTACTTTAAATCAGCCGGGTCACTACCTATCATCCTGTTTTTTCATGATAGGTGACAATATGGAAGTTGTGATTCCTCATAACGAAAAACCGGTCAAGTGCGTGTCGGGCCACGCAGTGTAGGCACAGGTGTAGGGTTCCGTATTTGCTGTGCTTCGCATGCTTGCGACCGCGGACGGACATGGCGAAACTACATATAATGGTTCCTTGTAGTTTACTACGGAACCCTAAAAATCGGTGAAATGTTAAGTTATAGGAGAAACGAGCTGACCGTCACATCGTCATTATCTATATCACTGTCATTCCCGAGTTAAATTAAACGAAGTGCGAAAGTGACAAAAAACGTGAGTTAAATCTTGGTTCATCTTTATTTATTGATAAGGGGGCAAACAAAAGTCTTGGATGCGTTGCCCACCTTTGGAATGTCGAGGAGGAAGGAAACAGGATATAGGACGCGTGACCGCTTCCTATTTCCTGCAATTTATAGCTCAATTCTTTTATAGGGCAATAGGTATTTATTCGGTGCTTTAATAGTTTACTTTCAGTAAGGTTGGTAGAAGCACAGAATTAATATAGTACTAACGTAGTAAATAGAGGTAAGACTACCACCGGGGCAACACAACCAGTGCCTGATAGTAAAGAAATACAGCTTCCTGTTCTATTTTTTATGAGATGAGGTTCGAAGAAGATGTAGGTACTAATGCAAGATCTGCCGTGGATAAGCTGAAAAGCGCGTGGTTGTTCCAGTTTTTTTGGTGATCCAAAGCCACGAAATTCCGCCTGATAAGAACTTTAGTCTTTCCCATATTTCTACATGGCGCAGAAACGTAGACGTTTTTGCCTGAAAGACCGACACAAAATCGACGCATTCGAAATGTGGGTCTGGCGACGACTGCTAAAGATACCTTGGACGGTGTTTCGAACCAATATCTCAATCTTGGAAGAGCTCAAAATTCACAATTTAAAACACAGATGTCGTTACTTCCAGAAATATGGCTACCACAACCAATACAAAATTTGACATTAGATCAAAAATATTTCAAGTGCTCGCAAAATATAGTTTTGGATATTTTAGAATTTTTTGGATGAGAGTATATTAGTCTTACCCACTCACTTTACTTATGTTTGTATGTACAAATAAAAGGATTCTGAATACATTGAGCATTGAAAACTCGACCAACACGGAAGTAATAAAACAGAAATGTACAATTATTAATACATTTATTAATCACTTTCTTAGCTTTTAGCTGTAACACCAATATTACATGTATAGTTGTATAATTATATTATGATAAATGTATACATATACCTGTCTTATATTTATATTTTTCACAAAGAAAATAATAAATAATAATTTTATAAAGTTTTTATTTTGTGCCAAACGAATATGATTAATATAGACATAATAAAAACAGAATCAATTAATACTGTTACATACTTAAATTAAAAACACAAAATAGTGATGGGAAATTAACTTAATGTAGCAATAGAAAATATCGATATATTAGGTAACGATGCTGCCGTATTCTTTGTTTGGTATAGGCAAAATATTTGCCACTATTTTGCACCTGCTACAGATGTACGGAGACAAACCCAATAACGAGAAACGTCTGTCCTAGCCGTTAGATTCTTGAGTACCTACTAGGTACATTCTCGTAATAAAATAGCTAAATCACCAACCAACAGTCTCAATCACAAGCACTATCTCAAAATATAATATGATCTAGATAGGGCGTCAGTTTGAAACTAGATTTAAACTGTTTTTCTTACGAGAATGGAACCGCTGATATTAAATATTATCCACCAATATTAATGGTGGACATATTATCCAACCTATCGACTTTATCGATATCGCATTATGTTTATAAATCGATATTTTAGCATCACTACACAAAGTGTCATAAAATAGTAGAAATAACATTTATATGTTGAACATTACGCTGTTTTACACGCAACGTTATGCTTATAACCCTCAACATACTTAGCACATAGTTTTTTAATATTAAACATAGCGTGATTACAGTGCATTTGTTTCCTATGATATACGAGTTCCGATATGCGTTTAAAATGGGATATTTGCGATTAAAGAAATTACAAGATTCATATTTATTTATTTTCTTTTAAATAATATATGTAATATATACATCTACAAGTTGTGAATGACAAGAAAAAGTGCCTGTGAAGGTATAATTTCGGAAATATACATTTTCATTGTGATTTTTAAGGATCTTATGGATTTTATTTTAGTGTTTCTAAGGAGTTCATGATACACATGGCTGACATTGTCGAGTGTACATTCCATAATAGTCAGGAGGGCTACTACGAAACGTCAATCCGATACTTCGGCCGAAGTATCGGAAGAATTTTAACCGTGAAATACAAGTTATTTCATGATTATAATTCAATGAACTACTAAAATAACCATAAAGTACAAGGTATTTCATGGATAGAATTCAAGGTATTACTAAAATAACCATGAAATACCTTGTATTTCACGGTTAAAATTCTTCCGATACTTCGGCCGAAATATCGGATTAACGTTTCGTAGTAGCCCTCCTGGCTCGTAAAAACGTCCCGTCTCACAATGTTCAGTGTCTTGAAACATCCAGAGTATCATATTGTCTAGTATCCTTGGCAAATTTTACGAGTTTTGTTTGTATCATCATCTCACAAGGGAGTCCAAGCTTATGTCAGCAGTGAATGTGGCTGAGATTTTTGTATGATAGAATATGTCCATGTCTGCTCCTATCTTTAACACCGATTTTGCATTTTATATTTTAGATTTAATTTTATGTTAAGACAAATTAATGGCACTATTTATTGACATTCCGAGTGCGTAATGTTGTATGTGTCTAGTTTTAAATTTTATGGTAAAAAAAACATACGATATTTATAAATGACAAAAAAGGCCGTAACTGGTTTTCTTTCGCCATTTCTTATACCAGTGGTAATTTTGCTTTTGTTTCCGAAATGGTAGTAGTATATAGAGTATTAATATAAACAAATCATTCAGTAAAACTGTATACTCTGACAAGAGAACATGTTTGTGAAAACCTATTCTCTGAATAAAAGTTTTGAATTTGAATAAAAATTGTTATAATTATTCCTATGCACATTTTGGAGCTATATTTTGTTAAATAAAGTTCGTTTGACATAATTTATGGATTCTATTCGATCAAATGAACTGTAAACACACTATCAATATAACATATGAAAACAATTTATATTTATAGGAATACAGACATTCTATGTTTTGGGAACTTGTACGTGCAAATGTATTTTATACACTTTTGAGCTTAAATTACGACATGTATTAATATTTCTAATTCCCAGTATACATATACGTCTTAGACCATTTATTAATTTATAATATTGACACTATCTTTGATAAATATTTTATAGCAAGTGTTTAGACAGCCACCGATAGCTATTTAACAGAAATATCTTGCCACTATTGATAAATGAATAAATATTGGACGAATCATACAACGCCATCTAGTCCAAAACTTAGCAAAGATTGTTTTGTGTCTAATACTATATTGCTAACAAATATTAAAATAAAATAAAAATAAATATATAGGGACAATTCATACAGATTGAGCTAGCCCCAAAGTAAGTTCGAAACTTGTGTTATGGTATACTACCTCAATCGATATTATATTTTATAACAAATACATATATAGATAAAAATCCAAGACCCGAGGCCATTCAGAAAATGTTCGTTTTTCATCATGACCCGACCGGGGATCGAACCCCGGGCCTCCGGCGGTCTGGCGTGGTATTACGCCACGGAGGTCGTCAAATATTCATAATACTTATAATTTCATTGCAACCAGATTCTATTCGACTGTAAGTAATATATATTTTTAGTAAAACTAAGTTTCAGATTCAATTATTAATTAGCTGAACATTAAGTTTTAATTAAATAACAACTGGAGGCTGTCAAGACAGTTACAAATTAATTACATTACCTACTTAAATATAGAAATATTTTAAAGAAATCAGAATTATAATTGGAATCAACACACATCACAGATTTTATGTCAAACGTCTTTTGCAATAGAAATTATATAATTCAACTTCTAATAACATTTTTCATTAATTTTGGTGTAAAACGAAATAATTTGAGAACTGCATTTGCTAGAGTAAAGTCTGTGAAGTCACATCACAAGAAAATAATCAGATCTATTTAATTCACTATTATGACAAAGATTATTGCATAAAACAAAGGTTTATTTTAATATTATATAGAGAGTAGTCATTCAAATATTTTTGTTTAAACAACAAAGATGTGAACAAAAATCATTCACAATAGCTAAATCCATCTAGGTATCTACAAAAGCGATGATAGGCTAACACACTAACTAAAACACCCGAACCCAATATGCGATCCGTTTTTCCTAACTGAGATTGAAGTTTCAATCCAAACGTCACATTCGATAGGGGATCGTGATCGCATAGTGGGTTCGGCCTTAATAGAGATGTTTTGTAAGTAACCATATACTAGCATTTCGGTACTGAGACAAAAATATCTGAATAAATATTATAAATAAAACAATTATCATAGTCCTGTTTACGCGCCGTAGTCATTAATTCATTATAATTCAACATCGTTATTAAATAATTATAAAATTAAGTAAGGTACTGTGCAATAAAAGAACAATAACTATTATTTCTAAACGATAACACAAAAGAATGCATTTAATTTTTTATTGGATTGCACTAAAATTAAAATTTTAAGAAATTTCTTGAATTTGAATATTTTCATGTCAAGAAAACTTTAAAATTAATCAATTCTTAAATTTTAGTGTATCAATATTTATGTAGGTATATCCAATATTTTGTAATACTCGAGAAATGAATATAATTTATTAATATTTTATTTAAAAAAAAATGCAAAAAAAAATCCTTTAGGATCTTGTCAAAAATACGAATATAATATTCGTATTTTTTTTATTTTTTTTTATTTCGAGGTTAATTTTCTTAATAAATCTGTTCCGATTACATAATATAATTGTTTTTTATAATCAATTTATCTGCTTAAATACATATCATTGACGTTTTCCATTTATATATTACCTAGAAAATATAATTATTTTATCATATATTTAAAATTACATATTTGTCTAATATTTTTACAGATCAAAGTCCAGTTACCGCGCCAAAGTCCAACTTACATCTAGTGTTTTTTTATTTAATGTTAGTATAATGTTTTTTATTCCGTTAAAGTTTACTTTGTTTGATGGCAAAGGTATGAATCCTAATTTCAGAGGCAACGTAGAGTCACCTCCATAAATATGTAATCACTTTAGTACCTCGTCACTTTAACATTGTTGACATGTTCACACAAATGTCTTACGTAATTGAAATCATATACGAAAGTGACAACTAAGTGATTACATGTTTATGGAGGTGACTGTACCTGTCAAGAAAAAATACATATTTTTTTCCATTCTTACTGGCCTGGATCCTTTAGCGATGCTTGGTTTGCAATAAAATATACCAGAATTGCATGTAAACTATTGAAATATACTGCGCAGTTAAGAGCACTGCGCAGTTTATGAGAGTAGGACAGAATAATCTCATTTATAATACTATAAAGTTGTTAATAAACCTTGCATACTGATTTTGACTAGAAATATAGATCTATACTATTTGGAAAATATACTTTTTGTTACATACTAAATACAAAGTAGGAAGTAATATTATTTCTAAATCGTTTATTAGGTTTTCCACTTAGATTTCGGTTGGGCAAAGATACCCATTTTCACACAGTTATTATATAACACAATTTTCCAAAGATCATAATAATAATTGTATAGGATAAATTATTAAATTAATAAAAAAAAAATTGCATATTGTAACAAAAAAGTATTAATAGATATTTAAGCGTTAAAAACGTGTAAAAATTAAGTAAATATTGTAGTTTTTAAGTTATATAACTATAGATAATCTTGTACCAGAACGCGTTTTTATACATATTTAACGTTTTTTGTACCAATTGTGACTTTGTAGACTTTCACACTTGATAAATGCATGGAATAACTTCTGCAAAGTCAAATAGTCTGATTTTCGAAAGATTTAAAAGAGACTTTATGTGTATACACAAAGTATCTTTATTTATACACACAATTTATCAGTATACACTGATAAATGATTTAATTAAGGTTTAACTTATTATAAAAGAATGTTTAAAAATTTATAACCTATATTGGAATGCCCGAATTGAGATTAACGTTATTTTTTTTTACTTATATTTAAATTTAGTTTCTAATTGTTATAGATAAAACTTTCCTCTTTTTATTTTATATTCAAGTGAATAGTAAAATTAAATGTAGCAAGTGGAATGTTTCCCGAAGCAAAACGCCAGGTCCAGACCAAGAGGAGTTAAGTTATTTTAACATACATTACACGTTGAGCTCTGCACTCAATTAATTGTCTTGCAAGCAATGCATATATGTAAATTAAGTAAAGTTTTTGATCTGCAACTGGCCACCAGCTTCAATTTTTGTGCTCATGCTAATAGAGTGAAATACTGTTGTTAACATAATTATATCGCACAGTCACGTCAATGGAATGTATCGTTTACATTATACAAAATAATAGTCAATGGCCACAGCCACACTAAATAAATATATAAAAAAAAAATGAAATGTTTTCCACATAAAAAGCTGCCTTCAGTCAGTTTGGTTTTCATATAAAAATAGATTGTATTATGATAATAAATATGTAAAATCTGTTTTTCTTACGAGAAAAAAATCATAATGACGTAATTTTTTTTCAATAATCAGATCGTTTCAAATTATTTTTACATATCAAAAATATTTTTAATACAATATTACAAACTGTTTGGAGATTCTTTGAATATTGATAGGAACTTTTTGAAGTGTTTGGAGAGAGAAAAACGTAAAACTGAATTCCTTCTACGCTGTCACCGGTCGTAAACATTCGATTCAGAGAAGGCTTATAAGTATGTCACGGTTTTTATCTTTATTAACTATTGACACGTCTAGACAAAAGTCCATAATTAATAAAGATAATTAAATAACTACCAAAATACTATTTGTATGCCTTTCCTCTCCGCTCTGAATCGTTAGAATCGGGTCTTTATGAGTCATTCGACCGACGTAATTGACCAATGACAGCGTAGTAGTAACTTTATATGATTATAACCCGTATTTAGGGATCATATCCACGAGCGAAAGAATCACAACAAGTCCGAATGAAAATCGCTCATAAAATCGAAGTGTGAACACACGTTCCAAGACAATGTACATTAGGCACGACGATATTATTGTCTAGATTCTCTCGCTCGTTGAGATGGTCCCTTAGGGTTTTATTGTGAATCTAATTAAGTTTACGCTGTACTCGCTTCCAAATCTGGAATGCGGTTGAAGTTCTGTTTCGCTTTAGACCAATAGTAATATGGCGCTCCGGGTGAGAAACAATACTTCTGTTGCAACGGCGCATCGTTTTCAACCCAATACATGATATAGAAGTTGCACATCTCATCATTGTTTGTTGGCCTGAAATAAAAATAAATAAATAAATAAATATATAGGGACAATCATACAGATTGAGCTAGCCCCAAAGTAAGTTCGAAACTTGTGTTATGGAATACTAACTCAACGATATTATATTTTATAACAAATACATACATAGATAAACATCCAAGACCCGAGGCCAATCAGAAAAAGTTCGTTTTTCATCATGACCCGACCGGGGATCGAACCCGGGACCTCCTGGGTGGCGGTCTGGCGTGGTAACCATTACGCCACGGAGGTCGTCATCATTATAAATGATAATATTAACAATCCTAACTAATATTATAAATGAGAAAGTGAGTGTGTTTGTTTGTTTGTTATTTTTTCAAGGCTTAACTAATCAGCCGATCATTATGAAAATTTGTATATGTATTGTCAGGGGTACAGAGCCCAACATGGGCTACTTTTTATCCCGTGAAAGTATATCATTCCGATGGGAAAATATTTTTTCTACTATAGAGGGCGCTGTATCGGCCAACAGATGGCGCCACAAGTCGGGCTATGGATTGTTTTGTTGTCAAACGAGATCTATGTCATAAAATTAAAGCGAGCGAAGCCGCGGGGAAAAGCTAGTATATAAATAAACTAGCCCCGGCTTCGCACGTGTTGTAGTAAGGATTCCTATAATTTTTGAAAATATAATATATTTAATATCCTATGTCACCCGGGATAAGTGTAGCTTCTCAACGGTGAAAAAACTCTTGAAATCGACCCAGTAGTTTCTGAGTTTATTCGTTACAAATAAAAATACGAATCTTTACTCTTTATAATATTAGAATAGATAGATATATAAATAAATCTAGATAGATATCTTTTAATGCCCTTTTATGGGACATTAAAATGTTTATGTGATCACGGCAGATGCAACTCTGTCGAAACGTAAAAAAAAACAAGTAAGTTGATGTGCGGTATTCAGAACGCGATAGTCGCGATAGAATATACAAAGATCACAGGACACCGACAGTTGGCTACACGGTTCAAAACCAAACCAACTTCAAATGTACTTTAAAGTAATTAGAATAAAACATATACCGTGTTACAAAAAAAACGTAGTATAACAAGTATTTAAGTTTTACAATATTTTGTCACTTTCACACTTCATTTAATTGTTATCAAGAAAGACAGACACAACAGTGAATAACTTATATACTCGATAGACATAGGTTACTCGGTCAGTCTGGCGTCAGTTCAGTCTGCTCAGAATGACGGGAGAATTATCGTCTAACCCACAGACTGACAGTTTTAGCTCGTATTTCATAGACGTTGTATGAGTATTCGCCGTGCGCGTGGCCTAGCGCACGGCCTAGCGCACGGCGAATTGTCTTTACAAGCGAAAAAAAGACTTAATACTTTAGCCAAGAGTTGAAATTGTTTTGTAACAATTTCGTTAATATTGAATAGATAGTCAATTGGATTATAAAGCATTTTTTTTTTCTGAACCTATTAAAATCTGGTAGTTCAGTGCACGAGCGCACTTAAGGTACAGCCGCCCCTGATCGAGACTGATGAATCAGAATGATGCCAGAATGAGCGTGTAATCTTGCTCTTATACTACGTTTATTTGTAACAGATTGTCTACACTGTTTTAAGCCTCGTTTCCAAACCAATGTCGCGCAGGCAATAGTAAAAAAATCTATCATTTTTATTAAGTTTTCTTACCCTGTATTAACTGCGTAATTATGAGTGTTGTTCATAGTACATCTTGCGGCTAACACGTCGCCCGTACTAACGATCAGTTTTTTATTAACAGCGTAGAACATCTGCGGCAATTGAGGACTGCGCTTTCCAATTAGCTCCCATACGTCACCGCTTTCCTTTTGGCGGACGACGTACCCAGATACAAGTGTACCTGTCAAAAAAAACATGTTAATTAAAACAAACGGCTTGATGCTTCAGTCCAAAGCAGCGCCAACATCATTCTGAACGTGCTAGCAGATAAAGGGGACTGTCCAATGGTGATGCATTGGGTCGGAATTCATGTGAAAATACGGTACACGTGAATTTAATTCAAAAATACCTTACAGAAGATCGTAGCCAAATAGCATTGGTCTCGGCCATGTTGTGTTCCTACGGTGAGTAAGGTCTCCAGAGCTCCACTTGGGGGGTTGGGAGGGTTGGCAAGGCGTGAGTGATACCCCGGTATTGCAAGCGTCTATAGGCTACGGTGATGCTTACCATCAGGCAGGCCGTATGCTTGTTTGCCAACTTTGTGGTATAAAAAAAATATATTTATAGGTGTAGGATAAGCAATAACAAATATGGATTGTATTTTAATTATCCAAAATAAAAATATTATTATTATTTAATCAGCCATAATTCATAAAAAAAACCTATAAGGTATATAGAAAAACTTATAATATTACGAAAATATTGATAAAAATAATTGACTTGCTCGCCCCAGGTGGGACTCGAACCCACGACCTCTCACGACCACGAAATCTCCTCCAACTAAACTACAAGAAAGGTGAGTGGAGACGATCATTTCTATAAACTGGTTGCAATGTGGCGCCCTCTGCATGGACTTACCTAAAGCATGCGTATGTGTACGGAACGCGAAGGGATGTAATACTTTCTTTTCCTCTACGGTACACGCTACTTCCATATGCTCAACTCTGTTTGGTCCGATCGATCCACTGGTCCCTAACAGGAATACCCCAGCTTGACGTCTCATTCTGCAATTTAAAAAATATGTAAGACGTAATAAACTAGGTATATACCAGGTGAATTTTTTATTTCAAAAATATTTAAAACTAGACTTCGTCCAAGTGAAGTTCCGCACCCGTTCCCGTGGGAACCACATTGAATTTCGGGAAAAGCTATAGCCTATGTCACTCCCTGATAATGTAGCTTTCTACTGGTAAAAGAATTTTTGAAATCGGTCCAGTAATTTCGGAGCCTATTCAATTCAAACAAACAAACAATCAAATCTTTCCTCTATAAAATATTAGTATAGAAAAAAGTATTAAGGTTAATTTTATTGTATAAATATCAAAATTAAATCTTGCTTAAAATTAAAATTTTTTTTTTCGATTCAATGTCTTTGTTTTAGTTGTGGTGGCCATAATTGTGGCAGTAGCGACATTATGTGTTTTAAATTGAGAACTTTATCACACCCGCTTTATTACCGATATACAAAAATATTAAGCTTCTTGACTTATCATAAAATGGTAGTCTTACCCCGGTGGTAATTACCCCAATTGACTATTCTGATATCACTAAAACAATTAATACTTACGGTTGTTTTGTATATTCCAGGAATACTCCGGAATTATCTGTTTTGCCCTCTGAAAAATAAATATTTTGTAATATTTTAGAAGAGCATTTTTTTAAGGTTTACAAGGGACAAGTATCAGAGCCGGCTTCATTTTACTTGCTAAATAATATATTTTTTTAAATGTTAGACTTATATTTAAAAAAACGTTTCGAAGGATCTTTGAATTTGAAGTTTGAACAAAAATAAATTACTTTCCTGACAATACACATTCTCGCTACATTATAGGATGTGGCGAGAATGTATACTGTGCGTGTGCAGAGAGCACATATGGAAGTTTCTAGAAGCAACCGGTCTGGACAAAATGGGAAATTTAATTGAAGGGCACTACGACCATCATCCATACATCGACGACCTCCGTGGCGTAATGGTTACCACGCCAGACCGCCACCCAGGAGGTCCCGGGTTCGAATCCCGGTCGGGTCATGATGAAAAACGAACTTTTTCTGATTGGCCTCGGGTCTTGGATGTTTATCTATATATGTATTTGTTATAAAATATAGTATCGTTGAGTTAGTATCCCATAACACAAGTTTCGAACTTACTTTGGGGCTGTGTGTGTGTGATTGATCTTTTCTTACTTTTTTTCTTTCTTACTACTAAAGATAAGCAATGGTCGAAGTACTTTTTGAAGCCCAAAGAAAACAAATAATAATTATACATTATGGTAGTATGTTTGTTTACTAACAATGTTTTATAACAATGTACAATGAGAGTCAGTTACCACAACAAAAACAACAAATATTGTTTATTGTTTATATAAACTATGTATTTGTCATGATTATAAGGGAATTCCTCAATAGTGACTAAGGAAATCAATCCATGTTTATTGTTTAATATATTATAACATTTCTAGGGAGATGAAATGAGGATGACGTCGCAACGCGTCATTTATTTTGCAGGTAAAACGGGAAATATGAAAGTCAATATTTTTTAAATATATTATGGTTTATTACCTGGGAACCGATGCATGTAGTGGATTTGTAATACAAGATATTTGATTGGCGAGTCCCTTCCAATGAGAAAGCCGACGTCTTCTGGAAGCTGGAGGCTGAGAGCATCTTTTGCCCAGGCGTACACGACCTGATTTCATTTCAAGTTATTATAAACCAGAAAAAACTGCATTTGTATCGAATATGAAAGTGCTGTGTGAAAATTGTGTGGAGTTTTAATGATTTATTTAACTCACATCATTCATTCAGATATTGGCACACTTAGGCCGTTTGTCCACCGTCACCGTCAACAGGACGTCTCACCGAGAACGAGATGACGGCGCCGATTTAGCGATACATAAATTTTCCCTGTGTCCACCGCACGCCCGTCACTCGAGCGCCGTCATCCCGTCCGCCGATTTATCACTTAAGTCACTGAGAACGAGATTATTTCTCGCCGAGATAAGGTGGACGTTACGGCGAGGCTCTCCGTTCTACTTCGTCTATACTTTTCTCTGATCACTCCGTACTTACTTCACTTCTGTCAACTTCCAGAGAAAGTACAATAATTTTATTTATTTCACTACAAATTACAGATTGTACTCTTAACCTAATTAAAGTGAAACATTTATTCTGTCACTTATAATAGGAGGCCAGCTGTACTCACAGAGATTCTATAAATCTCTGTGGCTGCACTACTATAAACCGTGACACAGCTGTCAACGCCTTCCATTCCGCAGAAGCGAAAGCGAAGTTTTATCTATAGATACTATGTAAGACTAGTAAAATACTCGCAACTTCGTTTGCGTTATATCTCGCTTTCCCGTGGGAATTTTGAAAAATCCTTTCTTAGTACATCCCTAGACATCGTAAGGAACCTACATTCCAAATTTGGAATCTCTAGATCCAGCGGTTTGGGCTGTGCGTTGATACCTAGTCAAATCAGTCAGGTATTTGAATTTTATATATTAAGATCTAATAATAACGGTACCTGAGATCCCGAACGGCAAGGACTGGCAGTGGTATACATATCATCTATTTCATTGGACTGCATTTCTCCGCAACTCCTGCAATGATAAATATTTAGTACTAGTAAATCCCTCGCAACTTCGTTTGCGTACATCTCGCTTTCCCGTGGGAATTTTGAAAAATCCTTTCGTAGTGCTCCCCTACGTTATACAAGGAACCCCTGTGCAAAATTTCAAGTTTCTAACCCTTATAGTTTAGGCCCTGCGTTGATATGTCAGTCAGTCAGTCAGCTTCTCCTTTTATATATATATAGATTAGCCAAAACATGAAATAAATGAGGTGGTCAAATATAGGCCATTGATAGATATACCAGTAATGCCAGGCTAAGTGTTTTAGTAGTTATTTATAAATATCCGTTGCCCCAATACAAGCCTAGATTATTTTCGTTACCAGGGGGCGCTGTGTGATTTAAAAAAAACTAGCTTGCTGCCCGCGTTTAATTTTATGCACAGTAGCGACACCTATTTTATAATGCGCCATTTCTATCACACTTCGGATCAAATCCTATGCGAATCGCATACTTTTCGGGATAAAAAGTACCTTATGTGTTAATCCAAGGTATCAGCTACCTACATACGAAATATCATGAAAATTTGCCTAGCCATTTGAGCGTAAAGAAGTAACAAAAAAAAACACAAACTTTCGCCTTTATCATATTAATGGGATAGTGGGATGTTATCTCTGCAGCACAGGGTTAATTTTATATGCGAACCACTTAACGGCCTTTCCACTTGGCCAAATTCAGAGTCTAACAAAAGAGATGGTGCAATACTAAGAAGTGAGAAGTTGTGAGTGCTTCCCGCTTATTCGTATGGCACCATCTCTTTTGTTAGACTCTGAATTTAGCCAAGTGAAGGCCGTTTAAAAAAGGTAGAATACTCACCAAGCATTTTCATTAGAACCAGGCTCAGTACAGCCGTAAAGGAGCATGTGATGAGCAGTGTGCATCGTTGCATTGGGTTTGAATCCCACTGAAACATTACATATTTAATTATACATGTATGTACCTACATACTCAAGAGAGGTAGGGCACAGCGGATAATCCGCTCAAATCGGTGCAGCCCGTCTGGGGAAGGACCTCCACCTTACAGAAGATCGTTGCCAAATAGCATTGGTCTCGGCCATCTCCAAAGTCGCCAGGCAGTCTCCAAAGCTCCACTTGGGGGGGTTGGGAGGGGTGGCAACGAGTGAGTGAAACCCCCGGTATTGCAAGCGTATATAGGCTACGGTGATGCTTACCACCGGGCGGGCCGTATGCTTGTTTTAAATAAAGTTTGTATACAGGAAAAGCAGAGTTTGCCAAACGTCCAACCTTGTACAAATCGATCGATGACCTCCGCCCGAGTGTCTCATTGAATAGAAATAAGCTCATTTTTTTTATAAAACCTGAGTTGAATTTTTAAAAAGGTCATCTGTTATTTCCCATTTAATTAACATCACTTGTAGTAACAGTCAACCAATGAAAGAGGTAACCAGGGTAGAGAACCAAAAACTATTTTGACGCTAATAAATACATTAAGCATTGTTATGAAACTTTGTAATTACATATTTTATCTTAAATAAATTAATGTACTAAGGTAAAAATATTTAATATGGCCCAACATTCCGTCAAAATGGTAGCGTCACGCACGGAAACATCTTCGCCTTGCGTGGCATATGCTGAGTGAATGCCATCATTTTGATGCAATATTTAGAATATTTTTTTTATTTGTTTAGATTTAAGTTAATTTTAAGATGTACTTATAGCACCAATAAAAATATTTTCTTTCTTTCTTTTCTAGTACAATATAAGTACTTTTTTTTATGTCAAACAGTAGACAAACAAGCAAGCGGGCCACCTGATGGGAAGCGGTGACCGCCGCCTATGGACATCAGTAACACCAGGGGCGCTACCAATGCGTTGTCCACCAAGGAAGTTGGAGGAAAGGAAGGTGGAAGAAGGAATAGGGAAGGCGTTGGGATTCCGGATCTCTCACTCACCGAACGGAACGCATTGCTGCTTCACGTCGATATTCTGTGAGAGGGTGGTACTTCCCCGGTCGAGCGAGTCCATTTCATAATAATTGTTCTACCACTCCAAATAAAATACTATTGATAAATAAAACTTCGCGTAAATCCCATCATGCAATGTTTAGAAAGCTTGGATCATGTTTACGGTCCAGCTCACATCTTTCATTAGCTGAATGTAATAAATGGATAGCTGTTATCAATATCAAAACAATTTGTGACCTCATGAGACACTCTTATAAGTAAAGTCCCGTTTCAGTCATTAGTTTGAAATGACTCACACACTAGTAGGTAAAAAATTATAGATATTCAAATTTTCCAGCCCAAAAGCGCACTTGCGGCTGGTCGTGTAAGGTCTGCCAGATATGAGATCACATGGCGGTTGCTTCCAGACTGCAGAATGATTTCATCATCATCATTTCAACCCATAATCATCCCACTGCAGGGATACGGGTCTCGAAAAATATTAGAGCGTCTGCCATGCAGCTTGAATTGACGGAGGCCTGTGTTTTCAAGCAGTCTGGAAGCAACCGCCATGTGATCTCATATCCGGCAGACCTTACACGACCAGCCGCAAGTGCGCTTTTGGGCTGGAAAATTTGAATAACTATAATTTTTTACAAAGCGGTGGTCGCATTGGTGCGTTGAGGTCATGCGATTTCATACAAAAGTTGAGAAGCAAGTATGCTCCGTTATTCCAATGGAATGGGAATTTATTAAGAAGCCATTCTATGGAATTAACCCATACTTGAAAAAACCTTATAACATCTTTTCGCTTTTTATTGAGAGACTTATTCATATGATGTCATTGCACTTCTGTGACTTACCAATGTAATAATTATTCTCGGGTGAAATCCTTATCGGAGTACATAAGTACAATTCATCCTGAAACAAAAATAAATTTAGTTAAAACCGAAAAAAGCTGTATTTTACCAATCTTATCATTTTATTTTGTTGAAATTTTTAATTTTTAATACTAAAAAAGTTGCTGTTTTGCACCTGATTGAAGATAAAAAGACAAAATCTGAAACTTTAAACGTGACTGCAATTACTGTAAGCCATGTTTACGTAGGCGTTTATTTGTTTACAAAGAGGAAATTGATAAGGTTGTGTTTACAGCTTGCAGAAACTGCATTCACAACTGGAAAATCTAAATGCTATGTGCGCTTTTCAAATTCGTTCGTTGGCATGGCATCGCGAGATACCTACAAGGTCAGACTTTACAACGTATTCTTCGAAGTGCACTTATGAGAAGCAATTTCGTTATGGGTTCAGGTACGCTTCGAAGAATAAGTAGTTTAGATGCAAGGGGTAAGCATACCTTGAAATGAGTGCGCTTCGAATACCTCGACATTAAAAATTATAGTGGTTATCGTTGCGCAACGGTGTCATCTGAACTTTCTGGACCCATATCGTCTGTTTTTTAACAAATGAGTAAGTAGCATGTAGGTATTGTAGGTAGGTACTAACTAAGTATGTCCTTTACACATTTCCGATCACAGAGTACTTTTTTATATAATATACTGAAATATCCGCTATTGATTAACCAATAGCCGTGCTCGCAACCGCAACGTAACTAATTACGTAGATCAACATGGACCAATAGCCAACAGTAAAGCAGTAATCGGTGCTTGTTAGAAACAAAAATTGACTAAAGCTCCCACTCCCGCGAACTTGAACGAAATCAAGTGAAGTTAAACACGAAGTTAGAAGACAAAGGAAAAGACGAAGTAGGACGAAGAACCCTTCTACACACTTATTTTCGCTCAACTTCTTAAGAGACGGGGGCATGGGTGGGGCACAGCGGATAATCCGCTCAAATCGGAGCAGCCCGTCTGGGGAAGGACCTCCACCTTAAAGATCGTAGCCAAATAGCATTGGTCTCGGCCATGTTGTGTTCCTACGTTTGGTAAGGTCTCTAGAGCTCCACTTTTTACAGGGTCGGCAGCGCGCGAGTGCGGTGATTGCTTACCATCAGGCGGGCGCCGGGCGGTATGATTGTTAGCCACCTTAGTGGTATAAAAAAAACTTCGCAATAGTGTAGAGCTAGCATAAAATTAAAGCTATAAAATATACCCTAAACTTTTTCTATATTTCTATAACTGGCTTCACTACACCCACCCCAAACTGCGTAGGCCGTCTCTCCCTGATTAATTAAATCCTAATTTTATTGAAAAAATATTTATACTGACGAGCAATATAAATGGCAGACTTTCAGATTGTAATCTAGAAATGTTTTTATGGTTGTTTTGTTTTTGTAATGTAGCTAAAATTAATATTCAAGAATTCGGTCAGTCGCGTTAGGGGCAATTCTATACAAACAAAATATTATTCACATATAATCACACTAAAGAACACAATGTTACAATACAATTACAAATGGGCAGTAAAATAGTAGTAGTATTTCCTTTTTCTTTGCTGGTGTCATAGCCTTGGACGTCGAAGATGGATTTTCAAACTTTAGAAGCAGCTTCAATAATATTCTTTCTATTCAGCCCAAAGTCCGTCTTTGAAGTTTGGAATTTAGGATGTGTCTCTTCTATCAGGTTGGAGTTCAAGCAGGCAAAATAGATGAGATGATAAATGACAGTTCAGTTAGTCTTAACCCATCATTTTATCCCATTTATCTTGCCATGCACTGTATTTATACAACCCACATATTTCCACTTCAGCATATTACGCCATCAGTTTATCTATATAAATATTCTGATAGCACTGAAGTGGTTTTTCATTAACAGTATTCAATATAATATGAAAAATTTATATATGATTATGGTGAATCGCTCAAAAGCATTTTCAAGTTATTGACATATTATAATATACTGTCACTGTTAAAATAAAGAAGAAAAAACCGGTTAAGTGCATGTCGGGCCACGCACAGTGTAGGGTTCCGTATTTGAAGTGCTTTGCTTGCTTGCAAATGAGTACAATATCATATTCTATGATATTTGTAAGTTTTCATCATAGAAATTTTATTTTATCAGTTAGTTGGCTATTAGGTACGAGGCACCTAGTAGAGCCTACTTAACCGTTATAGTTTTCATTGAAGGTTCAGCTTAAGGACTACTACTGTTTTTTTTTTCAAATTTCTAAACAACAGACTTTCGGAGATAGAGGGGGGGGGGACCACCGTGCAAAACGAAAATTGACATAATAAATGTAAATAATTCCGAAACGTATCATTGTATCGCAAAATGATGTTTTGATTTTTGAAGAGACCTATCTAACGATACGCCAAAAAATGGGGTGGGCGCGAAAAATTATTTTTAATTCTTTTTTTAAAAATTAGCATAACAAAATTAATTTCTGGTGTAATCTTATTATCCAGTTTTTCATATTATATTCAAACAAAAAACAATGTAATTCATGTATAATTTTTTCCTTGAGAATACCTACTTGGAATCAACTAAAAAATCATACATTATATTGTGTATTTGATACAATAAGTGAAAGAGCCTAAAAGTCTTATATTCATCCTGATCCCTTCCTGTTTCAATCCCTCTTCCCGATTCCTTACATGGGCAAAACTTTCAAAACTTGAAAATGCAAAGAAAAAGATAAGACAGTCGTATGATACAGTCCAGTTTGTGGGGAGCAACTGAATGTCTCTCGCTGCCAATAAGCGAAAATGAAAGGAATTCAAGGAGGCTTTTACTCTCAGAGGATCACACCACAAATTTGTGGCTTGAGAAGTGAAGCTATAATAAATAAATATGAAATTTAAAACATCCCGCTGAATTCTAAATAGCATAAAATTATTAAATGTTTTAATAATTAAAAAAATAATTAAAATGTATGTATAAAGGTAATTTCTTTTTAATTGCCATAACAAAATTAATGTGTGTAAATTGATTAACATTATCAGATCAAAATTGTGGACTGTATGAACATGCAATTTAAGCAACATTAACCTGAACTAGTATTTGGATGGGTTTACAAATTTTGAGACTATTAATTTGTACTGTACCTACTGTTTGACAGGCTATGTTCAGTCTGTGAAAAAAATTAAAGGAGTGCAATCCTAGGAATTCTACTTATTAGTAGAATTCCTAGGATTGTCATCCCACTTGGATTGTCATTGGCCATATATTATTATATATGGCCAATGACAATTACTTATAATCAAGTGACCTGCAAGCTTCCACGTTTACATAGAATAAGTACCAGAGGTAGAATGACCACTCTCCGCCCCGCATCGGATTGCCATACCTTACCCCAGATGTGTGCAGAGGCAGGAAAAGTTGCAAAATGTGTATACGTGGGTGCGTGTACAGACGACATTGGCCTATGTAGTCAAAATAGGTAATTATTTCACACGCGTTATATGGGTGTGTCTGGGCTGTGACGTTTACGGAGTTGACAGGGTAGTTGGACTTTTTTAAATAAGGACAACCAATTAGGAGGCGAGTGGCATCCTGTCAATTTTTTTTGTGGAAGCAGCGACAAAAGCAGTAGTACACAATTTTTATTTATCAGATCGTTTTTTGGTCAATTGGACACCACTGCTTCTGTCATTCACTCCCAACTGACTAAAGGGTGTGCATGTGCACCATCACAATGCCGCAAGATCTCAGTACCGATCGGACAGCTTGTCTCTACTTTTATGTTGATGTTCAATGTAAATTGCTAGCATCTGTATGTAGCTACCATGTCCACAAATTTAATAATCAAAAAAAGAACTCATTAGGATATTTTTTAAATTAATCTATGTACAAAAATTCTGGCAACTATCATAATAAGAAATATGTATGTAATAAAATAAAATGAATAAATAAAATATATTTTTTTGTTACCTGCCAGAGTTACTTTTATATTAACATACAAACGCGAATGAAGCAGGAAAGATTGATAAAATAAATTCGTTATTATTTCATAACATTTGTCAGAAACTGGTAAAACATTAATTTATAATATTTATATGCTAATTTAATATAATTAACTTACCTTGTGAGGATAGACATTTGGCATCAAAAAACTGTAAGTATCAATTTCAAAAGACGATACAAAACCGCAAAAGTATAACGTGGCGAGAAAACAAATAAAATTATGCATTATGTATTATTTATAACAGAAATAGAATAATGGAAAATCTGTAGGAAATAAAATTAAATGCAATTAGTTTTGCGTTATTGTGTATCCGTCACTGCGCTTTACGTTATATCAATTTTATCGGCAAACTACGCGCGAACACTTTCAGTAATGTTTCACGTATGAAGCGACAAGTGTTTATAAATTAATTCAATAAAACACATCGATCAATAGAACTCGCGAAGTTTACGATAACGTCACAAACTATGTTGCCAGTTTTGAAATATTTTCTATCTAGGGGTGAGGCGTTATCAGAACAATGACAAATCACTGTTATCGAAAAATTCACTGCTCCTGGCGATATGAAATACCTGTTACGAAAAATACCACCCTGTGACATGTCACAGTCAGGAACAGGTGAACTGTGACTGATATCTATCAATCTATCGCTATCTCGTTTCATTTGTAGGTGCTGAAACGAGCTTTAGCACGTATAAATGAAACGAGACGGCGATAACCTGTGACCTGTCAAGTGTCACTGTGAATTTTATTATGGGTATTTTTTTTTTTACATTGTGGTAACCACTAATTCAACGTCAATGACTATATTATTATTTATATTTTCTGCCGTAATCAAGTCTCAGAGTGGAAAAATATCACCTGTTATTTATTAACATTATTTGGACCTGTTAATTCTTGGGAACAGGAACAGGCATAACAGGTATTAAATTTTACCTGTTTACTCATCTCTAATATTTTCCTACAGTAGTTGCCCGATATCAAAATTAATGAAAAGATTATATAGTATTCAACAGTCGACAGTTATTTGAGAATAGGTATAAATTCACTAATAAAAATACTTTTAAATACATATTACTTAAAATTAAACATACATACAGTCTTTACTTTTTTTTCTAAAATTTGTTCTAGTGGCGGCCTCTGTACACACTAACGCGGAACGTGCACTAACAAGAACGAGACTATTTAATTTTCAGCAATATCAATAGATGTCGTTGTCAATATTAATGTAATTTATTATTATTATTCAGAAAGATAGATATAAATTGTTAAATGCAGAGGTAAATTATTATCGCATTTATTAGGGAAAGATTGGAAGCATTTGACATGTAGTCACAGAATAGATAATAGTACTACGATGTAGTGTTGAACAATAAATAAAAAATTATAGGTAGGTACCTACGTAAGAGCATAGGATACTATAATAGGTAGGTACTTCACAGATATTAGGTAGGTAGGTACTTATAATACCTACTTACCTACTGTCAATGATGTTAATTATCTTACATACAGTAGGTACCTACTACGGGTGAGGAAGTAAGTAGGTACCTACCTACTGCAGAGAGTAGAGAATGTTGATGAAAAAATAGAAATTTTATGGGGCAAACTATTACACGACCACGAGACCATGACCAGATTATCAGTAATATATTAGAAGGAAAGATATATTGTAGAAGAGGATGAGGGAAGCCGAGGAATGATCAAGACAAGTGAAGAAAAAGGAAGGGTAGGTATTTAGAGAGATGAAAGAGCTGGCACAAGACAGAGGTAAACGGAGGCTGCTACAGGGACAAGAGCGCGACTCTAAAATAATAAAAAGAGACAGAAGGTAAGTAGGTACATAATCTATCTAAAGTACTATCCAATCAAATTATTACCTATTATCACTTAAATACTTCCACTCATTTGTTGTATAATGGTTGTATGTAAATATCTACCTATCTAGGTAAGTATCTAGTCTAGTATCTTATTATTAGTCATTTATAAGTTCATAATAACATTATAAACTATTGTTTAGTTTTAGTTTTTTTTACTTATTAATTTATAAAAAGTATACCTATTGTTAAACAGGTACCTATTACATAATATAAGTATATTTTTAGAAATTTGAATTTATATTATTGTGCTAGTACTTAAATGACACCATGGGGAGTGGCTCCAGGTGCTGAAATACAGGTTTTAAACCTAGTTCGGCAATGGATGCACTATAAATATTAGCGTACTAGCGTTTATCGTATCATAAACTGATAAACTGTAACATTTATTTTGGAAATCAATTATTATATTATATTTTAAACTATTATTATAATAATGCATAATTATGTATTTTGTATGCAAAGTTTAATGAAAAATATAATATTTCATACTTAGATATTATTATAGATAGCTAGGTAACTACCTACTTATTATAATATTTTAATTGTGTTGTTTTTCCTATATTAATAAAATACACACATACATAATGTAGGTAACAAATACATACAAACACATAGGTACAATAGCATTCATCATTCAGTTCAGTTCCAATTTTGTGTCAGACACGATATCATACCTACCACACACTTCGCAATGAAAATATTTGCACTTTAATGTTTACGTAATATGGTGATGTGACTTTATTAATTGTAAAAAGTTTTGTTATTTTATGAATGTTATTGGAAAAATATCATCGTAGTAAGTGGTTGGTTTTACAACAAAATAGAGTTGAAATACATAATCGAGAATCGAGGTCATCTATTTATTCTCATTGTATGACGCATTTTGTGTGTTACCAGCAGTAAAATTATACGTGGTTCCATTACACGCATCTTTAGTCAAAATGTCCATGGGAGATAAATTTGATAAGCTGTTCGAAAAAATGAAAGAAGAATTTCAAAAGCAGACGATTGATATAACGGATAACTTAACAACCAATTTGTCTAGAAGAATTGATGAGAGACTGAGACCAATAGTTGAAGAAAATACTTTATTGAATGATCAAATAATAAAGCTTGAGAGAAGAGTTGAATTTCTCGAAAGAGATAGCAAGAGAAATAATATTATATTTTTTGGCATGGAAGAAACAGAAGATAACATAACTGAATTGTTAGAAAATATGATGGAAAAGATTGCAGATGATATAAATATAAAAGTTGAGAAATCTGAAATAAACAACGTTTATCGAGTTGGAAAGAGAAATAGTGAAAACAATAAGCCAAGGCCTGTTGTAGTATCTTTTGTTAATGCATGGAGAAGAGACGAAGTTCTGAGAAACAAAAAGAAATTTATAAAGGTTCGAGTATCTGAAGATTATCCTAAGGCTGTGCAAGAAAGGCGAAAGCTATGGAAATCGGAAATTAAAGAAGAGAGAAATAATGGAAAGATTGCTTATCTGGTATACGACAAACTGCTGGTTAAACCAAGGGATGATAAGAAAGAAATTGATAAACCATCAACGTCTAATGCCACCGAAGAAAAGAATAAAGCTTCTGCCAGCTTTTATGAAATAGATATAGAAAATAGAATTAACAAATTATTCCAGGACAAACCACAGAAACGAAAAATTCCAAGTCATTATTGAATGATACAATAATATATACTACCTATTTATTTTAGGTGATATACTTACTGTCAGATGCTTAATTAAAATACCTAATTAAAAATAAAAGAATAAATTTGTGTTTAGTACCTACATATTATGTAATATCTTATTATGGAAAACCGTATTCGTGTAGGTATATCATCTGTACTTCCCAAAGGTTGACTTTTTGTACCTACCCAAAATACATATTGTGGTCACTAAAGTTTAAATAAATAGAAATAAATTAATTTCGAATTTTGTATTAATAAACGTTATAGTTATGTTACTTATATTGTTTTATGATGAAATGATGGTATGTTAAATGTCTAGTTAAACAAAGTCTACCTATCTAAGTAATATTTAGATTAAAAAGTATTTATATTATAATTATTTACATTAAACCAACAGCTTTACTCAATATTAATAATGTACATTGTACAAAATAAAGTAGATATAATTAAAGGTTCCCACAGGAAGTAAATAAATAAATAGGTATCATATTAAAATTTCTAACTTTGTGCAAAATATAGGTAATTCTTATTTTAAAAATTTAAAATAATTTTGACAACTAATTTTATAAAGAAACAAAAATGTTATCTAATGACATGATTGTGATTTTTTTTAACAAATGACGGTCGATAAACTAAATTTCTATTGTTAATCTCAATGAACTACAACATAGATAGGAACACATCTGTAGCAGGAAAATACAAAGAGGTGCCATAATCCCGCGTCCGGCGCGTCCGACCGATTGTCATGGCTTCGGCACTATAAACGATTAAAATATCCAGTTATTGTATTTTTCGGTTCTGTGTGTTTGGTGTTAGTTGTGAACTAGTTCAACCCACACAAAATTATTTAGTGATTCATATAATTCTCAAATATTCAGTAAGTTTTCCATATAATACAATCTTCTAAATTGTAAATTCTTCGAGGTCATACGGTCATATTTGATATTATTTCACAGACTAAAACATCAGTGTTGCCAGTATAAAGAAGCAAAATTAATAATTTGCACATTTGCCGAGCCGTTTTACGCAGACGTGTTTCAATAACATTCACTATGTCTCTGGGTGATAAATTTGATAAACTATTCGAAAAAATGAAATTAGAATTCCAAAGGCAAACGATTGAGCTAACGTATTCGCTAACAAATAATTTATGTAGAAAAATTGATGAGAAACTCAAACCGATTCTAGAGGAAAATAAAGCATTGAAAGACCAAATCACAAAACTGGAAAATAGGATTGAATATCTGGAAAGAGATAATAAACGAAACAATGTTATATTTTTTGGTTTAGAAGAACAAGAAGAGAGTGCGATTGAGCTATTTACAACTATGAAAGAAAAGATTAATAGCGATCTGAGTATGAATATTGAAAGAAGTGAAATTAATAAAGTTTATCGTGTTGGAAAAACAAAGAAGAGAAAACCAAGGCCGGTTGTTGTTTCGTTCACAAATTCATGGATGAGAGATGAAGTATTGAGAAATAGAAAGAAGTTTAAAAGAATTATAGCTTCTGAAGATTACCCAAAAACCGTGGTAGAGAAACGAAAGTCATGGCAATCGGAAATGAAAGCAGAAAGAGAGAAAGGAAACATCGCATATTTGGTATATGACAAACTTCTAGTTAAACCTGGGAATCTTAAAAACGAGAAAGAATTTACTGAAGTAGGTACTAGTGCTGTAGAAGAAGAAGTAGAGAAACCACGAAGACCAAGAGCCAGAGTACCGGATCATATAAGAAATAAATATAAGAAAAATGAAGATGACCCTCAGTAAATGACCTTGGATGATTTCTAGAAGTACACCAACTATTTAAATACCAATATGGCGAGTAATGAAGCGGGTTAAAGAGAGATTTCTATGATAAAAGGGATTATTATTTAAACACTGAATAATTTACACATCATTATTATTATTTTATAATATTCTGTTTTGTACGTGAGTGACTATCGAAATATTATTCTCCGGCTTTAATTTTATTGTATTGCATATTACGATTTTTATAACAATATTAATTATAAATTATATTTTAACATGAAATGAACATATGGAAAAAGGAATATTGAGCTCAATATTGTTGAGGAAAATGTTTTGTGGAAAGTACGGCATTGCCGAAAATTTTCCCTAGAATTTTATGTTTTTATTTTGTTATATATTTTTATTTTTTATTTTTATATAGATACTAAAAGGTACCTTTTTAAAAATCCAAAAACTATACTATTAAAAATATCTTTGAATTATTAATAGTTTATCCCAATCCCAATATAATTATTTTATTTAAAAAGTTTTTTTTAAAAATATTTTTTTAGATATCAAATAAATGCGATACAGGTGTAATACAATAACAAAATCGAATTTGATTTTAATAAATTTTTCAAAATAAAATCATTATTATTGTAAGTTACAAAAAGTTTGTTGTAAAAACGTGTTGGAATAACCAATGCAGAGTACTTTTAGTAAAAGGTATTTAAAAACCTTTTTAAATTCGATTTACATTAAAACTAAACAAAAATACCTATAAGTTTTATTACAAACTAGTATTTTTTATACAAATTAGGGCACTTTGAAAAAAGACTTTATTTTTCCAGTTTTCATCGCAGTTATTTATTTCTCAATTCTTATATTTTTAATGTAAAGTAATACCTAACATAGGTTATTATTTTGAAATTATTAACAAAATGTAAAACTAATTTATATACCTACATAAAGTTTTATTCAGAGATAGTATAAAAAAAAATATATATGTATTGGATTTTATGTTTTTATTTTATTATAAAATTTTATATCTATGGGTTTTTTATATAGTACCTACCTACTAAAAGGTACCTTTTTCAAAACCAAAAATCAGTTTAATAAAAATATCTTTGAATTATTTATTAGTAGAAATTTATCCCAATCTCAAGGTTAATATGAATTTTATGAAAAATCTTTTTTTTTATAATCAAATAAATGCGATAAAGGGCGAAATATAATAACAAAAATCTGATTTTAATTAATTTTTAAAAACAAAATTATTATTACAGTAAGTTACAAAAAGTTTGTTATAAAAACGTATTGGAATAACCAATGCAGAGTGCTTTCAGTAAAAGGTGTTAAAAAATAATTTATTTTTTATCGATTCACATTAAAACTAAATAAAAATGCCTATAAGTTTTATTACAAACTAGTATTTTTTATACAAATTAGGGCACTATAAAAAAATACAATTTTTCCAGATTTCATCGCAGTTATTTATTTCTCAATTCTTATATTTTTATTGTAAAGTAATAAAAATAATATAAAATAATTTAAGGGATATTTTTTTTATTACACAAAAACATAATTTCTTATTTTAACAAAAAACATATTTTATTATTTCTTAAAAAACTTAATTGATTGAAAATGTGTTTGTTGTAATTACCAAAATGTTGAAGTTAAGGTTACTTAAATAAATATTAAAAGAATAGAAATAAATATAAAAAAAATGAACCTAAAAGTTTAAGACAAACCATTTTGATTAAGGATAGCATATTAATATTATTGCTATCTCTGTAGAAAGTAAATGTTTATTAAACTTAATATTAAATCATCATAAACAAATAATTACAATATTTTTAACATATATTTTAGTTTTTTTTTTTTTAGTACAATATCTATCTTTAAACCTTTTAAATATTTATAATTTTATAATTTTTTTAAATTTTAATTGATGAGATATTATATTATTGACATACTTCCACAGGAAGACAAACTTACTTATAAATTAAAACAATTTAAAACTTCCATTAAATTATATTATTCATCACAGTCATCACAGATATTTAAAAGATAAATACCGTAATTTTGTAACTCACATAAAACATTAAAACGATTTAATCATTCTTACATTTACTTACGTAAGTACGCTTTTTTAATGCAATAACTATCATTGTTATTGCATTAAAAAAGCGTATTTTATAATAATAATTAAAAATTGCATTATTTCTTATGTTTACTTGTATAAGTTTACGGTTTAAGCATTTCTGTACAATATCATCAACAGTTTTACATTTTTATATTATGTGACCTATTTTATCTGTTCCAAATCTTATATAAATATAAGAAATGCCTACTCATATGGGAGGTCACGCCGGAAACAATTTGTGTCCATGGAAGAAATATAGAATGATATTATTTTACGGCATTCGACCAGAGAGTGGAGCCCCTACGAGAATACTATGTTGATCAAAGAATATAAAATATACAGACAGGCGGACAACGAAGTTGTATGTTGTTGAAGTAGGAGTAAATTCTAATCACAGAACAAAGAAACCAGGTTTTTCTAACTTCCTTGATTGAACTATAAAAATATATAAGCATTAAAAATAATTAATAATTATTAAAATTATTTTTAATTCATTATTATCAACTCGAATTTTAAATTTAATATAATAATAATGCCTGCATTTAATTTTTAAGGTATGCAAATGTTATAATGTTCAAAAAACTTTTTAGTAAGCAGAGATTTAAATCAAAAAACATTGTATTTTTTTATCTTGAAACATTATTAATTTCAAAAATGTTTTATTTTATTATTATAAAATTTTAGAATAATTTTCACATTGTTTATTAGGCAGAAATATTAATCTAATATAGGTACATCTTATAATAATAATTTACTAATAAAGAACATTTGTAAGGAGTCAAACAATGTTAGAAGATTGTAAGCTATGAAAATTTTGTTATGCTTGATTTTGTATTAGCATTTTTGTAATCGTCTTACTAATTATTGATACTTAAGTACCTAGGTACTTTAGGTACTAAATAAAATATAATCAAACAGTAATAAATATAAGTGCTTTGTAATACTATGTGTAAGCATGTAATTAAAATATATTGAATAATTTAGTGAATTTTATTTCCAATAGTAAAATTTTACTATTTCCTAAAATACTTACTGTTGACAGTTTCGAAGTATTAGGTACTCATGGGTGAAAAGGAATAATCCATCCATATCCATCATCCATTGTATGTGTAGGATACTACTATGTGGTATGTACAAAATGGTACAAACCAATACCACTAACGCCATCTATTAAATTTTCTTTTGAACTATTATCGTTCAAAAAATGACGTTCATTTCTGCTTTAATGAGCTTCATGAAAGGATCGCCCGCCGGTGTGCCATGCCAGTGTTTTGAAAAACACCTAGTTTTTGTTTCCATAACTGTCGTCTAATATCCGTCGTATAAATCTATACTAATATTATAAAGAGGTAAAGTTTGTGTATTTGTTAAATTGTAAGGGGTAATCTCGGGATCTACTGAACCGATTTTAAAAATTCTTTCACCAATAGAAAGCCACATTATTGCTGAGTGTCATAGGTTATTTAAAAAACCAAAAAATAAAAAGGCTTTTAACATTATGCCCAACGAAGTGGGCACGGGTCAGCTAGTGTGTAATAAAGTAAGTATCTAATGTGTAAATAGTAGGTAATAGGTAATTGTGTAGTAGTATTTTGTGAACGTGTGTGACTCTCTGATCCAGTTTGGTTTTTAGGGTTCCGTAGTAAACTACATGGAACCCCTAATAGTTTCGTCATGTCCGTCTGTCAATCTGTCTGTCTGTCCGTCCGCGGTCTAGCGCTTAGACGCTTAATGCTAGAAAACTGTAATTTGGTATGTATGTATACACAATACTTATTAACAATGGTAACAAAGTGCTGAAACAAAATTTTCAGTTACCGAGTAATAGCCGACGAACTTTTATAATAAAATTCATTTGATGAAAGTGATAGAATTTGATATTGGACCCATGAAGATCTTCTTCATGATTGGACCCGACTGAAGGCAAGCAAAGCACGGCAAATACGGAACCCTACATTGTGCGTAGCCCGACAGGGTACTTGCCCGGTTTTTTGGTTTAAGCATGACGCGAAATACAAGGATCCCTTTGCAAAGTGGTAAGTTTTATTCAGAATTTCAATTTGATGCCTCTGTAGCTTCATACTCTTTTCCGTAAAGGCGATCATACACAAATCACGTTCGTCCCTATGTATCGAGCATCGAGCCATGCTTTGGGGCGGTCGTAATGCGCTCACGTACGACCTTGACGTAGATTTACGATTCAACCCGATTGAGTTTGTGGGTGAATGGGGCAAGCCTTTATTTACAAAGATATTCCATTGGCTCGTTAGGTTACGCAATGTGTCATAAATTCATCATTCGATGATAGGAACAAATGCAGGTCGGTTTTGTTAAGGAAAATGGAATAAAGATGTAAAAAAGAATAGTGAATATTGGATTTCAACACTGTTCTTGTCTGACCCAGGCTATTACTCACGAAATAGGTATACTGTGTCGCAAATTATTACGATGAGACGTCGCAACGCAATGACATCACTCCACATCAGTTGAGTGGCAGTGAATCCACATGGATTCGTCGTTGCAGCGCTGATAGCGAGTACGCTATCAGCGCTGCAATGGAAGCAAAAAATCCACGCTCAGCTGAACTCCTGGCCTAACCTACGGGTACGCACATGACCTGGCTGAAATGTGACCAACAGTACCTACCAATTCATTATCATCATCACCAGTTCGTTGTCTATTGCAAAAACTCCACGAAAGAAGACTGCAGCGACTTATTCTGACCAAGGTATCGAAGAGGCATAGGTACCCATGCCTCTTCGATACCTTGGTCAGGTGAGTTGGGCAAATTTATTATTATTATGCCTAATCAGGACAGTTTTAATAATTACGCATGCCTTTACTGAAACTAGGAAGTACGACCAAATTGATAGCTAACCCTTTTATAAAGTTATTTTTATATAACACGTTATTATCACGCAAGGTCACTGCCGGTCACCAATATTATCTTGACGTCAGTTACCATAGACTAAATACAAATATACGACAGTAATATCCTACTGGTGATTTCTGGAAATACCACTATGAAATAATCTAAGCTGTGGCCACTTCAAACTTTATAATGTATAGTGGACAAATTTATGAGGTATTCGCGTGGTTGCGTGTCCAGAAGTAATTTCTGCTGTGAAAACATATGTCATAGGGACTTAACTGGGGAGCAAGGGGTCAGTGGGTTAACTACTTTACTCTCGAGGACATTAGACAAACTCGGTAGTCAAGGTGTAATTGACTAAAGACATGAGATTTCATTAATTAAGAACACTTTCGTGGTAATAATTTTATTATTGCGTGAGTTGTTCTCTGGGGTTCCAACTTTCTTTAGGAAAATTATTGATTCACAGTCACAGCCAGTTTCAGAAAAGCATTTTAATTTTAATTCCACATTAAGTCTCTATTTTCTTCGTTAGTTACTTCGTTAGTTTTAAATGCAACGGAAGCACCTTTCAGAACAAACAAAGCTCTAGATTTGCAAAGCAAAAATATAATTTATTCATTTTTTATTCTCACCACAAGTAGGTATGTACAATATATGTATAATTAAAAATTATAAAAGAATATACATAAATAATGCTTGAAAAATAAATAACACTATATTAAATAACAAGATCGCAATACTCAAAACAATTTAATCAAGGTTTTTGTTTTAATAAGAGTAACAATAACTTACTGGCCGGTAAGAAATTAAAAAAACAATATTAATAAACGGCCAGGCACTCAATATTTTAAATGAAAACAATCCAATCATGCGATAACATAAACAAATTTCAAATTAGGAACAAAACGATACCTACAGGGCACAATATGGAAAATGAAGCGAAGCGGAAGGGACCGTACTGTGTAAACGGAATATCCACGCATCCAGAGCCTGAGTTGTTTATTTTTTTACGGCACATTAGACTTTGGATAGCCACCGATTTTAAAAGGCAATGTTTAAGGAAGGTTCACGCTTTTATGATTTTCGATAATGATTTTCTATTATTGTACTTAGGCTCGACTGATTTTTAGTTGTAGCCAACTTTTCTCCGCGGCTTCTGCAATACTAAAATATGCTTTCTTTCGTTTTCCCGTTCGAATAAATGATGTTTGGAATAAAAGTTTACAATATTTCAAATATTTGAACGATTTGAACACATACTTTGAAGACAGCTAAATCGTAGAGAAAATACAGTTTTATTTGAACAAAATACGATAAACGAAAGTAACGCAGTGAAGCTAGCGATGGGTTTATAATAATCTTTAAAAATAAATCTGAAGATATACATAGCCATTTTGAAAAGGTATAGATGAACGTAATAATATTTGCCTACCGGGTCTGTAGACTTTAATATAATTAAAGAGGCGCAGATGGCGTTGCGGGGAAGGGAGGCTTAAAAGCCCTTAACTACGTCATCGAAATTAAATTTGAACTGATTACAAATATACAAGCATATCCGTAATATGTACATGCGAAAGTAACCTTGCTAAACCAATTTAAACTTATGCCACGAAGTATGACATCCAAAAAATATTTTCCCGAAAGTTTTAATACAAGGACAAAACAATGTGAGTAAACCGCTTCAATTCTTTAGTCTAAAAATATAATTTAAAAATCTTAAAATAGGTACATAGCACTTATTAAAAATATTTAATGTTAATTTATAAAAAATGTTTCCGCCCGGGATCGAACCGGGGGCCTTCTGCGTGTTAGGCAGATGTGATAACCGCTACACCACGGAAACTTACTATCATGTGTCTTATTATCAAACTAGCTTCCGCCCGCGGCTTCGCCCGCGTGGCCTAGTAACAATTAGCATATCTTTCTTCAGAAACAAATTCCGGTCCGGGATGGCCTGGTACGGTACGGTTCCATCCGGTCCGATCAGGTCCCGTCAATCCGGTCCGGTCCGGTTCGGTCCGGTCCGGTCCGGTCGGTCCGGACCTTATAAGGACCCTGCATGCCAAATTTGGAATCTCTAGACTCAGCGGTTTGGGCTGTGCGTCCCCTCGCAACTTCGTATGCGTATATCTCGCTTTCCCGTGGGAATTTTGAAAAATCCTTTCTTAGTACGCGTCTAGACGTCGTAAGAAACCTACAGTCCAAATTTGGAATCTCTAGACCCATTAGTTTGGGCTGTGCGTTGATATATAGTTAAGTCAGTCAGTCAGTCAGGACTTTGAATTTTATCTATGAAAAAAAATCCGGTCCGGTCCGGTTCGATCCGGTCCGGTCCGGTTCGATCCGGTCCGGTCCGGTTCGATCCGGTCCGGCACGGCCAGGTACGGTGCGGTTCCTTCCAGACCGATCAGGTCTGATCCTTTCCGGTCCGGTCCGGTCCGGTCGGTCTGGACCTTATAAGGACCCTACATGTCAAATTTGGCATCTCTAGACCCAGCGGTTTGGGCTGTGCGTCCCCTCGCAACTTCGTATGCATATATCTTTTCTCGTGGGAATTTTGAAAAATCCTTTCTTAGTACATCCCTAGACGTCGTAAGGAACCTACTTGTCAAATTTGGAATCTCTAGACCCAGCGGTTTGGGCTGTGCGTTGATATACCCTCGCAACTTCGTTTGCGTATATCTCGGTTTCCCGTAGGAATTTTGAAAAATCATTTCTTAGTACACCCCTAGACGTCGTAAGGAACCTACAGTCCAAATTTGAAATCTCTAGACCCATTGGTTTGGGCTGTGCGTTGATGTATAGTTAAGTCAGTCAGTCAGGACTTTGAATTTTATCTATGAAAAAAAATCCGGTCCGGTCCGGTTCGATCCGGTCCGGCACGGCCCGGTACGGTGCGGTTCCTTCCAGACCGATCAGGTCTGATCCGTTCCGGTCCGGTCCGGTCCGTTCCGGTCCGGTCCGGTCCGGTCGGTCTGGACCTTATAAGGACCCTACATGTCAAATTTGGCATCTCTAGACCCAGCGGTTTGGGCTGTGCGTCCCCTCGCAACTTCGTATGCATATATCTTTTCCCGTGGGAATTTTGAAAAATCCTTTCTTAGTACATCCCTAGACGTCGTAAGGAACCTACTTGTCAAATTTGGAATCTCTAGACCCACCGGTTTGGGCTGTGCGTTGATATATAGTTAAGTCAGTCAGGACTTTGAATTTTATATATATAGATGAAGAAAAAAAAAACGGTCCGGTCCGGTTCGATCCGGTCCGGTACGGCCCGGTACGGTGCGGTTCCTTCCAGACCGATCAGGTCTGATCCGTTCCGGTCCGGTCCGGTCCGTTCCGGTCCGGTCCGGTCCGGTCGGTCTGGACCTTATAAGGATCCTACATGTCAAATTTGGCATCTCTAGACCCAGCGGTTTGGGCTGTGCGTCCCCTCGCAACTTCGTATGCGTATATCTTGCTTTCCCGTGGGATTTTTGAAAAATCCTTTTTTAGTACATCCCTAGACGTCGTAAGGAACCTACATGCCAAATTTGGAATCTCTAGACCCAGCGGTTTGGGCTGTGCGTTGATATACCCTCGCAACTTCGTTTGCGTATATCCCGGTTTCCCGTAGGAATTTTGAAAAATCCTTTCTTAGTACACCCCTAGACGTCGTAAGGAACCTACAGTCCAAATTTGGAATCTCTAGACCCACCGGTTTGGGCTGTGCGTTGATATATAGTTAAGTCAGTCAGGACTTTGAATTTTATATATATAGATGAAGAAAAAAAAAACGGTCCGGTCCGGTTCGATCCGGTCCGGTACGGCCCGGTACGGTGCGGTTCCTTCCAGACCGATCAGGTCTGATCCGTTCCGGTCCGGTCCGGTCCGTTCCGGTCCGGTCCGGTCCGGTCGGTCTGGACCTTATAAGGATCCTACATGTCAAATTTGGCATCTCTAGACCCAGCGGTTTGGGCTGTGCGTCCCCTCGCAACTTCGTATGCGTATATCTTGCTTTCCCGTGGGATTTTTGAAAAATCCTTTTTTAGTACATCCCTAGACGTCGTAAGGAACCTACATGCCAAATTTGGAATCTCTAGACCCAGCGGTTTGGGCTGTGCGTTGATATACCCTCGCAACTTCGTTTGCGTATATCCCGGTTTCCCGTAGGAATTTTGAAAAATCCTTTCTTAGTACACCCCTAGACGTCGTAAGGAACCTACAGTCCAAATTTGGAATCTCTAGACCCACCGGTTTGGGCTGTGCGTTGATATATAGTTAAGTCAGTCAGGACTTTGAATTTTATATATATAGATTGCATGCAATCGTAAAAACGTGCCCGCAAGCTATTTTGTTTTAATCAATAATTAAGAATTGGAAGTGACACAATCATTTATATTGTTCTATGATAGTACGAGATAATACCACAATAAATACCTCAGACTCTGTTGAATCAATCTACTTAAACAGCTCACTACTTTTATGTAAGAGGTTTAACGTTACTGGTGTATAATACCAGTCTAAGGCCCCATGTGTCTATGCTTTATGGGCCAGGTGGTGATCACTTACCATCAGGTATAAATAAATACCTACATCGGGCATGTATGTACGTGATGGCTAGTGATCATCACCGCCATTGGAGCACAAATACACCTGGGGGTCACATTACTTATGAAAAATCAATATTTTTAAATCGGAAAACTCACAGTCAAAATATTGTATTTGGACAGGAAAAACTGATAGAAAAAATTACAGGAATGATGAAAAAAATAATTAAATAAAAAGTATATTTATGCCATTTTGATAACACACGTCGGTCAACAAGTTTACGAGATACTGTGTGTGACAGACAGATGGACGATCGTAAAACTGGTCTTAAAAGTTATTTACGCCGCCAACATAGTTTCAAAAGAGATGAACCAGCGAAAAGTTTTCCCCTGTACGCCATTAGCTTTATGGCTCTCTATAAATCCTTACAACGATACTATTTTTTTCTTTTTTTTTAACACAAACAAACAAAAGAATACTCAGTTACACAATCAATCATCATCATTTACCCGTACTCATCCCTTGGTTGAGTCTTCTTACATTAGACAACACAAAATTAAAAATATTATTTCCAGACTAGCAACTAGACAGTTCGAGAAAAATCTTTTCAGATTTTTTTTATAAATAAATTGTACCTACACAACTCACACAACACCACCAGCCCTTACTCTTGAAGACAATTCCGGACGATCACCATTGGATTGTTAATTTTAGGTACTCTTTACAGCTAAACTAGCGCTAACTAAATACTAAACTAAATGAAATCGGATTGTATGCTAACCAAATAGTTAGTAAAGTATAAAATTTCAATCGTACTAATTAGGATTTGATGTTGAAATTATACAGACTTGAAAATAAAATCGCGATTGCTATGCAGAGTAACCTAGCTGGTCACAAAGTAAGTGTGGTAACTTGCTTCTGTTATGGCCACGCAAAATATTATTGTAAATATTGACGTGGTAATACATAGAGAAATAAAATGTAAAATCCACTCGTGTCGTCACAGCGAGGGCCGAGTTAGAAATTATGCCTTACATTTCGTTGCCGAAAAAATCAAATGTCATATTATACAACATTATTTAAATTATTTATTAACATTTCTTGATTATCCTTAAAAAATGAAAAGGTTAAAATATAGGGTTTATTTACCGATAAACGTAGCACGACGTGCGACGTTAGAAATGAGTGTAATGTAATTATACACGAGCTTTTAGCTCGCTGGGACCCATGAACAAATTGGATTAAATTCTGACATCCAGTGAATTACACATGGATATTTCAAAATAAACTTACACTGAAAATAAATATTTTATCAAACTCTTGAATAAAAATACAATCGTTATATTAAGCGGCTGTATTGCTAGCATTTTGTAACATACTAGCGCACAGTTTTATGGATCCCAAAAGAGGTGATCCAAAAAAAAAAAAACTAAATATGTACTATTCTAAACGATCACTATCTCTCTATCGGATGGCTAACACTTTTTTTTGCTCATAAAGGTTTAAAGGCGTTCATAATAAAATCTTTGGGGCTACCATGAGAGTGTCCATCTGAAACAACGAAACAAGTCCCGTCAAAAAAGACATTACTACTTAGAATAAGGTTCAAAACGTTAGAATTCAAACGAAACGTCAGTACGTATCTTCGGAATTTCCTATTGTTGTGGGTTTTTAATAAGGGAATTGAATCACATCCTTTTTATTAAAATATAATTAAACCAATGTCAGAGATAGTGTAGCTACCCAACGGCAAAATAATTTTTTAAATCAGTCCAGTAGTTTCGGAGCCTCTCCAATCCTCTCCTCTCCAAAACAAACAAATCTTTCCTCTTTAAAATATTGGTATAGATTTAGAAGGGAAGAGAATTTATGAAATAGGCTCGCTACGAGGTGCACCACCTTCTCACAGAATATCTTGAAGCTTGAAGCATCAGCATGCAATGCAAGACTAACTCATTTCCTATCCCTTTTTACACCTTCCTTGCATCGGGAAATGCATTCGTAGCGTTTCTAGTGTTTACTAATGTTCATAGACGGCGGAACATAATGTTCACGAAAAGCGTATGCTATGAATATATATGAATGAAGGCTATAAATGTTGTAAGGCCGATTTTTTTTCAAGGCTTCGCGCACTACAATAATGAGCATGTTAGAACGTTACAACCACGCTTTCAAAATCAACAATTTAATGATGTTTCATTATTTTTTCAGAACAGAAACAATGGCGAATATACTCCTGCGATTCGAATGAAATAATGTCTCATCACAAATTTTAATGACTATTGCAATTTGCAATTTGAAAAATATTTCTTTATAATAATGGGAGTACACCATTTGACATATCTACACAATAATTGTACATTTTAACCTATCATTTGAAACATTACATCAGGAAACACAGAAAGGAAGGGTACATAGGTACTACAAAGGAATTTCTGTGTTTTCTGTGAAGGAACACATCGGCTATTTTGATATTCATAATATTTTCCATGATAAAATGAAACTATAAATAGGAATCTCTTAGTGTACGCATTGCCTATATTCCACATAACCCTGTCAATGTATGTTATGGATTTGCAAAGGTTTAACTCTGAGGGCGCGTCAATTTGAGACCTTCAAACTTAATTACGACATGTTTGGTTCTTTAGAGGGAGCGATATTTCAAAATATGAGCAAGGAAACTCTACCTGGTTTTTCATCCAATTTTCCCAACGAATTTTGAAAGGTTTTTTTTATCATTAATTCGTTTTTTCACAGAAGTTAAAGTAAACAAAGTTGTTCAAAATTCTTATGGGAATAAAAAACAATTTTTAGTAGAATGTCAGGTAATGCTGTAGGCGTTCTAGTAAGTACAAAATAATAGCGTGCTGCATGTATTTTTGTATCGTTTATTCAAGAGATCTTTCTCAAATAGGTTTTAATGTGGTTTTTAGGGTTTAAAGAGATTCATAACTTTTACCCGTTTTCACCAACAATTCATAGAGTTTATACAAAAGTTATAGAGTAGCTTATTTTTTTTTAATTTACTTAATTTAACACAGAAGGACAATATGTTGTGAATGACGTGTATAAGTGCCCGCGACTTACGGAATAAAGTATATTTGATTTGATTCCTAAAATTTAAAAGTCTCTTAACAGCGTTTTCTTCAGCGGCATTAATTTTTTGAAAATTTCTCATGGGAAACGGAACTTAAAATAATTTTTTTTTCACATTAACATTTACATAGAGATCTATGTTATTTGATTTATGGAGAATTGTCTCATGGGTAAAAGAGTTGAAAATAATATAGCAATTATTTTGATTGTTACATAACATTTTCTTTTAACGTCACAACCATGACTGTTATGTTATACATGTAAATGAAACATTTACTTTGCATAATGTAATCATGTAATTTGACTAAATTAGGTAGTGAGTTATTGTATATCCGACGACCTCCGTGGCGTGATGGTTACTATGACAGCCCGCCACCCAGTAGATCCCGGGTTCGATTTCCGGTCGGGTCATGATGAAAAACTATTTTTATAATGGCCGGGGTCAGAAATGAAATGCGTTTATGTCTTGGATGTTTACCTGTACATATAATTTGTATTTGTATAAAATATAGTATCGTTGAATTTGTATCCCATCCCATAACACAAGTTTCGAACTTACTTTGGGGCTAGCTCAATGTGTGTGATTTGTCTATATCTTATATACAGGCAGTGACTAAAATATACCTATACGCTTTATATGAAGAGTCCCTATTTCAGTCGGAGCAGTTAACGCTTCTGTGCCCATGCTAATTGAATGTGGTTCCGTATGTAGGTGTCGTTTGGAGATCCGTTTGCGCCTTGATGATCACTTTGTAATAGATTTATTTGTTTTTCAAGGAACTTCATGTATGTAGGTAAAGAGATGAATTCTAATTATTTAACCCCTTTGCTTGTTTCTAAGCACAAATTATTATGCTTAGAAGCAATCCTCATATCCCCAATTTATTTAAGGAATTCAAAGTCAAAGTCAACTGGACTAGTTGGTGAACCATCAATGATCAGTCACCTAACTCAACGCCAATAGATGGCGTTGGTGTAGTCTATTTTCCCTACTAAGTCTTCTTCTTCTTCAGCAGCTCGTATTCGCCCACCGTTGGGCATATGCCTCTCCAAGTTTCCTTCATAATGCACTGCTCTCCGTGTTTCTCATCCATGTCGCTCCTAGCTCCTTCATGAAATCGTCAGTCCATCTGGCTGGTGGCCTGCCAACACTTCTCCCCAGTCGAGGTCCCTACTAACCCTCCTAAGTATATTGTGAAAATCTGTTGTCAATATCAGGTACTAAACACACCTGTATAAAAGATTACCAGACCTACCCTACTATGTGTGAAAATTAATGCGATCAAAAGTATGGAAACTCAAAAACCCCCCTGACTTTATCATCTACCCTAACTCTATTATCACTTGTTCAATAGCCTCCCTAGACTGTAATTAGCAGTCTGAGAGATATTTGAATAAGGAAGCATAAGGGCGTGTATAGAGATGCGTTTGAATGCGACGCGCTTCATGGTACACTGCGTACCTTAAAGATACGCGGAGCGTGAAACATTGCGATACGCGTGTGATCTTTGCGTTTCATTTTTTTTTTACTTTATTGCTTTATTTCTATGAAAATTTACACTACTAGTGTATTAGCAACAAGGCGGCCTTATTGCTAAAATCAATCTTTTCAGAACAACCTTAATGTAACATATTAAAAATAAAGAAACATAGTGTCTTTAATGTCAAATTATATATATTATGGTATGAACATATTCGTATGAAATAATTTTTATATATATTCAAGACATATCAGTATAAAATAACTCTAAGAATGAATGTCAAGGCGGGTTATTATAAAGTCAAATTCTAATAATATTGTTAATTACACGGAAATTTATAAAACTGTGATATAGTGTTGTGCAAATCCCATATTTACAATACAATAAACCTATTTACATACAGGATCGATAGCATACACCTGTCACCAGTCACCACAAGTTACATAGCCTCCGAGGCCGCATCCCCATATGTATGCACTGGCCCTAACCGCCTCTCCCCCGAGCGCGTGTAGGACGTGTTAACGCTCCTCTGACTTCGTTAATTGAAAGTAGATTGGAGGTGACAGTGTAGAACGAGGTTTTTTTGTTCCTAATATAACCCGACGTGCTTTGTACCCCTATTCAATAGAATTCCAATGTTATTTATCAAGTGTTTTAGGTTAAAATTTGTATGGTTTACGTTAATCCTGATTTATATCTTCCGTGTTGGCCCTTGCTCTAATTTTTGAGGTCACGAATTGACAAGGACGTTTTGTCAGTTCATATTTTGGGAAAGTATAATACTTAAATATCGTTCGATATTACAAAATATAATAAATTACTATTACTTGTGTATTATATTGTAATTACCATCAAAAATATCACTCTAATCATATATAGTTACGAAATAATAGATTCATAATAGTAGAGTAATTTTCTCTATAAAACCTTATAACAAAAAACTCACAATACTAATGCCAATGACTTAAGTCATTTAAAAACTTTTATGTCAATATCATTCATGTGTTTCTGAAATTTATGTCTTACGGCGTTTTTCCACTACTCCGGCATCCGATTTGTATCGGTCCGATGTAGAAATTCATACTTTAGTATACGCGCTTCTCCACTACTCCGGCATCCGGTTTTATGTCTGAAGTATGAATTTCTACATCGGACCGGCAATTACCGGACCGATAAAAATCGGATGCCGGAGTAGTGAAAAACGCCCTTGGGGTACCTAGTCAGTGATCTAAAACACCTTACTAATAAACGTAGCATAACGAGTATATAGTTATTCACTGTTGTGTCACTGTCTATCTTGATGAGAATTAAATGAAGTGTGAAAGTGACAAAACATTGTATAACCACAGAGTAATAGTATAACTATACACGCATTACACGTTTATTAGTAAAGGAGTAAAAGTACTGAGATAAGCTAACCCGCTTTTAATACCAATATACGAGAAGCACACAGATAGATTTCTGGAGTGGTAGAGTTTTTATGAAATATGCTCTACTCGACCACCGAATATCGGCGTGAAGCAGCAATACATTTCGTTCAAGAATGAGAGTTCTGGAAGCTCAACTTTCTTATCACTTTTCTCCCTTATTTTGTATCTTTGTAGCAGGGAACATAGCACCTCTGATGTTACTGACTTTGTATGCTTGTTTAGTTGGCTGTATGCCTTAAAAATGTGATTTTCATCAAATTTTCATAAGAGATAACATAGAAAGATTACTTTTATATGTATTTGAGGCTCGATGTTATCGATAAAATTATTAGAGGACAGGATAAGAATATGATACAACCCTTGTCTCGATAAGGTGTTCTCGAAATAATATTTTCACAAAAATGTGTCGCGACACGAAATTCAATGTTCAGTGCCGAGAGGCCGCAGTCTCCAGTGAGATCAAAGATGTAAGGCTCAATATAAAGGAGAAAGCGGTTTGGATGTATTCAAGAACCGAGAGATAAGTGGCAAATGTCTCTAAACATACAAAATTGACGGCTAAACGACGTGACTAAATTCTACTAAAGATTCTGATAAAAATTCCACTTGGCTACTACTGTAAGTATTAAATATCTGTGACTTGGCTTTGGCCGTACAGAGTATTAAAATGGAAAGTGAATGATTTTGAAGCAGTGAATATTACAGTTGTTTATAGACGCAAAGCGAGTTTAAAAGCTTTGTTAAGGCTAAATAACGGACGGTGCAGTTCGACTCTTGTGAAATTTTCTGGACAGCAGCCGTATTCTCTAAGCATCATTTGTTAGCTCGAAAGCAAAGAGATGCCGTCACCGCGGACTCCGCTTTCGAGTTAACAAATGATGCTTAGAGAATACGGCTGCAGTACCTTAGTTTATTTTACGTATCTCCGTTCGGAGATACGTACATTTGTGTGTACTAAGTGCCTACGTTCTTTAGACAATAGCCAAGGTCATGTACCCGCCACCATTTCATCAATCGTACCACGCCCCAACGGTCCCTGAATCGCTATCCATTCTGTTCGCCTCTATTCGCGCGGCAAAATGAGATATCAGTGGATATTGAATGACGGGCGCGACTGTGAACGCGGTTTTTCACATATATTCTTTCGCTCCCTTTTTTGCGTGAAACACAAAGGGTTTCTATATAGGAGCTTAGGATTGTGCATTGCGGATATAAATTGTATTGTTCGGTTGGATTAGAGATAATAAACAGTTTGTTTGGTCGCTCTACTTCGGTTATACTTGAGAATATATCCGTTTCTTTCGTTATTGGCTGTGTCGGATTCCGATACGCCTTTTTATGATTCGCTAAGCGATTATGGAAAGTTTCTTTTGTTTGTTTGGAAAAGCTACCCTTGTTTGTGTATTTTTATGATTGTTTTCTGAAATGCAAGACGTAGACCGACATTGAAGCAATAATTAATTTATTATGATCGAATATTTTAATTCCAAATTATGTTTAATTGTATGTTGGGACTGATACAATTCAGCTAATCATTTGTGGCAAACCGAACTCTTTGTAAATAGTTATGTTTCCTTTTTCTCTATGGTTTTCCTACGTCTATTATACTGTCACTTCAATTTTCACCTTCACATTTTTAGCTCGCCATTGTACATCTTTCTCTAATAAAAGTTTTCGTCATCCCTTCCTCTTTTTCTAACCTCTCCATCCTTAATACCATTTTTAAGTCAAACTTTAAAATTACAGATAATTTAATAACATCAAAGAAATAGAATGAAATTGAAAATATTATCAGTCAATTACAATGACAAGCCAATGGAAGTATCAAGAAGAGAAAATCTTTACTTGCACTGATGTGATTCATCAGGTGTTCGTTTTCTCATCTACATAAAAAAATATGTAAAAAATCTTCCCCCGTTCGATATTTCAAACCTCAATCCAGCTTATGCAGTTTTTGGCCTGTCAAAACCACTCGGGATTGACGACTTGACGAGGGTACGTTGTTAGTAGGCGTTTATTTATTTGACCTCTAGGCGATTTGATCCCTAATTTACGCTTAACAACTACGAGATGTTTCAGGTTCATACCTAACTCATGTTAGACAGATGGGTTTCGAGAGTTAGTTGCGATTATCCGTCTAATTTCAATAGTACCTACTTGTGATGACGCAATGGTGATGAAAATATCTGAATATTGGTATCGGGAGTCGTATTTCCTCCAACGTTGTTATTATCCATAGTATTGTTGATGGTGAGTTCAGGATGGAGGCTTTCACTAACTTCACATTTTAGATTGAATGTACGTTAAGTATATGTATTACATATATACATATGCATATTATAGCAGTTCGTAAAGTACCTACTTATAATGTATGTAGTAAGTTACCTACTTTTATATATATTTTTGTAAAAATAATGTGTTAAATTACACAGAAGTTTTACTTTTAACGTTTATTTTTTTAATTAATAAACCCCCTTCGTATTTTACATACCTAAATTTAGCATTCAACAAGCGATTCTAAAAAAACTCATACTTGTAATAAAGTATTAAAAAAATTCAACTCCTTTGAAACTTTATAGTTCAGAATATTAGAGTGATTTTAAAGAATTTTCATACATTTTCTTGTACGTTTCATGAATATTATGTTCAGCTAGCGAGATGTCACGGAACTCAATATAACGTGACCGGGAAACCAATACATGTCGTGTATGCATGTTTATAGTAAATAAAGAGTTTACACTTAATAGTTTCATTCGTAGTTTTGTCGTTTAAAGTTAAATAATATTTTCTTTTCTCATTAAAAACCATACAGTCACTTACATGAGAAATCATACTAATAATTGTTGGTTTGTTATTCCTTCACGGCTTGACTAAGCAGCCGATCATTATGAAAATTTGTATACATATTGTCAGGAGTACAGAGCCCAACATAGGCAATTTTTATCCCGTGAAAGTATGTCATTCTAATGGGAAAATATTTTTTCTACCATAGAGGGGGCTGTATGGGATGGCAATAAAGGGGGCTATCGGCCAAAGTCGCGCTATGGGTTGTTTTGTTGTCAAACGAGATATATGTCATAAAATTAACGCGAGGGAAGTGTGGGTAAATACAAACCTGTCCAGCTGAATATAAAAATAAGTACGTTGGAAATAGTCTTTAGATCGGTATCAGTACAACTTACATATTATTATTTACGTCTCTACGTTTTTTTTGCCCACTACTGAGATTTGATGACTTTATACTTAGACTAGCGTAGCCTGCGCAACTTCGTTTGCATGTACCTATTCTGCTTTCCCGTGGTAATTTCAGAAAATTATTATCGGAATACAAGGTAGTAATGTTACAAACCGAACTCTTTTGATAAACATTATATTTTTATAATTCATATTGTCTATGTTTTATACTTACGTCTATTTTATATTTTACGTCATTTTATTCACTTTTTCATCTCGCCATCGTACCATTGGCGAGATGAAAAAGTGAATAAAATGACGATGACGATGAATGATTTCTGTAATCTAAGTTTTCTTCATCCCTTCCTCATTTTCTAATCTCTCCATCTTTAATAGGTAAGGTCATTCTCTTAAAAAACAATGTAAGATTGCCTTACGATTTCTGTCAGAAATAAGGTCCTGTTGCCAAATTAATCTATGACTTTTTTTACTTCAGAAAATGCTGCGTTTTCCTTATAGTCCTTATGTGTTTCTAACTGTAAATAAAACTTATTAGATAAAATTATCTATATATCTATCTCAATACAAAACTATCGTTTAGCTATGACTCTTCAATCAAACGCTTATTCAGAGGACGGGATATTAAAATAGGACAGGGTTACATATTTCTGACTTCTGATTTGGTAGAAAGCTGAGAGCGGATGCTGTCTAACATAGGATCTAGTGAAGATTTTTCCTATTCAAACTTAAATTTGATTTCGATTTTTCTTATAAAAATATTATAACACGTTTTTTGAAACGTAAACTGTCGTAAATCGTAATAATGTTAATCATACCAATATTATAAATGAGAAAGTGAGTTTGTTTGTTATTCCTTAAAAGCTTAACTAATCAGCCGATCATTATGAAAAGAGCAATGCCCATTTCAGGCCCACTCGTGGACAATACGAAAATAAATATCTGAATTATGAACTTAGTTAATTAATAAATAATAATATTTTTGGCTATTATTAAAAGTGTGCCAGTTATCTATTTTATTTTATTATTATTATTAGGATTTGTAATGATTATGATAATTAACTGCACATAATAAAAAAATGTTGCCAACAACAATCTTTTTGATCCAGTCATAAAACGAAAAAATAATAAATCGATATCTCGTTAGTATTATCCTGTATCCAGTTATATAATTATAACTGGATACAGGCATTAATCAGTTGCACAAACTGCTTGCTGAAACAACGTACAATAGTTTATTTATAATAAAGTATGATGTGCAAGTATAACTAGTTTATTAACATACCGACTCCCGGTATAAACACACTCAATCGGTATTATTCGTAATCGATACTAAAATCGATACTTTTTTTTAAAACATGGCAATACCAAAAGTCTGCCGTTTGAGCAGCCGTCAGCCAGCCATCTGTCATTTCATTAATCATTAAATACGATAACAGCAATGTTACTATACTGTAAACCTAAGTAATATTAATATTTAAGTAATAGTAATATATAAGTTATGTAACCATTTATTATTCGATAGTTGCGGTTTTTTAAAGGGTAAATGACGCTGCGATGCTAAATAGAATCTGAGAATATAATAATCGATACAAAGTAATAGACGTTTTTTTTAATAAAAATAATGAAATGGCAGACTTCCTAATAGATTTTTCTGTTTATGTAAATATTGAGCTAATTAATACAATTAGAAATTGTATAATTTTTAACTGTTCACTTTTGGGCCTGACACTGTAAGGCTCATGGGCATTGCTCTTTGTATATATAGGTACCTATTGTCAGGGGTACAGAGCCCAACACAGGCTACTTTTTATCTTGTGAAAGTATGTCATTCCAATGGGAAAATATTTTTTCTACTATAGAGGGCGCTGTATCGGCCAACAGATGGCGCCACAAGTCGCGCCATGGGTCGTTTTATTGTCAAACGAGATTTATGTCATAAAATTAACCGCGGAAAAGCTAGTAATTTAAATAAGGTTGCCTTGTAAAGATAGCTGTTAGCAATAAGGCCGCAAGCAGCACAAGTTTGTAAGTTAATTATTTATACATGCTGCGTATTTTGCTTGAGTTTTGTAAATAAAGCATAATTCTATTATATCTGTCTACTAATTTATCAAAATGGAAAATAGCACACATAATAATAATTAATTATTATTGTATTGTCATGTAAATGGCAAAAATTTAAACACTGATAATGATAATTAATAAACTTCGATTAGTTTAACACAAAGGCGTCTTAAGAATTTGTGCTACTTGTCGCCAACAGATACTTATAAATGTTGATTATTATCATTCTTTATCATTTTCCCAGTTTTCTTGAAAAACCGTTTATCTATTCTAAACGGAAGACTAAGATTTGGCTCGGTGCGACGTGGACTAGTGTTAAGTCAGCCCGATCGAGAGATATCAAATTCGCTTGCAAACAAAACGCTTGGAGACCTTTATCTGATTTTCCGTTCAATTGTCTGATTCGACTACATGTGGAATTGTTTGGAACATTTTTATATAAATTCTCTAGGAAAATATTTTTTATGGAAGACTTTGGCAAACGATCAAGCGGTCATCTGATGGTAAGGACTCGTATGGAACACAAAGACACCGTCAGCCGATCTTTAATAGGAAGAAATAAAATAAGGAGAAAAGTAAGTCAGCTTCCGATCTCTCACTGGCCGAACGAAATGAATTGCTGTTTCACTGCGATACTTTATGAGAGGGTGTTACTTTCCTAGATCGGGCAAGCCCAGTTGAAAATGAACCTCTGCTATTCCTTAATTTCTCACTGCTTCTCGGTTCTCGGTTTACTACGGTTGGTTGAAAGGTTAAAACCTTTCAACTTCAATCAATAAAATATATCAAAGAAGTCAAAAGTAGGCACAGTGTACACAATATTACACGCCATTGTAGATAAAAGCTTCTATTGCAGAGTACTCGAAACCCCGGTAATCATGTTACAATATGATCGAGTTACGAGCCCGATTCGTGGCTGATCCGGGAAAAAGGGCCGGTGACAGTATGGTACAAGGTTATAAAATTAAGCGATTTAAAACTCGCTGATAATATGACAGCTTGCGTGTTGTCTCAGATCATGGCGTCGGTCGACCGGCGATGACTTTTGGCGTGATGGAATGGTCTGCGAGCCAAGAAGAGTCGCGGTGGCGGCTCTGTGCATTGGGTTGCTCGTATTTTTGTTTACAAGGCGCCTATCCAAAAATCAAGTCTTATGAAGTATTCAACATTGACATACTTTTTCTTATCGTTCGCCTTCCCGCGCTAAGCTGCATTCATAGCTACTAAGTCATGACTTGGTTGATAAAAATAAAACGTCTTCCAAACGTTCATAACATTGTAACTTGGGAGACTTTTTAACGCAAGTATAACGCTTTCTTTTGTACCTTGCACTGTTTGGTTAAACATACATATGTACGCAGTGTACATATGTATGTTTAACCAAACAGTGCACTGTAATATTTCTCGATTCCTGTAGAAATTTGATATTTTATGGCTTATGTAATTTTTGGATCTCTTTTCTCAATTCCCTGCCTTTCAATTAAGTTCCAATAGGATTTTAATCTCAAAACATTTCATATTATATGTGCTGCGAAATTTCATTGAAGGGAGATTTATTAATATTTACATGAATATATTGTTTTATGATAGTCTATAGTCATTTTTGCAAAATTTTCTCCTTATTTTTAAAAATTGCCATTTGTGCTCTTATGCAGTGCAGCTCTAATTTTATTTATTTGATTTCCCAGAAGTAATTTTTCACGGAAAAGATGGTCGCTTGGTCGCTATGCGAGTCTTGTTTACTTGTGAATGAAATTGTAAATTTTAAAAATATCTAAATTATGTGAATAAATAAAGTAAATGATAATAAATGTGAATCTAGACATTGCAGGACACTGCGAATGCTTTGGATTGTATACGCTATCAGATCATCACCATCATCTTAGCCACAAAAAGTACACTGCTGGCCTGACATGAGCCTCCTCTAAACGTTTCTAGCAACCGGTTGGCAGCGGCTTCCTGGACTGTCTAGGCTCACAGTGACCAAGTTAAACTTCATCGTTCACAATTTTACTCTCTATCTTCGTTAAAAGATTAGAACGTGTTTTGTTAAAAAAACTTCATAGTATTTTCAAACTATCCATCAACAACCAGTTAGACTCCCCTGGGTCAGATCACGTACAGTTTTCAAGATATTGTTTAGTAACACTTCCAAGAGAAATGCAATCAATTCTCCATCAATAATAGTGCGAGCACAGTAGTAATCTACAAAACAGTACCTCAACTTTATAAAAAAGTATTAGTAATTTTAAAATATATGAATTTTGAAGAAGCATTCTAGAGCTATCACTGATTTGCAAAATGTGTGATATAACAAAAAAAATAATAATTAGAAAGTAGTCCGTAAATAAATAAAAATATTGCTCGAAAAACAGTAGGCTGATAACAACCTCACTCTTGTGAGCAGAACACTGAAACGGCATCAGTATCCCAATTCAATCGGATCAACTTGTATGTGACTTGTATTTTGAAAATATCCCAATACAATCCAAACAATATACAATACTACTAAAACTATATCATGAGGGTCTTTTTTTACCCAAAACGAAAGTCCATGTGGACGGAGTCAGGGGCACATCTAGTCTTTACAAAGTATAAAATGAAGTTGTTCCGCTGCCTGTCTGTCCCCTATGTACCTATGCTTAGATCTTAAACCTACGCAACGAATATTGATGCAGTTTTTAATAGAAAGAGTGATACAAGAGGAAGTTTTATCCTTAACAATAAATATTATAAATGAGAAAGTGAGTTTGTTTGTTTTGTTATTCCTTCACGGCTTGACTAAGCAGCCGATCATTGTGAAAATTTGCATAGATATTGTTAGGGGTACCTACAGAGCCCAACATAGGCTACTTTTTATCCCGTGAAAGTATGTCGTTCCAATGGGAAAAAAACATTTCTACTATAGATGGCGCTGTGTCGGCCAACAGATGGCGCCACAAATCGCGCTATGGGTTGTTTTGTTGTCAAACGAGATGTATGTCATAAAATTAACGCGAACGAAGCCGCGGGGAAAAGCTAGTACGTATAATACATTCCGAAATTCCCACGGGCAAGCGGGGTATACGCAAGCGAAGTTGCGCGGGTCGCTAGTTACTTATAATTGGCATACTGTTTGATTAGTTAAATCCGTGTTGGACCACGACGCACCGCAGCGGATGCCCGAGGCACTAATTAAATTGATGCACCGTATTGCACTTGTACAACCTTTCCATTAACTTATCGAGATTTTATAGCAATTTAGCACTCACAATGTAGCTGGGGAATAATTAAGAAAAAAATGAAATTGATTTATTGGAGTTTTATAATAGTATCAATTTATATTCTTATGGTACCTATTTGCTATAATTAAAAATATTTAACCATATTTTGCGTGGTGTGTTTGCATAGGTAACGTTCTGGCTAATTTATCATCTTCTCAGCGACAACAGTTTACATACACATACCTTTTATACCTCTTTACTACTCGAGCGAAGTCCTTTCAATTCCTACTCCGACTATCTTCTTTCTGATTAAATTCGTTGTGAGTTCCAAGACAGCTGTAGTTTTCTCCCCCGGGACGTCAATAAGCGTCATCGCCGTTGTTGATCCTGGCTACACAGGAGACACATTGGTGGGAATGTGTGGTGGGCTTATCCCGATACTCGAGCTGTTTTTTTTGGACTTAAGTACACGCGAGCCTAAGCACGGTGATATTCGCATCGTCTGAACGATCCCTTATTCTTAGCCAGAAAACAATGTTTTAGATCGTGTAGTGCAGGATTTAATTTAAAAAATCACAAGACTATACTACTACACGAGATAGACGTACACGAGAGTTTCGTTATAAACAACAGTTTGACAAACTCAACAATATTATTAAGTAAAATTGATATGTTGTGAGTAATGCTTAGCAATACAAATAAATTGAAACTCCGCAGACGGAAAGCGGCACGCAAATAATGAAAGTTCGTCGCTGTCACCGCTTTCGACACTCCCTGCGTCTGTTAAGGGGAACACGTATCATATAATATTATATACATATAACAAAACAGTAGACCCGATATGTCTGTACTTTGAACATATTTGGCAAAAATGGAGAGGGAACAGTTAGAGAAAGGTAATAAAAGCGAAAAATTTTTTTTTGAATTTATTGTCTGTCTGTCTGTTTAAACGCGCACATCTTCTAAGTTACTAAACGGATTTTAATCCTGTTTTAACAGGGAGATAGAGCTCGGCTTGGAGCAGAATATAGGCTTTGTTTCATATAAATCGCATGACAGGAAAAGGAGTTATCCTTATTTGAACATTTCACGTGGACGAAGTCGCGGGTAACAGCTCGTTTTAAATAAATGAATTAAACTCGCGTCAGATACTGATCGAAAAATCGTAAAAAATAGCACGATTCAGAAACTGCACAGCGCCATCTATTGAATATTTTTTTGAAGTGAAAACTTCTTTAGCGGCGCTTGGGACTTTTTTTGATGGGTAAAAATAAAATAAAATAAAACGGATGGAGAGGACGTTGATGTTTAAGTTTTCACTTCTGCCGGCATTCCCGGAGTGCAACCCATCCTTTTTTTATACCACTAAGGTGGCAAACAAGCTTACGGCCCACCTGATGGTAAGGGGTCACCGTAACTTATGGACGCTTGAAACGCCGGGAGTTTCATTCGCGCGTTGCCGACCTGTTAAAATAAAAAAAAATGTGGTTTTTTTTAATATTACGTAGAGTACTCGAGATGATGTGGATTTGAGGTGGGAGGTGATATATTTTTTTCCCTTAAAAATTTATTTGGCGGTTTTTTTATAAACGTAATACAGAAATACAGTGAGATATATAGCTGATATTTCTACTGTCCTAACACTTGTAACAACATTTCAATTACAAATATAGCTAATAATGTTTACATGTATAATAAAATTTTTATTCAGGATGCTCCCAACAGGTCGCACTGGCGTTTGGGGTAAGGCTTATGTCCAGCAGTGGTCTTTTTTGTGTCTGAGATGAGGAGATACATAAACATTTATTGGCATTAATATTAAGCACCTGTAACCTTACCCTTAACCCAGCCGCCGTGTTTCTGTTGGAGACTGCCTAATTAAACTTTGCTACATGCGGCACCCAGCCGCACTTCGTCACACAATGTTGGTACCTGATTCTACTTTGATTGTTAACTGACAGACAATAAACAATTGATATGACAAGTTTCATCATTAGCCAATATTGAGAGAAATGTTCTCTTGTCTCTATTAACACGATTGAACTTATAAATTTTAATTACAAAACTTTATAAGAACTTAATACTGACTTCACTCTGAAAAAATCTAACAAAAGTTGCTAGACGAAAAAGGGATATTATATTTTTTTAAATGATATGAGGAAGGAGAAGGACTTAGAACTTTACTATTGACACGTTGCCGGCGACGGTCTCCGCAGGTAGTCGTCTTCGAAATCTCTGGAATCCTGCGCCCAGAAATCCTCCTTCATGAAGGTGTCGAGATGGTGGGTCGGCAGTTCGGCACCTTCACCACAAAATAATTGAAGTTCGTTCTTGCCATTATATTGTTCGTTATTGTTTGCTCTTATGTTAGGCCAACTCTGACTTGAATACACCCGTTTGTAGGTGTGAATACACAGCACAATTTCATTTTGTTGCACGTCGTCGCTTTCGTATGGCATAATTAAACTTGTTTTCTGTTTGTACAAATAACAAACAGGTAGTTAAAAATTCGCAAACTAGGAATTTTATAGGAAAGTTAGATATTAAATTGTTTTTGAAAGTTGAGAAAAAACGTTGTTTTGAAAAAAAAAACAAAACCCCTCAGGTTTTTTTGAGCAGCTTGATGGCGTCGCTATGTGTCGCACGAACGAATACACAAGTTAAGCAACATCGACACTAGTCAGTGTTTGGATGGAGTTCGTTACATTGATCTTCTCCCCAAGAGACAAATATTAATTCAGGAAGTCTAACTGGAGCCTTAGGTACTGAATTAACACTTGTCTCTTGGGATCTTCTCTTTATTCAATAAGGTCGAAAAAACATTCTAAATTTCGTTTACATATTAGAGATAACTATGAAGCCCTTAGAGTAAATATTTCTCTATATTTTACTATTATACCCATAAATTTTAGGTCTGGTAATTACAATTAAATTTGCTGACGTACATTTTTACTGCTAGCTTAACAAAGTTGTAAAACTATTACTTTTACTGCCGTCATAATCATAAAATATGATGACTTTATGACAGCACAATTCTATTAAGTTTTTTTATGATTTTATGGTAGTATACAAACGACTGTTCCTTATAAAACATGGTCCTCCTTTGCCTTCTTTACTCATAAATCATTGTATCTGATGCGATTCTCACAACTTTCAAAAATATTTCACAGAAGAAAATATTTGGAAAAGACTGGTTGCTTAATTCTGCATTTTTTTTAAACGCTGGCCATGTTGAAAAATGTAACGTGCGGTTTCAAGTCCGACGACTTTGTCAAACTGGAATGTCAGTCCACCAAGTCATGTAAGGATTGATGGGTGTATAAATAAATATAATAAAATCAATTTTGTATTTATAGTGATATTCGGCACTCATTGTCTGTTGAAAAATTATTTAAGAATAATGTAACATATTATGCATGTAATAACTGTTTTGTGCCAAAATAAAGAGAAAAAAAAATTTAAGAGAGGCAGGGCACAGCGGATAATCCGCTCAAATCGGAGCAGCCCGTCTGGGGAAGGACCCCCATCTAACAGAAGATCGTAGCCAAATAGCATTGGTCTCGGCCATGTTGTGTTCCTACGGTGAGTAAGGTCTCCAGTGCTCCATTTGGGGGGTTGGGAGGGTTGGCAAGGCGAGAGTGATACCCCCGGTATTGCAAGCGTCTATAGGTTACGGTGATGTTTACCATCAGGCTAGCCGTATGTATAAAAAAATAAGACATTTATTTTGCACGTCAATATTTTTTGTATCCTACTAGCACTTACGCCGTGAATGGTCTGTTGTTGAGAAGATAAGTATATTTATTTACATGTACCTAGAAAAAAAGGTGGACGGAATCTTGCTAAGAAAGAATTGAAGCACCCTAATGGCGGCGGCGTAACTATGTGTGAGTGGGAAATGTCTGTGGTGAAATGGCTGACCGGCACGCACACATTCACACCGTAGTAAGCCGGCCGGTTCGTACGTATACGCGAGGTGGCTTACTATGGGTGCTTCACTTTTTAGATTGTCCGCCTTTTTTTCTAGGTCCATATTTATTTACCAATTCGTTATATATTTCGATTGCAAACAAAAATTCGTAAGTAGTAGTTAAATTTATTAATAAATCTACTTAAATATAAATTACAATATTCAAAGAGTTATTATAATTTATTTGTACACCGAAGTTGGCAACTATGTCAGCAGAGGATGATCTATGGGCTGCCAGCTATAAATTAACCTTACTAAAAACGTTATTAGGAAACTAGTTACGGATATCTTGTTTTGTATAACTTGCTTTGGTTAGTCAGTTTATTTATGTGTTATTAAATACCCAGTTAGTTCAGACTTTAGATGATTCAGTACAACAGGATATTGATCTATAGAAATTACAAGGTCAATCTTTATCGAGATCCGTGATCGTGTTCAGCTTCGTTCGTGTTACGTGTACTGACGGATTGAACAACGGTCAATATTTAAATATTTGTATTCGAATATGCCTACAAGTTATATCGAATCGTCACAATTTTTCCTACCACCAATAGATTACACTCAATCTGGATTAAACTTATCACGGATTTCGATATGGAGTAACCGTGTATTTTTAACTTAAATTTTTTTTGTAAATTCGGTTATTCAGACTTGTCCTTTCTTGTAAAACGACCATGTATTTAATAACATCACGCCTTACAACAATGAGTATGCCTCATGTGATGTATAAAAAATGTCAAGCCTGAAAACGAAGTTTATAAATTATACGTTACAAATTTTGCATGGAAGCACATATAACTATATTGGTCTATAGTCACTGAAATCACGAACAAACAAAAAATCAGCTCAGCCCCTACAAAATGTTGGTGTTTAGGGGCTTCTAACAGCTCTCAAGTACACTTGAACAGCTGATGTTGATCGACAGGGGTGTGAACACCACCTTATCCTTAGGGCTGTGAGAGGTTTTACAAATAAAACCATGATATTACGTTTTTAAATCGTTTCGAGGGCGTTTAGTTAGTTGAGTTGGAAATATTTAATAGGATAAGTAACAATTCTTTGAGGATTGAGTATGGCTCCATTTAGTGCTAAAATAAGCGAATCTTGGATTATAGGATTTTTTGTTGTCCGAGGTACAAAAAAGTGTTTGAGACTATTATACCAACCGAATACTTTCTAAATTAAAATGATCCAATCATAGCCAAGGTGATTATCAGACCTCATCTGCACACTAATATAATGGTAGTACTTACCCACAACAACATTTTTATCTATATTAATAATACCTTTCTTTCAGGAGTACCACGCAGGTGGACCACGACCAATACGGGAAGAAAAGAACTAATAATATCATAAAGATTCTTTCACCGTTCGTAACCACGGAGAAACTGGTCAAACTACACTATCTTCGGGTGGCATAGGACATAGGGAATTAGTCGCTGTTCGTCGACAGTACGTAGTTGACGCAGGAACAGCGACGAATTCAATCAACCGTGTACTTTACCAAAAACTGTCGACGCACAGGGACTAAAGGGCGGAGCACACCGCATGCAGCGCAGCACGGCACGTTGCAGCTTATGGCGTTCTAATCTATACAAAACTAGCGAAACCCGCGCAACTTCGTTTGCGTGTATCCCGCTTTCCCGTGGGAATTTTGGAATGTATTATACTTAAAAACCTTCCTCTTGAATCACTCTATCTATTAAAAAACCGCATCATAATCCGTTGCGTAGTTTCAAAGATTTAAGCATACAAAGGGACATAGGGACAGAGAAAGCGACTTTGTTTTATACTATGTAGTGATTATGAGAAAGGACACACCAAACGCAACCCGCTTAAATTTTACATTAACGTTTATTAAATTAAAATTAAATTATGATTGTATATTATAAAATGCCACATATATGTAATAGAATGGAAATTATGTACACAATTTTGACTATTTTATGTATTCAACACAATGCAAATTGTTATGAATGAATAAATGAATTGAATTGAATTGAACGCGTAGCTGCGCAGCGCTGTACAGCATCGTGCGTTTGGTGTGTTCTATCTCATAATATTGCAACGATTGCAACGCCTTAAATCGACATAGGCTATAATCTAATAAGGTAAGGTAAGGTAATATTCGATATAAGGCCGCCTTGTTGCATAAACACTGTACCTTTAGCTTTGTACCGTTTACTGTATCACTTGTTTGTGTATTGCAAATAAAGCGTATTCTATCTATCTATATTAGAGTTTTAAAAAAATAGGGATCCTTATTTAAACTCCTGGTGAGGTAAACGAGCTAGCAGAAAAGAGAGAAGAAAACTGAGGCTGCCACACTGACAAGAGCGTGGCTCTTAAATTTATAGAAGAAGACTTAAACTCGTGTGACACCGGGACGGGCCGCTAGTTATAACAAATACTATAGAAGACTAATACGCACAGCTCTTGACGTTTCTCATACAATGACTTGGCAACCTCCGTTCACCTCATGCCGCTAGGGGCGCTATAACATTTTGCATACAAAACGCACAGTTCACCTCATGCCGCTAGGGGCGCTATAACATTTTGCATACAAAAGTTTTGAAATCATTCACCTCATGCCGCCCTCATGCCGTAGGGGCGCTAGTGTCGCGTCTTGCCAGAATTCTTCCGAAGCTGTGCGTATTAGTCTTCTATAGTATTTGGTTATAAGATATTAGCGGACCGCCCCGGCTTCGCTCGTGTTTTACTATGAATCCTTAATTTTTTTGAAAATATAATATAGCCTATGTTACCCAGGGGTAATGTACATACCTTCCCAATGGTGAAAGAATTATTTATTCGTTACAAACATACACACACACAAAAATATAAATCTTTCCTCTTTATAATATTAGTATAGATATAGATAATATCTACGTTAGCTTACACACCACCTAACTGTCTCAAAAGTTCTTATTTTAGTGATAAATCACCCTTTACACGCAAAAAATATTATTCGACACGCCCAAACCTCTGCAAAAACGAAACAGCCCAGAACCCGCCAAGTTTCATCTTCATATTTTCCCGACAAGAATCTGGTTGTGATCAGCGACTAATTTTATATGACCTCTGATTGTGGGAGTTTTTCGTAGGGCTATAGAAACAATGCTCAGTTTCGTTCTTTTCATAGATCTAGTTATATTGGTGAAGTGTAAGTGAAATCTAATATCTTTCTGGGAAAGCAAGATATTGTTGACAAGTATTTGTTAGGATTTTCAGTCAGGATTTAATTCATTAATGACTAACGACCCGCCTCGGATCCACACGGGTTTTAGTATGGAGGGATATTTTAAAAAAAATAGTACCTATAGCATATCACCCGAGGACAGTGTGGCTTCCAACGGTGAAAGAATTTTTCAAATCAATATATTCTCAAACCGCCTGAACAGCCTTATCCCGTGAAATTATGTCATTCCAATGGGAAAATACTTTTTCTGCTATAGATGGCGCTGCAATTCGCAATTGCCGGCCAACAGATGGCACCACAAGTCGCGCTATACGTGATCTTAATCATAAAATTAACTGCGAGCGAAGCCGCGTACAAAAGCTAGTATTATTATAAAGCCACAAAATATCAGCAGCTGACTGGCTCCTACGATTTTGTGGCTTTTGGTGTAGAAACATTAGGCCCGTGGGGTACCAGTGCGTTGTCCTTTTTTAGGGACATCGCAAAAAGGCTGCGACAAACCACTGGTGACCCAAAGGCTGGCAGTTACTTCGCTCAACGGATATCTATTGCCGTTCAGCGAGGTAATGCTGCTAGCATTTTGGGCATCCTGCCACAGGGACCATGTCTTTTTAATACTTAATTTTAGTTTTTATTGTTAGTTTAGTTTTTATTTAGCTTTTAAATTTTATTATTAGTTTAGTTTTAATAAATTTTATATAATTTCATGCTATTTAGTTATGTATTTTACCAATAAATGATTATTATTATAAATATATACTTACAAAACATAGAAAACACACAGACTCGAGGACAAACACAAATGACATCAATTCAAATCATTTATTTCGTTAACATCACAAAAATGTTTGCCCTGAGATGGAATCAAACACGCGCCCCGTGGTGCTGACGGACCATCTACCAACGCTCCACTGTGTCAGGAATATTTATAAACAATGTTACCAAGGATATTATTAATTTCCTGCAACAAGAAGAACTACAACAGTTTTAACTACAACAGTTTTATAACGCCTGGAAGTACCAGTCCGTCGTCAAGCATGTTAAGCATTTGCATCAACTACACGGCGACAACTAATAAACTAACTTCATTAAATAATGCACTAGAAACTTGTACAGAGAATTCTATGATGCAACGGATGATCGATGTTTTGAGCAAACATTTGGAGCTGGTATTAATTAAATGTCACAGTTTTTATTGAAATAGTTGATTGACTCTCAGTTGTGGTTGTCATCTTGGGGGACTGGTCTGCTCGCTTTATTAACATCTACATATTCGACATATTTAGGATTTGACCATAGCGCTATTTGGATCGACATCCCGCGTTTTGAGCTTGATTCCTGTATGTACCTGGATCTGTATTTTATTTATTATTTATTCTTATAAATGTACTTATACATTGTAACAAAAGAGTGAAAGGAAAAAAAAATTGCTAAATGACAAAAAAGGCCGTAACCGGGTTTCTTTCGCCATTTCTTTTACCGGTGGCCATTTTGCTTGTGTCCGAAATGGTGGTAGTATATAACGTAGTTTATTCTCTTTATACATATATACAAATTGTAAATGAGAAGAAAAAGTGCCTGTGAAGGTCTAATTTCTGAAATAAACGATTTCATTTCATTTCATTTCATTTCAATAACTAAAATGATAGCTATGACAAATATGTAAAGAGAGTAGGAGTTATCTATAGTTTGTTTTTTTGTGTTGATAAAAAGGTAAGTATTCGATGTGAAGGATACAGAGTAGTATAGTATTTGCAATCCGATATTGGCAAAGACAAAGCCTCCCATTACGTTGTCGCAGTCGGCCAAGGATCGGAATGTGGACATTGTCAGTGTTGTGTGCAAAAATGGGTGGACTATTAAAAATATAAAGGATGAAAGAAGATTCCGCCTCGGAGATGGAGACATGAAGTGTGCAGTTACCACCGCCGGTGCAACCTGCTAGGTTACTCTGCATAGCAATCGCGATTTTAATCTCAATTCTGTATAATTTCAAATGCAAAATTAACAGCAAATCCTAATTCGTACCATTGTAATTTTATACTTTACTACTGACTATTTGGTTAGCATACAATCCGATTTCATTTAGTTTAGTATTTAGTTAGCGCTAGTTTAGCTGTAAAGAGTACCTAAAATTAACAATCCAATGGCGATCGTGCGGAATTATCTTCAAGAGTAAGGGGGCAGGTCGGAACGTCAGGCAATATCAAGGTATGATCGCGGTTTCTTATTATAATATTGGTTCTCTTCATTTCATTTGCTTCCTGCAAATACACGACTCATACTTGTACACGCATCAATTTCTTGTGGTAATCCTGTAACATAATTTTGTTTTGAATTTTCTAACTTGTAATAAATGTTACTTTTATATTAGGTATTTCTTACATATCTTGTGCACATCATTTTATTATTCACCTGTGTTAGTGATAATATAACTTATTTTGTACATAACTCTTTGTGTAATTTTTATTCTTGTACAAGAGCTACATTTCCAACATTGAGCTACAAATAATTTGTCTCATCCAAACCTTAATTAGCACATCTCAGTTCTCAGTTGTTCTATAGTGTGGGAATATCGTCACCTGGAGTTTGGAACTTCCTACGGAGTTAACATTATATGCTAACTTTAGCGGGAAATTGAATTTTATGAATACATTTAATAATTTCAAAAATTTATGCTAACTTGATGAAGCGAAAAAAGGCTTTTAGCGCCAAACGATTACACCAACAGCGGTAACAAATCTAAAGGACTTTGTAGCTAAATGATTTATTTTTTTGCAAAAAAGTGAAAAATTCGAAACTTGAAAAAGACAAGAAACTTGAAAACTTGAAAGCTGAAATTAGGTGGATTGGTCATTACCTACCCATTGGTAAGTATTCTATATATTTTTCATGTCATACGGCTGATACCGCATACAAAGTATACAAACAAGCAAGGCCACCAAGTGATGGATGACAAACAAGTGATGGAAAATGCCGCCCGTTATGAACATTGAATGCGAATTATGAATGCAGGGCGAACAATGAGTACGAATAGGGAGAAAAGGTGTTGAGCCTCCATATCTCTATCACCGACTGAAACGCAACGCTACTTCGACAATCGAACCGAGCGGAACAAGATAGCTCATTCCAAGAATACTCCATAATCTTTCTTTATAATAATTACTACGATATAAATAATGAACCCATTCCAAATAACAACGCAGTCGTCATTACATAGCACACAAGAACCAAAGCCGTCTTTGTCACAACTCCACTCAATAGAATCAATTTTATTTCGATTTGAAATGTTCCTGTCAAACAAAATCCTCAATATAAAGCGGTTGATCGCTACTCCGAGTTCAGTGTGTAGAAAATTGTATTTGCCAAATCCAAGCGAATATTTCTTCCCTTGCATAAATTTTGCCTTTCAAATTATTCAACATTTGTCGTAAATTGTGTCAGTTGAGTGGCTCAATCAATGTTATTTGGTATGACAATGAATCTGTTTTTCTTGGTATCGTATGTTTTCTAGTAATAAACAAAGTACGTAGCATATAACATTTGTATTTTGCTGTAATATCTTTTGATTTCGAAACTATAAGAATATAAAAATGACATAAAAATCACACGTTCTGTGTAGTCATTCAGGTAGCATACAGCTCTAAGCTATTTCAGCTGATTTAGTGGGTCAGTTCCTCTTCTTGCCAGCGCGTCCTTCACATAATATTTCTACCTATATTATTTGGCATGAGATTTCTAATGAAATTCAACTATTGTATTTAAGTTTGAATTATGTTAGCACGAAAAGGTATTAGTGATAACATAATGTTGTGTCCTTTATTGCAATAAAGTGATTTTTTGGTTGTTGGATGGTTGTTTGGAGCTTTTGGGACAAGTTTAAATTTATTTATGCACCGCATCGCCATCTATATCAGACTTGCAATCAAATTCTACGGGAATCGGGACAAGCCCACCACACATTCCCACCACTGTGTCTCCTGTGTAGCCAGGATCAACCACGGCGACCTCAGATAGACAATAAGCAATGAAGCTTATTGACATCCCGGGGAAGAAAACTACAGCTGTCTTGGAACTCACAACGAATTTAATCAGAAAGAAGATAGTCGGAGTAGGAAGTATTGAAAGGACTTCCCTCCTTAACAACTACGTGAGAAACAGCAATTTGAAGCAAAAGGCATTATACCCTAGAGAGATGACAAATCAAGTGAGGCTCGATTGCCGAGCACCACGGTCTATTGTTACGCTACTATTGGGACCTAATGCTATGAGCTGTTGTTTACTTCTTCTTTTCGTGTCAGTGACTCAAACAAAATAAAATTCCTACACCTGGCAAGATGTTCAGCCAGTGAGATGGCATTATCCGTGGCCTTCCACAAATCTGTTAAGGCACAGTCAGTAGGACAACCCGGGCAACATTGAAGATGACTCATTGTCTGCGGGGCACCAGTGTTGCACAAGTCACAGGCAATGTCGGATGATTCTCCTATGAAGCCCCATTTTCTAAGGTTGTACCTACTGCGGCCCATTTATTTACTATTTTGATTCCAATAATATGTATTGCAAAACCTACGGGAATCGCGTACTTTTCGGGATAAAAATGTATCCTATGTGTTAATCCAAGCTATCAGCTACCTACATACTAAATATCATAAATATTGGCCAAGCCATTTGAGCGTGAAGAAGTTACAAAAATACACACAACTTTCGCATTTATAATATTTCTCCCGCCTACCCGCCACCACCGAGCTCAGCGTATCAAGGGACGAAGTTGGCTTGGAACTCAACGATTGACACGCATCGGCATGCCAGCGTGGTTCTGTCAATCGTCCCTGTCCATTTACTAACCACCACGAGGTAATAGGGCTGTGTTACTAAATTATTCAACAATAAATATCGAAAATGCCGACGAAGCGACGCGACGACGGTGCTAACAAATAAGCTTTCTTTTGTTTTTGTGGCAAGTGATGGACTTCCATTAAAGTTTTATGTACATTATTCATAATACTTAAGGTACGTCCTGTATCGCTCTGATAAGTTTCATTTAGTCTATCAGATAAAATTTACAATAGATGATGAATATTTTTGACAGCGTTTTCTACCAATAAGCTGTGAAGGAGGTGTTTAATGATTTTTGTCAAATGATAGAATATAATTAATTTATTGATGATCCGAGATCAAAAGATATTTACTATAAATATACCTTTTTTTAGCAGCCATTTGTACGCACTGCAGCCCAAAGGCCTTCCCCCAACTTCTCCAATTTTCTCTCAATAGAGCCTTTTCCTAAATATACCTATACAAATATACTATAAATATAATATAATACTATAAATACTAAATGTTTTATTGCACAAAATTAAGTAACATTCTCGTTCTTAAATATTTCATATTATTAGTCAAGTACGGTCGTACGGACCCTCGATTATTTAAAATCAATGTGAGCACATACCTAAAGGTTTTATAGCTTAAAACAACGAAAACTTTGAACATCGTCTGCTTTTTTAACATCTCTCAACGTAAAACAAATCTATTTTTTAATATTGAAAAAATAATCTGTAAACTGAAATATTTTAATTTAATTAATTTGTAAAGTTTTTGAGTTAATTTTCATTTTTGTGAATTTGTTATCAATTAAAAATTTTAATTTATGAATTTGTCATCGATTTTAAAATTTTATATAATTTTACATGATGAAAAATTGCAACGTGCTTGCAGGGCCATTTGTATCTATTGTGATTAGATTTTAAGAGTGCTGCTTAATAAAATAAGCAATCAAGTTGAATGTCACTTTACTTTTTTCAAATTAATGATGGTAACTTGTGGAATAGTGTAATTTATCCAAATTATTATTCTCTACATGATGACTAAAGAAAACACCATGAAACACCAGCGATTCCTTTAAAAAATAAAAGTATGTATTCATATATTTTAAATCTAGCTTTACCAATAAAAAATGGCCGTGTCCTACTTAGTTTTTGAATTAAAGATTTCATTTAAAATACATGATATATGAATATATAGTAAGAAATAGAAATTTTCCAAAATCTAAAGTTATAGCAATCACCCCTATTGTACAAATTCAGTTCCTCATCCGTAGTTAGGGGACTATTTGAGTGGGGGACTTGGTAGAATGCAATTTCCTTGACAAAGGCCCCTAGGCCCAACCTAAACCCAAGTATTTGACCGTCACGAGTGTTTACATATTTTATTTCTCTCCACTTTACCATGTAATTCCAAAAAAATGTTGAAACAACTCCTTGCTCTCATTGCTCTACCATTCCTTTCTTCTTTCGAAACTTATTTCTGACTTGTACTACAGAAATTATTAATTATACAAACGCATTAATATTCAATTGAGAATTTTTATGGAGCAGATATTACTTTGATATGACATTGATGTCTTACACTCACAGTTAATAGACAAAGATCGGCCAAGGCTTCAAAAAACTTGGTTTGAAATTATTGGATAACCTTGGTTTATCTTTTTTAGATTTTTTTATTATTTTTTTTTAATTTAAATTGTCTTGTTTTTCAATGAGACTGAATTATAATGGATTACTGATTTCATAATTACTTACTTATATTTTTTAAAGATTATTGTTATACTTAATTATTATTTTTTTTCAAATATTTTACTTTTTCTGCATCATCGTTTCGGAAGTTACTACTTTTGTTATTATGTGCTAGTTGGAAAATACATAGATAACCACGAAGCCAAACTCCAAGTTTAAATGCCCCTGTAATACATATAAAAATATATTTTATTTTGTCTGTTATATATTTTCATAAAACTATTGCAGTCTATAAAATAATTGGTCTATATTTATGACATAGTTCGACACCTACAATGAAAGCAATCAACGGTCATTGACCCCTGACTGATCAATATTTCGGCTTTTCATTCTGATTGACAGACAGAGGTATTATCATATTGTATGGATGATGGGTTTCTGATGATTTTCATTCTTGTAGGGTAAATTTAATTGGATCACACTAATATGATTTGAAAATGTTTGGGTAGTGCCATGTAGAAACATGGTACTTAAACTTAATGATATTGGAACCATGGACCTAGAAAAAAAGGCGGACACCATCACTGAAATTAAGCACTGACTTAGCTTACCTCTTGGTCTGCAACCCGCTTAAATCTTTAAAACTACGCAATGAATATTGATGCGTTTTTAAAAAAATAGAGTGATTCAAGGAGAAGGTTTCCAGCCGGGTCTCCTGCGACACTGTTTTGTGTTTTCTAACACCTAACATTAAACATCTAACAAAATGTGAGCGTGGCATAACTGTTTTATTAGCTCAAACGTGCAAACATTGCTATCCCAGGCGGATGGAAAACATCCCCGTGTTCGCCTGCGGGGGAGGGGTAATTTCATGTCATTATCAATGTATTTAAATCTGGTACCTAATATCATTGTCAAAAGTTTTTCATAGTCTCTTTATGAGCAACGAAAAAAAGATTTCAGTCCAAATCTATCTATCTTCCACCAGTAATCTATATATATAAAATGCTTTGTCCTGACTGAATGACTGACTGACTGACTGACTGACTGACTGACTGACTGAGAATCAACGCACAGCCTAAACCGCTCATCGTAAAAATCTGAAACTTGGCAGGTGGAACTATTATAAGACGTAGGCGTCCGATAAGAAAGGATTTTTCGAAATTCGAACTCTAAGGGGGTAAAAAAGTGGGGTAAAGTTACTATGGGACAACTTGATTCCTTGGTCCAATCTACTTCAAATTTTGCATAAAAATTGTTTAAGAGAATTGATGGAAGATGTGATTCTTATTTTATTAAAATTCTTGAAAAAAATGTATTTTGTGGGTAATTTTCTTCGAGTTGATATCTATACTCATACTCCTTAGTGCTTTTGATTTCAATTACATTTCATTTTGACACATCCGTGAAGTGAAGGGTGTCATCTGTCATGTAATATTTTTGATTGTGAATATTGAAACAAAATGATTTCATAATGTCGTCGTACTATTTATTCTGTTTGTGATCTCGGAAAAACAGCTAAAATTCTAAAGCGGACTGAATCATATTCATCGATAATAAGCAGTACCTAAGTAATTAACTCAGGTAAATAGATATTAAATTTTCTAATATTTGACAGGGGTCAAGTTAAATTGGTCAATGGTTAAATGGCATATTGATATTGTCTCTTTCTCACTTATAGGAAATATCATTACGTCGACTCGCTCTATTATTTCGTAGTGTTGTTGTAGGGATGGTTGTAGGTATTGAAATACCCATATACTTATATATGTTTTTTACGGAAGTGGTTGGAAAACAAGCTCAGGAATATGGATCATTTGATATTAGGTGATTACCGTCGACTATGGAGCACATAGATTCTAGGGTCCCTGACTCGTCTATATATATAAAATGCTTTGTCCTGACTGACTGACTGACTGACTGAGAATCAACGCACAGCCTAAACCGCTCATCGTAAATATCTGAAATTTGGCAGGTGGAACTATTATAAGACGTAGGCGTCCGATAAGAAAGGATTTTTCGAAATTCGAACTCTAAGGGGGTAAAAAAGTGGGGTAAAGTTACTATGGGACAACTTGATTCCTTGGTCCAATCTACTTCAAATTTTGCATAAAAATTGTTTAAGAGAATTGATGGAAGATGTGATTCTTATTTTATTAAAATTCTTGAAAAAAATGTATTTTGTGGGTAATTTTCTTCGAGTTGATATCTATACTCATACTCCTTAGTGCTTTTGATTTCAATTACATTTCATTTTGACACATCCGTGAAGTGAAGGGTGTCATCTGTCATGTAATATTTTTGATTGTGAATATTGAAACAAAATGATTTCATAATGTCGTCGTACTATTTATTCTGTTTGTGATCTCGGAAAAACAGCTAAAATTCTAAAGCGGACTGAATCATATTCATCGATAATAAGCAGTACCTAAGTAATTAACTCAGGTAAATAGATATTAAATTTTCTAATATTTGACAGGGTTCAAGTTAAATTGGTCAATGGTTAAATGGCATATTGGTATTGTCTCTTTCTCACATATAGAAAATCTCATTACGTCAACTCGCTCTAATATTTCGTAGTGTTGTTGACGGATGGTTGTAGGCTGAGGTTGTAGGTTATAAAATACCGATATACTTATTACATTTTTTTTACGGAAGTGGTTGGAAAACAAGCTCAGGAATATGGATCATTTTGATATTAGGTGATTACCGTCAACTATGGAACACATATTCTAGGGTCCATGACCCGTTACCGACCTATAACAGGAAACAGGATATAGCGAGAAATAGTATAAGGACGGAGTTAGATTTTTTTATACCACAAAGGTGGCAAACAAGAATTTCGGATATTTCATTCTCCGAACGAAACGCATTGCTGCTACACGTCAATATTCTGTAAAAGGGCTTGCCTATTTTTCATAAACGCCTACTCCAAAGATTGTAATGAGAAGTACCTATAAAAATAGACAACCGATAAGAAAGGATTTTTTTAAATTCCCACGGGAAAGCGGGATAAACGCAAACGAAGTTGCGCGGGTTTCTCTAGTTATGCATAAATATTAAAAGTACGTCGCTGTAGGTAGGGTCAAACGCGCGAAATCGTTTTTTTTTCTTAAAAATAACTTTTCAAATATCGAGTACGTCTTCTTCGTCCGATGTCATTTTGTCGAATATTTTGATGTTCGTGTTTTGTCGCAAAACTCGCAGGAGACAGCAATGTTTTGCTAACATGTTTAACTAACATGTTTTTTTAGTTTGTTTTGTTATTTTTTAAGAGCAGGAGACACGCCTAGTATAATACATTCTAAAATTCCCACTGAAAAGCGGGATACACGCAAAAGAAGTTGCGCGGGTTATTCTAGTATTATAAAACCTACATAGAAAATATTCAGAGAAAAAACTCTGGTACCGGTAGCATCACCAAATACTATAGAATTATAATACGCACAGCTCTTGACGTTTCTCATACAATGACTTGGCAACCTCCTGTTCACCTCATGCCGCTAGGGGCGCTAGTGTCGCGTTAACATTTTGCATACAAAACGCACAAAAGTTTTGAAATCATTCACCTCATGCCGCCCTATTTCTATAGTAGCGCTAGAATTCTTCCGAAGCTGTGCGTATTAACTCGATAGAGTTTCTATAGTATTTGGCATCACCAAACCAACGCACCACCCCAAAATATTTGACTTTTTCTATGTATTTTTTTTCTTTACCGTCGATGTCACTTGCACTACCTATCACTCGCGTGTGGCTTTAATAAATATGTATTTCCACTAGCAAGTAGTTATTAAGTAATTAAATTATTAGAGCACAATTACAAAATTACTCGTATTAAGTCGACCTACATTGTTTTAATGGAAGAGAATCTTTATCATACTGTAAAAGTTGTTGTCCTTTATTAGTTATCATAAAAATAGGTACATATCGTTTTATGCGTTCCATACCCATAATCTGAATATTTACTGCAAGTAATTTCTGTGATTTATCATATACTAGTGAACAGTGGCGTCTATCGAAGTCCTACGGGAATCACGTACTTTTCGAGATACAAAGTACCCTATGTGTTAATCCAAGGTATCAGCTTGTGTTAGCTACCTACATTCCAAATATCATAAATATTGGCCAGCCATTTGAGCGTGAAGAAGTAACAAACATACACATAATTTCGCCTACATAATATTTGTTTGATATTTTGTGGAGTAGTAGAGGATTTATTAATTGGGCTAGCTCAATCGTATACCACTTTCACAGAAAATCGTCGTAAAACATTAATGTGTTTCGTTCGGTGAGAAAGAGACTTAGAAGCCCAATTTCTTTCCATTCTCCTTTTTCCACTTCTCTCCTTGTTCTCTAACCAATCAAACCAAGGCAAGGCATTGGTAACGTCTCTGGTATGACTCATATTGATAGACGGCGGTAACTACTTTCCATTTCCGATATTGTCAAATACATTTGCTAGATTTTTATAGTATAAAATGTGCAAAATTTTAATTTAAAAATGTATTTTTTTTAATAGCTACACACTGAAAAAATAACCGTCTCTCCTTAATTTTTTAATGACGACGGTAAAAGTCGTCAGTAACACTTTTTTAACGTAGGAGGTAGTGGGAAAATTTTGTGCTTTTGTGTGCCTGTGTGTGTGTTATGTGGGTAATACTACCCACATAACACACACCGCCATCATAGATTATTCAATTTTGATATAGGTCTTTTGTCTAAAGGGTGACAAATAATTCAAGAAGATCTGTTCCACTATTTGAGGATCATCAGCATTTTGATGATTATATGTTTTTGAGTCAGTTAATTATAATGTTTTTTTTAAATAAACCAGTTTATAGTCACTATTAAGGATGGAGAGATTAGGAAAAGATGAGGAAGAAATGAAGAAAATTATATTAAAGAAAAATATGGTTCGATGGCGAGAGGTGAAAAGTGAAGTGAAGTGACAGTAAAATAGAATATAAAAACCATAAAGAAAAAGGAAATATAACAACTATTTACAAAGAGGTTCTTCACTATATTTAAAAGCCAGTTAAAAGCACATAACAAATAGTTTATGATTGAAGTAGAGTCGCGTGTAAAAACTAGTAAAATAAACACGACGAACAAAGAATGCCGTTGATATTGATGGTTATTGTATTCAGGTCAACTGACATGCAAATGGTAATTACTTTTTGTACAATAGCTTTGAAATACGACGTAGTAGTACGTTACGTCGTCAATATGTGTCATTCGATGAATAGTATTTGTTGATGGTGTAGTCAATAATTTTCACTATGGGACTGTTGTTATTTTCTTTGTTTTATAAAAAAATACTTGTAAAATGCAAGTTCTGTTTAATATTCGGTTTTAATTTGTGAAATTCGTGCGGAAACTCAAGCCAAACCTACGCTACACGGTTGAAAACTTTGGTTTGAAACCGAGGTTTAAAACAGTGTTAACAAGAGATTTGGTATAAAACCACTGTTTTCCTTCACTGTCTCTATATCAACAAACCAATGTTTTAAAACCTGTTGCACAAAGCTTTAAGATAAAATGTGTAGCGCTACATAAAAGCGTAGCACTGTTCGTAGATTCCGTATCTCGTAGCATAAGCTGCGTAGCGGACCACCGAATTTCGTAGGCTTTAGTCGTGTCGTCTGTCTACATGGATGTAATGCTATGGTCCACTTTTAGGTTCTATTTAACAAATCTTTTAAATAAGAAATCTTTATTTTCAAACCTTATGCGACAGTTATTACCAGTTAAAGTGTGATGTGTTGTGTCACACGAAATCTAATCTATATCACAAATTTTTTATAAAAGTAGTAGTTACAACTTAGGTATTAAAGGATAACAAAATTGAAAATCCCTTGTGGAAAAATGACCGCCTGTGCATCAGAGATACGGACCCCGATGCACGCGTGACTGACGCCCTTTTTGTATGGCCGATGGGGAAATAGTTCGAGTGGGGCTTTTGAAGTTGCCACGTTAAAATTTCATTTATTTTTAGGAAAACTAAAAAATTGAAAACAACTTTATGAAATATTAAAACAAAATTTCAAAAAATGGCAACTTCGCTATATCGTCTACAATTTCATAACATAGAAAAAACCCTTAAACCAACGTTATCGGGTAGAGTGCATTCGCAAACATTACTTTAGAGCACTTTTCTTCAATATCAAACAAGTCTAGACAGCTCCACTTTATGTCGACCCCCATAAAATTATATCAATGCCCCTCTATAACCTGTGTAAATATGAAAAGAAAACGGCGCGGAAGGCCAAGTGATACTGGCGAATTGTAAAGAATAAGGGTGCATCCAGATTAACAGGGAAGATCGACAAAGAAATGCAATTAAATGTAAAATGGGGCTGTTTCACACGACTGTTGACACGGGCCGTGACGAATAGGGGCGTGATTGGTGCCATAGTGTCACTCCATTTTCTTTTTTTTGTGTTTTTCTATTTGCATTTCATCTCTGCAGGGTTTGAGATTGAAATCTGTTATTGATTTTTATGCTTATAGGGTTAAACAGGATTTACGATTAACAATAAAATTTGTCGATAAATCGTACTAAATCGTACAATTTATTATGAATTTGAATATTTTTTCTATTAGTTCTTTTCTATTTTTTTTTTAAAGAAGTCAATATATTTTTTTTGTGTATTTATTACAACTAATCAGGAAGTAGTTTTAAAATGTTTGATGTTAAATCAAATAATTTATTAGAAATCATTTTGTTTGAATTTATAGGGGATCGTGGTGTTTGGCCTATTTGTAAGGTAATCTCGTTCAAGACGTTTATACAGAAACCTAGAATGCACTGGAAACGGCAGTTTACGTACGGTCAGCCAATGAAAGAGGTGAGCAGGGCCGTAAGTATGGTTAAAATTTTCTTAATATTGCGTGAAAGTATTTACGCGTTTCATTTATCAATAGTATGTAATAACAATGTTACATTATACACAACGATGCTTCTTTATATAGTATAAAATGAAGTTGCTTTTGCTGTCTGTCTGTGTGTCTGTTAGTCCCTATGTATGCTTAAATCTTTAAGACTACGCAACGAATTTTGATGCGATGATTTAAGAGGAAGGTATGTATAATACATACAAAAATTCCCACGGGAAAGCAGGATACACGCAAATGAAGTTGCGCGGGTTTCGCTAGTCTATACTATAAAATTATAAAGAGGAAAGATTTGATTTGTGGCGACACCTATCGCCATACAGAAGAACTACAGAGTGAAGAAAAAGTTCACAATGCGAACACATGACGACGCCACTTAGAATCCTGAATCACGCTATCAAAGTTTCTACGATATGGAGATATATATATACAACCTCCGACACATACATTGTCGGAGCCGCGGTTCCCCAGGCATAACACCCAGCCTGGCTGGAAGATCTTCCTTTGTGGCGGTCGAGCACATCGCCATCGCTCCCGCTACAGATTGTTTGTTTGTTTGAAATGAATAGGCTCCGAAACTACTGGACCGATTTCAAAAATTCTTCACCAGTAGAAAGCTACATTATCAGGGAGTGACATAGGCTATAGCTTTTCCCGAAATTCAAAGTGGTTCCCACGGGAACGGGTCCGGAACTTCACGCGGACGAAGTCTCGGGCAATAAAGCTAGTACATTAAAAGTGTCGAAAACTGTGTTCTCTGCACTGTTCACGACTTACATTGGTTAAAAGTACTACAATACACTAACCCTCTAATTAATAAACAAAGATAGCCAAGGTTTAACTAAAACTTGTCTTGTCACTTTCCAACTACATTTAATTTTCCTTAGGAATGACAGTGACAAAACAGACTTAAGTTAAACCTTGGCTAATCTTTGTTCATTAATAAGAGGGTAAGTGTAAGCGAGTCTCAATATAAATGGGCTGAGAAAGTCATCTTAGCTACAAAAAGTCCACAGGCCTCTCTCAAATGCTTCCAGTATTGACCGGCTGACAGTGGCCTGCATCCAGCGCAGAGGCTTTCTTAACTCTGAACTGAAAGTGGTGAATAAATATTTTTTTATTGCTTTGAATAAAACATAACCTCTTTTTTCACATTAAAAATAATAAAAGTATGTGAAAATATCGATATGCAAATCACTTCCATAACTCGTACATCGTTGTTAGTATCGCATAGCAAGCGATTACCTATTCATAAAACGGAAAGTTAAAACTCGGGGGAATCCAGTTAGCGGACCGACTGAGCCAAGGAGATTTATGCATTTTAAATTACTGCTGAAACATTGATCTTAGTTTTATATCACGTAACGTTAACGATACGATTGTATCACGATCTTTATACAACATACACATCTTTATGACTCCTCAAGAAACGTATAGAGGAAAATTGACTTTAGCTTTTTTTCATTGTGTTATCAGCTTATCATTCCAGTTTGGTTATGACATCATATTGGTTTGATGCATCGATATCCATGATGATGTCACATGTAAAATGGCGGGCTTCTTTGACCCGATTAGATTTCGAAATAAAGATCGCTAACAGACGCCATCCAGTGAATGTAGCTCCCTGTATGACAAAAAGTGAACTGCGCCTTAAGTAACTATCTAGAACAAACTTGATTAGGATATATTGCTAAATAAAATTGAATTAATATTATCTATTGAATAATACAGTTTAGTTTCTAGAATATCACATGATTTATCAAAGCCCGTATTGGCTATCTAAATAGGTTTTATAAAATTGAATTTTGTCGTCGAGTATAAATTTCATTAGCCCCTAGTGGGCAAAGGTCCGGCTAACTTTGATTTTACGATGTGTCTCGTTAGTATATTATTTTGTATCATATCCTTAGTTAAGTTCAGTATACGTATTGCTATATTCTGTGGGAGGGTGGTATTTCTCCGGGTCGAGCGAGTCCGGAACTTAGAACTTTTTCTATAGTACGCACCAAAATTTGGGCTCACAGTTTATAATACAATTGAAAATCGATTGTCGTTATGCACTGAGTAATAAGCATGAGTTTCGAACTTCGTTTTATGACGGCGCGAGCCAGCCGCGTTGGCGACCAATATAGTCAGTTCTATAAAACCATGTACTTATACGTAATAATTTAATTTTATCAAAAACACACATATCTATAAACTAAATGCTAAAAAAGAACATATTTGCACAAAACCAACTTCTATTACCGAGTAGTAAAGTGCATTAATGACCATCGTGATAAACGGTGCGAAAATGAACTTTATCACTTTAAGATAAAATACATCAGATGGTGTCGAGAGTGGTCAGTGATTGATGATGTTATGTCTTAAGAAGACTGATGCAACGGCACCGCCGACCTTACATTCCAGATCTTCCATCAGGGTATGCATTAGTTTATTGGCAAATCTAATATAGTCAAAGTTGTGTACGTATATCTACTAGGAAGTAAAAAGTATTTCAAATCCATTCAACGCCATCTGGTAGCATTACAAGCAATACTAATTTTTTTTATCTTTTAAGGGTTCCGTAGTAAGCTACAAGGAGTCCTTTTAGTTTCGCCATGTCCGTCTGTCTCTCCGTCCGTCTGTCTTTCAGCGGCTTAGCGCCTAGACGCATGACGCTAGAAAGCTGTAATTTGGTACGTATACGCAGTATTACGCATATTAACAATGCTAACAAAGTGGTAGAACAATTTTTATTTTTTTTGGTGCCTCCCTTACATGTAAAGTATGAATGAATTTTCTTTGATAGGTCTCTTAAAAACATCGAGGGTGTGGAAAGATCATTTTCCGATACAATGATCCGTTTTGAATGCGTATCCAATACGGAACCCTACAGTGTGCGTACACGTACTTGCCCGGTTTTTTAAAAACTATATTTTGTTTGTTCGTGACAAATCGAAATCTTTGTGAAATGTTAAAAATATTGGTAATGTAGGTATTTACCTAAATTAAAATATACTAGTAGGGCAGATCACTCAGCGCCGCGTCGCGCCACGCCACAAAGAAGAATAGAACGCTTCAACACGATGACGCACATTTAGTCTGTCATCTGCACGTATAAGCTATAGCGACACGTGCGTTGAGTTTGTGAAAAATCTGACTTTTTGCTCGCTATGCAGACGCAGACGCGGTCGCATAAAATGTGTGTAGTTTGCGTTTCCCGGCAACGAACTAATTATTTTGCAACTGCTTTATATTACCCTTAGTAAACATAGAAAGCTCTTCTATAAACACTTCTTTGAACTTTTAAATCATCTTGTCTTCAAAAAAAAAAGCACTTGCCTACATAATTATCTTGACTGAGACGTTTTCTTTTTTATTGCTGTAGTAACAATCCTACCCCAATATTGAGATCTGCTTCATTAATTTATCTTCCTGCTATACTGAAATAAAAATTAAGGGTTGTTTTCACAGTGGAAGTGATTTCGCTTGTGCAAAGAGGGTAGTCAAGGTGCACCCCTTGTTCATCTGCTAGGGATGATATTAAGCGAAAAGTTGGGTTACGTTATCATAAGTATGGATACGACTTTTTAATATAAGTACGTATCTAAATTCGTTACGTCGAATAGGATCGAATCTGCTATCAAATCAAAAGATTGTGTCTTATACAATACTTTAAAAAAAATGTCTTACACGTGAACTTTCGTTGTTATAAAATTTCACTGTGTATTATGATTGTAGTATGTTAAACTTACTGGTTGCCTATCTTAAACCGTATGGTTGATTAAATACGGCTTACATTACATCACGTTATAGCCACCGAGTTGGAGACGTCTGATTCTGAGCGTCATTCTATACTGCGTTGGATGGTATGTGCTTTCCACTGGTTAATTTTTCAACTATATTATTTAATGTAATATTATGAAATGAAACTGCAGACTCTCTATCATAATTAAGTGTCATTGAAAATCAGCGTCACGCACAGACTCACTTTTGTTGTGACATATGCTGAGTGCCTCCATTTAGGTGCTATATAGAATAAGTTTTTTTTAACATTTAGGTTAATGTATAGTTTAGCACCAATTAAAATATTTTCTTTCTCTCTTTCATATAAACTGTTCTATAGTTTTCTATGGCGTTATGAACATCTGCATTCTGCAGTCATGTCCACACTACTCCAATTTCTTTTCACTACATAATGTGGCCAGAATGACAGTTTGATTCACTTAGTTCGTGTTACACAGTATAAACGCGCCATCAAGCAAACGGTATGGGGTGGGCAGAGTGGAAACACCTCGTTGAGGGGTGTTTTTTTTTACATCACCTGTCAACTTCGTGAAAAGCGGTTTCCGGTTTAATTTTTGTATAAAAATTTGTATTTTTGAATAGAGTTTACACGGTTTTTACTTATGAATGGTGGAATCGGAGTTTTTATTGAAATCCATTGAAAAATATCGCGTTAGTTATTTTGAGTTTTTGTAGTGTGGGTTCTCTTTTAGTATTTTACATGCGAAAACAGCGTGACTGTCCGGGCCCTTAAAGCGAGTATTTTTATAGAAGTAGTTTCAGTTTACGTAATTATTCTTACAAGAACCAATATAACTTTTTAGGAATGTATATCCCACTGCTGGTCAAAAGCCACGACTTTCCTTCACACATTCCTATTTAGCGTCTTCACTGATCACTCCTTGTCAAATGTTCAAATATCGTCAGACCATCATACCTAGTTTTAAAAATTTAAAAAAATTGAAAGTTTTAAAAACTATCTATATATATAAAAGAGAAAATCACTGACTGATTCATCACGAAATCTCCGAAACTACAAGTGCCAGGAGTCTCAAATTTTGCATAGGGGTTCCTTTTGGGGCGTAGGTGCTCACTAAGAAAGGATTTTTGGATATTCATCCCCTAAGGGGGTAAAACGGGGGTGCAAAGTTAGTATGAAACTTTGCCGTTTTTGAAGTTATTCGAATGAAATTAAGCATGAAGGTTCTTTATTGAAAGGCATGAAACACGAGTAAAATATTTTTCTCAAAAAACATCCCCTATGGGGTTAAACGGAGGCGCAAAGTTAATATGAAATATTGCCGTTTTTGAAGTTATTCGAATGAAATTCAGCATGAAGGTTCTTTACTAAAAAGCATGAAACATGAGTAAAATATTTTTTTCAAAATTCATCCCTTAGGGAGTTAAACGGGGGTGCAAAATAGTATGAAACTTTGCCGTTTTTGAAGTAATTCGAATGAAATTCAGCATTAAGGTTCTTTATTGAAAGGCATGAAACACGAGTAAAATATTTTTCTCAAAAATCATCCCTTAGGGGGTTAAACGGGGGTGCAAAGTTAGTATGAAACTTTGCCGTTTTTGAAGTTATTCAAATGAAATTCAGCATTAAGGTTCTTTGCTGAAAAGCATGAAACATGAGTAAAATATTTTTCTCAAAAAACATCCCCTATGGGGTTAAACGGGGGCGCAAAGTTAGTATGAAACTTTGCCGTTTTTGAAGTTATTCAAATGAAATTCAGCATTAAGGTTCTTTGCTGAAAAGCATGAAACATGAGTAAAATATTTTTTCAAAATTCATCCCTTAGGGGGTTAAACGGGGGTGCAAAGATAGTATGAAACTTTGCCGTTTTTGTAGTTATTCGAATGAAATTCAGCATGAAGGTTCTTTACTGAAAAGCATGAAGCATGAGTAAATTTTTTTTTTAAAAACATCCCCTATGGGGTTAAATGGGGGCGCAAAGTTAGTATGAAACTTTGCCGTTTTTGAAGTCATTCTAATGAAATTCAGCATGAAGGTTCTATATTGAAAGGCATGAAACACGAGTAAAATATTTTTCTCAAAAATCATCCCTTAGGGGGTTAAACGGGGGTGCAAAGTTAGTATGAAACTTTGCCGTTTTTGAAATTATTCAAATGAAATACAGCATTAAGGTTCTTTATTGAAAGGCATGAAACACGAGTAAAATATTTTACTCAAAAATTATCCCTTAGGGGGTTAAACGGGGGTGCGAAGTTAGTATGAAACATTGCCGTTTTTGAAGTTATTCGAATGAAATTCAGCATTAAGGTTCTTTATTGAAAGGCATGAAACACGAGTAAAATATTTTTCTCAAAAATTATCCCTTAGGCTTAAACGGGGGTGCAAAGTTAGTATGAAACTTTGCCGTTTCGAAGTTATTCGAATGAAATTCAGCATGAAGGTTCTTTAGGCGATACGAAGTTCGCCGGGTCAGCTAGTATATTATGAAACCTTCACGAAATGAAGTACGTATTACAAATACGTTGGAAAGAGACAAAAGATATGAAACAAGCAAACTAATAGCAATCGAAGCGAGTGATTCTCAAAGGATGTCTCCCAACCCTTATGCAAAATAACTTCTTTAAGTTTCACGAACAAATCTTGGATGTAGAGAATGCAAGATGCGATAACTTATTGAAAATTTGAAATACAGTCCTACTATCATACTAATATAAAAAAGGCGAAAGTTTGTGAGGATGAATGTATGTATGGATGTTTGGATGTTTGTTGCTCTTTCACGCAAAAACTACTGAACGGATTTTAATGAAATTTGGTACAGGTAGACTGTAACCTGGCCCTTTACTCTTGAAGACAATTCCGCTCGATCGCTATTGGATTGTTACTTTTAGGTACTCTTTATAGCTAAACTAGCACTAAATATATACTAAACTAAATGAAATCGGATTGTATGCTAACCAAATAGTTAGTAAAGTTTAAAATTTCAAGTGTACTAATTAGGATTTGCTGTTAATTTTGCATTTGAAATTATACAAAATTGAAATTAAAATCGCGATTGCTATGCAGAGTAACCTAGCTGGAATAACATATAGGGACCTTTTTTTCCGAAATTCCCGGGGAACGGGAATAAATTCACACAAACGAAGTTGCTTTGAAGTTGAAGTTGGCTTTCACTAGTTTTCCATAAAAGTTTGACTACTTCTTCTTGACTACTTATAGATAGACATAGATAAAAACTGTCAATTTGATAAAAACTAAAACTTATCAGCTAGTGGTAAAACTGGCACTAATATCGTTTTAATTCAGACTGGACAAAAATATAATAGGTTCAACTAACCTATAAACGTAAAAATGTTATGTTTATTTTATGTTAATCATAATATCATGTCATTTTTATTATCTTTACATACCACGTTTTCTCTGAACCAATGACAGCAGCTTTAATAATGTTCTCGTCATGCCTTGTAACCGATGATGGAGGAACTGACTGAAGACTTAGGATAGACACCGGGGCCCAAGGTAAGACTATCACTGTGTGATAACTCAACTAGCACACCTGTTCTATTTCAATAAGTGGATAATAAACCAGAAATTGTAAAGTTCTCAAGATTATACCTTACCTACTTACATCGCTGGCTCGGTGACCCGAAGTGGATCTTGAAACTAGAGAGCGCCAGAGTTCTCTGTTCTGCGCGATGTCCTGCCAGTCTCAAAATTATAATCTTAGATGATTGCCACATCCATTTTACATAGAGCCGAGTACACAATATTGGCACCAACACGAGTCTGCAACGCGTCGGCCGCCCACCGCACGCGGTTTTGCAATTTCGGACGAACAGTCCGCGCTGTCCGCAGGCGATGACAAGGAATCCATTACGTATACACTTTCTATTGACATATATGCTTTATATTTATAATTATAGGCTCTCATGTTGGAAAGGAAATGTCGATTTTTCTTCTTCTTAATTATTTGACTTCCTCCGTGGCGTAATGGTTACCACGCCAGACCGCCACCCAGGAGATCCCGGGTTCGATCCCCGGTCGGGTCATGATGAAAAACGAACTTTTTCTGATTGGCTTCGGGTCTTGGATGTTTATCTATATATGTATTTGTTATAAAAATATAATATCGTTAAGTTAGTATCCCATAACACAAGTTTCGAACTTACTTTGGGGCTAGCTCAATCTGTATGAATTGTCCCTATATATTTATTTATTTATTTATTATTTATAACTAACATGCGTTGCTAATCTGTATAATATCTCTTTATCTAATTCTTATTTAAAAGCATTTTCTGAGTCTGTGTTTTTATCTATTCCAGTTAAAAACTCAGACTCCGAAAACGCTTTAAAGTGAAAAAACTTTCAGTTAACTCAAACAGTCTTAGATGGTTTCTTTCTTTTTTCACTTCTTTCCTCGTAAATGTTGGTGAATAATTTCAGAATGAAATATCATTTAATTTAGATTAGAGATATTATTTCGATAAACAAAGTAATACATATTTTATATGCGAAATTATTAAACGAAATAAATATCACGGGCTTTCTGGATACTCTACTAAGTAATTTTTTTTACATTTTTTTTTATCTTTGGTGTGTATATTCGTTTGTGTTTATTTATTTATGCACAGTAGCGCCATCTATATCAGACTTTTGATCAAATCCTACGGGATTCGCGTACTTTTCGGGATAAAAAGTACCTTATATGTTAATCCAAGGTAGCAGTTACCTACATACTAAATATCATAAATATTGTCCCAGCCATTTGAGCGTGAAGAAGTAACACATAACTTTCGCCAATGGAATATTAGTAGGATATTCGCAAAAATACGTATTTGGCTCAGTCAGTGTCCGCAGGCACGGATCGTTGTGGATCGTTGAAATCCGTGGTCCGTGAAATCCTTTGGCTTAAATCTCTAAGCGGTTAGCGTCGCCTCATCACGCCCTACGAGAACAATTCGTTTTTTTTAAATTTATTTCAACGAAAATTTAATTTCTATTCGACTATGAAATCGGCTGGAAAACGGATTGTTAATATGAGTTCAATATTGTTTAACAATTGGATTGGAAATATAATTGGATTTGTTTACGAGTGGCACAATTTGTGCACACTTAATAAGGGATGTGGCAGCTATTGACAAGAGAATCATTGTGTATAACATTGTGGAAAATGTGTTGTATAAACCAATAAAACCTAGGTAATGTATATTTATTTTATATTGTGTATAATACGTTTACAAACAGACCTATTCCTGTTTTTGAATATAAATACCGCAGACGTTTACATACAAAGTAAAGTTGTCGGAAAACCTGACCCTAACTATTAGTATTACCTATTTCATTATCATTTCGTAAGTGTTTAAGTAAAATCTATCGTACCCCACAAACCGCACCGGTGGTGTTACTGACAGCCAGCTTACCGTTCCAATTGTGTGGTCACAAAATATCCACCAAAATTCAGTCCATTTGAAATACCTCTGTCGCATAATCTAATATTTAAGAGTTAACAGAATTTGCTAGGTTCTAAATAATTATGGTTATTTTTTTTTTTGGAAGAGGTTGAAAAACTAGCAAGCAGGTTATCTGATCAACCGCTGTCCATAGATCACACCGGGAGAGTCACTGTGGCTTTGCCGACATGTAACAAAAAGAAAGCGATATGTACATGAAAAAAAAGTTTTTGTGTTTCTTGAAATGAAATGAAATGAAATGAAATCTGAAGCACACTATTCTAACGAAACTTATTGCTGCTTCACCTCGATATTCTGTGAAAGGTAGTATTTTTTTTTCAAGCTCTCATATTATGTGCGTCAAGTTTAATGCCCATAAAAAGGCAATGTTGCTTCTGACTAACTAATGCTTCAGACCAAATAAAGGTCTAAAGCTTTTAAAAACAGAACATATGTAAAGTCACCCATGTTTTTCATCGTCTAAAAACAGAACATATGTAACCCATGTTTTTCATGTTCTTTGTAAGAACTGTTTTAAATAACTCAAGTGAAATAGCTGACGCTGAATTTCTACGTGATATTGAAAACCATTTGCCCCCTTATACCGAAGTTAAATAATCAAACAATAACTGAAAACGCTTATAATAATTAACAGTGGAGCCGAAACGCAAACGCTCGCGTCTATGTAAACAGTCTCCGATTAACAATAAGATATTAAATTGCAACCCATCCCCCTAACGCAAACAGAAATCAATCATACCAAGGAAGAGGGTTAACTCTATACAAATAGATCGCGATAGGCAAATCCTGGAATATGGTTCGATGGTTACAGTTTCAGTGCAAAATGTTTTGTATTTCTGCATTTATATTTATGCAAATAAAATATAGATCCTTTACGGTCTGATTACTCTCGTGAATATAATCGACGTGAAAGTTTTAATAAAAATATTTTTAGATACTATACTTTTTAATTTCTATATCGATATCAACCCATAATCATCCTGCTGTAGGACACGGGTCTCCCTTCAATCGTAGGGAATTAGAGCGTACTCTGCCACGTTGCGCCAATGAGAGAGTGTTTTGTAGCCGCATGAAGGCCACTGACTTGGTTTAGCCCTCCGAAGTACAGATAGTACGCACGGACGCATAGTTTTTAATTTACTTATCTTAAATCGTATACAAATTTGCTAAGTGCAAGCTCTAAGTTGTTGGCGCGTTGAGTTTCTTAACTCCCTGTAATTACTTAATGTGGGCAACTTTGAGAAGCTGTAGTTCGGATAGTTCTGAAGCCTTAATGTATGCACATTATAAATATGCCACGTTTAAACTCTTTGACCCGTCTCTGGGAGTTTAACGATGTTGTACGCTATGTTTGAGGATCACATGAAAATCTATCCATCCAAACTTTATAGATTTTAATGTAACTACTAATATTTTATTTTGACAATCCGCCTATTTGGTAGTAACTCTTCGGCACCAGATGGAGCGAGTTTGATCCCCACACATTTATGTCTTGGTATTTTGTGTTTGTCTCGAGTCTGGGTCATTTCTATGTCCGACAGCTAACGTCACCAGCTTTTGAAACCTGTAGATTTGAATCGTCGTAGTTTAACTTACTGTAACAGTCAATCAACGACATTTGGTTCCTCAGAAATATGTTTGTAATAATAAATCTATTAACTTAAAACAAACTGATTTAATAAATACGAACACTATAGAAAATAAACTGTTTAAAGAATATCAAATCAACAAGATAGACACGATATAACTCTTGTAAAGTAATACTGGCATATACTCTTAGGTTTTATTATTTTATTTAGATATAAAAACGGTAGCTATACTATCGTATGCTCGATTCATCAAAAGTTACCGCTGCAATTCAATTTAAAACTCATCTATCATTATTTAAGCGAAATTTGAATTGGTTGTAATAATTTGCTTGTAAAACTAACTTTTCCATTTGCTCGAGTAACAGTTTGAAATGTGGAAATTGTGTTGAAAACCGCAGGAAGACTTTATGCAACATTGTCGTGAAAGATGATTAGCAATTATTAACTTATTACTTGGAGAGTTATGGTCTAATGTGGACCCAACATTCTCACGCAATTGAACGAGAGTGCATAACATAAGGGCAAGCCACATATAAATGGCGAGGGCGCGGCGCATCATATGTACAATTTGTATGAAAGAACATTGGAAAGGCGTCGAGATGGCACGACTGTAGCGTGCCATCGCATCGCTCGCGCCCGATGCGAGTAAGAACAAATGAATGACGTCGAGGCGGCACGACAGTCGGGCATCGGGTGCGCTGTTTCTGTCTGGCTTGATAAGCCTTAGAAGATAAAGGAAAAGTAGAGACGAAAAGCCCGTCCACACCCCCATTTCCTGTTGGACCAACTATTATGCACAACTAGTTTCACAATTAGTATAAATGCACACATTATGAACCATATCAACTTATGTAAAAATGTAAAATACTTAAAGTCTATGAATAATTTATGAAGAAAAATAGTCATTTGATAAGTGCTTAAAAGATATATTTTTTGAAAATATTTTCTAAAATTATGAAGAACTGTGTGTAAAGAAAATTCGTAATCATATTAGAGTAATTGCGATGCAAGGCGGAAAGTTTGTCCATTAGTGGCACTGGGAATATTGATGGGTTTCGAATTGCATGCAGTCCTCCGGGACCGAACCCCATACCTCTATTGAAGGGGTGATTTGATATTGTGTCTCAGTTTATTACAGGCTAGTTGACATCAACATGATTTTGGTAAAAAACTAAGTGGTGACTAATTATAATTTTTTTAGGTAATTTCAATGATAGTACAAGGATTTTATCAAGCAAAAGGTTAAAAGTTCTTGGTAAATTAGAATATTTGTCTGATCCCAAGTTAAGCAGTTGTTTTGGGTATCTGATTACGGATGTTTGTAAATGCATGCAATTAGGTACCCTTTGGTGTGCAGGAAGCACCGAAAGTCGTTGCCAATCTGTTTTTACGCCATCTGCGGTAAGATGGGTGGATGGAATTAGTAGGAGTCGCACAAGAGAATTTGTTGAAATTCCTTAATTTATTATATGGCACTTACTCAACGGCCGACTGATTTTGAAAGCTAAACATATGTATAGTTAAATGAACAAATCATATATGACGATATGACATGAAAACAGGTGCTGATCAAGTACACAATCACTTTAAATCAAATAAAACATTTTTTTGCAGTACCTACGGGCATAGTATGGGTATCAAACCCGCGCCTATCGGCTTTGGAATTAGGTACATCTCGGCCACTATGCTGCCAAATATATATCTTAAAAAAAAGATGATAATATTATGAAAACATTCACAGTGAGTACCCCAATTTGTTGGTGCCCGCTTGTTAGACGAAACCCGCAAAGGAGAGGCTGAAGTTGGCAAAAACTTGCTAACTCGTACTCTCGCCAAGGGGTCAGAAAGTTAGAGATTGGGTATCTCGTAATACATAATATTCCCTCTCGAAAATATAGTTGTAAGGTCATTTCTGTATTATAATGTTTTATTATTATTCATTGTCGTGGAGTGCCGGCCGAAGAATAGCATTCCCCCAACTCTTCTCGAGGGTGTCGTAAAAGGCGACTAAGAGATCTTCGACCCGTGCATATCGCCACCTAGCACATATGGGTCAGACTGGTGTCGGGCAGCAGCGACACTGGTTTAGCATGCACTGCGATTGCCAACCCGCCTGCTCAGCGTGGCAATTAGAGCAACCCCCCTCAATATGGCAAGCCGAAACGTACCACGGCCCCCAGTTCCCGGTCGCCCTGCTATTCCTGATCACGGCGGCGGTCACGGTGACGGCAGGGCAGGGGGTGCGAAGAATCCCCGGGTTACGAAAGGCCGCCAAAAACAACTGACCTTGGCGACGTATAACGGACGCACGTTACGGCTAGACGAGCACCTGGCGCAACTCGAAATCGAGCTCGGAAAAATAAGGTGGCATATTCTTGGGTTATGCGAAGTCCGAAGAGAGGGGGAGGACACCGTAACCCTTGATTCAGGCAACCTTATGTACTTCCGAGAGGGAGACCAGCTATCCCAGGGTGGCGTAGGGTTCCTGGTTAATAGAACCCTGTGTGACAACGTTGTGGAGATTTCGAGTGTGTCGAGCAGGGTCGCGTACCTGGTAATTAAGCTAACCGAGAGGTATAGCCTCAAGGTTGTGCAGGTTTACGCACCGACCTCGACACACTCGGACGATGAAATGGAAGATATGCTTGGCGACATATCGAAGGCCTTACACTTCACCACCAAGGCCCACTACAATGTTGTCATGGGGGATTTTAACGCAAAAGTGGGAGTACAAAATTACAGCGAATCGGTAGTAGGGTCCCATGGGTATGGAAGCAGGAATCATAGGGGGCAAATGCTAGTCAACTTCCTCGAAAAGGAGGGGCTCTTCTTGATGAATTCGTTCTTCAAGAAACAGCCTCAAAGGAAGTGGACATGGCAAAGCCCCGACGCTATGACCAAAAACGAGATCGACTTCATCATTACGGACAAGAAGCGCATATTCAGAGACGTCTCAGTGATCAACAGGTTTAACACCGGAAGCGATCACAGACTTGTGCGAGGCTCTCTGAATATCAATTTTAAGCTTGAACGTGTCCGTTTGATGAAGTCCAGGCTCCGGCCAACCCTGCTCCAAACTGTAGTGGGATCTGAAACGTTCCAGTCAAATCTGGAAAACCGATTTACTGTCGCGGAAACCACAAACAGCGTTGACCAGGCCCTCGAAAGGGTGGTCGGAATCCTCAGGGAGGAAGGTATGAGTTTTTGCGAATTGCAGCGTAAGGGCAGGAAGTCGAAATTTTCGGAAGAAACACTCGGGCTTATGAAGGTACGACGGGAAGACCCACCAGCCACTTCGTCAGACAGACATGCTCTAAACAAGAGAATTGGCAAACTGGTACGACGAGACCTCCGATGCTCCAACACTCGATCTATAGAGCGAGCTATCGAGCAAAATCGGGGGTCCAAAGTGTTTGTCCAATCGCTTGGGAGAAGCCATCTGACGAAGTTGACTACCACGGATGGAGTAGTCGTTTCTTCTAAGCCGGAGGTACTTTCGGAGATTGAAAACTTCTACAGCCAGCTTTACGCATCGCATTCATCTCAACCTGATCCCGGAAATGAGAATTCTAGAGCCACACTTACGCGCCACTTTACTGAAGACTTGCCAGAGGTCAGCCTAGGCGAAATCGAGTTGGCTCTTAAACAGCTTAAAAATGGAAAAGCCCCTGGAGAGGATGGTATTACGACTGAGCTTCTGAAATCTGGTGGCACACCTGTAATGAAGGAGCTCCAAAGAATCTTTAATACTGTCCTCTTCGATGGGAGAACTCCAGAGGCGTGGAGTAGGAGTATTGTCGTACTGTTTTTCAAGAAGGGTGATAAAACCCTCTTGAAAAACTATCGACCCATTTCGCTCCTCAGCCACATCTACAAGTTGTTTTCAAGAGTCATCACGAATCGCCTTGCGCGAAGACTCGATGAGTTTCAACCACCGGAACAGGCCGGGTTTCGATCGGGGTACGGCACCATAGACCACATCCACACAGTGCGGCAGATTATACAGAAAACCGAAGAGTATAATCGACCCCTGTGCATAGCGTTTGTGGACTATGAGAAGGCCTTTGACTCCATTGAGACCTGGTCTGTTTTGGAATCTTTGCAGCGATGCCAAGTCGATTGGCGATATATCCAAGTGCTGAGAGGCCTGTATAACGCCGCTACTATGACCGTCCAAATCCAGAACCAGCGGTCTGAGCCTATCCCCATGCATCGTGGTGTGAGACAAGGGGATGTTATATCCCCCAAATTGTTCACAAATGCATTGGAGGACATGTTCAAGGTGCTGGACTGGAACGGACGTGGTATTAACATAAACGGCGAGTACCTCTCACACTTGCGATTTGCAGACGATATCGTCATCGTAGCAGAAACGCTGCAAGATTTGCAACATATGCTGAATGGCCTAGCTGATTCTTCGCAACGCATTGGTCTCCGGATGAACTTGGACAAAACCAAGGTTATGTTTAACGAACATGTAAATCCGGAACCAATTGCAGTACAGGGCAGTATTCTCGAGGTTGTTAAGGAGTATGTTTACCTTGGGCAAACTCTGCAGTTGGGTAAAAACAACTTCGAGAAGGAAGCAAATAGAAGAATACAGCTGGGCTGGGCAGCGTATGGGAAACTTCGTCGGGTCTTCACATCGCCAATTCCACAAAGTCTAAAGACGAAAGTCTTCAATCAGTGCGTCCTACCTGTTATGACATACGGTGCCGAGACGTGGACACTCACGGTTGGTCTGGTCCACAAATTTAAAGTCGCTCAGCGAGCTATGGAAAGGGCTATGCTCGGAATTTCTCTGAAGGATCGAATTCGGAACGAAGTGATCCGACAGAGAACCAGAGTCATCGACATAGCTCACCGGATAAGCAAACTGAAGTGGCAGTGGGCCGGCCATATTAGCCGAAGAACCGGCAACCGCTGGGCTAAACGAGTTCTTGAGTGGAGACCGCGAATCGGTAAGCGTAGCGTAGGACGCCCTCAGACTAGGTGGAGCGATGATCTTTGCAAGGTGGCTGGCAAGAGCTGGATGAGAGTGGCCGAGGATCGTGCGCGGTGGCGTGCAGTTGGGGAGGCCTATGTCCAGCAGTGGACAAATGTAGGCTGATGATGATGATGATGATTATTATTCATAGTTACTATTTATAAACTAAATTCCCTCGATGACCATTTGTTCGTATAATGACTGAATTTTCATACGATTTTAATGAATAATTAAAGTATAATGTCTTCTTAGGAGGCGTTTGGGGGTGGCCTATGTCCAGCAGTGGACTTCTTGTGGCTGAGATGATGATGATGATGATGAATGTCTTCTTATAGTTTAAAAAAAGTTTTTCGTACAAAATTTCGTAGCGCCACGCAATAGCGCTGTGCCCTTGTTTCAAATTATTTGCAAAACATACAGATTTTGTATTCATTACCATGTCATACGATTTGGAGTAAATTAAGCCTCTGTACGGCACAAGCGCCCTTGGAATCATTTTTCCTGCGCGTTACCTTGGTTACAAAATGTACCTTTTTGGTCATCTAGGCTAGGATACTATATTATTATTTATTTATTATTGCACTATGAGCGCGCGTTCGCGAAACGTGCGTTGTCGGTTTACAAACTCTATTTAAATATAAACATCTTTACATTTTTTTACTGACTTACTTACTGTCTATATTTTTGTCACTTACTATAATTTTCTCTTGTATGTAAACAGTTATGTTTACTTCTGAAATACACCATTTTTCCGAAGTTCTCATTATTTTCTGTCGTAATCCGTACCATCCATAATATTTAGCCTTAGATGCCTACTTGCAGTTATAAAAAATAATTCACATACAATTTTGGCAAACACAAGTCAAAGAAATGCAATAAAAACAACAAATCTCTGGCAAGTCGCCATCCAAATTAACAAAAGGAGAACTCTAAAATGTTTATATGTAAAAAGTAAAAATTAGGTTAAGAAATTGCGCCCAGTAGGCCTATTTTGGAAATAAATTTCAGTTTCGAAGTGTTCTGTGTACGGATTTGAATGGATGCCAAGCTCTGCAGTCACAATCGTATGTAGGCCAAGAGACTGCGGTAGGTTTGGTTTTGTGTCTGACAAGGATATGGGAAGGCTTTTTTATAAACCTATCTCTTACTTAGAGATAAAAATACTAGATTTCCTTTTTAAATTTTTGCAACGACTTAAACGTTCCCACTGTGCGATAGTCGTGCATATTAAAGTGTCGTTGCCTACGACAACTGAGTTCTAGTTTAAAATATAAACATATAATAACTTAAAGCACGATACAGTGGAAACGCGTCATTGTTTGCCTTTTCTCAAACAACAACTACAAAACGGTTGTCGGATGTCATCGAGTAAACTAGCAAAATCTTAGAAATTCAAATATTTTTTGGTTCCATTTTCGACATTAAAATTTGTGTATTTATCTTTATCTAATTTATTATACCCTTGGAGAAGTACCACCATCGCACATAATATCGAATTGTTCATAGTAACTTTAATAATTTAGCTTTTAAAAGAAATCTTTATAATGCATTTGAGTTTTATAATAAATATTTCTTGCAACAAAATATAGATGTCTGTGACATAGCAAAAACGTTTCCTACCCCATATTTGTCGGTAAACATGTCTCGCCGATCAAACAACATATCCGATGGAATATTTGCTTGAACCTTAAACATTCTTGTATCGTTTTTGTATAGTCAAAGTTACAAACTTAGGAGTGTCGAATAGTAGAGAACTTTAGATTCTCTATATCTATACTAATATTATAAAGAGGTAAAGTTTGTGTATTTGTTAAATTGTAAGGGGTAATCTCGGGATCTACTGAACCGATTTTAAAAATTCTTTCACCAATAGAAAGCCACATTATTGCTGAGTGTCATAGGTTATATAAAAAACCAAAAAATAAAAAGGCTTTTAACATTATTCCCAACGAAGTGGGCACGGGTCAGCTAGTTCTTAATAAAAATGATAATATGAACAACTAGCTTTTCCCTGCGGCTTCGCTCGCGTAAATGTTTATGACTTATAAATCTCGTTTGACAACAAAACAACCCATAGCGCGTCTTGTGGCGCCATCTGTTGGCCGATACAGCGCCCTCTATAGTAGAAAAAATATTTTCACTTTTAAAAAAGTAGGCTATGTTGGGCTCTGTACCCCTAACAATATGTATGCAAATTTTCATAATGATCGGCTGCTTAGTCAAGCCGTGAAGGAATAACAAACAAACTCACTTTCTCATTTATAATATTAGTAAGGATGTCCTCAAAATAAAAGGAGTAAACAGCTTCTATTCATCACTTACAATACCATCGAGATAAAAAATATATTTTTGCGAGTTAGGAATACGATATATTATTATGATAACTTATACCAGCCAATTTGTTGTATTACATTATCTTAAGCCGAAGGTCCTGGCTCTTGTCGATGGATGACATTCGGTGGCTTTCAGGCGGCATGAAAAAACTGGCCATTGCCAATCAGCAATGGTCACTTTATCTGAAGTGCTGCGGGTTCGAATCCTGCGCAAGGCAAACATTTGTGTGCATGAACATGTCTGTGTGCCTTGGTCTGGGTGTTTTCTATGTATAAATAAGAATTTATTTACAAACAAAAAAGTATTTTAGTATATTTATCAGCAATCTGGTAAGTACCCATAGTACAGGCTTAGTTGCTCAGTTTGGGACTAGATGGCGTTGTGTGATTCGTCCAAGAATATTTATTTATTTATTGAAGGGAGACCCGTATTCGTGCAATGCGAAGATTATGAGTTGAAGTGATGATACACGCTTGTAACTTAGACCACAGCTTAGCAAAGAAACGATGGTATTCAGAATAGTTTCACTTTTCTGCATCGATGAACTGAACGGTATGAATATACGGAAAACTTTAAGAGTGGAAATCACTTGCCCCGACGGTACATAGTGTTGGATTTTTTTAAAGTTGTCGCTTTATTTTCCCCTTGGAAAATTGAATTGCTATTCTGCTGTACCTATCATGCTTCTGTATGTCTGGCTTCTTGACGTTAACTTAGAATAACTGGTACTATTTTATATTTAAAGTGTCGAGAAATGTTGCTTTTGAAGACATTTCTATGATTTCTTTTTATAGTTTATAAGTTTGCACGAATGTTGTGGATTGGAGGTGGAAACCGAAAATGGCGGTAATGCGGTAAAAATGACTGAGATGAGTGGAGTTCGTTTATTTATATAGCTATTTAGCATAGAGCCATAAACATTTGACAAGAAGAAAGAAGTTTAGTTTTTTTTTTACCTGAAATAGGTTTGCGTTGGACAACAACGTGCCTGATAAGCATCGCTGTGGTCTACGATGTAACTCGCTCACCTAGAAAAAATCTTATTTACTCGAGATTTGAAGACCCCTGGATTGTATTTTTCAAGAAACTTAATCGATAAAAAAAAATAAAAAACTTTATTAGCAAAAAATTGTATCGATAGTTCCAAAGAACCAAACTATTAGTCAAACAATCAAAAATTACATAGGTAACATGTTTATTCATGTAACACACATATTCACATACAGCGTTTGCTTATCTACTATATAATATAATAAATAAAAGAATTGAAAACTAGTATTATTAAATAAAGTAAAAGTAGTTCTATAAGACACTTTGATTGAAAGGAGTCCCATATCCCAAGCAATAGGATGATAAAAGTTTATGATGATCATAATGAATTTGTAGTTTTTAATTAGTAGTAGGTACAGACTGGGAATAAAGTAGCCTTTATAGGCATCTCTCTATAATAAATTTTATTGTTGAAAAAATATTTATTTTTCTACTAAATACATAATATTAAAAGTAAACTAATAATAGTAGTGACTAATAGCTTCAGTTATAGAAATATTATGTAAAGTGGACTTAAAGTGGAGTTCTTAGCACAAATCTGCCTTTTGAACTGGTCGTAGGAAAAACTTATGACGATTCGAAAGAGCTTATTAGGCCTATTTGAATAAAAATATTTTGAATTAAAAGAACTTGTATTCCAGGATCCCAGCCCCGCGTTGTTATACAAACTATTACTAACGTATTCAAGGTATTCATTATGTCGAACAATGAAACTATAATAATATTAAACAGTAAACACAAACGCCGAAAACTACAAAGGTAAAAGACGGTATCTTCCCTCACGGGCCAATTCTCGCACTTTCCAATTACTGAATAGAATGGGGTACTACCGTTTTGCACATAACAAAGGGTAGTTGCTCTCACCGGCCACTTAGTCCCCTTTTCTCTTTGTCGCATTTTAAAATTCCACCTAATGGATTACTATTACACCGAATCGTAACGAATTATGAAACATTATATCACTTCTTAGAATGCTAATAACTTTTTTTTTTTTTTTTTTTTATACCACACAGGTGGCAAACAAGCATACGGTCGGCCTGATGGTAAGCCGTCACTGTAGCCTATAGACGTAAGCAATACCGGGGGTATCACTCACGCGTTGCCAACCCTCCCAACCCCCCCAAGTGGAGCTCTGGAGACCTTACTCACCGTAGGAACACAACATGGCCGAGACCAATGCTATTTGGCTACGATCTTCTGTAAGGTGGAGGTCCTTCCCCAGACGGGCTGCTCCGATTTGAGCGGATTATCCGCTGTGCCCTACCTCTCTTAAACTTTTTAATGTATCATAATTCATAACTTTTATGTATAATAATTCGCAATGCTTACTGTATTATATTGCTATACCCTACCAGGGTCCATGTTTTTTACAAATAAGTACAATAGTTGTTAAGTCCTATCTGTAACTTATGTTAATTGTATTGTAAACATGTGCAATAATAAATAAATAAATAAATATACTAACTGGAAATTAACATAGAAGAATAGAGTATATAAAAAAATATTGCTAATGATAGAACTAGTTGTGCATAACAGTTGGTTCACGAGAAATCCATGGTATTTTCATTTAGTGATATGATAGGAATAATAAATAAATTGATTCTACCTAGGCACCGGCTCGCCAAGACCTCAAAATCTTTTGTTGCAAGTGGTATTAGATTTTATAATAAACTGCCTGAAAACGTGCTGAATTTGCCAGAAAAAAGGTTTAAATCCTTCATTAAACATTCACTCAGCAAAAAGGCTTATTATAGAATTGAAGATTATTTAAATGATAAGAATAGCTGGAATCATCAATTCGGCACAGACACTAAACTCAAGTCTACCTACTGCTAGGTACATAATATATTGCGCATATATATATATATAATATGTTATATACACACTGTTTACCCCTTTTTTTTTTACACCTTAAAATGTATATATGTATATTGATACGCCTTTTTTTTTCTATTAATTTTTCTTTACTATTTAAAAAATTAATAATTTGCAGTTTTATTTTAATTTTTTAATCTTGTTTCAATGTTTACTTTTATTTATCGTAATTGTAACTTATGTCATTACCATTTTAAAAGAGCAAGTGCTAAGTTTCTTGCCGGTTCTTCTTAGCACAAATCTGCCGTCTGAACTGGTGGTAGGGAAAAAAAAAAGTGACGATTCGAAAGTGCTTGTAATATGCCTATTTGAATAAAAATATTTTGATTTGATTTGATTTGATTTGAATACATCATCGTCTCAGCACAATCTACTGGACGTAGGCTTCCTGGAATGGTTGGAAGCGATCTACTTCCAGCAGCTTTCTGCGCTTATCTTTACGTTGTCACCATTCCTGAACCTTTTCCAGAGAACACCAGCCCCCTTACTCTTGAAGATAATTCCGCACGATCGCCATTGGATTGTTAATTTTAGGTACTCTTTACAGCTAAACTAGTGCTAACTTAATACTAAACTAAATGAAATCGGATTGTATGTATTTACTAACCAAATAGTTAGTAAAGTATAAAGTGTAGGAATTAGGATTTGCTGTTAAATTTGCATTTGAAATTATTCAGGATTGAAATTAAAATCGCGATTGTTATGCAGAGTAACCTAGCTGTTCTGCTCGCTAAGTGGACACTTCAGTTTACTTAACGTTGAGGTATGTAGGACTCATTTGTTTTGTTACTGATCTCCTCTTATCTGAGTTGATTTCATAGAGAAATACCGAGCATAGCTATCCTTGTATGTGACCTTAAGCCGTGTTTAGCCCATGTAACGCATAAATAAAATTCGCTTCGGTATAAATCAAGTTCACAAACCAATGAAAGTGCAGTGGTGCGTTCCAACTGTAGCAATTATTTTAGTTTTGACTCGTTCAAGTGGAAACTTCTTGGATTGAGAAAGTTTGTTACATTCGACTGAGGTGAGGTCAGGCGTAGGTTTGTTCGCTCCAATGGAGTGTTTAACGGAATCAGTAACTTTTTCTATATGTGAAGGTGTCTCATTTGTTTACTGTTTATTTTTTATTTGCGATGTATTTACAGTCTATAACATTGATTGTACAATGTTTGCATATTATTTATTGTGTTGTTATTCAGGAATTGAATCAGAAGTCAAATTAAAAGTAAAATTCGGGTAAATCCTATCACGCAACATTTAGAATACTTGAATCATCTCTTTCATTGGCTACCTGTACTATGTATAACAAAGCTTCAATTAACGATGCTTACATTCATCATCATCATCATCTCAGCCACAAGAAGCCCACTGCTGGACATAGGTCTCCCCCAAACGCCTCCAATGCGACCTGCTGGTAGCGGCCTGCATCCAGCGACTTCCTGCGACTTTCTTCAGGTCGTCTGAACGCCTTGTAGGCGGGCGTCCTACGCTGCGCTTTACGGTACTTATCAAAATCTTTGTTCTCCTAGTCTCCTCTTTTATTGAATGGTACTGTCCCGGTAGAGCCAGACCAATTGCGAGCCACTACCATAACCGCTTACAACAAAACAAGAACGGCTGAGTAAGAGAGACAGCGCAATACACGATGTAAGGCGACGTCTCGTTTACACAATCGTTTAAGGATAGTTATAAAAGATCGTGGTACGGCCCCAGTATCCCGATTCTACTAACACAAATGCACCAATGGACTCTCAATGGTGTCTAATCGTGTCTCAAAAGAATGCCGATAATGTATCAGTGAAATAGTTTTTGAAATTTGTTATGGACTTAAACAATAACATAATGTTTAACTTATTGTTTAAGTCCATAACAAATGTTGAGACACGATTGAGACACCATTGAGAGTCCATTAGTGCATTTGTGTTAGTAGAACCGATTCTACTCCCCAGGTCATAGTATAGTACCTAGGTTATACCATTCTACTGCGTACTTTAAAAGTTTAGAAACAAAAAAGGGTACTTCATTTTTATCTTTACAACTTAGTAGGTAGACTCTGTCAAAAGTAACTGAACATTGTTAAGCGTTACGCGGGTGCCGACATTATTTTATTATAGTAGTAAAGGTTATTCGCACTATCACTGGGCAGTGGTTAATGTAAAAAGAACGATAACCACACAATGTTAGGCTCGTAGGAGCTTTATGTCGGAAGGACATGCTACGAACGGTGACCACTTGCATGACTGTCAACCGTTTGATTCAATGCCTTGGGTTGTGGTGTAAGTTATGAAAAGTCAATTATTTTTATTTGTGTACTTTTTTACCAACAGGCCACGATCGATGTATTTATGACGGCCATTATAATATTAGCATTACGTAGGGTAATTATCTGGTCAAGAAGTCGCCAATAACATTACAGTAAATCTCAAATTCAAAAACGCTGCAGGTATCCTATGTTTTTTTAACGAAAAAGACGTAAGTGTGTGTACAAAGATAGATACTTAATTATTTTAAAATTATATTCTTACGATGTATAACTTAAAATTTTATTATTTTCGTCGTTATATCGAATGTTATTTTTTATTAGAAGCTTTCTACTTATGAATTGCGTCATATAATCCTCAAGGCATTACGGGTTTCTAGGTTTACGAGTATATAACGACGCGCTAAACACCGTAAATGTGTAGAGTCTTACGTTATACTATAAACTTTTTTGTTGTTTTACGGAACAAAAACAACATTTATCTGAAATAAAGATCAAAAAATTAAGTTAGTATGTGGATACAGATTAGTGTTAGTCATGAAAAATCGTGTGTGAGCTATGCAAAAATATAAAAATTATATAGAAACGCCAATGAAACTTTTTTATTACCATCTGGCGTAGTGACGAAAACTCTGTGCTATGTGCTCTATTTTAAATTTGAATTCTAGTGTTAAGCTGATTTTCCACTGACAATACGATGCGAGACGAAAATTGAAATGGTGCTGGCGCATTTCCACCAGAAATTTCCATTAATAGAACGTGCGAGCTCGTGCGATATGGCACTGAGCAAGTAGGCCTGTATAGTGAAGATTAAGTGCATTTAAAAATAAATTTAAACTACTTTTAATAAAATTAATTTGTCCCGAAGACTGACGTATCATCGCGAACTTGAGCGTTATCGCTATTCTCCGATATCGGTGAATATTTAGTGCAAAAAAATACCGCAAAGACAGGCGTGTCAGCTTGCGCATTATATTGAGCATGTGCCATTAAATAAAATTTTGTGGATTTATAAAAATACTATAAATTAGTTTTAATACAAATTAATTGATCCACGTGTGTGCCAAGCTTGCGAGGGTTAATCATTAGCTTGTAACAAGCTAATCATAATATTCAAGTTTAAAATACTTTTAACAATTACTTGCGAAATTGATAAAGGCCTCAACAAGCTCAATCCCAATTATGGCGGTTGACATCTCGGGACCAGATTAAGCGAAGTTCGGAAAACTTCGCTGAACTTCAGTAAACTTCACCATTGAATATTGCAAGTTGCATTCGGTTAAGAAGCAAAACAATGCAGTACGCTTTTGCAAGATTTAAATATTCATGACTGGAATAGTGAGCTTGTAATGTTTTAGAAATTAGAGTTGCTATGTTTGTGTTAAATATTATTAAAATAAACACGTTATCCAAGAGGATATCGTGTTTATTTAATATAAATAGATATCTATCTATTTATATTAATTTTTTTTTATCTATGTATCTACATAGATAAAACATTTATTCGTTTGCCACGGACATTACAATTTACAAAACACATAACACTAACATTTACTGTTTGTCACTGTATTTTTTGAGAGGTGTTTCTTTTGGTATTTCGTCTCGTCAATAGTCATTTCAAAACACTGGTAGATTAAAAAATATAACTTTGTAAAAGTCGCGTCTTAAATCGCGAAGGCAAAAAAAAATGATTTTGATTTTGAAAAGAAAAAAATAAGACTAAGTTTAACAAAGACGTCCACACTCTTGTTTTCGCCCAACTTCGGATCAACTTGTTAACAAAAAGGTACTTGTTTTTAAACTATCACTTTTTTTTACACACACAGATTGAGCTAGCCCCAAAGTAAGTTCGAAACTTGTGTTATGGGATACTAACTCAACGATATTATATTTTATAACAAATACATATATAGATAAACATCCAAGACCCGAGGCCAATCAGAAAAAGTTCGTTTTTCATCATGACCGGCGTGGTAACCATTACGCCACGGAGGTCGTCAATTTCGAATCGTCAACTTTGAATGAATGCCTCATTTCCCAAGCCAAATACAATATTACGCATAATGGCAGTGGTATGGGCCGTCAGTAACACGCGCCCTAATTCAGATTGCATTCTGCGGTACCTACCAGACGGAATATCCGATGAGTTTGCAACAATTCATTTAATCATGAACAATTCATTAAACATTTGTAATTTAAACATAATCATTTAAAAATAATACGGCGTTTATGTATTCTAACAGCATTCTAAAAAGTGTTATCGGGCAGGTTTGATTGTCCAATATTGAGACATTGGATCAAACTCATCAAACTCCATGTTTCACTCATGTAACTCTCTTCTTAACACGCTTTTATCATCATCATCATGTAACGGATTCTTTCAACGCAATTTTCATCAAGTTTGAGACGTCCGATTAAGTTGAAAATTACATTTTCTTTGCTTTTTAGTTCAGTTTGATAAAAAGCGTGATTTTAGTTTTTTTAAACTATAATTTATAAAAACTACTGACATAGGTTAAGGTGTTGTATTACTAACAAAATGGAACTCTGAAATCTGAATAAAAATCATTTATTATTATTATGTAAGATCAACAAATAGACTTGTGAATTGTTTTGTAACCGGGTATAAAACTGTAGTCAAAATCAAACGTTCTCGCTCTGTTTGTTTTGTATGAGCAAATTAGCGCTTGAAATTAAATACTATATTTTAACTGTTTTTATTAAAATAATAGGACCTCTAGCGCACTGCAAATAAACCATTATGGATAGGTATAAGTGGATATAATAATAAAATTTCAAATTATTAATCCAACACATTATCTATTCCTTAAATTCAACTCACGATTTGTTTGTTTTGGCCGGCAACTCGAGACTGATATCCGGCTCGAAGATTTAGGGCTTCGATACCCATGTTTGCGGGGGCTTCGCTGAAATATCAGATAATGTATTTGAATTGCGATATCTATATATTATCGGTGAATATAATACAGGCTGGTAAATAATTCTCGTTGGCGCATTGCAAATTGAATGGTTTGGGATCGATTTTAAAACGATTATCAGTTCTGTTGTATGTTGTATTCCCTGTATCTAGGTTTATAGGTATCGGTATAAAAGGCCGATACTGGGAATTATCATTCATATTGACTTAGCTTTGTTTTATAATATGAAAACTAGATTTTGACAGCGTTTTTTTTATTAGGAATAAAAAAAAAATTTTTTTTCATATAAATCTATGAAGTCTTTTTTGCAAGATTCATTATATCAATTATCAACCCATAATCGTCCCACTGCTGGGATACGGGTCTCCCTTCAATCGAAGGTGATTAGAGCGTACTCTGCCACGCTGCTCCAATGCGGACTAGCAGAACTGATTCGTCTTCTGCAAGAGTAACACATCCTCATATTAATATTTATAATGTTTATAAGATACTACCTACTGCAATCTACTAATACACTATGCACGAATGCTTCGCTTAATGACATTTTCATAGAGTGCTTATATTCTCTGAAATTACCACGCATTTATAATAGTCAGTTGGATTCCAGCATCCGTTGCAAGATCCGTACATCCCGAGATTAACATAGACATTATTGCGTTCAGGATTATTTAGAAGATTCCTTCTATGTTTTAAGTACTTCTGAGTAAAACGGCCTTTAAACTCGGCTAAATTCAGAGTCTAACAAAAGAGATGGTGCAATACTAAGAAGTGAGAAGTTGTAAGTGCTTCTCGCTTATTCGTATGGCACCATCTCTATTGTTAGACTCCGAATTTAGCCAAGTGTAAAGGCCGTTTTAATGTTGCTAATGATTTGGAAAGGCTTTATTCTCAGCTCAGTAGACACTTTATAGGAGATCTAGCAAAACCCACACAATTTCATTGCGTGCATCCTATTTTTCCGTGTGAATTTCCAAAAACCCTTTCTTATCGGATGCCAAAGTCATACGAAGAACACACCCTCTATAGAGGGAGACCTCAAACTTCACATATTTTCACGTTTCAGGTCTCTACGAACAGTGGTTTAGGCTGTGCGTTGATACATCAGTCAGTCTTCAGGACAAAGCATTTTAAATGTATAAATGTCGTCCAAAGACTGTATCAATTGTGTCTTGTTAGATATTAATCTGGACTTAGGACAAACCCGCGTATTTTACGTTTGCGTGAAGAGTAACAAATATCGCTGTCTCGCAATGATTTAAATTTAATTCAAACCTACGTTGTTTGCAAAATTTCAGCTCCTTAAGTTTAAAAGATTGGGCTAGGTGAAGGGAGACCCATATCCTTGCAGTGGGATGATAATGGGTCGATATGAAACTCACTGAACTCCTAAATGGCTAGACAGACAGATTTTTAAATAATTATATACTATTAGCTGTTACCCGCGGCTTCGCCCCGTAAAAAATAATAGCCTACATTGGGCTCTGGCAATACTCGTATGTATACAAATCATAATGATCGGCTTAGTCAAACCGTGAAGGAATAACAAACAAACAAACTCACATTCTCATTTATAATATTAACCATCATAAAATCGTTCGCCAGGCTCAGTTCAATAGTATCGTGAAAAATAAATTAAAAAAAACGTCCGGAAAAGTTTGTTGGGCGTGTATGCTTCATGCTTCGTGAGTTTTCAGAATTTTCCGAGAGAGTGCACGACAGCTCTGCTGCATTCGTCGAGGGGGAGTCTCGAGATGCCTTGTATACCGGAACTCATGTTTTTTATTGCGTCATAATTATTAGGTTGATTGTTTTTGTAGTCTTTATCAATTGTTTATTCAGCATTACAATTTAACTATAGATGGCGTGCTAGTTTGCTGTTATGTTATTATATGAATCGCAACTTTATCTCTCTTGCATAAAGGTTAGACCTAATGTGCAACATGCGCGCGCTTTCGTCAATTGACGATTGTAAGACGAATGATTTCATCTTGCTTAGAAGTCCTGCTCTCGTTATGCGGTGCGTGCGACAGCATGGCACTCACTACTTGTAAAAAAAACTGAGACCTTTTGTACCGTGATTGACGATTGCATGAAGCAGCATGGACTTAAAAAATATGCAAAATACCGAAGATTTAGTACTTATATACTAGCGTATAGATCGGTAATGGTTTGATTAAGGCGAGACCAAAAAAAATACACTAGTGTGCGTGTAATGTGTGTGTAATGTGTGCAAGCAAGATTTATAATTTTGTGGATTTTCCTTTTTGTTCGAGTTACATCCAGGCACTGCACAGGTAACCATATTTAATCACGCCTAATTAACACCAAAACTACATTTAAAAACCATAAATTTTGTAAAAAAAAAAGTGGTATTTGTTTTTAACACGACTGACGTCAGGCCGATACAGGCCGATAGCGTGTATAGGAAAAATGGTCTCGCCTATCTATCTCGCTCTAACAAACGCGTATACTATGATCGATCTCTTTTGCATTGCCAATCTAATGCTAGTATATAATAAATCTATGCAAAATACGCATATCGTCATTCGTTTGTACGTTATATACATTCATCAAATAACGCCTCCGTTAACATACAAGGATAAAATTGATAGCTTTTTACGCTGTGTCTCAGTCGGAACTCGTAACTATCGAATAAAACCTCGTTCTTTAATCCATCCATCACGGTACATATTAGTTTACACAGAATGTACACCACACTCATACATTAAACAACCGTAAGTTTTCCCACCACGTTGTTAGAGATTAGCAACAGAATGCATAAGTAATCGAACCTGCGCCTGGCACTGATCGATGATAGAACTAACAGGACTAAACACTTACTGACAAATCGTAATTATAACAGAATTATGTAATGAGTTATTTTTTCTTATAAGAATTTCATTAGACAGATGTCACGCACGGCAACTATATTATAAAGTACATTACATCCGTACGTACAACGTAGCTCAGACTTAACTGATTATGATTAAGTCGGCGACATGCTTAGGTATACCGCTCTCAATAATAATAATAATTTAATTATAAAAATGTTTTTAAAAAATATTTTTCGAACGAGTTATTTTTGTAGTTCAATAAATATTTTTATACGTCTATTTTAGTAGCCCTTATTTTGAATATTTTAGGACCACAAGGTCTTCTATTTCACGATTATTTTTAAAGGGTATGCGATTTTTTTAAAATAAATGTAGGTATGTACTTCTGTGTCCGTTGACTTGATTCCTATTGATGGCAAATGCGAGATGGTTGGCTCGGGTGCTTGACATGGAGAAATATTATTGATACAAATTAATACAAATAATACTAGTAAGCTACGTGCAGTAAATTATTTAATATTTTTTTAAAAATATAGAATTTCAATTCTGACTTTTCAGAGGAAAAATATACTATTTCCTATTACATAAGTTTAATCTCTAACAATAGACTATTAAGATTAAAAATTATTCCGGTTTATCGTTCGATTTTCGATCGACGCTGACGCGGATCGATTCTTTGTAACCAAGCACTGAGAAGCTTCTAGTTATATATCGTAGTTATATATTTATTTCACAAAGGTTTACTGAAATTTAATTTTATTATGAGCGTCCTCGCATTGAAGTCTACCGGTACTCTATAGACGAGTAATTTCATTAGTACTCTCGAACGGCTCTAATGCAAAACGGAAACGGCTCTCCCTTGAGACAAACTCAATTAATTCCTTTTAAAACAGTCAATGAAAGCCTTTTAAAATTTAAACACATTTTGAGTCAACTTTCGAAGGAACTTCGCGATACATCGAGGAGTCGATGCGTAATTTTGTTAGGGAGGTGAATAAAATCGTCGATGTATTTCGGTAAGGGGTAAGGCGCATGACAGTAAGTAACTTGTTGGCTCGCAGAGTGTGTGCCAGCGGCAGTGCGGCGCGGTTCCGCGTACACCAGAGGCGTGTTCACGTTTGGAACATTCGATAAAAACGAACACTTTCCGGATTACATTTTCCGCGATACGATTTTCAAATATTCTTTTATTTTTAATTAAAAAATTATGTTCATTTCATTCGACTTTTAAAAGTAAGTTGAAACTTTTTTAGTATTCCGTTACATTATAAAAATTATTGTTCATTTTAATTAGTTATTTTTGTATGTGATGTTTTTGTATTCTATTTGTTTTGTCACAGCGAAATATAATGTTATGGATGCAACGTAATTATTATATTATTGAAATTAAGTGATTAAAATGTACTTAAAAGTGAAACTGAAATGACCGAACAGTGAAGTGGTACAGATGGCTGCCAAAAGACTTGTTATCGCTTGGGCTGTATGGCTGGCGTTGCCGTTGGCAACCAGCCATCTGAATGTGCTCATCAGCAAGGCAGAAGTAATGAAGCTGTTAGGTAAGACTTGATTAGAAATCGTGACCGAAATTTCTAGAATGCTCAGTTTAATTTTACACTACTGTTTGAGATTTAATTGTTGTTGGTGTTATTTCACATTGAAATAGTTTTACCTCTTTGTTCATAGAAAAAGATAAACCAAGGAATAACCTAAAACCTGTTTTGTCACTGTCATTCTTGAAGAGTATTGAATGAAGCGAGAAAATGACAAATGTAATTCTAGTTTAAACTTGGCTGGTCTTTGTTTATTAATAAGGCAGTTTTTATCTTTTATTTATAAAGATCTATTAACTAGATTTATAAAATATTATAGTTGGAAATAAGGGATGTCATAAGTTTGACTTATTTGTATTTGTGCGTCCGTGTATGGTAGCCATGAAAAGTTTTTTTTTAATATTCATATTTTATGTACCTACCTATGTTGAAGAGTTTATATTTTATTTTAATAGTTCTTTATCTTCAACCTGCCACTTTTTTATCTTCAATCTGCTACTTTATTTGTTGCATCAAAGAAATGTAACACGGTCAAAATTATTATTTTAATCTAAATGTAAAAAAATACAAGAGCGGTTATTTTAGCTGTTGCCTGAGGGAGTAAGATTATCTTAACGGGATTTTTGCTACTCGCCAGAAATCCTTAGAAGTATGAGACGAACTTTTATCTTAGACATTTTAATATGCCAAAATAGACAGGTACAAGTTTGCCCTAGGGATTAATAAAAGTAAGTTCTCATGAAATAAAAGTAAGTTGAAATAAAAAGTAAAAAACATTTTAATATTTTTTTTTAAGAAAGACTTTTTTAAAAACAGCTAGTTTAAACAATATTACATAGTCGAACAAGATAATAAAAATAGATGACAATAATATTTTAGGACGAATCATACAACTTCCAATTAAAAATTTCTAAATATTGCGTGAAGGGATATATCTGAAAATGTTTTTATATCAATAGTATTCATAAATGTAATTTCATCTAGTAAGTCCCTTCACGCAATATTTAGAAAATTTTAATTAAATTTAAAGTTGACTGTACTATGGGTACGAGATATATTATTACTAAATCTTTAAATTAAAGACATTGTTCATAACAATACATGAGAAGAAGAAATATAGCAACTGATAAGGTGCTTCTAAGTACTTATTTCTCTACTCTCTATTTTCGAATTAAAAAGAGGGAATCCTTTATTATATGCGAGTTGGTCCAATTAACATTAATAGTTATCCAGCGGAAACCTGTATTTTGCAGGATAAAAAGTACACTTTGTTTAAAACCATTATTTAGCTACCTGTGTTTGAATTAACAACAAATCTATTGAACTGTTTTTGCGTGTTAAGGAAATTAAGTCGTAGGAGAATAATTAGAACAGATCCAAACTAATATCGTGTTTTGTAGGGCACGTTAAGCCGTGCGTGACACGATGACTGTAGTTAAATAAAGTAGGTGGTTATCAGGCGGCTTGATAACACTGGCCTATGCCAATTGGCATTGGAGCAGCGAGGCAGAGTACGCTCTAATGCCCTTTGAATAAAGGGAGCCATCCCAGCAGTGGAATGGTTATGGGTTGATATGATACTAACATCACAAAGCTGAAGTTTTCTTTGGCTAAACACATTAATCTCAGGAATTACGAGATAAAAAATAAAAAATATATATTTTTAATGTTAGATTTCACATTTTCAAGGAAGACTATATAAGTCTTATATAACATTAGTGAAACCCGCGCAACTTCGTTTGCATGTTTTTTCATGTCATTTATTTAAGCAGCACCATCTATATCAGATTTTTGACCAAACCCAACGGGAATCGCGTACTTTTCGGGATAAAAAGTATACCATATGTGTTAATCCAAGGTATCAGCTACGCACATACTAAATATCATAAACGTAAAGAAGAATGAACATACACACAACTTTCACCTGTATAATATTAGTAGGATACCGCTATCGAGATCCGGGAACGAAAATAACGGGACTTTGTGGAGAAAATCGTGGTCATCACCTACTTCAAAACACCATTTAGATACGAACTATATGAGACTTGGTTAAAGTAATATGCGTGGGTAAAGTTAGGTTTAAATAGTTCACTATTTGATGTCTCCCGTGATAGCAGTAGTTAAAGCTAGACTCTAGATAGTCTAGAATATAGGACAGATTCTAAAGTATGCCAACTAATGATAGTTGGAAACTTCAGCCAATATGCGGTTGGATGTACCAATATTAGCTCGGAAACTATTGGAATGGCCAAATGTATTGTAAATTTGATTTATTTAGACACATATATTGAGACAGGGGAGAGAAAGAGGAAAGGAAAGGGAGCTGTGAAAAAAAATAGAAAAGAGAATTTAAAAAAATTATGTTATTGACTTTATTAATCTAAATGTTATGCCGTGAAAAGATTTTTATTTTTTTTGTAACGAATAGACTCAAAAACTACCTACTGGACTGATTTCAAAAATTCTGTCACCGTTGGAAAGGTTCATAACCACCGGGTAACATAAGCTATTATTGACGAGCTTGATCGCGTCGCTGTGTGTCGCACTCTGATACGCAAGTTAAGCGACGTCGACCTTAGCCAGCGTTTTGATGGGTTTCGTTATCTCGAGCTTCTCCGTACTTCGGAGGGCACGTTAAGCTGTCGGTTCCGGTTGTTGTCGATGGATGACAGCCAAGCCAAGTCGGTGGCCTTAGGGCGGTTTGAAAACACCGGCCTCTGCCAATCCGCATTCGAGAAGCGTGGCAGAGTACGCTCTAATCACCTTCGATTGTAGGGAGACCCGTATCCCAGCAGTGGGATGATTATGGGTTGATATGATGAACATAAGCCCCCTTACTAATAAACGTTGTGTAATGCATTTATAGTTAAACAATGTTTTGTCACTTTCACACTTCATTTAATTCTCATCAGGAAAGACAGTGACACAACTTCTCCGTGCTTCGGAGGGCACGTTAAGCCGTCGGTCCCGGCTGTTGTCGATGGATGACAGTCGTTAAGCCAAGGTAGCCTTAGGGCGGTTAGAAAACACCGGCCTCTGCCAATCCGCATTCGAGAAGCGTGGCAGAGTACGCTCTAATCACCTTCGATTGTACGGAGACCCGTATCCCAGCAGTGGGATGATTATGGGTTGATATGATGAACATAAACCCCCTTACCAATAAACGTTGTGTAATGCGTGTATAGTTAAACAATGTTTTGTCACTTTCACACTTCATTTAAAAGACAGTGACACAACAGTGAATAACTATATACTCGTTAAACTACGTTTATTAGTAAGGGGGAAGCTATATTATATTTTTTTTAAATCCGCTAGTAACTAAATAAAAATCTATTTGTACAATCTTCATCTCATTTATTATACATCATGAGCCATGTTAGTTGTTAGTTTATACGAAATGCTGAAAGTTACTCTACATGTCACGGTAGAGGAAAACAAAATGTAGCAAAAATTGGACACATCAAACATTCACCCTACACAAGTTGATACTGTCCCCACAAAAAGTAAAAACTTGTGTAGGAGGGAGAGCCTTCAATTAGAATAAATATAACGTTTTCTTATAAATAATGGAAATTTTTTTTTTCGATATTTTGACGACCTCCGTGGCGTAATGGTTACCACGCCAGACCGCCACACCGGAGGTCCCGGGTTCGATCCCCGGTCGGGTCATGATGAAAAACGAACTTTTCTGATTGGCCTCGGGTTTTGGAGTTTTGGATGTTTATCTATATATGTATTTGTTATAAAATATAATATCGTTGAGTTAGTATCCCATAACACAAATTTCGAACTTACTTTGGGGCTAGCTCAATCTGTATGAATTGTCCCTTCATATTTATCTAACCTATAAAATAACTGTTTTTACTGATTTCCTATAGTTTACATTAGCCATGGTTATTTTTATAAAACAATTTCAAAGGTAAAAGTTTCATTACTTTTATTTAATATCAAGAAATAATATTAAAAAGACATGATTTTTTTTTTCATTTATTTAGGTTAACAAACAGTTAGCACAATATGTGTTACTAATTTGTTTGTGAAAATAAGTACCCATCACCTTATGGATTTAGAGATTACGTGAACATAGTGTTATATATAATTATACAATTTTAAGTAAAAAAAAAAAATGTATTTATTCGTCTCCACAAATTACACGTTACTAAATAAATATTAAATATAAGTTACAGTTAAAAAAAAGTTAATATAATATGACCCTGTATTCTTTCAACTTTCATGTTCAAATAAATAAATATATAGGGACAATTCATACAGATTGAGCTAGCCCCAAAGTAAGTTCGAAACTTGTGTTGTGGGATATTAACTCAATGATATTATATTTTATAAAAAATACATATAATAGATAAACATCCAAACATTTGTCTTGTACAAATAGTCAGTGTATTTATTCCAACTTCTGTGTTGTTACATACAATATTTGCGGTGTATATATTAAATATACATATATGTAGTCACAGTCTACACCTGTTAATTACTATAACGTACAAGAAATAGAGTAATCACTGTTCTTGAGTTTTGGGTTAACATTAAGCCAAACCGACTTTTGTCATTAGGAAACAGACTTTGAGGCTTCCGATCGTATTAAAAAGTTTCATTACTTATCCTTATCTTTTATCTGGAAAAAGCATTATTCTATGAAAGTTTTTCACTATTCTTTTAATAATTTTTCATCAATCTTTTAAAAGTATATATCTTTTTAGTTTTTATTTTAGTTGTTTCTTTTAGTTTTTGGAAACGCTGAGGCTATTAAGTATTAAAAAAATATGCTTTTCACTTCTCATGCTCAGAAAATGCTTATTTGCGCAGGATATAGGCTGCACAAAATCGAATTTTGTGCACAAGGGCAAAAACGTATCTACTCATAAATGTATCTATATTAAGGCAAAGGAAATAAGCCATACAGCCAAGCACAACAAAAAGTTCAGAGATAGAATTTGTTATTTTATAATATTTACTTTAATTTATTTGCCTTATGTGTTTTTTAAGTCTTATAAGATATTAAAATTTAAATTGAAGTACGGTAGGTTATTTAAATAATTTAAGAAAATTATTTTATTACAAAATTAATTTAATAGTAGGCTGTATAGGTCTGCAGCCCAAGCCTAATTTCAATGTCGTAAGATTTAAAAAAAAAAGCGGCGAAACAAACAGGTCTTGTTTTTCGTGCATTTATTTATTTATTTCCTCGCAATCGAAGTGAAAAGCAGAGTTTATAACTCGTCCACAAAACCATTTCTATCCTCGACATTACTATCAGCCCTCGCCTTCGGCTCGGGCTGCTAAAAGTCTCGGATAGAAATGATTCGTGTTGTGCACTTGTTGTAAAATCTACTATTAGATACACACGTACCAAATGACCTGATATACAAATCATTAAATACAGTTCCTGTCAAAGATATCTGACTCATAGCCGAGATTTATCAGGAACATATTTATTAGAATTGAATATTATATAAAGTATTATTTTTTTCTCTCTCAAAATAATATTGATATTAGCCCCCATACATGTCTGTCACCATCAGCCCACCAATTCCATTTATTTATATATCTCATATCTTTGACACTAAGAAACATAATACAAAGAAGTTACGCGTCTGTATTGACGTCATCCCCAGTTTCCGAAGATCAAAAAATGTAATTATCTACCCCCGATCTACCCTCAACCATTTATATTTGTTCTACAAATTCGCGTTATTTCGTGTGCGCAATTGGTTCTAGTTCCAATATCGTTTTGGATACGATTTTTTGTATTTTTAAAATGACCGAAAATATGAAATAATAAATTAAATAATTGGTAAAATATTTCCAACGAAATCATCCCAATTAAAACTGTAAAACATCTGGTTTTAATTAAGTATAAAAATAATTAATGCATGAAATAAAATGTTTATATAAATAAGAGCAAAATATATTTTAGGTGTAAAATGAAAACCTGTTGTACCACCAAAAAAAATGCTGTGTGTAGTACATGAAACAATTCAGTTTTATTTTATTTATAAGGTGCCTAACTCAATCGAGATTATTCTTAGCCATGATTCAAGATTGCTTCAAGTCAAGTAAAATATATTTAATTACTTTTAACATTTAAAAACTTTTCTGTAAAGTAATATAAAATTTTAAAATTAAAACTTATTGATCCTAAGCAACAATAAAAATCACAATCATAATGGTAAATGAAATAATTATACACAAACACAGAAAACAAAAAGTCGTGACGTAACAGCGCTTCTTGATTCTCGTTTCGGAATCCGTCAATCAATGGAAACGGACAACCCACAGGCACCACTACTAGTTTATTACTTTAGGGAGCACGAGACATCACCCATCCGAATTGGAATCTTATTAGAGATAAAAGAAACTTGTCCGCGTGCAATGCATACGAGATCGACAATCACTAGTAGTAAAATTGAGTCATAAAACCAACTGTCAGGAAAAATAAATAATTGTTATGCTGATGCAATTTTTAGATAGCATACCATCAATAATTTACGAAGGTGCTGTGTGTAAAAACTGTAAAAACAAAAGAAAAAGGTAGCATGCTAATATTTTAGGAAGATGTTGTCTGTAAAAACAAAAGAAGGAGGACTCCTAGGAGGTGACTCGGACACTTGTAAACTGATCCGTGTCCGATTTTACTACTTTAAAATCTTGTTTGTAGGCAGTTCGACTCATTGAAATATGGTAGTAATTTAGTAGTAAAGAACCGGATGTATGTACCGACCAATGTTTAGCGATTATACGTACAGTCAAAAAATTTAAGAGGTGATCTGGGTAAAGAACTAAGAACAAAGAATCTAATGCTTATAATGTAATGGAGAACAAACACATCGTTATGAAAATTTGTAATTAAATACAATATATAATATGAAATAAACACGTAACCTACATAAATAATACTTATAAACAATTGCCAGTAACGTTAGAAATTATGTTTGTCACTTACTATCAATGAGATTTTATATATTTTATGACAAGAGAAGTAACGTCATACAAAGCATTCGAAAAAAGCCGCAACCACTTTAGAGTGTTAAAGACGTAGCTTTGAAACCGATACATATTCCGAGCATATGCCAAAGTAAAATATGTTTGTCTCTTTTTTTCTAGAGTCAAACTAATTATGTCAAAATGAGACAAAAGCATTACTCCCAGAAAAATGGTCAGAGTTGCCAGCTCATGAATAATTTTCCCATTGAATGAATGTTATGAGTCTTTTTTTTTAAAAAAAAGTTTTTATACCATATTATTGTTTCTTATGTGACAGAAGAATTAAAGATAGAAAGAAATAAATATATAGATGCGTAAATATTGGTACATACATATTATATTTCAAGAATGAATCATGGCGGAATGGAGAAGTTTCCATTTTTTAGTCATTGATGAATCTAACCGATGCAGACCTACTACTATTATCTATTCTGTGCTACTACTAACTTTTAGCAGAGATTTTTTTTTGTTTTCTTCACCCATTCTGGGTAGGCAAAGGGAACTATGCCCATACAGCCAAGTCTTCAGTAGATTTTTTTTATTGTTAAGAAATGAAAATGAAATTTAAATAAAATAAAATAATAAATTTAAATAATTTGAATAAAATACAACATAAAACAAAAAAAAACTATTGTACTCAATCGAACATTTGATAATTGCAGAAACAATTTAAATTAAACACCGTTACCACAATGAAAAAGATGAAATTGTTACTTCACTGTCATAGTAATAATATCATTATGTCAAATGTCAGTTAAAAGCCATATCAAAAAGAGGAAAATGATTTGTTATTTCTTGTCTTGACGTGCGTAGCACTAGCGATTGATTTTAGTATCAATCAATTCTAAGTAAATAATTAATTCTAGTTTGAGCCTGGTTGTAGGTTTACTTCTACTGTGTTACTAATAATGATACATAAAGGCGTATGAGTTCGTCATTGACTAAACTCCTAACATTTGGGAAACTTAAAATCGTTTTTACTGGCAACATTGTTGGCAAAAATAATGCGTAATATATTAATTTCGATTTTAATACTATTTTGGTATAATTTTAACATAATTAAGCATTCTTATTTGTGAAAAGTGATACCACTTGCTTTGTTATTAGTTTGTGATCACGACATACATGTTTTAACAGTGCATTTAACCATTTTTGTGATATTATTGTGAGATACGCATTCACTGAACGTCAAACTACGACTAAGTCGGAAGAAATTCAACTAAGGCTGTGGCCTCAGTCGACGTGGCAGCGGGTATGTGTCAAACATTACGAATCTATAGTAAATAACAGATCACTGCTTACTATAGAATAATAGAATTATTTCATTATTAATTTTATGACGGTAAGGCCGTACGTCTAACATAACAATAAATAAATAAATATTAAAAGCTATTATTAATTTTATGATATTTAACTAATTTATACAGAATTGACCACAACTGCATTAAAAGTTCAACAAACTCAATCCTTCATTCGATTACACGACCACAGTGTATAAATCATCGTAATGACAAATGACAGTCGTATGTGTCAAAAATAATAGACTAAAACGACATCTGTCGAGCGAGGGAATTAATGACAGTTCAAACATCAATTTAGTCGGGGTCTTATCGCGTCCCGGCAGTATGGGGTAGGGTGTTAGTTACTTACACATTACTGTGCTCTATGCCAATAGGGAACAGTAGAGACATTTTAAAGGAGATGATACTTATATAATAGCCTTTGCAAAAGTGCTGTGTCAGGAAAGCGATAGCTCTGGATAAATAGATACAATACTCAATTTTCTACCAAAATTTATGAAATTATACCTTAAAAATACTTCTTTATCCCTTTTTTCTCAATTCTCTCTCCTTCTGAATTGGTTGGAGCGATTGGATGCGCTGAGATCATTCTTTCAATTTTCTTCATTACAATTTGTTGTTTGAGTTGTAGGCAGGTCAATTTTCTTTATCACAATTTGTTGTTTGAGTTTGTCGAATCAAGTTTTACTAAATCCGTGGTTTTGCATTTGGCTTGATAGCATATTAGATAGCACTGGGTCTTACATAGTGATATCGATGCGTGCTGCTAAATTTACATTTTGAATTTATACTTTAGTATCGATTCTATCATAAAACACATTTTTGTAAGCATTAAATTAATATACTTACAATAAATTATAATTTCGATAATATGTCGGTAATTAAAAACAAAAGATCAATCTACATTAACGTGAATTTGTATCTGGATCCCACGTCATTCATAAATAAGTGACGTTTAAAAATTTCCATTTATAGTATCCACACTGTTTATTTTTATACTGTGAGAGAGGCGACTGCATACAGCGGGTGAGATAATTGGATCCTTTTTGTAGGTATTGAAGAACGAGAGGTCAGATTTTACTGGGTTTAATTAATGTCACTATCACGGTAAAATTTATTTGAGATGAATTACCAATAGCACTGATGCAATATCCCGATGATTATTTGCATTTACCGATTACATGAAATGAATGATAATGATAATTTTAAGTATTTTAATTGAAACAAATCAATTGAGTCGAATATTTAGTCCGAGTTTCAATTTCGGTAAATAGTCATTAAAAATAAAAATAATTTTAATCTCCGACTCAAGTACCACATTAGTTTTATAAAATTGAGAAATTACAATTATACAATTTGTTGTTTTAGTTAGTTGCAATATTTGAATAGAAAATCGTAAGAAGCGTAAAAAATTCGTCGGTTCTATTTTAAAAGCCGTAATGTAAGTTTTATAATGTTTTTTTCACATATTCGCGTTCATTTCAGTATCAGCAGTAGATACGCTTCCAAAAATATTGCAACTGTACAAAACAACTCATTGTCAAAATAATAATTAAATAATTTTTCCTTTTTGTACACGAGAAAGAAAACCTGAATACCTACTCAACGAAACAAAAATCAAAATGGTTGCGTAAATGATTTTTGTTACCAATTTTTTTTCTTGTTAAAATATAGGTACTTACCTAAAATTTATAAACTGCTATTTATATTAAAACTGCTTTTAGAGAACCAGCCACACCACTATCATAGTTAAAGTAAAAATTTCTAAAAAGACGTAGGTACTTACAAATAGATCAATGACTTAGACACATCCTTTACAATGTTAGATAAATAATTTTAAGTACCTACCAGCATTTCGGATTGACGAGAATAAATGCCAAAAGAAATTCAATACAGGTAGGTCTTATTTTACTTGTAATATTCTATATTTTAACGATATACCATCAAAGAATAAATAAGAATAATATTAAAGAACACTTCCAAAAATACATCAAGTTTCAAAGTAAAAATACTTTGGTATAATGGACAGTATACAGAAAAATAAGTGTACGACATTTTTCCCAATTTAGCAGGAAATGAACCACTTGTTGAGGACGTACCGCCTTAATGACGCGTGAACAAGACGTATTACAGCTTCCTTGTATATCTACGAGATGAGATTTTTATACCATCGACATGTTTATTTATGCTTGATAATTTCTTTAAAATTTTCGCATATTGTCACGCTCTTTATTTTAACGCAGAGATGTAAAAACATCTCAATTTTTAAAAGTAATTATACAGGTTTACTTTTGAACCCCCCGCCAATTTTTTTAAGTGATTCTATAGCAGCAGTAGAATGAATTTATGAAATAAAAATGAATTATTTTATTGACTTATTTTTTTCAAAATTTTACAAAAATTAAAATTATGGTCACTCTTCGGCCGGTCATCTCGCAGCACTACGCGCATGCGTAGCTGATATGATCCTTTCAACCAATGACAATGCGCCGTCGTTGACTGGCGCGAGGGTGACCGAACGTTCCTAGAAATGTAAGATTTAAAAAAGCGACTGTAAAATGTGGATTTTAACCCTTTTTTTTATCAAAATTTTTTTTATTACTTTCCTTAAATCATGACTATTTTTGGCGGGGGGTCCAAAAGTAACCCTGTATAGATAGACTCCTCGTGTATCATCAGATCATCTTCATTATATCACCACATCACTGCAGGGATACGGGTCTCCTTTCAATCGGCGGAGGCCTGTGTTTTCAAGTCGCCTGAAGGAACACAACTTGGCTTAACAAACTGTCATCCATCGATACCATCCAGGATCGAACTCTTAACGTACCCTCCAAAGCACGGAGACGCTCGAGATAACGAAACCCATCTGCACTGGCTAGGGTAACGTTGCTTAACTTGTGTGTACGCTTAGGGCGAGGCGTAAACTCACAACTCACAAAAAGACCGTAATTTTGTGAGTTGTGAGTCGCGTATTTTCGGTCACTTATTTAACGGCCAACTGAATTTACAAATTTTGCGTAGTCGTGTGACACCAACTGCCTTTTTGTATGAAACCGAATGCAGCAGAATTTCTGCTACCGAAATTCTGCGACTCACGACTCACAAAATTACGGTCGGTTGGCCTCACCCAAAGTGCGATACACAGCGACTACATCGAGCTTCTTATAAGTTTGCATAGATAATCTAAAAAATACCATGCTTCATGATTTATGTAGTAACAAACAACCTACCGGAGCTGGGATGTAACTAATTTTCATCCATTTAGTCTGCTCCTGTTGCGTTTTAATTGGATGTTATGCTACAAACATTTCTCATTTCTTTATGTCAGTGATGAAGGGATAACGGATATATTCTTACATGGTACTAATTTGTTATTTATTTTTAGCCCACAAAAAAGTGGTTCTTAATGTTGGCTCTACATTCTCGCAAAGTTGATCGAAGTGAAGTGAAGTTAGGCAGGAACTTAGAAGACTAGGGAAAAATGAAGTCAAAGGAGCACGTCCACACTCTCGTTTTCGACTTGGTTAATTGAGATTTTTTTTTTACCAATTTAGCAAAAAATATTAACAGTAGAATGTAGACTAAACAAAAATCCATACGATATAGAAGAAGAAAAATTGAAGTTTTATGACCATTTGATTATTCTTCTATCTGTCAATTTAATAACATATACGACACGTGACAAAGTGATATAACTAAACACTAATTTTAGTCAAGTTAATCTATGTCGAGTCTTCTTTCATTTTAATTGGGTAACTCCTAATATTTTACGTCGCTCCAATGCTAATACATCACGGTGTATGACGAAGTGGGTGCCAACTCAATACAAATTAGTAAGGGCTTAGAATAAATTAATGTGCCAAGATTTGGAATGCGCCTCGTGGATTAACTTGGATTAAGGTATTTTAAAGATTAACTTATTATTTTCTTATTATTCTGTGATCTATATTTGGTTTGTTTAAATATTTAGTTTATTTTTTCATCGAGTGGAGTAGGTAAATTAAATTATGTCATGTTTTCTTCCTACTTTGAAGGAAGTCTGCTGAGGAAAACGTACTGTTACAAATATACAAGTTATAAAAAACTCTATTTGGGAATAAGAATTTTTTAAATTCAAATTCAAAATATTTTTATTTGATTTAAGGAGTGATGATTATTTGTCATCAGATGACCTTTTCTAGTAAACAAAAAGAGTTCACTCGTCTCAATGTCAAGCTATCTCACTCACACAACAATAAGAAATGAAATAGAGTGTGAGTTTGAGACTAGATTGAAATTGTTTTTGTTACGAGCATATCTGCTGAACTGTACTTGATTTGAGCCTTACTTTCTTGTTATAAAAAACAATTAAAGATGTATTAATATGTGGCTTTGTTTTTTACATGTTATTGACATACCCTCCAATTTACCTTCTCATTATAAAAAAAACAAATGAAAGATGTATGGCTACGTTTAAACATGTTTATATGTATAACATACATTTTTTATATTTTGTAACGGTATTTATCAACCCGGACCCAGTGTGCAGTGCAATAAAAGTAACATATTATGTAAATATAAATAGTTTATTGCCCGAATGCAATCAACAGGCTTGATATACTACTCCCATAGGACAATCAACGCGCATCTGATAATACGTCCTTCGGGAACCCATAAACTTGTTCGGGGTTAAAACAACTTTGTAAAACGCATATTTCAAAGGTTATCATTTTCGGCCAGAAATTTGCCCATTCCGCCCACTGGGGACGTTTGTTATCAGTGATTTTCGGACAATTTATTGTTCTACGTAATTTATTATAATATTTTAAACCATTATTAATAGTGAATATTATGGTAATCATTTGTGCTTACATAGCGAATACTTACCAATATTGTATAATTGCGTTTAAATTAAAGCTTTCTATGGGACCAGGCCGCTGCCAGCAGGTCGTATTGGAGGCGTTTGTTGGAGGTCTATGTCCAGCAGTGGACTTCTTGTGGCTGAGATGATGATGATGATGGGACCAGGTGGCACTGTGTAAATTGCGGAAAATGTATTTATTTATTTATAGTATAAAAAGTTGCTCACGTTTGTCAATTCTCGAATAAATGGCGTGTTTTACCAGTTGCTGATTAGTTTTAGTTATCCTATTATCAGATGAATTAACAGAAATTTAATGTAAGCGTACACTTTTGTGTTTTATTTGACAGATAGAGTTTTAGCATGTGTTGAAAGCATGGTACCTATTGAAACAAAGCGATTGTTCAGTTTTTTTTAAATCTAAAGTTTCAATACCTATATTTTTTTAACTCTATGGATACGAAGCTAATAGGATTGCACAAGGGTTGACACAGCCATCCAGTATAATTAATAAGAAAACAACATTAGAAACGGCGAATCCAAGAGTCCGAATACGAAATGCTATAAATAACATCGAACAATGGGTACCGTGGGAAGCAGATGGTCCAACACGACGTGCAGAACCGTTTGTCAACCCTTGACAATTACTATTTACTGGGCGTCCGCGGAACCCTGAAAATTAAACGTTTACTTGAAACATTTTCAAATTGTCTACATCGCCATTTGAAGGGTTAATAATTGGTTCGAAATTACTGATATCTGAATAATTGTGGGTCTATGCGCCTTCATTCCATTTGTTAAATGCTTGTCTATAATTGCAAGATTATTGCTTGGCTTTTGTTATTTATAGCTGGAGTGATGTTTGAAGGTTTTTGTTTTTAAGCTATTGCATAGCTTTTATCGCGGGCTTTGAGCGCGGCGACCGAATCAAGAAATTCCGTAACGAAAATAAAACCTAACACCCCCCACTCCGCGCGGCGTTGAAAGTCGTGCATCGTCTAACGTCGTTTCAGTTCGGCACGGTGTTTGTGTGCGTGCGACTAGACGTATGCGTGTAGACTAGCTGCTAACTGCTCATAACTGATTCTATCTCTTTTAGACACGATGCTAGGTGAGACAGCGTGCTTTTTGGCCGCGTCCACGAGTGAGTTCGAGCCCGCGACTATGCCATAGCTTTACCGCGGCAGTCCCCGAGTTGTCCAAACCAGAATCTGTCCTAAGACGAATGAGGGAGTGTCACACGCATTTTTTTTATAACAAAGAGATAAGTGACAGACAAGATAGTCATCTGTTATTTTATTTTGTTTTTATGTGGAGGTCGATGACTTCTTTGTCGACGGAACGATCATCCAAGTTAAGCAACGATAACAACAGCCAATATTTGGATAGTTTAAAGAAATATCAAGGTCCTTCTCTGTGCTTCGGAAGCTAGAGATAACGAAATCCATCCAAACACAAACCAAACACTATGGTCGACGGTGCTTAACTTAATGCGACGCCATCGAACTCCTCAAATATTATAAAACACTTAAATATTTTTTTTATTTGTAAAACATTGACAACATAAGCTACGAAATTAGTAACTTTTTAAATAAATTAAGCAGCGTACGACCACCTAAACAATCTCAACCGGACACTTAGGCAAAAGTAAACGAACCGTGAACTGTTTACGTTACGTGAGTCCCGTGTCTACCGTGCGTGAAAATATACCCTTCAGTAGGGTTGCACAAATCGTTAAAGTTTTGTCAAGGTACTTAAAATTGAGTCTTTTAAACTAAACTTAAAGACACTATTTCTATAATTTTAAGAGTGAATGCCATAAGTCAGGACAAAGATGTTTGTAGCAAATATATTTATAGTATTTTTACCTCTTTTTTATACCACAAAGGTGGCAAACAAGCATACGGCCGGCCTGATGGTAAGCCGTCGTAGCCTATAGACGCTTGCAATACCGGGGGTACCACTCACGCGTTGACAACCCTGAAGTGGAGCGCTGGAGACCTTACTCAGCGTAGGACCACAACATGGCCGAGACCAATGTTATTTGGCTACGATCTTCTGTAAGGTGAAGGTCATCCCCAGACGGGCTGCTCCGATTTGAGCGGATTATCCGCTGTGCCCTACCTCTCTTCATCTTTATATCTCACGTGATGTGAGCTATAGTTGTAACCAATATTTAAGGAAAAGCTACAAATATGTGTAAGATTTAGTAGATATTTTCGGAAATCAATCCTACAATAAAATAATCATATTTAAAGCGTATACATACACGGATATTATAAAAGGATATCTGGTGTCTTTTTCATGTTAGAACGGCTCAATTGATTTGTTTCAATTTTTTTACACACTCGTATGGTTTATAACTTGATTCCACATCGCTTAGTTTTAATCCTGAAAATCGTCTCCATAGTTCTGTTCTAAAAATAAATATGACTAAGTAGTAGTTTTATAAAAATACTTATTATTGGCAACCCTGCTTGAAGTTGTCTCGGAGTGCCCGTGCGTGATAGACTTATAGCTTGTTTACAAATACGTGAGCTTTATTTTCAGAAAAAGAGATCACGATCAGACCCCATAAATCTTTTCTCGTGACGTCAACTTACTTTCCTAGTGTATATCATACATTGTTGGTTGATAAAGTTAAGGGAATAAATGAAAGTGAAACGTCATTTACTTAAACATGAAGCATACTTTTCATATTATAATAATTTTGTAGGGGAGTACAAATATAATATTTCACGAAATTCTGCTATGAATGTTGTAAGGTGTGCACCAGTACATTGTTTTAGTGTGTGTTACCGATTTTACGAGCGTTTCATGAACATTCATGAACGAAAGCATGGAATATCTGTAGTTACATTATAAATTCTCTTTTATCTATATATGTAAAATTCAAACTACTACCCGTTCGCTTCAAGTTTGCCGTTTTCTCCCGCCGCGCACACCCCACGCCAGTCAAGCAAGTTGCTGTCAAGCAAGCCTTAACAGTAATTACAACGAAATTTTCAGTGTTACCACAGAATAATAAATAGTACTACGGTGTTACTGAAGTTTGTAATAACACAGTTACGAAAGATGTCCCTAACACTATGTTACCACTCTGGACATAAATTGTCGTAGAATTATTTATGTCTCAGAACTTCCTTTCCCACTTGTTGATGTGCCATGGAAGGTCTGTTCTTTAGCTATTTGTCATATCTTCAGAACTATAGCAAAATTATAAATATGGTGGAATCACACAATACCATCCGATACAGGAAGCTCTGTGTAAATAGTTGTGTTGAACTAGTATGCACCGCCAGGATTTGCCGACTTTAAAAAAAAAATCTCTGTTCTTATTTTTTTTTAATTTATGTTCTTTTATAATTCTCTTGAATTTTTGTTTTAGCTTTAATTTTGCTACTAAAAGTCTCTTTTTGTTATCTACATACAAAGAGAGAAAAAAACTTTTATTTTGCAAGTAGACAGGAAATACTTGTTTGTCCTCTTATCATTGTTTGTGTTTGTTTGTGCCACGTCTACGTCATTTACTCGTGTTGTGTTTCTGTTTTCAACAAGTTAGTTCATTTTGCTGGTATGTTGGTTGACGTTTTTAAAGTAAATAATAAAATTGATAACAAAAAAAACAAACAGATGAATATTTACACCCGTATTTATAAAGAAGTAAACGTGGTTACTTGAGTAAAAGTAACTACTCAAGTAGCGATTTTCATTCTATAGTTTAGTAATTGCGTCACATGAGTAAAAATAAACCGCGGAACAGAGGCTTAACTTATAAGGCGCGTTCAAAATTTATACCTATTCTGGTAGGGTTGGCACTGTAGAATAAAATGAAATAAACGAAAAGACCAGTTTTTTTTACAAGTTATTTATTAATTTTCTTACAAATCAAATCTATAATCACATGTTCCTACAGTTAACTCAGGGGTATTAGTAATATCGTGAGGTTGCGAAACTTCTGATGGTGTATGAAAAACGTTACAGTCGTCTGGTTTCATAAGTAAGCTATCGAAATCTTGATCACAATTTGTATTTTGAGGTTTCTTTAAAATATTAGTTTTAAACATCTTGTTGATATTTAATATTTGACAGTCACTGATTATTTTTCATTAAACAATTGATTTTATGAAGAAGTTTTTATCAATGAGGTTAAAAACTTAAAGCTCATCGTAGGTGGCGTCACTGTTGACTGTTCCAAGACCCGCCATATTGGTTCATTGTTTAAGTTTGATGTGAGAGTAATTGCTAAAAATCATAGAAATGTAAGCGACCTGGAGTGTAATTACGATTGAAGGAGGAACTGCGGAAACGGAAAGCCAAGACCACTAGCAAAAAAGCCTTATAAATCGAAAGGTAAATAATTTACAGGCATTATTGTGAATTGTAGGTTTTGCTGTGTTCTTTTTATTTATTTCAATTTATTTTTGTAGACTGGAGGCGTACGATGGAAATTACCTCATCGAAGTTGAAGACGAACTTGAGGATGATATTCCTGAAATTTCTACCATGGATAAGTTCAGAGATATTAATTCCAGCAATAATCTTCCACCACTCTATAAACTACACATTCAAGAGTTTGCAGACAGGTAACAAACCATACATTCATGATTTCCTTATTGTTCCTTGTTATTTTAATGTTTCAGATAGAATTAGACATTTAATGACATACATGTTGTTTCAGATTTCAAGCAACACAGAACGGGAGATACACTACTGTATGAAAGTAGAAGCTTAATAACCGTGAGAGTTGCCTTTGAGGAAAGTTATATTTATTTCCATGCGCAATGCAAAGCCCAAATGAAGAAGCTTCTTTAAATATCATTCTGTTAAAAATGGATAATAGTGGCATGATAGTGGAGTCACTGCGAATGTGCAACTGGAAAAGGAGTAGAAGCACACTGTAAGCATGTTTTTACAGTTCTCCATGGCATAGAAGATATAGTGCCTACTAAAACTATAATTTTGTACAAAATGTGCACAGAACAATTGATGACATTTAAAAAACCGAATAAAGTATTCTACAATTCCCCGATGCAATACCGTTTTACCAGGAAAATATAATGGACAATTATGAAGGATATGTCAAAATCCTAGCAGTTTCTCCTGTACTACTAGTAGTAAAATGGCTTATCTCCAAGTAATCAAAGCTGCCAATCCATATGCTATTGAAATGGACCATGATAACTTGGAAATATTTTCTTATACTTATGAGTATTACCTTTGTAAAGTTTTTGTTAAACCTATTTTTAAACCACTACTTTTAACAAATATCTGTATAAAAATTATGATTTTTGATTATGACAGTGTAATAAAACAAAATTAATACATATTAAATAGTTTTATTTTCTTATACCTATGAGTATTACATAATACACTCTAAAATTACAGCATATATGACACAAAACATGTTTTTGAAGTTATTTTGAATTTGGACCCCGCTAGACCCAGGAGGATCAGTAAAAGAAGTTTCATTAGCATCACATTCATTTTGAGTTTGGATCCGGTTAGGTCCTGGAATTGGATCACCACGAGACGTTTCAATACACCGTTTCATGCAACTTCTTTTTAGCAATCGATCAGAGCGTTCTTGTGCTAGTAGGTTAACAGATTTGATTTAATATAGAGGGCACAGCACTTTTCTTTAATGTTCGGTATAAATTTTCATTGTCTGTTAATTACTTTTAATATTATAATCTTCAGATCTAAATTGGGCAGCACATAACCTCGACCATTTCCTGGATTTCCAATTTTTCCTTCGAAGAGCCTTTTCCCACAGTTTTCTTCGTTTTATTTTTTTGGAAAATAAATAGATTGGAACATTTTTACAATCGATAGCTGCACAATGAGTCATATTTCGGAATTATTTAGAAAACAAAAATGATGTTTACAAAAATAGTATGGAAAATGACAGCTAGCTGTCAAATGTTTGGAACAGTCGACAAAGCGACATCTGAAGTGAGCAAAAGGCAGTTTTTAACCTCATTCCACACATTGATACATACATTGTGAGTATTTTATTTTCCCTCAACCTTTTTGTTAGAAATACACAAGCGTTTAATTGTTTTTTTTTTTGTATTATAATAAACCATTTTTGTATACATATTTTACCTTTTTAAAATATTTAACTTCTTTATACTTATTTCAATAATAATTATCTATACATAATATGTGTATATTATGTCATAATAAATAAATATAATATACACTTTATTAATTGAAAAATCAATTTGATAATATAGTCGATCGTGGTTAAAAAACATGCCCCTCCCTTCACTACTAGTATTGAGTTTTTTGTCTGTGGTGGCCATGACAGAACTTCATAGGTGTGCATATGTCAAATCAAATATTTAATAAAGGAAATGTCATAATTTTCTAGTTTATCGAAAGCCCTGATGTTTGTCCTCGAAGCAACCGGTTAAGACTGGTTTGCCGCTCGTACGTGACGAGCGCTCTGAGGTCACGCACACACGCGCCTCATGCTTGTGTGCGTGTACTCATCGCAGCGACATTGTATGAAGTGAAGTCTCTGTTCCGTGATTTTATTTACTCATGTGATTGCGTGAAGTTAGAACTGTCAAAAGTTAGAATTCTCAGCCAAGTAATAGTCACCATTTCCTTTACTTAAGACTTGAGAACACACTAGAATACGTCAATTTTGCGTTTATTGTGAGGTTATTTTGTTAGTAACCCGTACTTCTGACATTGACAATCAAGGGACTGACAATTGACTAGCTAGTAATAATATAAAGTTAAAAATATCCTGTATAAACCAAGTTTAAAAAATGAACACCTTAAATTAAAGGGATTATGTCGTCTGAAACGTTTCATTTCCACAAGCATTCCTTTTTGTTTAAAGACAATTAGTTTATCTAAAAGTTTTAAAAAAATAGTTAAAATAGTTTGTATAACGATAATCTTATCAGAATTACATTATAAAGTATGATTAATGTAATATTAACTTAATCTATGCAATTCTATGTGGAAACAATCTAGACCTGACGTTTGCCTTCTCATGAAACGTAACGCAGCAACGGAGTGTTGCCAGTGAGAAACAACTATCAAGCGTCGACTTTTACTTAAGCAATTGCTTAAATAAGTAACGTACATTACTTGACTGTAGAATAAGATTTGGTACTTAAGAATTCTAGCCTCAAGTAATGACTTAATTAAGTAATTATAGTACTTAGTAACAAGTAATTACTTCTTTATAAATACGGGTGTTAGATACTAGATTTTTTCCTGTTCCCGTCAGTGTAACCGGCTTATATAAAATATTGCAAATGGAACCTAACTTTGTTTCCCTTCGCTCTTAGTATGAATGTCCAACGTCTTTAATTTACTTGTATCAGTTGTAATAACAATAAAGACTCATTTTGATATGATAGCAATATCGTTGTTCATAAAAATATTACTTTTCCCTCCCAGAAAATATAATTTTCGACCACTTGTTGCGATACGTACGTGCGAACGGAATCCTGTTACGTCTCTGAATAATATCATTGTAACTCCGAATGCGGAACGGAAAATCTTTGTGGTCAAATTAAGCGGAAATAGGAAAGTATTGGTATTCGATATTGTATTTTTGGTATAGCTTATTAATAAACCGACGTCTTTGTTACAAATAGAACTTAGTGCTTTGGTAAAATAAGACACGTAAGCATCGATATATATGTAGTATCCTCACGTAAGTATATTTTAGATTGGTATAAACGTAATAAAGTCATGTTTTCAATGTCACACTTCAATTAATTCTTCTCATGAATGACAGTGACAAAATAGCCAACAGTTATCAGAGTGACAACTGACTAAAGCTTTCGTTAAACTACTTTTATTAATGAGTAATAGACAAATGAGGAGCTCGATGGCGTCGCTGTGTGTCGCAACTCTAATATGAACACGCAAGTTAAGCGACGTCGACCCTAGCCAGTGTTTGGATGGGTTTCGTTATCTCGAGCTTCTACGTGCTTCGGAGGGCACGTTAAGCCGTCGGTCCCGGCTGTTGTTGTTTGACAGTCGTTAAGCCAGATCGGTGGCCTTAGGGCGGTTTGAAGACACCGGCCTCGGCCAATCCGCATTAGAGCAGCGTGGCTGAGTACGCTCTAATCACCTTCGATTGAAGGGAGACCCGTATCCTAACAGTGGGATGATTATGGGTAGATAAGATGAGACAAGTTACGAATTCATACCTTAATATATAAATATATAGGGACAATTCATACAGATTGAGCTAGCCCCACAGTAAGTTCGAAACTTGTGTTATGGGATACTAATATATATTTTGATATTATATATTACTAGCTTCCGCCCGCGGCTTCGCCCGCGTGGCCTAGTAACAATTAGCATATCTTTCTTCAGAAACAAATTCCGGTCCGGCACGGCCCGGTACGGTACGGTTTCATCCGGTCCGATCAGGTCCGGTCGATCCGGTCCGGTCCGGTCCGATCGGTCCGGTCCGGTCCGATCGGTCCGGTCCTTATAAGGACCCTACATGACAAATTTGGCATCTCTAGACCCAGCGGTTTAGGCTGTGCGTCCCCTCTCAACTTCGTTTGCGTATATCTCGCTTTCCCGTGGGAATTTTGAAAAGTCCTTTCTTAGTACATCCCTAGACGTCTCGTAAGGAACCTACATGCCAAATTTGGAATCTCTAGACGCAGCGGTTTTGGCTGTGCGTTGATACACCCTCGCAACTTCGTTTGCGTATATCTCGGTTTCCCGTAGGAATTTTGAAAAATCCTTTCTTAGTACACCCTTAGACGTCGTAAGGAACTTACAGTCCAAATTTGAAGTCTCTAGACCCACCGGTTTGGGCTGTGCGTTGATATATAGTTAAGTCAGTCAGTCAGTCAGGACTTTGAATTTTATATATTTAGATGAAAAAAAAACCGGTCCGATCCGGTCCGGCACGGCCCGGTACGGTGCGGTTCCTTCCAGACCGATCAGGTCTGATCCGTTCCGGTCCGGTCCGGTCCGGTCGGTCTGGACTTTATAAGGACCCTACATGACAAATTTGGCATCTCTAGACCCAGCGGTTTAGGCTGTGCGTCCCCTCTCAACTTCGTTTGCGTATATCTCGCTTTCCCGTGGGAATTTTGAAAAATCCTTTCTTAGTACATCCCTAGACGTCGTAAAGAACCTACATGCCAAATTTGGAATCTCTAGACGCAGCGGTTTTGGCTGTGCGTTGATACACCCTCGCAACTTCGTATGCGTATATCTCGGTTTCCCGTTGGAATTTTGAAAAATCCTTTCTTAGTACACCCCTAGACGTCGTAAGGAACCTACAGTCCAAATTTGGAGTCTCTAGACCCACCGGTTTGGGCTGTGCGTTGATATATAGTTAAGTCAGTCAGTCAGGACTTTGAATTTTATATATATAGATAATATTATTACGATATTATATTTTATAACAAATACATATATAGATAAACATCCAAGACCCGAGGCCAATCAGAAAATGTTCGTTTTTCATCATAACCCGACCGGGGATCGAACTCGGGACCTCCTGGGTGGCGATCTGGCGTGGTAACAATTACGCCACGGAGGTCGTCTTACTAATATAAAATAAAATAAACTCGATGCTGTGTCCAGACCGTCAGGTGTAGTTATGTAGATATATATTGTAATCTAAACAATATAGGTTCCTAGAGGTTGTCCAAATCAAAACCAGAATATTTGCGTCGTGCGTGTGTCAACTTGGGCTCTACTGGTGGACCAAGAGTAGAGAAAAAAGATGTGGCAACAATTTTCCCTAAATTCTCATTCGGAATATTCTAGAATTTGAAAGTAATATCTATGAAAATATTACCTATATTAACGGTAGGCGGTCTTACATGTACACTTAATGGTACATTTTTGGACAAAATGCTTTATCACTCAGTTAATGAATTATCAGTACAGCATTCAGTACTTAAAACGGAATGACGCAACACAATGCCTAATACCGCGTATTTTCTTCATTACAGGCCAAATACCTGCGGGTAATTACGTTAACTGAAATTGTCATCAAGTTTCGGTACACAGATTAAACCCATGGCATTAAAAATAGGCAGCACGGTAAGCAAAACAAGACAAATTTGACAGGTCCGGTGGTCGCTATCAATGGTCACTTTATCCCAAAGGCCGCGGGTTCGAAACCTGCGTCTGGATTTTAGAATAAATAAATATTTATTTACAAAAAAAAATGTATTTATGTATATTTATCAGCAATCTACCCATAGTACAAGCTTAGTTGCTTAGTTTGAGAATAGATAGCGTTGTGTGAAATAAAAAATAAATAAAAAAACGGTGCAAAACCATAATAAAATTTCTACAATAACAAGAAAGTAGCAAATAATTCAAAGTATTCAAATGCGACGTAGTCAATTAGGAATATAATGATGTAAAACTTATCAAAGGAATTTTTAACAGAAAAAGGTGATAATTAAAACATAAATTTTAACGAGCTCGATTGTAAGCCTGATGAGATGACAGGGAAGGGCTATCCTACTCTCTCACAGAATGTCGACGCGGAAATATTTTTTTGTGTAAAAAATTATCTGTGAATTTTCGGACAAGTTTTACAGACTATTATGAGGCCTAGTACTACTAAGCCTGGTTTTATTTTATACCTTGCCTAAAGGGACTCCTTTTAATAATATATTTTAGTTATTTTATTATATTTTTTAAGGTTTTTAGTTATAGGTTCATTATAATTTATGTTTATAATAATATGTTTAGTTTAGTTTTAATGTGTATGTATTCAATAAACAATATGTACATAAAAAAAAACCTATAAGTAACAAATTTAGTGTAAAAACAGTAACAGGTAAACACAACATTCTAAACAATACTAGAAATGAATTAAAAACTAGTTATGTTAAATAAAAGAGAAAATAAAAGTGCCAAGTTTGTTGTTAAAGAAAGCCTTTGCAATAGTTGTAACCTTTAGTCTTGAAGACAAGATAAACTGATCATACTGTTTATTTTTTCTTTCATTAATTTATATTAGAAGTATTCATAATACATTCATAGGTTTTCTTCATACAAAAACTAATAACTTTAAATTAGTGTTGCTAACAAGAATCGTTACTTATCCATAATCCTCTTATTAATATCATGTTTCATTGTGACTCGTCTTTTAATTTTTGTAAGAAACCTGTCAAGGGTGTTAGCCGAAACTTGTGATGATAAAATTATATTTAGATTTAATTTCAACGCTGCTTGCATAGTATAAAATAAATTATCTTTCACTGTTTGTTCACTTAGATCTTGTAAACTACTTAACGTTTTTTTGATGCTACAAAGATGGCAAACAAGCATACGGCCCGCCTGATGGTAAGCATCTCCGTAGCCCATAGACACTTGCGATACCGGGGGTATGACTTCACGCGTTGACAACCACCCCAAGTGGAGCTCTGGAGACCTTACTCACCGTAGGAACGCAACATGGCCAAAACCAATGCTATTTGGCTACGATCTTCTGTACGGTGGAGGTCCTTCCCCAGACGGGATGCTCCGATTTGAGCGGAGAATCCGCTTTGCCTTCTCAATACAGTTTTCAATTACTTATAGATTCATTCAAGAGGGAGGTTTATATGTAAAATTACATACCGAAACAATAAGGATTCTTTGTATTCTACGGAATAAAAACGATTTGAAATTGCAACTTGAAAAAAATATTTCCCCATCATTCATTCTAATTAAAACTAATGGGATAACTATTTATAAATATAAATTACATCGACAAGACAAAGAAATTGACAAGACAATTTTTAAACATTTTTCATATCAAACGGGTTTACGAAAGCACTTTTGTTTTCGTTACTAAACTGTAGATCATTTACACTTTCTTACGAAACAAATTGAATACAATAAACCGTGTAGACGTACCCTTAGGCCGTGGGAATATAAGAGTGTGGACGACAACCAAGCCATTAGTCAAATCTTGTGACCGTGCAAAAACAGCCTAGAAGCGCCTTCTGTCTGTAATTCCATTAATGTTAAATTGTTGCGGTTCAATGTTTACGTGGTTGTTTTATTTAATGTTTATATAAAGCCGGGTCCCCAGCGAAAGCTTTTTGAAAACATTCAACAAAAACACATACACGAAACTTTGTTTTTGAAACATGTTTCTCTACACACGCTGTCCATAGCGGCTCGCGGTCGCGTAGCTTGTGTATTGTGTAGCGAGGCGAGAGAGTTATCAAAATTAAATGGCGGATGATATGACAGTATCTGTCCCTCGACCCGCGCGGGGGGTTCTTTGTGTACGTGTTTTCCATCGGGCATGGAAAACAAAAACATTGTTGATGTGCACAAAAATGTGTATTGAAACAAAGTTTAGTGTAGACGATTTTGTAAAATGTTGACATGTTTTTGTTGATTGTGTAGGACAAAACAAGCACTGGGGCCTTTCATGCTATTCAAAAATGTAGGTAGGTATTCTATGTAATTTTAATAAATAATAATAATGTAGTCTGTAGCACGCAATGTCAGTTTTGAGACCATGGTTTCTGATTATCTGCATGATAAACAAACATGTTTTTCAGCGGATTTTAAATTGTAACTGTATCGGTTCAAATAACTATTACTTAGTTTGAAAAGCTGGAAGAGTACTCGGACGGATTTCGAGAAGACGTGGGTTCGAACCCCATCTGGGGCAGAATAAAGTGTTTCTTTCAAAATAATTTCAGCGAATTTAGTTAAAAATAGTTTCAATTTCAGACTAACTAGCTCAGTTCCCATCTCATATGAGTGAGATAGCTATTATATCTCACACCTGATATCGAAACATAAATCTTTAAAATGCTTTAGAAGACAAAAAAATTGAATCTTTCTGACCACCTATGAGAAGAATTGTACAGTGCATCTATAAAAGAGGTGACCACGGTACAGAACTAAGAACAAAGATTTTGACGCTAGTAATGTAACCAATCGATATGTAAGTTTGTAATTACAAGCCTTTGGGTAACTGCTTCCTTGTAGGGCGCAACGCATTGGCAGTACTTATGTGCAAAGGTGGCGGTAAACAGCAAAGAGAGAGAGAGAATAGTTAAGAGAGGTAGAGCACAGCGGATAAACCGCTCAAATCGGAGCTACCCGTCTGGTGAAGGACCTCTACCTTACAGAAGATCGTAGCCAAATAGCATTGGTCTCGGCCATGTTGTGTACCTACAGTGAGTAAGGTCTCCAGAGCCCCTCTTGGAGGGGCTGGGATGGTTGGCAACGCGTGAGTGATACCCCCGGTATTGCAAGCGTCTATAGGCTACGGTGATGCTTACCATCAGGCGGGCCGTATGCTTGTTTGCCACCTTTGTGGTATATAAAAACAACCACTTTCATATGACATAAAAACAATAGTACATAATAATATCGTCAGCATTTCATATCATACTAAACGTAGGTCTTTCCTCCACAGAATCACTCGCTTGGCCTGAAATATAATATCTACTTCATAAACAAACCGTTAATTTATCAACGCTAAATGAAATCGATGTTAGAACAACAAACAATTAATTAAAACGCCGACTTGCAGATGATTGTATTGAAAAAGTTACATAATAAACAGGAGAGCAAGTCATTTTCAATTATGATAGAAAACAACAAATTGAGACCGAGAACCGAGGGAACACAGCAACGGAAAATTAGAACGCGAACAAACTGAAATTTATGGGAGACGATAATGTAACTTCGAAGAGGAGGCATAAATTTCATTGTACTTTCTCTTTCACTATTTTTGGAGTGGTTTATGAAATGAGGCTTGCTCGACCTGGGAAGTATATCGGAGCTGCAATACGTTTTTTTGGCTGTTATCGATGGATGACACTCGTTAAGCCAAGGTAGCTAGCACACGGTAACGCAGTGTCTTGCTGACAAATCACCCCACCACAATGACTAAAAATAATTCCTACCTTTCCCAGGATTTGTGGATGGCCACGGATAATGCCATCTTACTGACTGAACATTTTGCCAGGGGTGGCCTAAGGTGTAGGTTTTTTTTAATATACCACAAAGTTGGCAAACAAGCATACGGCCCGCCTGTTGTAAGCATCACCGTAGCCTATAGACGCTTGCAATACCGGGGGTATCACTCACGCGTTGCCAACCCTCCCAACCACCCCATGTGGAGCTCTGGAGACCTTACTCAACGTAGGAACACAACATGGCCGAGACCAATGCTATTTGGCTACGATCTTCTGTAAGGTGGAGGTCCTTCCCCAGACGGGCTGCTCCGATTTGAGCGGATTATCCGCTGTGCCCTACCTCTCTTGGATTAGTATTTTATTTTATTTGAGTCATTGACATGAAAAATGAAGAAGCCAAGGTAACTTTTAGGTGGCTTTAAAATACTGGCCTCTGCCAATCCGCATTGGAGTAGAGTGACAGAGAGGTGACAGAGTACGCTCTAACCTCCTTCGGGTGGAGGGAGACCCCTATCTCTGCAGTGGGATGATTATGGACTGAATTAATGCGTTTTATTCAGTCAGAGTTATTCCCTGTAGCGGGAAAATCATGGGTAGTGCTCCAAGTGACGATCTCTATATAGCCAAATGTCAAACGAATTTGTTCGGTGAACTTGTGAGATAAAAATATACCCTATAAAGAAAGATATGACAAAACAATGTCGCGGGATGAGAGGCGTTTTATGTGGGTTCAAAACAAACACGCAATTTTTGGAGTAACATGCGTTTGGGAGGGAAAATTGCTTGTTGCTGTAGCGAAGTTTTCTTCGAAAAACTACCTAGATGTTTTTTGTTAGGAGTTCTTACTGATACAGTGTTTTACTGGGTTTATACTGATTATATTTTTATTTAATCCGCGTTAGTACCAATTCTGTTAGTTTTTTCTAATAGGAATTTAAAATATTGTACCAAATAATTTTTTTGATTAAGAAGATTTTCAAAAAGACATTTTACTTTTTCCTCTGTTTTATCCCGTTTATAAATGTGATATATTATAGAACGAACAAAAATCCTATTAAAAAAAGATTCTGTGAATCTTTGTGTGTTGTTCACTTTAAAATTATTTAAAAAAAAATCTGATTGAGTACATTTGATAAAATAGTCCTATAGAAACTTCTCTAATCAAATTCCAAAACATTTTTGTAAGTTAACATAAATTATTCAATCATTATTCTAAATGCGTGCAATGTATTGAAACAGAAAATCTTATTATTCTAATTTTGCAACCATTACGAACGATTGCACCTCACAAAAAGCATCCCCCAAATGCATCTCGGTTCCCGGGGGACAGCGGGACATCCAACTTTATTTGCTTAGTGGAAAAAATGCATTTTGAACTCGGAAGAAAAGGTTTTGATACTTCGAACGATTACAATTTTTCGATGTATGCAATTTTTTTTGCAAATTGCTGTCGAGATTTTCTGTAAATTGTAAAACTACTACTTTCCTGTGTGGAAAAAGGAAGGATAGACGCCACACATTTATAACTAATATAAATAAAAGTTCTGGTTCTTTATTTATTTTTTTATTTATTAAGTTTACCAACAGTTAATACATCTTATGCTAACTTATTATGAAAATACAATATATAAAACTTAGACGTTTAACTAATTATAGGCAAACCTGACAAGCAAACCTTTATTGTAAATACAATAACAAAATACAACCTTTGAAATGCTAGCAGACCTGCAGGTCTATTCTAAACAGATAAAATCGCTATCTTGCTCATACCAAAACATAAAACAAATAAGATAGCGTTTAAGATTGACACTAGATTTTAACTATTTTATTACGAAATTGACCCACAAGTTAATTTAACACTAACTATACACTAAAAATAAAATAAAAATACAAAACACCACACAGCAAAAAACGCAGAAATAAAAATAACATTTTGTTGAATGAAAGCAAAATCGGTAACGCCTATTGACATAATACCAAAAAGCGTTTTTATAAAGTAGCGAGAACATTCAATCGGAGTATAACTAGAGGCGGCAAAGTGAACGGGAGTGAACTGAATGTGAAGTGGCACTTTGCACAATTGATGAATCAGTACCCTTATATTGTACTTTGTAGTGGATCCTAGGCTTAACACTATATTCAATATTTAGGAACTAGGAAAAACATTATGATGAATATAATTATCGTTTTTGGAGTGGTAGAGCGTTTTTGAAATGGGCTTACTCTTACGGAATTTATCACCGTCTTACAGGATATCGGCCTAAAGGAGCAATGCGTTACGTTAGGTGAGCGAGAGATCCGAAGCCCATCTCCTTTTTTTTCTCTCTATCCCTTTCTTGTAGCAGGCGACGCATTGGTAGCAGCGCCACACTTGCAGATGATGTTCGCTTTCAAAAAATTACCAAAAAATATTTATAAAGCCCGTTTTCACCAACGAACGCCTCAAAGTCCAGTTAGGTTACACCTAACGCTAGGAGATTAGTTTCATAATGCGCTTGGTGGAAATCGCTTGTTATTATAATTTAAACTTGCAATAAACACATTAAATATTATTATAGCTGTCACTGTCAAACTAAAGATGAAAAAAAGAGATAGCTTGAAACTTAATGAGTTCAAATTGAAATGCTTTTTAAAAACTATCTGTTAGACTACGTGGTTTTATTTTAATTAATGTAATTTGTGTAATATTAGGACTTTAGCGATAGACGACTAACCTACGTGACTATCCTCTGATGTCCTTGTAATTAACAAAACATAAGCGAGTTTGGGGTCTTTGTATCAATATCTCAAAGGCGCTAATGAGTCGGAAGGATGTGTTGCAAGTCCTCACAGAACAAACCCTCGTTGTAACAATTAGGGCAAAGCCCGAAGCGTTATGTTTTATAATATGTAGCTGACAATATCTTCCTTCAAAGTTTTAATTATACCTTGAAATAACAGTTTTTTGTTGTGGTAGAGCTTTTATGAAATGGGCTAACTTGATTAGGGAAGTACTACCCTATCACACAATATCGACGTCATGTAGCAAAGAATTTCATTCCGAATCCGGTACTACTTCTCTTTGTTCCTTCTATTTCCAGCCCGTCTGGGGAAGGACCTCCACCTTACAGAAGATCGTAGCCAAATAGCATTGGTCTCGGCCATGTTGTGTTCCTACGGTGAGTAAGGTCTCCAGAGCTCCACTTGGGGGGGTTGGGAGGGTTGGCAACGCGTGAGTGATACCTCCGGTATTGCTTATGTCTATAGGCTACGGTGACGGCTTACCATCAAGCCGACCGTATGCTTGTTTGCCACCTGTGTGGTATAAAAATAAAAAATAAAAAATATTTATATTCTCCTTAGTAGTAGTGGGCAACGCATTGGTAGCGACGCTGGGAATAGTTTAACGCCCTTACAAATATGTTTGTAACGTCCGTAGTTCATTGATCGTTGATGAATTGGGCTGATTGAACCGCAAAGTCTGCTACAGTAAACCAACGTGAAGCCTTTTCATTTTGTTCGATGATTCCTTCTATCAATTATCTTTACGCGGTGATTACTTATCATCACACGAACCGCCGGCTCGTTTGCCCTCCTGTTTCGTAAAAAATGTATTAACTGGTCGTAACAATAAATTGAAGAAAAAAAATTACTTATACGTGTATCATGAATCATTATGTAACACAAGTTTTCAATTCCTTTAATATCAACGCCATATCCAACCACTATCGTTAATTAACCAACATAATTATTATACTTTTACTTAATCAGCGTAAAATCCAATCGAATTAGCTTTTAAAACCGCTGGTTCCGAAACCGAAATTAGGGTGCTGCTAACGTATCTTTACGCAGTTTCCGTTGTAATGGTTCATTAAATACTGAAATCCGACTGCGTAAAGTTTCCCCTGAATGAGCTTTCAGGTGAACTATGTTACCTATTAGGTGGTGTAGTAAATGAGACAGCTGATACCTTTTTTATTCATGAAAAATTTTTATACCTCAGAGATGGTAGACAAGCATACGGTCGCCTGATGTTAAACAGTGACTGCAGCTCATGGACGTTTGCAATATCTAGAGCACTACTAACGCGATCCCGATCCTGTAAGAACCCATTTTAGTATGCCAAGGAGTAGATAAGTCGGATATAATTCTTTTTATTCTGCTCTCTTCATCTCGATTTCCTTAATTAATAAATAATTATATCCTATAAAATGAATACCTTTCACATATTACTCAGTATGCACTTTGATAGTATTGGAACATATTATTAGCTTTCCATATTGTATCATTTAATTGCTAGTATTATGGTAGGAGTTAACTAAGACCATCTTGACGTCAACGTTGATGTTGTGGCGCCACCCCTATTGAATTATTTAAGTATCCATGAACATGTCATCAGCTTCATATTAGTTGATTAGTAGTTGTTATTTTCGATCATGCCTTTTATGAATTAGGAATCGGGATAACTTCAAAAAGAAATCTTTTAAATTCGCGGCGCAAGTTGTCAGTGTCCAAAATTAAAACTGAAATTAAATTTTCAAACCTAATTAAAAAAAAATATGCAAATAAACCGTGTAAGCAAATAAACAAGAAAATTAAAAATATTTTTTAATCTCATTTTCTTCTATGAGTTAAAATCTATTGAAGTGCTAATATAAAAAACTATGAACGGAACCACTAAAATGTGAATGACCAAAGATTATAATCAGTATTGATTTAAAAATTACAAGTTACTTTGATTCGACCTATAAAACGCAACGGAGTTCAAGCGATTATAACTAAAAGACATAGATAAAAATCAAATTGTTAGTAAGGTAATATAATATATGTAAATAGTAAGGTGATTAAAAAGGATAAATAGTAATCAATTCTCTATAACATTACTAAGCATGCCAATATAATAATTTAACATCAGAGTCACATCAGTATGAAAATTTTAAGTCGGATAATATAAAATTGGTAACCACATGAGATCAATAATCAACAGACTAATAAATTACCTTCAATAAAACGTTGATGGACAATATATGGTATCATGAAATTCATTCTCATGATGAACTAACGATAAATAAGTGCGTATTACACTCCTATGAATATGTAAACACATTTGTTTCATGCGTATTCATAAAGGCCCATCATAAACCTTCCTGTCTTTTTGTCGCGCTCGGAAATTCTCCAGATAAAGCTTTTATTGCCTTACCAGGTTTATTTATTCTAAGAAAGTTCCTCGCACATTTATTAAAATGGCGATAAAGGTATATTTATTGTCTACTTGCTTTGCGGTGAGCACGCGAGTCAAATGCCTTAAGTTCGGTACTTTTTAGATGTTAAGTGGATGAGTGGCGCAAAAATTTCCAACGCTCTATGAAAGTGCACGCTCAAAGCAAATGGTGGAGTGCTGAATGCGAAATGCGAGACGTGTATCGGGGAAACGGCTAAAGCAATTTTCTATTTGCTGAGAATATAGGTTTGAATGAAGCAAACAAAATAAAAGTTGCATCTATAACCAAATAATCTCTACACGGACTTGCTAAGCCTTTGATTTATATTTAGAAACAATTACTAATATCGATAATTGTGATGGTAAATTTTTGTATCTGTCATACAATTCTGAGACCATAATTATTCGTAAATTAAATAGCAAAAAAATTCAACATTCATTCTATAAAAGGAAATAAAATCGGAATACAAGAAAGTATAAGACCTTACACTACATTTTTATAGATACGATGTCACGTGAAAAGTAAGCATTACAAGCACATTCTGCCGTTTAAACGACTTAAAACGATAAAAAGGCATTAAATCACGTAACGGATGCTACTGTGACTTTTCGCTGATGGCATCTAGGGCATGGCGTGATTCTAGAATTTCATTGAAACGCAAGTAAGCAAACTGTCAAAACAAAGTTTAACTCATGTTAAACCAGTTGAAGCAAACATGACTTAACCTTAATATAAGCATTGCCAATGCTATGAATTTTGTGAAGATGAAATATTAGATTTTGATGAATCGAACAGCAAAAACATCGGTTGTGGTATTCTCATGTGAATGATAATGGTGGGTACAGACTGCTGTAACGTAACAAGTACGAGTAATTAACAATGAAAGAATTTCCCGTGAAAACTACTACGCGGTTTCAGAGGAGTTTCCTCCCGCGAACGCTGAGGCTGTGGAATGAGATCCCCGCCGAGGTCTTTCCTTTAGACTATAATATGGGGTTCTTCAAAGAGGCCATTAAAAGATTTTTACAGGGTCGGCAACGCGCGAGTGATGCTCCCGGTGTTGCAAGCGTCCATAGGCTGCGGTGACCGCTCACCATCAGGCGGACCGTAAGCTTGTTTGCCACCTTTGTGGTATAAAAAATAAAAAAAAAATAAAAAAAAAAATAATGCTCCGTTCGTGCGCACAGCCCATACACACTATAGGATGGGCAATGCATGTTACAATACAGCAGTCTGTATCCGACTTAATGAATTTTACAAATAAACCCTCCTTGTACAGTCAGGTGCACGTCGAGCTTTACACTTACGTACAATTTTGGCTCTTATGACATAGAACTTAAGAACGGTACAAAGTCCAATATGTAAAGATCGACCTGCTCTTGACTGTACGTTATGTACTCAATCCTTTATTGAAAACCTTCCTTTATTGAAATTCTTTATTGTATAAAGGCATAAGCTTGTTGTGTTCACATCTAGAAGATCGTACACTACGAGCTTTCACTCACTGTGTCTATGAATCTGTAACGTGTTACTTTGTGTATGACCAGTTTTGTGATCCATTTAAAAAAATTAAAAAAACGAAGTGAAAATCAGTAGTTTTGGAATTAATCTTGTTCAGGCAGATGCGACGCGATGCACAGGCTTAGTTTTAAAAAATATGTAAAGATCTTTTCGCTGCGTACAATAATTTTGGTAATTATTTTGTTGCAGGTCTTGACGCAGAACTCTATTATGTTAGAGAAGGTGTCCTGAACAATTACGCAACCAGCTTCATAGTACCTGTTCCGGCACATATAGCTGACTTAGAGTTCATGTGGCAGGCATTGGGACGGAAACCGGTAAGAGTGAACATAGTAATAAAAACTAATTAGAATCCCATGGTTTCATAATGCATTGAAAATGTTACTTTTCTGTTTCTTACTCGTATATTCTTTTTGCCGTTTTTTTGCTGAGTAGAAAGCTAATGTATTTTTACATATTCATAGTAGGTAAAACAAGGATAAAATAGATAAAAAAATTACAGGGGATTGTTTAAATTAAAATATTAATTATAAGGTCTACACACCAGTCGTGGACATTTTAACGGGCCAGTTGTATGACTGATCTATGTCCAAACAGAGGGACAGGAAGGGAGTTAAGCCTCAGAAACACTATGGGACACATACCTACTCCTGCAACATGGCGCGCAATTTTTCCGCAAAACTTCCCACAACTTTGTCCCTGAGACTTGTTGTTGATGAGCGTCATGTTGCGGGACATGTTGACCAATTTGACTCCTAGTGAATACGAAGCCTGATATGTTAAGATGATATTCTATGCAAGGCGGTACTTCACCTGTCGAGGTAGCCCATCTTAAATACTCCAAAGCACAACCACTCCAAAACTTGAATCATACGAAAGAGAATGGTGTTAATTCTGTTGTACAATTAACTAGATTAAACTAATTTTGACAGGACCAAAAGTGTTGTTGTCCTTCCTTGGTTTACAATTAGTGACAAGGATAGCAACACTTTAAGTCCTGTCAAAATTAGTTTAGTCTAGTTAAATGTACAACAAAATTAGCAACATTTTGTACTTACTTTGTTTTAAGCAGTACCACTAGTGTATTTTGGTCAAAATTTATTCCATTGTTTCAACGCTTCAGTCAATTAAGGTTTAATTTGGTCTGTCAACTCTCACACTTTCCAATTTAGTTTGAATGCGATTTAATTTAAGGGACAAAAGATCAGATTAAGTTTAGACGAATTTATAGCTTTGGTGTGAATTAATTCTGTTGTTTTTAAAATAGGTATCGGTCTTCGGTAAACATAATTTGTTTTTATTTTGGCTCTTGTTTGTGATTATTAAAATTGTGACGTGAGTTTTTAGATGCTATGATTTGTATGTCAAATCTTAAATTACTTGTAACTAGACAAAACAAATTGAAGGCCACAATTTTAAGCGAAAAAATAAAAATAAATATTTTGGTGGATCATTTCGAATCAGTTTTACTCTAGACGTATTACAGACACTTACATCAACCTGTAAAATAACATGAAAATGTTATCGTAAACGTTAAATAGAAGCTGTGATTATTTAAAGTCGGCACGAAATTACGTACTTACCTTATTTATTATTTATTAATTAATATTAATGTGTTTAATATGAAATTAAATGTTAACCGGACGAAGATATCTCGTTTAGGCATACTTGTATGTAAATGCCTTTATAATTAACAGTCGATATACTAAACATCCTGTTTCCTAATGATAAGGCATTTGATTACCATTCATAGGGATTTGGGTACTGTAATGATATTTCTATGTGGGTTAACATATTACGTCATTAGTCACATAAATACTATGTGGCCCGAAGGAGCGTCATTCAAATCCCGTCTTGTCTCTTATCCATAAAGAGAACCTGCGTTCTGTTCCTGTTAGAACTAACAAAAAATCTGTATGTCTCAATAAAATATTTGATTTATTAAAACTAAATAAATAATTTCCAACTCCCGATTTCAATAATATTTTAATTAATATCAAACGCGTTTCAGAAACTAGTTGAGTTTTTGAAACGCGTTTGAATTTAATTTCACATTAATTCTCAAGCTATCTCTTTTTAGAAGCTTTTATTTAACTTGACCTGTGTGTATGTATGTATGTATGTATGTATGTAAGGGTGGAATCTTGGAACGAAAATTTGAACCACTTCCCGAAGACCGATTGAGCTGAAATTTTGCTTAAAACTGTAGATCAGATGGCAATACAATATTATGATACAAAATTATGATACAGCCGTTTGTATTCCGTTTTTCGTACAAAACCGTTCCGACCAAAAACCTATAGGGTACTTCCGGTTGTCCTAGAATCATGAAATTTGGCAAGAAGCAAGATGATGTAGCACAAGTACAGGAATAAATCTGAAAATCGTAAATTTGTAGTTACTTCTTCTTCTTTAAACAACCAATATAATGTGACCCTACCCTTGGTACATTTTACATTGGTACATGGCTCTTTTTATACCGGTTTTGAATTAAAATGTATTTTATCTATTACTAGCTTTTCCTCGCGGCTTCGCTCGCATTAATTTTATGACATAGATAAACAACCCATAGCGCGACTTGTGGCGCGCCATCTGTTGGCCGATAGCATACCATACAGCGCCCTCAATAGTAGAAAAAATATTTTCCCTTTGAATTGACATACTTTCACGGGTAAAAAGGTAGCCTATGTTGGGCTCTATACCCCTGACAAATAAATACAAATTTTCATAATGATCAACTGATTAGTCAAGCCGTGAAGGAATAACAAACAAACAAACTCACTTTCTCATTTATAATATTAGTATGATAGTATGACTAGTATCATTATGGGAAGGAACCCTCATGCGCGAGTTCTACTTGCCCTTGGTCGGTATTTTATTTTTGATGGGTACATAAACCCGTTTAGTTTGTCGCAGGGTGACTGTAGTAAAATCAGAAAATTATATAGGTATTCAAATTGCTGGTGCTAGTTATAACAAATAAATTCATTAGACTAGTACCGCCTCTCGACAATAGATGGCACTGCGAAACATGTCCAGTGATAACTAAAAAGTAAAAAATAAATTAAAAGTATAAAAATATATTTAAAAACAAGCTTTTATTTAATTGCGCTAAAAAGAATAAAATAAACTTTTCTTTTAAAACTTTAACTATCAACTTATAACGTCATTACACAATTTATATGACATAAAAGCTTGTCGCGAGATTTACCTGTTTAAGAAAACATAATTATCAAACTAAATTAAATCTCGCGACAAGCTTTAAATGTCATATAAATTGTGTAATGACGTTATAAGTTGATAGTTAAAGTTTTAAAAGAAAAGTTTATTTTATTCTTTTTAGCGCAATTAAATAAAAGCTTGTTTTTAAATATATATTTTTTACTTTTAATTTATATCTTCTTTACTTACCGTGAGCAAAGTCAAAAGTCAAAGTCAATATAAAAAAAGCCATGTCTTTTTAATCGTCACATTTTTATTTATTTATTGACCGCCATAATTTAATGCGTTTTTAAATATAAAATGATTAGGTATCAGAAACTGTTAGTTCCGATTTCAATCAGAGATATTAATATTATTGTTTATTCTGCACAGTTGCCGTACGTGATGGCTATAGACTATGAGAGTCAGGGCGCCATGCTTCCGCCTCAGGTCAATATATCTGAGAGAGGTTTTGTTCCGACTACGCTTCAGACTTTTCGGTGAGTTTATGGAATTTTTAATCTATGTCTACAGATATTTTTTTTTCCATTTATGTATCATCATCATACGTAATTATCAACCGGTAATTACGTATGAAATTAATTGAAATGAAATGACTTAATTAGTTTTAGAGTCCGTACCACCAAAGAAGTCCCGTAGACTCGGTGCTGTCGGCTAAGGTAACGCTGTAATCAGCTTCACAATTGTATGTAAATGTAATATGTAGTTCATTTTTTCGCCGCGGGACTTCTTTCGTGGCACCGTGGTACGGACTCTATATTTTATACAACCTCCTCAAAGAGATTTTACATCAAATCTTTGCGCCTTCTCTGCGCCTTATTCTTAATTTAAAATGTGACTCAATTGTTTGTGTGAATTAATGTTTTTTTTTTATATTGAATAATGAACGCGGGAAAATAACAAAAGACTGACGACTGTCCGATTTTTTTCTCTAAATATGAATACGAATTAGACAATTGAATTTAATACGAATTACGATAAAACAAATATAAATTGTAAAAAGGCAAAGTAAATTTGTACATTATAGTAAACTAACAAAACCCGCGCAACTTCGTTTGCGTGTATCCCGCTTTCCTGTATTAATTTTGGAATGTATTATAATATAACACTTCCTTTTAAATCACTCTATCTATTAAAAAAATCAAAATTAGTTGCGTAGTTAAAGATTTAAGCATACATAAGGACAGACATGGGACAGACAGACAGGGAAGCGACTTCATTTTATACTATGTAAAAAAGATGTATTGAACAAATCGTATTTTCCTTCGATTAAACTAATAACAGCCAGTTTCTCAAGCTATCTCTATTTATCTTCTTTACTTTGACAGTGACAGCTATAATAATTTAACTTTAAAATCCGTTTCAAAAACGGCGGATTGCTACATAGACTCCCTAACAACGATTTATAATATTTATTATGTTTACCAGGGTCCGACTGCCATGTACTGGTACAGTGAGTGCTGAGATCCTTGTAACACTGCAACTGAACATATCTGCGCCAGACCGAGCACACAAGGACGTCAAATTGCTGTTCAAAAGAAATAAGATATGTTGGAAGGGTGAGTTTTGGAGATCTTTCTTACAATGTAAGTTTAATTGTACAGTCAGCCAATGAAAGACGTGCGCAGGCTGTAAATATGATTCAAGTTTTCTAAATATTGCGTGAATGGAGTCTCAAAATTTTATTTAACAATAGAAAAAAAATATTTATGTTTTTAACCAGTAATTTAGTACTGTGGGATCAAAGGTGAACAAAGAGTCTATAATCAAAATGTCTTCTAAAAATCACTATATCTATAAAAAAAAACAAATCAAAATCCGTTACAACTCCGACACACAGACGCACAGACAGACAGAAAAAGCGACTTCATAATATACTATTGTAAAGACGATTTAAATAGTAGCCATTATTGTCCATTATAACACCTAGTCGGGGTGAGTGGGTTAATACGTTTTACATATCCACAATGTTTTGTTTCCATAATCAACTAATTTTAATAATCTGTAATATTACTTGTTATATAATAGCCATATAATAACTGGATTAAAAATTACTCGAAATGTGGTCATTACAGTGGTCTGTACGAATATTTCAGGAGTAAATTACGGATTTAGAATGCATTTTATGTTTTTATCTGTACTACGGCTTACTGGCTTACACTTTTTATAGTCAATCAGAATAATATTACTCTAGTAGTCTAGTAGGTAGTTGATACTCGCACATAAACCAGCATTTCTTGTTCCCGAACATTCAGGATAAAAACTACCCCATATGTTAATACAGGTTAGGGTAAAAAAATATATTTTAAGAGTCGATTTCTCAATCTTCTGAGAAGTTCTAGGAAGGTTATTCTTCTGTTAAATATTTTCTTGGAACATAATTCAACTGACGAATAAACTATTTTGATGTTATCTAGACATTCGGCTCAAATCGTTTATTTTCTCTCTCTACAATCTTAGGCTTAGGTGGTAAGAGAACATTATATTCATGTAGATATTTTAAGACGGTACCGTAAAAATTTGCAAACGAACTTTCCTGTAATTTTATAAAGTCCTTTTCCATGTTCCACCAAAACGAACTGCCATAATATTCAATGAAACACTATTTATGATTGAAGATCCAACTTCACCCTCCAACAAATCATTGTAGGAAAACCATTGGTAGACTAAAACACATAAAGCAGTAAAAGCGAACTTACAACGCTTTCACTGTCTACTGCAATAATCGTAACAATAAATTTTCAACAAGCACGGCGTTATTGGTGGGTGTTAGTTCAATTCAGCATTTATTGCACTGTTCTAAATGTTTCCTTTGGATGGAGGGAGTGAGCTATTGTTTTAATAAGGAAAGAACAGTTTTAGACTATCACATTCACTTGTAGAGATATGGCATCGTATTTGCTATAAGGCGAAATGACTGAATTATCTAAAACGAAATTTTTTTTGAACATCTAAGGTAAGATTTCACGTATGAAATTAAGATGCATAAGATGTAATTCCAAATTAGTAATAATGGTGAATGCGTATATTATTAATGTGTTTCTGTTCCCATGGGAATCAAGTAAATACTACAACAGTTTTTTTTTATATATCGTTGTAATCAGCGAAGTATTGTAGTTTTAAGAACAAAATATGTATAAAATAGAAAAAGGTTGGACCGAAAGTCCGCAGTAGTAACTTTTCTGAATTAAAAAAAAACTCACTCGAACGCGATGTAAAAATCGAGCCATGATAAACACCCGTTTTAATAAAATCCTATATTGAATTAGGACATCATTAATTACGTTATTTTAGGACTTTTCTTTACCCATTCGTAAATACGGGGTTATGTTGATGTTACCCGACATACTGCGGTACAGACTGATAACTTTTAGGGTAAAATAAATATTTATGACACAGTGTACGAACATCGGAATGTCTCTTCAGAAGTTGGAAAATTACTTTGTATAAAATTGACTCTCATTTCTGCTCTGCGACATATATTATACAGTTTACGACGGAGAGATACTGTAATCGTGTCTCTGTTTACAAATATTACATTTTGTGCAACTTGTTTATGTATTTTTTTATGTTAGGAGAATAAAAACAAGTTAGCTCATCATTTAAATGAGCAATAACTGTGTTAAAGAAAATGGAAGTTAATGTTATGGAAGTTTAAGATAAAGCTAGTAATAAAGGTTAAAATTAAATCAATAGGAAAATAGTTCTAATATTTCAAGAGATTAATCAATTGAATTTTTTTTCATCTTTTTTCTATCTATATATACAATATATATATAATATATATCTATACTCATGTATTATAAATAATAGAAATATATCTTACGGTACACACATTATAATATATATTAAATAGAGTAAACTAAATTATATAAGTAAAAAATTGTTTTCAATCGGGAAGGACCTGGACGCCCACGACACAGGGAATCCTAGTGTGGAGTTCAGGGATACTGAAGTGTACACGATCTTTAATTTAAGAATAAAATGTATTAGTTTTAAGTTACTGTATGTAAAATTGTTAAAAATAAAGAATTTATTATATTATTATTACTCTGAATAAATGTTTTGTGTCTCTGAATAAATACTAATTGCTTTGTCCATTGTAATGGAAGTTGGCCACGGAAGAAAAAAAGACTAAAATACCAGTAATGGCCTCTAACACATTTTAAAAGAACTCTCTTTTAAGAGCCGCATACTATGTCTAGAGAGGTAGGGCACAGCGGATAATCGTAATCAGAAGATCGTAGGAAAATAGCTTTAGTCTCGGCCATGTTGTGTTCCTAAGGTGAGTAAGGTCTCCAGAGCTCCACTTGGGGGGGTTGGGAGGGTTGGCAACGGGTGATACCCCCGGAATTGCAAGCGTCTATAGGCAACGGTGACGGCTTACCATCAGGCCGGCCGTATGGTTGGTGGTATAATAGACGCCAATAAAAAGCCTCCAGCTAGTTGCATAAAGACAATAATGACCTGTTATGAAAGGAAATTGAACAAAGTTTTTTCAATTTGAAAAGCCTCCATAAATAAATCGTGTTACACGTAAGGAAGTCTTAAAAAACACTGAAAAGGCAATAATGTGCACTTAATGCTCGAAAGGGAAACAAGAAATTTCCAAGTCAAATAAAAGTACAATAGAACAATCGATACTTCCTTGTAAACACATTATGAGGGGGCGCTTCAGGCTATATAATATAATAGGGGAGTAACTAGATCCTATTCAAACACAGGATTCATTGTACCTTTCAAATTATGATGGTCGTGTTTGAGACACACAAATATTCATCTTCGATAAAAATAAAATCATCAACTATTTTAATACCAAAGAAATTACGTATGTGAATATGACAAAACATTTTTTTTTATTCAGGAATAATATTTTAATTGTTGCAAACACTTCCTATTTTCTTTGCTGAAATTGGAAGGCAAACGAAAAGTACACTCGTTTTCGCTCAACTTCGCGAGAGTGTACAGCTAGCATTATGAGTTGACAGCCGTTTCGAGTCGAATTTAAAACATTTTTAAGCTTATATTATATCTTAATGCTGTCCTTGTTAAATTAAAGAAGAAAAAAGTCATAGCTTAATTACTTTTTTAAATTGTGCCAGTACAACTCGTTGGCAGTATGTTAAAAGTGAAGTTAGGTACTGTTTAATAAATTACGCGTTCTCCCCAATAAAGACGTATCCCCGCGAATATCCTGTTGCGTCTACGGAATCGTCTACATGCTAATAAAGTGTGTTGGGGAGAGATTTGTATAGGGAATCAATCTTTCGAAAATAATTTATATATTCTGTATTTACTGCTGGATTGATATATAAAATTTACAAAAGAGGTATTGATCGACAGTTCCCAAATTTTAAATCTCAGGTATTCAAAAATTAATTGGTTGAATGTACGTCAATGCAAGTCTTCATGTCAAACTGTGGACGCCATGGGAATATTTTAATCCCAGGAATATCTCTTTCATTTAAGTGAACGCTATTAGATTTTTAATTAAAATCTTTATTTCAGACCACATAAGTCCATATAATATGTGTTAGTAACAATGTATGTACCTACCTGTACAGCCCGAATTAACTGTTCTTAAAATCGTGTCTGCACAAAAAACACGGCCACGTGAATGTGTGGTGGAGTAACCTAGTCCAAGTAGAAAAAACATACACTCGAATTGAGAACCTCCTTTTTTAAGTCGTTTAAAAACAGATTACTGTTTTTATGCACAAGGCCGTGTTTAGATTACACAAGATAAATTTACGATGAAAGTACACCAACAATTTGAAATTGTTTCTTCAACAAAAATCCCTTTTCGTCCATAATGATATTAGATGAAGCCCGCTAAATAATATATTAGGGGTTAAAGAAAAAAGTTTGTGCGCAAACGGTGAGGTGAGGGTGGATCGTAATAGGAATATAATAAGACAGGTACTTAGGGATGAGCGTTTATCAAAAACTCTTTTATGTTTCATGTAAACTTGTGTCAATACTTATTTTATATGTAAAGAATACAAACATGTTTGTCGTGAAATAAGCATCCAGGGGCTGAAAGCACCACGTCAATGAAAGCGGTATTTAACGGATTGGCTGAAAGTGGGTGTTTGTTATACCAGTTCACATAATGACCTTTTTCAGAAGAAGGCGATGTGTAATTCGTTCAAGAATATTTTTTTATTTAGTGTTTAAAATGGAAGATCTCTTGTTAAAAAGATTTACGGGAAATATTTTTGCTTAATCAATAAAAGTGCCATGTATTGAATTTACGTAAAAATATGGTTAGAGAGTCGCCTTAGGAACCTCTAAATTTTAGTATATAAACAACAAAGATTTTTTTTAGGCCTTTCGTCAGTGATGACGCACAATGAAACCGCTCGGCTAGCAGGTGACGGCTCGCGAGGATCAAGTGGTGTGCTGTTTGTGGCTGGGGGATGTGCTGCTGCTGCATTAGCACTGCTGGCAGCTGCAGCAACTGCTGGAACATTATACAAAAGAGGCAGTAAGGCAAGACATCATGATTCCATACAGTGAGTTAATTTTTTTTTACTTTTGAGGTATTACTCTTCTGTGTCGTGTATATTGTGGACAATACTAGGTGTCATCACTTTTAATTATCTTATTTGACGGATTTAAGCCTAGGCTAGGTAATCTTTTACAACTTCCTGACACCCTATCCCTCAGATAAATTAATATATTGTTTTTGACCTTTGTACAATTATGACCCTTTTTGAACCGATATTCGGTCTGACGCTTACAGACACAATACATAGGACTTCGCATATACTCGTTGGGTTTTGCCATGGAAGTAATAAGTACTACGTACAACTTTAAAATTTATATGATATAAAGTATATTAGCAAAACCCATGGAAGTAATAAGTACTATTTGTACGTAGTACTTATTACTTCCATGGGTTTTGCTAATATACTTTATATCATATAAATTTATATTTTTTCTAATTTTGATAGTCTGATGACAGTTTTTAACCACTAAGTTAATGGAGAAATGAGCTCTAATATAAGTCTTACTTTCAAAATAAATGCCATTATAGTTATGATATTATACACCATAATAATGCTAAAACCATACATTTATAACGTCTATAAACTGAAATAGGTATGAACATTAAAACAAACATTGAACAGCACATAAAACTAAATGCAGTGTAAAATAGTCGTTAATACAAAGCAATAAAACATTAAATGGAAGCTAAGCTACCAATATGCTATAGAAATCATACCCAAAGCTGTACTTGGCTTTGTTAATACCAATATTTATATTATTAGTTGGTTATATAGTTTGAAATTAGTAGTTCCCACGTTAGTCGAATCGAACCATGAGCTACCGAAGAATTTGAAACTCACCTCTCTCTAGACTATCATTTTGTCATAATAAATTGGTTGATACTTCACCACAGAACGGAGAATTTTACTCCCTTGTCCCTTGTCTTTAAGTTAAACGTCAAAGAACCACGCCCTCAAGAGAACAATCCTTTGATTGACAGTGTATTTTTTAAAATACGCACGGATTCGCCAAATCAAAGTGACAATTTTCAAATGAGGCTTGTAGGGGTAAATATTCGTCAATGTTATGACCAGAGAGGTCATCCTCACATTGCCTATCTATTCATTTATTTTATCTATGCTTCCCTCAATCGGTAGTGTTTACAGGACACCTGAGGTCTCCAGACGCTGGTCATGATGTAGGGATTATTATGGATGATTGTATGTCTTCAACCATTTATAATATTTCTACATCACGGCACATAATGGCGGCGGCGACACATTGCACATAGACCAGCGTCCATAGTGATTCATACAACACTGATGGATGACCTACACATGGAAAATTAACCGTAGATTTTGACGACGAAAAACCGTGTGTGTATAAGATGCGTACGGTCTTAAGTCGTCGTGCGTACGTGTTTATTATTCAGACAGTTTCTCAATTCTGTAACGTGTATAAATAATTTCAAATTAAGTCTGAATCTATCTCTTTTTTCTTGTTTAAATTGAGACAGTGACAGCTATAATCTAATGTGTCATTACTTTAAAAATGCGTTTTTAGAAACTGGCTGATTGACTGTCACATATTATTATCTGTATACAAAATAAGTAAATAACAAATCTCATTCGACCGATGTTATACTTTATATCTGAACATACTTTATAGCCATTATCTAAAAGTTGTGCCAAAACAAAGGCGATGCTTGTTAAAGTTTTGAAACGAAATTATCTCACTTATAAACTCCATTCCAGTTAATTGTGATGAAAGTTCTGAGCAAAATTGTTTTTATACGTTGAATGCTGTGAAAAATATGAAATCTTTTTCATTATAACGCTTTATATCATGATGAAAATATTATGGTTTAGCTTAGAGATATATATTATAACAAAAGGTTTGGTGGGATTATTAAAAAAAAATTGGGTATATCACAAGTACTTTCGAACCGTCATATTTTTTTCCTACCACCAGTTCAGACGGCAGTTTGTGCTAAGAACTGGCAAGAAACTTAGCACTTGCTCTTTTAAAATGGTGAAAGCGGAGAAGGTGGCAGACAGTCATGTTTTTAGTCGGTATCCTTCGTTGGCTAGAGAGGTGAGCCCGACAGACCCCCGTCGCTTCCCCAAGTGGCGCGACATGCAGTAATGCATTTTCCTGACTAAAAACAAAAAAAAAAAGGCAGGTAACCTGGTAAACCGGCGCTTTCAAATAGTTTTTCTATTCAATGTTGGTGTTCATTAAGTAATACATTAATGTCGGACCCTTAAAATGAAATAAGACCTCTGAAAAATGCTCTATCAATCTATTTCCATATTTTTACCTTTTGGGGCCCTTTGAAAAAATTCCTATAATGGATCAATTTTCACACAATATCAGGTTGGAGTTGACCTAAAACCAATGTGGTGGAAGTTATAAAATATACGCGATTTTATTTATTTTCTGACTTTTCTTTACAAATACAAATTTAATTAGTGCTTGTTATAAATTTGCCTTAAGTCATCACCATCAATTGCTATCATTTAACTAGTTAGTAGAACATTAGAAAAGTATCACAACTTATACGTACCTACCATTCGGCGCTACGGTCAAAATTATGGTTGAAAGAGCATTTCTATTTGGTTTTTATCGAGGAGCGCAGTATAATTTCACGGTACGCAGACAATGAAAGGTCAAGTCTAAATGTAAAATACCAAGCAAAACCTCGAGGTTCAGGTTGTTCATAATATATGTATAATTCGACGTTTAATTAAAATGCACCATGAATTTTAGCTGCGAAATTCAAAGAATATAAAAATATAAATTTCATTATACAATAATTGTGTAAATTGCTTCATTATCTCCACTTTGTTGTAACGTCGCCGTCGTGCGTTTATTTCTCTTAGGGCTACTTTATATTTGGGTCACCTTAATTTATAAGGAAATACTCATGATTGATTATGGTTTACGATGACTATGAAAATGGACTGTAGGACTTTTAAAGTTAAAGACATACTTATATTATATCTTTCATAAAATTTTAAAAGAAAAACTCGGGTTAGCTTGTCGAGAGATGTTAAAATATCTTAGTCTCTGAAATCTATTATTTCTATTCTCTAACATTTTGTTCAGGGGTACTAAGAGTTAAAAATTTTATCATCTATTATGTGTCAGTAAAATGGATCACAAAATTTTTGAATATAATTTTTACCTAAGCTTTGAAGTTTACAGACAGACATTGTAGAGCTTCCTTATTGCATTGAAATAATAGCGACTGTGGCGTCTGTGTGTTTTATTTATAAAACGCTATCGCGTATGCCATATAATGTTACATCAACATAGGGGAGTGCCCTTGTCTGCCATTGATGGATGATGGGGCATTGGAGGTTTATCGATAGACAAGGGATATTTTTAATTCTTTTCATACCAACGTTTGACCTCGTAATGACACATTCGTGTTATATTCTGGCACTTATGCCGTTTTGACCAACAATTCCTAAAATTTACAAGTCTTTCTCTATGTCCAAATTCTTGTTTTTGGTATGTGTATGGCATAAAATTATCGATTAAAATACGGTTTTTTAAAATCGATTTTTATGTCTTACACGTATGTACTAAAACAAGAATCTGAGAGAGAGAGAAAAACTTAAAAAGACTTTGAAATTTTAGGAATTGTTGGTGAAAACAGGCATTAAATAACTATAGGTACTCAACGCCAAATGTCGATTTTCAATTGTTTTAAATTGTAGTTTAAAACAATTGAAAATCGATTGTCGTTATGCACTGAGTAATAATAAGTATGAGTTGCGGACTTCGTTTTATGAATGCACACGCCAGGAAAATAGGCGTTCAGTATACATAAACATTCATAAAAGGAAATTGAGGTTTGACCAATGACATCTCAAGTTCAGTAGACTGAATTTGAGCCTAGTTCTTCTTATAGCCGTCTTTGGGGGAATAAAAGAAAAAACATGCACCAGACAGATACAAAGAAAATAGTGTGATAACTCAAACACAAAACTAAAACATTTTATCAAATGTTTCCTTAAAAGCATTTATTATTATTATATTGTTTATCTTATGCCGTCTTTGTTGAATAAATTAAGACAGAAGTAAAATATGAATTAAGTTAATTATGCGTTTGTGCAACTCATTGATAACTATCATGCCTTTATGATAACTATATTGTATTCTGTTTAGCACCTCATACACAACGGCGGCATATGGCAGCCATCAAAATGTATTGCTTCGACTCGACACACTTGGCCGCCCGCCCAGCTCGACCGGATCATATGCAACCATTGCCAGCCTGCACAAGTTCCCTTTTGGTAAGTAATCTCAGACATTATATTGATCTTCTAACTTATAAACGTACTAGCTTCTCCCCGCGGCGTCGCTCGCGTTAATTTGATGACTGCATAGATCTCGTTTGACAACAAAACAACCCATAGCGCGACTTGTGGCGCCATCTGTTGGCCGATACCTCTATAGTAGAAAAAATATTTTCCCATTGGAACGACATACTTTCACGGGATAAAAAGTAGCCTATGTTGGGCTCTGTACCCCTAACAATATGTATGCAAATTTTCATAATGATCGGCTGCCTGAAGGAATAACAAACAAACAAACTCACTTTCTCATTTATAATATTAGTAAGGATGTATAAACTTATACATCATGTAGGACATAAATGGAGTTTTGTAACAAGGGGTGAAGAGGTTTTTGCAGAGTCGGCAGCGAGTTAATAATGCTTCTGGTATTACAAACGTCCATTGGCTGCGGTGAACCATCAGGCTGCCGTATGCTTGTCTGCCACCTTACTAAAAAAATAGATTTTATTTTATACCACTATCATTTTGGATAACACAAATGCCGCCATAAAAGCTTCTCAGAATAAATAAAAGAATTGACTAGTAAAATATTTATCAAACTAATTTTCTTAGACTACACTTAGACTTAGTAGAAGCTAATTATCATAAATTCCAATTATATTATAAGCAGATTATCCTTCCTTAATAACTTAATTTCTAGTGCATAATGTTTGTATGAATAAGTTAAGAGCTCTCGTCTGTTAAACAGGAAGCAGGCGCTCGCCATCTCCGTATGCGACCACACACATAGGGGAACACATTTATGCAAAGCCAGAGTCCCGAGTATCTTACTACGCTGCTTCTAATCTCACACATGTTTCGCAAGTAAGTATTTTGAATATCTTATATTGCGGTGTTTCTTAACTATTTGTAACTTAAGTTGAGGTAAACTTGTTTAAACTAAAAACCAGTCAGAAGCAACGATGATAATAATAATAAATTTTACACAATTCGCACAGCGCCACCTGCCCCCTTACTCTTGAAGATAATTCCGCACGATCGCCATTGGATTGTTAATTTTAGGTACTCTTTACAGCTAAACTAGCGCTAACTAAATACAGAAATAAATGAAATCGGATTGTATGCAAATCAAATAGTTAGTAAAGTATAAAATTTCAATGGTACGAATTAGGATTTGCTGTTAATTTTGCATTTGAAATTATACAGAATCGAAATTAAAATCGCGATTGCTATGCAGAGTAACCTAGCTGGTCTTAAAGTAAACTGGGCTTATCCTGCTTTGTGTTACAACAGATATATTATATCAAAAATGTATATTTATAAAAATAAAAATAAAAGTTCCTAGTCTTTCTCGAAGATCCGCATAGATATTATTATGTAAAATATATATATTGTGAATTGCTCATTTAAGTGAACGTAAAAGTAAATAAATTCTTTACACCGATATTATTTTGAATATATACATAAAATACATAAAAACACCCAGACTCGTGAACAAACACAAATACAATCACGTAAATATTTGCCCCGAGCGGGAATATATATATAGGGACAAATCACACAGATTGAGCTAGGCCCAAAGTAAGTTCGAAACTTGTGTTATGGGATACTAACTCAACGATACTATATTTTATAACAAACACATTATATAGATAAACATCCAAAACCCGAGGCCAATCAGAAAAAGTTAGTTTTTCATCATGACCCGACCGGGGTTCGAACCCGGGATCTCCTGGGCAGAATGGCGTGGTAACCATTACGCCACGGAAGTCGTCAACCCTCGCTATCTGGTACTTCCTTCCCTTAGTTTTTTTTTTCATAAGTGGGCAACACATCAAACGTCTTGTAGTCATGGATATCCATGGGTAGTTGTGAGCGCTTAATACCAATGACGCAATAGCTCGTTTGCCGCGGGCACATCTAGTGTAATACAGGCACACATGGAAATAAGAGCAATTAATTACAGTCTTAAACTAAAACCGTTCTCTGTACTTATATCAACCCTTGAGGATATTTGGCACCACACATACAGCGATGTTCCTTGGATTTAGTCGTGTTATAAATTAGTTCGGTTTTCGAATAGATTTTAGTTTATTTTAGTAATACCTTACTTGATGTGTTTTGTACAGTCAGCACAATTTGTTAACATATAATAGTCATCACCATATCGACCCATCATCCCACGTACATACGGATGCGGATTGGCGAAGGCCATTGTTTTGAAGTCGAGCTCCTCAATACTACACTCTTTAATTTGGCTAGTGTTTTTATACTAAAATGGTTTATTTTTCATATAAAATATAGCCCTGCTTAAGATCTAATCACAGAGAACATTTAAAGAAAACCAGCAGTTGTAGTGAGTTTTATGTCATGTCGAACAGTTCAATAACATTTCACATTTTGTGGATTTATATAAAATACTTTATAGTGTATTTTCGTTTAAAATACAATGATAAAGTATTTTTTAAGCGGCACACTGATTACATAATAGTTTTCCGATACTTTGACGATGCAAAAACATTTCATTCACAGTTAACGACAAGGTAAAAATCATTATCTTCGATAAGTAGAATTTAATGGGCCATATTTTTAAATGGCTACTTTGTCGGTATAAAATTCGTTATAAATTCCGAAGATTAGAAAATTAGCCCATAGTCATCAAATTGGCTGTAACGGAGTTCTACGCCAAGAACTAAAGTTTTTATGGTTTTTGTAGAAAAAAAAATGTTGATGGTAAGTTACAGACTAGAATGGTGTACTGAGAGTTCAATCACCAGTCTCCCACAATCTTGTTGTATGTAATGTACCTAATTAAGATACAAATAACTATTAGAGAATTTGAATAATATGGACATAGATAAGAGAAATTGAATTTTAGAGCTGAGAAAAGACGTGACTGCGCGGAAGAAACTGCAGTATCTAATACACTTGTTTTCCTATAAAATAAAATATCAGTTTACATAACCAGCTGTCTATTTGAAAACCTTTGTTGCTCCACATTACTTAAACCAAAGCCTTAAATTTAGCCACAACCACATATAAATTAACCCACGTTATGTGGTCTGCGTTGATGTTCGTTTAAGCAAATCCCACTATTTAACATTCACTGGCTTTAGCTTTAAGGTTTATTGTAGTTTTCAATGTTTAAACTATAAACCTAACTGGGTAGATTAGTCGGGCTATTCCACATCAGTACAATACAAACAGCAGAATTCCCTTCGTTAAGAGTTTATAAAAGTAATATATTTCCGGATATTGAAACTTGAATGAATTCATTCTTGGCATCACTCGCACGTTGCCGTCCCTGTAAAAAGTAGAGCTCTGGAGACCTTACTCACCGTAGGAACACAACATGGCCGAGACCAATGCTACGATCTTCTGTAAGGTGGAGATCCTTCCCCAGACGGGCTGCTCCGATTTGAGCGGATTATCCGCTGTGCCCTACCTCTCGAGTTACCTATACTAATTCTGAAATTTTGGTCTAATTCTTTTATCTACCAATGTCTAAAGAGTGCTCATAAGGCCGCATAATTTATGGGTAAGACCCAGAATAGATGGCAACGCAAAATGGAATGCAAATATAACAAAATACCTTTGAAATTATTGGTATAAAACCAGTAATATCATATTATCTAGAGACTGGATATTGGTAACACGACAATTTGGCCATTTCAATACTAGTGAGTGTCTTCAATTCCCACAAAGCGGCAAAATCTCTGTAAGGAGATAGTACCTATTTCAAATTAGAATCATCATTTTTTTATATCCTCAAAAAGCACTTCTCTCATAATTAAGGTTTGCAATCTTGTCTACGAAAATCTTTTCCCGTCTTCAAGGCAGATGAATTGTGCATAAAATGAAACCTTTACCTCATTAAGGATCCAATTTGAAACGAGTTACCCCCCTGAAGGTGATACAAACGTAACGTAATTAGCGATCTTTCTTGGTTGAAGTAAGACTACAAAAATATAAAATATACCTAGAAGTGGTTGATCTCGGATGGTTAAAAAATAACTAATTAAGAACATACAACAATAACAAGCTTGTATTTACGTCGAGGTAATGGTACTTGGTTTAGAAGTGGTTGGTACCTATTTCCAAGAAAGAAAAGTTGATTTTTGTACTTATGAAGTTAGAGGATTGTACAAATATTTTATTTCCTACATACAGAATTCTCGTAACAAGTCTTTTAGCAGAATATTAAGAGAAATTGCGGAAGTAGCAACAGTTTCTGCAACTTCCACAACCACCAACAACAACCTGTTAAGGTGGAGAAGGTGGCAGACAGTCAGGTTTTTAGTCCGTTTGGGGCATTGGAGAGGACCCTTGTCGCGTCGATTGCCAAAGCGACAGAATATGCAGTAATGCATTTTCCTGACTTTAAACAAGAAAAGATATTAACAAAAAATGTTTATAATCTTAAATTCAGCATAATTACAATTGGAGTAAGAAACCATTATAACAATATCTGTAATTTGTTTGTGAATTTAAGCATGACAATTTTTTAGCTTAATGAAATAAAAATGTCACTTCCAGTATAATTTGTATTTTCATTACGACGTCGGCAACAGAACAGTTTTTAATTTGCAAACCCTTTGTACTTAAATTTAACGCACCGTTAAAATTCCGAAAGAGGAAATATGAATTAGTATTCTTTGAAAAAAATTTAACGAACGCTGTAGATGTAAATAGGCATTCAATTTGGAAAGGACTTCTTACAAGAATTGAATTTTCTTAAAATTTTTGAATAATTGACTCTCTATAAAGTTAAGAAATAAAATATGATGTATCTGATTTAAAAATGTCTGGATTAAACGTGTTTTATATTGAATTCTCAACAAATCTTATTTAATTATTATGAAATGTTAAATCAAATTCATCATAGTTAATTCCTTAACAACTATTAACGATGAGTTTATATTACACGATGGGTTAACAATAACGTTTTAGAAATTAATAGTTACTTTTTCTTTCTTGACAGCCATGATATATACAAAATTAAAAAAATAGAACATGTAACAGCCCCTAAAACAGAATCGCGGTCAATCACCTAGTTGTTATCATTAAACCTGTTTAGCAATAGGTCTGCATGCAGATACAAAAATTTCAACCAAAACTAGTTACTGGTAGATAAATAGCATTAAAATTTCTTGATCAGACACCTGCCGCTCGATTCCGTTTCTCTGAAACCACTTTGGATTATCTTCCAAGAAATCCAGCAAAACTGACACTGTCGCACATTATTCAGGGCATTTTCGTGTAAGCTAACTAGGAAAAAGCTATTATACTTGAGTACGAGGCACTCTCACAGAACTCGATTAACGGATATCGACGTCGCTCGGATGGTTCAATGCAATTATGTTCAACACCTGCCAGAGATGGACCAGACAAAAGATTTATGAAGCTGAAAACTTTAATAGATTTACTCTGTTAGACTGTAACTTTAAGTGAAGTTAAAGTATTATAGAGATTGATAAAGTGTAAGAATTACAGAGCCATGACAATAAGGGCGTTTTTCCACTACTCCGGCATCCGATTTTTATCGGTCCGGTAATTGCCGGTCCGATGTAGAAATGCATACTTTAGTATACGCGCTTCTCCACTACTCCGGCATCCGGTTTTATGTCTAAAGTATGAATTTCTACATCGGACCGGCAATTACCGGACCGATAAAAATCGGATGCCGGAGTATTGGAAAAACGCCCTGACAGGATTTACTACAGGAAACTAGTTTAAAGTTCATAAACCACATTCCATTTTTAATTTAAAACGCGCAAGTCTGATAATTTCTGGAATATAATCTATTTATTCTATGTCCTTTCCTATAACTTAAACTTTTTCCGTACCAAATATAATTTGAAATTGTTCACTATTGCTACGATAAATTACCATATTATTTTTTTTGTACAAAAAATTTTTTTGTTTCAGCAAACAATACCCAAAGACCGCATTACTGATCCTGCAGAACAGCTACAGTACCTAACAACTGCACGGTCAAATATTCGTCTTGAGATCTTGGTTCATGAAGGTACCTTCGGAAGAGTTTATAAAGGTGTATTCAAGAAAGGAGATACTTACGAGGAGGTTGTGGTGAAAACTGTATCAGGTAAAGTCATCATTATCATCAATTCAACACCTTTTTTTGCCACTCTTGAGTATAAAAAACTCAAGGCCAAATTCACAACATCAAACTTCCTTAATTTGTAATTTTGAATTGTAAACCTTAGCAGTATTATAAAAAGACTTAGTAGTTAATAGTTACAGAATCGCATTTGAATTCTCATTAAGTTTCAAGCTATCTCTTTTTTTCTTATTTAGTTTGACAGTCATAGCTGTAATTTAATCTGTCCTTAACTTTAAATATGTATATAGATATATTATTATTTTAAAGTCTATATTATTTATGTGATTTCTTTCATACAGAAGCAGCATCAGCTATGCAGGCAGCTCTTTTAGTAGCAGAAGGATTAAGGCTCTGTGGATTAGTTCATGCCAATGTGTTAGCTCCAATGGCTGCGTGTGCAGAAGAAGCAAGACGACCACTATTAGTTTATTTTTGTGCTTCCCATTCTTCAAATCTGAAAAGGTAAATCATTATTACACTTGTATTATGTTTCATTTCGTTTCTTACATGTTTAAGGTACTCGTTTATATTTTTCCAACTCCGTCTTAAATATTTCTGATTAAATTTCGTTTTCCTTGTTTCTCGTTGCTAGGGAATAATTTGAATCCTTCCCACTCTTCTAATATCCTCTTAAATTCATTCCAGACACCTCAAAATTATAATTCAAATTATAGGTTTATACAAGTAGATAGGTACATTATAATTATTTTGTCCAAGGTTTCTGACATCATGTCGTCTGGGACACCAAGCTGCTCCAGCTACTCGTGAACTTGTAGATTTGGGTGCACAAGTAGCTTGTGGATTAGCATACCTTCATGTTCAGAGAATAGTACATGCTGATGTTGCAGCTAGAAATTGCATGTAAGTATTATTTCTATTGCATGTTGTTATTTTATCAATGTACATCCTCCTATAGAACCTAAATTATAGATTTTGCTGAAGAGATTTTCATTAAGAAACACCTTAGTAAACATCGTCTTGGAGTTGGACCTTTACGAAGGTGTTTTCATGCCGCAGACTGCATCTGCAGACTGAAAATGATACTACTAGTTTCTATGTATCTCTATGAAAGTGCCGCTGACCGCAGTGTCGCCGCGCTTGGAATCACTTTCATAGACCTACATGTAGACAAGTATGTCGATTGCGGTCTGCAGCTGCAGTCAGCGGCGTGTGGTCCGTCAATCCGGAATTGGACCTATAATCTGGCATGTCACTAGTGTGTCACTCTCGTTACTCGTTATGTTACTGAAGTCATTACTTACCTTCAGCTACAGTACAGTACTTACCTACTTGTTAGTTCCTCACTTACATAGACTTATTATCAAGCGTATTAATTCTTTGACATCTTTTTGTTCGTAGAGTTGATGAGAAATTGAGACTGAAGGTAACAGACAATGGTTTGTCACGTGATTTGTTCCCCGACGACTACCATTGTCTTGGTGACAATGAAAATCGTCCAGTCAAGTGGATGGCGCCGGAGACATTGTTACAAAACCAATATACTACAGCTTCAGATGTGGTAAGTTACTTACGATTTTGTCATCATTCATAAAACGTCCATTCATAAGAATTCTGAGGTTGTTGGTTAACTTAAAAATTATATGAACATTAACAGTTTTTAGTACGTAATAAAGGTTTTTTATTTAATAGCAAAGAAGTTAAGTACCGGTAAAACAATATATTAATAAATAGTTAGGTACTTGTTAAACTCTTCTTTTTAAATCAAATATCAGCAATGCTTGCAGTTTATTTCAAAAGAATTTAATTGTGGCTAGTCACGTACTGATTAGCTCTAGTTATATTGTAAATTATTTCACAAATGATTTCTCAAGAAATAATTCAATGCAAAAGTCACCAGTAAATATTTGTTTAGTTTAACCCAGATGTGTTTTTCAACAGTGGTCACTAGGAGTAACTTTATGGGAATTGGCAACACTCGGCGCCTCCCCTCTTGCTGAATTGGATGCAGCTGATGTAGGAGCGTTTCTCAGTGGAGGATATCGACCTTCACAACCTCATAACTGTCCTGATGAATTGTAAGTAATTTTACTAATACAAATAGCCATACACACACCTCAAATCCTACACTTTCTTTCGTACAGTCTTTGTGAGCATCATCAGTTTTAATCATTGTTTCTTTATTTTAGATGTTATTAAAAGTTTCTTTATAATCTGCTTTCATTAAATAATTCAATTTGGAGGTTTGATTTACTACATTCCACACGTTTAACGCTAGTGAGTAAAATGAATATAATTTATATTTTAGTAGGTCATACTCATTTGTTTTACGATATAACAAAAAAGAATCTAGGGGATTGTATCAACAATCCTGTAGTAGAAAAATCCACAATAAGGGGGTCAACCATGAAAGGAAATTCCGAAAATACGGACTAAGGTTTTGAACCTTATTCTAACTAGTAATGTATTTTTTGACAGGACGACGTGTTTTGTTTCGTTCAGGGATATGAATATAAGTACTTTTAAATGTAGACCTTACTATATCAACTTAAGACTAAACACGCACACTGTAACTTTAAATAAATTTTACCTTTTCAGTATCAGGAATTGTAATAATTTAATGATTAACAGGTATGGCCTAATGTGTTGGTGTTGGACTTCATCAGCCCAAGCAAGACCGACTGCACCACAGCTTTTAGCTGCACTTCATGACTTCAGACAAGCCCTTAGCACTTATATTTAAATACTTTTACATAAGGTGGCTTCACAGGATACGTAATTTATTGGAGAATTTGTAGCTAACCCGCTGGTGTATTAGAAGGGTTTTCTCAGGCGGTAACAATGTGAAATGAGAAAAATATAATGAGAATTACATACGATTCTATGTTTCCTTATAATATCATAAAAGATTATCTGGAAGTCATGACTTGAAACTTAGCAGTATGGACAAAAACACCAGAATACTATGCGTGTTGGATATGAATGTGTACATAAATTCCCATTTATTATCCACGGAAGCCATTTACCTAGTTACCTAATTGATGTTCTTTATCTTCCAAATGAAACTGAAGCACTTGTCAATTTCAACTCTTACTGTTTCTGTCTAAAACCAAAGTGCCTGCCAAAGAAAGCAGATTGCAATACGGATATTAATTTGACATAATGTAGATAATGTAATTGTAGAATAATAAGATTGTATTGATGTTCCAACAGAAGTAGCAATCTTTGATGATTATGAATTGAATCTCTCGTAAAATTTTAGTAACGTTTTAAAATTTTAAAACGAGATCAATAGGAAAATGGAAAATATTTGTTTTGACAATCCAGAAACACTAGCAAATTCAGTAATGACATCCAAAAATGCTGTTTTTAGATTGAATTATTTTATTATTAATGGTCAAAAACACTCCTCCAAAAATAATATTAATACTAATATTATGTAAGTGAGTTTGTTTGTTATTCCTTCACGGCCTGATTAAGTAGGCGATCATTATGAAAATTTGTCATCAATCAGTATTCACAATCAGTATCTTTTACTGTTACAAGTGTTCAAATATTATCAAAGGTAATCTGAAATTGAACCGAAATTGTTTATGGTCATTTTATCACGAGGGCCGCGGGATCGAATCCTGCGCAAGGCAAACATGTGTGCATGAAGATGTCCGTTTACCTTGGTCTGGGTGTTTTCTATGTATAATAAAAGTATTTATTTACAAAAAAGGGTGTTTAAGTATATTTATCAGCAATCTAGTACCAGCTTGGTTGCTTAGTTTGGGACTAGATAGCGTTGTGTTATTCGTCCAAGAATATTTATTTATTTATTTAAAGTCGTCACAGACAATTTCTCTAGTCATGCAGACACATAACATCACAGATTGCTCCTGTTTATTCGATGTGTTTAATTTGTGTTATCAGCTTTAAAACATATTATAATCCTATATTAGTTGCTATATTAATATTACGGTATAATTATTTCATATTCAATATCTTGCCTAGAGCTTTGACTATCGGAGCATGTATTCAAGTTATTACAGTAAACATGATATAAAATCATCTATTGAGCTATGAAGTGTGAATGATTTCAATGTTCATTATCATGTATTTTATATACATACATACATAGGTTGTATATTGATTTAAACACAGCCAATTCTCGCAATAAAATTTCAGACAATTATCGATCTCACATGCTATCTCGTTCATTTTATATTTTGTATGAGCGAGATATGAAATAGAAACTTGATTTTGCCAATTTTAATTATGAATCACAATTATTTATTATTTAAATTAAATAAGAATTTTGAAAGTATTAGTATTTAATTATATTTATTTGTAGTCACGGCTGATAGTCTCGGGGCAGATGTGATGTAAAACCAAATAATAACAGCTCATTGAAGTCTCGATTTTATAGTTAGGTTTACAATGAAATCCAAAACAGTTATTTTATTTTATATACCGTACTAGTTTTTGACAGGCCGGCAACGCATCAACGCTTCCTTTGTTGTTGCGAATGTTCACGGGCGGCGATGATTCAGGTGACACGTACGTTAGTTTGCCGCTTCTAGTTAAAAAAAAAACATAGTTAGAACAGTATTGGCAGTCTAAACAATTTCGCACAGGCAACTTTGAATGAGAAAATGTCGTTTACTAGTAAATAAAATTAATTACACAAAACTAATTGTTTTGAGGGCTGTTTTACTACTTGATAGACTATCTGTTTGATAACACAACTGTCAAATTATCTAACAGATAAGCAAACTGGAAATTATCAAGTGGTGTAACAGCATAATCCTTACTAATATTATAAATGAGAAAGTGAGTTTGTTTGTTATTCCTTCACGGCTTGACTAAGCAGCCGATCATTATGAAAATTTGCATACATATTGTTAGGTGTACTTTTTATCCCGTGAAAGTATGTCGTTCCAATGGGAAAAAAAATTTTCTTCTATACAGGACGCTGTATCGGCCAACAGATGGCGCCACTAGTCGTGCTATGGGTTGTTTTGTTGTCAAACGAGATCTATGTCATAAAATTAACGCGAGCGAAGCCGCGGGGAAAAGCTAGTATAATACTAATCACGAAAAAATAGCATAGAAAACGATTCAGAATTGTAATTTAAGACCATAGATATATTTTTGAATAAGAAAGTGATATACATATAAGTGCTGTCATTTCATGGGAATTATAAATATAGTAATGAGAAAAGCTAGATTTAATTTAAAACTATTGAAATAATATTTAAAATGAGCGCAACAAGTATACCTATTCACAAATTATAATCACTTATAGCTACTAGAAATTTAAGTTGAATTGTCGTTTCATATCGAATAGGACTATAATTAAGAGCCACAGCACACGGCGTATTTTATACACGCAGAGGACGCGCGTTTCGTGCTACATTGAGCTCTTTGTATGTTAGACGTAACGATGGAATGATTGCTACACCGCATTGGATAACGATACGCGCGTCATCTGCGCGTTTAAAATACGCCGTGTGCTGTGGCTCTAAATGACACATGTCCCCGATAAATTGGTCTATATGTTAGATAAACTATCAGGGATCTGTGAACGACTTGAAATCTTGCGTTCGAAGCGTGCAAGCGTAGTTTAAACCATAATTCCGTCGAACAACGCACGATGACGTGGCGACTGCTTGATTGTCAAATTGTAGCAAAATTAGAACCTTCAAAACTGCAGATCTATTGTAGTAAAACAAGCTTTCTAGCTACTACTCCTAGTTGATTTATAAGTCGTAGCATTCAGAACAAAAATAACACTGATGGCGTACAGTCCACGCCGAATCGCGCGGCCGCTCAACTTTTTTTTTATTCATATGGATTATTTTATTCATTATTTATAGAGCCGACACATTTGTTGTTACTTTGCACTGAACATTGAACTAGACTTAGCTTATAATAAGTTATTTCTGTTCTCAAGTGGATTAATTTTGTGAAGCTGTGGAGACCTTACTTACCGTATAACACAAAATGACCTAGACCAATGTTATTTGGCTACGATCTTCTGTAAGGTGCATGTCCTTCCCCAGGCGGGCTGCTCCAATTTGAGCGGATTATCCGCTGTGCCCTACCATGGCCCTACCTCTTTTAGAGTTACGAGAAACGTCTCTTGTTACGAGAATATAGAGCCGCGAGCGCGCTTGGCGCTGTAATCTTCTATAATAAATTCGCACGGCATCTAGTCTTGTCTACTGTGTAAATAGACTGTAATAGTTCACGTCTCAACACCGTCACGTCACCGTGCGTACGTCACGTTACGGACTACGGACTCATTATAAAAAATAATGTTTATCTTCACCAAAGATTATGGTCTCAAATTAAACTGTAAATAGGTACTCAAATAGTAAAAGTAGTAATCAAAAATGATTTTGTACATAAAACGGGAATCGATGCAAATGGAATTTACATTTTAAAGCTAAATATTAATTAAGATATATTGATGTTTAAATATAAATAATAGTGTATGTTAGAATAGTGTTCCTGAGGACATAAAGTCCGTCCAGGCCCGCAAAAGGATCAACACCAAAACAGTAGTTAGTCGTGATGTTAACTGGGGCTTCAATGAATTATTTTTCATATTCGCTTTATAATTTTATAATTACTTTTTAATTCTAATAAAATATAAAACATAAATTATGTTTCTTATGGATCAAAGAAAAATGACTGTGAGCAATTCAAAATATTTGTTCGACAAGCGTCATATTATTCTTAAAACTTTTGAATATTCTTGTGGTACAAATGCCATTATAGATCTATATTATTAATGTTTAATAATAATATTATAATTTAATCAAATTAATGGTTATATATTTTCATAAAAATAATCCCTTGGAGCCCAAAAAAAGTTAAATCATGAACAAGAAATATATGTCTATTATACCACAATTATTAATAGAAAAGGATACATTACGTATTTCGGATATATAAACAATTTGAATGTTTGAACAATATACGCATTGTAAATAATATTAGCATAAGAATCATAGGAAGTCACCCTTTAAAATTGTATTTGGTTTTATTTTCTTCAAATTTCAATGCATGTAATTTAAAGAAATCTGTAATATTTTCTCAAAGGCGCATGTAAGCATTACATTGTTCTTAAAATTGTTTTATATATTATAAACAAATTATGTCGCAGCCGATTTTTAAAATTTCTGCAAATCAATATTAAGGTTTTTCCGAATGCTCCCGGACCGATTACCAAATTGATTCCACCTGGACAAAGGCCAAGAGGAAGACCAAGAAAGAGATGGACTGACGAACTGACGTAATTTGATAGCAAATGGGAAGAAAAAACAGCGGAGAGGGATAGTTGGAGAAAAAGAGAAGAGGCCTTTGCCTATTGGCCTTATTTTTATTTATTAATCAACACCACACAAATCAACTAAATTAGTAACAAATAGATAGCGAGCGAGGAGCGCGCGTGTTTTGCGTTTGAGGGATTTCATATGCCTACTTTTGTAGGCCTCTTGTGACCAGTAGTACCGACTTTCCTCAAAATACCGGACATTGTTCTGTCCGGTATCACCATTTATTTACCGAACAGGGCTCGAAAATACCGGACTGCACGCTTAAATACCAGACATCTGGCAACCCTATTTGCACATGACGTAGAGTCCATACAAAAAATCGAAAACAACCTGCACCACACTCGGATAAGCGATTATCGTTGATGTGTATTTATTTTATCGTAACAGTAATTGTTATGTTGGTACGTACATCAAAACCTAATTAAGAGTACTGCTGTGACGATACAGAACATAGCTCTTCTTATTTTAATAGTGCTTATTAGAGGCTATAAAAAATAATGTTTTAGTAATGTTCTATATAAAAATAAAGAAAATTGCGATAAAATCAGAATGGTCATGACTCTATTTCATTTCGGAATTTAAATCGTAGTGAACGTACAAAACTGGTAGTGAAAATCTGTCTTGCGCTCGCGCGATTTCATTATATTTTCAACGTTGCTGTAATAACTATCATTGTTTTCCTTCATGTTATTGTATCTGATCCATCACAATTATATACTAATATTACATAGGAACATTATTTATTTTTACATTTTACAAATAGTTTATTATTTTAGCCAATTATACTATGAAGTGTGTTAATTTAGTTAACTTATAAAAAGCCGGAAGGTACTATACTTTTCACAGTCCTACTTCGTTGCTATGTTTTACTTAAATATTTGATTAAATTACCGATCTAAAATATAATATCTTCTCTTAACATATTATCTCTTGATCATATTACGGTCAAGCAAGAGTCCAAAACTAATCTTAATTTTTTTTTGCGTTGAATCTAAAAGTAATATTTCTAATTATTTCAAACCCCTGTAACGTCAAAAACAATCCTTTAGTATAATATGTATATGCTACTTATATAATTGTATTTATGACACATTATGGATTATACAGGGTGTTTAACTCTTAGGCATAACATGCATTTCGATATTGTTTTGCGCTTTCTTCGAATTTAGCTTGTAATCTTGCTATTTTAAAATTGGTGTGTATTTTATAATAGTAGCACCCTAAACTAGTCTGTCCTTGACTTTTAAACACGTATAAATCGATATCAAATAAAATTGATTTTGTAATGGCCTGTCTACATTAGCGGACTACGGCGAATCTTTGTGTTAAAGCTATAGTGTGGCCGGGTAGATCGTTGCAACGCGTAGTATTGTTTACATTTTGCCTCTGACAGATGTAAAAACAAGTTTGAAGCACTCAAAATAAGTGTTACAGGAATAATTCTGTAGCAGAAATAAAGTGTGAACGGACATCGACGGACTCATCGAGTAGTTAGTCATTTATCAACATACACGGATAAATTGTTTTGAATGTTTTGAACCTGTTAAGCTATTGCATAGCTTTTATCGCGGGCTTTGAGCGCGGCAACCGAATCAAGAAATTCCGTAACGAAAATAAAACCTAACACCCCCAACTCCGCGCGGCGTTGAAAGCCGTGCATCGTCTAACGTCGTTTCAGATCGGCAGACTTCGGCACGGTGTTTGTGTGCGTGTAGACTTGCTGCTAACTGCTCATAACTGATTCTATCTCTTTTATACATGATGCTAGGTGAGACAGCGTGCTTTTTTCCCGCGTCCACGAGTGAGTTCGAGCCCGCGACTATGCAATAGCTTTACCGCGGCAGTCCCCAAGTGCCACGCGTTTTTTTTTACATCTGTCAGAGGTAAAATAACTGAACGGTCTATACTCGGTTGAACTTGAACAGTAAAGATAAGTAGATCGCGTTTGCACATACACGACATGCATATACGAAATAATTGTTTACTAATTTTATTTACAATTTTTTACAGTTTGTAATGAATAAAATATTAATTTGATCTCGATTTTAGGTAGGTACTTAGAATATTGGACCACGTTATTAAAATTTATAAATAATTATGTACTAATTACGTTATTATTTATATTAACAAAACGTAATAGTTTATTTGATCTAAACGTTGCAATCATTTTCAGGCCTAACGGGCGTACCTTTTTAATATTAAATTTAAAATAATAAAATTTTTATTTATTTTAAAATGAAATATTTTTTGTAAAACTTCTTAATATCCTCATTTATTATGGTATTATTATATACTACTACTACATAACAAAATAAGGGCCACAAATAAGTGTCTCAAAAAACGTTAAAAAAAAATATCCTTTTGAATTTATTTCACATTAGAAACATTACATTCCATCAAACATGTTATTGTCATCTTTACTTAAACGTTATGTTTGTTTTGGTCCTTATTTTGTTTTGACTGTTGGATATTTATTAAATAAGTAATATATAAAAATATGTGGATTTGTAATATAAGTCATGTATAACATTGAGTGCCAGATGAATGTGATGGTATGTTACACGTTAAATGTTAAATAAGTATCCGTTTAATAGTATTAAGTGAATGTATGTATTATGTATGTACTCGATATGGCTTCATGGACAATTACGAGAAACGAAAATATAACGTTATTTTACAATAATGTGTTTTGTTTTATTTCGAGTAATTTAAGTGTTTAAAAACAATAACGTTACCATAACTACAGTATAAAATAAGAGCAGTATTTAATCTTCATACAAAATGGTCAAAACGATACGGCGCGATACACCCCGAGATTTCATAGGTCTATTAAATATCGGGATGTCTCGCGGTGCAACAATCTGGAGTGTCCCAAAAACGTAAATATCACACAAGTTTTGTTACCACAATAAGGTGCACACAAACCATATCTACTTAATTCAAACACCAATTCATACATTAATAATAAATATTTCCAATAATTTCACTAAAAACCACTATAAATAAACATAAAAACTTAATTATTTAATTAAAATCTAAATTTTTACGAACGTCAGTTTAAATAACTAATGTCAGTTTGACATTACATTAAAGGGATGGGCATAAGTGAATGAAAGAATAATACGGCACGTTTAATTTTCATATACCATATAACCCAAGGGCAGCCCTAGACAAGAGTAAGTATTTCAAGGGCACAGCTGAGATAAAATACTGTATTTATACTGTGCCATAACTAAGGTAACAGTAACAGCACATTGTAGCAGTAATTTCCCCATAACTAAGGTTTTCATAACAGTAACATAAAGCCCACCATTCACATGCAGATTGGTCCGGCGGATTGGTCGGCAATCGGACTAATCCGCCTGTGTATGGAAGCGACGAACCGGTACGCCAGACTGTCAAATGGGTTGGCGTCGGGCTCGCAGGTCCGCGGTTGCGAGCCGCGAGCGCCTGTCGAACCCCACATGCCATACTTCGAGTGGAGGGTTCGTCGGTTGCCCACTGCAACGCCGGATTGGCCCGCGGTCGGGTCCGGGTTGAGAGTCGGGTCCGGGTTCGTGTAGTGAATGGTGGGCTTAACACTCCTCTTCCATTTATTATGATTCACAAGGTGAAAGTTAATTAAGAATTAATAAGTACTGTGACTGAAAAAAAAAACTCTTATCAACAACTAAAATTGATGATGATCTTTAAAAGACTGAATTCTTGAATCGCTTTTAATTCTTGAATTATGTGTCTTCAAAACCTTAGAAAGTCAACGAACTGTGACAAAATTACTCAGTGAAAGACTTAAATTTATAACATTACTAAATTTTGTAGACATTTAGTTTGTGTGTCCCAATACTCCCAATGTCGATACCTATCTTAGGTGAATTTCGAAAAGTTCACTGGTAAATATTGAAAAAAAAAAGATAAAAAACAACAAAAGATTAAAGATGACAAAAGCTAGGTTCATCTTTCTTTCTACAAGTACAGTCAGGTGCACGTCGAGCATTACACTTGCAGTACAAATTTCGGCTCTTAAAATGACATAGAATGGTACAAAGTCCAATATGTAATGGTCAACCTGCTCTTGACTGTACATACTCTATAATATGCGTTGTTTTTTCCCACAAATATACATCACCAAACAAACCATATTAATTCGTATCTTTCAGTTATTTTTCACCTCGTGGCATTGAGTTAATTATAACAAAAAGCCTCTAGATATCACGCGTTACGCTGAAAACTTTCAGGTCGCGGTCACGGACGATAAATCAGCAGTTAATGTCCTGGCACTCCTGAAAACCATTCCATTCTACCGTAACATACGTGCCTATTCATTCGAGTCAGTTTATAGTTTAGAACTATGTTTTTTTGTTATATTTCTTGTTAAAGGGATTACTGGAGAGATTCATATAACTACAACGGGGTATATATAGGGTCCTACTTTATTAGTGAACTTCCTTTTAAAATATGACTATGTACGTTACATAATGATCGTTTAAACAAGGCAATTATGGTCTAGTATTCAGTGAATATGGATGGCTTTATGTAGTAAGCAACATTTTTCTAACTACTTACAATACATTTTTTTTTACTGAATACTAGACCATTATTTCCTTGCTTACGATCATTATATCCTATATACGATATACGATTTTAGCGTATTATTTTAATGCTCGGTGTTGCCCGATTGTGAAAATTGTTTCCCATTTTAACTATTTTTATTGCTTCGACTGATTAATTTTAAAACAGTTGCTGCTGCTACTGATATTTACGTAGGTATGTGACACGTTCTCTAATAGAAGTCCTTGTGCATTTACGATATCATGTATCTAAAATTTTGTTACTTGAACGTTGAGAAATTTAAACAAACTCTATTTATTTCCCCGCTTTTTGGAAACTACGCCTCCATTGGCAACATTCCGCAAGTGTCAAGTGCATGTCACCGACATGTCATCGAGCGTTTAAAGATTTAGCGATTCACTTTTGACAGAGCGCTTGTATGACCCCACAGACCCCACTCCATCTAGTTTAATCTAAGGCTAGAACGATGAGCAAAACCAACAATCTCACGCAGACTGATGCGGTGTGCGATCGCGTTACCGCTCTTTTCAGACTCCACGTTCTGACCAGAATCCATATAGTATATAGGAGTTTGTATAAAGGCAGGCGTCCATATATCCGCATCGTACGAACGCATCGCATTTGTTGATTAATATAGAATTGTGCGATCTGTACGATGCGGACAAGGTGGACGCACTTAATATTATATAAGTATCTAAACAAAGAATACAACGATCCTTTGCGTGCGATGCGTCCGTTGCGTACGATACCGACATGTGGACGCTTACCTTAAATAAACTTCTGTGTTATGTTTTCAAGCCCAATCTTGTCAGCTCTACGTAACCGTTGTTGAGACGGTACTCACACTCAGACTATATGGTATTTTAAAACATTTTGTTATGAACTTTAAGACCAAAGTGATAGAAAAACGTTTTTTTTTTAATTATAGTACTGGACATAAAGATTTTGGACATCTCTGTTATGTTATATTCTTCAAGAACTACTGAAGTATGCTACGTAGGTACTTCAGTTACCGAAACTCCATTTTAAGTTAGCATTTTAAGAATCAAATTTATATATGTATTTTAACGATAAAGTCAGTATTTCAACATCTTCCTACAGTCATCAACCTATACACTGCAGTAGGTAATTGTGGACGTTTTGTTCTAAGGGCGTTTTATATAGCGGTTAATATGATACCAAGAACGTTTAGCTTCGAGGACCTTCTGCTCAAAAATAGGTACTCCAACCTTTCCGTGACCACGGCAGATGCAACTCTGTTGAAACGTCGGGTGTAAAAACAAGTAAGATTATGTGCGCATACAAGCTCGGTTAATAAAGTGTTATAATATGTTTAAAACGCGATAGTATAAAACATACAATTTTATATTCTACGGTATAATTTTCGTCCATACATTTTAAATAAATTTCTTTTTAAACTTAAAATCAGAAATCGAATGTGCGGTAGTCGCGATTTAATTATTGGTAAGTAAAAAGTTTACTTAATAACTTAGATATTTGAGTAAATCATAAAACACACAGGTACCTAAGGAAGTACTTGTGAGTGTTATGTGACACAGGTACGATGTGCCATTACCAATGCAATGGATTATACAAACAACCAGCGGGAGGCAAAAGCGACAAAGTGGCAATATTGTATCTCCACGGGGCTCCTCAAACAAGGGGACACGAGTGAGACGGATATATAATATAAAGAATTAGAGCGAAAGAGAGGTTTCGAGTTATTAATTGGAGAGAATTGACGGAAGTGCACGCAGAGTCGTGTTTTTGACAAATTTCGCTTTGATACGGCGATTACTTTCAGATCGACGCGTCGGGGGTCGCAAAGAGCGGCTGAGAAAATGACTTGGATAACTTGTTTGGAAAAATAAAGATGTTTTGCTTATGAAGTTGTTGGAGGCCACACCTTTCGTAACATCTCTATCAATATCACGTAGAATGTTCGAGGAATATTTAAAAAACGGACTATGTGGATTGGTTTTTGGGATGAGTTACCTGAAACAAAAGATAATTCTTTTTTTTTCTTGTGTGCCAGTGTCAGAGACTCCGCTCGGGGTCGTAATATTTTCTTAGGGACCGCAGGCACGCCACTATTAGCTGCAGCGATTAGTTCTTACATAGTCAAGCAAGGTTGATATTTGTTGCATAATAATCCTTAAAAGTAGAAAAATCAAATAAACGGTCAAAAGTTACAGCTGCAAAAGGCAAACAAAAACGTAGAACTGTGACGCAACGCTAACTATAATTTTATTTATTCATACAACATTAAACTCGAGAACTTTCCATCGGGCGACATAGACTGCATACTGCACTAGATTGTAAACTTAACTGTTTCAAAAGTAGGTTCATTCTATGCAGCGCCGCGGCCCATAAAGGCTACTGTCTGCGGTCGCATAAACGTCACTTTACGGCGCTTATACGAGCTATCATGTCCCGCAAACTGCTGGGTATTACTTCGTTTGTCCAGTTTATAGCCGGTTTAGTGATGGAAAAATATTATTCTGTTTATTGAGGTTTTCGAAATTACTTGATAAACTCATTAAGTTAGCAATAAATTGGAGTTGCAGTAGTAAAGCTCGATCGAGAAAGTACTACTCTATTACAGAATATCGGCCCTTGCATGTTTGCCTGCTGTATGATATTAAAAAAATATGTAAGTTAAGCAAAGATACTAGATACTGAGCAGTTTGGGAGGACTAATTCGCTTCTGGAGGGAGGTGGGCTGGATGGAGTAACAGCCCCACGGCATCACGTACAATGGTCCAGAACAGGACTAAGTGCGGAAACCACACCCACTAGAGGGTTTATGATGATGATGATGATACTAGATACTAGTAGAATTCCCGAACACACATTAAGATTTTTATAAATATTTTAGGTTATCACAAACTTAGATGACACTGAAACCCCACAAACATTAATCTAAAAGATATAGTGTCTCCCTCTCTAGAATGGTAGATGAAAGAGAAGGGGAATGTTTAGGTGAAGGAAGTGAGGGAGATACTAAAACTAAAATAAACATCGAATTAACCTTACTAAAACCTATCTGGTATTAAGGGTACATAAAATACAAAAAAAATAACTTATTAATTTGAAGTGTATCCAATCACAATCGAAATAATCAGATTATACGCCAGCTAAACGGTGTCAAAAACGAAAAATACCTTTGTCTATGCGATTCAATTAATTTCAGTCCAAATTGGACGGGGCGGAGGCTTTTATTTAGTTTCGAAATTTTCACGTCACTCCAACCGGTTACAAATTTAATCCGGTTTAACGGGCGAAGTGTTTTTAATTTCTGCTACGTATTTGTGACCTTTGATGAGTATTGATGTGCAATTAAATTATCTTTGCATTGTGAAAAAACAAGCTCATTTAATGAAATGGACTCGTTCGACCACGGAGTGGAAGTACCACCTTCTCAAAAAATATGGTATGGTTTATGAGAGCTTGGTACGCGGAAGGCAAGTAGGTATACAATATCATATCAACCGATAAATCATCCAACTGAAGGGATACGGGTCACCCCTCAATCGAAAGTGATTATAGTGTACTCTGCCACGCTACTCCAATGCGGATTTATAACCAGTGTTTTTAAGTAAAGTTAAACATGATACCTAAATAATAGAGAGTCACGCGTAATTATCGAATTCTAATTTTATTCTATTTATACATATATTTTCCTTTATAATAATAATAATAATCTTTATTTCGAGCAACAGGTACAACAAAGTTCACACGGGCTCATATTATAAATACCTTACAGACTAACATACATTTATTGTATAATTTATTAAGAGCCCCTTCACCTTTCGATGCGCTAATTTAGATATTTATCAGAGTAGTGTGCGTGCGAGCGTCCGAAACATCGTAGTGGTACGGTGTATCGGAAACAAACAGTTTTGATCCTAATAATAATACATTGCACCATTTCTATGGGTTATTATTTATTTATTACCACCGCACCGAATTATAAGCATTTTTTTAGAATATTTATTACAAAAAAAAGGTGTAGTAAAATAAATTTTAAAAATTTGTATTGGTTAGTTAAACACCTCAAGTTTCATAACGTTTAAAAGTTGTTGACAAAATAATTGTATTTTGACGAGTAAAATGACGTTTTCGCGCACGATTTTCTTGGAGTTATTCAGCGAGGAATTTAATTTTTTTTGAGTATTGATTCAAAAATTTTAAAAATAATTTTTTGTCCACCTACTAATAAACTATACGACCAGTACGTATAATTTTTTTGAGATTGATATTCACTACCAGTTAGCTAAAAAAGAACTTGGAAAACCTCGTGTTTCGTTAAAATGTTAAAACGTATGTTTGATTTTTTTGTTTTTCTAATTAATATTGAATGATAATCAAAACGAAAAATTGTCAGCTTACTAGATAAATAGGTGATGTATGACTGTGTGTTAAGTAAATTACCAGTAATCTTATAGTTATTGAGAAATTAGCCTTGAAAAAAGTAGTATTTTCGGTTTTCTGGCCTTCTGGCTTCTAGGGACTCTTAACATAAAATTAACTATTATAAAACTAATAATCTCGTTCATCTTTCTTGTTACCTGTTCAAAACTTATTTAATCCTCTTTATATTCTCCACTAGCTGACCCGTGCCCACTTCGTTGGGCATAATGTTAATAATCCTTTTTTAGTACAGGCGTTTGTAAGAAACGCTTTCATTCGACCGTTTTTTTCTCCGATTTACTTTGCAAAACCGACTACCACGTAAAAGCCTTTTTATTTTTCGGTTTTTTATATAACCTATGACACTCGGCAATATGTGGCTTTCTATTGGTGAAAGAATTTTTAAAATCGGTTCAGTAGATCCCGAGATTACCTCTTACAATTTAACAAATACACAAACTTTACTTCTTTATAATATTAGTATAGATAGTATAGATTAGTAAACTAATAATCTCATCTCTCCTTTGCCTGTTCTTGATATCAGAAAAGTTACTATACGTCGCTTTATCTTTTTATGTTTCCAAGTTGAAGATTTATCGACGTTCATTACTGACCACCGTCCAAGGCAGGCCTAACGCAATCTCTGCACTTATCTTGAGAACAATCTTCACATACTTTCTCACCTTTGTTGTAACATCTGTCCTAAATGTTGGTTTATATCCACTTCCAAATATCACAAGAATAAAAATAGAACGTGGCATTTTGATTCCTAAAAAAAGGAGTTAAGGTTGGATTTTGAGTTAAGATTACGGTGGGAATAGTATAAAAGTCGTACGTAGCTATGACTTTTTGTTTTTGTGCCCTCTCATCCATTTTAGAGGCGAATGTTGACCAACGTTGACCCAGTATATTTGTACTTTGTTAAAATATAACAATGAATCTTTTGAAACTAAGTTGATTTAACATGTTTCTCATTTAGGAGCAATTTTATCGAGATTATCTTATCTAATTGTCAAATAATAATTACAAATACTCGCGTTGTATTTTTATCTAAAAACGTGTGCATAATTAATGTAATGAAATTATTATTATCTAAAGACGCCACGACACGATATTGGCACGACGGCACGAATAAATAGAGTAACGACCCGATCACAACAACATCAAATGGCGGGTCCTAGCGCCAAGCGGCAGGGGCCCGAGTTCTACTCTATTTTGGTATATCGCATTAGATGATACGTTCATTTATTTTGTTCCCTTTTCGCACCTTGCGCCTCGAGACACTTTAAAATCGCTCTCTCCGCGACATGCGGCGTCTAGTAACGTTATTTTAGTACATTTTTAGTGTACACCACACTAAGCTGTTCCTGATAGCGTGCAGTTTGTGACCTGGGCTGTTAGTGCTCGCAAGGTTTAGTGTAAAATGAACCAAGAAAATAAAGGATAAACCTTAATAAACAAAGTATCCTAAAGATAAAATAAATAAAAATATTCCATGATTAAATTCAAGATTAATTCTCCTGTAGATTCAGTATTTCTCTTGATGTCCAAGTTTGTTAATTGTGAGCGAGTCGCTAACAGTACACAGCGACAATTAAAACGACTCAGTTGTTTGCTTTGTACTGTATCAACTTCAGAACTGAAGGAAAATATAATTTACTTTCATATTCGCTGTTCCCTTTTATTTACAGTGAAACTTTGAATGTTACCGTAAACTTTGTTTATGTCTTTGTCATACTGATATTATGGAGCGCATATAAAGGAATTTAGATCTAGATGTTGCGCGCGGTTTTGCTTGCCTTAAATTAAGGCCCCGTTGTTTGATCAGTAGTTAAGTATACTAAGGCAGTTTGTTCACCTACACCGTCAACGGGACGTCACCGAGACCGAGATGACGGCGCCGATTTAGCGATACATACATTTACTATGGCCGTATGTCCACCGTACGACCGTCACCCGAGCTCCGTCATCCCGGCCGCCGATTTATCGCTTAGTTCGGTGCTTCCGCTAGAACTCCAAACAATGCTCCCTAAATATGACATTGTAAATTGAAGGCAAGTGCACACTGCGCGTATAACCAAACACGCGGTACAGTCCGCGAGGCCTAAGCTTTGTATTGTGAGTGTTGTAAATAGTATAATATTGGTCTGACTTTGAGCAATAGCGTTACACGACTCCTGATTGGCTTAAATCGGTTTACACTGCTTTTTGGCAAGCGCGGTCTGAAGTACACTCACACAAATGCAGCTTACACCTCGCGGACTGTACATAATTCCGCGTCTACCATTATGCTGTAAATAATAGAACTTTATCAGATATGACACACCCGTGGCATTACACCGCGCAAAGTTTCATGAATTCGGAGTACAAAATTGTACCTAGTGTACATTTGGTGCATAATGCACGAGTTCTATCTAACTTTTATTTTACTCTCAGTGATGACTTTGTTAGCTTTGTTACGATTACACTAATCTGTAAGTTTTTAATAAATAAATAAATATGTAGGGACAAATCACACAGATTTAATGTTCATTGTTGACGACCTTCGTGGCGTAATGGTTACTACGCCATACCGCCACCCAGGAGGTCCCGGGTTCGATCCCCGGTCGGGTCATGATGAAAAACGAACTTTTTCTGATTGGCCTCGGGTCTTGGATGTTTATCTATGTTTGTATTTGTTATAAAATATAATATCGTTGAGTTAGTATCCCATAACACAAGTTTCGAACTTACTTTGGGGCTAGCTCAATCTGTATGAATTGTCCCTATATATTTATTTATTTATTGTATATGAATTATTTTGTTGTGTATTGCAAATAATCATTCTATCTATCTATTAAATTGTAATTTAATTCTCGAGGTTTCATTCACAGGTTAAATAATTTTATAATCTATTTCAAAAACGTTCTACTTTGAACCGCGACTAATAAAGTTAAGTGAGTAAAAAACTTGAACTATGAAAATTCCAAATTCACAAAAAGCCTAAAAAATTCACTTGAAAGCCTCTGAAAGCATTATTTTTATCCTGAAACTACCGGATATGAAAGAGAGCAAGCTTTCCCAGTTTGTACTTCCTGTGGGGCTCCTGCCTCAAAGCAACACGTGCAGCTTTTAGTTTCTTTGTGCGTCCAAATTTGAAAGTTTTTGTTTTTCGAATTGTTTTTCAGTTGGCAAACTTTAGGATATGAGAGTTTGGTACCAATTGACCCAGATAAGATTTTCATACAGGTAAGTATTGTATTAGATACAAAAACAAGACAGAAATATCTCGAATGTTTACACAGATTAGGGAATACTGTTTAATTTGTTATGATTGTAATCGTTCATAGGGTAGACCAAATATTTTTTTTTGACAAATCACACATATTAAGCTAGCCCTAAAGTAAGTTCGAAACTTGTGATACTAACTCAACGATACTATATTTTATAACACATATGACATCCAAGACCCGAGGCTAATCAGAAAAAGTTCATCATCATGACCCGAACGGGATTCGAACCCGGGAGCTCCTGGATGGCGGTCTGGCGTGGTAACCATTACGCCACGGAGGTCGTCAAACCAAATACATTATTTTTTATTAGAATAGCTTTAAATTAAAAATGCATAATTTGTTTATTAAAATATGTAGGTACATATTATATTTATTTGGATAGTATTGTTTGACTAGAATGGCCTAAAATCTACAAAGTCATATCAAAAGTGCTATAGAAACAAAATTTCATTTGTGCTACGAAAATGCTACGATTTCTCGTAGCACCACTTACCGTAGCTCTACATAATATATATTATAAAATATAATACTATGTATCTTTTTTATCTAATAATAAAGTACCTAATAAAAAAACAGTTCATGTTTTTACTAAACATATAACTAACACTAATTATTATAAAGGCGAAAGTTGTGTGTATGTTTGTTACTTCTTCACGCTCAAAAGGCTGGGCCAATATTTATATTTCGTATACCTTGGATACCTGATACCTTGGATTACCACATAGGGTACTTTTTATTCCGAAAAGTATGCGATTCCCGTAGGATTTGATTAAAAGTCTGATATAGATGGCGCAGCTTCGAATAAATAAATACACGCAAAAAAGTTGCACGGGTTTCACTAGTAATACATAATTCATCATTTTATTTCTGTAATGTCATTACCCTCTTCCGTAATTGTATGTTAAAGATAATATTATTGTACACATCTTACGCTGAGTTGCACGAGTTGCACCAACCTTAACCTTAACCGTAACCGCTCACTTTTCGCTGTTTAGTGTTTAGTTTGTTAGTTTATCTTAATTAATGGCTTCTGTCGTGTCTTATGCGACACATAGACAATTTCGCCAATATCAAGTATTACAAATGAACAAAAAAGTATGTACACTTTATAAAGGCAACGTGGTACGGTGAGGATCCGAGGTCGCCATCTTGACGACCTTCGTTGACAAGGCGGCGATCTCGAATCTCCTGTTTAGTGTTATTGTTTGTGTTAAATTATCCGTCAAGCTGTCAAACGCGTTGAAATAAAACAAACATACCGAACTGTCAAAAATTTGACCCTATTCATTGAGGTATATATTCATGGAGTACAGGTACTATACCTATATCAAAATGAGTTATACAAATATTGTGCTTTTACGAAACGAATAATGTGACATATGTTTATCTCTGTTTAACAAAGGGTCATCTCTCGTATGACAAAAAGGGATGACTAACTCAAACATTTCTGTTTCTGGAAACATCGAAAAATTATTTGCGAAATTTTGACATGTGGCACCGGACGCCATTGTTAAGTCAGTTGTTGTGTAAGTACTCAAGCTGTCAGTTCGTCAAACAAAGTTGATTTTTAAACAATAACTTTCAGTTTTATGTGAAACAGTGTGGATTATTTTACTTTATCACAATAGCAATTATTAACAAACATGCCTGTATGTTGCATTAAGCGATGTAACGCGAGGAATAGTAAAAATCAGCACCAGTTAAGTTTTCATAGGTTAGTATTCTATTTGCTCTTACTGTATGTCGTGTATTCCGTTTATTTATTATTAAGTGTTAAGTAAATAGGTTTTAAAGAACAAAGAAACCGTAAGTAATATAAAATTTCATGTATATGCTTTTATTTTTGTATTTAATTTTCCATGTTATTGTTTACATAGTGTTGTGAAAAAGTATCGAAATTTCCTATGATAAAATACTTTTCTTGTAATATTTTTCGGAAAAAAAGGTATCACTAATATCATTAAAAGATGAAACAAATTAATCAGTAACTAGTTTTGATTCATACAATCATCGGCATTAAACAGCATAATTTATAATATACTGTTATTTTGTTTCAAGGTTCCCCAAAAATACAATTATGAGAAGGAAGTGGCTAGATGCCATTGGTACTGAGAATATAAAAAACTGTCGAGAACTCGCAATATGCTCGTTGCATTTTGAAGAATCATGTTTGAATAGAACACTTAATCGAATAAGATTAAAGGACTAAGCGATACCATCATTGTTTTCTTTGGTAAGAATTGTGAATAGGTGGTATAAAAGTTTGTTAGGAAGCTTATTAAATATGGATATTAAGAGTAATAATTGTAGCTATGTTTGTCGGGATTGCTCTTTAGGGTTCCGTAGTACTACAAGGAACCCTTATAGTTTTGCCATGTCCGTCTGTCCCTCCGCGGTCCAGCGCCGAGACGTTTAAAGCTAGAAAGCTGTAATTTGGTATGTATACATAGATTAACAATGTTAACAAAGTGCTGGAACAAAATTTTGAATAATATCTTTTTTTAAGGTTAACATGTAAAGATGGAATGGTTTTTTTTACCCACCCTATGTTGTGGGGTATCATTAGATAGGTCTCTTCAAAACATTGAGGGTGTGGAAAGATCATTTTTTGATACAATGATCCGTTTCGGAAATATTTACTTACAGAAGATCGTAGCCAAATAGCATTGGTCTCGGCCATGTTGTGTTCCTACGGTGAGTAAGGTCTCCAGGGGGAGGTTGGGAGGGTTGGCAGCGCGTGAGTGATACCCCCGGTATTGCAAGCGTCTATAGGCTACGGTGGCGGCTTACCATCAGGCCGACCGTATGCTTGTTTGCCACCTGTGTGGTATAAAAAAAATTATCGTGTCAATTCAGTGTTTTGCGCGGTGCCGGTGGTCCCCAACCCCTCTATCTCCAAAAGTCTTGTGTTTGGAAATTTGCAAAAAATCATGGTAGTAGTTCATATACTGAACCTTCAATGAAAACTATTACGGTTAAGCAGGCTTTACTAGTTACCGAGTAATAGCCGACGAACTTTTAAAATAAAATATCTTTGATGAAAACTTACAAATGTGATAGAATATGATATTGGACTCATTTTCAAACAAGCAAAGCACAGTAAATACGGAGCCCTACACTGTGCGTAGCCCGACACGCACTTGACCGGTTTTTTATTTTAATTTTACATATTAACTCACATGAAATGAAAAAAAATTAATTTTATTTCCAATCAAAGTAGTTTTCCTTTAATCCCACTTCCCACTAATATCATAAAATCAAAAGTTTGTGAATATGTTTGTTACCTCTTCACGCTCAATTGGCTGGGCCAATTTTTATGACACTTAGGATGTTGATAACTTGTAATAAATAATACATCAACACCGAAAAGTCGAAACAGAAAATAGCGGTCTACCACGTTACTATTAGTTGTTATTTATGTGTGACACAGCTAGTTAATTTCCTTTTCTACAATGTGATTTATGTGCTATTTATTTAAAAAGGCAAAAAATTGAGTAGCCATTAAGCAAACTTAATCACAATGTTAACGTAATGTTTTTTTTCGATATCGATAGTTTAATTTTATCATATCAACCGGGGCATCTCTAACACCGGCTTGTGATTGGTCGGCTCATGGAAGCCATAATTATGGTAAAAGTTTAGGTGTGACCACTATTCTTGTAGGTATGTTGTATCCTCTTCTTTATTTAATCTGAGACCCTATTGGACAGCGCTAGATGATGATGCCATATTTAAAAATTGTTACCCCCAACGAATTTGGGGTAAATCACACCTCATTTGACTTGCAACACTTTTAACTTTAACAAAGCTAATGAATTCGCGCGTGCAACACATTTTGCTGTAACCGTTAAAGTCAGCGTTACTATTTAGTGTCAAATTTAAAACAAACCTTTACTATGACTTCTAATATGGTGCAACTCAGCCTTAGAGTTGAAGGCCCGTAAGGTCGTCGTCCTACGAGGGTGGCACATAGTGAAATTTATGAGTGCTCTCCGGTCACCGCCCCATCAATCCCATTTAGCACATAATAGATCGTACATTTGTCACAGGGACTGTTATTAGTGCTCAAGACGTGTGACGTGACGTACTGTATGACCAAATCTCACTTGAAATATAAGGTCCTAATTTATTAATGAACTTCCTTTTAACACATGACTATATAGGTTACATATAATCGTTTAAGCAACTAAATAATGGTCTAGTATTCAGTTAAAAAAATAGATTGTATTGTAAGTAGTTAGAAAAATTTTGCTTACTACATAAATTCATCCATATTAAACCTTTTGATGTGTGAGACGCGTTGACGCGGCCGTCGCACCGACCGTACCCCTAAACCTTTTTTTTCTACTGATGGATGGCTGCTACAAGAGAGGTGCATTTTACCAAATATTTCTAAATTTAATGCCTTTTTTTACAGAATACTAGACCATTATTTCCGGGAAATTACGGCATGTCTTCTCGTCCAAAATTTCTCAGTGCCTAAAACGAAAAACCTTCGAGTAATGTGTGTTACCAGTGATGACATATGGATCCGAGACGTGGTCGCTCACTATGGGCCTCATAAGAAGGCTCGCGGTCACTCAGCGAGCCATGGAGAGAGATATGCTGGGGGTTTCTCTACGAGATCGAATCAGAAATGAGGAGATCCGTAGCAGAACCAAAATAACCGACATAGCCAAACGGATTAGCAAGCTGAAGTGGCAGCGGGCAGGGCACATAGCGCGCAGAACCGACGGCCGATGGGGCAAGAGGGTTCTGGAATGGCGTCCACGTATCGGAAAGCGCAGCGGCAGCGATTTCATTTTATGACTAGCTGCTGCCCGCGGTGTTACCCTCTTTTAATTTTATGCACAGCAGCGCCATCTATATCAGATTTTTGGCTAAATCCTACAGGAATCGCGTACTTTTCGAGATAAAAAGAACCCTATGTATTAATCGAAGATATCATAAATATTGACCCAGCCATTTGAGTGTGAAGAAATAACAAATGTATACATAACTTTCGCTTTTCTAATATTAATAAGATAAGTGTTATGTGAATTTGTACATCCGTTACAAAATATACAACAAAACTAATAACCCAAAATATATCTTTGGTAAGCTTATGCAAATAACCCCCCACAAAGTCTTTGGAAGCACTTAAGTATGTTCCCTCTTTAAATTTGGTCTCAAACTTCATTTTCTCGTTATAATCTGAACGGTAATAGAGTTTTAAAAGTTTCTTTTTACCTTTTATATTAAACTACTAACGTTTTATATTAAACTGACTCTTTTTCGGTTTTTAATAATAACAAATTATTAGCAGGCATAGAATCTAAATAGCGCCATCTGTCGGTTATATTAAACTAAATTTTTTGTAATAACAAATTATAACTATGAGTATAGTGTGTAAATAGCGCCATCTGTTTTTAAATAATGCAAAGAGATTGAGTTCGTCGATGGAATCAAGTGGAAAAAAAAGTCGCCTAAGATCCATTGATCCAAGTGGAATGAGGGAATTCGTCATGTACCTACAAGTCAAATCAGATAACGTATACAAATACTCACATTGTAAATATAAATATATACAATACTATCCGTTTGATGGTTTGTCCCCATTTCAGTCAGTTTTATTCAAATCTTTTATTCACAGAATGTTTTCACAAACACGTTCTCTTGTCAGAGTATACAGTAATAAATGATTTGTATAAATTAATCTAATCTTGTACTACTACCATTTCAGAAACAAAAGCAAAATGACCACTGGTAAAAGAAAGGCGAAAGAAAACCAGTTACGGCCTTTTTTGTCATTAAAAAATATATCGTATACATTTTTTTTTACCATAAAATTTTAAACTAGGTACATACAACATTACGCACTCGGAATGTCAATAAATAGTGCCATTAATTTGTCTTAACATAAAATTAAATATAAAATGCAAAATCGGTGTTAAAGATATGTAAATAAAATTTAAAAACACGACTTTTTTAACATAAGTCCCGCAAAATCTATATCATATGTCAATATAATGAATAAGTTTTATCTTCCATAATATTTATAATAATTACCATTACTCTGTAAGGGAGTGATAATGAAATTGCGTAGACGTGTAAACAACCAGTGTCCCCATAACAGAATCGTTAATTCGCCATCAAGTCGAGGTTCGTTCCCGGTTCGTCCATGGACCCGATTCAATTAAACTTTAACCAAGTCCTCGTAAACAACACAATTATACTTCCTACAATCGAATTTCGTCTCTATTCTCTTTGCATAAAAGATATTTTCCCGTACCAGTATAATATCATGTCAATTATCGCATAATTCTATTGTTTTGATGTAGTACCTAAGTTTGACGAAGTTTTTTATTTTATTGGAGACGGTATTGAAAATGTTGATTGCTTTCTTAGATGGAGTGGTGGAAATATGATTGATTGCTTTGGTGTACTAAAAATCTAGAACATTTGATCTTAGGCCACCTAACTAGGCTAATAAACCTTCAGTGTAGTACCTATTGAGTAGTTAGCAAATAAATGAGCGACCTTTGGCTTTGTTCGTGATCTTTCTTCCCAATACTTGACGTTAATTAGTTTCCCACAGGAACCACTGTACTTTTCTGGATAAAAAGTGGCCTATGTCAAAATCTTAATTGTTTTATTCTGTAGTCACTTGGCACTTAGACAGGAGACACATTGTTACGTTTATTGGTTTCCCAAGGAAACCACTGCACTTTTCTCGATAAAAAATGACCTATGACAAAGTCAAAATTGTTTAATTCAATAGGCACTTAGTGTTCATGCAGATTGTTAACTATTATTCAAATCAAGTAATATTAATGTAATGGCGAAATATTCATACTTTCACATTTGTAATATTAGTAGACTGAAAAAAACGCGAATACTTACAAAATTCACATTTTTAATTATTTCACAAAAACAACGAACAAATAAATTGTATGTAACTTGAGCCACGCGTGAGACGTCTATCAAATTACCAATAAATATTGGGGTGGAACGCGAGATCTTTGAGTGAACCGTTTGAAGACGTGGCAACGTTTGATCTTGCGTTGCTTAGGGTGCTCATGATGCTAGAAATTTAGGCCACAAAATCAGCGGGATAACAGTAAGTCAACTGCAATATTTTGTATAAATATGCATTGTTGAAAAAATATAATATCCCAAAAATAAATATATTTGCTGATTTTTCTTAAATGACTATTTGTTTCCATACAATGAATAAATAAATTATTCACGCAGATACTTTTCAAGTAGGTATTTTATTGTAAAACAGGTAGAGACACGCGACAGGTGACTATAACCCCTGCCGGATATTTTTCACGATGAAATCAAGTCATCCCTGACAAAAAAAACTTTGATTATAAGAATATAGAATATAATAATAAATAAGTCGAGTTGCTATTGCTTGATATAATAACCAAACATTTTGTGTATATTTTTATAATAATAAATAAGTCGAGTTGCTATTG